>OY856409.1:1776679452-1779079452 GCA_963693085.1 Alisma plantago-aquatica
GTATATGAGAATTAAAAAAATCAGCAAAATATACGATGTTGGGGCATTTTGCTTCCTCATCTTATATGTATATACAATGAAATAGGTGTTGGAAGGGAAAAAGATCATTCATCTCATAGATGTGGGCATATGAGTAAACAAAGAGCAGAATCTACTATGCACTGAGATAGTTGCTTCTTTATTTTTCTTTAATGACCTAAGGACTTGACCTTTCTGAATGTTATATAATTGAAAGTCAAAATATGGATGACATATTTTCTTCAATTGTTAAAATATGCATAGCTAAACAACAAACGGTTCCATTTTAATGACACAGTGAGATCAAAAGTGTGTCTATACATGTCAATGATGGTTATCTTACTAGTATCAATTCATTCATCATGTTGATTGATTACGGATTATCCATGAAGTCATTGATTGGATACGTACTACATATTGCATAAAGAAATCTATATATTTTTCTTTCAGGATAAACATAGATGTATGCATATACAATGTATACAAAATCTAATAAGGGCATTCAGATTTTTTGGGCTGGGTTTACCTCAGCCCCTATCAGGCCCTTAAAAATATGAGATTAAATTTTAGGCCTAGCCCGCCCATTTTATAAATCAGATTCAGATCTGGATCAGGTTATGCGGGGTGAGTTGAGGATCGGATCGGGCCGACCCAACCCGATGCTTATCTCTACCTACAAGCTAGCAATTTATGTAACAGGAACAACACATGAAGTGACCAATATTCATTTCATGACAAGTTCATAAAATAAATGAGAATATATGTGTATATAATTCCATCTCTTTGTACAAGTTGTCAACCCCAATCCCAGATTAAGGAGGATAGCTGTTAGTTTAACATCAAGCCATAAAAATGTCACTTATTTTAAGATATGGACCATTATTGTTTATTCATTAGAGCATCCTTACCTGCTGACAAAGGTGCATTGGTATCCAGATGTAGTGATAGATAAGTAAAAGTTTAACACATTGAGGCTTAAATGTGTCATAGGACAAGTAAGGGTCTCCCCACCTTACAGAGGTGTGAATCAAGAATCTAGTCTCAATATATCATTGTTCAGATGTAGGAAAAATTATGCAATGGTTCATGCATCATTTTATCGAAGGAAGGTACAGAACTCAATCCAAGAATAAAAATAAAGTGGGATCTTAGCATATTTACTAGAAATCTAATAGTACATATATATATATAAGAGCTTCCCCAAATCCCAAGATAAGGAAACAATCCTAAGATACAAGTGAATAAAGAAAGAGGCTGAGAAAATCATCCAAGAGGCGAGATCTAGATATTTTGGAGAGATATACAATAAGTTGAATATCAACGAAGGGGAAAATTATGTATATTAAAAGCCATGTATAAGAAAAAGAAAAGGAAGAGGCTTGATGAGTGAAGTGCATCAAGAATGAAGATATATGAGTATTAGTTAAGGATGATGATATGGAGAATCAATGAAAAAATACTTCATGAACTTTATAATGAAGATACTCCAAATTATGTCATTTTTGTTTTGTGGATACAAGACATACCACCTACACTAGATGATTTACAAAGTCATAGGTCAAAAATGCTTTAAAATAGATGAAAATGAGAAAACATGCAAACCATAGAATATTCTAATTGATGTTGAAAGAGTATGAAAAAGGAGTTGTGGTTAACAACATTCTTGAATAAGATTATGAGGACAAAGAAAAATGGCATATTAATGGAGGAACAGTGCCATAGTCCACATCTACAAGAACAAGGGAGATATTTATAGCTACAAAAACTATAGAGGTATCAAATTGATGCATCAAACAATGAAGCTTTAGAAGATGATTGTCGAGTAGAGATGAAATTCTATAACAAAGATTAGGCAACCAATTTCGTGTTATGCTTGGAAGATCCACATAAAATGTTATTTTTCTAATAAGGAGGCTTATGGAAAATCATAAATAAATAAAAGTAATCTTTATATGGCTTTTAATGATTTAGAGAATTTTTATGATCGAGTAGCGAGACATATGTTTTGGTGGGTATTGGAGAAAAAGGGTATCATGATTCAATACATTGATTTGATTGAAAATATGTATGGTAGACGCATTATGAGTATCGTGATCCCATGAAGGGAGACTCCAAGAATTTTGATTATAGATGGGGTACATTAAGGATCCACTCTTAGCCCAAATTTATTTGTTCTTTTCATGGATGTGTTAACAGAGCATGTTATTGCTAGAATTCCTTGAAGTGTGTTATTTGATGATGACATTGTGTTTATTGATGAAAGTAATGACAAGAACTTCAGAGAAATGCATTGGAGTCCAATGGATTTTTAAAGAAGGGGGTGTTGGTAGGTGGAAAAAGGAAGAAGAATAGGAGATGGAGGCTAGGTGGGAGGGGGAGCATTAGGGTTAGGAAAGGCTTAGGGGGATCAAATTGCTCTTATACCATGTGGAAACTAAAAGGTCTTTTATTATTGGACAATTAAAACAAAGATAGACCCTCTCCTTATATAGGATAGGAGATGTGAGTTACTACAAAGTTCACCAATATGGGATAAAAGACAAGATACTAAAAAGTACAAGTAAATAACAAAAATTTAAATATATTAGTTGTAATAATTCATTACTTGGGTTCTATTACCCATATGTATGGCGTTGTCAGAATTAGCAAGATGGATGAAATGAAGTACAACTGCAATAATTTACAAATAGAAGATCCCTCTCAAATTGAAAAGTAATTTTATACAAGCGACATTGGAATAGTTTATGACCAGTCTCTCTATAACGTTCCAGGATTTTGAGGCCTCGGATAAAATGATCTTAAAAGGAATGATTGGATTACCCATATCGCCAAGGTGCACCTTCTTTTTTGGTAGCACGTCGCTAAAGAACATTGTGGTTAAGCATGCTCAGCCCAAAGTAGTACTAGGATGGGTGACTAGTTGGGAAGTTGACACAGGCTTGTGCATGAATGAGGACAAAGCACGTAGTTAAGGCTAGTGGTGGTCTATGGGGCTAGTCGTCCTTCTTGAAACCTTACTAGAGCCTTGGCGGCGGGCTCGGGAGTTACACCCTCGGGTTGAAAACTAAAATTTAAAGAATTTCTATATGGTCAACCATGTTGTACGGGAGAGAATTTTGGATAGTATAGAAATAATTGTCAACAAGATAAATTTTAAAAGAAGGATTTGGATATTAACATGGTTATGTGAAGGTAATGATAGATTTCTTGAGAAATAACAATTAAGCAAAAAGTGGGGTGGTGAGCATTAAGGACAAGCCATGAGGGGTGCCTCAAATAATATAGACATGTACACCGCCAAATGCACCTATTTGAAGTAAAGACATTGAGTCAATCACACTCAAAAGAAGAATGGGTGAATCTAAATTTAACTGGGAAAGATCTCACAAATAGACATTAAATCTCTCTTAATGAAAATATGACAACAACATATCTAAATGAGAAACTATCCATGCAGTGACCCCAACATGGTCGAAAATGAGATTTCATCGATGATGGTATGTATGTATCCACACATATACTTAATACACTACCCATGTGAGTCAGACTCTTACTTACAATGTACATTTTGTGTATGTATCTTACATTTTTGTAGAATATTACATTGATTGTAATATATCTACAAAGAGTGTAATATACAAACAAATGTATTGTAAAAATGCTACATGCATAGAAATTGCATTTATGCTATATTTTGAAAGAGAATTCCCAATAAGACCAATGATTGATAAAGAAGGAAAAGCATCCCTTTTATAATTTGGCAACCATTCCCCTACTAAATTATGTCAATCATGCATATCTAGCTTGGCACACAAGCTAGCAATTTGACTTAAAGATGCTACACGTGAAGTTACAATATTTTTTGTAACAAGATAAGAAATTACATGAAAATTCACCTAAATGCATCCATGTCATTCATCAAATGGGATTTTAGAAATATAATTGTAAGCATTATTATAAATTCTGAATTAATGGTTTAATGAAAGTATTTAAAGGTATGTCAATTCAACTTTTAAGAGATGTACTCAAGCTTGGTTGTTGGAGGTATGGCAAATAGGTTTTCCCTCCTTGAATTATTGTAGCACAAAGTCTGGCGACCAAGGTTTGTCTCCATCCTGGCAGTCACCTTAGTGGTGAAGCCATCAATCAATGAACATGTTCCCCTTCTTGGCCTCCCCCACCCCTTTACTCTACCTTACCCCCTTTACCCCCACTCAACTCCACCTTACCCCCTTTTACCCACCCCCCTTTCCCCCACCTTCAGTATATTGGAAGACCTCTCTCCAGTGAGGTTAGGAAACATTGGACGAGTCCCCCCCAACCTCCTTGTCATCCTCCCATGCCTCCATTTGAGGCATGTACAGACTATGCACAATAGAGGATGTACCCCCTCTCTCATCGTGTAGAGGGTAGTTGTAGAGAAGCATAAGGCTCTTTTCACTATGAGGGCCGACTTATCCAACTCTTATCTCAATTAAGAGGACGAACAGGATCATCCACACTACAATGATCCACCCGCTCCCGGTCTAATCAACTTTGCTCCAACCATACAAGTGGTTTGAGTTGAAGGAAAATAATCATATGGGTTTGATGCTCGTATTCATGATGGTGATCCCCTCCCTCTAACTTGACGATTCATGATAATGTGTGCAGCTTGAAGTCAATGCCACTTCAAAGGGATCACATTGCAATTTTCACCAACACCAATCTCAACCGCCGAAGGCGGTGACCCCCTTCTTTCTTCCAGGTTTTGAAAGAAACCTGCTATAGATGCCTAAGTAGAGGGCATTGGTGGGTTCAATGTCAGGCTGTGTGTTGCTTCTATTAGTGTCGAGGTCCCTGTCATTTTGGCGGGAGCCTGCCCTAAACTTCATATACAACATGCTACATCTCTTCTAGATCCACATCGAAAGAGGATCTTTATCTACCTTGATAACTGCAATGGGAACAGGCAGTTGGCCACCAATCTGCTAAGGAGGACAGTGGTGGCTAGTTGGGCCTCAATTGACCCCTGGTCAGAATCATCCTTATTCGTCTCTTGCACCTAGCTGGTGGAATTGGGTTTTGAACATATTACGGATAGTGCTTTGGTCTTCCTCCTTTTGAAATCTAATGTGAGTGACCTGATTGAGGTTATGCCCCATGCCTATTGAGATTGAAGATTACCCTCAAATGAGCATATCTTACAGACCTGGGTAGATAGAGAGAAGTAGAATAGTATTGGTTAGAGGGAATCCCATTGGTGTATTGGGACGAGGAAGGAAGAAATTATTGAATTTCTCTGCCATTTTGGTGGCCACAGAAATAGGTATCTGACAATTTTGATGAAAACTTTGATATATGCATTCCTGGAGTTTCAAATGCCAAATGAATGAATTATTTAATGAAATTTTACTAGAAGAATCCACTAGTGTAGATGTACTTCAATATACAATAATATTTCATATTGGATATGTGAGTGGTAGGGCTCCTCATGTATGAGTGAAGTTGGATTGCTTCGACGGAGAATTCAATGGGGATTTTAAGGTTAAATTAAATGGTGAAATGATTGAATTAAGTCATTATAGTTTGCAAGCACATTGTGTAGACTTAAAGGCACACAATTATGCAAACATAATATGGTCTAGAATGGTAGGACCTCAATGTAGGACGAGAAGATGTAATACATAAATAGTGTTGAACTTACAGTGGTATGTGAGTGAGTATCCAGGAAACTTGAGACAACTGTGGTTTATGCCCCTAGGTGAAGCTCAATATCCATGACGATTGTTGTCATTGTTTTCTAAACCTATGAACATATTAGCTCCAATTTATGGTGTTGTATACAATAATAGATGTGTCTCAATGTGTTCTCTATATGCATATTAGTGGAAAATGCATACTGGTGGATACTCAAGCATGTTCTTGGTCGTGTGCTTTTGGCTAGATAGAGCCTAGAGGAGGCTACCATGCAAGTTAGAAGTTTTATTGATAATGGCATGCATACAAAATATCTCGATGGCCATGCTAATTTTTCACACGATCATTACAAATCATGTGACCTCTGAGATGAAAGGTAACGGGTCATTATAGCCATAAATACAACTCCCAAACCCATTCTTAAATATTACCTTAGTAGATTTTTATAAAAGAAATACGAGAGAGAGGGAAAATTAGGCTAGAAAGAGAAGAAACGTAACTTAGAGGTCCCTAAAAAGCCCAAAGAATCATATAGTAATATTTGTAGATATTGGTACCTGGTTTTTTGAAATATCTATATTTTGTTGTGCTTTGTGAAAATGTGGACAAAATGGGTCTGTTTCATTGAAGTTCACCTGATTTTGCTAAAATTTGAAAAAAAATCAAATTTATTTATTTTGTGGAAAATATTACATACATAAATACATGTTTGTTCATTTCTATATTTGACGGATATTGGCATCAAAATATTTGGTGACTTTCGCCAATTCCAACAAAATTTTAAACAATGGTATATCAAGCATATGTTCTGATCTTTTGGCATGATTCGCTCAATCTCACTCTAGCCATATGCCCCTATGGTTGTGGCAGGCCTCTTGGTTCTCCTTGAATACTTTAGGATGATGCACCAAACAAACTGGAGGATAACTGTCTAGATCTTAGGTCTTCAATGTCCCTCTTTAAGGTGCAATATTGGCAAAAGGTGTGTACGCACCACTTCTTTCAAGGTATGGTATGCTTTTGCAAATATTATTGGTGTTTCTATGAGTCCCACCACCACCACCTCCTACTTCATCATTAGTTGTCCCTTCTTTAAAGGCAAGACTTATCCCTCTTGGTCAGCCCCACCCATGTAGGGCCCCTCCCATAGGCGTGTTGTCCTCAACCAGGAGGGTCATAAATGCATCCTTCGCTACAGTCGTCTTGAAAATTTTATTAGACCTATGGGTTTTTCATGCCCAATTCAAAAATATCCAACAAACTCTCATGCCATAGGAGAATGCTTGGGGTCCATATAGGGAGGAAGGATTGATTGGCGACTGAGTAGAAGGGGTAGATTGGAGGATGAGTGGAGGGTCTTGGATGAAAGATTGGCACAACAATGATTATGATAATGTGTTTGAGCTCCAAGATTACTATGATGATTATTTGTATTACAAGAGAGGTATTCATGGCAAGGGACATAGCTTTTGATAACATGGATGGTTGTTGGTGACGGTCAGGTGAGTGTGTTGCTTGCTTATGTGGTCTAGTCAGAGTAGTAATTGGAGGTTGACTAGTTAGAGGGTGTTATGGTAGTGCTTTTACTAGGGTGTTTTTGGTTGATTGTGTTTGCTTGAGAGATGTCTTTGTTGCATTTTGGTCTTCCTTTGGTGTTTCTAAAGGTTGGTCATTTTGACTTTGGTCAATACAGGATGGAGGTTTCATTTTTCATGGTAGGTGACGGTGGAGGTGTTGTTCTTTGGTTCTTCATATGCTGGTTTTTTGTTTTGGGGTTTTGTGAGGGATCACGGTTGATCCTCTTGATGTGTCTTTCTACAAACTCTGCATTATTTCTTAGTGTCCTCTTCTTTTTATAGAACGACATAGAATGGGATTGAGGTTGGATACATAAATACATCATATTTGTTTTGTGTGGGATGGTGTGGTTATCTACCTTTGTTTGAATAATCCAAGCATGAGAGACTTCTAATGTCATGAAACTTGTATTTGTTGTTGGTCTTTGCCTATTGTGAGGTGTTGAACGAATGTGATTGAACACAATGTCATGAAACTTGTAGTTGTTGTTGGTCAAGGCCGACTATGGAGGATTAAACCACACTTAGACTTATATACAGTCCTTGTATTCGATTTGGACACATTTTGGACACAGGCACAACTCAGACATGACCCAAAACATTTTGGACATGGGGAGGATGTGTCTAGTCTCTTTTGGTCCTTTTTTGCATCCAAACACAGCTAGACACGTCCTAGACATGGCAACAACTATTATAAGAGTGATTTTAGAGTATAATTGCAGCTTGGACAGCAGTATTTAGGTATGTTCTTTCTTTGAGAGAATGTAATGAGAGGCAGAGATATTATCAGCAAGAAAAAACAAAGTGTAAATATAGCTTATCTATAAATTTTGAGACAAATCAGATGGCGTGAACCAAATTTTAGTCTAGTAAATTTCCTAACTGAATAGTAACTCGCTTATTTATGCTAAATTGTACCATAGTACTAAAAAGTAATGATTTCTGACTACTTTATATTGTTTCTACTATACACACATTCACATTTAACAAATTATTTTTCAGTATTATGGTACAATTTAGTATAAATAAGCGAGTTCCTATTCAGTTAGTAAATTTACTAGATTGAAATTTGGTTCACGGCATCTGATTTATCTCAAATTTTATATATCAGCTATACGTAAGTACCTACTTTCTTTGAAAAACGTAAAGCAAGGTTGATCTGTATATTTGAGATGAATTTTATGGTGTGAATCACATTCCACTTTTGACGAACTTAATGGCAGTATATATGTTTTATGTTTTATGTTTTATTATGTGATTTAGACTTGTCTTGTCTTTAGCTATTCTTTTATCCCATATTACCTAATTCTATTTCTCACTTACTCTCTTATAATATAAAAGAGAGTGTCTTGTATTTGTTTTATACACATCAAATAACGGTTTCTTTATTCTATAACGGCAAATCATATTTCTTTTGAATTTTACAATACGTACTGAAAATAATGTGACGTGTCTACTTTTATATTATTTCTAATATATATATATATATATATATATATATATATATATATATATATATATATATATATATATATATATATATATTCACATACATTCATTGTTTATAATATATATATATTATTCCCTCGATGCGTCTGTGTCCTATATTTTTATAAATTGTCATCTCCTGTGTCCGTGTCTAAGCCAGGAAATGGGTCAGATTTTAATGGACCCAACCAGTTCAGATCCGACTCAAAATGGACCTAAACCCAGACAGATCCATCCTGAAACCAACTGGACCCAAAAATCATAAAAAATACCCCACTATAGATATTAGAAAAAAGATATTACAAACCCAACCCAACCCAACCTGAAAATTGGAAAGATTCAGAAAAAAACCCAATTTTTTGAGTCGGATCGGGTAGTGTCGGGTATTTTTTCTATCCTTGACCGTGTAGGTCTCTGTGTTTGTCTCCATGTCTACAAATGTGTATGTGCTTCCTATTGCCCTGATACCGTGTGATTTAGAAAATAGAATATATGGAGATGCTAAAAAAAATTACAAATCTCTCTTTATATAGGATAAGAGAGGGGGACTAATTACAGAGCTCAACAATATGGGATAAATATAAAGAGGTGAAACACAAAACACAACCTACTTTAAGACATAACACAAAGCTACTAAATATATTAACATTTTTTATCTTGAGAATCCCCATTTATTTTGTAAGACATGGTTGTGAGTATAAACATAGTCATCATCTAGACCTCAATCCCAACATTGTTGGGATCGGCAGGGTTAGGAGTATAATAAAGAATATAAATACAAGTCATTATCATTTGCAGATCGAGCTGTAACAATAGTAAAATTATTAAGTTAGAAGAAGATTCATAGAGGATTTTCGAATGGTGCAATAACAAGCTCTGATGTTTTACAATTTTTTCCTTAAACATAGTACATGTTACCAATTCTTAGAAACAAATTCTTATAGAGTTTGGTTCCTATGTATTAGAACACTCTTCACTTGCGACATGTCCTGTCTGTAAGACCTCTGACCTAAGTTTTGGGGTAACCATTTTTTTGTTTTAAGTAATTGCCTGGGACCTTGCTCTAATCTTTTGAGATGTAATTAGGGCTTGTTAAGAGCTTAAGTTTCAAGTTTGAGCTTGTTTGGATGTTGTTTGTACTTTGTGTGCTAGTTTTGGTACAAATTGCAATTTACCCAATGTAGGAGGTTGATGTGCAATTTTACACATCTGGAGTGTTCCCTCTCTTTCTTGACATCATCTATAGGAGATATAAAGAGTGGGTTCCTTTTTTGAGCCTTGGATGAGGAGTATCATTGTTATACCCTCAATTTTGCTTGTATTTTAAATAACTGAAATGCAATTATTCTATGAAAAGAGACATGTTTGGAAATTTGTCTAATTTATTTTAAACAATGGATTTCCTTGCATATTTTCCCTTGAATGATGAATTTTGTGAAGTTTTATTGTATTATTAATCCAATGGTGGATAAAAGGAAAAAAGGAAATACCATAATAAGCATAAAGAAAAAGAAATAGATGATACTAGTGTGTATATGTGAGATTTATGTAGAATTCTCTACAAAGTGGCATGGATGGCCACTACTAATTATTTTTCATGTGCACATGGTTTATAATATAAAGAATAGCCAAAATAAATAAAATAGAAATTAAAGAAAGAGAAAATATGTGTTTTAAATGCATAATATATGCCTTATATGTGTTATTCTTTTTGAGTTTTGGTCTCAATCTTTGCACACACCTATATAAAGTCATTAGGGACTTTCCCTTAAATTCTGGAGAAAAAGGATATTTCCTATGTTAATTATATGGTTTTAAATAACATTTCAAAAGAACAAGTTAGGTATGAGATGGGAAAGATATAAATGGATTTATGATCAAATTATCCCAAGGTATGCCATATGGTTGTACATAATTTCCTTGATAAGTTTTTCTTTGGAAACCAAGTCTTTTGTGTCGAGGGGGTAGTAAAATATATGAAGGAATGCAAGGACGTTACATTTGGTGTTTTTACATGAATATCCAACCATGACATAAATTGATGGTGATTAAAGAATTTCCATGTACATGAATCATAGCCACGATTCTCTCCCTCTCACTCATGGTTAGGGAGAAAGATGGATTTGTGCTTCCCACGAGATCTTTCCCATGCTAGGTCCCAGAGAAGGGGTAGATCATGACCAGCCACCATCTCCCTCTCTCTTTCTCCTTGTAGGAAGTATTAGGGTTTTCCCTAGGTTGTATATATATGAGGCGAGGTAGGCAGCCCTAGCCACCAGAGCATTTATCCTAGTTATGGTAGTTCATGATGGAACCATGCAAGGAATCCATGTGCCTCAGATTCCCCAGTTTATTCAACATTGAGTGGCCCCGGGCAGACCTGCAACTTGGTCACAGCAGACCGTGGCATAGCACATAACCAGGGACGAGCATTGGTGAGCCCTCTTCATCTTTCTCAGTGTCACCATCATCTTTAAAGGGGTGTGATCACCATCATATCTTGGGCAGGAAGTGGCGGCCACCCAGGCAGACTGCTGTCAAGGAGCCACGACCGCAGGTCTTGCGTCGGCCACCACGGAGGTCCCAGAGGAGTTGGGAATGCTTGATGGAAGGGAACGATGTTTCCTGGATACTTGTGTGTACCAAATTTCCCTGGAGCGAGAGACGATAGCCTTACGTAGGGTCATCGTGAAATGTGGTTCGTGAGAAGGGAAGATCGGAGGAAGGAGAAAAGAATCGATGATTTTACCTGAGTGGCCTTAGTGCAACGCTGCCTGGTAAGGGTGTTCTTGTACTTTGCTCCTTTATTTTTTTTAACTTGCCAAGAAGGCACAGGGATGATGGGAGCTCATTGGCCCAGGCCTGGTCCCACGGGCAGACATGGATAATAGAATTAGATGCCCACATGGGATCTTGATATTGCCCCATAACTATTTTATTTACAAAAGTTTTAGAAATAAATTAGTAACTCAGATTAGGGGAAGTAATATATGAAAATTGATCAGAAAAATGATAGGAATCCAAATAAAATAGTTTCATAGTATAAATATGCTTCTTTTTTTGAAAGTGTACTAAAATATCCATGCAAACCCTAGTTTCATGGTTTTAAAGGTCATCACTTGTGTAAATGATATTAATGGATAAATTTTAACCTATTTAGATAAAAGGGTCATCTTGGACCTATTGTAGGGTTAAAAGTTCATATTAGGGTTTCATAATCATTTATAGGAGTTAAAATTGTGTTTAATGCACAAAACTCTAGCTTTTGATGAATAAGTTGTTAATTATGATGCAAAATGATAATATGGAATATAATGGTAACATAACATGATTATGTTCATGATAATGATATTTAGGGTTTCTAAAATGGATAATCATGCATATGAAGAATTAGGGTAAATATCTTAATAATGCCATGTTGTTAATGAACTTAATGTGATCTAAGAAAAGGGTAATATGGATCTAATGATTAAGATCTTCAGTTGATGTTTAACATGTGATGTAAATAGGGTTTATACCCTTATTCCTTGACTAAACCCTAACCCTATATTAGGGATGAGTTGGGTTTGATATGAATCATATGTTTGGTAAAACTTTAGGATTTACATACGTGCAGATTTAATGATTGATTGCTTGGATTCATCCTTGTTGTTGGATTTCTCAAAGTGTATTCTGTATAATAGTTTTCATGGTTTTCCAAGAGGTATGTGGTTACACCTAAGATTGTCCTTTGTAGTTTCATGTGGTTTCTCAAAGGGTTCCTAGCATGGTTGAAACTATATGCTTGTTTGTTTATTTCACTCCATGCAAACTTTAAAGTGACTATGATTATCACATTATATATGAACATGACTAGCCTAAATTGTGGCCGCTCTGGATCTATGGAAAGGCCATATGCCTAGATAGGGGAAGCCATATTTTGGTACCAGTCTGAATAGGAGGTACATGAGAAGTCACCCATCTGGATAGGGGGAGACATGATGAAGTCATCCACCTGGATAGGGGAGACTTGATGAAGTCATTCACATGGATAGGGGAACGTAGTGAACACTGTAGTATGAGGCCCTGAGGGGTTACGACAGAGGGTGGAGAAACCTAGATTGGGAGGTCATGGTAAAAATGTTAAATTTGGTTTGTTAAACACTAATTGTTGAATTATGTTGTTAGCATTATTTGTGGGATTTTGTCTCCCCCACATATTGGTATGATTGCCATACTGACTGGCATTTTGATTTTCAACTTTTTTAGGATAATCTTGCTAGAAATCAGATATTCACATAAAGAATATGTTGAAAGCAAATAAATGAAGTAAGATCGGAGGATATAGATAGATGTTCTATTTCTCAGTAAATTCTAGAACCCATATTTTGTAAACTTTGGAATATAATTTTTTATCATGCACCAAGTTTAGTTAGTTTAGTAAAATGTATTAATTATTTCTGGTTATGCGTAAAACCATTTGATCTTATTTTTGGTATAACGGCTCTAGTTTCTTGGCCTTCCTTAATTAGGGGTTGATAGGGAATGGGGTCGTTATAATCAACCTAGGTGGTGATTAGGGTTTCTATGGGTGTTGAGTGTCTCAACCCATGTGTGTTGGTTGTGTTGTCTCAACATTGGGTCGTGACCAAGGTTGGTTTTGGAGGATGTCGTGGTCAAGACACCTCCTCTAGGTGTTGGGGGTTACCACCTAGGTAGTCTAGGGTGGTCTTGGGTCGAGATGGTTGCCCTAGCATAGGTTGTCTCGACCTAGGGATGGTAGTGGGACCTTGTCTCTACCGATAGGTGATGTTAGGAGGTGGTGTAGCAACCATGGGAGTTGCACCCAAGGAGGGTCACAACTGCAACCATGTGGGTTGACATAGAGGTCAAGACACTATCTAGAGTGTATCACCATGTTTTTCATGTCATGCTTAAGTGGTTGCATGTTGGCCTTTTGAGTGTACAAGTGTCCCTTGAGTCCCTTAGTATGTTAACACCTCATCCCTTTCTCTCTCTCATCTCCCATCTACATAACCCCTTATATCTTCTTTCTTGAAACCCTTTAGGCCATCTATCTTCTTCCTCATTTTCTCATTATTGGAACTTGGTGGAGCAAGGAGGTTCATCCTTGGAGCTTGGGGGATCAATCTCCTCTTGCATGTGGTGGTGGTGGTGGTGATCCGAGCTCATCTTCCATCCTTGGTAATTGTTTGTCTTCTAAGATGATGTTTCTTTTGATCTCCTACCATCATCCTCCTCTCTTTTCTGGGCCCTAGACCATGGTTCTTCCATGGTGGTCCTTTTTGGGAGACAAACTCCTCATCACAAGGGTCATAGTCCCTATTTTGACAAGGTAGACCCAAGTGTGAAGAGGATTTCTCCTCTCTTTCTCCCTTTCTCTTTTAGTTCATCTAAGAGCTTCTTTTCTTCTCCCCTTGTTCTAGCTTTGATCTTTGTGTCTTATCCTTCTTGAGGTGCTCTTGTGTCCAAGTGTGAAGCTTTTGGTGAATCTTATTTAACCCTTGGATCGTGTGCTTGGAGCTCTTAATCTTGGAGTTTGAAGCTCTTGGTGGTGATCATCTTAAGGTGGGTTATATAACACTAAACCTACTCTATTATTGCACTTCTTTATTCTTTTTATTACTATCTTCCCTCTCTAGATTGCTTCCTTATCATGCTTGTACTTAGAGGTAATATCTAGAGTTTGTTTGGTAGATACATCTTGCTCAGTTTGGTAGAAATTCAAAACCCTAATTTTTGTGTACTTGATTTAGTAGATGATGAGTTATGGAGGTTATTCTCAAACGTTTTCCCTTGGTCTTTCTCCCATGTATGGTGAAAATATACTTAGAAGTTGGATAGATGTTAGGCTCAGTTTTGGTTATCTTGAGCATGGTTTTTTCCTTCTTTGGAAGAGGTCCTTTCATGATGATTCCTTGACCTATGCTTTAGGATTTGATGATCGGTTGCTTAAGTTTTCCTTCATGGTGACCTTAGTTCTTCCCTTGGTTTCAGTTCTGTTTTGAGACCTAGATGGTGCATCCTGGTGAGGTTGCAACATTTCCCTCTTGGTGGTTGCGACCTTGATGGATTTTGGTTGAGATGCTTCATTGTGGTTGAGCTTGACCTAGCGGTATTAGGCCAAGGCTTTTGGTGCTAAGTGGTCTAGTCACCCCTGGTGTTGTGTCTTGTTCCTACCCTATATGGGTTGAGACTCACCCTATAGTATAGGGTCACAACCATGATGGTCTTGGGTGGTGATATGTTGAGGTCGAGACACCTTTAATTGAAATGCTTTGTGAAACCCTAACCCTGGATGTCACGGGCGCAACATGACTTAGAGAGTGGAGGTCACGACATGTTGGTGGATGGTCAAGACACATGGGTGTCACATTAGTGACATGGACCATGGTGGGTGGTTGCGACCTATGTTGTTATGTGGTCAACATAGGGTTATGGTAGGTGGATGAGAAGCACATATGAACACTTAATGATACATAAGCCATACATAATGTTGTATAGAATGTTATATAATCAACTATAATGATGTTTCCTAATTCTTATACACTCCAAGATGATGGAGGGTGATGGTTCTAGGGTTGATGGTTGAACTTAGTTTTGTAAACTCTAATCAGCTAAGAGGAAACCCTAACCCTATTGATGAGTAAAATGGCATTATTGCTTCTCTTTCTTGGAATGGCTATCGTATTATGATGATATCTTTCTCAAGTTGTAAACCTATAACCTTGAAAGGATGAATGCATGCCATGCTTAGGTATGTTATGGTGATGGTTGTGTATAATGGAGGCATGTGGAGACAATGATATGACACATGGTTTTAGGATGTTTTCTCTTTCTCATTTATCAATTTCTAACCATGCATGTGATATGATATTGAATATCATATCTAGTTCATGCTATGATGAGTATGATGTGACACTGGTCAAATGAGCCTTTATGAGGCATGTTGAAATACTTGTGGTACAGGAATGATGTGAATGGGTCATATGACCTGGTGGTGGCTTGATGCATGTTGTGATGTGATACCCTTTAATGTTATAATTAAGGGATTGATATCCCACAATGATGTGACATTAGAGATAGACTTGAGTGTCAATGAAATAGTGGTGATGGTCTTGTGAATGACAGGGTTACAGGTGTTATGTGGTGATAGTGTGACAAGTCCATATCTTATGCTTTTATATCTACAAAAGTTTTATAATGCCCTTATCTTTGTAGTGCTTGCTATGGTTTTATACATTATAACTTGATTGATGCTAAACTTAATTGGCATAACTAAAAGATATCCATGTGTGAGTCGGTTTCCTTGTCATATATGGATGTCCATGTGTGAGCCGGTTTCCTTGTCAGATATGGATGGCCATGCATGATCCACTCCTGCTTTTTGGGACGGCCATGCGTGAGATGTGGATGATCATGTGTGAGATGGTCCATTTGTTGACTAATATGTCATTGTAGTATCACCCTCATGCTAGCCAGGAGGTGTTAGAAAGATCATGCAATCTGTCTCTTCCATTGACCATATGTGGTACCAATAAGGACTTAGAAGTGACACTATTGTAAGATTAATTATGAAAATATTGGATGAGGTCTTGCTTTCTTTGGTAGAGTTTGGTTGGTAGAAAATATACATGTTCTTCATATTCTTTCATAGTTTACAAATTCCCTACTACTATGTTATACATATTGAGTACCAAGGATAGTGATCGGGTGGCTTTAAGGAACCTAGGTTGACAGCACCACCAGCATAGTAGAGGTCTAGTACACGAATGCGTGGTCACCTAGTAAGGGCAGGATCCATAGTTTTCCACCTGTAGGAGCCCAAAGTACTACATCAGTGTTGTTGACAGGACCACCTAGGCCGTGGTCTGAGAGCAAGATGTGTTATAAGTGTGGATAGATCGGACATACTAGACTATTTTACCCTATGAAAAATGATGAGGTGAGCCAGTAATAAAGGCAAAGCCAACAGGGATTAGAGAGACAGCATTATAAGAGTAGTGGAAGAGGTCACAGACATGTATCACAGGTTGGTTCCTCTGGATAGGTTAGTGGGGGACGAGGACGATGATATACGACAACTCAATTTTATGCCTTAGGTAAGCCAGAAGGAGAGCTCAACCCTTGAGTTGAGATAGATCAGATGAAGTATTCTCATTCTAATATGTCTACTTTTGTTTTTATGGCTGTCTTGTTTGACCCTAGTAGGGCTCGAGGCTGAGATACAGAGGTGGTAGTCATATCTTTTCATTGAGGATTTCAAGGGCAAAATCCGTGTTAGGGATTTATGGCTTGTAAGACCCCTGACTTGAGTTTTGATGTAACCCTATTTGTTTGTCTTAAGTAAGTTTCTTGATACATTTCCCTAATATTTTGAGATGTAATTAGGGCTTGTGGAGAGCTTAAGTTTCAAGTTTGAGCTTGTTTGAATATTGTTTGTGCTTTGTGTGCTAGTTTTGGTGCAAATTGCAATTTACCCAATGTAGGGGATGGATGTGAAATTTGCCACCTCTATAGTGTTCCCTCTCTTTCTTGACGTCATCTAGAGGATATAGAAAGAGGTGTGCACCTTTTTTGAGCCTTGGATGAGGAGTATCACCCTAGGTGGTAATTAGGGTTTCCATGGGTGTTGAGTGTCTCGACCCATGTATGTTGGTTGTGTTATCTCGACCTTGGATCATGACCAAGGTTAGTTTTGAAGGGTTTCGTGGTCAATACATCTCCTCTAGGTGTTGGGGTCGTGACCTAGGTATTATAGGATGGTCTTGGGTCGAGATGGTTGCCCTAGCATAGGTGGTCTCGACCTAGGTATGGTAGTGGGACCTTGCCTTGGCCTAGAGGTGATGTTAGGAGGTGGTGCCGCGACCATGGGAGGTGCACCCTAGAAGGGTCACAACTGCGACCATGTGGGTTGACATCATGATCGAAACACTACCTAGAGTGTATCACCATGTCTTGCATGTCATGCTTAAGTGGTTGCATGTTGGCCTTTTGAGTGGACAAGTGTCCCTTGAGTCCCTTAGTATGTTGACACCTCACCCCTTTCTCTCTCTCTCTCTCTCATCTCCCATCTATATAACCCCTTATCTCTTCATTCTTGCAACCTTTTCGGACATATATTTTATTCCTCCTTCTTTTATCATTCTTGGATCTTGGTGGAGCAAGTACATTCGTCCTTGGAGCTTGGGGGATCAATCTCCTCTTTCATGTGATGGTGGTGGTGATCCAAGTTCATCTTCCTTCCTTGGTAAGTGTTTGTCTTCTAATCTGATGTTTTTTTATCTCCTACCTTCATCTTCCTATCTTTTCTTGGCCCTAGGCCATGGTTCTTTCATGGTGGTCGTTTTTGGGAGATAAATCCTCATCACAAGAGTCATAGACCATGTTTTGACGAGGTAGACCCAAATGTGAAGAGGATTTATACTCTCTTTATCTCTTTCTCTTTTGGTTTGGCCAATAGCTTCTTTGCTTCTCTCCTTGGGTTAGCTTTGACCTTGGTTTCTTCTCCTTCTTGAGGTGTTCTTGTGGCCGAGTGTGGAGATTTTAGTGAATCTTCTTCAACCCATGGATCGTTTTCTTGGAGCTCTTGATATTGGATTTTGGAGCTCTTGGTGGTGATCATCTTAGGAAGGGTTATATAACACTAAATCTACTCTATTATTGCACTTATTTATGCTTTTTATTACTTTCGTTCCTCTCTAGATTGCTTCCTCATCATGCTAGTACTTAGTGGTAATCTCTAGAGTTTGTTTGGTAGATACATCTTGCTTGGTTTGGTAGAAATATGAAACCCTAATCTATGTGTACCCAATTTAGTAGACAATGAGTTATGGAGGTTCTTCTCTAAGTGTTTCCCTTGATCTTGATCCCATGTAGGGTGAACATATAACTAGAAGTTGTATAGATGTTAGTTTCAATTTTGGTTATCTTGAGCATGGTTTTTCCCTTCTTTGGAAGAGGTCCTTTCATGATGATTCCTTAACCTATGCTTTAGGATTTGGTGATCGGTTGCTTAAGTTTTCTTTCATGGTGACCTTGGTTCTTCCCTTTGTTTCAGTTCTATTTTGATACCTAGAGGGTGCATCTTGGTGAGGTTGCAACATATCCCTCTTGGTGGTCGTGACCTTAATGGCTTTTGATCGATATGCTTCATTGTGGTTGTGTTTGACCTAGCAGTATTAGGCCAAGGCTTTGGTGTTAAGTGGTCTAGTCACCCCTGGTGTTGGTGTCTTATTCCTATCTTTTTTGGGTTGAGACTCACCCTAGAGTGTAGGGTCACAACCATGATGGTCTTGGGACATGTTGAGGTCAAGACACGTTTGGTCAAAATGCTTTACAAAACCCTAGCCCTAGATGTCATGAGTGCGACATGACTTAGATAATGGAGGTCACGACATGTTGGT
Organism: Alisma plantago-aquatica; assembly: GCA_963693085.1. Taxonomy (NCBI): domain Eukaryota; kingdom Viridiplantae; phylum Streptophyta; class Magnoliopsida; order Alismatales; family Alismataceae; genus Alisma; species Alisma plantago-aquatica. Next base: position 1,776,698,621 of record OY856409.1, read on the forward strand.
GGATGGTCAAGACACATGGGTGTTGCATTTGTGACATGGACCACGATGGTTGGTCACGACCTATGTGGTTATGTGGTCAACATAGGGTGATGGTAGGTGTATGAGAAGCACATGTGAACACTTAATGATACATAATGTTGTTTATAATGTTATCTAATCAAATCTAATGATGTTTTCTAATCCTTATACACTCCAAGATGATGGAAGGTGATGGTTCTAGGGTTGATGGTTGAACCTAGTTTTGAAAACTCTAATCAGCTAAGAGGAATCCATAACACTATTGATGAGTATGGAAACATTATTGCTTCTTTTTCTTGGAATGGCTATCATATTATGATGATATCTTTCTCTTGTTGTGAACCTCTAACCATGTAGGATGAATGCATGTCATGCTTGAGTATGCTATGGTGATTGTTGTTCATAATGGAGGCATGTGGAGACAATGATATGACACATGGTTTAAGGATGTTTTCTCTTTGTCATTTATCAATTTGTAACTATGCATGTGATATGAGCTTGAATATCATATCTAGTGTATGTTATGATGAGTATGATGTGATACTGGTTGAATGAGCCTTTATGAGGCATGTTGAAATACTTATGGTACAGGAATGATGTGAATGGGTCCTATGACATGGCGGTGGCTTGATGCCTGTTGTGATGTGATACCCTCTAATGTTATGATTAAGGGATTGATATCCCACAATGATGTGATGTTAGTATTAGCCTTGAGTGGTTGTGCAACAGTAGTGGTAGTCTTGTGAATGGCAGGGTTATAGGTGTTATCTGGTGATAGTGTGACAAGTTCATACCTTCTACATTTTATATATGCAAAAGTTGTATAATGCCCTTATCTTTGTAGTTCTTGTTATGGTTTTGTACGTTATAACTTGATTGATGCTAAAATTTAATTGGCATAACTAAAAGACGTCCATGTGTGAGCTGATCTCATTGTGATATATGGAACAGCCATGCTTGAACTGGTTTCCTTGTTAGGTATGTATGGCCATGCGTAAGCCACTCCTTTTTGGGATGGCCATGCATGAGCTGATTCCCTTGTGATATATGGACGGCCATGTGTGAATTGATCCATTTGTTGACCAATATGTCACTGAGTGTCACCCTTGTGCTAGTCGAGAGGTGTTAGAAAGGTCATGGAATCCAGCTCTTCCATTGACCATGTGTGGTACCAATAAGGATTTAGCAGTGGTACTATTGTAAGATTTATTAAGAGAATATTAGATGAGGCCTTGCTTGCTTTGGTATAGTTTGGTTGGTAGAAAATATATATGTTCTTCATATTCCTTCATAGTTTATAAAATGTCCTACTACTCTTTTATAATTATTTGTATCTATTTATCCTAGGCGTAACTTTACTTCTGTCGTTTAGTTACTCTATTTGTGCTTTAATAGTGTTGGTGGAGAGTTATATCTCCCATTGGGACGTTTGGTCTCATCTCATGGGTTTCTCCACATCTTTTAGGTAGTCATGCACGAGGAGGTAGAGATTGGGCAGCTAAGGAGGAGGAGGAGCAAGATCAGTAGCTGATAAGGTGGATATGTTGCTTATCTTTGTTGTTAGTGTCCTTGAGTTTCCCCTATACATTCAGGTCTTGGGGATAGTTTGATGTGTAAAGTGGTTATGTTATCAATATGAGTTTTTGTCTTATGTTCCCTTTGTTGTATATAGTTGCCAAATGTACATGTATATGCAAGTGAAACAGATATCATGTGTCATAGGTATGTCTATGGAACATGTTGTAAGCATGATGTTTCATGTGATATATAATCAAGATGACAGGTTTTTGGACCTTTATGTAATAACTTTCCTGATGTTGGTGCTTGTTGTCAATCGGTTTTAATTTTTAGTACTTTTCAGTAATCTGTTGTAGAGTTTTGTTTTAATCTCGTGGTTTGTGGCATTTTGTGTTACACTATCTTTTACTCAATGGTTGGTATGCACCAATTGAGGATTGTAGGGGGATGTCATAGCATAATACTTATTGTGCATCTTTTCACCTCTTATTAGTGTGTGTGGTATGGGACATGCCCCCTATTTTGATGGTGGAGAGTAGCATGATAAAATCTCTAATTGTTGCCTATGTGTTTTATCACAGAACCATTCTTAACCTAATCCTAATCCAACTGTCCAAATGGGCAGTGTTAAAGTGATTACAGCACCCGTCCCTGAGTGGCATGAAAATTACACACAGATAATATGCAAAAAGGAAATAACATTCTTATTTATTGAAAATGAACCAAAATGTTTATTACATAGGTCCCATAGGCAACATGGAAATAAAGATGTTGATAAGGAAACTAAACTAACATTTACATCCCTTTAATATTAATCCCATGTAGAGTCCACATTGATGTAGCAGTCATTATTTTTAGTAGATAATAAGTGAAGTAGATAGAAGGTGCATAATCTTTAGTTCTTTGCATTGCCGAAAATCAAGAAAATCATGATATACTCAAAGAAAATTGCATGGTACACTATTAAAAATAAGTAATATATTTTTATATCAAAAATGTATACTTGGTAGGACTTATATTCAAAAATAGTCAACAAGCAATTTTCTAAAAAAATATTTGTTAGACAAGATTTTATCACAAGTTTCCCATTATGTTGATATCGAGTTTCATGCTTATATATATGAGTGGATCCACCACCCCAATGAGATGGGGGAGGTCACCATGCTTCATATCTCCATATGAGGGAGGAGGTCAACAACATGTACAAGTTCCACCCTCTGAATGAGGATGAAAAGAATGCCACCAAACCGACAAACAAATCATTACTAATTAAGTGAAATAACCATAATCAGCGGATTAACAAAATCACTAAAAATTAAAACCATTTTGCAAGGAGATCCTTGTCTAGAAAACTTTTACTGAAGGATCTAAAACTCATACATATCATTATTACATTGTACAACATTAATCATTTCCTCTCGGGGACAACATATAACAATTGCTCTATCAAAGCACATACTGGAGCAACATAAACATTAGAGGCTTAAAGACAAAATCTCAGATTGTTCATGAAACCATAACGAACCAACTCCAAGGACCTGAGAGTTATAGAGATGACACATAGAACTTATATCTACAAGACACGACAGACAGGACACTCAACCTGAGATGTCACTGTTGTCCCTGCTGCTGATGTTCTCCCTCTGCAGTACGGTCTCTACCCCCCTCGTGCACGCCCACCTAAAAAAATGTGGATCCCACGGGGTGAGACAATTGTCCCAGTGAGAGATATAACTCTCCACCAACAATGTTATTATCAAAGTTAAATAGTATTAAACTGAGCATAGGATAAGTAGTTTAGAACATTATCAACTTTTAAAGCATTGCAACTATCTATGATAGAGAAGTAATTCACATATTCACTTTACAAGGAATATGAAGAACATGTATATCATTTACCCATCATATTATATCAACATCTCAAACTTGTCCTAAAATACTCATTATCATGGTATGACATCCATGAATCATTCTCATTTCTATCTATTGGTCTCAGCCAATCTACTAGCCAGATATTGAATTATACCACTCATGTGAATATACATCATCATATTTTGTCCAGGTATTGGCTCCGCCAATCATATGAGGTCATTCCAGACATTGGACTATGCCAATCCAATACAACTATTCCAGGTATTGGACTATACCAATGTTGTACAACTATTCCAAGTATTGGACTATGCCAACCCTGTGATAACAGCCAGGTGTTGGGTTATTACCAACCCTGTGATTAACAGTCAGGCATTGGGTTATTACCAATCCTATGATTAACAACCAGGTATTGGGTTATTACCAATCATGTGACTAACATCCAGGTATTGGACTCTACCAATCCTATGATTAACAGCCAGGCATTGAGTTATTACCAATCTTGTGATTAACAGCCAGGTGTTGGGTTATTACCAACCCTGTGAACAACCAGGTATTGGACTCTACCAATCCTGTGATTAACAGCTAGGTATTGGGTTATTACCAATCCTGTGATTAACAGCCAGGTATTGGGCCATTACCAACCCTGTGAACAGACAGGTATTGGACTCTACCAATCCTGTGATTAACAGCCAGGCATTGGGTTATTACCAATCATGTGATTAACAGTCAGGTGTTGGGTTATTACCAACCCTTTGAATAGCTAGGTATTGGACTATACCAATCCTGTGATTAACATCCGGGTAGTGGGTTATTACAAATCCTGTTATTAACATCTAGGTGTTGGGTTATTACCAACCCTGTGAACAGCCAGGTATTGGACTCTACCAATCCTGTGATTAATAGTCAGGTGTTGGGTTATTACCGACCCTGTGAACAACCAAGTATTGGACTCTACCAATCTTGTGATTAACATCCAGGTATTGGGTTAGTACCAATCCTGTGAGTGTTGCATCCAGGCATCGGGTTATCCCAATCTTGTATTTTTATTCCAGGTATTGGTCTATTCCAATCATGTGACAACAGCTAGGTGTTGGGTTATTACCAACCCTGTGAAACTATTCCAGGTATTGGACTATGCCAATCTTGTGCATCTATTCTAGGCATTGGACTATGCCAATCATGTGCATCTCATCACTGAATACCACATCACCTTTACTAGACATTACCTTGGCCAAGCCATCATACTTATTCACATCCTTTATACAATACAAGTATTACTATTATCTTCTTTAAGCATATTTAAAACACTATAGCCCTTATTTGGCTATAAGCATAAATCTTGTATGATTAAGATTTCATTATTATTATTGTATTCATTTATTATTATTATTATTATTATTATTATTATAATTATGTTACTAAGTTTCCATTTCCTAGTTTATTTGAACAATATCATTTCTTACATGAAACTTCTATAAACATCTTGTTACCTCTTACTAGGCAACAACTATTCACATGGCTCACAATGCCCATTAAACATCTTGTCACCTCTCACTAGGAAACAACTATTCACATGGCTCACAAGGCCATTAAACATCTTGTCATCTCTCACTAGGCAACAACTATTAGGGTTAGGATTTCCCTTTATAGACGAATAGGGTTTCAAGTTCATATTATTAATTCAAACCCTAATTCATTGCTCCACACATCTAGGAGTATACATTGATATCATAAGTGTTCAATTATACTTATTTATTCTCATCTTTTATCATTAAATGATAATCAACACAAAGTATAAGTTTCTCTCTCATCCTCTCTAGGATATTGATTACATCATACTTTATTATCTTGGCTTAACCCTTTCTGAAGTTATGTTAGCCTAGACTTATCAAAGTGTATTACATCTCCATGTAAAAATTGACATGACACACTTCATGTGTTACTCATCCAAGTATATTGGATTTAAGGTGCATCAAGGTGCATCAACCTTGAGGTGTTGGATGTAGTATTTATTATGCCTTGATGTATTACTTCCCTCATTACTTTCAACTCACTTAACTTCATCAAATTATCTTGTATTAGGGTATATCCCATCCTAATACTTTATGCACTAACACATCACATTTATCATGTAGTGTATTGGCCATTAGTCACACATTTGAATTACCCAACTATCATCAATGATATGGGCTCATCTCGGGTCAAGGCATTATTAATATAAGGTTGTCCATTATCAACCAATCTAGGTGTTTCACCTATCAAGGTATTAGCCACACCATTACTTGGTGTTACACTCATCACTCCTAAGAGTGTCTTACCCTCACCTTTACAAGGTATCTCGGGTTAGAAGTGTGCATATGTTCACCATATCGGGTTGTAAGTATATGAGCACTCACCATCGGGCTAGAAGTATATACACACCATTCATATCGGGCTAGATATGTTTATATGTGTTACCCATGCCGTGCATGAGGTATTAATCCATCACCATGTTGGGCTAGACATCAACTAGGGTTGTGTATCGGGTTACCATATCGTGCAATAGCATTTGCTATTCTTTACTCATATCGGGTTACCCAAATTAGGGTTTCAGGTCAACTTATAAGTATTTATTTAACCTTGTATCGTGCATGTAGTCTATACTTGACTCCCTATCATGAAATAGGTGTATACTACACCCCCATATCGTTTTAGTGAAGTTGGTGCATCATCATATCGGGTTAGAGGTGTTTTCTTGTGTGCTTGCACCCAATATCACTTTTATAAAGTAATACCATCATCTTCAAGCTCTAGACCTTAGTTATGACTATTATAGTTCAGGGAAACAGGTCTAAGAAACTACTAGAACTCATAATTTCATCAACTATTTCAGTAAATTTCGGAATTAAAAGTAATTCATTAAATATAATAATTTAGGTGATGAATAATAACATGGTTGAGTTCAAGTTATATAACCCACCTTAAGAACAACTTCAAAGATCCAAGCTCCAAATCTCCACGTTCATAAGGTTGAAGATGGCTTATCAAAGGTCCAAGGCTCGTTCACAACTCCTTCATATACAAGGAATCACCATCGATAAGCAATTGGTGAAGAAGAAAAGAAAGGAAGATCAAAACCCTAAAATCATGCTTCAATCCAAGGTTGAAGATGATCATGGCCTCACCTTAGGGTTAAGTATGAGCTCCTTCTTGATCCTTAACACCTTTTCACGATACCCTTGTGCTCTGGCACGATATGCCACCCCTCTTGCACGATATGACACTCACTTGCATGATATGCCCTCAACGCTTCACTCTATGGCTGATATCACCCTATATGGCCGATATCACCTACTTGGGTGATTTGATCTTGCCATGGGAGATAACCCAAGTCCCATGCACGATACCACAACACTCCTTCATGATACAGGATCTCTATGCACGATACCTTAGGGTAGGAGGGTGGTAAGGGTCGAAAAATTGCACCAAGGGGTGAAACTAGGGGTATATGTACTTGTTGCTCATGAAGAAAGATGAAAATGAGGTGTCATCATTTTGAACTAGTAGGTGCCACGTGTCCATGCATGGGTGACACGTGCACATGCATGCATAAACATTTATCTTGTCTTGCAAAACGTTCAAGGATCATCTAGAGATGCAAATTCGTCCATTACTTATCCCTTTGAATAAGATATATCAATCAAATCACCACTTTATTCACAACCCGACACAACTTTTCTAAGGAAGTTGCAACCCGACACAACTCACCTCCTTGAGGTGCTTTGCATGATATGGACTTTTCCAAGAGTTCAAAAAATGATATGAGGATCCTCCTATGGCTCCTTGGCCGATAGGCACTCATATATAAGCTTTTTCACTTGATACAACTCAAGTTAAGCTTTCATATTCAACCCTTTTCTTGGTCATTTCATCACCAAGATAACCATCATTCATAATGGAATCAAACATGGTGTATCCTTGTTTATATATCCTATAAATGATACTATGAGGGAGTAGGGACACTCTAGATGTGGTAATTTGCATATCAACCCCACATTTTTGGTAAATTACAATTTGTACCAAAATTGGTGCACAAGGTACCAACATTGTTCAAACAAGTTCAAACTTGGAATTTGAGCTTTCCACAAGCCACCACCTTGCATCATTATCTCTATAATGATGATAAAACGCATGAGGCATGTTCAACATATGACATATTGCAATATAACCCCTCAACTTGGGTAAATTGCACTTTGGTCCAAAACAAAGGAACATTGCCCAAACATCATTCAATCAGGACCAAACTTGGAACATAAGTGTGTCACATGATAAAAAAACACCTTAGAGAATTATATTAAAGTTATAAGAAACTTAATTAGCCAAAACAAATAGGGTTACCTCATAACCCAGTTCAGGTTCGTTACAAGTTATAAACCCGTAATAAGGATTTCGTCCCCGAAACCCCAAGTAAAGGGAGACAGATACTATTCATTCATCATACCATCAAGTCTCCACATAACATCTTAATGTCATAAGATCCTTGATCTTGGCAGTGTTCTATACCCCTCCCTTAGTTTGTCAAGGAAATACCAGAGTTGCATTCTATCACCCACTTGGGACTACGAGTATTATCATGCATCTGTTGTGCCACTCAGATCTGGTGACACAACACTAAACTTTCTTATGACTTGTATCAATTATCCCTTTAGCTGTTTATTTTCTTATTATAAGGAGAGATTACTTATTAAATAAAAACTATCTTTAGTTTGATCAACTTTTCCAAAACAATTCTACAATTGTTCCTTCAACTCATACACCTTTGTTGATGTCATGTTTATGTGGGGCATAAACCCCTAACATATGGTATCCATACTATAGATTTCTTCTAATCCATGCACATCAAGTGTCATAAGACTTACTTGATTGTCATGTCCTGAAAGGGAAAGAGCACAAGGAAACATAGTCCTTTTTATCACCCCATCATTATTCAAGGTTGTTTATTTAAAGAAAAGATATTATCACCTTCTTTAAGTATTACATGATCTTTCAATTATTCATGTGTCATTCAATCTTGAGGTTCCTTACCTTCAGCATAGGAATTATAGAGATGATTACATGTCACCACCTCTCAGTATTATCATCATCATGATTACTAGATTTGGGTATTCAAACCCTCGATTCATCACTGAACATTGTTACCTCTCATCAAATAATTGTTACCTCTAGGTCCTCAGACCAAGGTATACATTATACTAAACAACTTCTTTTTGTTTATAAGTTGATCTATAATTAACTCAGATTCCTCTGTATATTAATTAGGATGTGTTAGAAATATCCATGCCACATCTTCTACCTCATTAATCTCTTTAGATTGTCTCAAAATGACTACTTGATCAGAGTAATCAGAAAGATAGCAATCTAAGAGTGTCATACTTACCTTGTCTTCAATAGATGAATACCTGGCCAGGGTATTCAAGAACTTAAATTAGGTAGTATGAATTTGTTTTATATTATATTTCAACTCTTTAAATTTTTAATACTTAATATCTCAGATTTTCTCTGGGTTTTTCTTTTACATCTCTTCCTTATGTCCTCATAGGATTAATTAAAGGAAGCTCAACAACAACTACCTTCTTATAATTATCAGATAAAATCTAGAGAAGACATATCAGAATGAGAAAGCTCTATCTGACTGTCACCCTCGCAGTCATCTACCACTTTAGGTTGACTCAAACATAGAGTCAAGTTGTTTCATGTTGCTGCTTTTGCCTTTTTATGTTATTGGGATGTAACTTTCGTAAGCCCTGCCGAGTCTACCTTGGTTGTTGGGTCATTTCCTCCCTTCTTATTAAATAAAAGAGTTTAGTATGCTCAACATGTACACATCTATAACATGTCTTGTCCCCATACCATGGTCTTATCAGTCTTATCACCGATGTAGAGACTAAGCCATGGGTTCTTATAGGTGGAAAGTTAGGACTTTTACCCTTACATAGTGATTACTGCCCTGGTGCACTAGGCATTTATTGCACTGGTGGTACCAAAAACTTTGACTTTTTAGAACAACTAGGAAAATATCTCTAGAATTATAGAGACCTTTCCTTAATTCTTGGCTTATTGCCCCTCCTTGGGCACTGCCATCACAGATATACTATCTGTTTAAACTTATTGAAGAGTCTACTTTCTCACCATATGTTAATCTTTCCCACATTTTCCACTGTTCCAACATGACTATGTCATTCAGGAACCCTTTCAAAGCCCAAAGTTTCTGTATTAAGGACTGGTAACCTAGGTTGTAATGCTAGTGTCCAGTCTACTATATGCATCATTGTTGTCCTAACCTGCCCAACAAGAGCATAAACACAGGATTCTTTACCTTAATCGGGTCATGATGGGAATTCTCAGGCACTCATTCTTCTCTTGTCGGATCCCTTACACTCTCTCCTGGTGCAACAACATTGCTCTCAGCCATGTGTTCCTTGAGTTCTCTAGTCATTTTTAAACTTCACCCTTTATTCTTCATAAGCAGAAGTCACTATAGGGTATAATGGAGGACACTAACATAGACTCAACACATTAGTCCTATGTCTCTATAGACTCGGTGAACCTTAAGCTCTGATACCAAACTTGAAACGAATGCCAACAAATCAACAAACAAATCATTACTAATTAAGCGAAATAACCATAATCAGCATATTAACAAAAATCACTAAAAATTAAAACCATTTTGCAAGGAGATCCTTGTCCAGATTAATTTTACTGAAGGATCCAAAACTCATACATATCATGATTACATTGTAAAACATTAATCATTTCCTCTCGATCACAACATATAACAATTTCTCTATCAAAGCACATACTGGAGCAACATAAAATATCGAGGCTTACAAGCCAAAATCTCAGATTGTTCATGAAACCATAATGAACCAGCTCCAAGGACCTGAGAGTACAGAGATGACACATAGGACCTCTATCTACAAGACATGACGGACAGTACACTCAACCTGAGTTGTCACTGTTGTCCCTGTTGCTGATGTTCTCCCTCTATTGTACAGTCTCCACCCCCCTCGTGCATGTCCACCTAATAATAAATGTGGATCCCACAGGGTGAGACAATTGTCCCAGTGAGAGATATAACTCTCCGCCAACAATGTTATTATCACAGTTAAATAGTATTAAACTGAGCAGGGGATAAGAATTTTAGAACATTCTCAACATTTAAAGCATTGCAACTATCTATGATAGAGTAGTAATTCACCTATTCACTATACAAGGAATATGAAGAACATGTATATCATTTACCCATCATATTATATCAACATCTCAAACTTATCCTGATATACTCATTATCACGGTATGACATCCATGAATCATTCTCATTTCTATTTGTTGGTCTCAGCCAATCTACTAGCCAGATATTGAATTATACCAGTCATGTGAATATACATCATCATATTCTGTCTAGGTATTGGCTCTGCCAATCATATGAGGTCATTCCAGACATTTGACTATGCCAATCCAGTACAACTATTCCAGGTTTTGGACTATACCACTCATGTACAACTATTCTAGATATTGGACTATGCCAACCATGTGATAACAGCCAGGTGTTGGGTTATTACCAACCCTGTGATTAACAGCTAGGCATTGGGTTATTACCAATATTTTGATTAACAGCCAGGTATTGGGTTATTACCAATCCTGTGATTAACAGCCAGGTATTGGACTCTACCAATCATGTGATTAATAGCTAGACATTGGGTTATTACCAATCCTGTGATTAATATCCAGGTGTTGGGTTATTACCAACCCTATGAAGAGTCATGTATTGGACTCTACCAATCATGTGATTAACATTCAGGTATTGGGTTATTACCAATCATGTGATTAACATCCAGGTGTTGGTTTATTACCAACCCTGTGAACAACCAGGTATTGGACTCTACTAATCCTGTGATTAACAGCTAGGCATTGTGTTATTACCAATCCTGTAATTAACAGGCAGGTGTTGGGTTATTACCAACCCTATGAACAGCCAGGTATTGGACTCTACCAATCTTGTGATTAACAGTCAGCTATTGGGTTATTACCAATCTTGTTTTTAACAGCCAGGTGTTGGGTTATTACCAACCCTGTGAATAGCCAGGTATTGGACTCTACCAATCTTGTGATTAACAGCCATGTGTTGGGTTATTACCAACCCTATGAACAGCCAGGTATTGGACTCTACCAATCTTGTGATTAACATCCAGGTATTGGGTTATTACCAATCTTGTGAGTGTTGCATCCAGGCATCGGGTTATCCCAATCTTGTAGTTTTATTCCAGGTATTGGTCTATACCAATCCTATGACAACAGCCAGGTGTTGGGTTATTACCAACCCTGTGAAACTATTCTAGGTATTGTACTATGCCAATCATGTGCATCTATTACAGCCATTAGACTATGCCAATCTTGTGCATCTCATCACTGAATACCACATCACCTTTACTAGGCATTACCTTGGCCAAGCCATCATACTTATTCACATCCTTTATACAATAAAAGTATTCCTCTTGTCTTCTTTAAGCATATTTAAAATGTTATAGCCCTTATTTGTCTATAAGCATAAAGCATGTATGATTAAGATTTCATTATTATTATTGTATTCATTTATAATCATTATTATTATGTTACTAAGTTTCCATTTCCTAGTTTATTTGAACATTATCATTTCTTACATGAAACTTTTATAAACATCTTATTACCTCTTACTAGGCAACAACTATTCACATGGCTCACAAGGGCCATTAAACATCTTCTCATCTCTCACTAGGCAAAAACTATTCACATGGCTCACAAGGCCATTAAACATCTTGTCACCTCTCACTAGGCAACAACTATTAGGGTTAGGATTTCCCTTTATAGCCAAATAGGGTTTCAAGTTCATATTATTAATTCAAACCCTAATTCATTGCTCCACATGTTTACGAGCATACATTGATATCATAAGTGTTCAATTATACTTATTTATTCTCATCTTTTATCATTAAATGATATTCAACACAAAGTATGAGTTTCTCTCTCATCCTCTCTAGGATATTGATTACATCATACTTTATTATCTTGGCTTAACCCTTTCTCAAGGTATGTTAGCCTACACTTATCAAAGTGCATTACATCTCAATATAACAATTTACATGACACACTTCATGTGTTACTCATCCAAGTATATTGGATTTAAGGTGCATCAACCTTGAGGTGCTGGATGTAGTATTTATTATGCCTTGATGTATTACTTCCCTCATTACTTTCAACTTACTTAACTTCACCAACTTATCTTGTATTAGGGTATATTGTTGGGTTTTAGGGGAGACAGAGAAGGCAGCGGAAACAAGAAAATTTCTGCCCCAACCCATACCGAGGAAACGCGTCAACGTCTATATAATAGGAAAGGATGGTTTGTGGAATCATACCTTGTCCCGAGGCTTGCTCGGAGACAAAACCTCGCGCAATGCGCGGTCTTCAACTCCGGTCTTGGACGGTGTCTGTGCAGCTCCTGGTCGCACCGGGACTGACGACTCCGCCTCCTACCGGACTGTCGGATGACAGTTGTCCTCCTAAGTGGCAGTGTCCTCCCGCCTCTATAGTAGTCCACACGGGCCACCTGGAACTCCACTCTCCTTGTCCCACAAGGAAGTGGAAGGAGTCGTACCCTCCTGTTGACATACTAGTCGCCAACACACTCTCCTACTACCAGTTGCAACTGCAGTTGTCCTTCCCTTGCTGCACCTCCCTTTTGCGGGAAGCACTTGCTCGGGATCTCTCACGGTTACCAAAACCAGAGAGAACGACAACTTCGCAAAGCAACCGGCTTGCATTGAGTTGTACTTTGAGAAGCCCCCAATACCCCTATATATATAGGCGGGTCATGGGACAGGGTTCTCTGTGCCCGGAAATATGGGACTAAAGCAGGAGTAGAAGGGTTTGAGAATTTTCCACAAAAAGCAACCGGTTCGCAACTTGAAATGATCGGTTCACAACTGAACCGATCGGTTCGGCCATTGAGCCGATCGGTTGGACCTGAGCCGATCGTTTGGGGTACTCCAACCGATCGGTTGGTGCCCTGAACTGATCGGTTCATGGTCCTAATCCGGCTCAAAAAGACTTTCCTTGTTTCATTCTCAATTGGTATCGTATGCCAATGTTATTCCCAATCGAATTGGGCAATTTGAAACCAAAGTAAAATTATTGCCGACATGACTTTCCCAACTGGTCGGTTGCACCAGTTGAGCCGATCGGTTCAACTCTTGAACCGGTTGTTTCAACCTGGGCATGAGCCGATCGGCCTGGACACTCCAGCCGACCGGTTCAGCACCTCAGCCGACCGGTTCATCACATGAGCCGATCGGTTCGGAGCACAGGTTGGGCAAAATCAGTCAATTGCGATTTCAATCAATCTGATACTCCAATCAATGCGTCCAACACCTTGAACCATATGATATTGAGCTATCGACTGATTGAGTGTTTAATTGAACTACTAAACTCCTTTAGTAATCAATCTAAACGTTGCTTGTGGAAAAAACTCCTCTTCCAGGTTAAATCCTATGTGTGTGACCCTGCAGGTCCATTTCACGTTGGCAGTGAAAGTCCATAACACTTATGACTTCACAAGCAAAGAGCGGTGCCTAGTCACACATCAGTGCTACCCAAGTGAAAGTAGAAAGTTGGAGAACAACTTTCATCCTACAATCTGTGAATGGTGTTACAGTGAATGTATAATTCCTTTGTCACTGATATCCCGAATGAACTCAAGGCATGGAACAGTCATCCTGTCAACGTTCATTCACTTTCTTGATCTCATAGTAGATTGAAGGAGATATGTATGACATCAATATCACATACTGATTCACACATGCGTGCGCACGCCTATCTCAATCCTACTCATCAAGTGGCCTTGGATATCAAACTCCCTCAGGAGAGACAAATCCCATATCTATCACTCACCCCTCAAAAGCCCCATGTGTCAAAGCCACCCAATCATCACCTTTATAACAACCCATGTTTCAGGACTGCGTTTGATGATGTCAAAGTGTGCCCAACGACATGTGTTGAGTGCAGTGATTTCAAGTCTAAGAATCACACTCACCACCATCACTGTGAGTACTGATTGTGACTACCATCTCATGGTTCCATGTGTCAAACTCACGGTGGGTCTGTCCGGTACCTTGTTCTCTAACAAGTACCTATGTGTTTGGTTTGATATCTCTATATCATGACTAATGAGATTCTGTCATCAACCAACACCACAATCTAGTCTTGTGTGTCATTGCTGTCTATCTACCTTCCACAATGACATCCGACTAGGGACATAACAAGAATGTACAAACTCTTAGCATCCGTATGATCTCATCGTTCAGGTCCTTAACCTGAAAGCATACGTCATTGAGTACTGTCATTCTCTAGACATTCAATCTGTTCTATCACTATCTCATATGACTGAACCAGAAAGAATTGGAAGCTTGCCTTTTGATGTTAATCAAATCAATCTTAATGCATCCCACCAATCATCCCATGATTGGCTCTCAGGGCATACATTCCAACAGACTCCCACTTGCACTGCGAGCCAATCACCCTTGAATCATATTCATAGTGATCTCTAAACATGTCCCACATGTTACTGTGCTCTTATGCCAATATAGTGAGTAATGGCAACACCTTGCCAAAGTCAGTATAAATTGCATGTCTCACATCTCTTCGCTGTACGTCACACGTATGAGATGGAGTTGTCGTAATATGCGATCTAGTATTCCTTTGCTAACCTTTAGCCACATTGCATGATCAAGGATTCTAGACTTGTCATCATTGAGTGGAAAATATATAAGTTCATATCATGAACTTTCAGATCCATATAGTATCTGCTGATGTTCACTAACACACAGATACTCGACATTTACCTTTTAAATGGTTTTATTGGAACACTTCCAATTATCAACAAACTTTCACTTTTATACATCCTATGTATATTTTGCGATTAATTTTCTGTCCATTCGGAAGTTCGCATCAATGTAACTCTTTACATCGAACTCTTCCTTATCTTCATAGAACTAGTACTTTACAAGTACTTATCAAGTTCTCGTGGTATTCCAGTAACCCTTACTGGAAGTAGACAGACATCCACTCGTCATGTCCCACATACGAGTTATCAGGATGAGCACATCATATTGTCATGTCCTACATACAACATGATGAATGCATTTTATTCTTGCCATGTCATACATGCAAGACAATGGGATGATTACATACATGATAAATCCATATCTATTCTACGTGTTCCCATTCTTCATAAGAATTGGACACTTGGCCTTGGGATACTAATATCCATATAACATGGACAAGTTTTCTCCCACTGAATCTGTGCATACTGAACCCTTCAGTACAGATTGCCAATGTATGCTCTCTCTTTTCCAGGTCAAGAGATTTGTCGAGAACTATCTCTATAGATCTCTATTCCTATCATATAGGAAACATCTCTATCTTCCTTACAGATAATTTCCACTTTTGGATTTCCATTCTAGAACAATTCCATTTCACATCAACATGTGGAATGTGAATACGCTCCCACTAAATCACAGATCCCTTCTTTATCTTTGACATATCAGTCAAACCCTTTGACTATATCATCAAAGTAGAGATCCAATTCTGAGTTGCTTGTACTCAATCAATCACATTGATCAGTCCATTGTAACTTATAGACTTCATTTACATTAGTGGATTCATAAACCTTATAGGCTGTGTCACGTACACATCCTGGTTTTATTCCTCATAGGAATGCGGTTTCAGTATCCATATGCCAAATGTCTTAGTCATTAAGTTGCAATCAACAAGCATCATCCTTCTCAAAATGTTATCATTGTGTCTTAACACTTAAGACTCATTTTCACTTATGGATATGATCCAATGAGTGCTACCATCAAGGTCATACCTTATGGTTCACATGGATGTCATTTAGGATGTAATGGTCATAAACCATAACTCAAGATTTGGTTCCTCATATTTATCTAGATAGTTGACTCATCACATGAACAACTCATCACATAGATAATTGAGGTGTATCTGTTAAGGATATAAGAACTCACAACCCTTGTGATTCTTAATTTCCTTTATTAGTGTGGGGTATTCTTTTATTAAGAAGAATTCAGTTATTTGATAATCATTCTCTAACTCCTTAGAGTATGATTCCTTCTTGATTCAGACATCACCATGCCTTAATCATGAGTTCACTATGATACACTATCATAATCACTCATAAGGATCTCAAACATTTGGTTCAAGTATTTCATTCATTGATCTCATCAAGAATTAACACTTTACCAAATTTGTACTTCATCTATGATAATCTTGAACACTTCAAGATATTCATATTGGTATTTCTCTAAACACCATTTGAAGTATTAGCATTTGTTCCAATAGGTGTGTAAATACATCACATGTATTATACCTAATAGGACAATCATTCTCCCACTACCATTAGTGAAGATTGATTAATCATGTACAAGAGATTTATGTCTCTTACTGGTTCTCTAACCAAAAGAGTCTAGATTTATCCATCATATGGAAACTAGAAATGAATTTCTCATGATTGATGCTAATTTGATTGTTTGAGTTATCTATAACTTTTAGGTATCATTTTATCTTATGCATATCAAATACCACAAGATAAGCAAGGCATTGCCACAAAGATCATATCTTTAAGATCGAAACATTAACTTTATTAATTGCCATCATTGTCATACAATATGCAATAATAAAGTGTTTCTATCTATTGGCAATATATGAAATAGCAGTTCTCAACTCTATTTCGTGCCCTTTAGGCTGAAATAAACTGAAAGATTCTCCTATCTATGGAAGCAACACTTGCTCCAATGATGGGTACTTCTTTCTTGGTCCTTTCACAAAGGCCATCACTTCTTTGTGGATATTGCATATCATATATGACAGATCCATATCTTGGTATCATATACCTTGGATAAAGAAGTGGTTCATTTCATGATACCTTAGGTGGGGATCTCCATCCCCTCCTTCATCTTCTTTTGTTCTTCCAGATATAGAGGGCAATCCCTCATACACCCTTTCCCCATGTGCCTTGAGGCTGAAGACGGCTTGGATTTCTGGCTAGCATCAGAACACTTCTTAGCTTTGCCCTTGTCCTTTCCCTTAAGAATTACCTTTTCTTTGATCACATCAAAGACTATGGTTTGTCTTTCTTCATCTTTACCTGTACTATCCTCAACATGTCCAACAACTTTGTCAACGCTTGTCAAAGTCGTTCATGTTGTAGTTTATCATGAACTGTATGATTTTGCAACACTTGTTGTATCATACCAATAGCCAACTCTTGGCTCAGAGGGAATCCTTCTTAGTCATATTTTCCACATACCCAATCACATTGAGTGTGTGAATACCTTACTGGATCTTCTTCTGTCATGACATACTAGGACAGTATCTTGGAGACATCATATGTCTCATGTTGTCTCTGCAACTCATAGTTCAGAGAACACAACATCAAGCACTCCTCATCAATGTCATCCTCAGTATGCTTCCATAAGCATACTTTCATCCATTGATGTGGTGGGATCGAGTTCATCTGGTTCTGGTATAACTAGGACTTAGAGCTTTCGCTCTTTGATTGAGAACACTTCTCATCGTCCTAACCAATCGTGGAATTATTCCCATTTAATTTGTTGGTCTTAAAGACCCATCGCAAATAAAGTGATTTGTTGATTAACCATTTATTTTAACAAAAGGAAATATATGCAATTTTAGTCCAAAACTCTTTTTGACTTATTTGATTGATTTGAAAGGTTGACGATAAAATTAGGCCTTTAATTAATTATCGCTCCCACTATTTTACTTCAAATTGATATCCCTCACCATCAATTCGGAAGATTGCAGCGTACAACCTTCTAGTGGGCAAGATCCTAAAATCCTCTAAGCCATGGACCAGCTAGGGCTGTCACCCACAACATAGATCTCTCAGGTAGGCAACTTTTGCCAATTGCATCATATGCAACTCTTGATAATATGTCATATACAACTCTTTGCAATGATCATCTCCATGCCTCAAGGTACTAGATCCCATCTAGATCACCTTGTTAAGTCCGACCCAAAGCAAACACGATGAACATGCACCCTGCTAGGGCAGACCCACACATTCATCCTTCACGCTTCCACGAGGTAGACGGTGCACCACGCTAGGGCGTGCCCACACTTGGTCGAACAAGCTTTTCACGTGTGTCGCATTTGGAAGGCATCTAAAACTTAATATTTTAATGAGGGATTTGGTTTTATATACATATACATATCCAATCACCACAATACATAGTACGTATCATATACATGCTATATCCCACAGAAAACATGCACAAACGATAAAAAGCGATGATTATGGCCATCCTAATGTGATTCCTCGAGCCAAGAGGAATCACAGTCATCTAGATCTACATCACATGCAACCTGTATAAGATGAACTTCTGTGCCTTTCCATCCGAGTTGATCAACTCATCACATGAATGATCTGTACTCTCCAGCCGGTCGTCTGGGTGCCACCATCTGATCGGTTGGCTCCTCCAACCGATCGGTTCGCCTGGTTGTCGTGCATCTCATCATGTCCGCCACCCGCTCGTCTCGCTCCTCGAACCGGTCATCAACTGATCGGTTCACTCCTTGAACCGACCGTCTGGAACGTCAACCGATCGGTTCACGCCTTGAACCGATCGTTTCAGCTGTCGTCTTAATGTCCGCCGGTCTTTGACATAACAGGAAATAAAATCTATCCTAATAATTACATTGCTTTAAAAGGGAAAACCCCGAGTTACATTCGGGGGGAGCAAAGGTAGGAAAGAATCTCGAATTATTTCGAGTTACATCAGGAATAAGAGAGGGAAGATCGGTGCATAGACCGAGATGCAAGCAACCACAAACAACCACACACAGAGAGGGGTTTATAGGCCATAATCATGCTACACACATCCACCACAAAACTCGTTTAAGGGCGACGTGTATCGAGTGCATTAATAATACATATCATATATGTAATTTGGGATTTGTGGATTTAGGATTGGACATGTATAAAGCTGATATTATTCGCATCGTATGCAATAAATAAAGGCGACAAACCAAAATCGATCATATCGATATTCCTAAAATATAGAGCAGTTGACGTGGCTCTGATACCACTGTTGGGTTTTAGGGGAGACAGAGAAGGCAGCGGAAACAAAAAAAATTCTGCCCCAACCCATACCGAGGAAACGCGTCAACGTCTATATAATAGGAAAGGATGGTTTGTGGAATCATACCTTGTCCCGAGGCTTGCTCGGCGAAAAAACCTCACGCAATGCGCGGTCTTCAACTCCGGTCTTGGACAGTGTCTGTGCAGCCCCTGGTCGCACCGGGACTGACGACTCCTCCTCCTACCGAACTGTCGGATGACAGTTGTCCTCCTAAGAGGCAGTGTCCTCCCGCCTCTGTAGTAGTCCACACGGACCACCTGGAACTCCACTCTCCTTATCCCACAAAGAAGTCGAAGGATTCGCACCCTCCTGTTGACGTACTAGTCTCCAACACACTCTCCTGCTACCAGTTGCAACTGCAGTTGTCCTTCCCTTGATGCACCTCCCTTTTGCGGGAAGCACTTGCTCGGGATCTCTCATGGTTACCAAAACCAGAGAGAATGACAACTTCGCAAAGCAACCGGCTTGCATTGAGTTGTACTTTGAGAAGCCCCCAATACCCCTATATATATAGGCGGGTCATGGGACAGGGTTCTCTGTGCCCGGCAATATGGGACTAAAGCAGGAGTAGAAGGGTTCGAGAATTTTCCACAAAAAGCAACCGGTTCGCAACTTGAAATGATCGGTTCACAACTGAACCGATCGGTTTGGCCATTGAGCCGATCAGTTGGACCTGAGCTGATCGTTTGGGGCACTCCAACCGATCGGTTGGTGCCCTGAACCGATCGGTTCATGGTCCTAATCCGGCTCAAAAAGACTTTCCTTGTTTCATTCTCAATTGGTATCGTATACCAATGTTATTCCCAATCAAATTGGGCAATTTGAAACCAAAGGAAAATTCTTGCCGACATGACTTTCCCAACTGGTCGGTTGCACCAGTTGAGCCGATCGGTTCAACTCTTGAACCGGTCGTTTCAACCTGGGCATGAGCCGATCGGCCTGGACACTCCAGCCGACCGGTTCAGCACCTCAGCTGACCGGTTCAGCACATGAGCTGGTCGGTTGGGAGCACAGGTTGGGCAAAATCAGTCAATTGCGATTTCAATCAATCTGATACTCCAATCAATGCGTCCAACACCTTGAACCATATGATATTGAGCTATCGACTGATTGAGTGTTTAATTGAACTACTAAACTCCTTTAGTAATCAATCTAAACGTTGCTTGTGGACAAAACTCCTCTTCCAGGTTAAATCCTATGTGTGTGACCCTGCAGGTCCATTTCACGTTGGCAGTGAAAGTCCATAACACTTATGACTTCACAAGCAAAGAGCGGTGCCTAGTCACACATCAGTGCTACCCAAGTGAAAGTAGAAAGTTGGAGAACAACTTTCATCCTACAATCTGTGAATGGTGTTACAGTGAATGTATAATTCCTTTGTCACTGATATCCCGAATGAACTCAAGGCATGGAACAGTCATCCTGTCAACGTTCATTCACTTTCTTGATCTCAGAGTAGATTGAAGGAGATATGTATGACATCAATATCACATATTGATTCACACATGTGTGCGCACGCCTATCTCAATCCTACTCATCAAGTGGCCTTGGATATCAAACTCCCTCAGGAGGGACAAATCCCATATCTATCACTCACCCTCAAAAGCCCCATGTGTCAAAGCCACCCAATCATCACCTTTATAACAACCCATGTTTCAGGACTGCGTTTGATGATGTCAAAGTGTGCCCAACGACATGTGTTGAGTGCAGTGATTTCAGGTCTAAGAATCACACTCACCACCATCACTGTGAGTACTGACTGTGACTACCATCTCATGGTTCCATGTGTCAAACTCACGGTGGGTCTGTCTGGTACCTTGTTCTCTAACAAGTACCTATGTGTTTGGTTTGATATCTCTATATCATGACTAATGCGATTCTGTCATCAACCAACACCACAATCTAGTCTTGTGTGTCATTGCTGTCTATCTACCTTCCACAATGACATCCGACTAGGGACATAACAAGAATGTACAAACTCTTAGCATCTGTATGATCTCATCGTTCAGGTCCTTAACCTGAAAGCATACGTCATTGAGTACTGTCATTCTCTAGACATTCAATCTGTTCTATCACTATCTCATATGACTGAACCAGAAAGAATTGGAAGCTTGCCTTTTGATGTTAATCAAATCAATCTTAATGCATCCCACCAATCATCCCATGATTGGCTCTCAGGGCATACATACCAACATATATACCATCCTAATACTTTATGCATTAACACATCACATTTATCATGTAGTGTATTGGCCAGAAGTCACACATTTTAATTACCCAACTATCATCAATGATATGGGCTCATCTTGGGTCAAGGCATTGTTAATATAAGGTTGTCCATTATCAACCACTCTAGGTGTTTCACCTCTCAAGGTATTAGCCACGCCATTACTTGGTGTTACACTCATCACTCCTAAGAGTGTCTTGCCCTCACCTTTACAAGGTATCTCGGGTTAGAAGTGTGCATATGTTCACCATATCGGGTTGTAAGTATATGAGCACTCACCATATCGGGCTAGAAGTATATGCACGCCTTTCATATTGGGATACAGATGTTTATATGTGTTACCCATGTCGTGCATGAGGTATTAATCCATCACCAAGTCGGTCTAGACATCAACTAGGGTTGTGTATCGGGCTACCATATCATGCAATAGCATTTGCTATTCTTTACTCATATCGGGTTACCCAAATTAGGGTTTCATGTCAACTTATAAGTATTCATTTAACCTTGTATCGTGCATGGAGTATATACTTGACTCCCTATCGTGCAATAGGTGTATACTACACCCCCATATCGTTTTAATGAAGTTGGTGCATCATCATATCGGGTTAGAGGTGTTTGCTTGTGTGCTTGCACCCGATATCACTTTTATAAAGTAATACCATCATCTTCAAGCTCTAGACCTTAGTTCTAACTATTATAGTTCATGGAAACAGGTCTAAGAAACTACTAGAACTCATAATTTCATCAACTATTTCAGGAAATTTCGGAATTAAAAATAATTCATTAAATATAGTAATTTAGGTGATGAATAATAACATGGTTGAGTTCAAGTTATATAACTCGCCTTAAGAACAACTTCAAAGATCCAAGCTCCAAATCTACATGTTCCTAAGGTTTAAGATGACTTATAAGAGGTCCAAGGCTCGTTCACAACTCCTTCATATACAAGGAATCACCATGGATAAGCAATTGGTGAAGAAGAAAAGAAAGGAAGATCAAAACCCTAAAATCATGCTTCAATCCAAGGTTGAAGATGATCATGGCCTCACCTTAGGGTTAAGTATGATCTCCTTCTTTCTCCTGGACACCTTTTCATGATACCCTTGTGCTCTTTCATGATATGCCACCCCTCTTTCATGATATGACACTCACTTGCAAGATTTTCCACTCAACACTTCACTCTATGGCCGATATCACCCTATATGGCCGATATCACCTACTTGAGCGATATGATCTTGACATGGGCGATACCACAAGGCCCATACACGATACCACAACACACCTTCACGATAGACAAGCTCTATGCACGATACCTTAGGGTAGTAGGGTGGTAAGGGTCGAAAAATTGCACCAAGGGGTGAAACTAGGGGTATATATACTTGTTGCTCATGAAGAAAGATGAAAATGAGGTGTCATCATTTTGAACTAGTAGGTGCCACGTGTCCATGCATGGGTGACACGTGTACATGCATGCATCAAAATTTATCTTGTCTTGCAAAATGGTTGAGGATCATCTAGAGATGCAAATTCTTCCATTACTTATCCCTTTGAATAAGATATATCAATTAATTCGCCACTTTATTCACAACCCGACACAACTTTTCTAAGGAAGTTGCAACCCGACACTACTCACCTCCTTGAGGTGCTTTTCACGATATGGCCTTTTCCAAGAGTTAAAAAATTGATATGGGGCTCCTTCTATGGCTCCTTGGCCGATAGGCACTCATATATAAGCTTTTCAACTTGATGCAACTCAAGTTAAGCTTTAGTATTCAACCCTTTTCTTGGTCATTTGATCACCAAGATAACCATCACTCATAATGGAATCAAACATGGTGTATCCTTGTTTCTCTCTCCTCTAAATGATACTATGAGTGAGTAGGGACACTCTAGAGGTGGTAATTTGCATATCAACCCCACATTTTGGGTAAATTACAATTTGTACCAAAATTGGTGCATAAGGTACCAGCATTGTTCAAACAAGTTCAAACATGGAATTTGGGCTTTCCACAAGCCACTACCTTGCATCATTCTCTCTATAATTATAATAAAATACATGATTCATGTTCAACATATGACATATTGCAATATAACCCCTCAACTTGGGTAAATTTTACTTTGGTCCAAAACAAAGGAACATTGCCCAAACATCATTCAATCAGGACCAAACTTGGAACATAAGTGTGTCACATGATAACAAAACACCTTAGAGAATTATATTAAAGTCATAAGCAACTTACTTAGCCAAAAAAATAGGGTTACCTCATAACCCAGGTCAGGGTCGTTACAGAGGAGGTCGCTTGTACTCAATATCATCAAGTATTACTGGCAGTCATAATGGGTAGTATCAATTATGTTTTCAAGTTTGTTGCAAACTATAGCATAGACAATTTGGAAGACTAATCAGTAGGGAATAGTAACTCAAACAAATACAAAGCTAATTATGCAATTCAAGAGGTATATAAAATGTATCATCAATGCTATTATTTTGTTCTAGGAGGAGGTATAATAGCGTACCTTCTTGGTTGATTTTCAGAGTACTATATCTGAGAAAAGTAATAGGTGAACCCCTCAATTCAGATCCTAAATCAAAAAGTTTTGGATTTAACAAGTAATAGGTCAAGATCATGATATTTGATGATCATGTTTCCATATTCAAGATTAGGGTTACTCATTCCTATTTAACCTTGGGCTTAGTTCATTCATGTTGGCTAAATTGGACATTAATAAACCCTTTGTTTTGATGATGAAAAACATTTCATTCTTGTGAATCTAACTCGTTATTTGAGTGTTTTAGGGATAAGAAAATAAGGAAGTGAGTAGTTGAAGATCAATAAAAATTGGAAGATCAACATGCTTAGATTACTTTTATTTTCATGATTGTACTCAATGTAAAAACGTGTACAAGTATATAATGTATAAGTACATAGATATCATGTAAATTAAGAATTATATCTTCCCTATCCACTCATTCAACACTTAGATAGATCCTCCCCTAAGATAGAAACACAATTATACATTGATACACACACTTAGTAAATGATTCAACATATTGAAACAGGAACATTCTCGGTCGACTAACATCTCGACCGAGACATCCTCGGTCGACCAAATTCTCGACTGAGAATAGACCTTCTAGTAGGTTCTATAGACATTAGACTGAGTTGGAAAAGTGGTTGGAAGTTTGAAATGAATGTTGTAATACATTCACTCCAAACCCTCCCTCGGTTGAAGAAAAGCTCGACTGTTACACACTCGGTTGACAAACTTCTCGACTGAGACAGGTTCTGGACTACACTTTTCAGCACTAAACAACTAGTCGTTGCAATGTAATTTATGGACATATAACGGCTATTTGAGCACTAAGAACACCCTAGAAAGTGTCTAGAATGTCCCTAGACTCTTGTAATCCATTCCTATAAAGGACATGCCTTAGGACACCCAAATCACTTGAGCATACACATTGCAACTTGAGAATCATTCTTTGTGAGCAACAAGTAAATTTTCACTTGCTATTCAGTTTCTTTGAGATCTACATTAGTGTCCTATAGCCTAGTATCTCCTAGACACCACACTATCACGTTCATGTATAGTGGATAGGGGATCAATACGCTTGATATAGGATCAAAGCATTTTACTCATTGGTAACATTGTTTCTTTCTTCCAATCTTGTTCCTTTTATTGTATTTTGTTCTCCTTGACTACTCCTAGGTTGGAGGCTGTTGAAAGGAGGTTCGTGGAGCTACTTAAGGTGGTGAAGGCTGCTCCTGGTGACTTGGAGTTACTTCAGAAGGCTGCCTCAAGGATTGAAGCTACTTCAGGTGAAGGCTACTTCAAAGGTGGACTTGGAGTTACTTCAAAAGGCTGCTTCTAGGAAGATTGAGGCTACTTCAGGTGAAGGCTACTTCAAGGGTGTAGGAAAGTAATTTTATTTTGTGAAACAACCTCATGAGGTAATAAAATAAGTTGCTTTCAAAATCACAGTTGGAAACAATTGGGTAGTGGACTGACTACCTTAGATTTCTAAGGTAGGAACCACTCTACATTCTTGTGTATTCCTTGTTTCCTCCTACTTCTTGTTCAAGGGTTCAATTCTTTCTAATTAACTTTAAAAACTCCAAAAATCTCTATTCACCCCCCTCTAGATCTTTCAATTGGTATCAGAGCAGGTCTTCAAGGAGCTTTAACAAGTCTTGAAGGATGGGGGATGGTGTGCTCAACAACTTGAACATGGAGGGAACCTACTTATCTCATCCATCACTGTTCGATGGAAGCAACTACAACTATTGGAAGAGAAGGATGTAGTTTTACTTCCAAGGCATAAGTTGGGAACTTTGGAGTATGGTGTCTACTCCATATGAGGTTATGAAAACTGAGTATGTCACATGGGATGCCAATACAGTAAAACAAGCTCAACTAAATGCCAAGGCTGTAAGTATTTTATGTTGCTCTATTTTGGTAAGTGAATTCAATAGAATTTCCTCATGTTAAACTGCATATGATATATGGCATAGACTTTCCATTACACATGAAGGAACCATACAAGTTAAAAATTCTAAGATTAGTATGCTTAAATAAAAGTTTGAACAATTTCATACACAACCAAATGAGTCTATTAGTGATATGTATGCACAATTCTCTACTATTTTTAATGGCTTAAGTGCATTAGGAAAATTCATAAGTGAAGAAGATCAAGTCTCAAAGATTCTTAGGTCTTTGCCTCCAAAATACAAGCCGAAAGTGATAGCCATTGAATAAGCTAATGACCTTGCCAAACTAAAGATGGAGCAGCTCATTGGCAATCTGGAAACCCATGAGGTCGCCTTAGAGGAGGAAGAAAGACAGGAGCTTGAACTTCAAAAGGAAAGAAGGAAGGACATATCCCTAAAGGAAACAAAAGTCATCACTCAAGAAAGTGATGAAACAAGTGAAGGAGATGATGAAGAAGATGCACTTATTGTAAATGGTAAGAAATTTAAAAGGTATAGATCTAACAAAACCTCTAGTGTTTCTTCTTCTTCCTCTCTTAGGTGTTTCGAATGCGGCAAGAAAGGACATGTCAAAAATGAGTGTCCTAAGATAAAGAAAGGGAAGAAAGTCTCTTCCAAGAAGAAGGGAGAGAAAGCATACAAAGTTGCATGGGATGAGTCAAGTGATGATAATAAAAGTGGAGAAGAAAACGTATAGTGCCTTATGGCCAAAGAAGATGAAAATGAAGACTCAAATGAGGTAAGTCTACTTGATTTATCAAAAGAAGAATTAGTTTCTAGTATTGAAGAATTACATGACAAATATATTGATTGTAAAAAGAAACTAAAAAGAGTTACAAAAACTAATGAAGAAATGTATGCTCAATTAAATGATCTTTCTTCTGAAAAGGAAAGTATTATTTCTGAAAATTCTACCTTGAAATCATCTTTTAATGATTGCAATACAAAGTTTCTTACTCTAGAAACAAACTATAATTTTTTTTGTCAAGAAAAGGTTGAATTGCTTGCAAAATTAAATGATCTTCAAACTCAACCTATCTTGTGTACTCATTTCGATTATGATGCTATTGTCAAAGAAAGAGATGCTTTATCATCTAATCTAGACCAAGCAAAGTCAAATATCAAAAAGAAAATGGATGAAATTGCTAAGTTACAAAAGGAAATTAGTAGCTTGAAAAATAATGGTGTTCTTGATAAGATCCTAAAGGGTTCTTCTGGTCAAATTGGAAGGAGAGGTTTAGGATATGTTCCAAAAGAAAAATCTCATCAACCTAAACCTAGGAGAACACAAGTACCCTAGACCAAGATCATATATGTACCCAAAAACAACCCAACTCAAAATCTTAGAAAGAGAAATGAAATTGATTCCATTTGTTGTCACTATTGCTTGCGTCTTGGACACTATTATTTCTCATGCCCATACAAGAAAAAGGATGTTGAATTAGTTTGGGTTCCAAGGCCACAAACTTAGCAAACTTGAATATGATTAAGTTGATATTTGACCTAAAACTTCATTTTAAATATCATAATGTCCTATCTCAACTAACGTACTAGTACCTTAGCATATTGCAGTAACTTAAGCTCAAATCGGAACAAATGAAATTGCTAAAAACAAAAAGAAACAATCTCAGTCGACAAAGATTTTGATCGAAATGCTCCTCGGTTGAGAAAATATTCAACCAAGGGAATGTCTGTCTCAAACCTGCATCTACTGTAAAAATAGTAACAGTTCTAGTCGAGAAAATCTTTGACCGAGATATTGTCGGTCAAACAAATAGTCGACCAAGAAAGTTATTGTTTCATGAATATATTAACCTATAAAATAGCAACACTCTCAATCGACACAATCTTTGACTGAGACACTCCTCAGTCGAAATATTTTTCGATCGAATATAATTTTGTTCATCTTAAAACATTCAATTGTTAAATCATGTAACTATATTCAGTTTGTTATTAAATGTTTCTAACCAAAATGACCATCACATGGGTACCAAAATCTATCTCTTTTGCAGGATTTGGTGGTTGATAGTGGATGTTCTAAGCATATGACCGGAAACAAAAATGCCTTTCAAACATTTGAAGAAAAGAAAAGCAGAACAATCACATTTGGAGACAATGGAAAAGGAAAAATTGTTGGAATAGGTAACATTGGTACAAATCCTCAAATCAAAAATGTTTTACTTGTTGATGGCTTACATCATAATTTAATTAGTGTTAGTCAACTGTGTGATACTGGCTATGATGTCTTATTCAATAAAACTTGTTGTGAACTATTAATTGAAAACACTAATGAAATCATTTATGAAGGAAAACGAATAAAAAATCTATACATACTTAGGCCTAATTCTTTGCAAGACATTATTGGAAAATGATTTCTTGCAAAAGATGAATCCTTACAACTATGGCATAGAAAATTAAGTCATGCAAGTTCACATGTTATCAACAAGTTAATTAAACACGATCTTGTACGTGGATTACCTAAAATATCCTTTGATAAACCTAAAAATTGTGAACCATGTACCTTAGGAAAGCAAAACAAAACTTCATTCAAATCAAAAACAATGCTTAGCACCACTAGATCATTAGAGCTTATTCACATGGGTGTGTTTGGTCCTATGAGAACTCAATCTATTGGTGGAAAAAGATATTGCTTTGTCATTGTAGATGATTATAGTAGATACACATGGGTTCATTTTCTTGCAAACAAAGATGATACAATCCAAACATTCATAAAATTTTGTTCTAAGATTAAAAATCTATTACAAAATAAAATATGTACAATTAGGAGTGATCATGGTGGGAAATTTGAAAATCACATCTCTGAAGAATTTTGTACATCTCAAGGATACACTCATTATTTTTCATCTCCACTTATTCCACAACAAAATGGCATAGTAGAAAGGAAAAATAGATCCTTACCAGAAATGGCTAGAACAATGTTACTTGAACCTAATACACCTCAAACTT
Source organism: Alisma plantago-aquatica (assembly GCA_963693085.1). Lineage (NCBI taxonomy): Eukaryota > Viridiplantae > Streptophyta > Magnoliopsida > Alismatales > Alismataceae > Alisma > Alisma plantago-aquatica. The sequence continues at coordinate 1,776,727,963 of OY856409.1, forward strand.
TTTGGGATGAATCAGTAAATATAGCATGCTATGTGTTAAATAGAGTAACAATACATTCTCATCTAAAGAAAACTCCATATGAACTCATCTTCAACAAAAAACCAACAGTTGATTATTTTCATACCTTTGGGACAACTTATTATATCTTAAATACCAAAGATGATAAAGACAAATTTGATTCTAAATCACATAAAGCATTTTTCTTGGGATATTCAACTTCTAGCAAAGCTTTTAGAATTTATAATACTACTACTAGAAAAGTTGAAGAATCCATCCATATCACTTTTCATGAGGTAACAACTCAAAATGTTGAAAATGAATATGAGGATATAAATGACATTACTCATCGAATTGAAGACTTAATTATAACCACAAAAGACGATCAAAATACTAAAACTAATCAACAAAATGAGACACAACAACATGTTCTTAGATTAATCAAAGATCATCCCCAAGATTTGATCATAGGAAATCCTCATGACAAAGTCAAAACTCGATCATCATTTAGAGATTTTGCAAATATGGCATTTGTATCAATCATTGAACCTAAAAAGGTAAATGAAGCACTACAATATTAATATTGTATAATGTCTATGCAATAAGAACTAAATAAATTCACAAAAAATGAGGTATGGGACTTAGTTCCTAAACCACAAGACAAAACCATCATTGGAACTAAATGGGTTTTTTGAAATAAACTTAATGAAGTCGGGGAGGTAGTAAGAGACAAAGCTAGATTGGTGGCTCAAGGGTATAATCAACAAGAAGGAATAGATTTTGATGAAACTTATGCACCCATGGCAAGACTTGAAGCTATTAGAATGCTATAAGCCATAGCTGCCCACAAAGACATCAAATTATTCCAAATGGATGTAAAAAGTGCATTTTTAAATGGAATCATACAAGAAGAAGTATATGTTTCCCAACCACCTGGATTCAAATCTCTGGCAAAAGTGATCATGTATATAAACTTAAGAAAGCACTTTATGGGCTTAAACAAGCACCTCAAAACTGGTATGAAAGACTTAAAAAGTATCTATTCGATAACAGTTTCTCAATTGGAAATGTAGACTCTACATTATTCTTCAAAACATATGAATCTGATTTTCTTGTTGTACAAATATATGTTGATGATATCATTTTTGGTGCCTCAAATGATTTCTTATGCAAACAATTTAGTGAAATAATGCAAAAGGAATTTGAAATGAGTTTTATGGGAGAATTAACATTCTTTCTTGGTTTTCAAATAAAACAAACGCCCTTTGGGATTTTCAGAAGCCAAGAGAAGTATGCTAATGAACTATTAAAATGCTTTGGAATGGAAAATTGCAAGCATGCTACCACACCAATGGACACCTCTACCAAAATTGACAAGGATGAAGATGGAGAACCCATTCATGATTCCTTATATAGGGATATGATTGGTAGCTTGTTATACTTAACTGCTTCTAGACCAGACATTATGTTTTTTGTCCGACTTTGTGCTAGATTTCAATCTAAACTAATGCAATCTCATTTTCAATCCGTTAAACATATCTTAAGATATCTCACTGGTACTACCAACTATAGATTATGGTATCCTAAAGGTCAATCAATAGATGTAAAAGCTTTTACCGATGTCGATTATGTTGGTTGTCGACTTGATCGCAAAAGCACAAGTGGTGGTTGCTTTTTATTAGAACGAGCTTTAGTATCGTGTTTTAGTAAGAAACAAAATATAGTTGCCCTTTCTACTACTGAAGCTGAATATATGGCGGCCAGTTCCTATTGTGCTCAAGTTCTTTACATGAAACAAGTTTTAAATGATTATGGCTTTACATTTTCATCTACGCCATTTTTTTGTGATAATACAAGTGTTATAAATTTGTCACACAATCCTATTTTAGATAGTCATTCTAAACATATTGAAATCTGACACCATTTCTTAAGGGATCATATTTCTAAAAATCACATATCTCTTCATCATGTTGACACTAAAGAACAATTGGCTGATGTTTTTACAAAACCACTTCATCTTGATCAATTTCAATATATTAGAAAGAAGTTACTTATTACTCCCCTAGAAGATGTCTTCTTTGATATATGTGCTCCAAACTCTTAAAAAGTTCACAATTGATACATTCTCACATTTGTTTTTCATGACTATTACTTGAAATGAGTTCAAACAGTCTTCACAAAAACCATTCACAGCAATCCATTCGGTCTGCAAAAACTTCGACCAAGAAAAGTCTCGGTTGATGAATTTCTCGACCGAGAGTTGCTCGGTCAGACTCTTTCTCGACCGACATGCACCCAGGCCTTTTGCATATTCTGGACTAAATATTGGTCTCGATCAACAAAAACTTTGACTGAGAACCTCTTGGGGGACCCCCTATTTGACTAATTTAAGATGCAATTTTTTGATTAAACAAAAAACCACAATGGCTACTTTTCAAAACTCTGACTGACCGTTGTGAGTGGAGTGTGCAAAAACGATTGTTGGGATGCTCGGTCGACAAATTTGTCGACCGAGAAGGATGTTGTTTTTCTATAAATAGAGCCCAAAATGGTCATTCTTCTCACCAATTCACAATCTCTTTTCTCTAGCTCCTCTTTAGTGCTTTCTTGTGCAAATCTTCAGCCATTCTCTTTGATAATGTTGCCTTGCTTCTCTTCCACCTCATACTCGCCTCTGATGATCATCAACGACATTCCCTTCAACAACGTTGCTGTCAGATATCACTATCTACAGTTGTCCTCAAAGACTGCTCTTCCTCAAAGGTCGGTGTACGTCAACGACTTCATCACTATCGTTGATATAGATGGGCTCTTTGAGGTGAAACATCTCTGTAAATTTCTTACTCCATCCTTCCGTTCCTACTCTACACAAGATGTGAATGAGTTCTATGCTAATCTAGCCACAAATCCTGACCACTCCCACTCTTTCTTCTCTATGGTTAGTGGGTTTGGATTTCATTTTTCTGAGGAGGATGTTATCAATATGTTAAACATTGATGTAGAAGAGTATAGGGGGTTTATTGACTTAACCATTGGAAATCCCCTTTCTAAACTATCACAAGATGACGCCACCATCAGCTTGAGTGACGTTAAGAGAACCATCTATCTACCAAACACATCCTGCCATGAAGAACGGGGTACCTATTATGCAATCAATCTAAAACCTGAAGCTAGGATAGTGAACCTTATTGTTTCAACTAATATTTATCCTAGAGCTAATAAATCAGAAGTACCAACCTGTAGAATGTATCTCATTTATGCCATTCTCAAAAGCATACCCATAAACTTCATTCGCCTTATTCTCAAAAACATGGTTGAATTTACTAGCAATCCTCCTTATGCTGACTTTGTTTGCCAGATCACCCAACATTGTCTTAAGAAAAGACTTGATTACGTAGGATTTAAAAGTGATAGGAAACCTAAAAAGATTACCAGAAATACAGTTGAGAAAATGGGAATTGACTTTGGACATAAAAGGATTAGGTCTGAAGGGGATCCATCCACTCAAGATATTCCTCCACCTCCTACTCCTAGCCAACCCATTGATAACCTATCCAATAACATTACATACCTAACTGGGGATATATATCACTTAGGGAGACAAATGGACTATACTCATCATGCCATGACCTACATAAACCAAAGAATGCAAGCTCTCACTCCTAATGTCCTAGACAACTATCCTTATTCTTTTTTTTTATCGTTAAGCATGTTCCTCTATTCATTTCAAAAAAGCTATGTGTTTACAAGTGTAGGTATAGAAGGGAGTAAAGAAGCCTATCTATACATAATTAATTGCATTAAAATCTTGGCTTATAGAATGCCATAGAAAATTTTGATCCGGCTTTGCCTCTTCAAAAATTGTTCTATTTCTCATATACCAAATTTGGTAAATAATGGTGACCGCCATACGATGTTCAGATTTGTTCTTGAGAAGTGGGACTTCATGCATGTTTTTGGGGACCAGCGGTAGCCAATTTTTTTCTCTTTCCCATAAAGAAGCGGAGAAAGGACAACTATCCTTATTCACGCTATCATGGTCCTCTCTACCCTTATAATCCATCTCACAACTACACTCAAGTTCCACCTCCACCATCACTTGACCTCTCCCACACCCAATTCTCACCCCCACAACTTCAATACATTGCTTCCCACTTCTGTTTTTATCACGTACCCACCTTCTTGGAAGCTTACGCCCTCACCAATACAGGTGCACTAGACAAGCAGTCAATGGTGAAGTACTATGGTTTTTCTCCTTTCCTTGGAAAGGATCCCGAGGTTGATGTCATTCTAAGATCTTTTCAGTGAGGTGTTATCATGTAGTGAGATTCTTGTAATCATTTTGTAGTGGACTATCTTTCTTCTATGCACTTGAGCTTGTTATCATTATTATCATAATAATAAAAAGTTGTTACTTTGTGGCTTGAAATGGACATCTCTTACCTTTGTTTTTCAAATTTGAGTATCATATTGAGGGGGAGCATCATATTCAGGGGGAGTACTCCTAATAATAATAATAGTAATAATACAAATTATTGGTTACCTTTTTGAAATGAAAAAGGGGGAGAAGTAATATAAATTAAAAACAAAATAATATAACTCAAAACTAAATGAGTTTCATATTTCTTGGCTTCACATTAATTGTTTCTATATTCCCTAAAGAGTTGGATATTATGTTCCATACTTCTTTGGGAATAACTAGCACACACTCCATGAATAAACAAAAGAATGCCTACATAAGGTAAATCTTAGGTAAGAAACTCATGCTATTTGAATTCCCTTGATTTATATTAGAAATGTTTGTCATCTTCAAAAAGGGGGAGATTTTTGGCTACATTGGACATTAATAAACACTTTGTTTTGATAATGACAAACATTTCATTCTTGTGAATCTAACTTGTTATTTGAGTGTTTCAGGAATAAACAAATAAGGAAGTGGATAGTTGAAGATCAATACAAATTGGAAGATCAACATGCTTAGATTACTTTTATTTTCATGATTGTACTCAATGTAAAAACTTATATAAGTATATAATGTACAAGTACATAGATATCATGTAAATCAAGTGTTAGATCTTCCCTATACACTCACTCAACACTTAGATAGATCCTCCCCTAAGATAGAATTAAAATTATGCATTGTTACACACACTTAGTAAATGATTCAACATATTGAAACAGGAACATTCTCGGTCGACTAACTTCTCGACCGAGACACTCTCAGTCGACCAATTTCTCGACCAAGAATAGACCTTCTAGTAGGTTCTCTAGATGTTAAACTGAGTTGGAAAAGTGGTTGGAAGTTGGAAATGAACGTTGCAATACATTCACTCCAAACCCTCCCTCAGTCGAAGAAAAACTCGACCGAGACACACTCGGTCAAAAAACTTCTCGATCGAGATAGGTTCTAGACTACACTTTTCAGCACTAAACAACTAGTTGTTGCAATATAATTTATGGACACCTAACAGCTAGTTGAGCACTAAGAACACACTAGAAAGTGTCTAGAATGTCCCTAGACCCTTGTAAGCCATTCCTATAAATAGGACATGCCTTAGGACACCCAAATCACTTGAGCATACACATTGCAACTTGAGAATCATTCTTTGTGAGCAACAAGCAAAGTTTCACTTGTGATTCAGTTTCTTTGAGCTATACATTAGTGTCCTATAGCCTAGTATCTCCTAGCCACCACACTACCACGTTCGTCTATAGTGGATAGGAGATCAATACGCTTGATATAGGATCAAATCATTGTACTCATTGGTAACATTGTTTCTTTCTTCCAATCTTGTTCCTTTTATTGTATTTTGTTCTCCTTGACTACTCCTAGGTTGGAGGCTGTTGAAAGGAGGTTCGTGGAGCTACTTCAGGTGGTGAAGTCTACTCCTAGTGACTTGGAGTTACTTCAAAAGGCTTCCTCAAGGATGGAAGCTACTTCAGGTGAAGGCTACTTCAAAGGTGGACTAGGAGTTACTTCAGAAGGCTGCTTCTAGTAAGATTAAGGCTACTTCAGGTGAAGGCTACTTCAAGGGTGTAGGAAAGCAATTGTATTTTGTGTAACATCCTCATGAGGTTATAAAATAAGTTGCTTTCAAAATCTTGGTTGGAAACAATCGGGTATGGACTGACTACCTTAGAGTTCTAAGGTAGGAACCACTCTATATTCTTGTATCTTCCTTGTTTCCTCCTACTTCTTGTTCAAGTGTTCAATTGTTTCTAATTAACTTTAAAATATCTAAAAATATATATTCATCCCTCCTCTAGATCTTTCAATACACTTATGATCAACATATTTCAAGAAATTCAACATTTATTCAAGTGTCAAGTATATTTTAGAGTATGAATAATTGAACTAGGTATTTTAGGAACATAAGTTAACCCTGATTATTATGATCAATATTTAAGTCATTGTCAAGTCTTTAGATCATCATCATGATAGGGTTGCATCATTTGTGTTCAATATAGATCAAGTTTCGATTGATGTAATAAGTAAAGTCAGAGATCAAATGATCAAGTATTTAACAAGGTCACATATGTGCATTTGAATGTATGATTTACTAAAAATGGGAGTATGTGAATCAGGTCTTGCAACCATTTTTTTTAAATCAAGCTAATTTTTCTTCTGAAAATGGACTATAATTTTGATATATTTGGAATTAGAATGCATTTTCTAGAGTTTAATCTATATCTGGCCATTTTATGGATTATTCATGGGAGAGGGCTAAAAAATACCTTAAATGGGAAAAATCATGATCATTCAATGACAAATGAATGGTCTAGATTAAGCTACATAGGTGAGGTGGCTTGATCGATTCAATCCTTGGCCCCCTAGGTTCGATCTTCAATTAGCCAGTTTGTATGTGTGGTTCACTAGGTCCTTTGGACCAGATGATTCCCCCTGGGACTGATAGCTCGCGGTCCCTTTCTTCATGCACAGACCTTCACACAAGGTCTTGAACTGAGGTGGAGGCTCTCCAGAGTTTTGGGGTTTTAGGATCAGAAGGATCCAAAGAAGGTAGGAGAAGTGTCTCTCGGTTTTGCGGAACCTTCACGAAGTGGGTGGAAGCCTTGATCGATGGGTAGATGAGGCGAGGGCAAGATGCCCAATTCAAGCCAGGTGGTGGTGCAGTACAAAAAGAAAAAGAAAATGAAGAGAAAATAGGGGTTCTAGAGGCTGAGAGAGAGAGAGTAAGGGTGTGGCTCCTAGAAAGGTGTGGTGGCGGTGAGCATGGGGGAGCCTTTTTATAGTGTTGAGGGGTAGATTCAGGGTTAATTGGAATCGGGTGGCTGACTGAGGTCGCCAGAGTGAGAATGAGAGTTGAGGTTATTTTTTTGATGGTGAAACACATATTTAATGGTAGATAAAGTAGGTATATTTGAGCGCAAAATCATGAGATGAGTGTTTCTAATCGATCGAAAATTCAAATTGTGGTTGTATTGAGTTGATAGCCTCTTTTGGTCCCATCAACTCCTCCCCGCAATCAGTGGGAGGTAGAAGATGAAGGCATGGTCGCATGATCAAGATGTGATCTATGGATATATGATATAATGGCTAGGGTTTGTCCCCAGAGTGAGCCCTAGATCGTTGAAATGGAAAAAGGCTGAATAAAAGGTCAATTTAAAGGGATTTTTAACACATCAGTTTCCATAATTCATAAAAAATTGTAGGAATGTCCAACTGAGATGAAATTTGGACCATAGGTTCAAAAAAATGTGTAAAACATTTATAAAAAGTTCAAAAACCAAAATATAAAATTGTATGGACAAATACACTTCTTTGGATAAAGTGATAAATTAACCTAATTTGTAGTGTTGCAAAGTGTATAAAATCCACATTGATCATCATATTTTGAATTTGAGTATCAATATTGATCAAGTAGCCAAGGAATGATAAATTGAGTTCATGAGTGAACATACAGAGAGAAAAATTGGAATTGAACAAAAATAGGGTAGAAACTCACTTTATCGCATCCTCCCCCCTTAATAGGAATTTTTTCCCCAAAATTCAAATTTCCTTGAAAAGGTCAGGAAATCTTTCCTCCATGTATGACTTTAACTCCCAAGTAGCATCATCACTATCATGGTGCTTCCACAACACCTTAACGATATCGATCTTCTTATTTCTAAGCTCCTTGGTGTGAGTATTGAGCATCTTGACTAGAACTTCCTAGTATACAAGGGTGTCCTTCAATTCAATCGATCCATGATTGAGGACATGGCTAGGGTCCTTGACATATCACTTTAGGTTTGACACATGAAATACATTATGCATCATGCTATATTGTGGAGGTAAATCCAACATGTATGCACATTCCCCAATACGATCTAAAATTTCAAATGGACCCATGTATCTGGGGCTAAGTTTTCCTTTATTCTTTGTAATAGTTCAAATTGGTCGAATCTTTATAAAAACATGGTCGCCTGCAAAAAACTAAGTATCAGTCATGTGTGCATCAGCATAAAACTTATGACAGCCATGTACCCTTTTCAGTCTTTGCTTGTTTAGGTTGACATTATCAGAATAAAGTTGTAGTTCCTCAGACTTCAGAATTCGTCTTTCACCTACTTCATCCCATTAAAGTGGAGATCTACATAGCCTTCCATATAAGGCTTCATATGGAGGCATGCATATAATGGACTAGTAGCTATTTTTATAGGAAAACTCGATAAGAGGAAGATAGTGGTCTCATGAACCACCCCAATCAAGGAGACGCAATCTCAGCAAGTCTTCTAAAACTTGGATTGTCCTTTCAGACTATTCGTCGGTTCGTGGATGATGTGTAGTGATGAAGTTCAACTGAGTCCCTAGTACTTTCTACACTTGTCGCCACAAGTGAGAAGTGAACTTTGCATCACGATCTGACACAATGGATATAGGAATCCCATGTAATTTGACTATTTCCTAAATGTAAAGCTTTGCTAATTCTGGGACTTTGGCTATTGTCTTGATCAAAATAAAATGGGATGACTTAGTTGGATGGTCGAATACAACCCAAATGGTGTCACTCCCTTTCCTAGTCCTAGGTATACCCACCAAAAAATCAATGGTGTTGTTTTCCCATTTCTACTCGAGGATAGGTAGGGGTTGTAGAAGACCTCCTGGATGTTGATGTTCAGCCTTGATATGCTAGTAGGTCAAACACCTAGAGATGAAAGAAGCGACGTAGGTCTTCATATTTCTCCACCAAAAGTTCCTCTATAGATCCTTGTACATTTCATTCGACCTAGCATGCACTGTATACTTTGACCTGTGATCTTCTCGTAACACTTTCTCTATCATATCTAAATAATTTAGGACCCATATGCATTTTTTCGTACTAGATTCCACCATCCATATCGGCTGTAAGATGTGTCTCGGGCTTCTCTAGTAGCTTGGTCATCTCCTCAAGACTCTTGCTATTATTCTGGGTCGACAAGATCTTGGACTAGAGGCCTGGTTTTACATGAATGTTGGCCAATCCGAGAACATCACACACATGCCTCAAGGCCCATGGTGACATGACTTTCATGTTTCTCCACTCAGTAGTGAAGACAAAAACAAATTTAGCTTGCTTCTAGTCGAGCGCATCAACAACTACATTTTCCTTACCAGGGTGGTGGGTAATGGTGAAGTCATAGTCTTTGAGGTATTCAATCCATCGCCAATGTCTAAGATTGAGATCCTTCTGTGTCAGGATGTATTTCAGACTCTTGTGGTTGGTTAGGATGTTGAAGGTGGCATCGTACAGGTAATGTCTTCATATCTTCAATGCATATATGATGGTTCCAAGATCAAGGTTGTTGGTTGGGTAGTTAACCTCGTTTGGCATCAGTTGTCAAGAGGCATAAGCAACTACCTTTCTTTCTTGCATGAGGATAAAACCCAGACAAAACTTTGATGTGTTGGTGAAGATAATGAGCCCCTCATTTCTTGAGGGAAGGGTCAAGACATGTGTGGTTATCAACTTTGTCTTCATTTCCTAATAATCAAACTTGCACTTCTTTGATCAGATAAATTGCTCTCCTTTCTTGGTGAGCTTTGTGAGGGATAAGGCGGTCTTTCTGAAGTTGGGTATGAAGCATCGGTAATAACCAGCAAGACCCAGAAAACTTCAAATTTTAGAAACATTTTTGGGTGCTTGCCATTCAAGAATAGTCAAAACTTTTTCGGGGTCAACCGAAATTTTCCTACCAGAAATTATGTGACCCAATAACATGAATTCAGAAATCCAAAATTCACATTTTGACAACTTTGCATAGAAAAACTTGAGATTGGAGGATATCAAGAACCTTGCGAAGGTGGGCATAGTATGACTCAGTTTCATTTGAATATATCATGTTGTCATCAATGAAGACCACTACAAATTCATTGAGGAAAGGTTGGGAGACACTATTCATCAAGTTCATAAACACATCGAGAGCATTGGTCAACCCAGACGGCATGACTAGGAATTCATAATGCCCATACTGAGTTCAAAAGGTAGTTTTAGGGATGTCTTCATCTTTAACCTTGAGTTGATGGTAAATAGAGTGGAGATGGATTTTAGAAAATACATGGGTAGAACGAAGTTGATCAAAAAGGTCATCAATTCTGGGCAGCATATACTTATTTTTTACAATAGCTTGATTGATCATACGGAAGTCAATGCACATTCAAAGAGATCCATCATTTTTATTGACAAAGATAATGGGTGTTCCCCAAGAAGAGGTACTAAGGCAGACGAAACCCTTGTCTAGAAATTCCTGCAACTGCTTCTTCAATTTGATCAATTCAGCAAGAGCCATCTGATAGGGTGCCCAAGAAATCAATGTGGTATCGGGAGCTAATTCGATAGAAAATTCAATATCACGATCAGGTGGTAGCCTAGGGAGCTCCTCAAAAAAAACTCTGCTACTCTTGCACTATGTCAATATTTTCTAGGGAACTCATATCGGGATTGACTATAGTTATAGTTTCTAGGTATGCTTTACACCCTTTGGATATCAAGGTATGAGCTTTGATCAAGGAAATGACAATATTTTGATTTTGATCCTTTATTCTAGGAATTATAAGAATGTTGAGGTCAGGTTTAGAAATAATGATTTTCTTGGCATGACAATCAATCATATAATGATTTTTATGAATTCAATCCATACCCAAAATAAGGTCAAATTCTTTTATGTCTAAGAATATAAAATCTAACTCAAGTTTAAGACAATCATATGATAGAGAGACTCTTCCAACAGTATAGAAGGAGACTTTCATCTTCCCACTTGCGGTAGTTACATCAAGTAGGTACCCTAAGTCCCATGTTTCAAGATTGAGCATAGAGGAAAGACTCTTAGACATGAAGGTATGGGTTGACCCAGACTCAAATAGAATGAAAATAGAGTGATCATATAATTGCATCATACCTAGGTGTACATATATTCAATGTAAGGTGTTTGTACAAGATAATCATGATATGATATTCTTAAAAATAATTTCGAATTTCAATAGTACCTTCCATGAGTTTGTTCCCATTGGCATTTGCCTCATATGTATTCACTGCAAAGACACGGGCTTGTCGGTGCTCGCCCTATTTGACCCATGTTGGAGGAGGATGAGGGCAATTGTCTCTAAAGTGTCCCTCCTACTTGTAGAAGTGGCAGATTGGAGATGAGTACTTGCATTTGCCAAAATGGAGGTTACCGCAGTTGTGGAAATGAGGAACATTGGGATTCTAACCTTGTCCTCTATTTGGGCTAGGATTCTGATTCTGAGTAGGGCCTTAATTGTAGTTTTGGTTCTGTCCTTGATTGTAGTTCTGAGAAGGAGGATTCCTGGGATTCTTCTATCAGTTTATGTTCTTATTTCCACCATTGTGAGGTTTCCCTTTCGGCTCAGGCTTTGCAAGCACAACATCAATAAGCCCTAGGTAGGCAAGGGTAGGTAGTGGTTTCATGTGTCATATCCACAGGGTTCTCTCCATGAACAAGGCATGGTCATATCCTTCCTAAAAAGTGGCAGGTTTGGATGAGGAGACAAAGGCCTTTAGGGTTAGGAAGAGCCCATCAATGTAATGATCTGGTTTTTTCTCTTTCGTGAGGTTGGTGACATGCCTCTCCAAGAGACGGAATTGTTGACTATACTCAGCCAGAGTGTTGGTAACTTAGGTAAAGGTAAGGAATTGCTTCTATTTTTCTTTCCTTTCAGAGGTAGGCTGGGAACGATTGGTGAAAATGGGTTTATGAAAACCTCTAGAGGGGGGGTGAATAGAGTTTTATAGATAATTTAACAATTATTGCACTTGAACAACCACAATGTAAATATTTGGACAAGGAGACGCAAGGTTTAGAGTGGTTCCAACTATAGCAAATACTATAGCTGTCAGTCCACTACCCGGTTTCTTACCCAACCGGGATTTGAAAAGAAATTTATTTTATTACCTCTTCAAGGAATTTACATAAAATACAATCTCTTTTCCTAAACCCTTCAAGCAGCCTTCACTTAGAAGTAATCGCCAACCTTGAAGCAGCCTTCCCTTGAAGTAGATGCACCAACTCCCGTTGCACCAGCCTTCTGAAGTAGCTTCCTTTGCGATAGCCTTCTTGAAGTAGCTTGAAGTCCCCTTCTCCACCTGAGAAGTCAACCCTCTCCAATCCGCAGCCTCCAACCCTAGGAGTAGCAAGGAGAGTAAAAAAGATAAACAGGAACAAGAAAGGAAAACAGAAATAACAACTTATCCTTTAAGCCCAAGGCTTGATATGCCTAGATCAAGCGTAAGATCTCCTAGCCAAGTATGTGAACTTGTGATTGTTGTGGGTAGGAGAATCTAGCCTATAGGACACGAGATTGAGCTAAGGAGAATGTAGGCCAATGATCACAGTGCTCAAATTGCTTGCAAAATATTGCTCAAGTATGCTCAAGTATATTCTCAAGTGTAACAAGTGAGTTCTAGTGTCCTATGGCTTGTCCTATTTATAGGAATGGCCTAAGTATGCCTAAGGACGTTCTAGACAACTTCTAGGGGTTTCTAAGTGCTTAACTAGCCGTTAGGTACAAAGTTGTTGCTTTAACAACGGCTAAATATTTTATTCTGCAGTTGCTGTCAGAGACCATCTCGGTCGAGGAATGGTCGACCGAGACACCTACTCGGTCGAAGTTTTGTCGACCGACAGGCTCTCTGGATTAACGTTCATTTGCAACTGCCAACTAATTTGTCTGTTGTGTCTAACGGCTACTTTGGATCTTTCTCGGTCGAGGAGTTTGTCGACCGAGAGTGTCTCGGTCGAGGAGTTTGTCGACCGAGAATGATCCTGTTTCAAGGTTTCAATTTAAGCATTAATTATATGTGTGAGTGTGCAAAGGTGATCCTAATTAAATGGGATGACATGTCTAACTATGGTGTTTGGCTAGGGAAAATCTAACGCTTGATTTACATGCAATTCTAAGTACTTGTACATTATATATTTGTACAAGTTTTACAACATTGATTACATTGCATGAAAATATAACTAAGTAAGCTCTTGGATTTTCCCTTGCTACTTTGTCATCCTGCTTAGTCCTGCACACTCAAGTAGCTTGTTAGATTAATAAGAATGAAATGTTTTTCATCATCGAAACAAAGGGATTTATTATAATATCCAATTTATCCAACAATCTCCCCCTTTTTGAAGATGACAAACATTTCCTAAATATGAAATAAGGAAATATAAATCATGTGAGTTTCATACCTGAAAATTACCTTTTGTAGCCATTTATGTTTTGCAAGTGAGTGTTGGCCAAGATGTGATGAAACTTATTTATATTTTTGATTTTTATATTCTTTCTCCCCCTTTGTCATTTCAAAAAGATATCCAAGTTGAATGTTTTATTTTTCTTCTCCCCCTTAATATAATGCTCCTCCTTAATTAGATATCCTATGAGAAATATGGATTTTTATCTAATTTATCCACAATTTGTTTCTCAATCATTCACAAAGGATGTTAAGCCTTGAAATGATATGAGATTCCCTTAAGCATATGATGAATGTATATTGATTTCTCATGTATCAAGGATGTTAAGCCCTAGATTAAATGAGAATCCTCTAAGCTTAGAGTACATAAAAATGTCTCCATCCAAAAGCCCTATTTTGGGTAAAGAATTCCTACAAGATAAATTCATAAATTTCTTGAAAATTTTCAGCTACACATGGTGATTACAATATTTTTGTAAGCTTCTTCAATCAAATGGTCAAAGTTTTGATAATCTCTCCCTTTTTCTTATGCTGTGCTCCCCCTTAGATAGATATCTTCAAATGAAAGTTTGAATACTAAGCAAATATATAAAATGTCCAAGATTTAACAAAGATGTATGCAATTTATGTCAAGCTGGAAAAACAGAAACCCAGTCGGTCGACAATTGCTCGACCGACAATGTTCTCGGTCGACTAGTTGCTCGACCGAGAATGTTTCTGGAGAACTGTTTTGCATTTGGAAATTCAATTACAATTGTAATAGTTGCCTGTTTTAATTATTATTCCCTTCATTTGTTATGCTCTACAATAATGAACTTATGATCCATATTTTGAAGATGTCTCATATGCCAAAAAAATAACCATGTGAATCAAATAAAAAATGGCAAATTTCATTCAATAGCATGAAGAAGATTACAATCATATAGAATTTGACTAATCATTTTTATTACAACTAGTACAACTCCAACACTTCACAGGAAAGATTTAAGAATTACATCGATGTCCGGATCTTTCCCAAGGAATGGCTCGGCTCCATAATATTTGACCAGAGTTTGCCAATCTAAAGCACCTGTCATAGCTAATGCATATGCTTCCAGAAATGTGGGAACTTGGTCAAATCGGAAGTGAGCAGCTATATCTTGCAATTGTATGGAGGAAAATTGAGTATGTGCAAGATCCATTGATGGTGGAGGTGGAGGTTGATAGTAGTTGTATGAAGGGTTAAATGGGTTGAGCATGCCAGGATTTAAAGAATGCGGATATTCATCGGTTTCAGTCGGAGAAAGATTTTGCATTCTTTGATTTAAGTATGTCATGGCATGATGGGTATAGTTGAGTTGGTTACTGAGATGATATTGGGAGCCAACAAGATAAGTGAGAGTATTTTGGATGGGATCAATAGAAAGATTAGTAGGAGGAGGGGGTGGTGGTATATCTTGATGTGATGATTCTCCTTCTACTCTAGACCTTTTATGACCAAAGTCAATCCCCATCTTTTCTACGGTGTTCTTACTTATCTTTGGTGGTCTACGCTCCCATATGTATCCCATATCTTCAATGTTTAACTTAAGACAATGTTGAGTAATCTGGCATACAAAATCGGCATATGGTGGATTGCCAGAAAACTCAAGCATATTTTTAAGTATTATGCGAATGAAGTTGATGGGAATTTCTTTTATGATAGCATAAATTAGACACATACGGAAAATAGGAACCTCGGATTTATTGGCTCGTGGATGTATGTTGGTGGAAACAATGAGGTTTACTATTCTACATGCCGGTTTTAGGTTTATTGCATAATAGGTTCCCCTATCTTCATGACAAGTGGTATTGGCTTGAAATATGGCTCTTTTTATATCACTAAGGCTAGTGGAGTGGTCATCATGGGAAAATAAATTTATTGGATTGCCGGTGGTAAGGTCAAGGAAATCTTGATATTCATCTATATCAATTTCTAGCATGTCAAGAATATCCCCTTCGGAAAATTTAAAACTATGCCCATTGACCATGGTGTAGAAGAATGTGGTTTCATTTTCGGTGTGGGATAAGAGATTGGCATAGAATTCGTTGACTACCTTAATGAAATAGGAAGGAAAAGATGGATTGATGAAGTCCTTCAGCTTTTGTACTCCAAAGAGATGCTCCAGGTCGACTATGTTGATGAAGTCCATCACTTCGACCGGGCGTCGGGGAAGAGGAGCTTTAGAGGAAAGCCGAAAGTATCTATCTCCAGCATCTCCGTCGACGAAGGCGATGTCATTGATGATCGTCAGTGGCGGAGTGGCTTCCCGATCTTCTCTTCTTTTTCTTCCAGCAACTTTCTTCTTCCCACGGACAGCTGATGATGAGGCCATTTTGTTTCTTGAGAGTGGAGAAGAAGCAAGGAAGATTTGAGGGTAAGAATGTTGAAGGATTGCACGAAATTGCACTAGAGATGGACTATGGAGGCAAGGAAATGCAAGTGTGAGTAAGTGGCTCGTTTTTGCACTTATTTATAGAATTCCAGCGACCTGGTCGGTCGACGACTCGTCGACCGAGCGTCCGCAACGGTCAAGTTGCAGACGCGCCACTTGGTCCTCCAATGGTAAAGAAAACGGTCATAACGGTCGGGTTGCAACGGTCATATCCAACGGCTATTTCTCGGTCGAGCGCTTTTCGACCGACATTGTCTCGGTCGAGCACTCGTCGACCGACAGCTCGTCCGATACTGAGTCTGTTTAGAATTTGTCGGTCGAGTGAGATGGGCTGACCGAGTGGTTCTCGGTCGACGAAGTCGTCGACCGACAGACTTACTGAGTTCAATTTTTAACTCATAGAACATTTTTGTAGAGCATATATATATGTATATTCCAAGGGAGTAATAATATTTAAGGCTTCTAATTACTACAAATGATTTAAGTTTTGATTTAAAAATATGCTAAGATTAAGTTCAATAAAATAATGTTCAAATAAACAATTTTTTTATCAAAGTTTATTTTAGGTCGCCCTTGATTACGACCATGGCGCCCCTTGGTCAAATTTTATTTTAACCAAGAGGCATATTCTGCATGTTTCCAAAAAAAATATTCATACGTGAAGAATAAGTTCTGCAGATAGCTTACGAATATCAATATGAGGCTCATTAAAGTGTACAAATTATGAGAACTTAATAAGGGCATCAAATATGATGAAGCATATTCAAGAATAATATCCATTTGGATAGACTAATTCAAATATGATGAAGCATATTAAGTGATGCTTAGCACAATGAGTATTTTCAAAAGTCGATTTGAAACATTTTATTCATTGCAAGTATTTCTAAGAGATAAATTTGCAATAAGAGTATGATTAAGTAGGATTTTTCTTTAATCTAAGCATGATCCATATAATCTTTCAAGAATAATTTTCATACAGTAAAAAAAATTTACATCAGCAAAAAAAAAACAGTGATATGCTCGGTCTACAATTGCTCGACCGACATTTTCTCGGTCGACAACTGCTCGACCGACCATGTTTCTGGAAACTGTTTCAGAAATCTATGCGATACAGGTTGTATCTAATTCAATTATTTCGAAGATCAGTTTGAGATAAAACATATGGATATCAGAGTGATATCAAATTTATTATGAATTTGTTATCCCTATATGTTTGAGATAGACAAGAAGATGTGCAAATTTGAGACTTTGGTCATATCTCAACTTAGTCTAATCGAATCAATTTGGGGATTTTGGAACCCATACCATCTCAACATTCTTTTTCCTGTATGGGCATGAGAAGGAGTAATGTCCAAGACGTGAACAATAGTGGCAACATATAGAATCAACCTCATATCTCTTTCTATGATTTTGGTCTAGGTTGTTCTTTGGTACAAAAGTATATTTGCCTCTATGTACATTTATGGATTGACTTGCTTGTGTCCTTCTCCAACTAGGTTGTTGATAGGATTTCTCCTTAGGCTTATAACCTAGTCCTCTTTTCCCTATTTGATGATAGGAATTTTCTAATATTCTATCAAGGATTCCTTGTTGCTTAACTTACTAAATTCTTGTTGCAACTTAACGATCTCATTCATTCTTTTCTTGATATCTAATTTTGCTTGGTCTAGATTGAATGATAACATATTTCTTTCTTTCACTATATTGTCATAATCTACATGGGTGCACAATATAGGTTGTTTTTTAATATCATTTAACTTTGCAAGCAATTCAGTCTTTTCTTGACATAGAAGATCATAGTTAGTCTCTAGAGTGAAAATTTTCACTTCACTATTACTTAGAGATGATTTCAAAGTACGATTGTCAGACATAATGCTATCTTTTTCAAAACCAAGAGTATTCAATTTAGCATATAAATCGTCATTTTCAGATGTAAGCTCAAGAAGTCTAGCATTTAGATCATCAATTTCTTTATTTGATTTCTTTAATTTCTTTTTGCATTCAACATATTTATTATGTGTTTCTTCAATAATAGTAACTAACTCTTCTTTAGGTAAGTCAAGCAAGCTTACCTCTTCTTCTTCTTCCTCACTTATTGTAGCAACGAAACATTCTTTATGTGTATCTTCTTTCTTTGACCTCCATGGACATCTAGACGTAGAGTGCTTTGTTCCTAAGCACCAATTGCAACTTGTCGCACATTGGTCCATGCTCCTTTTCTTGTAGTTGTAGTCACCTCCTCCCTTTATCTCTTCAAGACCTTGTTAGGGCTCCTTGAAGCCTGCTCTGATACCAATTGAAAACCTCTAGAGGGGGGGTGAATAGAGTTTTATAGATAATTTAACAATTATTGCACTTGAACAACCACAATGTAAATATTTGGACAAGGAGACGCAAGGTTTAGAGTGGTTCCAACTATAGCAAATACTATAGCTGTCAGTCCACTACCCGGTTGCTTACCCAACCCGGATTTGAAAAGAAATTTATTTTATTACCTCTTCAAGGAATTTACATAAAATACAATCTCTTTTCCTAAACCCTTCAAGCAGCCTTCACCTAGAAGTAATCGCCAACCTTGAAGCAGCCTTCCCTTGAAGTAGATGCACCAACTCCCGTTGCACCAGCCTTCTGAAGTAGCTTCCTTTGCGATAGCCTTCTTGAAGTAGCTTGAAGTCCCCTTCTCCACCTGAGAAGTCAACCCTCTCCAATCCGCAGCCTCCAACCCTAGGAGTAGCAAGGAGAGTACAAAAGATAAACAGGAACAAGAAAGGAAAACAGAAATAACAACTTATCCTTTAAGCCCAAGGCTTGATATGCCTAGATCAAGCGTAAGATCTCCTAGCCAAGTATGTGAACTTGTGATTGTTGTGGGTAGGAGAATCTAGCCTATAGGACACGAGATTGAGCTAAGGAGAATGTAGGCCAATGATCACAGTGCTCAAATTGCTTGCAAAATATTGCTCAAGTATGCTCAAGTATATTCTCAAGTGTAACAAGTGAGTTCTAGTGTCCTATGGCTTGTCCTATTTATAGGAATGGCCTAAGTATGCCTAAGGACGTTCTAGACAACTTCTAGGGGTTTCTAAGTGCTTAACTAGCCGTTAGGTACAAAGTTGTTGCTTTAACAACGGCTAAATATTTTATTCTGCAGTTGCTGTCAGAGACCATCTCGGTCGAGGAATGGTCGACCGAGACACCTACTCGGTCGAAGTTTTGTCGACTGACAGGCTCTCTGGATTAACGTTCATTTGCAACTGCCAACTAATTTGTCTGTTGTGTCTAACGGCTACTTTGGATCTTTCTCGGTCGAGGAGTTTGTCGACCGAGAGTGTCTCGGTCGAGGAGTTTGTCGACCGAGAATGATCCTGTTTCAAGGTTTCAATTTAAGCATTAATTATATGTGTGAGTGTGCAAAGGTGATCCTAATTAAATGGGATGACATGTCTAACTATGGTGTTTGGCTAGGGAAAATCTAACGCTTGATTTACATGCAATTCTAAGTACTTGTACATTATATATTTGTACAAGTTTTACAACATTGATTACATTGCATGAAAATATAACTAAGTAAGCTCTTGGATTTTCCCTTGCTACTTTGTCATCCTGCTTAGTCCTGCACACTCAAGTAGCTTGTTAGATTAATAAGAATGAAATGTTTGTCATCATCAAAACAAAGGGATTTATCATAATATCCAATTTATCCAACAGTTTAAAGGCTTCTCGATTAATAGGGATGACTTGTTGTAGCTGGACATAGTTTTCCCCACCACAATTTGGCCGCTCCTTTCAACTAGTAGGTGGAAAAAGTAAATTTTCCTTATTCAGGGCACCACAAAACCCTAAAGGTATTCTCCATAGACGCTAACCAAGCATTTGCCTTATCTAGGACATCATCCTTATCCTCTCCATAGAAGGCTTTTGGGCTAAGTTTTGGGAATTCTTGGATGGTAATGGGTTTTAGGTTATGGTTGGACACTAGGGATGCAGTATTGACTGCCAGGTTATGAAGGGAATCCATAATTACTTTCTATTTCACTTCCCAATCCCCCGTATTTGTGGTCTTATTGGCAGAACTAACATCCTCATCATCATTCATGTGAGGATTCTTTCCCTTTTCTTTGGTTCCAGAAGTTCCTTCATGATCCCTATTGCTCTTGGTTTTTGGGGCCATCTACAAGGGTTCAATTGATATAAGTTTTCTCATTTACAATTTTCAAATCAAGGATATCATAGATCACGGCAATATTTTCAACTTTGATTCAAGGTTTCTCAAATTATTTTTGAATTTTATTTCTTTCCAATACTTATACTACCCAAAAATAGAGAGAGTATAGATCAAGTCATGATGCCTTAATGAGAGAGAAAAGATGAGAAGTCATCCTACTTTCTTATAATAGGTGTCTTGGGTAGTCATTAAATAAGAGATGAGATGCTAGAAGACTCTCAAGGGTTATAGGAAGTCCTTCCATCCATTTTTGGATCCACTAAGGCCAGGTGGAGCAGGGGTAACCTCAACCACTGTGAAGATGGATAGGAGGTGATTATTCCATAAACCTATTTATGCTCTTTTTAGACACCTCAATTTCACCATAGTGAACTTTAGGGCTTCTCAATTAAGAACATCATTTCAATAATGTATAAGAAGTGTGTTATGGCTCTGATACCAACTGTCACAGAACCATTCCTACCCTAATCCCAATCACACTGTCTAAATGGGAAATGTTAAAGGGATTAGAGTGTTCGTCCCTCAGTGGCCCAAAAATCAAACACAGATAATATGCAAAAAGGAAATAACATTCTTCTTTATTGGAAATGAACAAAAATGTTTATTACATAGGGCCCCATAGGCAACATGGAAAGAAAGATGTAGATAAGGAAACTAAACCAACATATGCATCCCTTTATTATAGGCTCCCATGTAAATTCCAGATTGATGTAGCAGTCTTTATTTTTAGTAGATAACAAATGAAGTAGATAGCATGTGCATAATCTTTAATTCTTTGCATTGCCTAAAATGAAGAAAATCACGAAACAATCAATGCAATTCCATGGCATGCTATTAAAAATAAGTAAAAAGGTTTTATATCAAAATAGTATACGTGGCAGGACTTATATTCAAAAATAGTCAACAAGCAATTTTCCAAACAAGTAATTGTTCAACAATATTTTATTACAAGTTTCCCATTATGCTGATATTGAGAAGCATGCTTATATACTCATGTACCCAATGACATGGGGGAGGTCACTAGGCTCCATCTCTCCATATGAGGTAGGAGGTCAATGACATGTACAAGTTCCACCCTCCAAATGAGGAGGTCTCTTGTACTCAATATCAACAAGTATTACTGGCAGTCATAACAGGCAGTATCAATTATATTTTCAAGTTTGTTGCAAATTGTAGTATAGAATAATCAGAAGACTAATCAGTAGGGAATAGTAGCTCAAACAAATACATAGCCAAGTATGCAATTCAATAGGTACATAAAATGTGTCATCAATACTATTAGTATGTTCAAGGAGGAGCCATAATAGTGTACCTTTGTGGTTGATTTTCAGAGTACTAGATCTCAAAAAGTAATAGGTCAACCCCTCAAGTCAGATCCTAGATTAACAAGAATTGGATCAAGGGTCAAGATCATGATATTTGAAGATCATGTTTCAATATTCAATATTAGAGTTACTCAATCCTAATTCACCTTGGGGTTAGGTCATCCACTTATGATCAAAAAAATTCAAGATGTTCAACATTTATTCAAGTGTCAAGTGTATTTTTTAGTATGAATGGCCTACCTAGGTATTTTAGGAACATATAAGCTAACCCTAATTATTATGATCAATATTCAAGTCATCATCAAGTCTTTAGATCATCATCATGATATGGTTGCATCATTTGTGTTCAAGATTAGATCAAGTTTTGATTGATGTAATAAGTAAATCCAGAGATCAAATGTTATGTCAAATGATCAAGTATTTAACAAGAAGGTCATATATGTACATTTGAATGGATGATTTACTAAAATGGGATTAGGGATAAAAATAAAGTCTTGTAGCCATTTTTATTAAGTCAAGCTAATTTTTTTGATGAAATTTGACTATAATTTCTATATATTTGGAGTTACGATGCATTTATTAGGGTTTAATCAAGATCTAGCCATTTTATTGATTATTCATGGGAGAGGGTGAAAAAATACCTTAAATGGGAGAAACCACAACCATTTGATGATAAATGAATGGTCCAAATAAAGCCACGTAGCAAGGCGGCTGGATCGGTTCAATCCTTGGCCCCCTAGGTTCGATCTTCAATTTGCTAGTTTGAATGTGTGGTTCACTGAGGGCAAGACGCCCAATTCAAGCCAAGCAATATCATAGTATGAATAGAAGAAGAAAATAGAGAGAAAATAGGGGTCATTCAGGCCAAGAGAGAGCAAGAGCAAGGCTCCTAGAAAGGTGTGGTGTCGGTGATCATGGGGGAGCCTTTTTATAGTGTCGAGGGGTAGATTTAGAGTTAATTGGGATCAGGTGGCTGATCGAGGTCACCGAAGTGAGAATGAGAGTTGAAGGGAAAGTTTTCATGGTGAAACAAAGCTTTAATGGTAGTCAAAGTAGGTATAGTTGAGAGTGAAATTGTGAGATGAGTGTTTCTAATCGATTAGAAATTCAAATTGTGGTTGTATTGAGGTGATTGACTCTTTCAGTCCCATTAACTCCTCCCTGCAATCAGTAGGAGGTAGAAGATGAAGGCTCGTCCACATGATCATACCATGATCCATGCACAACCGATCCAAGGGTTGGGGTTTGTTCCCAGAGCAAGCCCTAGATCGCTGACATGGAAAAAGGTCTAATAAAAGGGCAATTTAAATGGATTTTTAACACATACTTCAAGAATTCATAGAAAATTTTAGCAATGTCCAATTGAGATGAAATTTGGACCATAGGTTCATAAAAATGTGTAGAACATTCACAAAAAGTTTGAGAACCAAAAGATAAAGTTGTATAGAAAAATATACTTCTTTGGATAAAGTGATAAAGTAACCTAATTTGTAGTGTCACAAAGTGTATAAAATCCACATTGATCATTATATTTCGAATTTGAGTATCAATATTGATCAAGTATCTAAGAATGATAAATTGAGTTCGTGAGTGAACATACAGAGGGAAAATTTGTAATTGAACAAACATAAGGAAGGAACTCACTTTATCACATGTTTGATCAACACATATCTGGGGATCTCACAAGGATGAGTAATACAAAATGATAGTCATCAAACCCTGGTCATAGTAGGTACTAGAAAGTCACTATGTATATCAAGGTTAGATACCTCAAATTTTGAGTAAGACATGAAGATGAGGTCACCATGATAAGTGAATTATGGTTGAAAATTATGGAAGAAGGTTTTAATTGATGATATGATTTAAAGGTGAATTGAGGAATATGGCTACATGATTTATTATGGAGATTGAGGTTTAACATAGAGGAAATGAATTGATTATGTTCTCTTATTGGTTTATATCCTTATGATATTTGATTGAAGTTCTATATATAAGTTGACATGGAAACCCAAATTTACTTGTTTAGCCACTCATGTTTTGGATGAACATCAGTATATTACAACTTGAAATGGCCATTTCCTTGTAAAGGAAAGAAAACAATTAAACAATTTTGAATAATAGAAAGGAAAGAGAAATAGATCAAATACATATTTGGGATTGGATTCTCTTCCTTAGCACTAGATCAAACTACTTTCTGCTTCAAATCGATCTCAATAGATTTAGGTTGGATTTGATAGCTATCTGGCTAAGGGGCATGGAGCTTAATGGGTGGTCCTCTCCCAAGGATTCACTTTGATAGCACATTATCAAGGTTTAATCTAGTATCTCAATAGCTTGATAGTTGTCCTTCAATTGTCACTGATATGGCTTCTAAAATTATAGCGAAAGCATCTTCAGTTGATGATTAAAGTAAGATGCCCACTAGGTGAGGTTTAGGGGGTCTATTTATGGGCACGCTATAGAAGGAGAGGAGAACCCAAGATATATTTGTTGGTCCATGTGCCAGGTGTCCCACCACTTTTCATTTAGTGGTGGATGTCAAGGTATGGGCTTTGTCTTGATATATTGCCATTTGATAGTTGATTTATTAAGGTCTTGACCTATCCAGAGTACCTACTGCATGTAGTTTGTGTCTGAGTCTCGATAGAGGGCTACCGAGGATTAGCTATCTTGGTCTAGATAGTCAATATATTATGGGCTTTATACCTATCAAATGGTGGATAAGGTTGGGTTCATTTCGGGTCATTGTGGTATGGGATGTGTGGGTGAGGGTTAAAAAGGACCCACTTATAAATGGGTGTCACAAAATCACACTCAATCCTGAAAAGAAAAGTCATGGGTTGACCTCCAGCTACCCATATAATTTGCATTAAGTGGCAACATTATTGATGTAAACAAAATATTAATGAAATTATACTTTCATTATTGTCTTGTAGCCATTGTTATCTTTAAGTAAATAAAATAAAATTTTGGCATTTTGACATTTAACACTAAAATTAATAGATAATATAAATGAAAGGATCTTAGTTCACCATAGACACTACTTAGGTGTTGATATTGATGTCATATATAATAGAATAATACTTTGTTTTTGTCAATAATGTTTAGAATACCAAAATTGCACTAGGATAATATTCCAATCAAGCACGCAACAATACTTAAAAAGTTTGGCAAGCACAAAATGATATTAGAAAATGTTTTATGAATGGCACTATCACAAAATTAATAATGATATTCTATGGTTAAGAGAGTGATTTGTAAGAACAAGAACTCTGGTTCAATTTCCCATGGGGATAGGATGAATATATTCCCTAATTTTTAGAAATAAGAATAATGATACGTAGAGGGGTCAAGCTGTGAAACATGGATAACAAACAGGTTGGCTCGGGTTTGACTCAAATTGATTGGTGACCGAATTCTTAACCCAAACCCATATTAAGTGATTCGACCCATGGGTCAATGAACCAATTTGACATGTCTAGAGGACTTGATATGATTTATATCAAGGATGTGCTTGATAGCTTGATGTATCGATGCATGTTGTGTTGGTATTGACGATGAATCTCAATAGTTTCTCTCAATAAGTTCATGTTCTTTTGTGCTCAATAGAATCCTCATTGGTATCGATATGGAGCTATAGACAGTCTTGATATATGTCTTCTTTGATACCCAGCTTCAATATAGGTTGCAAAGTGCTTTTTTGATAAATGCATTACTTTGGTTCTGCCTATATGTGCCTATAGAGATAACCATTGTCTTGACCCCATTAATACTAACTTTTCTTAAATGTAAGATACATTAATTAAGAAAGGTTCTTAGCATTATTGGCATAAATGAATAAACATATGGGTATTATGAGTGTAAATCATGATGAAATTAAGGAAAAGAGGCATAAATCATCATCATCTAGTCCTCCATCCCAACAATGTCAACTACATGGATCCTTCTTTTCCAATCAGCTGTGTTATGGGGTCATACTCTGATCAAGATATAAAAATTCAAAATATCTTTTTATGATCTCTTCCCAACTTAATTTAGGTTTGCCTATACTTATTTTAATTTTTCTTCATTCAATAACCTTGTTTCTAATATTTGAGTTTGTCGGTCTATGTTGGACATGTCCATATCATCTTATATGACCATTATGTAATTTGTCCTCAATACTCATCACCCCCACTTTGTTTCTGATATAGTCATTATACGATTTTTCCTTATATTCCCACACATACATCTGAATAAATGCATTTTTACCACATTCATGTTATAGAGACCTTGTTTCTTCACTGTCTACTGTTCACTTCCATCTAGCATGGGTATATGAGGCATAAAACATCCATGAATTGGATGTTATTTATATCCTAGTCCAGGTATGGATAGACATACAATTCCTTCTAACTAACCTTTTAGAGGACATGGTCTGTGATACACCATCTCAACAAACGTTATTAACTATGTGGATTACTAAAAATCACTTAAAATTAAAACCATTTGCAAAGAGATCCATTCTCAGGGAAACTCTTTCTTCAAGAATCAAAGTATTTCATATACATCTTGGTTCATAAAGTACATCTACTGTACTATCTCTTCTCGAGGAATATATATACAACACTTGTCATACAAGTGACAAAATCCTCAAGGCATTCAAGCCAAAATCTCAGATCGATTATGAAAACACTATCCACTGACTCCAAGGACCTGAGAGTACAGAGAAGACACATAGGACTCTATTTACACATCTACAAGACTTGACAGCCAGTGTCTCCACCTGGAGTATTACCGTTGTCCATGTTGTTGTTACTGTTGCTGCTCTTCTCCTGCTATAGGGTTTCTGCCTCCTCGTCTACGTCTACCTAAAAATTTTGGATCCCACGGGGGTGATACAATTATAAAATTTCCCCAACGAGAGATATAACTCTCCACCGTAAATATTATTATTGCAGTTTAATCGAAATAAACTGAGCAGTGGAATCATATATTCAACAGCAGGTAAATCAATATCTATGCAGATTAGAGCAACATTATAATTCAAGCTTATCCGTTATAACTTTATAAAGTAGCATATCTAATATTCAATAACAAAATAAAGAACATGTATAACTTTTATCCATCTAGGATATGTTAAGCAAGATAACATCAACCAGTGATTCTCATATTTCAACCTTAAGCAAATACGCTACACGGCTGATTACATTTTACAATCATACTTAAGCTCTAAGGAGATGAGGTATACCACTCATACTCCAACCGACCATTGCGAAGTTGAAATCGGTACCATACAAAGTCAATGGAAGAGCCGTCTTCCAAGACCTCCCACATTTCGTTCAGTGCGGAATCACATGCAGGACATCTTGTGTCTCTGCTATATAGCTTGTCAGGGTATACTGGCATCTTCTCTATAGAGCTACAGTGGTGGTTTCACTCTCTTTGCAATCGAGAGATAACTCCATCGATCCGGTATTAACATCATCGGGAGATTCATGGTACATCCATCCTGGCATAATCAAATGAGGATTGAGAGGTTTAGTGTTTACCTGCCATTAATTACCTCATCGGGACATACGGATATTTTCGCCCATCGAACCCCGCATATTCAAAAATATGCACGCTCTAGGATATTCCTTAGGAAAACCTGTTTCGCCATCACCAACTACTGACGATGATGGATCTATGGTCAGAGCACTACATGAATAGATTTCACTTGATTAATTAAGTACATTATCATATTCTTTTAGCATCAGCCAAGTTTTCAAACATAACTTATTAAGACAAATGCTACAAAGAAATATGTACTATTTTCATTAATCATATCTCAGTCTTTAAAAGACATTGGGATCTTAATCCCTCATCTCAATACTGGGAATTCTCATTCCTCCATAATTTCAACATCATGATCATGTGGTTATGGGTATTCAAAACCCTCAGCTCATCTCTGAGCATTGTTACCACTCTTTCAGGTAACTATCACTTCCAGGTCATTTGACCAAGGTAAACATGATACTTGCTATACAAGCATTACTCATGGCACTTGGGGCCCATTAACTCTCTTGTTACCTCTTACCGGGCAACAAGGTATATTATGGCACACAAGGCCCAATAAACAATAATGAATTAAAACATCATAGCTCATACCTGGCTATGATCTTTACTTCAGAATACATGCATGGTTAGCACAGATGATAACAGTGATATCAATTACATATCGGTACCATGCATAACAAATATGGTATCACTATTCAATGGTAACACCACTATTCCCTTACTAGGGTCAGGGTTTCCCATTTCATGTCAATTGGGATAATCATCCCATTTCCCAGATCAGGGTTATGGTTTATCACCATATTTCCCAAAACTAGGATTTCGTGTACTATACATGTCATTACCCTAGAATAGTGTTCCACATCACATCATTACATCAGGGTTACATATTACATCACCTAAATTTAGGGTTTCACAAAGAATCACCCTAGATTAGGGTTTACATTCAATAACCCACAATTAGGGTTTACTATTCATCCAATTAGGGTTTCTTATTCGATTACCCTCAATTAGGGTTTACTATTCATCCCAATTAGGGTTTATTATTCAATTACCCTAAATTAGGGTTTCTCATATCATTACTTCTTAATTAGAGTTACAACATTACCCTAGGTTAGGGTTTCACTCAGAATTGCTCTGAATTAGGGTTTAGGGTTCATTACCCTTCTTGATCAGGGTTTCATGATCTCTTCACTAAGGATCATACACTAATCACATACCCTACATGATTAACATTCATGTGTGAATTCCTTTCTATCAAGCTCCCAACTTGATTAGGTCACATCAACCCTTCAATTAAATATATACAACTATGAATATCATAGTGTACAGAGTTATTGCTTTAATAAGCAATTAGGGTTTACCACTTTGAATGTACTAATCACCTAGTTACTTTTATGGTTTCAACCTTTGTACCTTCATTGATTATCATTACTATCGATCATTGGATTAATGGAACAATGATCACCTTCAATTTCCAAAAGAATTGAATACTTCAACCTCCATTCGGTTTTGGGGGTTTTCACCACCAAACGGTTTTGAAACCGTTTGGTCCCAAACGGTTTTGAAACCATTTGACCCCAAATGGTTTCAAGACCATTTGGGCTCAAACGGTCTGAAGACCGTTTGGGCTCAAACCAGCCTCAAAACTGCATGGACCAATTAGGTCAATCATCACTTGATCAACTCATGGTTTCAATCAATGAACCTTCAATCAATCGAATCATGGATTCAATCATCAATTGAACTATGGAATAACCCTTCAATTGAACCTTCAGTTAGGGTTTTGAACTCAATTGAATTAGGATTCATGATCAAGAAACCATCAATTAGGGTTTTGAAATCGAAGAATCATCAATGGTTATCATTGTGAAACCAATTCCATTGAAATTGTTAAATCATCATTGGTCCTCAACATGACCTGGCCTCAAACGGTCTTGAGGTCGTTTGGATGACCTCCAAACGGTCTTGAGACCATTTGACACATCCCATCATTGAAATTTGTGAAATTCCATTAGGGTTTGCATTATTGAAATCGATCATCAATGGAGCTATTGATTGTATTTCAATTGATATCAATGGATCTTCAACCATCCAATCATACACCTCAATAGACCTCCAAACGGTCTTGTTTGACCTCCAAACAGTCTTGAGACCATTTGGGTGACCTCCAAATGGTCTTGAGACCGTTTGGGTTAGTCAACCCAAAAATCAAATCAATTAATTAAGAAAATCTACACTTCAACCCGATTGAGTATGAAATTAAAAGATCCTCCATTCTTGGAACCTTAAAGATCAAATTAATTGAGGCCATTGGATCAACATCCAATTACATCAGCATAATTCTCCAAATTGTCAACTCTTGGTCAACCTTTCCAAATGGTTTGAAATTGTTTGGTTTCAAACGGTTTGATGAAACAGTTTGCCAACCACATTGAAACTGTTTGGTTTCAACTATTGAAACCATTTGACTAAAATATTAATTGAGGTGTGTGCTTGGGATGACATCATCATCCTCAAGCTACAAATCTTTGAATCTTACTGTAATTTCCATGGTGGTTTCATCAATCAAACAAAGAAATTGCAAATAGATCAATTGAACATATTGTATTGAAAAATTGCATTGAATAATAATGAAATAGGGTTCAAGTTATATGACCCGCCTTTAATTGAGCTTCCAAACTTGGAAATTCACGTCAACAATGGTGGAAGGAGCTTTCTCAACTTCCTATGGCTCGTTCTCGAGCTTTTGAGTGAAAAGGAATGGCTAGAATTGAAGATGGAGTGAAGAAAAGAAGAAATCAAGCATTGATTTATGATTTCCACCATGAAATCAAGATGAAAGAGGTTCAATAAGCTTACCAACAGGTTGGGGTTCGTCCTCCTATTTCTCCTAAGATTCCAAGGTTCTTTTGCAAGCAAAGGGTGAAAGTGAATTCAAAATTGCCCCTTTACTCTATGGATAAATGAGCTTATATGCTATTTTTATTAAAAATTCAATTAGGAGAGAGAAAGTAGGACCACTTTCTCCCTCTCCTTCCTTGGGGATGAAGCTATCTTATTTGACTTTTATTCCTCTCAATTATCCATGTTTTAAAGAAAAGCAAATTAAGCACCTTAAATCATATAATATTAATATCCATAATTAGTGGATATTTCTTTTTCTTATAATAAGGTGAGTGGATTTTCACCTCCTTAAGATATTTTCGTGCCCTTGCAAGGCATAAGGACGTTCACACTTTCACCATTTAAATCATTATAATTTTGGCTGAAAGACTTCAAATAATATATTATTTTTGCATTAAATTGAATTAGGTTTCAATTATGCTTAAATCTTGATTATTTCAATATCAAGATTCTCTCTCCTTCAAAAAAAAAAAAAAAAAAAAAAAAAAAAAAAAAAAAGATTCTCTCTCCTTCAAAGAGATACAAATGAGATGCCCCTCTCATTTTCTTTACTCCACATGATCCCAAGAAATAGTAGGGACCATTTTGAATTGGTAATTTGCATATTAAACCCTAGGTTTTGGGTAAATTGCACATTACACCAAAACCGGGTTTAAATGCACAAACATTGCTTTATCAGCTCTTTCTTGGTATTCAGGCTATCACAAGCCATACCTCTGCATCATATTCACTCTCATGATGCTTCAACACATGAGTAACATTTTAACATGCAACATTTGCAAATTAACCCCTCAACTTGGGCAAATTGCACTTTAGTCCAAATCAAGCAAAACATTGATTTCAACATTATACAAAAGGACTGAAATTGCAATAATAGTTCCTCTGGAGCCTTAATTATTTTTTAAAAGATAAGAGCAAGAATATAATCACCTTGATTAAACAAAACTCCTAGGGTTAAAACATAACCCAGGTCAGGGATGTTACAAATTATCCACCCCTTACAAGGATTTTGTCCCCGAAATCACTTAAGAGAAAAGAGACACTAGTACAGAAATGGTCTATAGTGTCAGTTTTTTTAAGCCTATAGCATCACTTTTCAGCCGACGCCTAAGTGGCCGTCTCTACAGTAATTGATCTGTAGCGTCAGTTTTTTTAACCCAAAAAAATTGACCTTGTATAGTAAAAACTGACCCTATAGGCTCTCAAAAACTAAACCCAAATGAGAAATGAAACTGTACCTGAACCCTATAACATCAGTTTTTTAATAAATAACCGACTCTAAAGATACCCTATAGCGTCAGTTTTCTTAAAAAATCGACCTTATAGGTATCTTGACCGTTCCGCGTAGAACAGTTGTGCTGCATAAAACGGCCATGTTGGGATGAGGTTGAACGGTCGTGCCGCCTAGCACGGCCGTGTTGGTTTATTTTAGCACGGCCGTGTTAATATAAACCAACACGGCCGTGCTAGGTGGCACGGCCATTCTACCTCATCCCAACATGGCCGTTTTATGTAGCACGGCCGTTCTACGCGGAACGGCCAAGACACCTATAAGGTCAGTTTTTTAAGAAAATTGACGCTATATGTCAAACTTTTTTAAATTTTTGCAAAAACTGAACAGAACAAAATAGAAGAACAAGAATAAGATATGGGAGAGGGGAGCATTGATGCTCAACCGTCACCATTCCAAACCACACATTCATAACAACAATTATTCATATATGGAGTTGAGTACACATAGTCACATCATAATTTACAAAATGATAGATTGCAAGTCTGAGATGATATTAAATGCCAGATACAAAAGTAAATATGAAAGAGTACTAAAACCTAATACATAAATGGAACTTAACTGACATATTTATTCCAATGCTATATTGACTTCATTTAGAAAAGCATTTGACCACTCTTCTCAGAATTCATTTAAGTCCTCACGTGTGTAAGGCTGAGTTGTAAAGATTTGTAACAAAAAATGTACATGTTAATATTTTATAAAATCACTACAACTCACTTGTAAATTTATGATGTTATTTTTTATTACCTGATCTATAGTTTGAATGTCGTTTGATGCTTGTTTGACAATAGCTTGCATATATTTCATTACATAGTAGCCACAAGCCCATCCATTTTTTTGTATAGGACACTACAAATGAGGAATTATACTTAATGTTAGTAAACTACTATAAACAGAAGACTATAAGAGTTGACACATAAGAGTTAAAAATTAATACATATAAGACTAAGCAGTTGTCAAAGTAGCTACCTTGACATTTTTCAAAGTCAATGTCTTTAATTTTGTGGGTATTTGTCATCCACCTTCACAAAAAGTTTTTATACCCCTATCAATTAAAAGATAGTTGGTAAAATAGAAATTATAAATAGAAATAGCATGTTGAAGCATTGACTGTATTTATGCTTACGCCATAGCTGGCAATTTCAGTTTGTGACCCCTTGTTATTTTTCCCATTGGGCCAAGATAATAAAGAGTCATCAGTTTTGGGACAATCACCACTAATACCCAATGTCTAGATCTGAGTAAGAATAAAACAAACATTAAAATAAATACATTTGTTCATTATTAAAATTATATTGAATAATAATACTTACTGGACGTTAAAAGGAATTAGGATGATTTCCTTTCCTACAGTAGTAAAATATCTGAATGCATCAGAGAAGTACTCACTCACTTCATCCATATGTGTCTCCACCTGACTAGTGACCGAAGGAACTAAGAATCCAACATTCTTTATATCAAAGTTTGTGGCCTCGGTATATAAATGGCTGTTAAACATTTGTAATTATTTTCATATGTAGAAATAAGCTAAAAATGTGTATTGGAATTTTCTATATTGATAGATCCTTACCTTATCCATACTTCTAATATCGAAGTATTCAGCCAATCATACCGGAACAACTCTATAATATCATCAAGAAAAATATAATTGTCAAAGTCCCTCCCACTTGCATGTTCTATTAAATTGATCAACATTTGTAGTCCAGAGCTTTGGTTGGCTAAGTATCGACACAAACATTTACATTTACTTCCCAACTCGTCGAATGTGGATTCTGGAATAATAGATGGCTTGGGCATAGGAGGACGACTAGTAGAATTTTTACTTTTTGGTTTGCAAACCTGTTAATTAAATTACATATTTCTATTACACGAGTTCATATATGCAGTCAAATATGAAAAGCATGGTAGAATTCAAGTATACCTTGTCATTGATAACCAAGTGTCTAGGCCAACCCACCATAGCACCCTCTGCTTCTTCAACTGTACTATATTCAGGATTAGGTATGGGTAGTGGTTTGTCCCCCATTCCGTCATACACAAGATGGATGGACACACGGCAAATGTCATCAGTAATTTGTTGGCAATGCAATGTACCACCAAGGTTGTACACCTTGCCCGCTGCCACAACATTATATTCTGGAACCTCCACTGCAAGTTTATAGTTCATACCAACCTAGATTGAAATAATATAAGTTATATAAGAAGCAGTAGAACAGATACTTGTTACAACTATATATATTATCATATATATATCATACTAATAACACAACATATAGAACAAAAACTTACTGTAGATTCTTGTGGTGGGTCATTGGGAGTGCTCCCATGACCTTCTACAACTGTAGCATGGGCTTGTACCTCATCACTTGAGAGACGCGCAGTATGAATAGGTTGAGAAGGTTGAGTAGGCTGAAATGAAGACATTATTTCTTTTACTTTCTCCGCTACTAATGCTTCAACCTCCTCTTGTGTAAGACCTCCTGCACGACCTCTTTTAGATTGCGAAGGGCCAAAATAAGACTTAAATCATATGCCAGCTCCTAATCCCCTAACACGGCTAGGATGCTCTTTTGTACTAAGAGAAACTAATAGTTCATCCATGTGGCCAGTTGGGATGAACTTTCCTTCCTTCCTTTGCTCATGGAGATCAATCTATTCATAGTTAATAAAAATATTAAATCACAATATCAATTAGATATAAATAAATCTAAGTTTGTGGGAGTTATACTCTTTACATAGTTGGGATAAACCTACCATCTTTTGTGCCACCTCCTTAGTTGCAGGGTTGACAATTTCACCTGCTCGATTCTTTCTAGCATCAATCCATGTCAAGTGTCGGGGTGGACGCTCAACTTGAGTTTTACTAGATTCTTCTCCAGAAGAGGATTGTTTCTCTTGTAGTTGGCGGCGAAGGGCATAACCACTGGGCCCCAAGCGATGGTCATGCACATTTTTTGCCCGTCTTTCCTTTAGAGCCTGGTGGATAGCCTGATCATTTAAAATGAGGTATTGTAATTTAGACTTGGAAAACATGTATAAAAAGATTCACCTCCTTAATTGTATAAAATTAAAGATTCATACAATTCATCACAATCTTTATTACCTGAAACTCTTCCGATCTCCTAGCTGCAACAAATCTTTCCCACACCTCAGGATCTATAAAAATATATACATTTGTTGCTTTCTTATTTTGTTTAGGATTATCTATAAATTCCCTTACGAGATATGTCTTAAAACCCCTCCATCGTACACCACAATGTTGTAGCACTCTTTTCTTGTGATCTTTTTCATTTAGATGAAAAACACCCTATAATACAAAAGAAGCAATTAATAATGTTGTTTTGAAAAGGAATTAATTCCAAGCAAACTAAATTAGAATCAATAGATAAAAACATATTAAAATAATATCACTTCCACTCACAGATATATCTTTCCATATGAGGTCTTTTTGGCATTATGAACATCATGCCAATTTTCTATATCTATTGGCACCTTACTATGCGCGGTAGCCCCTACGTAATGCTTGAAAGCACTAGCATGTTCCCCAACAGGTGCTCCTGTGATATCAAACTAGACTGGCAATTTGTCCCCTTTAGCCCTGAGCTCCTGCAGCCTACGCATCAATGTGGGACCTCTACTTTTCTTAGCATCACCACTACCATCCTCATGGTGCTCATGCTCATGCTCAGAATGTTCATCTTCACTCGCCATTTTAGAACCTGCAAGTATACATGATAAAAAAATAAGTGATAATAAAAGCACAAGTGATAAGGTATACATGATATATCATGTATATTTAATAGATTACTTGCTTGAATGATAATAAAATAAATAATTCAAAGAATACATGCCTCTAGTATTGGTTGAGTTGTTAGTCAAGCAAAATTCCTTCAGCATGGTCTTGACGTTTATAATATCCATCGGTGTTATCTTCAACATTTACACTTGGCAAACCAACTGAGAATGGACTGGAATCATCATACTTTTTGTAGTATTCTTCTCCATTTATAGGATCTACAGTAAACTATCTTTTTCCATGAAGAACGACAGACCCATTTTTATTTGCCGGGTCATCAATATAGAATACTTGTTTTGCTTGGTCTGCCATGATGAATGGCTCATCTTTCTCACCAATCTTTTCAAAATTCACCAATTTGAAACCCAACTCATCCACTAAAACTCCTTTGTTGTTGTCAACCCAATTACACCTAAAGATAGGGACTCTAAAATTTGTATAGTCCATTTCCCATATGTCCTCAATGACGCAGTAATATGACATCTCAGCTTCGCATGGTCTTTTATCTTTGGCACTAGCAAAATACAACGAACAAGCTTGAACAGTGACCCCACTATTTTGAACTACACTACTTTCATCTGGACGCCTGGTGTAGTATGAAAATACGTTTATGTCATAACCTTCATATGACATGACATCCATTTTTTGCTTAAAGGCGAGCCATTTTATGTTCTCAGCAACATTATTCGGTGATTCAGATAGTTGATTAAATACCTTCTCTTCAAACCACCTAATAAATGTTCGATTATGCTCTCTTGCAAGCCACATTGAACTGGATCGTGGATGATTTCTCTTGATAAGATCATTTTGTTCTGTGATGTAGCTACTAACTTCATTGATGTTGTGTAAAATATACAAATGTGCTTGTTCCCACAACTCACGACCGATTCCTTTCACTCGTCCTCCCAGAGTTCCTTTGCCACAATAAGATTCAGTGTGATGGGAATTTTTTAGATCGCTAGAAGTTTCATTGCAATTCAAAAAATCATTGCAAAAGTCCATCACCTCCCTAGCCACATAACCCTCAACAATACTCCCTTCAGGACGATAACGATTCCGAACATCACCTTTAAAAACACTCATGTAGCGTTCAAATGGATACATCCAATGTAAGAAAATTGGACCCAACATCTTCACCTCCCTTGTAATATGTACTACAAGATGAACCATGATATCAAAAAATGAAGGAGGAAAGTACATTTCAAACTGACACATGGTAACTATTACATCTTTCTGTAATTTATCGAGAGTATCAAGATGTATCACTTTGTTGCATATTTCATTGAAGAAGAAACGGAGTCTTGTGATTGCAAACCTTACATGCTTCGGTAATATAGATCGAATAGCCACTGGTAAAATTTGTTGCATTAAGGTGTGACAATCATGAGATTTGAGACCTATCAACTTCAGATCCTTCATTGATACCAATATACAAATATTAGAAGAGTATCTTTGTGGAACCTTGATATTATACAAGCACTCATAGAAAGTCTTTTTCTCCTTCTTTGAAAAAGTGTAACAAGTTGGTGGTAAATATGTGCGACGACCCCTGATCTCCACTGATAATTCTTTTCTTATACCCATTAATTCTAAATCTTTTCTAGATTTGATGCCATCTTTAGTCTTTCCCGGTATGTTCAATAGCGTACCAATGATGCTATCACAAATATTTTTTTCAACATTCATGACGTCAATGCAGTGTCTAATTGCCAACGATCTCCAATAAGGAAGATCCCAGAATATTGACCTCTTCTTGTATAAAGATTTGTCACATGCGAGTGTATGACTACTTGAACTCTTTCCAAATTCATTAACAA
Organism: Alisma plantago-aquatica; assembly: GCA_963693085.1. Taxonomy (NCBI): domain Eukaryota; kingdom Viridiplantae; phylum Streptophyta; class Magnoliopsida; order Alismatales; family Alismataceae; genus Alisma; species Alisma plantago-aquatica. Next base: position 1,776,764,952 of record OY856409.1, read on the forward strand.
TATGTTTCACCCTATCATATACATCATTTCCTGGTATAGGTTTAGGATCACTTCGTTCCTCAGTTGACCCATTAAAGGTTTTGCATTACCTTCGATAAGGATGCACTAGTGGGAGGAATCTCCGATGACTAAGATATACGATTTTACTACCATATTTAGTCTGATTGAATCAGTATTTTCCTCACAAATAGGACATGCTTTGTAACCTTTTATGCTATATCCAGACAAATTTCCATAAGTTGGAAAGTCATTAATCGTGCAAAACAACATAGCACGCAAACTGAAGGTCTCTTTACGTGAAGCATCATATGTCATAATACCTTCTTCCCATAGTTTCATTAGGTCATCTATTAGAGGTTGAAGGTAAACATCAATATCATTTCCAAATTTCTGGGCCCTGATATCAATATTGACAACATGACATACTTATTTTTCATACACAACCAAGGAGGAAGATTATATATAACAATCATAACATGCCACGTGCTATGTTGGCTGCTTAATGTACCATAAGGATTCATTCCATCTGTACAGAGTCCAAGTCTTAAGTTTCTTGATTCTTTATCAAATTGAGGGTATAATAAATCAATTTTCTTCCATTGTGGTGAATCAAATGCATGTCATAGGACGCCACCATCATTGGCCTTTAACTCCCCATGCCAAGACAAATTTTGCGCATCTTCTGTATTAGCAAATAAGCGTTGAAATCGTGGTATTATTGGTAGATACCACATCACCTTGGCAGGAGAGCCATTTTTAGCCTTAGCTGAATTTGTGGTCTTATACCTTGACGCACCACATTTTGGACAATTTATTAAATTACTATAGTCCTTCTAAAATAACACACAATCATTTGGACATGCATGAATCTTCTTAGCCTCCATTCCCATTGGGCACATTATTTTCTTTGCTTGATATGTTGAAATTGGAAGCTTGTTGCCTTTAGGAAGAATTTCCTTTAACAAAGACAACAGTGAAGTGAAATTCTTATCGCTCCACTGATTTTGAGCTTTAAGAGTATGTAATCGCATCACAGCACTCAACCTCGTGAACTTAGTACAACCGTTATATAAAGGTTTTTCAGCATCATGGACAATGTTTGCAAATAAAGAAGGTGGATTGACATTGTCACGACAACTACGTAACATCTCATCAACCATACCATCCTGAATCGGATCATCCTGAATCGATTCATCATTGAAATTATCATCGTTATCAATATCTTCTATGCCACAACTATTAGTATCGACATTTTCTGATCCATTATTAATTTTCTCTCCATGCCAATACCATTAATTATAACCTTGTATGATCCCATTGCATATGACATGATTCTTAATTTCCTCAGCAGTATCAACTTTCAAATTGTTACCACAATATCTACATGGACAATAGAACCTATCTGTAGGTAGTTTCCTATGTTTCTCAGCAAATCTGATAAATTCATCAATACCTTTGGCAAACTCTAGACTACAACCATTCTTGATAGACATCTAACTTCGATCCATTTTCTATATCACATTAAAAATTAATTATAAAACTAAGCATTTAATATTGATACTATAAGCTGTAAGTTTTTATTGATAGGAAGTTAATTACTTTTATACTAAAGTGTACCACCTATCCCATTTTTGAATATTTAATCTCACTAGCAACTGTATAATGTATGTTTAGTTTTGAAGAAAATTTCAGCAGCATTTCCCCTAAGTTCTCCAAGTACACCGATGTAAATGATAAATAACCACTCACATATGTACCCAGAGAACAAATAAGGAAATACTACTAAAATTTTCTTCAAAACTAAACATACATTATATAGTTACATCCTAAGTGAGATTAAATATCTAAAAACAGTCTCAAACTGGGGACTGTCCAAAATGTACTCCTATGAGTAAATTTTGAATGGGTTTCTAAGTTTATACATGCATAAACGTATTATTGTCATATTTATATATTAAATTAAACATCATGCATCTGAGACTACACAGTGTCTACCCTCATATTTCTGGAATGTCTACCAAGCGCTACCGTATGTATTAAACATTTGAATCAAAATGAAGCCTAATGGCACATTGGGAGAGTGAGAATATTATACCTCACTTGAAGGCAGAAGAAGAAATATATACAAGTCAACAACACATGCAACAACACAAATGTACGATTCAATTCTCTTATAATGTAAGGCATTAGGGTCAATATACATCAATATTAGAGGAGCAGGAAGATTTTAACAAATGCAGTTCAGCAACTCAGCCAATACGGCCGTGCTACCCAGCACGGCTGTGCTACCTAACAAATACAGTCACTCAGCCACAGCCACCACGACCGTTCTACCTAACAAATACATACCCACAACCACCACGGCCGTGCTACCAAGCACGGCCGTGCTACCTACCAAATATATTCACTCCAAACTTCTTCTCAATCGCGGCATCACCACCCACCTGCCCTGACCCTAACCCCGACCCCAACCCCCGACCACAGCAGCCCCCACCTGCCCCTCCGCCTCTCCTTTCCAACCGAGAAGGCTCTTCGACGGCAGCACAACACGTACAAACGAGAAGCTTGCAATCAATTTTTGGTTAATAGATAGTACCTTGCGACCTTTAGTTGGCGGCGGTGGCACAACACGTACGGGTGCTCGGCGGTACTACACGGCTCGGCGGCGGCACAACACGGCTCGGATCCTTGGACAAGGCGGCCACAACACGACTCAGATCGTTGGACACGACGGCGGCGTCGGAAGGACACGGAGATGGGTTCCTTGGACACAATGATAGAGAAGGAGGGGGTCTGTAGTGTTGTGCTTTCGAGCAAAATGAAATGAAACAAGTCGATCGGGTCTATCGCGCTTTTTGGTCTAATACCAGCGACATGTAGCATCGGTTAACTGACAAAACCATCGCTACAAGTCCGGTCTATAGGGTCCGTTTTTGGAGAAAATTGACGCTACAGCCTAAGTAGTGCCCGAATTTCCGTAGACCATCTATAAGGTCAGGTATTTGAAAAAACTGACCCTATAGGTCAATGTTTATAAGGTCAGTTATCTATAAAAACCGACCCTAGAGTTCAAAAGCGGTGCCTGCATTTTTTTTTGACCCTATAGAATCGGTTATTTTGAAAAACTGACGCTATATATCGAGGTGCGAAGCCAAAATCACGTGATTTTTTTTTCCGCGGGAAACCTGTAAGGTCGGTTTTTATGATAAAACTGATGCAATAGTCTATTAGGTCAGTTATTTTAATAAAAATGACGCTATGGGCAGCGACGTTACTGGCCGAAAATGTAGTAGTGAGAAGGATATTTCTTCCTCATTTCTTCTTTGAGTTCCCACGTAGCTTCTTCAATGCCACGGTGATGCCAGAGAACTTTTACAAGACTAATGTCTTTCTTTTTCAGCTTTTTGATTCTCTTGTCAAGAACCAACACAGGTCCTTCAACATATGATATATCATCATTTAGTTCTACCTCCACAGGTTGCATAACTAACTCTATGTCAGGATGACACTTCCTCAGCATGGAAATATGGAACACTGGATGCAATCTATGCAACTCAGGTGGTAACTCCAGCTTATAGGCTACCTTTCCCATCCTCTCAATGATTGGATAAGGTCCCATAAATCTAGGAGCTAACTTTTCCTTCTTTCCAAATCTAAGGATACCTTTCTAAGGTGAGACCTTGAGGTATACTCTGTCTCCAACTTGGAATTCTAAGGGTCTACGACACTTATCAGCATAAGATTTCTGCCTATCCTGGGCAGCTTTCAATTGTTGTTGTATTTCTTTAATCTTCTTATTTGTCTGTTGAACAAGCTCAGGACCCAAGAGTTGATACTCCCCCATTTCATACCAGCGTAAAGGAGATCTACAACGTCTACCATATAATGCTTCATATGGTGCCATCTCAATACTGTGTTGATAGCTGTTATTATAAGCAAATTCTATCAGGCTCAGGTGTAGATCCCAACTTCCAACAAACTGAAGGACACATGCCCTAAGCAAGTCGTCCAAGATTTTTATGGTCCTCTCAGATTGTCCATCTGTTTGTGGGTGAAAGGTTGTACTAAACCTTAATTGCATACCCAAAGCTTTATGGAGTCGCTCCCTAAAATGACTCATGAACTGAGGACCTCTATCAGAAACAATAGTAGTTGGAACCCTGTGCAAACGCACAATCTCATCTATATATATCTGTGCAATCTTCTCAGCAGTGTAGGTTGTTTTGACAGGAAGAAAATGTGTTGTCTTAGTCAACCTATCAACTATCACCCAAATGGAATCATGACTTTTGGCTGTTCTAGGCAAACCAACCACAAAGTACATGGTTACATGATCCCATTTCCACTGCGGTATTGGCAAATGTTGCATTGTTCCTGCGGGCTTTTGATGTTCAGCTTTAACTTGCTGACACACCGGACACCGCATAACAAACTCAGCTACATCTTTCTTCAATCCAGGCCACCAATACATATCTTTTAAGTTATGATACATCTTGGTGCTCCCTGGATGCATGGCATACATCAAAGAATGAGCTTCTTCCAGGACTAACTTCCTTAAGTCATTGACATCAGGTACTACCATCCTACCATGGTAACAGACTACCTGATCATCTGAATCATGGAAACCATCCCGTTTCTCACTATCATACTCTGATCTTATCTGTTGAATCACAGTATCAGCCTGTTGTGCTTCTTTAATCTGATGTCTCAGAGTAGGTTTTATGTGCATCTCATCTAACAGCCCGGCTAACAATGATACTTTAAGATGTACATTGTTTTGCCTTAAGGAGATAAACATATCTCTTTTATAGCACACTAAGGAGTTTAACTATGTTTTATCTAAGGCTGGTGTTGCTGATTTTCTACTTAGTGCATCGGCAACTACATTGGCCTTCCCTGGATGATAATCAATTGTACAGTCGTAGTCCTTGATTAATTCCATCCAACGATGTTGCCTCATGTTCAGCTCATGCTGAGAGAAGATATATTTTAGGTTCTTATGGTCTGTGAAACTCTGGAATGTTTCTCCATAGAGATAATGTCTCCAAATCTTCAAGGCATGGACCACAACAGCTAGCTCTAGATCATGTGTCAGATAATTCTCCTCGTATTTCTTAAGATGTCGAGAAGCAAAAGAAATCACTTTCTTATCCTGCATCAACACACATCCTAAGCCATTCTTAGATGCGTCATAGAAAACTATGTACCCCTTTCCCTGCTCAGGTAGCACTAACACAGGTGCACTGGTTAACCTTTCCTTCATCAACTGGAAAGATTGTTGACACTTGTCATTCCAGACAAAAGGAATCTCCTTCCTAGTCAACTTAGTTAGGGGTAAGGCTATTGAACTGAAGTTCTTAATGAACCTATTGTAATAGCCTGCCAGTCCTAGGAAACTGTGTATTTCTGTTGGTGTCTTAGGTTGTTCCCATTGTAGGACAAAATCTACTTTCTTAGGATCAACACGAATACCTAAGGCAGATATCACGTGTCCAAGAAAAGAAACTTCTGGTAACCAGAACTCACATTTGCTAAACTTAGCATACAGGTTATGCTCTCTTAGCAAATTCAAAGCTTTTCAGAGATGCTGCTCATGTTGTTGAGCATCTCTACTATATATCAATTTGTCATCTATAAAGACGACCACACACTGATCAAGAAAAGGTCAAAAGATTCTATTCATGAGTTCCATAAATGTAGCTGGTGCATTAGTTAGTCCAAACGACATAACTATGAACTCATAGTGACCATACCTTGTCCTAAAGGCAGACTTGGGTATGTCACTCTCCTTAATACGTAATTGATGGTATCTCGACCTTAGATCTATCTTAGAAAAGATAGTTGCACCACGCAACTGATCGAACAAGTCATCAATCCTTGGCAGAGCATACTTGTTCTTTATAATTACTTTGTTCAACTGTCTATAGTCGATGCATAAATGCATTGACCCATCTTTCTTTTTAACAAAGAGAACTGGAGCACCCCATGGTGAAGTACTCGGTCGGATAAAACCCTTCTCAAGCAACTCTTGTTATTGCTTCTTAAGCGCTGCCATTTCAGCAGGTGCCATTCTATACAGAATTTGTGCTATTGGTTGCGTGTCCGGGATTAAATTAATCTCAAAATTAATCTCTCAGGGCGGTGTAACACCTCGAAGCTCCTCAGGAAATACATCTTCAAATTCCCTAACTATCAGAACTTCAGAAGGATGAGGGCTCTCCATTGTGGTATCTACCACATGAGCCAAGAATGCAAAGCATCCCTATCTCAAAAACTTCTCAGCTACCATAGTTGATACTAAGGAAGTTGGAAGAATCTTTCTATCTCCCTGAAAGATCCATGTGTCATTATTGTCTGTGAACACGGCCTGCTTGGAACCACAATCCAAGACAACCTTATACTTATCTAGGGTGTCCATCCCTAGGATTATATCAAATCCATGCATCTCAAGTGGTATAAGATCCACCTGAATGATATGATCAGCAAAGGAAATATTGCAGGGAGAACACACCTCCCGCAACACTGCAGATCCCAACAAAGGTGTTTCTAACATCAGGCTATCTGCCCTATTACTGACTTTCATATTGCAGTCATGAATCACTTCTCGAGTGATGAAAGAGTGCATAGCACCCAGATCAATTAACACAGATACGAAGCAGGATGAAGACATATCAGAATAAAATAGTTCCATCTGACCTGTCACAACCCGAGGGTTGACTACTGCTTCGGGCTGATTCATAGCATAGAATCTAGTCATTGCTTGTTGTTGACCTTGTGCTCGGTTATTGGGTGCTGACGATCCATCCTGTGACGCTTATCCATGTCCTCTAGCACCACTAGAAAACTACCTCCTCTGTGAGCCTTGTTGACTCTGCCTTTAAGGTTGTGTCACAGTCCTGACTTTCTCAGGACAATCTCTCATCAAGTGACCCTTCCTCCCGCATTGGAAACCGTTGTAGCTTCCCAGACTTTGTCTAGGTGGTCTTGTCACCGATGCCGATGTTATACTGGGGGCTCTACTTGGAGTAAAACTACGGCCCCTGTCCCTACTTGACGTCCACTGCGTCGGGGTATTAAACCTTAGTGATGGTGCTGGTGCGGAAAACCTCGGCTTCTTGAAACCCTCAGACCTCTATCCTTGGAACTGTGAGTACTCTTTCTTACCCTTGGTCAGTCGCTTCTCAATCACAGACTTCTCAATTCATCTTACGGACTCCACAAAAGTGGCAAACCTCTCCCAGCTCTCCAGAGCAGACACCGGAGTGGTCAATTCAGCATTTAGCCCTTTCTTGAAACGTCGAATCCTCTCCTCATCCGTAGATGCCATATGCGGACAGAACCACAAAAGCTCCATGAACCTAGCTTCATATTCACCAATGTTCATCAGTCCTTGCCTCAACCTCTCAAATTGAGAGATTTTCTCATCTAGATACGTCTTGGGGAAGTATCTAGAGATGAATTCACGTTGGAATTCACCCCATCCGACTTCAACACCAGGTCTTTTGCCTTCCTCAATGGTCCACCAATGACCAGCACTCCCTTTCAACAGATAGACAACATGTCTCACCTTCTCATCTTTAGGAATCATAAGGATTCTGAAGGCTTTCTCCAGTTCAGTCAGCCATAGGTCAGCATCTACTGGGTCAACTGTGCCAGCATACTCTATAGCTCCTACCCTCCTCAGTCGTTCAAAGGTTTTGCCAGCTCCATGTCTTTTATCATGGGTTGGTGCTCTGGGTGCAGGTAGTGGCATCCTATTTGTCATATGGGTCATGGCAGCCATAAACTGTCCAAACATATTCTGGAAAGCTGGATTCCCCATATCAGCTGGGTTGAACTGGGGTTGATCAGGCACAAGTTCCTCCCTATCTTGGTCCCTTGCACCTCTTCCTGGTGCAGCAACGCTGCTTTCAGTAGCATGTTCATCATGTGATCCATACATCTTTAAGTTCTTCTTCTCCTATATGAGCAGAAGACACTTATCAGATAAACTAGAAAACACTTAGAATAGACTCAACAACCTTAATCCTATGTCTCTGTAGACTCAGCGAACCTAGAGCTCTGATACCACTAATTTGTGATACACCGTCTCAACAAACGTTATTAACTATGTGGATTACTGAAAATCACTTAAAATTAAAATCATTTGCAAAGAGATCCATTCTCAGGGAAACTCTTTCTTCAAGAATCAAAGTATTTCACATACATCCTGGTTCATAAAGTGCATCCACTGTACTATCTCTTCTCGAGGAATATATATACAACACTTGTCGTACAAGTGACAAAATCCTTGAGGCATTCAAGCCAAAATCTCAGATCATTTATGAAAATAATATCCACTGACTCCTAGGACCTGAGAGTACAGAGAAGACACATAGGACTCTATTTACACATCTACAAGACTTGACAGCCAGTGTCTCCACCTGGAGTATTACTGATGTCCCTGTTGCTATTACTGTTGCTGCTCTTCTCCTGCTACAGGGTTTCTGCCTCCTTGTCTGTGTCTGCCTAAAAATGTTGGATCCCACGGGGGTGAGACAATTATAAAATTGCCCCAGCGAGAGATATAACTCTTCGTCGTAAACATTATTATTGCAGTTTAATCGAAATAAACTGAGCAGTGGAATCATATATTCAACAGCTGGTAAATCAATATCTATGCTAATTAGAGCAACATTATAATTCAAGCTTATTCGTTATAACTTTATAAAGAAGCATATCTAATATTCAATAAGGAAATAAAGAACATGTATAACTTTTATCCATCTAGGATATTTTAAGCAAGATAACATCAACCAGTGATTCTCGTATTTCAACCTTAAGAAAATACGCTACACGGATGATTACATTTTACAATCATACTTAAGCTCTGAGGAGATGAGGTATACCGCTCATACTCCAACCGACTATTGCAAAGTCAAAATCGATACCATACAAAGTCAATGGAAGAGTCGGCTTCCAAGACCTCCCACATTCTGGTCAGTGCGGAATCACATGCAGGACATCTTGTGTCTGCACAATCAAATGAGGATTGAGAGGTTACATGCTGGCAATCTTGTGTATAGAGATACAACGGCGGCTGCACTCTCTTCGCAATCGAGAGATAACTCCATCGATCTGGCATTAACATCATCGGGAGATTCGTGGTACATCCATCCCGGCATAATCAAATGAGGATTGAGAGGTTTAGTGTTTACCTGTCATCAATTACCTCATCGGGACGTACGGATATTTTCGCCCATCGACCCCCGCATATTCAAAAATATGCGCGCTCCATGAGATCCCTTAGGAAAACTTGTTTCACCATCACCAGCTACTGACGATGATGGATCTATGGTCAGAGTACTACATGAATAGATTTCACTTGATTAATTAAGTACATTATCATATTCTTTTAGCATCAGCCAAGTTTTCAAACATAACTTATTAAGACAAATGCTACAAAGAAATATGCACTATTTTCATTAATCATATCTCAGTCTTTAAAAGACATTGGGATCTTAATCCCTCATTTCAATACTGGGAATTCTCATTCCTCCATAATTTCAACATCATGATCATGTGGTTCTGGGTATTCAAAACCCTCAGCTCATCTCTGAGCATTGTTACCACTCTTTCAGGTAACTATCACCTCCAAGTCATCTGACCAAGGTAAACATCCTCAAGCTACAAGTCTTTGAATCTTACTGTAATTTCATCAATCAAACAAAGAAATTGCAAATAGATCAATTGAACATATTGTATTGAAAAATTACATTCAATAACAATGAAATAGGGTTCAAGTTATATGACCCACCTTCAATTGAGCTTCCAAACTTAGAACCTCACATCAACAATGGTGGAAGGAGCTTTCTCAACTTCTTATGGCTCGTTCTCAAGCTTTTGAGTGAAAAAGGAATGGCTAGAATTGAAGATGGAGTGAAGAAAAGAAGAAATCAAGCATTGATTTATGATTTCCACCGTGAAATCAAGATGAAAGAGGTTCAAGAAGCTTACCAACATGTTGGGGTTCGTCCTCCTATTGATCCTAAGCTCCCAAGGTTCTTTTGCAAGCAAAGTTTGAAAGTGAATTCGAAATTGCCCCTTTACTCTATGGATAAATGAGCTTATATGCTATTTTTATTAAAAATTCAATTAGGAGAGAGAAAGTAGGAATTATCCCCCCAACTTTCTTACCACTTGATCCCTCTCCTTCATTGGAGACAAGGATATCTTATTTGCCTTTTATTACTCTCAATTATCCATGTTTTAAAGAAAAGCAAATTAAGCACCTTAAATCATATAATACCAATATCCATAATTAGTGGATATTTCCTTTTCTTATAATAAGGTGAGTGGATTTTCACCTCCTTAAGATATTTTCGTGCCTTTGCAAGGCACAAGGACGTTCACACTTGCACCATTTCAACCATTATAATTTTGGTTGAAAGCACTTCAATTAATATATTATTTTTGCATTAAATTGAATTAGGGTTTCAATTATGCTTAAATCTTGATTATTTTAATATCAAGATTCTCTCTCCTTCAAAGAGATACAAATGAGATGCCCCTCTCATTTTCTTTACTCCACATGATCCCAAGAAACAGTAGGGACCATGTTGAAGTGGTAATTTGCATATTGAACCCTAGGTTTTGGGTAAATTGCACATTACACCAAAACTGGGTTTTAATGCACAAACATTGCTTTATCAGCTCTTTCTTGGTATTCAGTCTATCACAAACCATACCTCTGCATCATCTTCACTCTCATGATGATTCAACACATGAGGAACATTTTAACATGCAACATTTGCAAATTAACCCCTCAACTTGGGCAAATTGCACTTTAGTCCAAATCAAGCAAAACATTGATTTCAACATTATACAAAAGGACTGAAATTGCAATAATAGTTCCTCTGGAGCCTTAATTATTTTTCAAAAGATAAGAGCAAGCATATAATCACCTTGATTAAACAAAACTCCTAGGGTTAAAACATAACCCAAGTCAGGGATGTTACATGGTCCCTTTGTGATTCCTCTCCAATATGGTAGAAATTATTATAAAGAGAAAGGTTATACATACAGTACAATCGTTTTGTGTGTGGTTGATTTTTTACTTTCACCTTGTTACAGTAATTTGAGTCTCATTTATTTATGAATTATGTTATTATTTGTCGTACAACTTTTTTTAATTGAATTATATTTTATACTAGTGTGTGTGATTGTCCACTTAATATGCCTCACTAAGTTAGTAACCATCCCTCTACTAAACAACATTTTAGATTACCCTGATCTCGTTGAACATAGAGATTCATCGAAACGAGCTAAGTGATGATGTTGTTCATGAGTAGTTAATAACAGTTTGGGGCAATGTCTAATCTAGGTCTTTGATAGTAGATTGAGTTGTGATACGCATGTTGTGGTTGTTCTTAAAGTTTAAAAGTTAGAACATATGAGTCATTGTTTTGTTTGAAATTCGAATGCAATTAATGATTTTAGTTAAATAAATAATGAAATAATGGTTAATGGATCAAATCTTTCTTAACTGAAATTCTTGTGAAAATGAAACGCTTCCAAAAGATCTTTTTGTTAAACAAATCGCAATACTTAACATCAATTTAGATGAATATCTTCTCAAGTTCTAATCCTTAGCCCTCAATTGGATTTTGAGATTGGAGTTTCATTGTAAGTTGCTTAGATATATTGCAAAGGACCGGGACAATATAAAGAAAAATTCGATCCAACCACAGCGGACCACTTTGCTATATTTTTATCCATAACATAGCAATAGTAAACATATATGGGGAACCCTTTTGTTTTAAAAATATAAATTGTATGATCATTCGGCATCCTCATTCAAGGTATAGTCCAGTTCAGAAGGTGTTTGGTTGAGCTCTAATTCCACAAGGATTCAATCATACTCTATATCAACCAAGGATACCGTGTTATATACTCTTGTGAAGTCTCAAACAAAGTTGTATATGTCTCGGTACCATATCATGATATGAATCAAAGTTGAACTTTGACCAATAATGAGTATGCATCAAAATCAAATAGACTAGAGTGCTTCGTTGTGACATGCGGCCCTGCTCCCATTGTTTGGTAAGAATCCTAGTCCTGAACCAAGTATGAAATTTTCTGTAGAAATCGAAACCAATCATCAAGGACCAACTTTAGTGAGGGCCTGAGGTGGGTCCAAGCACCTGCGGGTACGCTCCATGTGAAGGGTGCAACACGAGGACTAAAAATTTGAACCATTTTTCGATTTATGCGTGTCATCCTTTGCCCGTGCTAATCTTCTCTGTATTGTTCCAATTTTATCGGATGTCTCCGAAGAGGCTCCATGTCTAGGGTAATTTGTTCAGACGCTTGTTTTTTTGGGTAAGTTTGGTATTTGCAGCCCCAGGAAACAGTGAGCGCTCGCTTCCACAAATGCGCGTCTAGCTAGTAATCTCAAATCCGTCAGAGCAGTTTCCATAACAGGCTGTCTCCAGGTCATGAATACGATCAATTATACGTTTCCATAACCAGAATTCGATGTCCGTAGTCGGAATTGGAAAACTAGTACCAACGCGCGAGGCAACTATATATTGTGCTGAGAGAAACCGAGAATCTGAAGAAGACTGAGAACTGCTGAGAAAAGGGCCGGTGCACACACCAGAGGAGAAGAGAAGAGAGGCACTCTGACGATCGAGCAGCCGTAGCCATGGCAGGCCAAGTGAAGATCTTATCCGGAGGAATTACTAGAACGATTGAAGTTCTTCTCGTGGACGACAGCCCGACGTCCCTGCTGGTTATGAAAAGGAGACTTGAATACTTGGAATATAAAGTGACAACCTGCACGAGCGGAGTGGAAGCTCTAGCCAAGCTCCGCGCTTACCATGGGAGGTTCGATATCGTCTTGTGCGACGGGAAGAACAGCGGTATGGATGGCCTCACGTTGCTCGAGAAAATCAGGAAGGACGTCGTGGACATGGACATCCCAGTCGTGGTGATCTCGGCGGCCGATGATCCGATGTCAATCAAGAAGGACGTAGTTGCGGGTGCCTGCGACTACCTCGTCAAGCCTCCGAGACGACAACTCACTCAGGAACTTGTGGCAGCACGTTCTGAGGAAGGAAGTGTCGAACAAGAAACAAGGGTTCAATTTGGCATGCACCGCCTATCATGGTCCAGATACCGCTCGTATGCCGGCGGCGGCGGCGCAGCATGTGGGGGATAGCGGCGCCGGCGCTACTACTTCCCCAGAAGTGGTGGAGAAGGTGCGTGAGACGGTGTTGCTGCCGGATACGATAAGTACTGGTAACCTTACCAACTGTGGTGCGCATGCGGCGGGCCGGAGATGATGTGGAAAGGTGATTATAAACTCGACGTTATGAAAGACGTAGGCTCAGAAAAGCTCCTAGCGAAGAGAATCTACAGGAAGCTCAAGTGTTTTTTCCCTGGCATCACGAAAGAGCAGGTCTCCAATCAGTTGCGCAACTGCGACCAGAGGAGCTTCAGTAGCAAGAACTGGAGTCAGACCACATCCTCCCCACGGGGTGTCACTGCATGCCGATGCTTTCGCTAGCTCAGGACACGCCCAAGCGCCAGCTTCCGACATCTATGCCAGCACGCAAGCTGCAGCCATGAGCCCAATAGTCTCGCCATCTGACAGCCAACTGATGAATCTGGCCACTGCTGCTGTTACAGACGCAGCAGCTGCAGGGAAGCGGCCATCACAGCTTCATACGGCACAGCTGGGAAACTCGCACCTGCAGGCACAGATGAATAGTAACCCTGATCAGCAACCCTGTCAGTGGCAGCACATACCAGAGCCGCCGTACCCAGATTACAACTACGAAAATCTCGGACCAATGGCCAACGGTTATATCCCCTTCTACGACGGAGCAATACAAGGCGATGCAGCAAGAGTCGCGCAGTACTACAATGAAAGCTCTGTTTCAAGCAACAACACCACGAGTGCATTCAGATAAACATCCAAAGAGAAGGGGCTCTCCTTCCGTCGGAATCCGTATTTGGATGCTCAATAATTAACATGGTATATCATGGACCGGGAAGCATGTTCTGCCTGGTCAGGTCATACTGCAGTGCGATACTTGTAGTTGTTTGCCATCTTCTGGTCTCATCTCATTTTTGTTTTCTAAAATGTGCATGCAGTGCGCAACAACATTTGATGGATCACAACTTGTAGCAAACACAATATTGCATTAGAAAAATTACATCAATGATGAAAAAATAAATGCTACCTTTAAGATAATTCATATTATGTATATTGAAAGTGAATATGTACGTACATGTGAAACAACAATTAATAGTGAGTATTAAATATGTATATTAAATAAAAAAGAGTATTGGGAAACGCATCGTGTACACTAAAAAATGAGTTAGGGGCGGGTGGCGCCATCGTCACTGCTGCAGTAGTTATTGAGTAATGGGATTTTGACTGCCTAATTAACAAATCATGTTGTTGTTAATTTCTGTGTTTGGATAAATGCGGATTGAGAATCCAATAATTACAAGTATTGTGTGATTTCCATACGATTCCGTTGCGTGCGCGGCCTGAACCTGAAGTGACACTAGTAGAAAATTGATATTTTGTTAGAGGTAAAGACAGCAAATCAGTAAGGGTTTTAATTGTTATTATAATGTGTAAGAAGTATAACCCTTACACAAATGTTTAGGCGGGTTCCGCCAGTCACGCATTACCAATGAACAACGTTTTAGATTTCGACCAAAATTTATACGGTTCAGATATGTTTACAATAGGGCAAATAAAGAAATAACTCACACTCCAACCAGACTTCCGCTCTCCCCTCTTTCCGTTTGTGTCCTCTCTCTCCTTTCCGCTTACACCCTTTCTGTTTGCGTTTGCGGCTGGGGCAGTGGTCTCTGTTTGCTCCGGCCTCGTTTGCTGCTCAGTTGGTGCCTACTTCGATCGTTTGCTCTGGCTGTTGTGTGCTCCGGCTCCTATTTGCTGGTCGGCTGGTTTACTCTGGCTACTGTGTGCTCCAGCTCCTATTTGCTGCTCGGCTGGTTTCTGCTCTGGCGGCTTGGGCCTGTGTTCTGACTTTTCACTCTTGCCTCCGTCCACTTGCTCGCTCGTCCAAGACCTGGTTGGTCCGAGTATTCCTCGCCTCCTCTGTCTTTGCCACAGACTTGGGCATTTGTTGTGCTTGACTTCTTCGATCGACTCTGGTTCGTGACCGCAAGATGAGGTGCCTCGAAGGTCAAGCTCCAGCCCCCATTATTCTACCTCTGGTAAGATATAATTTGATTTTAACATGTGGCAACGTCAGCTTTTGATTTTGATTTTTTTCTCGTTGGTAGGAAGATGTTACTGCAAGTTAGCTATTTTTTGGATAAAATATAAAAAACACATAATCATTTGCATCTTTTAACTACTTAACCACGACGTTTAAGAAATAACATACTCATATATGGTTTGTCATTCCTGTTTTCAATTATATCAGATTTTGTTAGAACCAACAGCCGGTGAGGGATAGAACAGAGAGTGAGTGTGATTTGTTTAAAAATGGTAGTAATTCTCTCAATTACATAATGTCAAGGTGACTTTGATCCTACATGCAATAGAGTTGTGCCAAAGTACTCTACGACATCCTCAGGTGCTTGGAGAGGATGCACATGTTCCGAATAGGAGAAACATCTATAAACCAACTGGAGATCGATGCTTGGGCTAATTGATAGACTCTCGCACTTGACCCTCTTGTATATAGACTCACATAGACAACCATATTCTTCTGAGTTGAGGTGTTACTCCAATGATTATTGTGTCCGTCTGTATCTCTTACAGACTTTAAATTTCACTTCATTTGTTCACACATTGTACAGGACTTGGTCGGTAAGTTTTCCCCCCTCTTCGCTTGTTGGTAAATAATGTAAGACATTATCTTCTGGAAATATAGTGTTACAAAGCAGCCATGTAAAATATTGTTCTTTGGTGTGTGTTATGCATACGGGACACCGTGCTTTGAGCTTATAAGGATTTTAACTGGGTGACGGATACAAGAAAAATCAGTCCCATTCTTTTTTAGAGAGAACTATTTAGTTGCTTCCGCAGGAGCAGAGAGGACTAATATATATCCTTCTGCAGGAGCAGGGACTTTACATAGAGTTAATATGCTAATACAATTAGGTGGGTAATCATACATTCATTGGTTGCGGGCATACTACGACAATGACTAGAACAAATCGTATGTACCTTGTCTATATGGTGTGCACAAGGTTCTACTGTGCCGATGAAATGTAATGTTTTACCCTTAAGATATGATACAAATGTTAAAATAAGAGATAAACTATGTACTGTTATGAAATTTCTAAAACGTCGTGACATCATTGTTATAAGGAATAAACGTTGTGTATTGTTTTGAAATTTACCCTTATTTTTTTAATCTTCTTATATTATCTCTCTCTCTTCCTCATACACACGATCTCCGAGTACACTATCATCCCCCAAAAATCAATCTTCTCCACAAGAAGTCTCTAGCATGCCAGCCTCTATACAAATTGAGGTAACTAAACATCTTTATTGCATCCTTTTTATAGGAGGTTGAGCAGTGGCAAAACTTTTATGAAAAAAATTTGATGTTGGGTATTATACCATACCATGCTATTTTGTATGTGTCCCAACCCAATGCCTCACTGGAACCAATAATATGGGGGAATGGTTGTTCTAGGAATCAACACATAAAGACTTCTATTGTGAATGAGGAGACTTGATAATGTATTCTTGACTTTTTTTCCACGGTCTTCATCTATAACTGTGTACTATTGTTAAGATTCTAAAAGAGGCAATTGCATATTGTTAAATGTAGTGTTTAGAACATTATGCTATGGTTTAGGTGTCTTTTTCACTAACCTAGAACGTTGACACTTAATTCCAAAGTGGGAGGTAGCCTCCACATAAAATTGCTAGGGGTTATCCAAATAATGTTCTGAAAAGTTCATCTAAACCTATTAATCAAACCAAAATCCAATAATTGATTAATTTAGACAATCTTAATTCTAAATGTGACAATATTAAAATATATCATGAGCTATCAGTACTTGAACATAACTTCAATAAATATAAGATTCTATATAAAAAGAATATTACTATGTATACCCAACAAATTATTATTCACATACATATATAATATTATAGAATTTGCCGCTCGACACCATCGAATATCACATGATTCTCTTGTAAACATGTATTAATCCAATTAATCCTCTAGTTCTGTTACACAATGGTTTTTAATACTCATGCACACATTCTTCTCCTGTTTGTCACTTAAACATTCAAAATTCCAAATTTTGCAAGTTGCACATTGTCTCGTCAGTTACAATTTGTTATTACTATTTAGTTATATTTTGAAAGACACGTCTTTTATTTTCAATTAGGTATCTAGTGATGAAGGATTTGATTAGTGATAAGAGTTGGATTTCTCATGGAAAGAATAGTTTTGATAGATGTCAGAGTACTTTCTTTCAACAGGGAGTTGATGCTTTTCTAAGATTTACATTTAGGAATAACTCCACAAAAGAGGTTAGGTGTCTGTGCTGCAAGTGTGAGAACAAGTGTTATGCAGACATGAACACTATAAAAACTCATATCATAAGGAATGGATTTTTGGAGGACTATACAACTTGGACAAAACATGGTGAGACAGCTAAGAGTCCAATAAATAACCAATATGGTAGAACAATAAATTGTATTGATGATATTAATGGAATCATTAATGATACGATGGGACAACCTGAATATCTACCTTCTGATCCTATGATTGGCACTACTAATGAAAGTCACGATGATGATATAAAAAACTTTTAGAAAATTATAGAAGATGCTAGTCAACCTCTATATCCTGGATGCTCGAAGTATACTAAATTGTCTTGTGTTATTCGGTTGTTTGAATATAAATGCAAATTCAGCTTGACTAATAGTGCATTATCAACCCTTTTCATGATGTTGTCTGAAATTCTTCCTGAGGGTAATACTCTACCTAAGAATTGGTATGCATGTCAAAAGATAATGTCAACTTTGGGTTTAGATTATCAAAAAATTCATGCATGTCAAAATGACTATGTGCTATTTCGTGGTGAGTATGAAAAACTTGAAGCATGTCCTATTTGTGGATCTTCTAGATGGAAAAGATCAAAGAAAAAAAAATAGGGTGTGGAGATTGCAGCGAGTGCCTACAAAATTACTTCGGTACTTTCCTTTGACCTCAAGATTAAACATGCACTTCATGTCCAAAAAGTTAGCCCCACTTTTGATTGGACATGAAACTGTCCCTAAGAGTGATGATGGGGAGATGAGTCACCCTAGAGATTCATTAGCATGGAAGGATTTTAATTCAAAACATCCAACATTTAGTTCTGATCCTCGCAATATAAAACTTGCTCTTACAAGTGATGGTTTCAGCCCTTTCAGTTCTATGATGGGTAGTAGTTGGAGTACTTGGCCTGTTATTTTAATATGCTACAACTTTCCTCCATGGTTGGTAATGAAACCATCATTATTTATGTTATCTCTTCTTATAGAAGGACCAAAGTCTCCTGGAAATAAAATTGATACATATTTGCAACCTTTAATGGATGAGCTGAAAAAATTATGGCTAGATGGTGTAATGACTTATGATACAAATAAAGATGAAATGTTCAATATGCGAGTAGCACTCCTATGGACAATTAATGATTTCCCTGCATATGGTATGTTGTCTGGTTGGAGCACCAAAGGATACAAGGCATGTCCACATTATGGTATTGACCATGGTTCAATTTATCTTCCACATAGTCATAAATGTGTTTACATGAGACATCGTCGTTTTTTAGATGCCAATCATCCTTGGCGTCTAGATAAGAAAAACTTTAATGGAATGGAAGAACATGGTATTGCACCTAATCAACTTAGTGGTTCATGTATATTAAAGTTGTGGGAAAATTATGACATTGCTAATTCTAATGGTGATACTGTTGGGGTAGGCAAACAAACCAGTTCTAAGTTGCCTAATGCATGAAAAAAAAGAGTATTTTCTTTAAGCTTCCTTATTGGTCTACTTTATTGATTCGTCATAACTTAGATGTAATGCACATTGAGACGAATGTAAGTGAAACTATTCTTAGTTGGTTGTTGCACAAAGACGACCGTAGTAGAGAAAATATTAATGCATGTTTGGACATGCAGAAGTTGAATATAAGAAAACCATTGTGGCCAAAGAAAAGAAAACACAATGACCAATTCTCATTTCCTCACACTTCATATAGCATGACAATTAAGGAAAAAGAAGATTTTTTGTTAGTGTTAAAAGATTTGAAATTGCCCGATGGATTCTCTTCAAATATATCAAACAAAGTGCAACTAGAGACTAAAAAGATTGTTGGGTTGAAAAGTCATGATCACCACATTCTCATGCAATATCTTCTACCTCTATGTTTAAGGAGAACTATTTCAAAACCTATTGCAAATGTGCAAAGAAAATTAGCTATAAGAACATGGAGAAATTAGAAAGTTCTATGCCAATTCTTTTATGCAAGCTTGAAAGGATTTTTCCTCCAGCATTTTTTGATGTCATGGCTCACTTAACTATCCACCTAGCATATGAGGCCAGAGTTGCAGGTGCAGAAGAATATAGATGGATGTACCCGGTTGAGAGATATCTATACTCATTGAAACGATTTTTGCGCAATCGAAGTAGACCAGAAGGATCTATTGCAGAGGGATATATTTTACAAGAAGCAACTATCTTTTGCCAACACTATCTCAAAGATGTAGAGTCTAACTTAGATAGAAAATTTCGATATAATGATGGACCTATTGGTGCTGGTTTATTTGTCACTCTCTCATATGATGAATTGAATCAAGCAAGAAGATTTATTCTGTTCAACACAGCTGAAATTGAACCATACATATTGTAAGTGCTTTTGATGCATCCTTCAAACTAAAATATCAATTTCACAATAATATTAACAATTATTTATATAGGTTGCATCGGAATGAGATCATGCTTCAGAATCCATTTTGGAATGAACATGAAATACAACACGAACAACACAATCATTTTTTTAGATGGTTCTCAAATTATGTAAGTATGATAGTATCTTTTTGAAGTAAAACCTATCACATATGACATTTGTCTATGTATCTTTATCAGGTATGTTCCTTACCTGAAGATATGGTTGTTCCAAATGTTGTAAGATGTCTTTCTAGGGTCCCCACATTAGGAGTACGTCTTTATAAAGGGTATTATGTGAATGGTTACAAATTTGAAGTTGAAACAATCGATGATACCCATGTCACCCAAAATTGTGGTATTGCAACAAAAGGAGGTGATGAAAATATGTTTTATGGAGTCTTAGTTGACATATTTGAACTCCAATATGAAAGTTTACCTCCTATTTGTCTTTTCAAGTGTAGATGGTATGACATGGATGATTCTATAGGTTCTTATCTAGATGAATTTGGCTTCACTTTAGTTAACACTTGTAGAACAAGTTATGATGATGAGCCATTCATTTATCCTGACCAAGCCATTCAAGTATTCTACTCAGTTGATATAGAAGAAAATAATTGGAGCATTGTTTGTCATTGGAGACCAAGAGACACCTTTGATTTCCCAACAGAGGATTTAGAGAACTTACACAATGAAAATGACGATATAGAAGAAATCATTGAGGAAATCAATCAGGGTGACGGTGATTTAGAGGACGAGAATGACAACACTTGGGTTCGCTTAGATATTCCCAACCCTATACATGTTGACCCTACTTTATTAACTATGGCTCCAAGACATAAATAAGCAACACAAGGTACCACCCTCATTAAAAAGGTGATTTTTTTGGATTATATTTTGATTTGTAGTATATGTAATGTTGTTGTACTTATAGTTGTAATATTTTTTTATGTTTTTATGTGTATGTAACATGTTTGATAGAAAGAAATGTCACCAAAGAAAAAATTGAAGTACTTGAGTAAAGTTGTACATTGTGAAAAAGAAAAGAATAATAGTGTCATTTAGGAGCATCAAGTCACCCACCTCTCACATGACTTGCCACCTTCTACAAGTGCTTCACTTGGATCACATGACCAACTATTGCTCTCCATAGCACGTAAGTAGATACTGATGATTATATGTTGATTTAAAAAGATATGAAATTTTGTATGATATTCATTTACATGATACAGGTGAAGCAAAAGAAAATGCCAATATCAAAAAACAAGTTTCTAAAGCAAACGGTATTTACATATTTTTTATATTTTAATAAAATTGATAATTTTAGATAATCTGAAATTTTTTCTATTTTTATGTCATGAGAGTGTTGCATTAGAGTATCAACTTCGCACAATCTCTTCTAAAAATGTTGAAAATAATGTTATAGGTAGTTTTTCTACAAGATATTTGTATGATGTAAAATACTTCTTCTTTATTCATCTAATTCAAATGTTGTAGGGACCAAAAAAGTACCCTCCCCCACTTATACGGTGCCTAAACTGCAAGAGATTCAAAGTAAAGCAATAAAAAATTTAGCAAACACTGAAGGCGGTAGGTGTTTGTTTTCTTCTAGATGTTTTTGATAAATATATCTTATGATTTTGTGAAAGAATACAACTAATACAAATGCAACTTGTAGCCCGTCAAGTCAATCACTTGTCCCATTATTCTACTCAATCTAGAAATGAATATTATTTATTGACTGATCAATCATTATACTCCATAGCATGTGAGTGGTACTTTGTAATTGTTATTTTATCTATGCCTATTCTATATACAATTATATGCAATCTTATTTTTTTTCAAATAACAGGTGAGATTAAAGGAAAAGGCAAAATGTTCATGAAAGATCCTCCACTGCCTAAAGGAGATGGTTAGAACATGTGATCCTCTTATATTCCTACTTTTGGATAAATGTAAATAATCTCAAAATTATGTGTTTAGGTTGTAAAAGTGTTCCATTAGGGTATCAAGTTGGCACAACCTCTTCTAGAGATGGTGAACATCCTGTTATAGGAGTTTTATACAAGATATTTATGTGATATAAAATACTTCTTCATTTATTCATCTAATTCAAATGGTGTAGGAACCAAAAAAGTAACCTCCCCCACATATAAGGTGCCTAACCCACAAGAGATTCAAAGTAAAGTAATAAAATTTCCAACAAACACTGAAGGCGGTAGGTGTTTGTTTTCTTCTAGATTCTTATTGATAAATATATCTTATGAATTTGTGAGAGAATACAACTAATACAAATGTAACTTGTAGCTCATCAAGTCAATCACTTGTCTCATTACTCTACTCAATCTAGAAATGAATCTTCTTTATTGAATGATCAATCATTGTACTCCATAGCATGTGAGTGGTACTTTGTAATAATTATTTTATGCCTATTCTATACATGTTTATATGCAATCCTATTTTTTTTTCAAATAATAGGTGCGACTAAAGGGAAAGGCAAAATGTTCAAGAAAGATCTTCCACATCCTAAACGAGATGGTTAGAACACGTGATCCTCTTATATTCCTACTTTTATAAGATATAGATAATCTCAAAATCATCTATTTTTAGGTTGTAAAAGTGTTCCATTAGGGTATCAAGTTGGCACAACCTCTTCTAGATATGTTGAACATCCTGTTATAGGTAGTTTTAAACAAGATATTTATGTGATATAAAATACTTCTTCATTTATTCATCTAATTCAAATGTTGTAGGGACCAAAAAAGTAGCCTCCCCCACTTATAAGGTGCCTAACCCGCAAGAGATTCAAAGTAAAGTAATAAAATTTCCAACAAACACTGAAGGCGGTAGGTGTTTGTTTTCTTCTAGATTCTTATTGATAAATATATCTTATGAATTTGTGCGAGAATAAAAGTAATACAAATGTAACTTGTAGCTCATCAAGTCAATCACTTGTCTCATTACTCTACTCCATCTAGAAATGAATCTTCTTTATTGAATGATCAATCATTGTACTCCATAGCATGTGAGTGGTACTTTGTAATAATTATTTTATGCCTATTCTATACATGTTTATATGCAATCCTATTTTTTTCAAATAATAGGTGCGACTAAAGGGAAAGGCAAAATGTTCAAGAAAGATCTTCCACAGCCTAAACGAGATGGTTAGAACATGTGATCCTCTTATATTCCTACTTTTGTAAGATATAGATAATCTCCAAATCATCTATTTTTAGGTTGTAAAAGTGTTCCATTAGGGTATCAAGTTGGCACAACCTCTTCTACAGATGTTGAACATCCTGTTATAGGTAGTTTTATACAAGATATTTATGTGATATAAAATTACTTCTTCATTTATTCATCTAATTCAAATGTTGTAGGGACCAAAAAAGTAACCTCCCCCACTTATAAGGTGCCTAACCCGTAAGAGATTCAAAGTAAAGTAATAAAATTTTCAGCAAACACTGAAGGAGGTAGGTGTTTGTTTTCTTCTGTATGCTTTTTGATAAATATATCTTAAGATTTTTTCAAAGAATGTAACATGTCAAAGGATAGTTATATCATTGATATATATATATTCTATGCAACATTATATAACACATTAATTTTTTAACTAATAGGTGCGATTAAAGGAAAAGAAAAACTTTTTACTGCAAATGGTAATGACATGTTATTCTCTAATATTTCTACTTTCAAAAATCAATAGAAAATCTCAAAGTAATGACTTTTTAAAGCAGGAACTAAAGAAGTGCCTTGTCCAACTTATAAGGTTCCTAACCCCCTAGAATTTCAAGGTAAAGAAATGGATTTTCTTAGAAAGTTTGAAAATGGTGCGTGTTTTTGTGAAACATATTCATATGCTACCATATGCTTCATTATTATTTATCTAATTCAAATATTATAGGTACCACAGAAGTAACGAATCCCACTTATATGACATCTAGCCACCTAGAGATTCAAAGTAAAGAAATTGATTTTTTGAGAATCATTGAAGATGGTGAGTTATTTTATGTTTTAATGCATTTGTATATGTAGATCCCTTTTCATTGTGAGATAATTTTGATATACATGTGAACTTTAGGTCATCAAGTCAACCACCTTTCTCATCACTCTACACCATGTAGAAGTGACTCCTTTGGATTTTGTGATCAATCATTATGCTCTATAGCACGTGAGTGGTTGTCTGGAATGTACTTATCAATTTTTTTGTATACAACTTTGTATATGGCAATAATTTTTGTTTAGGGACTTGTGTTGCCAAATAATTCAATTATATTTATTGACTTTAAATATTGTAGGAATTAAAAAAATACCTTCTCCAACTTATGAGGTTCCATACCCCATAGATATTCAAATTAAAGAAACAAATTTTTTTAGGATCATCAACGATGGTGGGTGTTTCTTATTCTAGATGCATTGCTATTAATAAATATGACTATGCTGTAAAAAAAATATCTTACCTCAAGACAATGGTATCATATTTATAGGTGATGCATCAAGGTTTGATGTTTTCCAAAGGTCCACTAGACTTATTGAAGAACATGTTATAGGCAGTCTTTCAGAAAATATGTGATTCTTTCTAAGTGGAATGTATGTGATAGTTATATAAGATAAAATAAAATTGTTTTTGTTATTTTTTAGATAATGATGGCATCCACCTTCATCAAGTACCAACTACACTTGTTGAGGATCAAAGTAGGGGGACTGATTTTGATGGAAATACAAATGATGGTGTGTTCTTTAGAATCTAGAACTATTACTTCTTGATTTGGACATATATTCTGGTGTTAATATACATGTGTTTTCATGATAGAAAGGGAAACACTTGGTGTTGACACTGAAGGATTTTTGGGCCAACAACAAGAAAATGTAGAAGACATGCCACCCAATATTAAGCAATCATACCGTATGAGGAAGCGTATGTGTCGAGCCAAAATGTTTGGTGGTATGGAGGCTACTGTCTCAGGTATATGTCTGAAGGAAATTCTTTCTTTTTCTGATGATAAAGTTGTAATGTGACACTCTTTATTTTTAGAAAATAATGATTCCTGCGTAATTAAGGAAAGGAAAGGCCGTGGGTGGACAGTATACAAATCCATTAGACCTCCATTAGGGAAAACACATCATGATTGTTGGACACTTCAAAATGTTCCCGTGGGTAATGAAGGTGGTACTCTAGTAAGATTTTTAGGCTTGAAAGCTAGAGACACTGATAGTTTCCCACTGCACCTTCATTGGTCAGATTTGCAAGACAGAAATTTTCTTTGAGTTTGGTTAGAAGTTGAGGTATTATTTTGACCTTCATTATTACCATTTAGAATTCTATATATATCATTTCTATATGCACATCTAACTAATCATTTTTCAAATAGAAACTCTTTAAATTTAAGAGTTATGAAACTAAATTGACTCCAAACATGCATTGTGTTATAAAGTGGTGTGAAGCAAGGGTATAAACTAGCATCATATAATATTGTAGTGTTTTGAAGCGGTGGCTACATATTTTATCCCCGGAGGAGCTTCAATTTTCACCAGAATCAAGACTTAGCCAAGAACAATGGCAACATTTGCTTGTATACTGGAGTAAGGAGGAAACGAAGGTAAAATAAATTTTTGATGAGATTAAGTTAATATCTACTGACCATAATGTTTGCATCTTTCATCTATCTTTTCATATCCAGGAAATTGCAAAACAAAATGCAATTAGTCGTGCGAAGATAAGACCCACTTTCACATTAGGGACGAAGTCGATTCGGAGAAAACAATTTGAGTTGGTAAGCATTTTAATTGAAGATAATATTTTTAAATACTTTATATTTATGCTTATTGTGATTCCATTAGATGCTAGATGGATATGAAGCATCTGATTATCATGCATACATCATTGCTCATAAAAATAAGAAGGGAGAATTTCCAAATGAAGAATGATGGTGGGTTATATCCATTCTTATATAAGCCAACTCATGGTTCGTATATCTCTCACTAAGTTTTACAAAACTATACTTCTTGTAGGAGGAGATTGAAGTTGAAGCCCAAAGAAGAAAAGTACAAGATAGTTTTAATCCCCTCGAATTTATCCCAGTTACAGATCATGTATACGGAGATCCTCATGGTGGCTATCAAAGGGGTTACGGTCATGGTGTGACAAGAAAACTATTGAAAGAGGCTCCTATGATGGATCTAGCTCAACAAACCTATCAAGAGATTGAAAAGGAAGCTGCATTTCTAGATCAAGCATTAGCCAATGCAAAACGTAGGATGGCACATATGCTAGGACAGGTTGACACCCTAATTTGTGATATTTTTCTCTTATGTTTTATGCATTAAAATCAAATAATTGTTCTTCTTATATGCTATTTTATAAGAATTGTTATGCATAACTACAGGATGGTTCGTCTTCTTTGCATGCTCGAGGATCAAATAGTGATGATGAAGTTCTCAAGAAGAACATTCAAACAACATTGGGATGGGTTCTCACATGCCACACTCTCATATATACTAGACACTACAAATTAAGATGTGGCCTTTTTTTGTGAATAGTACATGCCTTTCAGTTGTGTTGTACAAACATGCATGTTATACATGTATAAGTCAAATTTGTGAAATGTGACATTTTGTACATGTCAGTCACAACTATAATACATGTGTATTTTGAACAAGGAGGTGCTAAGATGCAATTTAGAACTATATCATTTGAAAAAAAATGTTAGTAATATGTTATTTATGTACATTTTATATTATATGAATTCTTGATTATAGTATATGAAATCTATTAATAAGGTGGGAAACACACAAAACTATAATGGTAATACTTTCCTTTCTTGTTGTTCAAATCATCGATCACTTGTATCTTTGTGACGATTCTAACATGCATAAAATATAGGGAAGGATAAAGGAAGAAGCCTAAGGGAATGAAGATATAGAATAAGAGTGGAGGACAATAGATCTCAATAACTTGATTGGTAGGTGTGAATATTCTTATCTTTATTATTTCTTATTGTACATGGTTACTTGTATAATTGTTGTAAATTTCATCATTTCTCTGCCTAGTTTGTTGTACTTTGTTACTACTTCCAATAACCTAATGGATTGTTCATAGCCCATAGTTTAAGTACTCTACCTCTTTGTCTAGTGTAATGTCTTTCTATGCTAGATGAACCAGAGAAGATAAGAGGGAGAAATTGGAGGGAATGAAGATGAAGTGTAAGAATGGAGGATCGTAGGAATCAATACCTTATTTACAGGTGTGCCTTTTCTTTTCTTTGTTCACTTCTTATTTATGATTCCAGATATGATTGTCGATTGGAATTAATAGCGGTTAGATCCCCTAGCCTATATAATTTAGATGGAAACATCCTACATTCTCAACATTGAAGTAATTATTTTTTGTGTTTCTCTAGTAAACATAGTAAAATTGAATTTAGTTATTTTCAAGTGGTTTTCAAGGGTGTTTAGTGAATATAATCTTAATCATATCTTGTTGCTACCTTGTCATGTTTGAGAAAGGACATATAGGGTAAAGATTTTATAGTTTGTGACTCGACTTCTCTTAGGGATATAGTGAGTCTTGTAGTCATAGAAATTATTTAGGGGAATAAATAAAAACTCATAGCTCTTCAACATGGACCTATTTCTCCAAATAAGTTTTCATATCTTTGCATGTGTGTCACAATTTTCTAGGTTCTTAGGTGTCTAGGTGGTGACCACAACAACTTGGGATAACCCACAAAATGTCCTTTCATGTATGTCATAGCTGGCTAGGCAGTAAGTCGGTAACCTCTAGGACTTTGGAACCTACAAATGAAATAAAATGTTAGAGCATTTCCACTATACTTTTTTGACGGGAAGAAACATATATTATGTTAACATGAGAACTAGTACAAACTTTGGTTTCAATTTTCACAAGAATCTCATTCATCCATATTATACCTTTTTATCATCACAGACTTTCTTAGTAAGAGTATGTGCTACATAATTCCCTTCCTTGTAAACATGAATAAATGTAATACTACTAAAAAAGAGGGTTTTGTTAACCAATATCCGAGTATACATACATTATTGGTCCCTGACCCCTCTTTGATGTCAAACATATAACCACATTATAGAGCTGAGTGTCAGGTAGACATCTGGTTTTGCTACTAAATGTCAAGGAGCAAGAGAGAAGTACTCTTCTGGGTAGTAAAACCCGCTATTCTATCTTACTAATTATGCATGCCTATAATCCTATTCTATATTACTAATTATGCCTTACTATTGACCTCCCTCCCCTCACTATCTTACATAATTCATAAAGCTCCTTATCCATCTTGGGAAGGAAAAAGAAATCAGACCAATGCCAAAAATTGATGCGTTTATGAAGATGAATCACCAATATGATTCGGCATGGACAGTGTATGTTTTTTCCTTCTACAAATTAGTAAACAACTATCGTCTTACATGTTTCTATGATCCAGTTGATGGACAGGTTGTATCAGTGAAAAGAGAGAAACACAACCTCGTTACTAACCACCTGTTGAAAGTTCTTTGGTTTGACATTTACGCAGCTACGATTGTGAGGAGTAACATGGTTAGGTGTGTTTCGGGTGATCAAAGAAAAAGAGTGACATCGGGTTATTTTGTGCTCAGTAGTGGATAACAGTGATTTATAGTGTATGGGATGTCTCACTAGTTGTTTATCTGCCATAAAATATTCTTTGTGTCATGAGTATTGAGGATATGCCTTCATCTATGTTTTTCTTTTAACTGAAATTGTGGCTGACTTGGTATAGTTGATAGTTGATCATGCCAAAAACTATTAGTATCTAGCCATATAGACGAGTCTGTATTTCTTTTCTCATCACACAGGGAATCTAAGAGATAATTAATAGAAGTATTTTCCATTTTACAGGAGAAATGTTAGTTGGCCCAAGACAAACTCTGTTTTTAGATGAGATATCCAGTGAGCTTGATAGTTCTACAACATATTAGATTGTTAAATGTTCCAGAAATTTGTCCATCAGCCACCGTAGTTATGTCTATGCTGCAGCCCCCCAGAAATGTTTAACATTTTTGATGATATAATTATGTTAGCTGAAGGACAGATTGTCTGCCAAACCCCAGAGAGTGTTCCCCTGATTTTTTTCGGTCATTGGGGTTCTCTTTGCCCCTTAGGAAAGTTGTCCTAGATTTTCTTCAAGAGATAAATCAGAACATAATAGTTTCCTGTATACTACCCAAATAGACGTTTAATATATATTTTTGTTTGTTCTTCAGGTGACATCAAAAAAGGATCAATAGTTATGGCGATTTATTACGCTTGGAATATAATTCAGCCCATTGTGTTGCTTATTTTGAAGCAAGTTTATTGTATAAGTTATAAGGGAGACTTGCATTTGACATTGCTATGATATGGCTGCTGTAGAAATGTCACGATGTAAATCAATGGGCAAAGGCTATAACCTCCCCTGTGTAATCATGCATTTTGTTCAAGTGAATAAAAATTCTGCAGTTGAAAATATCCATGGACATCTTGTAAGCTGTAACTCAAGGGGCAAAGGCTATAACCTCCCCTGTGTAATCATGCATTTTGTTCAAGTGAATAAAAATTCTGCAGTTGAAAATATCCATGGACTCATATTTAAATTTCGTGAGTGTTGATTGAGTAATATTATGGATGAAAAAGATATCTGAAGGCTCACGTCTATTGATGACATGTGCCATCATACATCTCATTATAATAAGAACCATAACCCTTACAGATTTTGAGCTTTGATCAATGTATTTTAATAATATGCTACTTTTGTGTCAGGGGTATGTTTCTAACACAATGCTTTGGGCGAGCCCTTTTTAGATTAGACCTTTTGTGCAAGGGTTTTGTAACGTGTAATGTTTTCCACCCTAACACAAGACAATCCAGCAAGGGTTAAAAAGCTAACAAATTGACAGTTCTGCTGTAGTGTGAAGGAGATATTATTGATGGGTCTCAGACACGTCTTCCACCAGCAGTTATCAACGTGAATACTACGGAATCCAACGTCAACAGCGTCGCCCTGCCTCGCCCGGGCGTCATAGATTTGGGCCGGTCTCGTTTGTGGAGGGGTCGACGGACAAGGACACGGACACCAGCCAGGAGCGCAGGCCTACCGTCGGGAAAGGACAAGTTGGATGAGAACGGCGACGAGGACAATGGGGGGGCGCGGAGTTGTGGTCCGGTGGCTAAAAAGGGGACGGCGAGCTGCTAGTAACGAAACACCACAGCGTCGATCGTAACCCTAGTAGCGAGATTGGTTACAGGGATGATGTAGAGACGGACAGAGAGCGGAGGAGGCGTTTGCGGGAGGAGACGTTGGACGGGGGAAAAGAGTGGGCTCGGGAAAGAGGGATGTGTCGGGGGCGAGTGAGGGGAGATCCGTTCTTCTGCAATTGCAAATGTCGCTAATATCGGCGTACTTTCGAATGGCCGCGGAATACATAGGGGCGCGAATGCCGCATTCTGAGTACGACAGCGTTAAAATCACGTGGCACCGCCTAAACGACCAATACCACTCCTAGTTAGAACGCCCAAACAGCTCCTTAGTCCATTTTGAAATGTTGTATTGTGCAACAATACATAATTTTTTTTTAGTAAATTACCACTACATTAAAAAAAGTACCGGTACAGAACACCAATCTAGGTTCCTCTTCCATTTCATCTCTCTCTCTCTCTCTCTCTCTCTCTCTCTCTCTCTCTCTCTCTCTCTCTCTCTCTCTCTCCAATCAATAATGATAGTCACTACCAATTTTAGTTCATTGCGATGTACCGAGTGTCGATCCCTGGGTGTAAGTGGGGCTATGCCCATCCTATTCCTTGCAAGAACTGCACGAGCCACTAAACGCCAATTATGGGCAGTTCACGGCCATTAACGACGAGGATCGGAGGATGTGATCCCGGTAGGGGTATTGGGTTGTTCGGGAACCAAGGCTTACTTTTTTTTTTTAATGGCCATTCTCTTCATCTTGTGGTCTGGGCTCGATCCTGGGACCTCTCGCTAAAACCGAGTGTCTAATCATCTTGTTGTCTTCTGTTAGACAAAAGTTTAAATGCTCAATATAAGATTAGAACTAATGACATAGTAATTACAAAAAATCCCCTTGGAGATAAAGTCCGTGAGATTTCCGCGCGGGTCCGTTTAGTAAATTGAATAACTTCTTAATTCAATACTAGTCAAATAGAGCTCCCAAAATATTGGGGAAACCGCCAGTATTTTTATAGTTTTAGTTTTCTTCCAGTTCCTATATTTTTTTCAGGCTTTACCTGCAAAGGCAAAGTAAAGCATGTTGGAAATCTGCCTCGCAAGGGCTCAGGCAGTAGTTAACGCGTGTTGGGTCAGTTTGACTCGCCACTCATATGCCGCCTGAGGCACGGGCCTCACCCAAAATTCGGCTAAAAATATATACTACCATCGATTATAATTAGATTAAATGATAACAACGGTTTTGCAATCTCGCATTTCACGGATTTCTTCTCCATGAATATCTTCACGCGAGGCCGAACCAAAAGTCTAAACCGTAGTCCCATATCCAGAGATTACGTATCTATCTGTTGCTAAAGCCCGGCGTATGTGCATATTACAATTTACTCACCGTTCTCTAGTATTGTTCCTTTTCAGCAGGACATTGAATTTTGCAGATTTTGAGTTTTGATTGAGTGCCGCAGCATGCTTTTATCGGACGAATATTCGACGCCCTCGTGTGTAAAAAATTCTTTTGCCTTAGGGCATTGGATTGTTGTTGTTCAGATTAATTGTTGTTGCCTCCGTCAAATTGTTGCTAATCTGTTGTTGCCTAAGTCCGCTGGCTCTCCTACAAATTGTCACAATGATTTGCCTGGACTCGTGTGGCTTTTCTTAAGGTAGGCATATATACAGTGAGCTTGCGTCCAAAACAAAAAGGAGTGACGACAATTACACACAGTTTATTGTTGCCACACTTCATTGATAAGAGTGAGTGTAACTTAGCTCGTCCTCTTAGTTGACATAGAACTTTCCGGTATTGGTTTCATCACCATCATTTCTTATGGGTGATCGCAGAGCTAAGGAGGAACACACTAGTATTGTCACACCCGCATCCCACGATTATCACTAATCATGAGATTAGAGCATGAGATTGAGGATTATACTTAATACAAAGTTCACTCCTGATTTTTTTTTCCTTTTATTTCAAAATCTTTGTTTTCTCGCAACAAATCACATAAACAACTTTACAAGAGAATCAAACTTTGATTACTTTAATATGATCCCAACATAAACGATACACATCCATACATTCATTCTCGGGTACATACGACATGATAATCAGATGCATTCTCTCTTATTAAGAAAATAAAGATACAAAACATCACTTACAACACTCTCACATCTATACTAGGACCTAGAGTGACAGGGACTGACTGAACTTAACTAATTTCATACTTAACTCATGTGGTAGATCTACTATGATGCTTTGACCTTCTTCAAGTCCACGTGGTTTCCCTAAAAATTTTGAGTAGAGGGGTGAGCCTACTCGCTCAATGAATGAGTACTTCAAATAAACAGTCTAAATCACTGATATAATTACAGATATACTTTTGAGCAACTGATATCAATTATAACAACAGTAAGCTTTAAAGAGATTGATCATTGACAATCATAAATATGGAAGGATACACTAGATATCAACAAGAGTAAATCAATATATGAGCATGCTTGATTAATTTCAAAGAGAACTAATAATTCAGAAACATACAAAGAATAATTGAATAACTACACATACTTGTTTAACCTCTTATTCATCTTATTATGCCCTGAACCCACATGAGGTGTACCACAACATGTGAAAGAATCGCAGCAAGCTACGATCTCACTGTATAAGGCTTAGATGCATGCCCAGGTTTCTAAGCCTATCTCTCGAGTAAGACCCCATCTATAGCGGGCCTCGCCACGTCTGCCTCTCGACGGCTCATGGAAGCGGTCAAATATCTCAGACTCCACCTCTCAACATGGGTACTCAGGCAGTGAGTCAAGCCACCTATTGGCTTTTCTGTACTCTAATGCCACCAGGATCTCTAGTTGATGTTGGACACTACATACTATATTTTTAAGGAGACTTACACTAGGACTTCATCCCCTATACCACATGTTAGTACGTTCTGACCCCCGTATACTGGACACCGCCAGGGTTAGGTCATTTCATCCCTACAACACATACCTCTCATAGGGAATCTATGGTGTTCAGGGCATCTACATGTCTAATTCACTCTTTACATTCGCAATTCAATCATCACATTACATATCTTAGTTTAGCTCTGTAAACCATTCGTTTCATAGACCATCTGATAACATTTACCACAACTAAACTGTTAAGCATCACCACATCTCATACTGAGAACATTGATATCAAAATACTTGATTCATTGAACACCCTATCCTTAGGGTTTCATTTACCTCATTCACTTATCACATGGCTCTCATAAGGATTTCATGTGACATAAACATTCAGTGAATAAATATTACTATCAACAAATCATATAAAATCAATATATGTATGAAACATTGGAACTGAGCTGAATTTGGGTTTCCATCCCATTCACTGAGATAACATGCAATAATAATAAAATTTAATAAATAAAGTCTATCATGTCAAGAAAATCTTTTCAAATGGATTCACGATATCTATTCGCAAATATCCAACTTTTCTCGCATCTAGGGTTTCACCCTCTTTACTGAGATATCAAACAAACACTATTCACCTTAAATGAAATCCAAGATAGTATCTGACATATATGTACTATGAATTCAGATAAAAAATCATTCATAACCAAGGGGGTCCAGATAAACAAATTTCTCTATTTAATTATACAACAATTTCAGTCATAGACAAATTCCCTATATTTCAGTTTACTCTTATAACTTCTGTGAATACTTAGGGAATTCTCATTAGGATGTATTGTATACATTTCTAATATGATTTTATCATATGAAATTCATCCAAACAGAGGAAGAATCCATTTCATATTATTTTGCAACAACTTAGATCAAACACACAATTCAGGGTTTGTAGTCGCATACTAAGCAATTAAAGATTATGGATGATTTAACCCATTTTCATGAAATATACTATTTAAAGGAAGTTCCCACTCACCCTAAGGTGTGAAAACACCTTAAAATGTAGTTCATCCACAAAAATCTCGATCTCATACCAAATCCCTAGCAATTCACCCAATTCTTCTTCCTTTCAACTCGAAAACCCTAAAAATGAGGGAGTATGAAGAAAGAGTGAGAAAAGGGAAAGTTTTGATACCATTTTGGATCAAATCAGAGGAGGGAAATAATCTTGACATGTGAGAGAAGATTCACCATTAAAGTCTATGCAAAGAATCTAAACTTACTTGATTTCATCATATCTTGGATAGAGAAACCCTAGATCAACAATTCCACCACTTTCTCCTCTCAAACCCCAACTCTCCCTCTCTCTCTAGGATTTTGTTTCTCTAGAATGAATTACAAATTATGAGAGCTACTAGTTTGTTAGGTTTACCATATAGAGCAATTGAGCTTCTTGGGTGAATTGCACATTGACCCCTCACTAAACTTTTTCTTATTTCAGCAGATTTTTCTATCATAAAAAGGTTATTGTAATTCATGTATTACAGAGATCTAACATTCTCCAAAAATTATGAAAATTTAGAATGTTGTTTTTAATTGAGTATAAAGCTTCAGTTAAAATTTTAGATCATTCTGAGATACCATTAAATAAGTAAAAATATAAAAGTGTATTGCTATCCAGAAATCTGTAGAACAGTCGATTAAAGAGAAAATGCCCCAGAACAGCCATGCTAGCTACCACCGCCATGCTAAAATGGACTCAGCACGGACTTGCTGCATACCATGCCCGTGGTGTATTGGTTTCATCAGATTTGAGTATAAAATTTGGTCAATAGTTCAATTCTTTCAAAACGGCCGTGTGGCCTAGAATGCCTGTTCCACCAACGACCCACCACGACCGTGCTACCCACCACGGTCGTGTTATCCTATCCTTCAACTACCATTTTCATTCTCCTTTGCATACCTCTCTCATTCCTCCCCAACATGAGCCTATTTGGTGAAAACCCTAATTTCAACCGACTAGGGTGTATATTTTCTCAAACTCTAATTATACAAAGAGATAGCATACTTGGGGTTCTCATTAGGTTTAACATATCATGATTGAGATATCATCATTAATCATGTTTAAGTAATTATCAATCTAGTAAAGCATGTAAGCATCCACATAAATCCTAACTTACTGATTAAGATCAGATACGGTCATAAAAAGTATGATGGGTCTATAATGATGGCTTCCCTTCTTTGTTGCCTACTTGAGGTACCTTGTAAAAATATAAGTGATAAATTATTTAGGATCTTGATAATATATTTCATTTGTATTCAAATTTAGAATACATGTTCAAGCTAGTTTTTAATTGACATTTTTTTTATATAAAGGAGTCTGACTCTTTATTTGGTGACTCACCCTCTTTGGATTCCTGGCTCCGCCACTGCTTACATTACTAAAGATTAATCATCTAATTCTGTGAAAAAATGATACCTTGTTGAGAGGCTCAGAGGCCTCTACTTGCAATCAGAGTAACCATATAAATGTCAGACATGACTATCTAAGTCCTCAAAAAGGATCATTTCATAACATCAAATTGATGTACGGATTGCTCCAAAAAAACAGATTAGGCTAACGTGAAAACTGCTCATTGCAACTGCCAGTATGTGCGGCTTGTCTAATGAACCATAGGACTGTCACTGTTGATGGTCTGAATTCGAAAGAAAAAAAATTGATCAAGTAATTGGATGCATATAGGTTTCAGTTGGAAGACTAACCTGGATTCACAGTAGCATAAATGGGTGCATCGTGCAAAAGAAAAACACTCAAAAGTTAGATATCCTAGATTTGTTGTACGTAACCGTATGTGAGAAATGAAAAACCAGTTTCCAATAAAATTGCAATGTTATAAAGGTCCAAAAATTGAAATCATTGCAACCACATTATAGTGAAACCTAGGTGATGTAGAGATTTGAGGACTGCACAAAACAAGTCATAAATGTGTTTCAAATAATCAACATGAAAGGGAAGAGCTTTGAAGAGGAAAACCATCAATCGACTTCATATATTAAAAGATGATAACATCCCAAACTCCACCAATTTAAAAGGCAATCTGGTATTTCAACATCAACAGTGATGATGCCCCCAAAAAGGTATGACTTCATTGAGCATCACGTGACATCCTTGTTATCTGTCAGAAAATGTTTGATTCTAAATCACGTGTTCACCAGTTTTTTCTACCAAATCCTGTATTTTTTTTCCACCTGAACTGTAACAAGCAATTCAAACTGCTACGTTTCATTCAATTGTTTAAGAGCTAACACGCCTGATGTGGCCCAAATGGGACAAGTACGTGGATAAGAATCACATTTCCTTTAACAATCATTTGCATTATATATATGTTAAAAGAGTTACATCTAGTGGAGGAACCAAGGGGAGCTAACAAGGGCCATGGCAACCTAGAAAAATAAAAACTTTATGAAATATATATAGTTTCAGTTTACAAAGTAGTATAAATACAAATTGTGCCAAAGAATGACACAACCGTGGTTAGCTGGGCTAGTTTCCGCTATGGCTTCGGATTTGTCTCACCCAGGTTTGAATCTAGGTTGTGACATCTTTTTTCTTCTATTTCTATGGAAATTTTACACAAAAGTCCCACATTTCTATTTATGAAATTCATCAAAATCAATGTCCAAACAACTTTTCTAATAAAAATTCCTCAAAGTTGATGTATTTCTCTCTGACTCCCTAAATATATGTTGTAATTATATGGTTTCATAAACATTTTATACAAAAATTCAAACTTTCTACATATTTTATGAAACTTAATAAAAGTTAATGTATAGACAACATATTTAATCAAAAAACTTAAAGTTAATGTATTTCTCTCTGATCCCTGCCTAACAGATAAAAATTTATAACAATTTTTTATTTATACTTACAAACATGTCATCTTTTGACATCCAATGTTATATAATATGATACATAGGGGTGAAAATGGTGCGGGTCTGGCCATACCCATCTAATTTAGCAGGTCTGGTTCCGGTTCTAGACTCACATATTAAAATATTTAAACCTGCACCCGACTCGTACCCACATTAATAGCGAGTTTGCGGTGTGGGTATGCGGGTAAGAGGTTCCATATAGAACATCACATTATTATTGTAAGAAAATTATGATTATGTTGCATCTATATTAATACTACGAGATATTACTGTCATATAGTATATTAACATGCAATAGTTATATTAAATAACTTTGTAGATTGAGGATTAGTTGAGTTAATTTGTAACATATTTGTAGTCATCGTCATAATATTTTAATTATGTAGCATATCTTGTAACTATTTTGATTTTAAGTTTACGTATGTTGCTCATGATTGAAATGAGAATAGTTAATTCTCAATTAGATGACTAGTCACAACCTTATGAAAATCAAAGTGGGACATAATTTCAAGTATTAAATTAGTTAGGCTAGAAAAGTATGATATAAATTTCATATTATCTAAGTAGTTATTTATGTATAGTGGGTCTGCGGGTCTAGCGGGTCTGGGTCTAAGCATACCCATCAGTGGACCCACTTATATGCAGTTCCAAGGGTATGCGGGTATAAGAATTTAGACCCGTGAGGGGTTTTTAAAGGGTCTGAATTTATGGGTCCACGAGTCTACCCGTACCCTTTTTTAGCGCTAATGATACATCCCCTACTTTTAACATATTTCATATAAATTCTTCAAAACTTAAAAGTCCTGACTACTATTCAATCGGAACTCATCAAAATTCACACATGTTTTCCTGAATCTTTTGCAACAAATAAAAGTATCAAATCATTCCTTATTTGTACTCTGCATGTATTTTGGGTATCCATAATTCTACATATTTCATGTAATGTCTTCAAAGTTAAAACTCCATACTACGTATTTGACATGAAGTTCTCAAAATTGATATATTTCTTCATGACTCCTATCTAATAAATAAAAGTTGAAATCAATTCTTGTTAACACTTGTAAATAAGTCTTGATATTAAATTTAATTAAAACATAATATTGGTATTAAGAAAAGATAATAATTTTGTTCTTTCAAAAATTGGTAAAACTAAGGGTCAAACTACACATTTTATTAGAAGTTATCAAGGTTAACCTATTTCTTAGTTAATTCTTCATAGCAAATACAAATTACGATCAATCCTTATAATATTCATAAATAATCTGTGACATTAAATTTCATTCAAAAAAAGTCTTGCTACTATTATTTAGGGTACATAATAGATATTTATCATGATGAAGAACAACATGATTTCTAGCATCAGTCAGCATTATCTACGAATGTATGAATTCATCCATAGTCTAAAGAAAGAGCCACCACCAACTTTAAATTGGAATTCATTTAACATGATGTCTATACATTTTACCTTTGTTGCCTATTTTAATATATTGTAACCCAAATTTGAATGAGTAACACTGATTTTTAGTTGTAATTTTGTACAATTGTAGATGAAGTTTGAGTCTCATATAATGTGAATAACAAACTATCAGTGTAAATTACTTTAGCATTCTATAAAAAGAATATCATTAAATTATTTAAGGTGTTCAAACTTTCCATAGTTTTTTAAAATAAGTTTAGGCATTATATATCATAAAAATGAGAACCTGTTTTTTCTTAAATGTACACATAAAACTAGCTACAATACAAAATCATTATATTTTTTAGGAATTATAATATTACTTTAGTTTATTATCAAAATTCCTCGATTTTAAGATATAGATGATGAAAGATTTAAGTTGTTTAATAAAATTTAAAATACCATTAGAAAATTCTTTTTCTGAGATTATTAAGTTTTACATTTAAGTGGTTTTATTTATATATTGTAATATACAACAATATTTCTATCACATACACATATTCTTACAAGTTGAGAAAAATATTAAGCAAATTATTTTCTAAAAAAACTTTCAGAGGCTATATATCATTGTTAGAATTATATATTAGCCTATTTAGTTAATATTTTAATTAGTTATTAGGATTTTGTGTCTCAGCCCGTCTTGATGACTTGCGTCCCAAGTTTCAAGGTTTCTCCCTTGCTCCTATATGTAGGGCAGGGTTGTACGTCTTCTATTTATCGAATCAATATAACATTATTTTTCACATGTTACAACCCCAATTTTTGGGTTCTTTTGGTGAGAAATGTAATTTCTCCTATTAAAGATATTTGAACAAATAATGATATGATTTGTTTTGAATAAAAGGATTTCGTTTACAATAGCCTTATTGGTTGTTTTGTGGGATTTATTGGCTATTGGTCCCAATAACAAGGAAAAGACAAAGAAAACTCCATTATTAAATGAGTAAATAAGAAATGGAGAAAAGAAAGATGTAGAAACCTCTAGAAGGCAAGGGAATATTATCCAAAGTAGGATTTCGTGCCTCTTGGATTCCTTGGGTCCCAAGGAGTCCAAAGTTGCAAAGATAATGTAATAAGAAAAGAAAAGATCAATTAAATATTTCTTTAATAGGAAAGAAATTGAGACAATGATAAAATGTGGGAAATAAGTGGCAAGAGGTATGATTGAGTCATCTTTGGTGGATTTTCGTATCCATAAGGTTTCTAATGTTAGAAGAAATTCCAATAAGGAAAATAAAAAGAGAGATAAATAGAAATCCTCAAAAATAGATATTTTAATAAAGAAATAGTAAGATAATGAGAAAATACGGATATAGATGCATCTAGAAGGATAATAAGTATCCACTAAAAAGGATTTCGAAATATTAGAGTTTCTTGGGGTCCAAGGAGCCACAAAGGAGAAAAAGAAAGAGAAAATACAAATAATACAAAATAATAGGATAATGTGATACATAATTAATGACTTTTTGATATTATCAAAAAGAGGTATTATTTGCTAAAAGAAAGTGTAAATTTGTGCCAATGGATTAAAAGAGAGACAAGCATAAAGAGACTAAGAGAGAGGATTTTTGAATTCCTAAATATCCAATAAATATGTTTTTTAAGAAGATAATTAGGATAGATAAGATTGCTTCTCAATGAAGGAATAGGTTTCCTTTTGAGAGTTGGACTTGTTTCCTCATGGATGAACACCTTAGGGCGTTGATACCCTCCCTTATATAAGGGGTAGAATTCGAGTTCAAGATAGATCCCACGCAACCCTCTCTCTTCTTCTTGTTCTTTCTATGCAAACCCTAGCCATGAGAGGGTATAGACACCGTGGAGAAAATGAGAGGTTGTATGTGGTCTTGATGGAGGCAGGAAGCTCCCATGAAAATCCAATCCAGATAGGCTACCATACCCACACTCTCGTCTTCGCGCAACTCTTGTCGGAGGTCTACAAACCTGCAGTGATCGCAGCAGCGGTCGCGGGCTTGTCTCGCTTAGGAACAGCCACCTTGACCATGGCTTGGACGTGCCTCGCGTGCGCCAGGGTGCAGCGGAGCTGGGGCGGCCATTGGTGGTGGTCCACGAACCTTAGGAGGGAGTGGGTAGCCCCGTGTTGGGTTGTAGTCGGTGGCCAGGTCGAGCGCCGAAGGTTGAAGACAACCTACAAGTCATTGGACCGTTTTTCCCCTCTGCGAGTTAAAGAGCCAATCACTTAAATGAGGGCAATAGCATCATTACGTTATGTTTTCAAGCGGTTGTGTTGCATGGGAAAGAGATGACGTGGCAGCCTGCTATTGGCCCAAGTAAGTAAATCTTGCAAAATTCGTATCTCATTATTGGTAGCTCGGATCGATACATGTAATATATCAATTTTTCTCAGAACATTTTGAGGAATCCATTAAAAATAGATTTAGAAGCTAATTCCTCTTGCAATTAGAAAAGTAGGGGAAGTTATCAAATTTAATGCATTAATGATTAAAAACCCTAATTTGAGATGATTAATGTATTGAGAAGGGTTATGTGGATGATTAAAATTGATATTAACTTGTTTATTATAAAAAGACACATCAAGATCTAAAAGGATGAACTTTACACGTAATTGGAT
Organism: Alisma plantago-aquatica; assembly: GCA_963693085.1. Classification (NCBI taxonomy): domain Eukaryota; kingdom Viridiplantae; phylum Streptophyta; class Magnoliopsida; order Alismatales; family Alismataceae; genus Alisma; species Alisma plantago-aquatica. Next base: position 1,776,805,968 of record OY856409.1, read on the forward strand.
TAATTTAGAATTCCATGTACATGAATGACCTTTAATGGGCGTTGAAACCCTAATGTTAGTAATTATGTTTCTTAATGGCTTTAATTGTTCAAAATCATGAATAAAGATGATACATGATGGTTCTAAGCTATTTCGAGTATAAAAGTTCCTAATTGTGGATAAAACCCTTAATATGGTAATTAGGGTTTTCTAAGAAATAAAGGTGGAAGTAGTGATAAATAGAGTTCATGAAAGATGAGTTGTTAATCTGAAAGGAAACAAAAATAATAATTGGGCCTAATGATCGTGTCATGACTTAAAAAGATAAAAATAGTATTTTAATGTAAAAGAGGCATAATAGACTTAATGGATATTTAATTGTTCCTGTAATCCGAAATTAGGGTTATATGTTGTTAAAAGGTAACCTTAATATCTTTCATGAGGAATAGATGAGATAATTAGGGTTTAAAATAGTAAAAATGAAGTGAAACCCTAATTGCAAAGGAAACCCTAAAAGTGGACTAGAAACCCTAGGAAGCGAGCTAGGTCTAATAGACCTTGATGGCTTGATCAATGATAGGAAAATTGGATGCATGTTTCAGGATCATCTTGTGTGCTTGCTTGTTTACTAAATTTCTTACTTAGTTGGATTATTTTTGCACTCAATCCTACCTGACAGGTATGTGGTTAATTATGGTTAATCTCATTAGTTTCCCAAAGGTTTTTTGGATGATTCATCGCATTGAATGCAACCTATCAGTTTGGATGTTCATACTTGCAAATCATAAAGTCACTATGATTTTCACAATTATGATATAAGTGTGTATTCTCACACCTACATGCCACCCTGATGGATGAGGCAATGAGGTCAAGCCCAAGAGGGAAGACCCATGGGCACCATGAGAGGTGACCCCAGGCAACAAGCTCAGGATGGAGAAGGTGGCCTTATGATATTGCATGACTAATGGGCACCATGAGAGGTGACCCCAGGTACCAAAATCGGGATGGAGAAGGTGGCCTTAAGTCAATGGCAAAAGAGAAACCCTAAGGAGGGTATTCCAGGGTTAGGGAAAAAATAGTGGAGAATGTCACATTGAAAGCATAAATTGGCTTGCTAATTAACTTGGTTGTGATATTTAGATTGTTAGTCATATTTGTGAAATTTTGGTTGTCCCCACATATCGGCATATTCATTTATGTTGACCGACGTTTTGTTTGTCGGTGTTTTAGGTACAAATTGAAAAGGACAAATAGTAAAGTGACACATTGTGAAATTAAGAAATAAAGTGCAAGGAGGATTAGTTAGAATAGAGTCCAGATGTGGATAGAAGTTAGATATCCAAGTTTTTGAAAAAGGTATGTAAAGTTTTATTTTATACCAGATTTCAGTATAGTTTGGTAGAAATTAATAATTATTACTGATTATTTGTCGAACCTTTGATCATGTTAATTGGGATAACGGCTCTGACCTTCGGGTCTCCCTTAAATGGGGGTTACCGGGAGGCAAGGTCGTTACATTTGGTATCAGAGCATAGGTTCCTCATCTAATCTTTAATAATTATTAAATTTTACAAACTCTGTAGAACCCAAGGGAGTTATTAGAGGATTTTCTGAAAGATAGAGGTGTCTAGAAAAGGATCACGTCTGGGGGCTGGCAATATTTTCCTCTGCACCGCTAGTCGGAATACGAGGAATCCCAGATCTGTGTGACTGCCTGGACAATGTCTTAGGATCTGACTCAAAATAAGATACCTTTAGGACTCTCTCATCTATTTTCATCCCTTCTCAACCCTAATTCTGTTAGGATTATAAGGTTTAGGGTTTTCTCTCTCTTCCTCGCCCTCTTGAAGTATGGGTAAAGTTGATAAGGTTTATGGAATCCTCCACCAAATTAATGAAAAGCATGTAAATAAGATGTCATGGACATAAGCTTAAAAGTTTAAGCGCAAACTAAAGAATAGTTGCATGCTTAGGTCGTATGACATGTGTTGTCATGCCCTCAGGGGAGACCTGAGGTTAGACCCTCTGGTCAGGAGGATGAGTAGAGAGTTGGTCTTGGAGGTAGAGATCTCCATTAAAGGTAGAGACCTGGCACATCCTCTGAGGATGATGCTAACCCTAACCCTAAGTGAAGGTTAGAGAGAGAGATGGCATGTTGAGATGTATGTCATGGTCGACCATGTGTGTGGGTTGACATGCTTTTGGTTTTCGATTCCCATGACAATATGAGCCATGTGAGGTTGGTTGACCTAGTACCTTTGGCGACCCAGCCATGGGAAGGGCCGTGAATGGTAGAGTGAAGGATAGCTCCTTCATTGATGAGGTTAGTGATGACCATATAGAAACCCTATGAGCTAATTTGAGCATGGAAAAGTTGCACCCAAAGTACGTCAGTAGGGCTGACAGTAGGCTAAAACCCTAGCCAGGAGAGTATGTTGGATTGCTTATGAGATAAGCATGAAGAGTTTTGGATAATCTTGGGCGAACATAGGTTTCTCTCATGTAGGTATACGCTTGTGAGCTTTATCCACCTTAGAGAGAGGACCTCTAGTAGTAAGGTTGTTTGTAAGGTTAGCTCTAGAGAGAGAGAGAGAGAGAGAGCAGGACCCAAGCAAGAAGTTTGGAAGCTTAGACTCCGAGATATGAGGAACAGTGGGGAGTTGAGGATGATGTGACCTAAGTGGATGGTTGTGGTTTCCTCGTGCATGATCCCTGGAGGCTTATGGTATCTTGGTTGCCTTTAGAGGAACCAAACCCTAAAGAGAAGATGGGACTATTTGTACCTATGTGCCTATGGTATAGGTGTTTACCCTTTTAGGGTTAGGAAGAAGAGTTCCTTAGACCATGAAGAGGTTTAGTAGCAAGTTGTGAGGCCTTTTACCTAGTTGGTTGTCCTTGAGGAGGACTCCACTTTGAAGTGTTGTTCAAGTAGAAGGATCATGGGAATTGCATGTCATACCTTGTACATGTTTGTTTCGTGGTTAAAAAGGTTGAGCATGCAGTGGGACATCTAAAACGTGAACCTAGGGTTCCTAGGCCTAAGAGGGGAAGAGGTGTACCTGATGCTCATGAAGAGATTTGAGTTTTTATAGATTCAAGCATGGCACTCCTCATGTTTAGAGGAAAGGGAAACCCCTTAAGTCTAAGGTATGTTTGATGAACCCCTCACAGTTAAGTTGGTGACATGGGAAGGTGTGTTCTTGGTCCAATGTTGAGGAATGAGAACAAGTATGACCTAGCATGGTCTAGTAGGTGGTCTGCTTGTGCCTTAGTAGCTTGCTAGGGTCAAGCATGCTCATGTGGATGTAAACCCTAGACATAAGGATGTTTCTGACCTCTGTTATCAAGATGTAGTTTCCTCCCATCCTGGGAGAGGAACCCTTTGTAGGGTGTATACCAGTTTTGTTGGTTTTGAGGTAACCTAAAGAGGTCTCATAGGATGTTGAGAAGCTAAGTGAAAAGTGCATAGTATGAGAATGAACCTAGAGACCCATAGATAACCATCTCAAAGTGCATGTGGATGTGTTACCATGGAGGTAACTGGTATGGGGCCTGACCAAGGTAGGCAGGTCGCCATGACCCCTATGAAAGGATGAAAGTCAGCCCAGGAATGCAGAGAGAGATGATGGAGACTTGGGTAAGGTTCTAAGTTGGACATGTAATATGTTAGAATCCTAAGTCTATACTAGGGTCAGGTAGGGATAAGACCGATGGAAGTAGGAGTTGCCTAATTCCCTAGTTGCACATGACCATAGGGTCGAGAGGTAACATCTATCATTGTCTGAGGGCCATGGTTTAGGAGATTGATCACCTTCATGAACTCATGGGACCCAAAGGGCATATGAGGAGGGAACTCTCTGGATGCATAAGCAAAGAGGGATGACCCCAAAAGTGCCGACACCCTATAGACCTAGAGGAGATGACCAAGGATTGTGTGTGGACCCAAGTAGGTTCAAGACCAGTTTTCCAAGGAAGTAACTTTGATATCAAGATGATCATGATGTAGAGACATATTTTGCACGTTTCAACTTAGATTTGAAGGTGTGTGGGCAAGGTGGGATGTACCATCTCTACTCTTGGAATGGGAAGAACTCTGTATTTGGACTGCATCCAAATGCTTATTTCCTCTTGTTATGGGAGTGAGAGATAGGACAGTATGCATGCCATACACCAAGGATAAAGATGATGTGAGTTGGAACGTTGCTATGAGGTATGAGGACAGAGGTGATAACATACCCTTGTGGAGTGAACGATGCAAGGATGGTTTACAAACACGAAGAGAATTGAGGTAGTCATCTTGTGAGGATGTTTTTATCATGAGCTATGTGATATACAAGGTTGAGTTCGATAACCAAAGTTTTCTTGTTCAACATAGACCTAAAGTCTGAGATGAGATGATAAGTGGAATACATGGAGGTTTATGTCTTCAACATTACCGTACACATAAGGATGTGAGGTGGTAATGGATGCTCTAGTTGAGATGCAGCTGCCTAGTTTAGCTAGAGGCTATTAGGTTAGCCCTAAGTTTGAAAAAGAGATAAGTTTGGCTAACACTCAGATGTAACGATATATGTTGATCAAGTTAGTGGTTGTTTGGTTAGCCAGCCTAGGCCTTGATGCAATAAAAGGATGGTTGTAGAGCCTCAGATGCACTTCTCTGGAAAAGAAGGTGATGAAACCCCAATTAGAGTGGTTTAGGGTTTCTGAGGAATCAATTTTGAGGAATCATGACATACAGGAGATCATGATTTTAAGATCACCGTACACCATGGTACTGCTAAGATAATAAGTGGTAGCAGTACTTTGATGCGTAAGATGAAATGTGTACAAAGATGCATGTGGCTTGTCGCCATGCAAGCCAGGAGGTGAAGGACGAACACCAATAACCCATAAGATGGATATAGAGCATCAAGAATCCCCGAGAGAGAATGGGATTTTGATGAAGCCCTATTTTAGGGCTCCATCATGTGCCATTTTGTACTTAAGTTGCATCTAAACATGTTAGATTATAAGTCTTTTTCCCCAATATGATTATCATTGCAAATATGCTTATGGATGTTCTTTGCATTGTTTTTCAGGTACTTGGACCATGCTTAGATGGAAGAGAGAGAGAGAGAGAGAGAGAGAGAGGGAGTTCTAGGGTTCCCCCACTCAAGGACGGACCCAAAGAAGGCCCCAAAGTCTCCCTCAACCTACCTCCAGTGGCTAAGAATCATCCCCAAGCAAAGACATCTGAAAATGACAAAATCAGAAGCGAAATCAAGTCATGCAAGCCTCACCACGGCCGTGGCCACAATGCCACGGTCGTGCGTTTATTGCCAAGAACCAACAGTTTCAACAGGGAAATTCCATAGAGTCCCACGGCCGTGGCCTTCCAGCCACGACAGTGGCCAGTGAAGACACCACGACCGTGGCCATCAGCACGGTCGTGGCCTCGAGAAGAGAAAACGGCTGTGGGCTCCTCCCACGGTCGTGCGTTTATTGATCAAGAGGTCAGTTGCCAGCATGGTTTTTTTTCCAGAACGCCACGACCGTGGCCAAGTCACCACAACCGTGGCCAAAGACGATCAAGACGACCGTGGCCCCTCCCATGGTCACCACCTCCTCCTCCAAAACGGTCGTGTTAAGCCACATGGCCGTGGTGCATGTTACCCACCACGACCGTGGCACTCCGCCACGGCCGTGGCCACCACCATACTTCGCTTTTTCACCACTTCCTTCACACCACGACCGTATTCACTACCCACGGCTGTTCCCCACTACCCTCACCATGGCCGTAGTGATCACCTACCCTACACAACTTTGCACTGCTTTTCCTATTATACCCCCACTTAGCCCTATCTCCTATATAAGCACTAGTTGCTTCTAGGGATCAAGAGAGAGCACCTCTTAGCCGTTACCCAGCTACTCCCTCACTACTCCTTGCATCCATTACTCCCATCCACCTACTTTCCTTGCATTTAATCCCATTTCCACCCACTTTCCACTCATTTCCACCATAGAAACCTAGTTTCTCTAGGTTTCTATCCATCCATTCCCCTTTGTCCATTCTCTTGGGTACCATTGGAGGAGGAGGCTCGTGGCTGGCAGCAAGGAGGTGAAGAAGTCAAGATTCACCAAGCATCCATGGTGTTTCCTACTTTCTTTCCCTTCTCCTTTGTTTCTATTTTGATCATGTATATCTAAGCCCCCTTTGGTGGGCTGTTTGGGGCAAAAATGTGACTTTGATACCATGTTGGGGGAATATAATTTGTAATGAACATATTTTACTTCTATGATGATTGCCCTTTCTTGCATCTCATTTCCCATTACTTGTGCATGTGATTGTTGTTTAATTACATTAATTGCTTGTCTTGTGGTGTTTGAAAACATTTGCCTCTAGGATGTTTTGGTTTCTATGTAGCTATCCTAGGATTGGATCCTAGGTCCCTAATTCGGATCCCTAGCTAGCCCCCTATCTTCCTACATAATCACCTTCTTCCTACATGCAAATGTGAGTTCTAAGTGACTAGTATAAGTGTGATTAGTGCAATTGCCTAGGATTTCCTAAAGGATGAGGTGGCTAGTGGCATGAGGTCAAATATCCTCATCTCTACTCCCATCCTTACCCTTGGTCCTTAATTGACTAATACCACTTATCCTAGAGACCTAGACTTGGTAAGTCCTATGAGAATTACACCTAGTCCTAGTTCTCCAACTAGTAGCATAGGGTATATTCTCATAGCACCCACCTTGTTGTTTGGTTTGGTAGTCTAGAACGAAATATGTAATTGCTTATTATGGTGACATCCCCCAATTAATGTCAAGGTCGCATTCCCAAATGACCCACCTCCTTCATCTAATTGCTTAAAACCTTAATTTCTCTATTTGCTTGTTAATGCTAGTGTAGTTCAATTGCTTTAGTTAACTTAGTTGATTGCCTAGTTTTGCTAGCTAAGTGTTCATTTAGGTCTTTGATCTTGATTAGTGGTTAACTTAGGCTCTCAATTGCTAGTTTCTTGCTTAGTCTAGTGTAGTTTGTTCTTGCTCTTGTTTAGATAGCTTATTGACTTAGATTGCTAATTTAGCCTTTTGATAACTTAGTTTCATATTGCTTTTCCTACTTTCTCACTTAGCTTAATCAACAACCAACCAACCTTTTGAACCCTAAAAACCTTACTCTTCATAATAGGAACGTATCCCATACCGTCTAACACTAGTACCCCCTCTATCTCTGCGGATCGACCATGTACTTGCCGCCTCACCTATACTATGACATGACCCCATGCGCTTGCGGGCGTAGTGTCTTAGTAGATGTAGGTAGTTAGTGTAGGTCTTACAAATTTCGAAAGCATAAGATCCCACATCCCGTGCGCTCCGACCTCGTGGGGTGTAAAAGCACCACTAGTGGGGATGCACCAAGCTTTCTGGCACTGTTGTCGGGGATAGAGGTGCTCGACCTAGTTAGATAGTGTAGCTTAGCCTTTCCTTTTGCCCTCACCATTGTTATTATTTATTCTTTGTGTTACTCTTGCATATTGGTTCGCTAACTTGGCTCCTTTTTGTTTGTTTGTGACTTGCACAGGTGACAGTTGTGCATGCGTAGCACGCATTCTACTTGCACCGACTTGGTGGTTTACAACCCCGAGATTGGGAGAAGAAAGTGTCAAGCTCACCGCAACCTACACCGAGAGGCCGAGATGGCTGAGAACAACCCGCCACCGGATGTTCCACCTCCACCGCCACACCGCCCGCTTCATGAGTACTTCACATCGGGGAACTACAACTCCCTCATAGCCACGCTGGTTGACCAAATGCCCGGTCAGCAGTTCTCCATCCCGCCGACACTCTTGGGACTTCTCCCCACATACTACGGAATGGAGAACGAGAATCATTACCACCACATCGATGCGTTCCTTGAAACGTGTTCCACCTTCCGCACTCCTGCCGCCACCGACGACTCAATCAGAAGAACGCTCTTTCCCTTCTCTCTCAAAGAGAAGGCCAAGGAGTGATATGTGACGAAGCCAGAACTCGTCACATGGAATGAAGTAAAGAATGAGTTTCTGAAGAAGTTTTTTTTCCAATAGCCAAGTTGTCTTATATGAGGAGTTGCATCACATCATTTGCCTAGAAAGACAATGAGCCCTTCCACGGGGCGTGGGAGAGGTTCCAGAAGCTACTTCGTGATTGCCCTCATCATGAGGTTCCTCTGTGGCAGCTAGTTTAGGCCTTCTACACCGGGCTTGAGGAGCAAAGCCAAAACAACGTAGACTCTTCCTGCGGGGGCACTTTCATGGCAAAGCCGCCCGAGGAATCATGGCCGTTGTTTGAGCATCTCACATAAAATTCCCACCACCGTACTTCTACTAAAGGGGGGCATTGCAACCGGAACTACACTCCTCCATGGCTCCCGCACACAATGCCACCAACCCCGATATGATGAAGATGATGGCTGATATGATGCAGATGATGAAGAATCAAGTGGGTGGCTCTTCTAGCCAACCCGCAATGGTCGTTGATACTGTAGACGAGGAAGTCAACGCTCTACATTCCTTTGGTGGCCGCAACAACCAAGGCCCAATGTCCAAGTCCTACACTCCCGAGTGGAGGAACCACCCAAACTTCTCTTGGAAACAATAGAATGAGGATGGACAAGGACAGGGGTAGCAAAAGCCACGCTACAGCTCCAAGTTTGAGGACGAGGTACTTGGAAGGCAAAGAAGCCTAGATGAAGTAAAAAAAGATGTCAATGCACATGGGCAGTCTATAAACAATCTTGAGTAGAGGTTGGATCAGATTTCTCTCTCTTTGGCTAGAAGGGAAGAAGGTAGACTTCCATCTCAACCACTGCTAAATCTGAACAATGATGGGGCTTTTCTAGGGAACACTTCGAGTGCTTATGTTCCACCATCTTACCAAGCCCCACCAAACCCCTATGCTCCTTCGCCTCCTCAAGCGCCACTCAATTATCAATATGCTCCACCTCCACCTCACACCTACCAACAACCACCTCCACAATACCACCCCCCCACCACAACAACAACCGCAACCCCAATTTATTCTTCAAAATCCCAACTCCCCTCACCAAAGGCCTCCACCACCCCAACAGCCACAACTACCTCCACAAGCTCCCTCTCCTACCACCCATGAGCATGTGAAGGTAGTGACTACATTGAGGAGTGGCAGGACTTTGGAGAGCCCCCATGGTACAGTTGTTGGCAGAGATGACACTGAGGCTGAGCAGGTTGATGCTGAGAGGCAAATTGATGATACTGTGATAAGAGGCAGTGTTGATACCGTGATGTCGAGAATTGATAATGTGATACCGAGCCGTGATATTATGATTCCAGTAATACCAGTGGATGGTACTGTTGATTTGGACCGATTGGGGTCCCAACTCCCTCCATATCATGATGCACTTGAGGAGCCTTCTGTTGAAAAGAAAAAAAAGAAGCATGCGGAAGATATTTTGGAGATCTTCAAGCAAGTGAAAATCAACATACCTCTTCTAGATGCAGTCAAGCAAATTCCATCCTATGCAAAGTTCCTTAAAGAATTGTGCACCTTCAAAAGAAAGACAACAGCGAGGATGCCTAAGAAGATCAAGCTCACTGAGCAAGTGAGCTCCATTCTCCAACACACCATTCCCCGGAAAAGAAAAGACCCCAGTGCTCCCATCATCTCATGCTACATTGGGGCACATCACATAGACCAGGCTCTCCTTGACTTGGGGTCTAGCGTAAACTTGATGTCGTATGATCTGTTTGCTGAGCTCCAAATGAGGGAGTTGAGGCCAGCCCATTGTACTTTACAGTTGGCCGACCGATCTATGAAGATGCCTAGAGGGCGTGTGGATGATGTGCTGGTCCGTCTTGATGAGGATACTTTTGCCTTCTTCCCAGCCGATTTTATCATTCTTAATATGGAAAAAGAGACTAGAAAGGTGCCAATCATCTTGGGGAGACCTTTCTTAGCCACAGCTGATGAAGTGATCCATGTGAGGACTGGGACCATGTATGTTACATTCATGCACATGAAGATCCGGTTGAACATCTTCAAGTCCTCTACTACAGCCGAAATGATAGGGGCCACCAAAGAAGATTGTTATTTGGTGGAATGCCTAGAAGAGATTGTTGAAGAGTGCCTACCTGCGTGGATTGAGACTGCCACCCAAGGTAGAGGTCTTGAACCAATTGTTGAGTTCCCTGACGATGATGATGAAGAAAGTGAAGTGGGTGAGCTGGCCTTAGTGGCTGCAAGTGAGGACCTTCCTTCTATTTCTGCACCATTGAAGAACTCCCTTGAAGCACCCCCCCCCCATCTTGAGTTGAAGACACTTCATGAAGGATTGAAGTACGCTTTCCTTGGCTCAAATGACACCCTCCTGGTGATCATTTCCTCCATTCTCTCTCCTGAACAAGAAGATGCCTTGATGGAAGTCTTGAGGAAGAACATCCAAGCCATTGGATGTTCTATTGCTGACTTGAGAGGGATTGACCCCTCTATTTGTGTGCATCGGATATACTTAGAAGAAGATGCGAGACTAACCCGCCAAATGTAAAGAAGGCTAAATCCAAAGTTGAAGGATGTTGTAACTCAATAGGTTGTAAAGTTGCTTGATGCAAGGATCATCTATCCCATTTCTGACAGTACGTGGGTGAGTCCCATCCAAGTTGTGCCCAAGAAGGGTGGGATTACGGTTGTAGAAAATGCCGATGGTGAGCTTATGCCGGTGAGAGAGAAATCCAAGTGGAGAATGTGTGTTGATTACCGGAAGCTCAATGAAAAGACAAAGAAGGATCACTACCCACTCCCATTTCTTGATCAGATTTTAGAGAGATTGGCTGGGCAGAGCTTCTACTATTTTCTTGATGGATACTCGGGATATTTTCAGATTGTTGTGCATCTGACGGATCAGGAGAAGACGACATTCACTTGTCCAAGTGGTACATTTGCCTACCAAAGAATGCCATTTGGGTTGTGCAATGCCCCTTCCACTTTCCAGAGATGTGTAACCTCAATTTTCATTGACATGCTTGATTCGTCGCTTGAAGTTTTCATGGATGATTTTTCAGTTTTTGGGAAAACCTTTGATGAGTGCTTGCTACATCTAGTTGCTGTTCTGGAAAGATGTGTGAAAGTTCGCTTAGTTTTATCTTGGGAGAAGAGACATTTCATGGTACATGAGGGTATAGTTCTGGGACACCGAGTTTCTAAAGATGGGATTGAAGTTGACAAGGCCAAGGTGGGCCTTATTTCTACACTCGACATTCCTTCCACTGTAAGACATGTTCGATCTTTCTTGGGACATGCAGGTTTCTACCGCCGCTTTATCAAGGACTTTAGAAAAATCTCAAGACCACTCTGTCGATTGCTTGAGAAAGATGTCGAATTTCAGTTTGATGACAAATGTGTTGAAGCCTTCAATCATTTGAAAGAAAGGCTTATTTCTGCTCCTATCATGCAGTCCCCGGATTTCTCTTTGCCATTTGAGATTATGACTGATGCATCCGATATGGCAGTGGGGGTTGTGCTAGGTCAACTCGTTGGCCGAATTCCTCATGCTATCTACTATGCAAGCAAAACCTTAGACGATGCTCAAAGAAACTATACAACTATCGAGAAGGAGTTGCTTGCGGTGATCTTCGCTCTTGACAAGTTCTGGCAATATCTATTGCAAAAGAAAGTGACAATCTACACGGACCATACTGCGTTGAAGTATCTCATGTCCAAGAAAGACTCAAAACCAAGGTTGATCCGATGGATTTTGTTGCTCCAAGAATTTGACATAGAAATTGTGGATAAGAAAGGAGTAGAAAACGGTGCAGCAGATCATCTCTCCCGCCTTGATGGACCATTTGATATGACAAGTCCAATCAAAGAGACAATGCCACATGAACAACTCCTCTTAATCTCATCTGCCCAAAAGCCATGGTACAAGCACATAGCGAATTTTCTAGCCAGTGGGAGGATACCCAGCATGTGGACAAGAGAGGAAAGTAAGAGATTGTTTGCTATGGTCAAGAACTACATTTGGGATGACCCTCACCTCTTCAAATATTGCCCGGACCAACTCATTAGGAGGTGCATTCCGAAGATGGAGCAGCAAGAAGTCTTATCTATGTGCCATTCCAGAGTGTGTGGACGTCATTTTGGAGGGAAATGCACGGCCGCCAAAATTCTTCAATGTGGCTTCTACTGGCCAATATTGTTCAAAGATGCTCATGACTTTTGCAAGAATTGCTTCAAGTACCAAAAAGTGGGCACTATCTCAAAGAGGGACATGATGCCTTTATCACCTATTCTTGTGGTGGAAGTGTTTGATGTTTGGGGGATTGACTTTATGGGTCCTATCCCTCCTTCTTTCGGGTATGTCTACATCTTGGTCGTCGTAGAATATGTATCAAAATGGATTGAGGTTGTGGCAACAAGGACAAATGATCACAAGGTGGTGTGTGATTTCGTGAAATCCAACACCTTTAGTCGTTTTGGTGTTCCAAGGGATATGATTAGTGATGGCAGGAGTCATTTCATCCACCGCACCTTTGAAGGGCTACTAAAGAGACATGGAGTGAACCATCATGTAGCTACTCCTTACCACCCTCAAACGAGTGGTCAAGTTGAGTTGGCAAATTGGGAGATAATGCTCATTTTGGAGAAGATGGTGCGACCGGACCGCAAGGATTGGTCACTTCACCTCAGTGAATCTTTATGGGCATATAGGACTGCATACAAAGCCCCGATTGGCACTACATCGTTCAAGCTTGTCTATGGTAAGAGTTGCCATTTGCCGGTTGAGATGCAACACAAGGCACTTTGGGCCTTGAAGAAGATGGACTTTGATGAAGAGAGTGTCGGAATGAAAAGAAAGTTTCAATTGCATGAGCTAGAAGAAATGTGGCATGAAGCATATGAAATGTCAAAGAGTTACAAGGAAAGAACCAAGTTTCTACATGACAAGATCATAAGAAAGAAAGAGTTTGAGCCCAGAAAATGGGTATGACTCTACAATTCTAGAATGAAGTTCTTCCCCGGGAAACTCCGATCTAGATGGGAAGGACCATATCTTGTAAAAAAGGTTTACCCATCTGGCGCTGTGGTTATATGTGAAAAAGAAGGAGCTAAGGAATTTTCCGTCAATGGGCAAAGGTTGAAATCTATTGTTGAAGTTGGCCCGGACAAGGCCAATCAAGATTTTGATGTTGTTATGCTTGTAGAGGAAGAATCTGATGAATAAGAAATCTTAGATGAGGATGAGAAAGGAATCTACTACAAGGATCTTTTGAAGGTTCCGAAAAAGTGAAAAAGTTCAATAATCAATAGGCTTGGCTGAAGGCGTTAAATTTAGCGCTACTGGGAGGTAACCCACGTGGTTTGAGATTCTCAAACCCTTCTTTTGATAGTTTTTCTTTATTTTACACAAAAATACACACGCACACTTGTGCTTTACAGTTTTTGTTTGAATTTTGATGATGTGCAGGTGTTATACATTAGAGAGATAGGTTTTAGAAGTTAAGTCAAGGTCATTCAAGAAGATTTGTGGCAAAAGAACAAATGAAATCAAAAGTTCAAGTTTTAAAGTTTGAAAACTGAAGAAACAACCCCAACACGGCCGTGGAGATAGACCACGACCGTGGTGTGCTTGGCCAAACATGACTGTGGCCCCTTGCCACGGCCGTGGGAATTATAACATCTTTTTGGCCGAAGTTATAGGGTTTTTGCAAGATCAGCCACGATCGTGGCAAAACGCCATGACCGTGGCGGGAGGACAAGGCCACGACCATGGTTTCCCACCACGACCGTACGAATTAAAGCACCAAATTGGCCGAAGTTATAGGTTGTTTGGAGAAATGGCCACGACCGTGGTACAACACCACGGTCGTGCTGAGAAGGAACGGCCACGAGCGTGGCGCGTAGCCACGACCGTGGCGCGCAGCCACGACCGTGGCGAGGTCAAGCTGGGGCTCTCTTCTTCGACAACACGACCGTGGCACCCGCCACGGCCATGCTACCCAACCCTGGCCACGACTGTGGCCACCTGCCACGACCGTGGCCGAGCCCAGTTTAGAAAAACAAAATATGCTTTTAAATGTCTAAACTCGACCCCCCTCCTCATTCTATCATCTTCCACCTCCAGAAAACGACCGTGGTGGCCGAAAACGATTGCGTGCTCCCCCATTCACCACCTCCAACCCCCAAAAACATCTCTGTTTGATCCCCAATCCATTCCAAATCAATCCCCAGCCATCCCTCTACCCTTTCTACCATCCAATCTAGCCCAATCGCTACTCCATCTCCATTTCCATCTCCACTCCGCCCTACAGCTCCCCTACACAAAACCTCCATGAAAACCCTTCCATTCTCGCCCAATTCCACCATAAATCATATACCCACCATCCATACATCAATATCCTTCCATTCCACCAACAAAATTGCTTTCACACCGCTTTCTCCACCAAAATCCAAAAATCACCACCTTCACCTCCATCTCCAGCATGAAAAAGATCAGGAGAGCCATAACCAAGGGGACGAACATCATCACCGGAGGGAAGCGGAATTCCAAGAATGCTTCCTCCGAGGTGTCCATGCCATCCCACACACCTTCACCTACCACCTCCGCCCACCATTCCCTCTGTCGGTCGCAATCGGTGAGCTGATCACACTCCCGCTCATCCGATAGCCACCACATCACAGATGCCACCTACGAGGGAGAGGACGAAGAAGAGGAGTCCATGGGGGTCGACTTGGATGACCTTATTGATGAAATCCAGCTGGCGCCTGCCAAGAAAAATCCAAAAACAAAGACAGCGTCGTCATCATCCAGGCTACCTCCAAAGCCCACACCACCCCTCCACTCGACGTCTAGTGCGGTGGCGAGGCGTGATGTGCAACCGCGACCCACGCGGCAACTGCAGCAAGATGAGGAGCAGTCGGCCCATTGGTACAATATGGACACCAGCTCGGGGTCACAGTCCTACGCGATGGAGGAAGAAGAAGACAGCGAGGAGGAATAGGTGGAGCTGGAGCATGAAGGAGACGATGTTCTGGCACATTTGGAGGCAGACAGAGAAAAGACCCTGGGTAAAGCACCGGCGGGGGTGTCCTATGGTAGAGGACACAGGCAAAAGAAGGTCGATCTCATCTACCCCGAGTGCATGACAAGGCGAGTCGTCACCTCTAGGTACGGTTGTGAGAAGACCATTGAGGATCTAGGAATCAAGGAGGCAGTGGAAATGGGCTTGAAGAGGATTGGGTTGTGGAATATTCTTTTCACACCCCAACCTACATATCCCGCTTTGACCAGAGAGTTCTTTGCCACTCTCGAGAAGAATAAAGTGAGGGGTTGTGATGCACTCAGATTTGCCATGATGGGCAACATGCACACCCTCACTTCCACTGAGCTGAATGCTATCTTCACCTCTAGTCCTGAAGAAGTCGTGAAATTGGATGACGGCTTATTAGAGAGAGAGGCCAGTTTGGACTATGCCTATTATTGGAAGAGCTTCATGGGCAATGAGGACTACTATGTGGGTAGATCAAAAACTACTTCCATAAGTAACCCGCTAACGCGCTACGTGCAGAAGGTCTTGGCAAACATGATTGTGGGCAGATACGACAACCAAGGCACCATTTCTCAAAAGGATATGATTGTCTTGATCGGTATGCACTACAAGAGGTATATTGACCTTGGAGTTCTTTTGATTGACCATCTAAAGGGTGTACGCTACAAGAGCTCGAAGCCTTTCATTATGGGAGGGTTCGTCACTTCTATTGCACTGGCATTGGGATACGATCTCTCAGGGGCACAAGACGCGATTGAGGCAGAACTTGTTGACCTCAACTATATGACGTGCTCACACATCATAAAAATGAAGGATAAAAGAATGATTTATTTAACTACAAGTGTGCAGGATTTTGAACTAGAGCTGCCATATCACGCGGAACCCCTAATATCTGTGTTGGGACTTGGCAACAGGATGAGGGAGAAACTAATGGCATGGCAGCAAGACCACCCGAGGGAGACGTATACTAGGGGAGCTGATTCCGTACATGAAGACGTTGCCAAATCTAATGTACAAGGGCAGGAGCAAGAAGATGTAGAACAAAGGCAACCCCGAAGAACAAGAAGGAGGGATGAGGGGACATCCCAGCTGCCGCCACCCTTAGGGAATGCCTATGAAATGGCCACAATCCAGGCACACCTTGAGAATATTCAGAAGACCCAAAGTGACATGTAGCTTGCCCAGCAGCACATGTGGTATGATCAGCAGTAGATACACTATCAAATCAACCACTCATATCAATATCACCATGCCCAGGCAGCAAGAAACCTCGAATGGGGCGCAGATTTTTGGGGTGGTTTAGCTGGGTATCCACAGACTTACCCTCCACCCCAGGATGACTACTGGGGGCACTACTACCAGCATCCTCCATCAAGCTCAGCTCCAGCCTCAACTCCTCCTCCAGATCCTCCGCAGATGCCGGACCAGACACCGCAGCCTTGACACTTCCCCTATCTCCCCTAAGCTATAGTCTCATGCTGAGGACAGCATGATTCTAAACTTTAGGGTGGGTAGGGCGGTATGCACCACTCTATCTCTCATTTTGTCATTTTGTTATCACATCTACCATCTAGTTTAGTTTTATTGTTTTTGTTCTTTGCATTGCATCTTTGCATGGCATGTAGTTGATTTCTACATTTTTGTGTAATTTTTCAAAATTTTTGCTTCTTCATACCATGCATCGCATCTTCATGTAGTTTTTTGTAGTTTCTTATGCATGATAATTAGGATTTGCTGCTTTATGCTTTAAATTCCCTAAAGTAGGTTTACATGTGATTTAGTGCAAATTGGCACTATTTTGGCCAATTTTGCCCAAATTTTAAGACTTCTTGTCTAAAAAGCATGTTTTGACCCAATCTCTATTGTTTTGAATTAAAATGTTGACCTTTGACAAATGCAAGTGAATCACCATTGTTTGTTGCTAAGTGGTATCAATGTTTGACTTTTTACATGTGCATCACCTCTCTTAGGATTGTGATTGAATTGGTTGAATTGTGAAATTGAGCAAGCTTTGAACGCTTAGTGTTTGTGGAATCACTTGTTTGATATATCAAATTTCATTTTGTTCATTCATGTGGTGTGATATCTTGGATGAAGTGTTGGATTAATTCTCATGCAGGATGTCTTATGTGGAAAATCATACCAATGACCCCTCTTTGACCTGACTATTCTTCCACCATCTTCATACCCCTCCGCCTCATAAAAAGATGCCAAAGTGCACATATTAGCCGTGGCCACCTCCAAAAGTTTGGGGTGACCACATATTTATCTCCCCGCTTCACTCTATCCACCATATGCCCTATCTACACTAAGGGCAAGAAAGAAAAGAAAAGAAAAAGAAAAGCAAAAATAAAATAAAAGGATGCTCCTGTTTAAGAGCATTCAAATAAAGAAAAGATGAGTGTGTAAAAACACTCCAAGAATCTTACCGCAACCCTTTCTTCCACGTTCATACCTATTGAGCTAGGAAACATCAAACCTAGCTCATTTTACCCTTTTCCACAACCACGTGGGTCATTTGGTGTGATTTGAAACATAAGACTAAATGCATGAAGGTGAAACAACACTCCTAGTCATCCTCGATTAACACTATCATGAAACGGTTTACCCAAAACTTTATGGATAACTTGTGTTTTCTACGCACTATATTTGAAGTTCATGTGCTTTGTGCTCTTTTCATGATTGGATTGTGAAAGAGGAGAGAGGTGAAATGTATGCACTCAGTCACCTTTGATACCATTCAGCGATAATCATCTTTTACATTGCATTTGTCATTTCTTGTTTGTGGAAAATTTGTAGAGAGATTGAGTTAGAGCATACTTGAGGACAAGTATGTTTTAAGTTTGGGGTGGTGATGCAGCCCTATTTTAGGGCTCCATCCTGTGCCATTTTGTACTTAAGTTGCATCTAAACATGTTAGATTACAAGTCTTTTTCCCCAATATGATTATCATTGCAAATATGCTTATGGGTGTTCTTTGCACTGTTTTTCAGGTACTTGGACCATGCTTAGATGGAAGAGAGAGAGAGAGGGAGTTCTAGGGTTCCCCCACTCAAGGACGGACCCAAAGAAGGCCCCAAAGTCTCCCTCAACCTACCTCCAGTGGCCAAGAATCATCCCCAAGCAAAGACATCCGAAAATGACAAAATCAGAAGTGAAATCAAGTCATGCAAGCCTCACCATGGTCGTGGCCACAATGCCACGGTCGTGCGTTTATTGCCAAGATCCAACAGTTTCAACATGGAAATTTCATAGAGTCCCACGGTTGTGGCCTCCCAGCCATGACCGTGGCCAGTGAAGACACCACGACTGTGGCCATCAGCACGGTCGTGGCCTCAAGAAGAGAAAACAGTTGTGGGCTCCTCCCACGGTCGTGCGTTTATTGATCAAGAGGTCAGTTGCCAACAGGGTTTTTTCCCAAGTCACCACGACCGTGGCCAAAGACGATCAAGACGACCGTGCCCCTCCCACGGTCACCACCTCCTCCTCCAAAACGGTCGTATTAAGCCACACGGCCGTGGTGCATGTTACCCACCACGACTGTGGCACTCCGCCACGGCCGTGGCCACCACCATACTTTGCTTTTTCACCACTTCCTTCATACCACGGCCGTTCCCCACTACCCTCACCAAGGTTGTGGCACACCCACCATGACCGTGGTGATCACCTACCCTATACAACTTTGCACTGCTTTTCCTATTATACCCCCACTTAGCCCTAGCTCCTATATAATCACTAGTTGCTTCTAGGGATCGAGAGAGAGCACCTCTTAGCCGCTACCCAGCTACTCCCTCACTACTCCTTGCATCCATTACTCCAATCCACCTACTTTCCTTGCATTTAATCCCATTTCCACCCACTTTCCACTCATTTCCACCATAGAAACCTTTCTCTAGGTTTCTATCCATCCATTCCCCTTTTTCCATGCTCTTGGGTACCATTGGAGGAGGAGGCTCGTGGCTGGCAGCAAGGAGGTGAAGAAGTCAAGCTTCACCAAGCATCCATGGCATTTCCTACTCTCTTTCCCTTCTCCTTTGTTTCTATTTTGATCATGTATAGCTAAGCCCCCTTTGGTGGGCTGTTTGGGGCAAAAATGTGACTTTGATACCATGTTGGGGGAATATAATTTGTAATGAACATATTTCACTTCTATGATGATTGCCTTTGCTTGCATGTCATTTCCCATTACTTGTGCATGTGATTGTTGTTTAATTACATTAATTGCTTGCATTATGGTGTTTGAAGACATTTGCCTCTAGGATGTTTTGGTTTCTATGTAGCTATCCTAGGATTGACGCCTAGGTCCTTAATTCGGATCCCTAGATAGCCCCCTATCTTCCTACATAATCACCTTCTTCCTACATGCAAATGTGAGTTCTAAGTGACTAGTATAAGTGTGATTAGTGCAATTGCCTAGGATTTCCTAAAGGCTGAGGTGGCTAGTGGCATGAGGTCAAATATCCTCATCTCTACTCCCACCCTTACCCTTGGTCCTCAATTGACTAATACCACTTATCCTAGAGACCTAGACTTGGTAAGTCCTATGAGAATTACACCTAGCCCTAGTTCTCCAACTAGTAGCATAGGGTATATTCTCATAGCACCCACCTTGTTGTTTGGTTTGGTAGTCTAGAACGAAATATGCTAATTGCTTATTATGGTGACATCCCCCAATTAATGTCAAGGTCACATTCCCAAACGGCCCACCTCCTTCATCTAATTGCTTAAAACCTTAATTTCTATGTTTGCTTGTTAATGCTAGTGTAGTTCAATTGCTTTAGTTAACTTAGTTGATTGCCTAGTTTTGCTAGCTAAGTGTTAATTTAGGTCTTTGATCTTGATTAGTGGTTAACTTAGGCTCTCAATTGCTAGTTGCTTTCTTAGTCTAGTGTAGTTTGTTCTTGCTCTTGTTTAGATAGCTTATTGACTTAGATTGCTAATTTAGCCTTTTGATAACTTAGTTTCATATTGCTTTTCCTACTTTCTCACTTAGCTTAATCAACAACCAACCAACCTTTTAAACCCTAAAAACCTTACTCTCTGCAATAGGAATGTAGCCCACACCATCTAACTCTAGTGCCCCCTCTATCTCCGTGGATCGACCCTGTACTTGCCACCTCACCTATATTATGACACGACCTCGTGCCCTTGCGGGCGTAGTGTCTTAGTAGACGTCGGTAGTTAGTGTAGGTCTTACAAATTTTGAAAGCATAAGATTCCACATCCCGTGCGCTCTGACCTCGTGGGGTGTAAAAGCACCACTAGCGGGGACGCACCAGAGTTCATCACTATGGATGTGTAGTAAGTTTCCTCTAGACCAAGAAAGGTAAAAATGCAATATGGGTTATGGTAGATCGCCTTACCTAGATGACACGAGAAAGAAAGAATATTGTCAAGGGACGGATCCGGTTGAACTAAATATGAGAAAGAGATGGTTCAACTACACCATGATGCGAGTTCAAAAGTCCTTGAGTATAACCTAAAGATTCACTTCCATGCAGTGGAAGTAGGTACATGAAGAACTCGATATTAGTACAGTTTATCACCCCTAACTAATGATTAGTATAATCCAGACTAGAGGGTCTGATGAGAGCATGTGTGCTTGATTTAGGGTGATACATGGAGACAGTTTGTGTCCTCTGTAAGATGTGATGATAACCACCATATCTAGTATCGGGATGTAAAGAAGCTCTGTAAGGGAGGTTGTGTCGGTCACAACTTCATTAAGATGATGTTGGTGAAGGGACCTCGCGAAGGTCAGAAAAGGACCACAGTGTGTGTAGATGAATTCGCTTTGATCGTGCAATGGTTGAAAGAGAGCTCAGGGGCGACATGAGTCGTGAATTGATGCAAAGCAGTCTGACATGCAATTCACTGTGGGAGAGTATGTGATGTGAAAATCTGACCCCTCTAAGCTACAATTGAGAAAGTTGAGTCCCCGATATATGGGTCCATTTGAGATGGATTGGTGGACATGGTTATGTTTAGTCTACCCCTCAGGATAACGTGATGTGTTACACGAGTCCGATCTAGAGCATTATGTGAGGTACCCAAGCCATGTGCTGAGCCATGAACCTATTTAGCTTTATGAGAGGTTGAAATGTCCTGAGTCACCTATGAGGGTATGATATACCAAGGTGAGAGAGAACTCAGATGGAAGAAAATAAGATGATGAAGGTTCTTGGGAAGCACCATGGAGAGGGTGAGGCCACATGGGAGCCATGATGGATATAAGAAAGGCTTATCCTATTTGTTTGTGTGCCTGGTGGAATTTTGGGGGCAAAATTCCTATAAGAGGGGAAGGATGTTACAACCCCAATTTTTGGGTTCTTTTGGTGAGAAATGTAATTTCTCCTATTAAAGATATTTGAACAAATAATGATATGATTTGTTTTGAATAAAAGGATTTCGTTTACAATAGCCTTGTTGGTTGTTTTGTGGGCTTTATTGGCTATTGGGCCCAATAACAAGGAAAAGACAAAGGAAACTCCATTATTAAATGAGTAAATAAGAAATGGAGAAAAGAAAGATGTAGAAACCTCTAGAAGGCAAGGGAATATTATCCAAAGGAGGATTTCGTGCCTCTTGGGTTCCTTGGGTCCCAAGGAGTCCAAAGTTGCAAAGATAATGCAATAAGAAATGAAAAGATCAATTAAATATTTCTTTAATAAGAAAGAAATTGGAGACAATGATAAAATGTGGGAAATAAGTGGAAAGAATTATGATTGAGTCATCTTTGGTGGATTTTCGTATCCATAAGGTTTCTAATGTTATAAGGAATTCCAATAAGGAAAATAAAAAGAGAGATGAAGAGAAATCCTCAAAAAGAGATATTTTAATAAAGAAATAGTAAGATAATGAGAAATTATGGATATAGATGCATCTAGAAGGATAATAAGTATCCACTAAAAAGGATTTCAAAATATTAGAGTTTCTTGGGATCGAAGGATCCCCAAAGGAGAAAAATAAAGAGAAAATACAAATAATACAAAATAAGAGGATAATGTGATACATAATGAATGACTTTTTGATATTATCAAAAAGAGGTATTGTTTGCTAAAAGAAAGTGTAAATTCATGCCAATGGATTAAAAGACAAGCATAAAGAGAATAAGAGAGAGGATTTTTGAATGCCTAAATATCTAGTAAATATGTTTTTTAAGAAGATAATTAGGAGAGAGAAGATTGCTTCTAAATGAAGGAATAGGTTTCCTTTTGAGAGTACGACTTGTTTCCTCATGGATGAACACCTTAGGGCATTGATACCCTTCCCTATATAAGGGGTATAACCTTTGGTTCGAGTTCAAGAGAGATCCCACGCAACCCTCTCTCTTCTTCTTGTTCTTTCCGTACAAACCCTAGTTGTGAGAGGGTAGAGACACCCTAGAGCAAACGAGGGGTTGTATGTGGTTTTGATGGAGGTAGGAAGCTCCCATGACAATCCAAGACGGATCGGCTACCATACCCACGCTCTCGTCTTCGCGCAGCTCTTGTCGGAGGTCTGTAAACCTGCAGTGATCGCAGCAGCGGTCGCAGGCTTGTCTCGCTTGGGAACGGCCATCTTGGCCACGGCTTGGAGGTGCCTCGCATGTGCCATGGTGCAGCGGAGCTGGGGCGACCATTGGTGGCGGTCCACGAACCTTAGGAGGGAGTGGGCAGCCCCACGTTGGGCTGTAGTCGACGGCCAGGTCGGGTGCTGAAGATTGAAGACAACCTAGAAGCTGTTGGACCATTTTGCCCCTCTACGAGTTAAAGAGCCAATCACTTAAATGAGGGCAATAGTGTCATTGCGTTATGTTTTCAAGCAACTATGTTCCATGGGAAAGAGATGACGTGGCAGTCTGCTATTGGCCCAAGTAAGTAAATCTTGCAAAATTCGTATCTCATTATTGGTAGCTCGGATCGATACATGTAATGTATCAATTTTGCTTAGAAAAATGCGAGGAATCCATTAAAAATAAATTTAGAAGCTATTCCTCTTGAAATTCGAAAAGTAGTGGAAGTTATTAACTTTAATGCATTAATGATTAAGAAACCCGCATTTGAGATGATTAATGTATTGAGAAGGGTTATGTGGATGATTAAAGTTGATATTAACTTGTTTATTATAAAAAGACACATAAAGATATAAAAGGATGAACTTTACACGTAATTGAATTAATTTAGAATTCCATGTACATGAATGAGCTTTAATGGGCCTTGAAACCCTAATGTTAGTAATTATGTTTCTTAATGGATTTAATTGTTCAAATTCATGAATAAAGATGAGATATGATGGTTCTAAGCTATTTTGAGTATAAAAGTTCCTAATTGTGGATAAATACCTTAATATGGTAATTAGTGTTTTCTAAGAAATAAAGGTGGAAGTAGTGATAAATAGATTTCATGAAAGATGAGTTGTTAATCCGGAAGGAACCAAAGATGATAATTGGGCCTAATGATCGTGTCATGACTTAAAAGTATAAAAATGGTAGTTTTAATGTAAAAGAGGCATAATAGACTTAATGGACATTTAATTGTGCCTGTAATATGAAATTAGGGTTATATGTTGTTAAAAGGTAACCTTAATATCTTTCATGAGGAATAGATGAGATAATTAGGGTTTAAAATAGTAAAAATGAAGTGAAACCCTAATTGCAAAGGAAACCCTAAAAGTGGACTAGAAACCCTAGGAAGCGAGCTAGGTCTAATAGACCTTGATGGCCTGATCATGATAGGAAAATTGGTTGCATGTTTCAGGATCATCTTGTGTGCTTGCTTGTTTACTGGATTTCTTGCTTAGTTGGATTATTTCTGCACTCAAGTCAGCCTAATAAGTATGTGGTTAATTATGGTTAATCACATTAGTTTCCTGAAGGTTTTCTGGATGATTCATCGCATTGAATGCAACCTATCAATTTGGATGTTCATACTTGAAAATCATAAAGTCACTATGATTATCACAATTATGATGTAAGTGTGTATTCTCACACCTACATGCCACCATGATGGATGAGGCAATGAGGTCAAGCCCAAGAGGGAAGACCCATGGGCACCATGAGAGGTGACCCCAGGCACCAAGCTTAGGATGGAGAAGGTGGCCTTATGATATTGCATGACTAATGGGCACCGTGAGAGGTGACCCCAGGCACCAAGCTCAGTATGGAGAAGGTGGTCTTAAGTCAATGGCAAAAGAGAAACCCTAAGGAGGGTATTCCAGGGTTAGGGAAAAAGTAGTGGAGAATGTCACATTGAAAGCATAAATTGGCTTGCTAATTAACTTGATTGTGATATTTAGATTGTTAGTTAAATTTGTGAAATTTTTATTGTCCCCACATACTGACATATTCATTTCTGTTGACCGACGTTTTGTTTGTCGGCATTTTAGGTACAAATTGAAAAGGACAAACAGTAAAGTGACACATTGTGAAATTAAAAAATAAAGTGCAAGGAGGATTAGTTAGAATAGAGTCCAGATGTGGATAGAATTTAGATATCCAAGTTTTTGAAAAAGGTATGTAAAGTTTTATTTTGTACCATATTTCAGTATAATTTAGTAGAATTTTATAATTATTACTGATTATTTATCGAACCTTTGATCCTATTAATTGGGATAACGGCTCTGACCTTCGGGTCTCCCTTAAATGGGGGTTACCGGGAGGCGGGGTCGTAGCAACTCCTCTCTTTGAGATAGAGAAACAGGAGCTCCACCTCTACCTGTGGGCGGTGGTCGCCATAGCCATGGTTTAGGTCTTTCGGCCGCCAGGCAAATCTAGATCTCCATGGCTTCTCTTTCTCTTTCTTAAAAGATCATATTTTCTTTTCGTACGTCGGTGTTGTCCTTCCCAGCTATCTCCTATCTACCCATCCATCTATCGTCATACCATTCTCTCTGTCACATCATTCCCACTATTGCATCATGTGGCCACCGTATCCAGTAGCAAACATTCGCATGCCACAAGCAGCAGTGTCGTTGGTCCCCAGAAGCATCGCCAATCGTCGGCCAAAACAGTAGTTGTCGCTTCCTGCCCATGCACCACCCATGCCCAGTGTCGTCAGCGCATAACAGCAGCGCCACCACCGCCAATCAGCAGTGAAAACCACAGTCAGCGACAGCCATCATGTTGTTGTTGCATCACGTCGCCACCAGCCGCTTCAATCGCCATCATCTTTTGTGTTTGTCCCATGCTGAGTTGTTGTCTCATTATCCAGTAGTCGTATTCCCAACTGACGATCACACACTTTAGGTGTCATCATTGTCATCCATGCCCCCCAACTGCTGCTCCACTACCGCTCTCCATCTTGGCATTATTGTTCCAACACCATCACTTATCCCTAGCCAAAATATTCCACCATATTCAACCATGCCATCACCCTTAATTTTTCTATCTTCTCCCAAGTTACTGACGACCTCTGAAATTTTAAGGTCAAATTTTTTTGTGGGGTGGAAGGTCTGGATTAGATCCATTTAATTTTCTAACTGGATCTAAAATTGACCCATTTAGCATATTCTCTCCGGTTATCAGTTTCGTTCTCCACATATTACACATCTCCATATCACAAATTCCTCTAAAATCCACCAATTCCTTTCCCACCCACCCATCATGTGTGTATCCCTTTTTCCACGTGTGAAGGGGGGTCATATATCTATTTATCCACACCAAGCACTCACTCTCATCATATTTGGTGTGGGGGGATAGAGAGGAGAGGAAGAGATGAGAAGAGAGAGCATGTGGCAGTATGTGTGAGCTGCATTCTTGAGAGACAGATGGGTGCTTCTTCAGACTTCTTAGAAGCTCAACAATTTCTAGTCTGCCAAGTCTACATCTGCAAGGTTGATTCATCCATATTTATCTTCACCGAGTTGCTTCATCACGTCTTCTCCGACATGTATCTATTCTTATGGCATCTCCTTCCACTGATCTACTTGGTACTTTTCTTGATGGATGATCTCCTTTCACATCAAGCCCCCAAGGTTCATACGTCAGAGTTATAGTACATGCATCATATCATTAGCACATCATTCGTTCGTGTTCGTGCATCGTTATGCATGTTTTAATAGACGGTTTGAAGATTCTTCTACTTCTACATCGACATTGCTTATCTGCGTTCGTGTTGTGTTAAGTATGTATTCCAGTGAAGATGGTGTAGTTATGGCATTGATGATCGTCTACTCCAAGTGGCGTATTTCTGTTGTAGTATCAGGTTCCATTCTTCAGATGTTCTTCATTCCAGATGCACTTCAAAAGACCTTCTTCAAAGCTCAAGGATCTCCAACCTACAGAATACAATTGTAAAGGAAAGAGGCATCTTCGTTATTTGATTTAGGGGGAGTATTGATTAAGGGGGAGTATCAATTTTTGTATGGGGAGTGATATTTATCTTTTATCCTTGATTTATCATTTCTTTTATCATTTTATCGAGTCATATAACTCCAAGCTTGGACATGTGTTTCACCCATGCTCCAGCTTGAGGGGTAGTGTTAGAGATTATATATTAGCATATTTAGTTAATAGGTTAATTAAGTAGTGGGCTTTTGTGTTTCAGTCCGTCTAGATGACTTGTGTCCCAAGTCTTTAGTGTCTCCCCTCCTATATATAGGATACATGCATCCAATTTTGTATTCATCTCATTGCATTCAATTTAATTAAAGAGATCTTATTTTTCACAATCACCATACTATTTTTTTGGTACAAAATTGGTGTACGTTTTACAAAAAAAAATTGTAATATTACTTAAGTGTCTAGAATTGTGAATCGTAACATAATCATAAAAAATATTGTATAGTCTTGTTATATATTGGAAAACGTAAAGACCTTCAAAGTCATGAAGAAAATTAACTTAAGCCTTACCATAATTTTGCCAACTAAAGTCAACTTGGCCCTCCCAATCACTCAACTCTAGTTCCGCCCCTGATTACATCACACATGTGTGAAGTATTTATACTATATAAAACAAATCATTTTGGATTAGTCGTGCAATTTTTTCCACCATTTTTATAAATTCCAAATGGGTCCTTTGTATCTAAGAAAGTTCATCCACATACGGGTTAAATGCAATTTTTTCCATTATTTTTTAAAATTACATATTGGTCCCTTTGTGTGTACACACTTTTGTCTTTTTTTTAAATTATATATTATATTAGGAAACTCATCTACACTATATAAGAAATCCCGTGGAGGGGGTTAGATGTAATTTCCTCTATTATTTTTTAAAATTACATACCGGTCCTTATGTGTGTACACCACACTTTTGTCTTTAATTTTTAAATTATATATTATATTAGGAGACTCATCTATATTGTATAAGAAAGATTGTGGAGGGGTTGATTGCAAAGTTTTTCTATTGTTTTTTGGAATTACATAGGGGTCCCTATTTGTACACCACACTTTTGTCTTTAATTTTTAAAATTATACATTATATTAGGAGACTCATATATACTATATAAGAAACCTCACAGAATGGGTTGGATGTTGTTTTTCTATTAATTTTTAAAATTGAATATTGGTCCTTGTGTGTACACCACACCTTTGTCTTTAATTTTTAAATTATATATTATATTAGGATACTCGTCTATACTATATAAGAAAATTTGACGGAGGTGGTTGGATGCAATTTTCTTTATTATTTTTGGTTCTCCTTGTGTATGTATATCATATGTTTGTCTTTAATATTTTAAATTATATATTATATTAGGAGACTTGTATACTATATATGAAAGTCTGCTAAGGGGGTTTGATGTAATTTTCTCCATTAATTTTTGAAATTACATAACAGTCTTTTTGTGTACACCATACTTTTATCTTTAATTTTTTTACAATTTTTTCCAACACTTTTATATATTGTAAATGGGTCCTTTGTATCTAAGAAAGTCCGTCTATAGAGGATTTTAATGCAATTTTCTCCATTGTTTTTTGAAATTACATAGTGGTCTCTTTTTGTGTACACTACACTTTTGTCTTTACATTTTTTAGATTACAAATTTATTAGAGACTCATCTATACTAATATAAGAAAGGTCGTGGAGGGGGTTGGAACTGATTTACTCCATTATTTTTTGAAATTACTTATTGGCCCCTATGTGTGTACACCATGATTTTGTCTTTAATTCCTAAAGTTATATATTATATTAGGAGACTCATCCATACTATATAAGAAAGACAGTAGAGATGGTTGGTTGCCAATTTTCTCTATTATTTTTTGGAATTACATACATGTCCCTATTTGTGCACCACGCTTTTGTCTTTAATTTTTTTAAATTATATATTATATTAGGAGACTCATCTATACTATATGAGAAATCCCACAAGAGGGGTTGGATATAATTTTTTCTATTATTTTTTGAAATTACATATTGGTCCATGTGTATACACCACGCGTTTGTTGTTACTTTTTTAAATTATAGGAGACTCATCTATACTATATAAGAAAGCCTGCGGAGGGGGTTAGATGTAATTTTCTTCATTATTTTTTTGAAATTACATATTGGTCGTGTATGTACACCACACTTTTTTTGAAAATTTTAAATTATATATTATATTAGGAGAGTTTTGTACTCTGTAAGAAAGCATGTCAAGGGGTTAGATGCAATTTTCTCTATTAATTTTTAAAATTACATATTGGTCCTTGTATGTACAATATACTTTTATCTTAATTTTTTTAATTATATATTATATTATGAGAATCGTCTATATTATATAAGAAATCTTGTGGAGGGGTTGGATGCAATTTTCTCCATTATTTTTTAAAATTACATACTGGTCTTTGTGTGTGTACACCACACTTTTTTCTTTAATTTTTTAGATTATATATTATATTAGGAGTCTCATTTATACTATATAACAAACCTTGTAGAAAGAGTTGGAGGCGATTTTTTCATTTT
Source organism: Alisma plantago-aquatica (assembly GCA_963693085.1). Lineage (NCBI taxonomy): Eukaryota > Viridiplantae > Streptophyta > Magnoliopsida > Alismatales > Alismataceae > Alisma > Alisma plantago-aquatica. Next base: position 1,776,834,850 of record OY856409.1, read on the forward strand.
CTTTTGAAATTACACATTGGTCCTTATGTGTGTACACCACACTTTCGTCTTTAATTTTTTATATTATCTTAGGAGACTCATCTATATTATATAAGAAAGCCTACGGAGGAGGTTGAATGTAATTTTCTATATTATTTTTTGAAATTACATATCGGTCCCTGTGTGTACAACACACTTTTGTCTCTTATTTTGTAAATTATATATTATATTAGGAGACTCGTCTATACTATATAAGAAAGTCCACAGAGGGGGTTGGATGCAATTTTCTCCATTATTTTATAAAATGACATAATGGTCCATTTGTGTGCACACCACACGTTTGTCTTTAATTTTTAAAATTATATATTATATTAAGAGACTCATCTATACAATATAAGAAAGTCCGCAAAGGGGGTAGTCTAATCTATACTATATAGCAAACCCCATCGAGGGAGTTAGATGTAATTTTCTTCTTTTTTTTGAAATTACATATTGGTCCCTATGTGTGTACATCACACTTTTATCTTCAATTTTTTAAATTATATATTATGTTAGGAGACTCATCTCGTTTATATAAGAAATCCTACGGGGGGGAGTTGGATGCAATTTTCTCCATTAGTTTATGAAATTACACACTGGTCCCTATGTGTGTACGCCAAACTTTTGTCTTTAACTTTGTAAATTATATATTGTATTAGAAGACTTGTCTATATTATATAAGAAAGCTTGCAGACACCACTCTTTTATCTTTAATTTTTTAAATTATATATTATAGTAGGAGATTTATCTATACTATATAAGATAGCATGTTGATGGGCTTGGATGCAATTTTCTCCATTATTCTTTAAAATTACATATTTGTCCTTGTGTGTACATCACACTTTTATTGCAAAATTCAAATTGTATATTATATTAGGAGGCTTATCTATACTATGGGGTTGGATATGATTTTCTCCTTGATTTTTTGAAATTATATATTGGTCGTTGTGTGGGTACACCACACTTTTGTCTTTAATTTTTTAAATTATATATTGTAATAGGAGGCTCGTTTAGACTATATAAGAAAGCGCACGGAGGGGGTTGGATTTGATTTTCTCCATTATTTTTTGAAATCACGTATTGGGCCATGTGTGTGTACACCACACTTTTATTTTTTATTTTTTAAATTATATATTATATTAGGAGTTTCATCTATACTACATAAGAAAGCCCGCGGATGGAGTTGAATGTTATTTTCTCTATTTTTTTAAATTACATACTGGTCCCTCTATGTGTACACCACATTTTTATCTTTAATTTCTTAAATTGTATATTATATTAGGAGACTCATCTATGCTATACAAGAAAGCCCGTGGAGGGGTTGGATTTCTCTATTATTTTTTGAAATTACATATTGGTCCATGTTTATGTGCACCACACTTTTATTTTTACTTTTTAAAATTATATATTATTTTAGGAGACTCATCTATACTATATAAGAAAGCCTGCAGAGAGGGTTGAATGCAATTTTCTCTATTATTTTTTGAAATTACATATTGTTCCTTTTGTGTATGAGAAGACCTAGTAAGATATGTATTGTACATATTTATTGCATTTTCTCTTTCTCAAAGTTTAGCTTAAAATATTCATTACAGCCTACTACGGCACACGTGCATAGCACAGGTTTATGCTGTAGTAGGGATAAAATGGATAAGCATCACACATATACCAAAGAATTAAACTTAATTGTTTGAAACTTCTCTGCTTTGAAAATCCTAATTTAGAAGAGATTTCTCAATCCGGTTACTCAACACACTTTAAACATATAACCTGCCATGTACATCAAACGATCTGGTTCGTCTTTACGTTTGCAACACCTACAAGGTTTGCATTGAAATGGTCGACAAGCGGGTCTACTTGCTAAGCCGAACGATCAGTCCATCCCTTTCTTTTTAAAAATTAAGTATATAACGCATTGGGTTAGAAGATAAGATTTTCTCACACCCTCCCCACCCCTGCCGGAAGGATTTCATGAGGGGGTGTTGTGCTTGACCACTTGAACCACTCTTTACCAAGTGTTGTATAACGCAATTAGAGTAATTGTATCCTTATAGGTCATTGTGGTAGCCTTCACAAACTGATGGAGTCATAGAGGAGAGGTTACAAAAGAAGTAGCTGCCAGAAAAGGGGGCCTCCGTAGCGCGCCTAAGTCTCCGACAACTCGGTTTGCCTCTTTGTCAATATTCTGGAAGGAAATAGCACACTCGTTGCTGCTAGTGCGAATGTCTTGAAACACGTGGAAGATATTCCACGGGAGGCTGACTTTTCCATGTATCGTCTCAGATATTTGATTGAGATTCCAGTTCAAAACTGGTGGGTAGGAGCTGAAGAGCTTTGCCCATATTGATGGAATAGAAAATGGCTTCAATGTGTCCTGAAAGTGTCCTGGGCTAGGTCTGGAGATGAGACACCCCACTCTAACACGTCGTTTCTGTTACGAGCAATACCCTGATTGTTATCTTGGAAATATTGGCATCTTGGATTTTCCATCTTTTCACCGCTAAGTTCGTCTTTAAGCGGCCTTCTGCTGCCCTTTCCCATCCTACATGTGAGTAAATTTTGGAGTAGATCTTGGGCAGTAGAAAGTGATGTCATTGCCATTCTTCTTGTAGTTGGTGGTTACCTCCTAGATCATGGACTGCCGTGTCTCTAGCCATGGCGTTGAGGGTGTGAATAGCCTCACTCCATATCATGTTGGTATTAGGAGAAAGGCCATCAAATCTGCATGCACAACGAGCCTTCCATATCTGCCATAGAACGATCTGAGGGAGGTAGCCCCTCAATTTTCCAAGATAGGTGTGTGGCTTGGGACCTGTCAAGGAATGACCCATTGCCTAAACAAATATGAAAGCTTGCTCACAGACACTTGAAGAAAACATGTGAGTAAATTTTGGAGTAGATCTTAGGCAGTAGAAAGTGATGTCATTGACATTCTTCTTGTATTTGGTGGTTACCTCCTACATCATGGACTGCCAAATATGAAAGCTTGCTCACAGACACTTGAAGAAAACATGTGAATAAATTTTGTAGTAGATCTTGGGCAGTAGAAAGTGATGTCATTGACATTCTTCTTGTATTTGGTGGTTACCTCCTACATCATGGACTGCCAAATATGAAAGCTTGCTCACAGACACTTGAAGAAAACATGTGAGTAAATTTTGGAGTAGATCTTGGGCAGTAGAAAGTGATGTCATTGACATTCTTCTTGTATTTGGTGGTTACCTCCTACATCATGGACTGCCGTGTCTTCGGCCATGCTGTTGACGGTGTGAATAGCCTCACTCCATATCATGTTGGTATTAGGAGTAAGGCCATCAAATCTGCATGCACAACGGGCTTTCCATATCTGCCATAGAACGATCTGAGGGAGGTAGCCCCTCAATTTTCCAAGGTAGGTGTAGTGGGTGGCTTGGGACCTATCAAGGAATGACCTATTGCCTAAACAAATATGAAAGCTTGCTCACAGACACTTGAAGAAAACTCAACATTTTCTTTTACTTAAACCTTGATAAGACAAACGATCAATCCATCCGTCAACTAACAAATAGACTTACCAAGGAATGACCCATTGCCTAAACAAATATAAAAGCTTGCTCACAGACACTTCAAGAAAACTCGCCATTTTCTTTTACTTTTATGTAAAAGAATAACCATTTAGAATTGCAAACCACGTCACCAAGAAAAAGGCTATAAACGGGCTTTTGGCTTCTACATTTTTTTCCTGTATTGCTTGATATTACATGGCGAGTATGTCAACTACAACACATTATCAACTACTTCAGAAACCCCAAAAAAAGAAAAACAACCAGCCATCCTCCAGTTTCTGAATGCAGCCTCTCAATGTCACTACTTACATCTGAAACAGTAAAAAAGTTTAATTAGTTGGTGAAAACGGAAATAGACATGGGAAAAAATAGAAAAATGCAAAGGGCCTATAAAATCCTATGAAGCTATTTATTAGTAGTGTTTAGACTTTGTAACAGACAAAAAAAACATAGGCAACCATGGATTTCCCATATATGCAAAACTACCATTCATATTCATTTCCCATATATGCAAAACTACCATTCATATTCATTTCCACAGAAAAAAAATCATTAGCATCATAGACATACTTCAAACAGATTAAATAACACATGGGAGTGAGGAAGATGTTTATGGACTTGTGTTTAGCAAAATTGACAGGATTTATGCTAAAGAAGAGGTGGGCGATGTGCTAGAGCAGGAAGATTTCAAGTGATCAAGAAAAACAGACAGTTGTTAGGGTTATGAATGCATACGTGCTTGTTTTAACAAATGAACAAATGAACTTGACCGGTGGCCCAACTGATAAAGCCTGCTGGGGGTTGTACCGCAGGTCGCAGGTTTGAAACCGGAACCTGCTGGGTCACTACAGGGTGGTATAACTCTTTATGTGCTCGCAACTACTAGGCTCTTGCCACCTTTTGGAAACTAAATATTATTCTAAAAAACGTGTACCAATGTTTTAAAAAGCGGTATGCGTTATGCGTGCGGTGAAGTCACCTTGTAAAATATATGCGGTATGCGGGAGTATATATGAAAGTATATGCAGTTTTGATTTTTTTATAATTTAATTATTATATATATAATCAATCACACAATTGCATATTTACTTTTGTACAATTACATATTTGGACCCTAAATTTGAGATAGATTGAATATAAAGTTTAAAGGAAAAGCTAAGCACCATTTAGAATGCATTCTAGAATTATTTAAGCATAAACTTCGATGAAGCATGCACGAAATGGTTTAACACAAGTACATAACAATGATGACTAGCCAAATCATACAAAAAGATGCCTACATATCCTAGAGGTCCAAAGCAATAAACATTAAATGACCATGCGATTCATGTACAAAACATAAACAAAATAGTGCATTAAGAGAATGTTATCAATAAAACTATAATCTAATTTCGATTGAGATAACAAATGTCTATCTAAAAAGCGCTGACTAATCGGCCTTATAAGCAGCTAAGTATATGCGGCCCATGCGATCTTTTTTTGAGACACTAACGCATACAAATGAAGAAAACATATTAATATTCAAAAATTACAAGACTGATATTCTTCAGTCTATTTGAGACAAAGCTGACGTTAACTTCCAAGACAACATCATACCTGCTGCCACCATTAATCTTAACACCCAAACATATAATTTTGACCCTCAAAGAGTAATAACATCTCCACTTCTCAGAAACCTAAATGGCACACAGTTCTCATGATTATGCTACACTTTTTGCATCGCCATGAAACTTGTCAGACTTGTTAAGGCATCCATCTAGTCCAGGCTATACGGCACCCTTGGGAGTGTGTTTGTCCTAAACCTCGCCTGCTTTTGCTTTTGGGTTATTTTTGGGTCCAAGGGCATCTATGTAGATTTGAATGCAACCTTTTATAGCTCAGACGCCATATATTTTATTTATTCAGGATTAATACTCTTAAATGTGCATTTCCGGATGTCTTGCTTTATGCATGCAATCCAGCTTTTTTGAATATAGGACTATGTTAGAAAGGATAGTTATTACTTTGTTGAATATTTGGAGCTATTACATTCAATATCAATCTAATTGTTCACAGTTATTATCTTCTTTTCCTTAGCATTGATTCCAATAAGAAATTAAAAATGTTGTTTAGTTACCGAGTTTATACCACAGAAATATGTATATGAGGATATTAACCTTAGACCTACGTGTAGAGGGGTATTCATGAAAATCATAGAAATTTGCATACAAAACAGTAATTTGTTAACATAAAACTCCCCAGGTGATGATGCATGGGTGTGTCAGGTCTATTACCTTGGCACCTAGGCACCTGAACAAGTATGTGTCTTACGATTTTTAACTCAAAGCGAGAACATGCAATATAAGAGTGCTTAGGTTCAGAGACACGACCTAAATCTGAGTCAAATCCAAAACAACTTAAACCGAGCTCAATGTAATCTTAAGCCAGCATTAACATGACATTCATCTATCAAAACAAAATAAGGCATATAGACCCAACCATCTACGACAAGAGGGATACAAACATAATCCAACTTGGCCACGAGCCTGACATTTCGAGGTCAAATTTTACAAACATGCAAGCACATTAGAAGAGTATTGACACTCGCCTAAGTGTATGGCCTAAGGAACCCAACCATCAGCAACACGAAAGGGAACCAATTACGGGCTGCACCTTGTGACATAGCCAAGATGCCACATGCTAGCAACACAACCATAAAGATCAACTAATGCCAGCAACCATATGTTACCCACCAAAAAAAACAATAGTGAAATTGTTGAAGCATCCAAACATCATCAAAGATGCATCACTCCTAATCGACATACTCTCTGTCCAACATCCGGCTCAGACAAAGACAACCATAATGGTTGTAAACATTATTTGCATGCACTCGTGATACTCTCTCTCAAAACATTAACGGAGATGCCTAACTCCTAATTGACATACTCTCTCTCCAACATCCAGCTCAAACAAAGACAGCCATAATGGTTGTGAACGTACACTTGCATACACTTGTGATACCCCCCCCCCATTCAACGGGGATGCCAGTTGGAAAATTTTGGTAGCCACATGGCCAAACCACCTGCCCCTAAACGAGGAAGGAGACATCGATAAGGAGGAGAAGCTCACGCTAAAATCATGTACTTTCCGTCATGGAAGCCTCAGGGTGATGCTACCAAAGAACAAGCCATATTGTGGACTACGAGGAGGCCATTGTGGCTACAAAATCGCATCTTCAAACAAGCAAGGTCCTCACATTACTCGATGGAATCGAAGGATGACAATGTATCCTTGCTTTGACTAGACTTGGCCCGCTCCATAAAGCATGATGTTAAACAGTTGTTGAAATAACAATTACCTTGGCAGTTTCTTCCTAAGTAGTGCGAGAGGACATGTGTCATTTTAACTCCTAATAGCCAAATCCATATCAAAAGTGCATCATAGTAAGGATACTTTTGTTATATCAATAACCACCCTAGGCTTATCTCCGAATGCTTTGCTTGTGATGGGAAGGCAATGCTAGTACCAACCTATTGAGACATACCAGACTCATAGCAATGGGGATACACGAGACTAGAAAAAATATACTGAAGCCACCTTCAATTTGAGAATGGGGGCCTCCATCTTGAAAAATATGCAATCCTACTTTTCTAGGACAACAAAATTGATGTAGCAAAAAATCTCATACGACAACCGGGTTGGGTGTATTATATATTTTTATCATTTTTGGTGTTTTAGTTAATTTTGAGACTTATATTACTTCAGGGTATTTTATTATTTTAACTAGATTTTTTATTAAGTTATTAATTAGGCAATTCTACACCATTCTAACATCATTAGGGTTTGAACTTGTTTATTATACATACCAACAGTGGTACTCGTTAGGAGAGTTGAGGCTTGATTACTGGCTTTGCTAGTTTAGTGAATTGGTTCCCATCAGTTGGTATTGGATCCCAAATCCTAAACTTAAGTCTAGATCCATGACAGCCCCATTCATGGTTTGATGGCTAAACGTAGGTCTAGGATCAGTATCTTGATCCAAACTCTACGGTGGATCACCCACATACAAAAAATCATACCGCTCCCTCCAAACAATATGACGTTGATCTTCTTCTTCCTCTCCTGATTCCCTCCCTCTCCCTAATCTACATTGTTGTCCCTCGTTCCTTTCTACCCTTCTCTTTAAGTTTTGTTCTTGTCCCCATTCCTCTTTATCATCCACTTTTCTTCTTTTTTTAGCGATTCAACACCAAACACCTAGGGGACGTTATAGTCTACATTGTAGCACTACAATGTTTGTAGAGGTTGTCGACAACTCCTAGCTAGCCTTCAACCCTCAATACCACCCTAAACTCACGTATCATATTTCCTCGTAGGAGATTAAGCTAGATTTGAGGCATCGCCACTACAACTGGGAAGCGTGGGGTTGACATCCCCCACGTCTCAACAACGACAAGGAGATTCCCTATCATGCCTCTCGTCCTGTCGCCTAAAGGGATCGACACCATACTTGTCTAGGTGGCTAGGCGGTCCTTCCCACCCAAGGAGCACCTAGGTGCCATGACGCGAGCCTAGACGTCCATGGGCGTTTCATATTTTTTATTTTTTGCATATATATAAATGAATTCAGATGTATATAATTAGCTAATATTCAAATATATATATATGTTATTATGTGCTTTTATATTGGTTATATTTGAGCTCAATCAATCATAACTTCACCTACATCACACTTATCATGACCTAAGCTAGACCTAGTCAGCCCTAATTCAACCTAATATGATCTAAAATGGACCTAATTTGACTAAGCTTGCCCTAATTTGACCTAAGCCAGGCCAAATTTGGCATAAAATGACCTAATCAAGCCTAGTTTCCCTATAATATGTCCTACATTGACCTAAACGAGCCTTAATTTGGTGAAATCAGACCTAATTTCCCTCAAAAAAGACATGTTTCCCCCAAATCAGACCTAGTTTCCCCATATAAGACATGTCTTTCCCGAATCAAACATAATTTGCCCAAGTTAGACATGAGCTTGCCTAAATCAAACCTAATTCGCCCTAAAATGGCATGTTTTCCCCAAACAAGACCCCCCCCCCAAATCAGACCTGATTGGCACAAACATGACTATAGTTGATCTAAGTTGGCCAAATTCAGACCTAATAAATGCTAATTTGGCATGTAAGTGTCTTAATTTGGGCCTAAAAGGCCTTCGGCATCAACTCCAGACATTTGAAAACCTAGACGCCCTATTTAAGATAGCCCACCTGGAGCCTAGGGCGCCACCTTGAAAACTATGATCGACACCTCACAAGGAAGACTCTGGAGAGAGTGCCTAACCTTCCTCCAACTACCCTATGGCTAGAGGAGACAACGGGAGGTGTCATTCCCCTCTTTTGTTGCCACCTACAGGCTGCACAATACTCTTGTAGTACTATGGCAGCACCCCAACACATCAGCCCTTCTACAGGCTGCACAGTAGTTTTGTAGTATTGTGGCAGAAATCAGCTACTATACTCCAGCCATGTGTGATGTTGGGTATTGAATATGCAGAATCCACTGAATCTATGGATCTAATTTATGTAGTTTTTCTAGTGCAGAATTTTTTCCTAGAACTACACCAACAAATAAGCCATGGTGTGTGATGAAGACTTCGGCGTTGAGATCGTGGACTTCAAAGACGGAGTTGTGATGCATTAGGATGAGCTTGATTCATAGTCCACATTGTGAGAGGTGAGTGACCACTTGCAAACCTGTCTTGATTCTACCATAGCGTATGCCACAAATGGACATCTATGGACCTGAGTCGTATCGTCATCCACCTTTGAGATCGTTTTAATCATATAGTGTCGACTCTGACATTCCATACCAACCACATCATATGAATCAAGTTCCTCCTCAAAAGTGCCTACGATGACAATCAAATTTTGAGTGTCATGCAAAGCACCAGCCAAGCGAGATGCCGATTCTACAGAATTTATTCTAGGCTGCAAGTGTGAGTATGAAAAATAGGCCAATAACTACAATCCTAGGTTGTGATCCTCATGACACATCGACCAGCCATTCCAGATTTTGTCATCCACTGCAACATGGACTAAGGTCCCAGATCGCCCATCAGACTCTTGAGAGGCTAGTCTTTTCAAGATTGGGGAGTTGACGTAGGAAATAAGCTCCAGTGAGAGGTTGATTGGGTTTAAGTAGATATTTTTAGCTATTTGGTGGTTTAGTTAAGATTGAGTAGCTATTTCCAAGGATTTATTAGTTGTTTTCAAGGTCTTGTAAGTTCCAAGTTTTATTATTTCGGTTTTAGTTTAATATTTAATTAGGTTAAGACTGAGGCAAATTTTCAAAATGTTCACATCATTAGGGTTTTATTCCATTTATTATAAATACCATCCATGAGATACTGGTGTGGACAATTAAAAACTTGATTGTTGATGTTAATTTCATGTGGCTCTATAGAGCAATACGCACCTAAAAGGGAGACTCACGGATCATCACGAGCCCACTGGACTATACTTCATCAACAAACATAACCAACACACTCTTGATATCTAATGGAGAACACTTCCTACTAGACCATCTTCGCCCCTCCCCCCCAGAGAAACTAAAGCTTCTTTTTTATAAAGAAAAGCCCTACATTCTGAAACAAGAAATATTGTCTTGTACTTATTATATTGTATGTGGTTGACAATACACACATGCAATGCAAGTTTACATTCATAAACCATCAGCAAGACCATTTTATAACACTTGTGTTGAGGACATCTTAATGAAAATGGTACAATAAAGGTCAATCACGTAGAGTGATATGTACTAGGTGTGACTACTTAAATTTAGCATAATGACAAATCTAGAATGACGCTTGCTATTTAGGTTAAACATATTGTGACCCATTTGCATTGACAGTGATCAGCCCCATTTTGCCCCTCCCATTTTTTGCTTCATTTCTTACTATTCAAAGGTATCCATTGTTCTCCGTCACTCAAAGCAGGTTTGAAGACCTAAACATGGATCTCTTCAGTAAGTCAATCAAGCTCATTAGAAAGTGCCTCCTGATGCTAGGATGAATTAGAGTCGCAAGATCATGTGCTAAGATTTTTACAACATATCAATTATTGTTGTCGTGCTCCGTCACAAGCAAAGCAAACCTCCATTTGGGAGAAGAAATGATCACACACAGAAGTATTCTCATGTTTGAAGTGTCGCGCATTAGTGCTAGAATCCAAATTAATATGGTGACAAGGGTCAATTTTCGTCGCCCTATGCCTTCCAGCGACCGAGAGAGAGGACATTTGATTAATGATAGAGGGGCATTGCTTGGGAGAAGAAAGGAAAAGGAAAAAAGATAATTTAAAGAACAACTTAGTCTGGGTGATATGAGAACAGCACTCTAAACGTAAAGGTGTTTCACCATATTATGTTCAAAAGGAGTTCAAGATTTTGATAGTTTCACATAGTACACAAATTTCTATGTAATTAACATCATATATCAAGAAAATCCTAATGCATCCAGCACCCTCTATACTTATTAGGAAAGTTTATCAATAAACATGGAAAAGCACCCCTTCTATAGATTTTAAAACCCGTTCCCCAATTGAATCATGCATACCTACATGCACAAGCTAGCAATTTGTATAAATCGACACTATACATGAATTCACCAATATTATTTTTGAAAAGGAGTGCAAGATTTTGATATTTTCACTTAGTACACAAATTTCTATGTAATTACCATCATATATCAAGAAAATTCTGATGCATCCAGCAACCGTCTATGCTTATTAAGAAAGTTTATCAATAAACATGGAAAATTATAATGCATCCAGTAACCCTCTATGCATTTCCCAACTGAATCATGCATACCTACATGAACACAAGCTAGCAATTTGTATAAACAGACGCTACACATGAAGTCACCAACATTCTTGCATGACAAGATCACCAACTAAATGACAATGTGTGTACATAATTCTGTCTGTGTAAATGTAGCCAAACCCTATCCCAGATGAGGGTAGGTGTACTTCATCCAGCATCCCTATATGCTTATTAAGAAAGTTTATCAATAAACATGGAAAATCACCCCTTCTACAGATTTGGAAACCCATTTCCCAACTGAATCATGCATACCTATAAGCACACAAGCTAGCAATTTGTATAAACAGATGCTACACACGAAGTCACCAACATTCTTGCATGACAAGATCGCAAACTAAATGACAATGTATGTACCTAATTATGTCTGTGTAAATGCAGCCAAACACTATCCCAAATAAAGGAGGGTAGGTGTTAGCTTGACATTGAGCCATAAACCTGACACTCTGTTTATGACATGGAATCTTTTACTTTATTCATTTAAACATTCTTACTAGTGACACAATGCATTGGCACCTAGAATAGAGAAGGAGAGACCAATGTTGATTTGCAATTGCCTATGATATGATTGTGGCAAACACCACTTTGAAGAGTGGGTGCAATTGTAGCCATTTTGATTACTTTCTTACAGACGGAGTGAATGAAAAGATATGTAGATATTGTCAAATAATCCTGGGAGAATAACTCACCACATGGTTGGTAATTATGGATATTAACAAGAAGATCATAGAAAGCAAGCATAAGGGGAAATGAGATAGAAGAATCAAGTAGTGGAACCTTATAGAAAGAAGAAAATGATGCTTCCGTTAAACTTATCAAAGAAGACACTTGCAACTTGGACACCAAAGTTAACACAATACGACATAATATGCACTCCTTAACTACAAGAACCACCAAGGAAGTTTTAAGAAATCAAGAGATCACGGGCCTCCATGGAAAGAGACATGGTGGTTGAACGGTGAAGTAGAAAAACTATAAATCTTAAAGGACAAATGTATAAGAGCTTTCCCAAATCCAAAGATAATGAAACAACCCAAACATACAAAATACAAAGAAGGAAGATGAAGTAGTTCAAGAGGCGAAATCTAGATACTACGAAGAAAATAATAAGTTGAATACCAAAGAAGGGGAAAATTATGTACATATTATAGAAAGGCTTGTATTAGAGAGAAAAAGAAGAGATCTGGTCCAAGAGAAATGCATCAAGAAAATGAAGATTGACTAATAGTTAAGGATGATGATGTCAAGAATCATCGGAATACTACTTCCATAAACTTTTCAATTAATATACTTCAACTATAGAATATTGAAGAGAAATGTATTGGATGAGTAAAAAGGTTTACAGCGCATTCTCTTATATAGGATAAGAGAGGAGATACAAAAATAGAGATGAGCAATATGGGACCAAACCACACAAGTAAAAAACATAAGTGAGGCACATGCTAGTCACATGTCACTCAGTGAAACATAAACATATCTCTATACTCCCCCTCAAGCTGGAGCGTAGATGTCGAACATGCCCAGCTTGTCTACCAGAGTCTGGAAGCGAGCTTTTGGAAGAATTTTGGTGAACATGTCCGCTACTTGTTGCTTAGTGCTGAGATATGGAGTGCAAATACGACCAGAAAGAACAGTCTCGCGAACAAAGTGGCAATCGACCTCGATATGTTTGGTCCTTTCATGAAATGTTGGGTTGCTCGCAATAAAATAAAAGCTTTGTTGTCACAAAACATCAGTATAGGACTGGAATAGGATATGTCAAACTCCTTTAGAAGACTCTGGACCCACAGAAGTTCACATGCAGTGTGGGCCATGGCTCGATATTCTGCCTCTGTACTAGACCTGGCTACGACAGTCTGCTTTTTGCTTCGCTACATAACTAGATTGCCACCCACAAATGTGCAATAGCCCGATGTAGATTAGCGATCAGATCGACTTCCTGCATAATCAGAATCTGAAAAACCAGACAGATTGCAATGGTCGTGCTTCTTATATAATAAGTCTTTGCGTGGAGAGCTTTTGAGATAGCACAGGATGTGACACACAGCGTCGCAATGACACTGTCATAGTTTGTCAAGATACCTATTGATGAATCCTACAGCAGTAGTGAGGTCAGCTCTTGTGACAGTAAGATAAATAAGCTTGCCAACAAGCCTTCTGAACTGGTGGTGATCAGCATAAGGGGAGAGCTTTCATCGTCCCAATCCATATTTGGGTCAAGAGGTGAGTTGGCTGGTTTACAGCCAAGCATACCAATTTCCAGCAAAAGATCAAGGACATATTTTTGCTAGGAAAGGCACAATCCTGCAGACGATCTGGATACCTCAATGCCTAAAAAATATCTCAGCTTTCTGAGATCTTTGGTACAGTGTTTTTCCAAGTAAGTTTTAGTTGTCTGAATGCCCAAGGTATCACTGCCAGATAAGATAATATCATCAATATAGACAATAAGAATGACTAGCCCTGCCATAGTTTTGCAAATAAAGACAAAATGATCTGAGTGGGAACGACGAAAGCCAAAAGTTACTAAGATCTGACTAAGTTTGTCGAACCAAGCACGAGGGCTCTATTTTAGGCCGTAGATGGTCTTTCTCAATTTACAAACCTGCGAGGAGAACTCCCCCTAAGCAACAAACCCCGGTGGTTGCTCCATGTAAACCTCTTCCTACAAGTCTCCATAAAGAAACGCATTTTTGACATCTAACTGAAATAGGGGCCATTCTTTGTTGACACCAAAAAAAATCAAAATTCGAATAGAGTTTAAACGTGCTACAGGGGAAAAGGTTTCAAAATAGTCCACACCATATGTTTGTGTATACCCCTTTGCCACAAGACGAGCTTCCAGTCCCTCAATTGTACCGTCTGGTTGATATTTAATGGTGAAGACCCAGCGGCATCCAACAGTAGGACAGGAAGGAGGACGAGTCACAAGTTCTCACGTCTTGCGATCAGAGAGTGCCTGCATTTCATGTTCCATCGCCTATTTCCATGCAGGAATAAGAAGAGCTTCTACAGCAGTCTTGGGAATAGCGACAGCAGAGATAGTAGAAGTGAAGCGCACAAAATTGTTATTCAGATTAGCAAATGAGCAGAAATGACTAATAGGGTGTTTTGTGCAGGAACGAACACCCTTGCGTTGGTTGATAGGCAGGTGTAAATTAGAAGTTACCTCAGTGGTTGTATGATCATCCACAGAAGGAGGAATTGGTTGTGGAGGGGTCATGGAGAGAGTATTGGTCTTGTTTCATCGCTTGTATACTTGCAGAGGTCGGGCTTCAGGCAGTTCAGAAGATGGCAAAATCTCAACAATATCAGGCAACGGAGTTGGTGCCAGCATATCACTGGAGAGTGATGCTCCATCATCAGAGTAATAAGGCATATGCTCAAAAAATACTACATCCGCACTCACAAACCATTACTTCAGATAGAATCAAAACAGTGATAACCTTTCTGGGTTCTAGAATATCCCAGAAAGATACACTTGGTGGAGTGAGGATCAAGTTTGGTTAACCTCGGGCGTAGGTTTTTGACAAAACAGGTACACCCAAAAATACGAGGGGAACATAGAACAGTTGAGCATCAGGAAAGAGAATGTTGTAAGGAATTTTATTGTGCAAAA
This sequence comes from Alisma plantago-aquatica, assembly GCA_963693085.1. Classification (NCBI taxonomy): domain Eukaryota; kingdom Viridiplantae; phylum Streptophyta; class Magnoliopsida; order Alismatales; family Alismataceae; genus Alisma; species Alisma plantago-aquatica. The sequence continues at coordinate 1,776,849,886 of OY856409.1, forward strand.
CAGAAGATGGTATGCGATTGATAAGATAGCACGTCGTAGAAACAGCCTCATGCAGGAAACGGTGAGGAACTTTATAATGAAGAAGTAAAGTGTGAGCAACCTCTAACAAGTGACGGTTTTTTCGTTCAGTAACTCCATTGTGTTGTGGAGTGTAGGGACAGGTAGTTTGGTGTAGGGTGCCATGGATAGAACAAAAAGATGTCACCGGTTTTTGTAAAAAATCAAGGGCATTATCGGTGTAGAAAATTTTAATGGCTTTGCTAAATGTTTCCGTATTTCAGAGAAAAAAACACTAATATTATCCAAAACCGTGCAGCAATCTTTCAGTAAAAACAACCAAGTAGCACGGGAGTAATCATCAATAAAGGTCAGAAAGTATTTACCCCAGAATGACTAGGAATAGAACATGGACCCCAAATATCCATATAAACAATATCAAAAAGTGTTTTTTAACCAATATTTTTCTTAGTGGGAAACACATAACGAGTTTGTTTACCCAACTGACAAGATTCACAAGAAAAGGTTTTTTCAGATAAAGCAGGAAATAAATGTTTCAACTTTGCTGCAGAGTCTTGTTACTGATGTTGACCAAGCCGATAGTGCCACTAGAGTCTTGTTACTGATGTTGACAGAAGAGCAGACGCCGATGGTGGTTCATCCAGATAGTAGAGTTCGTCTGGTCCCTCATGGCCTGAACCAATCCTCATTTTCGTGCGGAGATCCTTCAAAACACAACCAGAAGGATCAAATTTAATGGAACACTGAAGATTTTTATAGTCTTACTGACAGAAAGCGAGTTAACAGGAAATTTCGGGATATATAAATCAGATTTTCGATGCAACTTCCGGGATAAGGGAACAGTGTCGATGTCGTGAACAGAAGTTTTAGACCCATCAGCGATAGTAATAGGTGGAATATGTGTGGTTTTAGTAAGGGCAGAAAATAAGTTGATGGCACCGGCCATATGAACCGATGCACCAGAGTCAATGTACCATTTATTGTTACCAGCAGAAGGAAGGCGAGCAATGTAGAGGATCCAGCAACATACGTAGAGGGAAGCTGAGTCATGCGTTCCTAAAAAAATTTCTCGAACTCTACGTTAAGCCACTTAGTTGAAGGTGTAGCAGATGGCTGTTCAAGTGTAGTATCAGTCGAAGTCTCTGCAGATGCTTGGTTAGCCCAAGCAGGTTTACCGTTCTTGATCCAACATCGGTCTTCATTGTGATTGTCGCGACCACAGAAGTTGTAGAAGCGAGAACCAACAGATTGTCCGCGACTAGGGGCAATAGAAGATGTGTGTCCACTGTTAGGAGAGAGACGTCCTCCACGACCACGACCACGACCTTGGCTACGACCGGATTCAGTGGTGCGAACAGCCAGAGCAGGGTGTTCGATTGCAGGAGTGGAGGTCATAGATAGAAGTCTTTGAACCAACTTGAGGACATCGCGAAGAGTTGGCAGTGGGTTAATGGACAGAATCTAGTCAACCACCCCATAAAAGGAAGCAAGAAGAGTAGCCAGAAATTGGACCAATTGTAGTTCATTGCGTTGCTCTGGGCCTCTTTGATGTCGGTTGTCAAGGGGTGATAGAATTCATATTCATTCCAGAGGGCAGAGCATTGATTGTAGAAGTCTTCAACAGCAGTGTCAGAGGAAAATTCCTTCTTGGCCAGACTAGGTTTTAAAAAGCGGGAAGCGTGCAAATTGCCCCCCTTAAAGCGAAAAGCGGGAAGCGGGAAGCGGGTTTTGAAGCGGAATAAAGCGGATGCTTTTTGAAAAAGCGGCCCACATTGTTTAGAACATTTTGAAAAATTTTGTGATTGCCATACTACTAACAAAAAGAAATATTACTCAACAATCAAGCATTATGAATAATATTTCACTGGATCGAATTTAGCTGTTTCAAACAAACATTATATTTGTGTATACTATCACATTATATTCAGTAAGAACTGATAACTAACAAGCAGGTATTGTAACATGTTAGAAAATTACAGATCATCAAATTACTTCGTATGTTAGTGAGTACTAACTCATGTTACATTGTACTGCAATATTGATACACTGTATCATCATATGAAAAAAATACATATCATGCAATTCTTTTTTTTTAATAACGAGGAACCCCTCCCGGGATCGGCCACTATTGGAGCCCACCCAGCCAAAGGTAAATCCCAGAACCAGCCGCGTACATGGGGGCACCGCGGCACGCTCAGTAACGTGGGGCCTTGTTGCACCCCGAGGATTACGCCCAGAGTCGAACCCGGGTCCCTTCATTGGGGATTGTCGAGCCGCACCACTGAGCTACTCCCTCGCCCCCATATCATGCAATTCTTATACTTGCATTATCAGTATATGACAGGATTACAGAGCATCAAATTACTTACTATACAAGTGAAACACATGTTACTTTACAAAACTGATACACTCCAATATGGTACCGATACAAACCATGCAATTAGTAATGCTAAAAGAATATAAAATGAACAAATTATAGACCTTCAAAAAATTGAGTACCAGTAAGTGTTGATGGATGTTACTTAATAATATTAATATACTAAGTTAGAATATTAGCTAAATGACTACTGATTTATGACAACCAATAAAAGAACTCAGACATAAATCTTAACCTACTGCTACAATTGATGTATTAAAAAGGATCACAGGCTTGTTACACCATACCATTAGATACTAGCTATCAGGATGTTTTGATAAGAATTTCAAAATGTAATCATTTTCTATATGTATTTTAATAACATAACAGTAACAGTAGTCAGTTCCTATATGTATTTTGATATGCAATGCTAGCAGACAAGCAATGGTTCTGTATTAATTGTCACACAACAATTATAAATTTTTGCACGTGAGCAACGGTAACGTATAAAAAGTTTGGAAGGAAACAGTAAACTTAACGTAGAAATGGTGATAACGGCTAAATTAGTAATGTTTAATAAGATAACACAATACACAAAATGGAGAATGGGACGACAGGGTGCTATTGTTTTATTTATTTCACTTAACCAACACATTATGACATATTCTAGCCTGAAGCGGACAAAGACGATCGCTTAAGCGGGTCCAATAAAGCGGGCTAAAGCGGGCCAAGGCGGATAAAAGCAGCCACTTCCAGTAAAAATGCTCCATTAGCCGCTTCAGGTGAAATTACTACAGATCCTACTGCTGAGCGCTTAAGCGGCCGCTCCAGCCGCTTTTTTAATCATTGTGGCCAAAGTTTTAAAAATTTCAAAAACTCACTTGGGATTCTGCTGATGAGAATATACATGAGATAGTTGATCCCACATTGCCTTAGCATCATGAAGACAAAGTAACGAATGGTTGATCCATGGCTCGGTGCTATTAAGAATCAGGACATAACACCGGAGTCGTCTTTGGACCATTTTGCATAAGTTGCTTGCTTGCTTTTCTCATCCGTCGTAGCAGCAAGAGCAGCAGGAGGTTCAGTAGTGATATGAGAAGGACAGCCTTGTGCTTTAACATACAAGACAAAGGACGCCGACCAGAGATGATAGTTGGAGTCGTCATGTTTAACCGTGGTAACACATAGGGAACGGGGCGGCTCGACAGAGGCCATAGTGAACAGATCTGAAGCAGAAGGAAAGACAGTCAGTGCAGCAGCAGCAAAACTCAGCAACAGAGATCAACGGATCCAAAGCAACCCGCTACGGGGCAGTAGAACAGCATTGTAGATCTGATATATCAGATCTAAGAGACCCGCTACGGGCAAAGTAACGGATAAAGGAACCTACGCCGTCACGAGGAAAATCAAGATCCCATCATGAGGCATAGGCAGAATAAGCCAAAGAGTCGGGGGGGACTCTCAACGGGCAATAACTATGGTTGTCCAAAGACGTAAATGTGTAGAGAAGTAGAGTTAGGGAGGAAGGATGTTAGATGAGCAGGGTAATGGTGGATTTGTTTGGTGGAAGGAGAAGTGAAGGTAGATCAGGCATGGGAGATGGTGGTGGGGACAAAAGGAGGAGAGGGTGGCGGCGGGGGGGTAAGAGGGGGGGGAAGGGGGCGGCAACGAGTTGGGGGGATGGGTGGCGGCAAGTGGGGGGGCGTTGGCGGCGGGAGAGCAGGGTTGCGGCGGCGACGGGAGGGTTGGCTTAGGTCATGAGGAGGAAAAGGGTTAAGGTGGGAATTTGCACCGGGAGGGAGAACCTGCTCTCAATACCATATAGAATATTGAAGAGAAATGTATTGGATGAGTAAAAAGGTTTACAATGCATTCTCTTATATAGGAAAAGAGAGTAGATACAAAAACAGAGATGAGCAATATGGGACTAAACCACACAAGTAAAAAACATAAGTGAGGCACATGCTAGGCACATGTCACTCGGTGAAACATAAACATATCTCTATAATAATGTCAAAAACTAATGTACTTTGGATGCATGAGATATCATCACCTACAGCTGATGAGTTACAAAATTATAGGTCAAGAATGCTATTGACTCTGATGAGAGTGGGACAAGAAATGTAACCCAAATGATATCCTTATTGTTATTTGGAAGAGTATGGGGAGAAAGTAGTTATGTGGTTACTACTTTCTTCCATACGATTATGAGGACAAAGAAAATGCTAGATAAGTGGAGGAACAAGACCATACTCCCCATCAGCAACACCAATTCAGATATCCATAGCTAATCAAACGATAGAGATATCAAATTGATGTGTCACACTTAATCAGAAAAGGATTGTTTAGTACAGACTAAGATCTATAACAAAGATCAGACAACCAATTTGCTTTTATGCTTGAAAGATCTACAAAAGATGCTAAGGCTTGTGAAAAGTAAAAAAAAAGGATCTTCATAAGATTTAAATTTACTTAAAAATGGTTTATGATCGAGTACTGAGGCAAGTGCTTTGGTGGTTTTGAAGAAAAAGGGTAACATAGTTTAATTCTTTGAATAAAGACATGTACGGTAGCCAACTACGAGTATCATGACTCCATGGAGACTCCGATATTTCTAATTACAATTTGAGTACATCAAGGATCGGCTTTGTGCCCATATCTATTAGTTCCTGTCATGAATGAGTTGACAAAGCATGTTGATGGAATCCCTTAGTGCATAGTATTTGATGATGACATTGCGTTGATTGATGAATCTAAAGACAAACTGAATACAAAGTTGAACTTTGGAGAAATGCACTAGAGTCTAATGGATTTTAGATCCACATAATCAAAGTTGAGCATATGCATTGCAATTCCAACCAGTCTACAGTGATAGTGCTAAGTTGGATGGATTGGATGTACCAAATGTGATAATTCATTATTTGGGTTCTATTATCCATATGGTACCAAATGTGATCTTTCATTACTTGTGTTCTATTATACATATGGATGGTGATGTTCAAGATGATGGATGTCACATGATCACGTCAAGATTGATGAGATGAAGTGCACTTGGCACCGTTTGCTGCGTAAGATCCCTCTCAAATTGAATAGAATTTTATGTGAGTCTGATTGTGATTTAAGACCAAAAGATTCCTCTCAAATTGAAAAAATATTTTATTTATAAACTGGCATATATGGCCAACAATGTTGTACGACTTTGTTTCAAAAAACAGTCCGCACGACCACATATGCTCCTGCATATGCCTAAGTGGTCACCTTGCCGCAGCACATATTGCTAATCAGTCCAATAAGCGATCACGAGCCGCATATGCAGGCCACTTGCCCGATTAAGCAGCCAATTAAATTCCCGCTTTTTGAAAAGCCCAATACTTATACCTGTACAGCAACACATGGATATATGCATTTAATTTTGATATTTGCATATATAATCAGATATTCATATGTATAATATCAAATATATATAACAATTTTGACACACATTTGTTCATGTATATATATATATACCTCTTGACATATTCAATGTATAATATATATACAATATACCTACATATACACATTTCACACACATCTATGTACATGCATGTATGCATTTTGATTTTTTCACATACATATACACCCACTACCATGGTTGTATAGGCGGCCGTGACCAGGCGTTTCATATGGACGCCCAGGTGGAGGCCCAAGCATTTTTATAGATATATTATTTTAATATATATATATATATATATATATATATATATATATATATCTACACATATTAATAGATATATCTAAACTGCATGTATAGTAAAAATAATACATTCAAAAACCTGAATTCGTAGTACTTTTTAGGAGATATTTGCCATTTTTCTTTATTGGGCTTTTATAAAGCCGATTTGAGTTAATCACAAATTGATTACTCGTAAATCAGAAATCAGAAATGCTAACTATATTTGTATTTCTATTCATAAGGCAGTAAATTTTAAAACAAAACAGTAGATTAATAATAAATAGATAAGTAAATACAAATCAATAGATAGTTAAATACAAATCAGTAGATACATAAATACAATCAGTAGATAAGTAAATACTAATCAGTAGATAAGTAAATATTAATCAGTTGATAGAAATAAGTAAAATTAAAATCTTAGTTACATGTATTACTTCTGGGAGCCCAGATTAGGGCGGGGCTTGGGCCGCCTGGGTTACCTGGGCGCCTGCCTGTCCAACACAGCCCTCTACACAAATTTAGTACATTTAAATGAAATTTCAATATTTGTATGCATATTATACAAATATTCCTTATTTAAATACTTATATATACATATATAAACATTTCATACGCGTGTATAAATATGTTTGCATCAAACTATATATAATTCCATACCACATTTTAGTTATATTAATTGACAAAGTCAATGTCATTTTATGATTGCATATAATAAATTTATAAAAAAAATGCAAAGTCGCATACACTCCCGTATATACCCTGCATACCACATTACTCTATACGGTACCCTATCCGCCCATACACCGCATACTGCTTTTTAGAAGTTTGTTGTATGGGAGTGAATTTTGGGCAGTGAGAAGACAAATGTCAGCAAGATAAATGTGGAAGAAAAATTGGAGGATATATACTTCATACATCATGCAGAGTTGCAGACCTAGCTTGGCAATTAAGTTAGCACTTTGCATTAGAGATGCTATATGTGGAGTCACCGTCTTCTTTTCAGTAAAAAAATCACAAAACAAATGAAAATTTACCCAAATGTGCCCACACCATTGACAAAATAGGATTTTGGCAATATAAATATTAGCATTATCAGAGATTTTTGAACTAAATGGCTTTGTCAAATTATTTAAAGGTAAATAATTCAAATTTTAAGAGATGTAGTCAAGCTTGACTGTTGGAACATATTTATTAAGCATCCTTTTTTTCATCCTTGCAAATCTATTTCAAACTTTATCCACTAGTATCATGCTTATTTCAACCTTAAGTAGGAACCATTAGGCGCCACTTGAACATGTAGACCCCAATTGGGTGCCAGGAGGAGATGTCAGACCCATATGGGAGTCAAATTAACACATAGGCTCCCATCTGCCACATCAGCCAACACGCTGGTTCTCACGCGTGTCGGCGATTACTTTATGCATTACAGAGCTGGGGTAGAATTGAGAGTTAAGTAAATATGAAAAAGTTGCATTTTTGCAATATGAAATTCCTAATTATACTACCAAAATGACAAGGGCGAATGAAATGAAATGTTGTGTCACTTATAATTCTACTATCACAACAAAAGGGTACGAAGGTATAAGAGGGGCGAGAAAGAAGTGATTATATAGGATACAAGATGATGAACATATGCTTAATTGGATGCAATAGTAAATCAGGTTAGAAGAAGCTCCACATGAAAAGGTCATATTTGATTTTGTTAAAAAGATAGCACGAAAAAAGCATCCTACAACCTCATTCGACTGCACATAATAAGAATACAACATATACATTGACCAATCGGAACACATACATCTCATGTGTCATAGCACCTGGGCAACACATACACTACAAGTGTTGACAAAACAATTACGCTCGGATAGGCAAATAAGAGTAACTTTAATAAGATCACCATCGGACCTAAGGAAGTTTTCATGTCATGGACCAAAAGTGACCCCATCCAACCATGGCCACAGCCTCATTGTACCCCACGTAATCAAGGGCTAAGACTGAGTGTCAAATGTAACATCGATAATTTTATGTGAATTATTACACAGTTTAGGCTCATATAGATTATACTGGTCGAGCAACACCATTAGAGCAAAGTGGTGCAGATCATATAATCCCAGTGACAGCAAAAAACCCTAGTATTCCATGATTCTATGCAACAAGAGTTAAAAAAACTGTTCATGGATTAGATGTGATTCATTACACGGTTTAAGCTCATCCAAATTGTACTAGTAGAAATTGACACCAATAGAGCCAAAAGTAGTAGAGAGCATTTAATCCCAAAGACAAACAGAAGTTTTCATATTCCATTACATATTGAGTCAATATTCTCCTCATTTGAGAGTAATTAGAGTCCATAGTCACATGTAAACCACAGCATAGGTAAAGCCTAGATTCATATAGCATCAGAATCTAAGAATCCCAGAGAAGCAGTGTAGATACTCTCATACTTATCTGCTAGCAGTGTAGATACTCTCATACTTATCTGCTAGCAATTGTAGTAGTAGTTACCATACAGTTGTGTAGAAGCACTCCAAAGCTACAGAACAGCAGCAGGTTTTGAAGCATATTATTGCTTGTGAGCACAGCCTAAAAAGTCCTATTTGTTTCAAGATATTTATTGGCATTAATGATATGGTGTTCTTATATGTATTGTTGGATGGATATTACAAGCATGTCTGGCACAATGTTGGTAGCCACAACACAGTTGCCCACTAGTAGAAGATTCTCACTGCAATCTGTGGGAACTCCCAAACGGCCACTGCTGCACACAAGACAAATGCACTTGATTATATAGAATCATTGGGGTTGCTGTGAAGCTGCTAGTGATCAGCAACCTCTTTCCACTGCTCTTGATGAGTGATGCCAAACAGAGCCTAGATCACCTTCTTAGTTGTCGATGGTTAACTAATCATTATATTGTGAGCATTCTATAATGGTGGCAGTTCAATTGAATCGGCCACAAAGCACGGAAAAATGTTTTGAAGAAAACTTCAAACACTGTTTTTTTTTAAATCTTGAAAAACCACGTGATTTTGCAAGGCACGGTTAGGAGTATAATAAAGAAATTAAACCAAGGCTATTATACAACTTTGAATTTTGAACTATAACAGTACTAAATTTGTTTGAGTTAGAAGAAGAAAAATAGAAGATTTTTTGGATTTGATACTTTTGGATTCTTAGCACCAGAAGCTTCTAAAAAGAGTTCAAAAAGTTATGAATAGTAATGTTATGGCTCCCAAGTATATGGATGTTGTATTTCAGAGGATTGGCGCAGCTTGTTGCCTGCTTGTCCTCTTCTTCAATGTAAATCCTATCTATTTTAATAGAAGATTTGGAAGGAAAAAAATAGAAGATCTGAATTGGACTAAAACAAACCCTGATGTTGTACAAATTTTGCCTTCAAAGGCTACCAATTCATAGGAAGAAATGTCGTGGGAATTTACAAAAACAGGACACTTACCAGAAGGCAGTAGAGTAGTTGCTGTGCGGACTACGTGTCGAGAGTTCTACAGACGGCGTAGTCCTTCTAGTCTTTGGTGCCAGTATAGATGATGTATACAAGTACTATGGATCAATACGAAGCCAATAACCGAATGATCCCAGGGATCTCCGTGTCAATTATAATGTATGGAACACCAGGATATCATGATCCCTCTTTAATAACCCAGATAGGGTAAATCAATGTCCTAGAAGACTGAAATCCACCATATGCAGCTAACGCTCTACACAGACGCAGGTCGCACGGCGGAATGCCGGTGGCAGATCCGCCCCTCTGCTCCACTCGTCCGTGCAGATATCATACAGAAGAACCATCCCCTCCTTAGCCCATCCGTCTCTCCCTTCAGCGGTATTATCCTCTGTGTAGTTTCGCAACCCCCTTCTGGAACCATCTCCCGTAGAGAGATGCATCAACACAACCACCTTGCTGTCCCCAGCACCTACACACGCGAACCTAAGGGCTCCGCCAACCCTGACCTGCCCAGGCACCGGTGGTGGAGTCAGTTTTGTCCATTCCCCTCCTCCAGATCTTCGTCCGGCCTTGCCGGTCGCCTCCCATCTCCAAAAGGACACGTCTACGGCGTGGCTGGCAAGGACGTAGACGCGTTCCCCAGCAGCACAAGCCCCAACCACGCATCCGCCGCCCGGCAAGGGCCGGGTCCGCAGCCACAGCCCGGTCCTGACATCATAGGCATCCATGGAACTGGCGTAAACATGAGAAGGCACCGCCGCCGGCGACGTCGGCTCGTCCCCGCGGCCCCCAACGCGGAGCCCCCCAATGACATAGAATATACCGTCAGCTGCGGCGCCGACGCAGCCGTACCGCTTCCTGGGTGCCTCCGCCACAACGGCCCAAGTCTCTGTAACCGGGTCGTACTCCTCTACGGCAGCAGTCCGGGTTGACCCCCCGGCGATGTAGATCTTGCCGGCAACGGTTGCCGCGGCGAACTTCTTGCGCGGGAACAGAGTGGCGGGGCAGTGGGAGACGGTGTTGGTCCAGGTGTCGTACCGCGCGGCGGCGGCGCGGCCTAGGGCGTAAACTGAGCGGCCAAGGGAGACGAGGCGGGCGTGGGAGAGTGACGCGGACGCGGAACCCTCGAGGATCTCGGATGGGATGGGCAGTGGGCAGGGAAGGACGGACCAGGCGGCGTATGGGGCAGCGGCAGCGTGGTGGGAGGCGGAGGAGAGCAGGCCGATGTCGGAGAGAGAAAGGGCGACGAGGGATCGGCGGAGGATGCCGAGGGAGCGGCGGCGGGAGAGGAAGGCGGGGGAGTCGAGGAGGAGCGAGAAGCGGCGGCAAACGAGGGAGAGGGCCGGGAGGGCGGCCGATGGGACGCGGGAGAGGCACTCGACTAGGATATCATCAGGGAGGGAGAGAAGAGGGGAAGGATCGGAAACCGTGCCGGGGTTAGGAGGTGGCCGCCGCGGCGTGGTGTGCTGAAAAAGGTTCGGGAGATCGGCACAGATACGCCGTGGCTCCGGGGAGATGGGATTAGTGTCGGAGCGGCAGGAGCGGGAAAGCCACGAGAGGCTGCGGGAGGAGCAGGCCTCCGCCATGGAGTGGTGATCCTGGAGCCGTGGTAGATGCTGGATCGGCGGAGGAAGGTGGCAAGTGGAAGAGTTTGTCAACAGGGGGAAGGCATGCTAGGTGAGACCGTGAGAGTAGCCGGTAAAATGACAAGCGAGCTGGCCAGACGGACGGAACAAAAATGGTGATGCTGGCAGGTGAGTATTGCTGCTACCCGCCTCCTCCCTTCCCATGTGACCACTAGCCCGACTGCGAAACAGGAAGACGGTGGCCAGCTATGAAAATGATAACCGTTACCGGACTATAGGGCGTGCGTGAAGAAAATTGTAAATGAGAACGCTATCCATTCTAAAAACTTCAATTTTAGAAATTATATATAGATATTTGTAAAAATGCCTTCTCAAAAGCGCCGATAAAACGTTTTTAATGATAAAATTTATAAATTTATATTAAAAAAATTAATACAGTAGACTTAAACATTGAAGTTATAGTTATATAGAGAGAGAGAATCACTCAGGCTAGAATACACTCTGAGTGTACGGATCGCACGTTACACTCAAATTGTTTTTTATAAAATATAAACTATTGATCTTCATTGTCATATTATAATTAGGCTGCATAAAAATTTTGAGATCATTTGGATGAGTGTAAGTAGACCTGTCAAACGGATGGGTGGGTTAGGTTTGGGTTGGGTCGTTGCGGGTTTGGGTCTCGCGGGTGCGGGTCAAAAAGACACAGTTCTAAACGGGTGGAAGAAAGATAAATCCAAACTCGACCCAGCGGGTTGCGGGTTGCCCGCGGGTGCCCATATAAAATTAAAAAAAATTACCATGCTAATGTTTGTTTACATAAGATATGCCACAAAATAATCACATTGACATGTAAACCTTTTTCATTTGTCCAAAATTTTTCTATAAGAAGAGCATCAAACAACAATACACCCATGGGCAGAGATGCTACATGCTAGTAAAGAAAAACCTCCGACTGGCTGAATTAATTACCAGTATTGTATAGATGCTAGAACAGTAAATATAATACAGATTTTAGAATCTTAACTCAAAAACATACATCTTTTAAATAGCGAGGACCACATATACCAAACAACTAAATATTAATTGAACAACGTATATTATGAAGGAGGCATCCAAATGAGATGGGGTATAAATCAGAGAACTGAAAAAAGACTAAAACTTTGGCATGTTCCAAACAGCAACTCCACATTCTTTTATTATGCAGTATGAAGATGACAACCAATAACTCGACGCCCTTTTCAATTTTCAATATGAAGATGATACAACCAACAACGCCACACCCTTTTCATTTGTAGTATGACGATGACACAACCTTATGTATGCCTCCCATTCTCACAAAATAATACAAAAGAATAAATTTTACAAACTATTTAATGAGTAAAAAATATTATAAACCAATCTATGTGTTTTGTTAACTTGGTTGTGGTTTAAAATTTGAGATAAGAGTACAAGACATATTTAATATTACCTATTACTAGACTTCAAATATATATATATATATATATATATATATATATATATATTACCTATTACTACCAAGTGGTAGTGGCTTGGACGTAAACGCACGCAAGCGGCAAGTTTCATATATACAACGTGTGTATATTTTTTTACTGATAACTAAATCTTATATAATTATTTTTATTAATAAAATCAGTGTAATAAAGTGGGTCACCCGCAGGTGCCCGCGGATTGCCCATGAAACCCGCTAGTTAAACGGGTGGGTATGGGTCTGGGTGTTTTCCAGCGGGTGGTAAATTTTAGGACCCAAACCCAACTTAAACGGGTCGACCCATGGGCACCCGCGGATTTTGACCCAGTTTGACAGGTCTAAGTGTAAGTCACTCATTTGAGGACAACAAAGTTGACGCATGAAACTAATTTGGAATGCATAATTTTTGTAGTCCTCACAACATGACCTATAAATGTCCAAATAGACTCAAATTTTGTATATGAGCTATTCATAAGATGGTTAAGAAGTAAAATAAAAATCATCATGAAAAACTACTTCAGTGTATTTTACTCCGAAACTACTTAAGTGTATTTTACTCTCATACACTCGAGTGTATTCTAACCTGAATATATATATATATATATATATATATATATATATATATATATATATATATACTCTAGTATGATTTTTGAACAAATCTAATCTAGAATTTTGAAACAACTCATATGGTTGGATTGAACTAATGTATTCTACATTCATCATTTTCATGGTCGGTACACATAAGTTGCATGTACCGGTCGGTACACACTGCCTAACCTATATATATATATATATATATATATATATATATATATATATATATATATATATATATATATATATATATATATATATATATATATATATATATATATATATATATATATATATATATATATATATATAGAGAGAGAGAGAGAGAGAGAGAGAGAGAGAATCAGGCTAATGTACACTCGAGTGTACCGGAGGCACCGTATACCTCAGTCATTTTTGAAGATGTAGTAAATTTTTTTAAAATATAAACCATAGATCTTCTTAATTATCATAAGAACATACTATATAATAAATTTAACTCATTTGGACACTTATAGGTCGTACATCTAAAGGAGGCAAAAATTTGTATTTCAAATTAGTTTTGTGCGTCGATTTCGTTGTCCTTGGATGAGTGACTTACACTCATCCAAATGAGTTCAAATTTTATATGTGACATATATTATTATTGTAACCATGAAGATCAATGGATCAGATTTTAGAAAAACATGATCTAGACAGACAAACACCATTGGGGTGTACGGCGTGATCTGTACACTCAAGTGTATTCTAGACTCTCTCTCTCTCTCTCTCTCTCTCTCTCTCTCTCTATATATATATATATATATATATATATATATATATATATATATATATATATATATATATATATATATATATATATATATATATATATATGAATTGTATGAAGGTTTATTATTTGAAAAAGATAATACGGAAATGATGCACAGCGCACATTCACGTCTATATTTACCCCGAACAAATGCATGTAGATCTACGGTACTCCTTTTATACGTGCAAGATAAATGTATATAAAAGTTGTACATATAATAACACAATAGTACACAAAAGGTCCAACTCTAGTGGACCATTGTAAGTTGTTTTGGATTGCTCTGCCGTTGTTATGAGAAACACAATATGGGGTATCGGTATGGAATATTTTATCTTTTTGGAGGGTGGAATGCGACTCTGACTTTATGAAAATTAGATCACATAGTGATAGCTCCAATTCTTAAGCTCCACAAAACATTATTTAGCGATGAGTCTTGGAGACCAACGCCCTTCAAAGTCTCATATCTAACGAAGGTAGAGGAAGAGTCATGTGTGGAGTTACAGTTCATCTAGGGAAAAAAGATTTCCCTATATGGATCCCTAAAGAGGATGGCACGTGCACAGTTGCATCTACAGAGAAGACCTTGAGCCAATGAGTTGGCGTGGGTAGGGATATAGATGGTTACAAATAGTATTTGGAACCCCCACTACCCCTCAAAGTAAATACATTTGCATAAAAACTTTTACATGGTGCAGTACCAACGGAGGACCACACTGGAGTGTGCAACATTCACCCAGCAACTAATTGTGAATGTTGTTTGAGGGGGAGTGTAGAGACATTGGATCACTTAGTTAAAGATAGCGAGATAGCTAAACTGATGTAGGCTAAGGTTGAAGCTTTGATTGATGGGGATCTCTTTTCTAGATGTTCTCCAATATCTATTACCTAAGAATGAGTTGGAGCGTTGCTCTAAGCCATACTTAGATTGGGATGTTGAGAGCATCCCTACCGCTAGTGATTCTCTAGTGTGCATGGGTAACCAAATGTTTGAGTAGATACGATAATTCTAAGATTTTGTTGAGGGGATTTTGAAGATGATATGCTTCATCTGTAGAGCTAGCTTCAAACGATTGATCATGAGTGAGGTTGGAATCCCTTAGAATGTTGCCTTGGGTTGAGTTGAGGCGGGTCTCATTCAAGAGATTCATATTAGGAGCTTTAGATGCAAAGAGGTCAGGGGGTAATACCCCTACAATCATAATTTAAACTTAAAATTTGGGGGGTATATGGAGGATAGATAGAGGGGTCATGTGTTGTTAGGTCGTGCATATGGGGGAGTCATCGAAGATCACCTAGGCACAATTTTGTTTGGTTTCATGGGACCATCTTTGGGCAAGGACTACCTAGGGTGTTGCAATATAGTTGTGGAGGTAGCTTGTTTGTGGATCATAAGGCAATTCAACCCATGCTTAGAAATGGTGTATCTAGATGTGTCTGGATGATACTTGTGTCTCCAAGGTGGTCGAATATGTTGGTATGTATGGCCAGAGATCCAATCATATGATGATTGTAATGGCATAACTTGTAAATGATTTGATTATTAATAAAGGCAAGCCTCCAATTTATTTTGTTTATGCAGTTATGATATAATGAAATAACATAATAAATGTCTAGAGAATGATATTAGTCAATGACGTATGTCTTCAGGTTGAGGACCTGAAGAATGAGATCATACGGATGTTAAGGGTATATGCATTCTTGTTATGTCCTTGGTCGATTGTTGTTGTGGAAGGTAAATAGACTGCAATAACACATAAGATCAGAGTGTGAGTTGGTTGATGGCATAATCTCATTAGTCATGACATGGCGATATCAAACCATGCACACATATACATTTTAGAGAACAGTATATTAGACAAACCCACCATAAGAGTGATACATAGAAACCTTAACTAGGTAAGTCAAAATGACGTCTTATAGTAATGGTGGTGTTTGTGGTTCTTCAACTAGAAATCATTGCATTCATCACATGTCGTTCGGTATGCTTTGACATCGTCAAATGCAATCCTGAAACATGGATTGGTATAAAAGTGATGATTGGGTGACTGTGACACATGGGAGCTGACTGTGAGTGATAGAGATGGGATTTGTCCCTCCTATGAGAGTATGATATCCAAGGCCACTTAAGTTAGCGAGACTAAGAAATATATGTCCACGTACATGTGAGCCAATATATGATATTGAGTTTGCATATATCTCATACAGTCTTCTATAGCAAGAAACATAGATTGAATGTTGAAGAGGATGACAGATCCATGCCTCGGGTTCAATTTGGATATCAGTGACAAAGGAACTATAAAAACACTGTAACACCATACACAAATTGTAGGTTGAAGTTGTTCTCCAACTTTCCATTTACTTGGATAGTAATGATGTGTGACTAGATACCACTCATTGCTTGTGATGTCATAAGTTGTTATAAACACTCTCTGCCAATGAAATATGGGACCTATAGGGTCACACACATAAGAACTCATCTAGAAGAGGAGTTTAATCTTGAATGATAATCAAGTTGATTACTAAAGTGTTTAGGTACTCGATTCACACAATAAATCAGCTAACTGGACTACCAAACGATCAGTTCAAGTATTGAGACTGTCGTTTGGAGTGTCAAGTTGATTAGAACTGAGTTGACTGAGTTCTACATGAACTGGGAAGTGAGATGACCATTTCGGTTATGTGAGACGACCGTCTCATGGTTGAGATGACCGTTGCACTTTTGCTAGATGAACGTCTCCTGGTTGTAAGATGGATGGCTCATGAGAGAAAGACGACCGATTTGTGAAGAAATTCGATTGCATAAGGATTGGTCTTGATGTCATGTTGAGAATTATTTGTATTTGAATTGGAAATTCATGTGTGATTGGGAAACATGGTGAAATATTCATTTCTCTTAGCAAAATGAACGTCTCGCATGCGAGACGACCATCTCAGATGTCGCATGCTGTGAAAATTTCAGAATTGTTGTAAAAATTCAAGATCTTCTGGTCCCTTCTACTCTCGCACATATTGGGAACCCTGACCCAAACCCCACCTATAAATAGAGGGGTATTGGGGTCTTTCTAGAGCACAACACAAAAAAATTGAGAATCAGTTGTTCTGACAATTGTTGTCCTCTCTGGTTGTGACAATTGCATGTCTCCAAGAATGCATCTATATGGTGATAGGGGTTCTCGTTCTCCATACCATAGTACGTGGGGAGAAGCCCCAAGAGTACCGGTGGGATGGAAAACTGCTGCCCGGGCATCTGATCAACTAGCGTGGCGATGGGGGAATTGTAGTTCCCCGGTGTGAAATATTCATGAAGAGGGCGGTGCGGCGGTGGAACATCTGGTGGTGGTTCGTTGTCGGCCATCTCGGTCCTTCGGTGTAGATTGCGGCGCGCTTGACGTCTCCTTCTCCCAATCTCGGGGTCGTAAACCACCAAGTCGGTGCAAGTCGAACGCGTGCTGTGCATGCGCAGCTGTCACCTGCGCAAAGCACAAACAAACAACAAGGAACCAAGTTAGCACACCAATATGCAAAAGTAAGACAAAGAATAAACAATAGCAATGGTGAGGGCACAAGGAAAGGCTAAGCTACACTATCTAACTAGGCCGAGCGCCTCTATCCCCGGCAACAGCGCCAGAAAGCTTGGTGCGATTCCGCTAGTGGTGCTAACACACTACTCGATTGAATAGATGCGCCCCACGAGGTCGGAATGCACGGTGTAAGGGATGGGATCTTTAGCTTTCAAAATTTGTAAGGTCCCGGGCTAACTACCTACTTCTACTAAGACAATATACCCGCAAGCGCACGGGGTCTTGTCGTAGTACAGGTAAGGCGGTAAGTACGGGGTCGAACCTCGGAGATAGAGGGGGCACTAGAGTTAGAGAGGGTGAGCTATGTTCCTAGTGCGGAGAGTAGGGTTTTTAGGGTTTGAAGGTTTGTTTGGTTGATTAAGCTAAACGAGCAAAAAAAAGAAACGCAAGATGAAACTAAGTTATCAAACAACTAAATTAGCAAATTAAGTTAACAAACTATCTAAACAAGAGCAAGAGCGAACTATGCTAGACTAAACAAGCAACTGGCAATTAAGAAACTACACTAAGCACTAATAAGAGCAAAGGCCTAGATTAACACTAGCGAGCAAAACTAGGCAAAAGACTACACTAACTAAAGCAATTGAACTAAGCTAGCATTAACAAGCAAAGCAGGTAATTGGGGTTTTAAACAATTAGATGAGGGAGGTGGGCCGTTTGGGAATGTGACCTTAACATTAGTTGGGGGAAATCACCATAATAAGCAATTAGCATATCTCATTCTAGATTACCAAACCAAACAACGAGGTAGGTGCTATGAGAATTTACCCTAAGCTACTAATTGGAGAACTAGGGCTAGGTGTAATTCTCATAGGACATACCAAGTCTAGGTCTCTAGGATAAGTGGTATTAGTCAATTGAGGACCAAGGGTGAGGATGGGAGTAGAGATGAGGATATTTGACCTCATGCCACTAGCCACCTCAGCCTTTAGGAAATCCTACGCAATTGAGCTAATCACACTTATGCTAGTCACTTAGAACTCACATTTGTATGTAGGAAGGAGGTGATTATGTAGGAAGATAGGGGGCTAGCTAGGGATCTGAATTAGGGACCTAGGAGCCAATCCTATGATAGCTACATAGAGACCAAAACATCCTAGGGACAAATGTTTTCAAACACCACAAGGCAAGCAATTAATGTAATTAAACAACAACCACAAGCACAAGTAATGGGAAATGAGATAAAAGCAAAGGCAATCATCATAGAAATGAAATATGTTCATTACAAATTATATTCCCCCAACATGGTATCAAAGTCACATTTTTGTCCCAAACAGCCCACCCAAGGGAGCTTAGCTACACATAATCAAACTAGGAACAAAAGAAAGGGGTAGAAGAAGGGAAAACGCCATGAAGCTCGATGTAGTTGACTCCTTCTTCACCTCCAAGCAGCTGCGGCCATCCTCACTCCTCCAATGATGCAAAGGTGCATGAAAATGGTGGGGATTATGGATAGAAACCTAGAGAAACTAGGTTTCTATGGTGGAAATGAGTGGAAAGTGGATGGAAATGGGGTAGATTGCAAGGAAGTGGATGGAATGGAGCAATGGAAGCAAAAGAGTTGCTAGGGTGCGGCTAGGGGTGCTCTAGAGGTGCCTCCCTTTGAGCCCTAGAAGCATCTATTACTTATATAGGAGCTAGGGTTAAGTGGGGGTAGAATGGGAAAATCAGTGGAAAAATGTATAGGGTAGGTGGTCACCACGGTCGTGGTGAGTGTGCCACGGCCGTGGTGGGGGTAGTGGTGGACGACCGTGGGGTGGTGGTGAGAAA
Organism: Alisma plantago-aquatica; assembly: GCA_963693085.1. Taxonomy (NCBI): domain Eukaryota; kingdom Viridiplantae; phylum Streptophyta; class Magnoliopsida; order Alismatales; family Alismataceae; genus Alisma; species Alisma plantago-aquatica. The sequence goes on from OY856409.1 coordinate 1,776,869,254, forward strand.
ACAAAGTAGGGTGGTGGCCACGGCCGTGGCGGATGCCACGGTCGTGGTGGGTTGGGTGCACCACGGCCGTGTTGGGTAACACGGCCGTTTTGGAGGAGTCAGGCTGACCGTGGGGAGGGACCACGGGCGTTTTGCTCGTCATTGGCCACGGTCGTGGCCGGGTGGCCACGGTCGTGGGCGAACTCTAAATTCTCCTGTTGCGACCTGTTGAGCTTTGGCAATAAAGCCACGACCGTGGCCTTGGGGCCACGGCCGTGTTCTCTTCTCTTGACCACGACCGTGCTGATGGCCACGGTCGTGTTGCCTTCATTGGCCACGGTCGTGGCTGGGTGGCCACGGTCGTGTTGCCTTCATTGGCCACGGTCGTGGCTGGGTGGCCACGGTCGTGGGCGAACTATGGATTCTCCTGTTGCATCATGTTGGATTTGCACAATAAAGCCACGACCGTGGCCTTGGGGCCACGACCGTGGTGAGGCTCGACTTCTTTAATTCTCTTCTAACTTTGTCAATTTCGGATGTCTTTGCTCGGGGATGAGTCTTGGCTACTGGAGATAGGTTAAGGGAGACTTTGGGGCCTTATTTGGGTCCCTCTCTCCCCCTCGTCCATCTAAGCAAGGTCCAAGTACCTGAAAAATAGTGCAAAGAACATCCATAAGCGTATTTGCCATGATAATCATATTGGGGGAAATAACATGTAAATCTAATGCATTTGAATGTAATAAAGGCACAAAATGACATGAGATACAGCCCTAGAATAGGGTTGGATCACCACCCCAAACTTGAAACATACTTGTCCTCAAGTATGCTCCAACTCAATCCCTTTTCTCTTTTTCTCAAACAAAAGATATGACAAAAACAACATGATGGGTGAAAAATGATAAATGGGATCAACGGTGACTAGGTACATGCAAATCACTTCCCTCCTCTTCTACTTTCACAAACCAACTATGAAGGGAGCACTGAGCACAAGAACTTCACATATAATGCATGGATTGCACAAGTTATCAATACCTCATCCATAAGGTTCCGGGTAGACCGTTTCATGATGATGTTAATCGCTGATGACTAGGAGTGTCGTTTCACCTTCATGCCTTCAACCTTATGCTTCAAGTTATGCCAACTGACCCACATGGCTGCGGAAAAGGGATAAAGTGAGCTAGGTTTGAAGTTTCCTAGCTCAATGGGTGTAAAAGAAGAAGAAAGGGTTGCGGTAAGCTTTGGAGCGCTTTTACACACTCTTCTTTTCTTTATTTGAATGCTCTTAAACAGGAGCATCCTTTTATTTTCTTTTTGTTTTTCTTTTTTTTTTCTTTTTCTTTGCCCTTGGTGTAGGTAGGGCACAGGGTGGATAGAGTGAAGCGGGGAGATAGAGATGTGGTCACCCCAAACTTTTGGAGGTGGCCACGGCTAATGTGTGCACTTTTGGCATCCTTTTATGAGGCGGAGAGGTATGAAGATGATGAAAGAGTGGTCGGGTCAAAAAGGGGGGTCACTTGGCATAATCTTCCACATAAGGTCTCCTGCATGAAAACTAGTCCGACACTTCACCATAGATATCACATCACATGAATGAACCAAATGAAATCCATATATCAATCAAGTAACTCCACAAACATTAAACGTTCTATGCTTGCTCGGATCATAATTCAAACAAACCAACACATTCCCAAGGGAGGTGACGAGCATGTAAGAAGTCACTCGTTGATACCACATAGCATTTTATCATAGCATATTATCTTGTTTTTTGTCAAAGATAAGCAATTTCATTCAAAATGGTGAAGATTGAGTCAAAACACGCTTTTTGGACAAGAACTATCAAATCTGGGCAAAAGTGGCCAAAAATGTGTCACATTGTACTAAACCACATTCAAACACAATTTTAGGTAAAAAGCAAGTAAATCCTAGCTAAAGCATACAAAAATTAGCAAAATCTACATGAGATGCAATGCATGATATGGGAAAGCAAGACAAGTAAAATTTTGAAAAATTACTCAAAAATGCATGAAATTAAACTACATGACAGGCAACACAGCAATGAACAAAACAAAAACAGCAATCTAAAACAAAATAGCCAGGTGAAACAAAATGACAGAATGAGGGAAAGGGTGGTGCATACCGCCCTACCCACCCCAAACTTTAGAATCGTGCTGTCCTCAGCATGAAACTACAGCTTAGGGTAGATAGGGGAAGACTCAAGGCTGTGGTGGCTGGTCCGGCATTTGAGGAGGATCTGGAGGAGGAGCTGAGTCTGGTGCCGAGCTGGAAGGAGGATGCTGATAGTAGTGCCCCCAGTAGTCATCCTGGGGTGGAGGATATGCCTGTGGATGTCCAGCTATACCACCCCAAAAGTCTGCACCCCATTCGGGGTTTCGTGCTGCTTGGGCATGCTGGTATTGGTACAAGTGGTTGATCTGGTAGTGCATCTGCTGTTGATCTTGCCACATGTACTGCTGGACAAGCTGCATGTCACCTTGAGTCTTTTGGATGTTCTCGAGGTGTGCCTGGATGGTGGCCATGTCGTAGGCATTCCCCGCGGGTGGCTGCAGCTGGGATGTTCCCTCATCCCTCCTTCTTGTTCTTCGGGGCTGCCGTTCTTCTTCTGCTTCATGCTCCTGCCCTTGCACATTAGATTCAGCAACATCTTCATGTGCGGCAGTGGCTTCCCTTACATAAGTCTCTCTCGGGTGGTCTAGCTGCCATGCCCTCAAATTCTCCCTCATCCTGTTGCCAGGTCCAAATGTGGATAATAGAGGCTTTGCATGATATGGCAGCTCAAGCTCAAAATCCTGCACACTAGTGGCCAAATAGATCATTCTTTTGTTCTTTATCTTTATTGTGTGCGAACGCGTCAGATAATTGAGGTCAACGAACTCTGCCCCAATCGCGCCTTGTGCCTCCGAGAGATCGTATCCCAGCGCTAGTGCAATCGAAGTCACAAATCCACCCATAACAAAAGGCTTTGAACTCTTATAAGGTATGGATTTCATATGATCTATCAAAAGGACTCCGAGGTCGGCATATCTCTTGTATTGCATACTGATCAAGACAAGCATATCCTTTTGAGAAATGCTGCCCTGGTTGTCGTATCTGCCCACAATCGTATTTGCTAGGACCTTTTGCACGTAGCGCATCTGCGGGTTACTGATAGCTGCAGTCTTTGATCTACCCGCGTTGTAGTCCTCCCTGCCCGTGTAGGCCTGCCAATAATACCCATAGTCAAAACTGACCTCTCTTTCTAACAGGCCGTCGTCAAATTTGATAGCTTCTTCAGGACTCGGGGCGAAGATGGCATTCAACTCAGTGGAAGTGAGGGTGTGCATGTTGCCCATTATGGCAAATCTGAGTGCATCACAACCCCTCACTTTTGTCTTCTCCAGAGTGGCAAAGAATTCTTGGGTTATAGCAGGATATGTAGGTTGGGGTGTGAAAAGAATGTTCCACAACCCAATCTTCTTTAAGTTCTTTTCCACTGCCTCCTTGATTCCAAGTTCTTCAATTGTCTTCTCGCAGCCGTACCTGGAGGCGACGACTCGCCTTGTCAAGCACTCGGGGTAAATAAGAGGAGTTTTCTTTTGCCTGTGTCCTCTACCATAGGACACTCCCTCCTGTGCTTTTCCCAGGGTCTTCTCTCTGTCTACCTCCAAGTGTGCCAGAATATCATCCTCTTCGGACAAGAGTTCCATCTCTTCCTCCTCGCTATCGTGCTCTTCCTCCATTGCATAAGATTGCGACCCCGAACTGGTATCAAAATTGTACCAGTGGGCCGACTGCTCCTCGTTATGTTGCAATTGCCGTGAGTGTTGCGGCTGCACCTCACGTCTCACCGCCGCGCTGGATGTTGAGTGGCGGGGTGGTGCGGGCTTTGGAGGCAATCTGGATGAGGACGGCGCTGCTTTGGATCGCTGGTTTCTTTTTGCGGCTGCCGGCTCGATCTCATCTATGAGGTGGTCCAAGTCGACTCCCATAGACTCCTCTTCTTCCTCGTCCTCCCCCTCGTAGGTGGCGTCTGTGATGTGGTGGCTGTCGGATGAGCGGGAGTGTGATCCGCTCACCGATTGCGACCGGCGGAGGGAATGGTGGGCGGAAGTGGTAGGTGATGGGGTGTGGGATGGGACGGATACATCGGAGGAGGCATTTTTAGAGCGCCGTTTCCCTCCGGTGAGGATATTGGTCCCCTTTGTGATAGCTTTTCCAATCTTCTTCATTGCGGGAAATGGAGGTGGATGTGGTGATTTTCAGATTTTTATGGGAGAGGTGTTGTGGATGTGGTTTTGTGGGTGGAATGGAAGGATAGTTATGTACGGATTGTGGTTATATGGTTAGTGGTGGATTTGGGCGAAAATGGAGGGGTTTTTGTGGAGGTTTTGTGTGGAGAGGTTGCTGGGCGGAATGGAGATGGGAAAGGAAATGGAGGTGTGATTGGGAGAGATTGGACGGTGGGAATGGGAGTGGGAAGGCTGGGGAACGATTTGGGATTGATTGGGGATCAAATGGAGGTGGATTTGGGGGTTAGGGATGACCCACGGGGGAGCTCCAGGTCGTCTGCGGCCGCCACGGTCGTTTTCTGGAGGTGGGAGATGAAAGAATGAAGAGGGGGGTCGTGTTTGGACGTTCAAAAGATATATTTTTTTCTTGAACCGGGTTCGGCCACGGTCGTGGCAGAGGGCCACGGTCGTGGCCAAGGTTGGGTAGCACGGCCGTGGCGGGTGCCACGGTCATGTTGTCGATGAAGAAAACCCAGGCCTGACCTCGCCACGGTCGTGGTGACACGCCACGGTCGTGGCACTGTCCTTACGCCACGGTCGTGGTTGCCTTGCAACGGTCGTGGCCGATCTTCGAAACAACCTGTAACTTTGGCCAATTTGGTGCTTTAATTCCCACGGTCGTGGGAGTTGTCCACGGTCGTGGTTAGCAGCATGCGCCACGGTCGTGGTCGACTTACCACGGCCGTGGTGGATTGTCTTTTCAATTTTCAAACTCAGAAACTTGATCTTTCGGCTTGATTTGTTCTTATTGCCACAGATTTGAATTAACGGCCTTGACTTACTTCCACAACCTCTCCCTCTACTGTCTAACACCTGCGCATCATCAAAATTCAAACAAAAACTGTAAAGCACGAGTGTGCGTGTGTGTATTCGTGTAAAACAAAACGAAAGTATCAAAAGAAGGGTTCGAGAATCTCAAACCGCGTGGGTTGCCTCCCACTAGCGCTAAATTTTACGCCTTCAGCCGGGCTTGTTGCTCTTTTTCATCATGTGTTGACACCCACGGTGCCCTCCTTCTCTTCTATAGTGATCCTGTCGAGCGCTCTGACTACATGTGCTTCGTCCCAAGGAGTGTACATGGAATAGAAGTATGGGCTCGATCTCCACAGCTCCAGAGGGTCACGATAGCACAAACTCTCACCGAAGTCTTCATTGGCCAGCTCGTCTCTCTCTTCCTTGGTGAACATGAAGAAGTCAAACTTTTTCCTCTTGTAAGTAACTGTCAGCGTGCCCTTGCGGATGTTGATTTCTGCGCATGCGGAGGATAGGAAGGGCCTACCTAATATAAGGTACTCTTCTCCATCAATCGGTGAGGTATCCACTATCAAGAAATCGGTCACATAGGAAATGTTCACCCTTTCATCCATCGACACTATTGTGTTCTGCATGATTCCCAAGGGTCTCCGCTTGGTTCCGTCACCCAAGATAATGGCACACTCCACTGGTTTCATTTTGTTTAGGCCAAGCCGTAGGTACATGCTCCATGGCATGAGGCTTGTCCCTGCACCTAAGTCGATGAGAGCGTGCTGGACGGGTTGTGTGCCAATGAAGCAAGAAATCAGAGGTACTCCCGGATCACCTCTCTTTTCTGGGAAGCCATTGTCATAGATGAAGTTCACAGATTTTGAGGCAACAATCTCCTCGGTCGGCAGTAGCACTAACCTTTTTCTTCCCATGCATATGTCCTTCATCAATGATAAGAGTGATGTAATTCTCATTGTTCCCCGCTTCAAGTTTCCTAGGAGCTTCATGCCATTTCCGTCCCTTTTTTGGAGAGTCCAACCTTCATGGGATTGCTTTCCGTCTTCCTCAACTATCTCCACTGTACTTGCTGGGACTTGCGGAGGGGTGATGGTGACGCTCGTCTCATGTAAAGGTCTTGGCTCCCATAAGGATATGGCTTCAAGCGCCGCTATGTCCATGGTGTGTGAAACAGTAGACGTGACACCGTCACCAACCGCTGGCTGAGCTATACCTATTGCAATTTTTGTATCTCCTAGTATGGGTGGAACCAATGAGAGTGCCTCCACATTCGCGTCGGGTGCAGTAGCGATCCGGGTGCAGTTAGCATTCCTTAGTGGTGCTTGGGCGGCCATTTCTTCAGAGTGTCCTTTATCTTTGATAGATCCCTCAAGTATCGGGACTTTGCTTCCAACCTCTTTCACTTTCTTTTCCCTTTTTCCAAAACCTTGAGCAGTTTCTTCACCCCACATGATAGTGATCATACTCACTTGCTCATGTGAAGAAGGGGGAGCTTGTGAGGATGGAGGTGGTGGCGGTCTTTGTTGGGGAGGATTAGGATTTTGGAGTATGCAAGTTGGTTGTGGTGGAGGTGGAGGTTGGTAAGTATGTGGAGGTGGTGGTGGGTATTGGTAGTTTGGCGGGGGTTGGTGAGATGGCGGAGCATATGGGTGTGGTGGTCCTTGATATTGTGGGAGTGAGGTTGCTTGGCCACGTGGTGGAATGTATGCGGCTTGGGTGGTGTTCACATAACTACCATCGCTGTTAGGATTGGTTATAGGTTGAGATGGTAGTCTCCCCTCTTCACGACGAGCAAGTGAAATAGAAATTTGATCGAGCCTTTGCTCAAGACGGCTGATGTTTTGTCCTTGAGAAGACACCTCTCTCTTCACCTCATCTAGATTCCTCAATCTTCCAAGTACTTCCTCTTCGAACTTTGAATAGTAGCGTGGCTTCTGCTGTCCCTGCCCTTGTCCATCTTCATTATGTTGTTTCCACGAGAAATTTGGATGGTTCCTCCACTCGGGAGTGTAGGATTGGGACATCGGGCCCTGGTTGTTGCGGCCACCAAAGGAATGTAAGGCGTTAACTTCCTCATCGACAGTCTCCACGGCCATTGCGGGTTGACTAGAAGAGCCACCCACTTGATTCTTCATCATTTGCATCATATCTGCCATCATTTTCATCATGTCGGGGTTGGCGGTGTTGCGTGCGGGAGCCACGGAGGAGGGTGGGGAGGTGTAGTCCCGGCCGCAATGCCCCCCTTTTGTGGAAGCTCGGTGGCGAGAGTTCTCGGCTAGATGCTCGAACAGTGGCCATGAGTCCTCGGGTGGCTTGGCCATGAACGTGCCCCCACAAGAAGAATCGACGTTGTTTTGACTCTGCTCCTCGAGCCCAGTGTAAAAGGCCTGCACTAGCTGCCAGAGAGGGACCTCATGATGAGGGCAGTCGCGAAGTAGCTTCTGGAACCGCTCCCATGCCTCATGGAAGGGTTCGTTCTCTTTTTGGGCGAACGACGTGATGCACCTCCTCATGTAGGACAGCTTGGCTATGGGAAAGAACTTCTTGAGAAACTCGTTCTTCACCTCATTCCAAGTGACGAGCTCTGGCCTCGAGACGTACCATTCCTTGGCTTTCTCCTTGAGGGAGAAAGGGAAGAGAGTCCTCCGGATTGAGTCGTCGGTGGCAGCAGGAGTGCGGAAGGTAGAGCATGTCTCCAAGAATGCATCTATATGGTGATAGGGGTTCTCGTTCTCCATACCATAGTACGTGGGGAGAAGCCCCAAGAGTACCGGTGGGATGGAAAACTGCTGCCCGGGCATCTGATCAACTAGCGTGGCGATGGGGGAATTGTAGTTCCCCGGTGTGAAATATTCATGAAGAGGGCGGTGCGGCGGTGGAACATCTGGTGGTGGTTCGTTGTCGGCCATCTCGGTCCTTCGGTGTAGATTGCGGCGCGCTTGACGTCTCCTTCTCCCAATCTCGGGGTCGTAAACCACCAAGTCGGTGCAAGTCGAACGCGTGCTGCGCATGCGCAGCTGTCACCTGCGCAAAGCACAAACAAACAACAAGGAACCAAGTTAGCACACCAATATGCAAAAGTAAGACAAAGAATAAACAATAGCAATGGTGAGGGCACAAGGAAAGGCTAATCTACACTATCTAACTAGGCCGAGCGCCTCTATCCCCGGCAACGGCGCCAGAAAGCTTGGTGCGATTCCGCTAGTGGTGCTAACACACTACTCGATTGAATAGATGCGCCCCACGAGGTCGGAATGCACGGTGTAAGGGATGGGATCTTTAGCTTTCAAAATTTGTAAGGTCCCGGGCTAACTACCTACTTCTACTAAGACAATATACCCGCAAGCGCACGGGGTCTTGTCGTAGTACAGGTAAGGCGGTAAGTACGGGGTCGAACCTCGGAGATAGAGGGGGCACTAGAGTTAGAGAGGGTGAGCTATGTTCCTAGTGCGGAGAGTAGGGTTTTTAGGGTTTGAAGGTTTGTTTGGTTGATTAAGCTAAACGAGCAAAAAAAAGAAACGCAAGATGAAACTAAGTTATCAAACAACTAAATTAGCAAATTAAGTTAACAAACTATCTAAACAAGAGCAAGAGCGAACTATGCTAGACTAAACAAGCAACTGGCAATTAAGAAACTACACTAAGCACTAATAAGAGCAAAGGCCTAGATTAACACTAGCGAGCAAAACTAGGCAAAAGACTACACTAACTAAAGCAATTGAACTAAGCTAGCATTAACAAGCAAAGCAGGTAATTGGGGTTTTAAACAATTAGATGAGGGAGGTGGGCCGTTTGGGAATGTGACCTTAACATTAGTTGGGGGAAATCACCATAATAAGCAATTAGCATATCTCATTCTAGATTACCAAACCAAACAACGAGGTAGGTGCTATGAGAATTTACCCTAAGCTACTAATTGGAGAACTAGGGCTAGGTGTAATTCTCATAGGACATACCAAGTCTAGGTCTCTAGGATAAGTGGTATTAGTCAATTGAGGACCAAGGGTGAGGATGGGAGTAGAGATGAGGATATTTGACCTCATGTCACTAGCCACCTCAGCCTTTAGGAAATCCTACGCAATTGAGCTAATCACACTTATGCTAGTCACTTAGAACTCACATTTGTATGTAGGAAGGAGGTGATTATGTAGGAAGATAGGGGGCTAGCTAGGGATCCGAATTAGGGACCTAGGAGCCAATCCTATGATAGCTACATAGAGACCAAAACATCCTAGGGACAAATGTTTTCAAACACCACAAGGCAAGCAATTAATGTAATTAAACAACAACCACAAGCACAAGTAATGGGAAATGAGATAAAAGCAAAGGCAATCATCATAGAAATGAAATATGTTCATTACAAATTATATTCCCCCAACATGGTATCAAAGTCACATTTTTGTCCCAAACAGCCCACCCAAGGGAGCTTAGCTACACATAATCAAACTAGGAACAAAAGAAAGGGGTAGAAGAAGGGAAAACGCCATGAAGCTCGATGTAGTTGACTCCTTCTTCACCTCCAAGCAGCTGCGGCCGTCCTCACTCCTCCAATGATGCAAAGGTGCATGAAAATGGTGGGGATTATGGATAGAAACCTAGAGAAACTAGGTTTCTATGGTGGAAATGAGTGGAAAGTGGATGGAAATGGGGTAGATTGCAAGGAAGTGGATGGAATGGAGCAATGGAAGCAAAAGAGTTTCTAGGGTGCGGCTAGGGGTGCTCTAGAGGTGCCTCCCTTTGAGCCCTAGAAGCATCTATTGCTTATATAGGAGCTAGGGTTAAGTGGGGGTAGAATGGGAAAATCAGTGGAAAAATGTATAGGGTAGGTGGTCACCACGGTCGTGGTGAGTGTGCCACGGCCGTGGTGGGGGTAGTGGTGGACGACCGTGGGGTGGTGGTGAGAAAACAAAGTAGGGTGGTGGCCACGGCCGTGGCGGATGCCACGGTCGTGGTGGGTTGGGTGCACCACGGCCGTGTTGGGTAACACGGCCGTTTTGGAGGAGTCAGGCTGACCGTGGGGAGGGACCACGGGCGTTTTGCTCGTCATTGGCCACGGTCGTGGCCGGGTGGCCACGGTCGTGGGCGAACTCTAAATTCTCCTGTTGCGACCTGTTGAGCTTTGGCAATAAAGCCACGACCGTGGCCTTGGGGCCACGGCCGTGTTCTCTTCTCTTGACCACGACCGTGCTGATGGCCACGGTCGTGTTGCCTTCATTGGCCACGGTCGTGTTGCCTTCATTGGCCACGGTCGTGGCTGGGTGGCCACGGTCGTGGGCGAACTATGGATTCTCTTGTTGCATCATGTTGGATTTGCACAATAAAGCCACGACCGTGGCCTTGGGGCCACGACCGTGGTGAGGCTCGACTTCTTTAATTTTCTTCTAACTTTGTCAATTTCGGATGTCTTTGCTCGGGGATGAGTCTTGGCTACTGGAGATAGGTTAAGGGAGACTTTGGGGCCTTATTTGGGTCCCTCTCTCCCCCTCGTCCATCTAAGCAAGGTCCAAGTACCTGAAAAATAGTGCAAAGAACATCCATAAGCGTATTTGCCATGATAATCATATTGGGGGAAATAACATGTAAATCTAATGCATTTGAATGTAATAAAGGCACAAAATGACATGAGATACAGCCCTAGAATAGGGTTGGATCACCACCCCAAACTTGAAACATACTTGTCCTCAAGTATGCTCCAACTCAATCCCTTTTCTCTTTTTCTCAAACAAAAGATATGACAAAAACAACATGATGGGTGAAAAATGATAAATGGGATCAACGGTGACTAGGTACATGCAAATCACTTCCCTCCTCTTCTACTTTCACAAACCAACTATGAAGGGAGCACTGAGCACAAGAACTTCACATATAATGCATGGATTGCACAAGTTATCAATACCTCATCCATAAGGTTCCGGGTAGACCGTTTCATGATGATGTTAATCGCTGATGACTAGGAGTGTCGTTTCACCTTCATGCCTTCAACCTTATGCTTCAAGTTATGCCAACTGACCCACATGGCTGCGGAAAAGGGATAAAGTGAGCTAGGTTTGAAGTTTCCTAGCTCAATGGGTGTAAAAGAAGAAGAAAGGGTTGCGGTAAGCTTTGGAGCGCTTTTACACACTCTTCTTTTCTTTATTTGAATGCTCTTAAACAGGAGCATCCTTTTATTTTCTTTTTGTTTTTCTTTTTTTTTTCTTTTTCTTTGCCCTTGGTGTAGGTAGGGCACAGGGTGGATAGAGTGAAGCGGGGAGATAGAGATGTGGTCACCCCAAACTTTTGGAGGTGGCCACGGCTAATGTGTGCACTTTTGGCATCCTTTTATGAGGCGGAGAGGTATGAAGATGATGAAAGAGTGGTCGGGTCAAAAAGGGGGGTCACTTGGCATAATCTTCCACATAAGGTCTCCTGCATGAAAACTAGTCCGACACTTCACCATAGATATCACATCACATGAATGAACCAAATGAAATCCATATATCAATCAAGTAACTCCACAAACATTAAACGTTCTATGCTTGCTCGGATCATAATTCAAACAAACCAACACATTCCAAAGGGAGGTGACGAGCATGTAAGAAGTCACTCGTTGATACCACATAGCATTTTATCATAGCATATTATCTTGTTTTTTGTCAAAGATAAGCAATTTCATTCAAAATGGTGAAGATTGAGTCAAAACACGCTTTTTGGACAAGAACTATCAAATCTGGGCAAAAGTGGCCAAAAATGTGTCACATTGTACTAAACCACATTCAAACACAATTTTAGGTAAAAAGCAAGTAAATCCTAGCTAAAGCATACAAAAATTAGCAAAATCTACATGAGATGCAATGCATGATATGGGAAAGCAAGACAAGTAAAATTTTGAAAAATTACTCAAAAATGCATGAAATTAAACTACATGACAGGCAACACAGCAATGAACAAAACAAAAACAGCAATCTAAAACAAAATAGCCAGGTGAAACAAAATGACAGAATGAGGGAAAGGGTGGTGCATACCGCCCTACCCACCCCAAACTTTAGAATCGTGCTGTCCTCAGCATGAAACTACAGCTTAGGGTAGATAGGGGAAGACTCAAGGCTGTGGTGGCTGGTCCGGCATTTGAGGAGGATCTGGAGGAGGAGCTGAGTCTGGTGCCGAGCTGGAAGGAGGATGCTGATAGTAGTGCCCCCAGTAGTCATCCTGGGGTGGAGGATATGCCTGTGGATGTCCAGCTATACCACCCCAAAAGTCTGCACCCCATTCGGGGTTTCGTGCTGCTTGGGCATGCTGGTATTGGTACAAGTGGTTGATCTGGTAGTGCATCTGCTGTTGATCTTGCCACATGTACTGCTGGACAAGCTGCATGTCACCTTGAGTCTTTTGGATGTTCTCGAGGTGTGCCTGGATGGTGGCCATGTCGTAGGCGTTCCCCGCGGGTGGCTGCAGCTGGGATGTTCCCTCATCCCTCCTTCTTGTTCTTCGGGGCTGCCGTTCTTCTTCTGCTTCATGCTCCTGCCCTTGCACATTAGATTCAGCAACATCTTCATGTGCGGCAGTGGCTTCCCTTACATAAGTCTCTCTCGGGTGGTCTAGCTGCCATGCCCTCAAATTCTCCCTCATCCTGTTGCCAGGTCCAAATGTGGATAATAGAGGCTTTGCATGATATGGCAGCTCAAGCTCAAAATCCTGCACACTAGTGGCCAAATAGATCATTCTTTTGTTCTTTATCTTTATTGTGTGCGAACGCGTCAGATAATTGAGGTCAACGAACTCTGCCCCAATCGCGCCTTGTGCCTCCGAGAGATCGTATCCCAGCGCTAGTGCAATCGAAGTCACAAATCCACCCATAACAAAAGGCTTTGAACTCTTATAAGGTATGGATTTCATATGATCTATCAAAAGGACTCCGAGGTCGACATATCTCTTGTATTGCATACTGATCAAGACAAGCATATCCTTTTGAGAAATGCTGCCCTGGTTGTCGTATCTGCCCATAATCGTATTTGCTAGGACCTTTTGCACGTAGCGCATCTGCGGGTTACTGATAGCTGCAGTCTTTGATCTACCCGCGTTGTAGTCCTCCCTGCCCGTGTAGGCCTGCCAATAATACCCATAGTCAAAACTGACCTCTCTTTCTAACAGGCCGTCGTCAAATTTGATAGCTTCTTCAGGACTCGGGGCGAAGATGGCATTCAACTCAGTGGAAGTGAGGGTGTGCATGTTGCCCATTATGGCAAATCTGAGTGCATCACAACCCCTCACTTTTGTCTTCTCCAGAGTGGCAAAGAATTCTTGGGTTATAGCAGGATATGTAGGTTGGGGTGTGAAAAGAATGTTCCACAACCCAATCTTCTTTAAGTTCTTTTCCACTGCCTCCTTGATTCCAAGTTCTTCAATTGTCTTCTCGCAGCCGTACCTGGAGGCGACGACTCGCCTTGTCAAGCACTCGGGGTAAATAAGAGGAGTTTTCTTTTGCCTGTGTCCTCTACCATAGGACACTCCCTCCTGTGCTTTTCCCAGGGTCTTCTCTCTGTCTACCTCCAAGTGTGCCAGAATATCATCCTCTTCGGACAAGAGTTCCATCTCTTCCTCCTCGCTATCGTGCTCTTCCTCCATTGCATAAGATTGCGACCCCGAACTGGTATCAAAATTGTACCAGTGGGCCGACTGCTCCTCGTTATGTTGCAATTGCCGTGAGTGTTGCGGCTGCACCTCACGTCTCACCGCCGCGCTGGATGTTGAGTGGCGGGGTGGTGCGGGCTTTGGAGGCAATCTGGATGAGGACGGCGCTGCTTTGGATCGCTGGTTTCTTTTTGTGGCTGTCGGCTCGATCTCATCTATGAGGTGGTCCAAGTCGACTCCCATAGACTCCTCTTCTTCCTCGTCCTCCCCCTCGTAGGTGGCGTCTGTGATGTGGTGGCTGTCGGATGAGCGGGAGTGTGATCCGCTCACCGATTGCGACCGGCGGAGGGAATGGTGGGCGGAAGTGGTAGGTGATGGGGTGTGGGATGGGACGGATACATCGGAGGAGGCATTTTTAGAGCGCCGTTTCCCTCCGGTGAGGATATTGGTCCCCTTTGTGATAGCTTTTCCAATCTTCTTCATTGCGGGAAATGGAGGTGGATGTGGTGATTTTCAGATTTTTATGGGAGAGGTGTTGTGGATGTGGTTTTGTGGGTGGAATGGAAGGATAGTTATGTACGGATTGTGGTTATATGGTTAGTGGTGGATTTGGGCGAAAATGGAGGGGTTTTTGTGGAGGTTTTGTGTGGAGAGGTTGCTGGGCGGAATGGAGATGGGAAAGGAAATGGAGGTGTGATTGGGAGAGATTGGACGGTGGGAATGGGAGTGGGAAGGCTGGGGAACGATTTGGGATTGATTGGGGATCAAATGGAGGTGGATTTGGGGGTTAGGGATGACCCACGGGGGAGCTCCAGGTCGTCTGCGGCCACCACGGTCGTTTTCTGGAGGTGGGAGATGAAAGAATGAAGAGGGGGGTCGTGTTTGGACGTTCAAAAGATATATTTTTTTCTTGAACCGGGTTCGGCCACGGTCGTGGCAGAGGGCCACGGTCGTGGCCAAGGTTGGGTAGCACGGCCGTGGCGGGTGCCACGGTCGTGTTGTCGATGAAGAAAACCCAGGCCTGACCTCGCCACGGTCGTGGTGACACGCCACGGTCGTGGCACTGTCCTTACGCCACGGTCGTGGTTGCCTTGCCACGGTCGTGGCCGATCTTCGAAACAACCTGTAACTTTGGCCAATTTGGTGCTTTAATTCCCACGGTCGTGGGAGTTGTCCACGGTCGTGGTTAGCAGCATGCGCCACGGTCGTGGTCGACTTACCACGGCCGTGGTGGATTGTCTTTTCAATTTTCAAACTCAGAAACTTGATCTTTCGGCTTGATTTGTTCTTATTGCAACAGATTTGAATTAACGACCTTGACTTACTTCCACAACCTCTCCCTCTACTGTCTAACACCTGCGCATCATCAAAATTCAAACAAAAACTGTAAAGCACGAGTGTGCGTGTGTGTATTCGTGTAAAACAAAACGAAAGTATCAAAAGAAGGGTTCGAGAATCTCAAACCGCGTGGGTTGCCTCCCACTAGCGCTAAATTTTACGCCTTCAGCCGGGCTTGTTGCTCTTTTTCATCATGTGTTGACACCCACGGTGCCCTCCTTCTCTTCTATAGTGATCCTGTCGAGCGCTCTGACTACATGTGCTTCGTCCCAAGGAGTGTACATGGAATAGAAGTATGGGCTCGATCTCCACAGCTCCAGAGGGTCACGATAGCACAAACTCTCACCGAAGTCTTCATTGGCCAGCTCGTCTCTCTCTTCCTTGGTGAACATGAAGAAGTCAAACTTTTTCCTCTTGTAAGTAACTGTCAGCGTGCCCTTGCGGATGTTGATTTCTGCGCATGCGGAGGATAGGAAGGGCCTACCTAATATAAGGTACTCTTCTCCATCAATCGGTGAGGTATCCACTATCAAGAAATCGGTCACATAGGAAATGTTCACCCTTTCATCCATCGACACTATTGTGTTCTGCATGATTCCCAAGGGTCTCCGCTTGGTTCCGTCACCCAAGATAATGGCACACTCCACTGGTTTCATTTTGTTTAGGCCAAGCCGTAGGTACATGCTCCATGGCATGAGGCTTGTCCCTGCACCTAAGTCGATGAGAGCGTGCTGGACGGGTTGTGTGCCAATGAAGCAAGAAATCAGAGGTACTCCCGGATCACCTCTCTTTTCTGGGAAGCCATTGTCATAGATGAAGTTCACAGATTTTGAGGCAACAATCTCCTCGGTCGGCAGTAGCACTAACCTTTTTCTTCCCATGCATATGTCCTTCATCAATGATAAGAGTGATGTAATTCTCATTGTTCCCCGCTTCAAGTTTCCTAGGAGCTTCATGCCATTTCCGTCCCTTTTTTGGAGAGTCCAACCTTCATGGGATTGCTTTCCGTCTTCCTCAACTATCTCCACTGTACTTGCTGGGACTTGCGGAGGGGTGATGGTGACGCTCGTCTCATGTAAAGGTCTTGGCTCCCACAAGGATATGGCTTCAAGCGCCGCTATGTCCATGGTGTGTGAAACAGTAGACGTGACACCGTCACCAACCGCTGGCTGAGCTATACCTATTGCAATTTTTGTATCTCCTAGTATGGGTGGAACCAATGAGAGTGCCTCCACATTCGCGTCGGGTGCAGTAGCGATCCGGGTGCAGTTAGCATTCCTTAGTGGTGCTTGGGCGGCCATTTCTTCAGAGTGTCCTTTATCTTTGATAGATCCCTCAAGTATCGGGACTTTGCTTCCAACCTCTTTCACTTTCTTTTCCCTTTTTCCAAAACCTTGAGCAGTTTCTTCACCCTACATGATAGTGATCATACTCACTTGCTCATGTGAAGAAGGGGGAGCTTGTGAGGATGGAGGTGGTGGCGGTCTTTGTTGGGGAGGATTAGGATTTTGGAGTATGCAAGTTGGTTGTGGTGGAGGTGGAGGTTGGTAAGTATGTGGAGGTGGTGGTGGGTATTGGTAGTTTGGCGGGGGTTGGTGAGATGGCGGAGCATATGGGTGTGGTGGTCCTTGATATTGTGGGAGTGAGGTTGCTTGGCCACGTGGTGGAATGTATGCGGCTTGGGTGGTGTTCACATAACTACCATCGCTGTTAGGATTGGTTATAGGTTGAGATGGTAGTCTCCCCTCTTCACGACGAGCAAGTGAAATAGAAATTTGATCGAGCCTTTGCTCAAGACGGCTGATGTTTTGTCCTTGAGAAGACACCTCTCTCTTCACCTCATCTAGATTCCTCAATCTTCCAAGTACTTCCTCTTCGAACTTTGAATAGTAGCGTGGCTTCTGCTGTCCCTGCCCTTGTCCATCTTCATTATGTTGTTTCCACGAGAAATTTGGATGGTTCCTCCACTCGGGAGTGTAGGATTGGGACATCGGGCCCTGGTTGTTGCGGCCACCAAAGGAATGTAAGGCGTTAACTTCCTCATCGACAGTCTCCACGGCCATTGCGGGTTGACTAGAAGAGCCACCCACTTGATTCTTCATCATTTGCATCATATCTGCCATCATTTTCATCATGTCGGGGTTGGCGGTGTTGCGTGCGGGAGCCACGGAGGAGGGTGGGGAGGTGTAGTCCCGGCCGCAATGCCCCCCTTTTGTGGAAGCTCGGTGGCGAGAGTTCTCGGCTAGATGCTCGAACAGTGGCCATGAGTCCTCGGGTGGCTTGGCCATGAACGTGCCCCCACAAGAAGAATCGACGTTGTTTTGACTCTGCTCCTCGAGCCCAGTGTAAAAGGCCTGCACTAGCTGCCAGAGAGGGACCTCATGATGAGGGCAGTCGCGAAGTAGCTTCTGGAACCGCTCCCATGCCTCATGGAAGGGTTCGTTCTCTTTTTGGGCGAACGACGTGATGCACCTCCTCATGTAGGACAGCTTGGCTATGGGAAAGAACTTCTTGAGAAACTCGTTCTTCACCTCATTCCAAGTGACGAGCTCTGGCCTCGAGACGTACCATTCCTTGGCTTTCTCCTTGAGGGAGAAAGGGAAGAGAGTCCTCCGGATTGAGTCGTCGGTGGCAGCAGGAGTGCGGAAGGTAGAGCATGTCTCCAAGAATGCATCTATATGGTGATAGGGGTTCTCGTTCTCCATACCATAGTACGTGGGGAGAAGCCCCAAGAGTACCGGTGGGATGGAAAACTGCTGCCCGGGCATCTGATCAACTAGCGTGGCGATGGGGGAATTGTAGTTCCCCGGTGTGAAATATTCATGAAGAGGGCGGTGCGGCGGTGGAACATCTGGTGGTGGTTCGTTGTCGGCCATCTCGGTCCTTCGGTGTAGATTGCGGCGCGCTTGACGTCTCCTTCTCCCAATCTCGGGGTCGTAAACCACCAAGTCGGTGCAAGTCGAACGCGTGCTGCGCATGCGCAGCTGTCACCTGCGCAAAGCACAAACAAACAACAAGGAACCAAGTTAGCACACCAATATGCAAAAGTAAGACAAAGAATAAACAATAGCAATGGTGAGGGCACAAGGAAAGGCTAAGCTACACTATCTAACTAGGCCGAGCGCCTCTATCCCCGGAAACGGCGCCAGAAAGCTTGGTGCGATTCCGCTAGTGGTGCTAACACACTACTCGATTGAATAGATGCGCCCCACGAGGTCGGAATGCACGGTGTAAGGGATGGGATCTTTAGCTTTCAAAATTTGTAAGGTCCCGGGCTAACTACCTACTTCTACTAAGACAATATACCCGCAAGCGCACGGGGTCTTGTCGTAGTACAGGTAAGGCGGTAAGTACGGGGTCGAACCTCGGAGATAGAGGGGGCACTAGAGTTAGAGAGGGTGAGCTATGTTCCTAGTGCGGAGAGTAGGGTTTTTAGGGTTTGAAGGTTTGTTTGGTTGATTAAGCTAAACGAGCAAAAAAAAGAAACGCAAGATGAAACTAAGTTATCAAACAACTAAATTAGCAAATTAAGTTAACAAACTATCTAAACAAGAGCAAGAGCGAACTATGCTAGACTAAACAAGCAACTGGCAATTAAGAAACTACACTAAGCACTAATAAGAGCAAAGGCCTAGATTAACACTAGCGAGCAAAACTAGGCAAAAGACTACACTAACTAAAGCAATTGAACTAAGCTAGCATTAACAAGCAAAGCAGGTAATTGGGGTTTTAAACAATTAGATGAGGGAGGTGGGCCGTTTGGGAATGTGACCTTAACATTAGTTGGGGGAAATCACCATAATAAGCAATTAGCATATCTCATTCTAGATTACCAAACCAAACAACGAGGTAGGTGCTATGAGAATTTACCCTAAGCTACTAATTGGAGAACTAGGGCTAGGTGTAATTCTCATAGGACATACCAAGTCTAGGTCTCTAGGATAAGTGGTATTAGTCAATTGAGGACCAAGGGTGAGGATGGGAGTAGAGATGAGGATATTTGACCTCATGCCACTAGCCACCTCAGCCTTTAGGAAATCCTACGCAATTGAGCTAATCACACTTATGCTAGTCACTTAGAACTCACATTTGTATGTAGGAAGGAGGTGATTATGTAGGAAGATAGGGGGCTAGCTAGGGATCTGAATTAGGGACCTAGGAGCCAATCCTATGATAGCTACATAGAGACCAAAACATCCTAGGGACAAATGTTTCAAACACCACAAGGCAAGCAATTAATGTAATTAAACAACAACCACAAGCACAAGTAATGGGAAATGAGATAAAAGCAAAGGCAATCATCATAGAAATGAAATATGTTCATTACAAATTATATTCCCCCAACATGGTATCAAAGTCACATTTTTGTCCCAAACAGCCCACCCAAGGGAGCTTAGCTACACATAATCAAACTAGGAACAAAAGAAAGGGGTAGAAGAAGGGAAAACGCCATGAAGCTCGATGTAGTTGACTCCTTCTTCACCTCCAAGCAGCTGCGGCCGTCCTCACTCCTCCAATGATGCAAAGGTGCATGAAAATGGTGGGGATTATGGATAGAAACCTAGAGAAACTAGGTTTCTATGGTGGAAATGAGTGGAAAGTGGATGGAAATGGGGTAGATTGCAAGGAAGTGGATGGAATGGAGCAATGGAAGCAAAAGAGTTGCTAGGGTGCGGCTAGGGGTGCTCTAGAGGTGCCTCCCTTTGAGCCCTAGAAGCATATATTGCTTATATAGGAGCTAGGGTTAAGTGGGGGTAGAATGGGAAAATCAGTGGAAAAATGTATAGGGTAGGTGGTCACCACGGTCGTGGTGAGTGTGCCACGGCCGTGGTGGGGGTAGTGGTGGACGACCGTGGGGTGGTGGTGAGAAAACAAAGTAGGGTGGTGGCCACGGCCGTGGCGGATGCCACGGTCGTGGTGGGTTGGGTGCACCACGGCCGTGTTGGGTAACACGGCCGTTTTGGAGGAGTCAGGCTGACCGTGGGGAGGGACCACGGGCGTTTTGCTCGTCATTGGCCACGGTCGTGGCCGGGTGGCCACGGTCGTGGGCGAACTCTAAATTCTCCTGTTGCGACCTGTTGAGCTTTGGCAATAAAGCCACGACCGTGGCCTTGGGGCCACGGCCGTGTTCTCTTCTCTTGACCACGACCGTGCTGATGGCCACGGTCGTGTTGCCTTCATTGGCCACGGTCGTGTTGCCTTCATTGGCCACGGTCGTGGCTGGGTGGCCACGGTCGTGGGCGAACTATGGATTCTCCTGTTGCATCATGTTGGATTTGCACAATAAAGCCACGACCGTGGCCTTGGGGCCACGACCGTGGTGAGGCTCGACTTCTTTAATTCTCTTCTAACTTTGTCAATTTCGGATGTCTTTGCTCGGGGATGAGTCTTGGCTACTGGAGATAGGTTAAGGGAGACTTTGGGGCCTTATTTGGGTCCCTCTCTCCCCCTCGTCCATCTAAGCAAGGTCCAAGTACCTGAAAAATAGTGCAAAGAACATCCATAAGCGTATTTGCCATGATAATCATATTGAGGGGAAATAACATGTAAATCTAATGCATTTGAATGTAATAAAGGCACAAAATGACATGAGATACAACCCTAGAATAGGGTTGGATCACCCGCGCGGGTAGATTTGCTATGTTACCCGGTGACTAAGACGCAGTGGCATCACTTGTAAAAAAGCCACTAAACAGGTCCCGATACTTCGTTCAGTCCGCCGTCCTCACTCCATCTGGCTCCAAAATCTGAACACCCCAACTCTGCTGCGGAGGAGTGGGCTAAGGAACCGGCACATCGATTCGGTTACCGACGACTTGAAGCAGTTAACGGTGGCCAGGAGGGTTGATTACCAGAGGTGAGATGTACAGGACAGACCAGAAACACTTCCTCGTTCCCTCTCCGTTAAGAACTCCCTCTCCTTCCTCTCCACCGCAGCTGTAGTCGGGGATGCTACCTGCTTCACCGCGACCTCACGGCCCTCTTCTAGCACGCCTTTGTACACCTCCCGACCAGCTTATCTGCAATAACGGATTCAAGATTCTCTTTAATGTTGCTGTGTTTCTCTCGTTGCCCCATAGTACAATTTGATAAACCAATCCGATTAAATATAGAGATGCATCAGATAGAGGCAGTGGGGTGTGAACGTTGACGGAAGCCTTGGGTGGCCTTGTGGATTTCGTCGTAGGAGAAGCATGTTGTCAGCCGCCAGGTCGTGCTTCCGCGACAGGAGCCCGAACCCGCCCTCGGCAACGTGGCCGCCGGCGCCGACGGTCGGGCACGATCGACCCTGCGGACAGCGCGAGCTTCCTGCAACTGGATTCTGCTACGGCATGGTAGACCTCTCCAAGGGTCACGCCGGCCTCAACACAGGCCAAGCCAGCCGCCGCATCGACTTGCACGGTAGCGAGGTTCATTGGGTCGATCACCGCGAATGGCACGTCATCGAGGTCCACCGATGTTGAAGCTTTGTGTTAAAGCAAAGAAGGCTAACGATGAAAATCTTGGCTCCCAACTTTCTGTCTTGGCCTCTATTAAGTATTAGATTTTGATGAAAAGCTTGGCTCACAACTTACTGTCTTGGCCTCCATGAGTTGGGTCCTTGATTTCTAAGAGTGATCCATTTTGAACATGCTCCATTAACGTGATTCTAAATCATGCACATGATATGTTTGACATAATAGCTGAAACATGACTTATGAGAATACAACAACACTTCAACATTCATTACGTTTTTTATGCTACTAATGCAAAGCTACGTACTTGTCATTTTTTCTGTCAATTACAAAATGACAAGTGTATATATGAGTCACAAATAACAAATTTATGTATTCAATATTTCGTGTTCGTGTTGCTCTGTTATGTGAATTCCTCCATAGTCTGAAGACGTATGGGTATAACTGGTCCCCAACTGCTGGATGATTAAAATAAACAACTATAAGATCTTTGGTTGACAAACCGGCACATTGGGCGTTACTTGGGCGTCATCATGGCCTGGGAAACCTTTTTAGATGACGAGTCTTGGTGTTACTTTAGGTGTCTTGGTGTTACATCGGGTCATCATCGACGATGATTCCCCCACCGTGGGTCGACCTCTCAACGCTGTCACTCCACCACGTCGCCACCTGCCTTTCCTCCCTCTCCGACTACTACTCCTTCGACCGTGTATGCCATTCTTGGAGTCATGTTGCGTCTGCGGCTAGGACGAACTATATGTCCGCTCACTCCCCTCTTGTCCTCTGCTCGGAAAACGAGGAAGAAGAAGAAACTGATGAGTAGGAAGCCGAACAAGTCAAGGAGAAGTGTAACGACCGTCTCGCGAAAACAGGATTAACTAATGCGGAAGCGAATTATTTGCAGCGTAATTACTGAAAATCACTAAAAAATAAAACCATTTGCAAAGAGATCCATTCATAGGAAACTCTTTAACCAAGAACCAAAGTGTTTCCATTTCATCCTGGATCACAAGTACACAGCCTGTACAATTCCTTTTTAAGGATTACAACATTGACTGCCCTGTTAACAAATATACACAGGCAGTATAAAACTTTGAGGCATTAAGCCAAAACTCCGATTGAATCATTTAAAACTCTGAGGACCTGAGAGTACAGAGACGACACATAGGACTATTATCTATATGACTTGACAGACAATATCTCCACCTGAGATCTCATTGCTGTCCTTGTTGTTGTTGTTGCTTCTGCTCATCTCTGTTCTAGGGATTTCCTGCCTTGCCTTCCATGCATACCTAAAAATGTTTTCCCACGGGGGTGAGACAATTGTAAATTGCCCCAACGAGAGATATAACTCTCCTCCAAAACATTATTATTGCAATTAAGGATATAAAACTAGGCAGATGATAAGCAATTTAAAGCATTCTCTTAATAAGGAATAGGAAGAACATGTATATCATTTATCCTCCATATTATACCATCATATCAAAATTCTCTTGTGACACTCATTATCTTGATATGTCACCCATGAGACATTCTCTTGTGACACTCATTATCTTGATATGTCACCCATGAGACATTCTCGTTTCAACTTATTGGCCTTAGCCAATCTGCTAAACATATTTTGGTTATAATGGACATGAGAGTGTACATCATCATGTCTTATTCAGGCATTGGTCTATACCAATCCTATATAAGTATTCCAGGCATTGGATTACACCAATCCTGTGCAACTAGTACAAGCATTAGATTTATATTATTCCTGTGTATCCATTCCAGGTATTGATCTATGTCAATCCTGTACAACCATTCCAGGTATCGATCTGTGTCAATCCTGTGCAACTATTCCAGGTATTGGGGTTTAGCCAATCCTGTGCATTCCAGGTATTGGGAGTTAGCCAATCCTGTGTTATTATTCCAGGTATTGATCTATGTCAATCCTGTGCATTCCAGGTTTTGGGAGTTAGCCAATCCTGTGTTATTATTCCAGGTATTGGGAGTTAGCCAATCCTGTGCATTCCAGGTATTGGGAGTTAGCCAATCCTGTGTTATTATTCTAGGTATTGATCTATGTCAATCCTGTGCATTCCAGGTATTGGGAGTTAGCCAATCCTGTGTTATTATTCCAGGTATTGGGAGTTAGCCAATCCTGTGCATTCCAGGTATTGGGAGTTAGCCAATCCTGTGTTATTATTCCAGGTATTGATCTATGTCAATCATGTGCATTCCAGGTATTGGGAGTTAGCCAATCCTGTGTTATTATTCCAGGTATTGGGAGTTAGCCAATCCTGTGCATTCCAAGTATTGGGAGTTAGCCAATCCTATGTTATTATTCCAGGTATTGATCTATGTCAATCCTGTGCATTCCAGGTATTGGGAGTTAGCCAATCCTATGTTATTATTCCAGGTATTGGGAGTTAGCCAATCCTATGCATTCCAGGTATTGGGAGTTAGCCAATTCTGTGTTATTATTCCAGGTATTGGGAGTTAGCCAATCCTGTGTTATCATTCCAAGTATTGGGAGTTAGCCAATCCTGTGTTATCATTCCAGGTATTGGGAGTTAGCCAATCCGGTGTTATCATTCCAGGTATTAGACTATGCTAATCCTGTGCAACTATATCAATCGTGTAATGCTAAAAGTGATATTTATCACATATTGATATATCACTTTCCTCATCACTTTCAACTTCCTTAAGTTATCAGCTTATCTTGGATTAAGGTATTTCCCATCTTAATCCTTTAATCCATTAACCGATCACCCTTACCATGAAGTGCATAGGTCACACATAAGAATGGTCCAACTATCTTTAATGATATGGACTCATCTCAAGTTAAAGCATTACTTGCTATGAGGGTATCCACAATCAATCACTTTAGGCATTTCCCCCATTAGTATATTAGTAACCATTCCATTATTAGGATTAGGTTTTCCCATACTATCATACTTCATTAGGGTGAGGATTGCATATAACATCACCCTTCATTAGGCTTTTTCATCATATTGCCTAAAATCAGGGTTTACTATTCATCCCAACATGGGTTTCTCATGGCATCACCCTCAATTTGGGTTTACATGGAATCAACCTCAATTAGGGTTCACATGATCTCTTTATTAAGGATCATACCCTATTCATCACATGATAAATACTCATGTATGAATTCCTTTCCATCATCCTATCAACTTGATTAGGTTACATCAACCCTTCAATCAAGTATATACAACTATGGTTAACATAGTGTACTAAGTCATTGTTCTTATAAGCAATTAGGGTTCATTCCTTAATTGGCACTAATCACTTAGGTACTATTAGGGTTTCAACCTTTGTACCTTCATTGATTATCATTACTAATCATAATTGGATCAATGGATGATTCATCATCTCTATTATCAAGAGATTCAATCACATTGGACCTCCATTACATAAGGTATCCAATTGAATTAGGGTTTTCAATGTTGATTCCTTCAATCATTGAATTCATGGAACCAATCATCAATTGGACCTACCCTCATACTTCAATTGAGTTTAATAGGTCAACCTTCAACTGATTTGACTCTCAATTGACCCTCAATTGATCATCAATTAGGGTTTGATTCAATTGAATTAGGGTTTGGAATCGATGATTCAACAACACTAATCAATGTAAGACTAGTTGCTTTGAAACCATTGAACCATCATCCAAATTGGGTATGACCTGACCCCAAACGGTCTTGAGGTCGTTTGGATGACCTCCAAACGGTCTTGAGACCGTTTGCCCATCATATCACTCAAATCTAAGCAATCCAATTAGGGTTTGGTTCATTAGATTGATCACCAAATCAGCATTACATTGTTTAACAGCTTGGTACCTTTAGACCTTCAAACACCTAACCATACTCAACCCTAGACCTCCAAACGGTCTTGGGTGACCACCAAACGGTCTTGAGACCGTTTGGATGAGCTCCAAACGGTCTTGAGACCGTTTGCCCATCCAACCTTTGGATCTAGTGAAAATTCATCATGGATTGGTCTATCGAGTTGATCAACAAATCAGCACTACATTGCAATATGATTAGTACCTTTGGACCTTCAATTGGTCAACTATACTTGACCCCAGACCTCCAAACGGTCTTGGGGTGATCCCCAAACGGTCTTGAGACCGTTTGGGTGATCCCCAAACGGTCTTGAAACCGTTTGGGCTAATCAACCCAAAATCTCTAATTAACTCATTGGAATTTCAGCACTGATTTCAATTAGGGTTTGCCCAATTGATTAGCCTTCAACTCATGACTCGTTTGTAATTAATCCATAAAATTTGGTGAGTCATTAACCAACATAATTATGAACAGTAATATCATACGGTAAACGCTTAGTCAACCATATTATACGGTCTTGAGACCGTTTGCCCAAACAGGTTAAGTTAATCAGGTTGAAAATCAGCACATAATTCAATTCGATTGCCTAATTGATTGGCCTTCAACTCTCGATTCCTTTGGAGTTAATCCCTCAAATTTGGAGGGTTATCAGCCTACATAATTAGGAACAAAATTCCCAAACGGTAAACGCTTGGTCAACCATCTCAAACGGTCTTGAAACCGTTTGCTCCCAAACGGTTTCAAACCGTTTGCCCTTAAACGGTTTGCTGAAACCGCATAGCCAATCAAATTAAAACGATTTGGAGTAGCTATCAAAACGGTTTTGCTTGGTAATTTTCTTTGGATAAGCATCTAGGATGATTTCATCATCCCCTTCCTTCGAACAACCAAGAACAGCAACCGTTCTTGATGGAAATTGCAGCAAAGAAACAAGAGTGCATCAAATTGAAGAAATCAATCAACAAAGCATAGAGAATTGATGCAATAGCAATGTTTAAGGGTTTGAGTTATAAAACCCGCCTCCAATTGAGCTCCAAATCTCCAAGCTCACGCCATTAATGGTGGATGAAGCTATTGCAACTCCCCCTAGGCTCGTCCTCAAGCTTTTGATTGCAAAAGTTGGCTAGGGTTGAAGAGGAGATCGAAATAAGTAGGAATCCATAATTTATTTTTTATTTCCACCATGAAATCATGGAGAACGAAGGTCAAGGGCTTACCCACAGGTTGGAGACGTTCTCCCTGCTCCTCCCTAGCTTCTTGGTCGGTTTTGCAAGCAAGGGGAAGAAGAAAATCCGAAAAAGGCCTTGGTTTGGGCTTGGAAATGGCACTTTTATAAAGAAATTGATGAGAGAGAATATGCCTTATAAAAATCCAATTAATCCAAAAATTATGGCCGCCTCTTCCCCCTCAACTCCATGGATACGAGGCATATCCCTTTGTCTTTAATTCTCCTTCATTATCCTCAATTTAAAGAAAAGCAAATTAAGCACCTTAATGCTTATTATATAATATCCCACATGTGAGTGGATATTACTTTTCTTTATAAAAAGGTGAGTGGAATTTCACCTACTTAAGATATTTTCGTTCCTTATCTTGTTAAAGGAACGTCCATCCTTATTAAAAATCAACCCAAAACATTTTGGTTGAAATCCCTTCAATTATTTTTATTCATTTTTGCCCTAAATCGAATTAGGGTTTCAATTAGGCATTATTCTTGATTATTTTAATGTCAAGATTCTCTCTCCTACAACTTAATTCAAATGAGGAGTCCCTCTCATTTTATTTGCTCTACATGATGCCAAGAAACATTAAGGACCATATTGAAGTGGTAATTTGCATATTGAACCCTAGATTTTGGGTAAATTGCACTTTACTCCAAAACTAGGTTTTAATGCACAACATTGTCCAACAAGCTCTATCTTGGTGTCGAGGCTTGGGAAAACCATACCACTACATTATATTCATTCTTATGATGTCACAACATCAGAGTAACATCTTATCATGTGCAATTTGCAAGTTAACCCCTCAACTTGGGTAATTTGCACTTTAGTCCAAAATAAGCAAACATTGCTTCAACATTATTCAAAAAGGACTGAAATTGAAATATAAGTTCCTCAAGAGCCTTAATTACCTTTCACAAGATAAGTACATGCATATAATCAACTTTCTTAATAAAAACACCTAGGGTTAAAGCATAACCCAGGTCAGGGATGTTACAAATTATAAACCCCTAACAAGGATTTTGTCCCCGAAATCCCAAATAAAGGGAACAGATATTATTCATTCCTCATATCATCATGTCTTTTCATAACACCTCATTGTTATGAAGACATCATAGAACTTTTATTAGCACAAAGTTCCTTCCCACAATATTAGAGCCAATTGAGA
This sequence comes from Alisma plantago-aquatica, assembly GCA_963693085.1. Taxonomy (NCBI): domain Eukaryota; kingdom Viridiplantae; phylum Streptophyta; class Magnoliopsida; order Alismatales; family Alismataceae; genus Alisma; species Alisma plantago-aquatica. The sequence continues at coordinate 1,776,896,920 of OY856409.1, forward strand.
ACTTATCTTAAAGACATATTTAGTTGTTATGTTTATGCAAAGCATAAACCCCTAACATATGATGTTCATACCATTTTATATAATCATACTGATTTCGTAGTTGACCACTCCAGGTAGCCAATCTAAATCATCTGATAATTCTCAGATACTAGAATCTCTTACCTTGGTATTAGTCACATGTGTTGAATACACATCATATTCTCATCTTTTTTTTATCATATTTACAACTTTATAGAATAGGGATCACCTCCCTTATTCTCTTTCTCATCATATGAGGGTCATACTTTTACTTCCTCATATACACATATTGATCTGAATTCCTATCAGATCCTTCTTTCTTGTTCTTAAGATATGATACATTTATCCATATCATATTTCCAATTTCATGATACTCATTAGATTGTATCAGAATGATTGCTTGATCAGGGCAATCAAAAAGATATCAATCTAAGAGTTTCCATACTCACTTTATCATCAATAGTTGTACACCTGATCAGGGTTTACAAGTACTGAGATCAAGTAGTATGCACTTACATGCTATCATATTCCTTTCTTTTCATACTACCATAACATAAGATTTAACATCCCTGGATTTTATCCAGGCATCTCTTCTATACCTCTTCCTCTTTCATGGAGGTAAGATCAATATAGAGCATTTAAAAGAATACTGAACAGAATTCAAATTCTAGTTCTCATCATTTCATCCATATATAGTAACCAATGGGGAAAACAATATCAACAATCTTTTTTTTTATAACAAAAAGGGTTTAGTGTACACAACATGTACACATTTATAACATACCTTGTACTCATATCATGGTCTTATTAGTCTTATTACTGAAGAAAAAACTAAGCCATAGAATCTTACAGGTGAAAGGTTAAGACCTTTGCACTTACTTAGTGGCTACTTCCCTGGTACACTAGGCATTTATTGCACTATTAGTACCAAAAACTTGGCTTTTTAAAACCATTAGGCAAATGTCTCTAGAATTATAGAGACCATTCCCTACTTCTCAGCTTATTTCCCCTTCTTGGGCACTACCATCACATATTTATTATCTGTCTGAACTCATAGCAGAGTCCACTTTCTTGCTATAAGTTAATCTTTTCCATATTTTCCCTTGTTCCAACATGACTAAGTCATTTAGGAACTCATTTAAAGCTCAATCTTTCTGTATTAAGGACTGATAACCTAGGTTGTAAGCCTAGCATCCAGTCCACTCATATGCATTATTGTTGCCCTAATCTTCCCAACAAGAGCATGATCATAGGATTCTCTATCCTGATCAGGTCTTAATGGGGATTCTCAGGCACTCATTCTATTCTTGCATGATCCCTTGCACCTCTTCTTGGTGCAACAACATTGCCCTAAGCAATGTGTTCGTTGTTCTCTCCAGTCATTTTAAACTTTACCCTTTCTCTGCACAAGCATAAATCATTATAGGGTATATTGGAGGACACTAACACAGACTCAACAACTTAGTCCTATGTCTCTGTAGACTCAACGAACCTAGAGATCTGATACCACTAAATGTAACGACCGTCTCGCGAAAATAGGATTAACGAATGCGGAAGCGAATTATTTGCAGCATAATTACTGAAAATCACTAAAAATTAAAACCATTTGCAAAGAGATCCATTCATAGGAAACTCTTTAACCAAGAACCAAAGTGTTTCCATTTCATCCTGGATCACAAGTACACAGCCTGTACAATTCCTTTTTAAGGATTACAACATTGACTGCCCTGTTAACAAATATACACAGGCAGTATAAAACTTTGAGGCATTAAGCCAAAACTCCGATTGAATCATTTAAAACTCCGAGGACCTGAGAGTACAGAGACGACACATAGGACTACTATCTATATGACTTGACAGACAATATCTCCACCTGAGATCTCATTGCTGTCCTTGTTGTTGCTTTTGCTTCTGCTCATCTCTGTTCTAGGGATTTCCTGACTTGCCTTCCATGCATACCTAAAAATGTTTTCCCACGGGGGTGAGACAATTGTAAATTGCCCCAGCGAGAGATATAACTCTCCGCCAAAACATTATTATTGCAATTAAGGATATAAAACTAAGCAGATGATAAGCAATTTAAAGCATTCTCTTAATAAGGAATAGGAAGAACATGTATATCATTTATCCTCCATATTATACCATCATATCAAACTTCTCTTGTGACACTCATTATCTTGATATGTCACCCATGAGACATTCTCTTGTGACACTCATTATCTTGATATGTCACCCATGAGACATTCTCGTTTCAACTTATTGGCCTTAGCCAATCTGCTAAACAGATTTTGGTTATAATGGACATGAGAGTGTACATCATCATGTCTTATTCAGGCATTGGTCTATACCAATCCTATATAAGTATTCCAGGCATTGGATTACACCAATCCTGTGCAACTAGTACAAGCATTAGATTTATATTATTCCTGTGTATCCATTCCAGGTATTGATCTATGTCAATCCTGTACAACCATTCCAGGTATCGATCTGTGTCAATCCTGTGCAACTATTCCAGGTATTGGGGTTTGGCCAATCCTGTGCATTCCAGGTATTGGGAGTTAGCCAATCCTGTGTTATTATTCCAGGTATTGATCTATGTCAATCCTGTGCATTCCAGGTATTGGGAGTTAGCCAATCCTGTGTTATTATTCCAGGTATTGGGAGTTAGCCAATCCTGTGCATTCCAGGTATTGGGAGTTAGCCAATCCTGTGTTATTATTCCAGGTATTGATCTATGTCAATCCTGTGCATTCCAGGTATTGGGAGTTAGCCAATCCTGTGTTATTATTCCAGGTATTGGGAGTTAGCCAATCCTGTGCATTCCAGGTATTGGGAGTTAGCCAATCCTGTGTTATTATTCCAGGTATTGATCTATGTCAATCCTGTGCATTCCAGGTATTGGGAGTTAGCCAATTCTGTGTTATTATTCCAGGTATTGGGAGTTAGCCAATCCTGTACATTTTAGGTATTGGGAGTTAGCCAATCCTGTGTTATTATTCCAGGTATTGATCTATGTCAATCCTGTGCATTCCAGGTATTGGGAGTTAGCCAATCCTGTGTTATTATTCCAAGTATTGGGGGTTATCCAATCCTGTGCATTCCAGGTATTGGGAGTTAGCCAATCTTGTGTTATTATTCCAAGTATTGGGGGTTAGCCAATCCTGTGTTATCATTCCAGGTATTGGGAGTTAGCCAATCCTGTGTTATCATTCCAGGTATTGGGAGTTAGCCAATCCTGTGTTATCATTCCAGGTATTAGACTATGCTAATCCTGTGCAACTATATCAATCGTGTAATGCTAAAAGTGATATTTATCACATATTGATATATCACTTTCCTCATCACTTTCAACTTCCTTAAGTTATCAGCTTATCTTGGATTAAGGTATTTCCCATCTTAATCCTTTAATCCATTAACCTATCACCCTTACCATGAAGTGCATAGGTCACACATAAGAATGGTCCAACTATCTTTAATGATATGGACTCATCTCAAGTTAAAGCATTACTTGCTATAAGGGTATCCACAATCAATCACTTTAGGCATTTCCCCCATTAGTATATTAGTAACCATTCCATTATTAGGATTAGGGTTTCCCATACTATCATACTTCATTAGGGTGAGGATTGCATATAACATCACCCTTCATTAGGCTTTCTCATCATATTGCCTAAAATTAGGGTTTACTATTCATCCCAACATGGGTTTCTCATGGCATCACCCTCAATTTGGGTTTACATGGAATCAACCTCAATTAGGGTTCACATGATCTCTTTATTAAGGATCATACCCTATTCATCACATGATCAATACTCATGTATGAATTCCTTTCCATCATCCTATCAACTTGATTAGGTTACATCAACCCTTCAATCAAGTATATACAACTATGGTTAACATAGTGTACTAAGACATTGTTCTTATAAGCAATTAGGGTTCATTCCTTAATTGGCACTAATCACTTAGGTACTATTAGGGTTTCAACCTTTGTACCTTCATTGATTATCATTACTAATCATCATTGGATCAATGGATGATTCATCATCTCTATTCTCAAGAGATTCAATCACATTGGACCTCCATTACATAAGGTATCCAATTGAATTAGGGTTTTCAATGTTGATTCCTTCAATCATTGAATTCATGGAACCAATCATCAATTGGACCTACCCTCATACTTCAATTGAGTTTAATAGGTCAACCTTCAACTGATTTGACTCTCAATTGATCATCAATTAGGGTTTGATTCAATTGAATTAGGGTTTGGAATCGATGATTCAACAACACTAATCAATGTAAGACTAGTTGCTTTGAAACCATTGAACCATCATCCAAATTGGGTATGACCTGACCCCAAACGGTCTTGAGGTCGTTTGGATGACCTCCAAACGGTCTTGAGACCGTTTGCCCATCATATCACTCAAATCTAAGCAATCCAATTAGGGTTTGGTTCATTGGATTGATCACCAAATCAGCATTACATTGTTTAACAGCTTGGTACCTTTAGACCTTCAAACACCTAACCATACTCAAACCTAGACCTCCAAACGGTCTTGGGTGACCAACAAACGGTCTTGAGACCGTTTGGATGAGCTCCAAACGGTCTTGAGACCGTTTGCCCATCCAACCTTTGGATCTAGTGAAAATTCATCATGGATTGGTCTATCGAGTTGATCAACAAATTAGGACTACATTGCAATATGATTAGTACCTTTGGACCTTCAATTGGTCAACTATACTTGACCCCAGACCTCCAAACGGTCTTGGGGTGATCCCCAAACGGTCTTGAGACCGTTTGGGTGATCCCCAAACGGTCTTGAAACCGTTTGGGCTAATCAACCCAAAATCTCTAATTAACTCATTGGAATTTCAGCACTGATTTCAATTAGGGTTTGCCCAATTGATTAGCCTTCAACTCATGACTCGTTTGGAATTAATCCATAAAATTTGGTGAGTCATTAACCAACATGATTATGAACAGTAATCTAATACGGTCAACGCTTAGTCAACCATCATATACGGTCTTGAGACCGTTTGCCCAAACAGGTTAAGTTAATCAGGTTGAAAATCAGCACATAATTCAATTCGATTGCCTAATTGATTGGCCTTCAACTCTCGATTCCTTTGGAGTTAATCCCTCAAATTTGGAGGGTTATCAGACTACATAATTAGGAACAAAATTCCCAAACGGTCAACGCTTGGTCAACCATCTCAAATGGTCTTGAAACCGTTTTCTCCCAAACGGTTTCAAACCGTTTGCCCTTAAACGGTTTGCTGAAACCGCATAGCCAATCAAATTAAAACGATTTGGAGTAGCTATCAAAACGGTTTTGCTTGGTAATTTTCTTTGGATAAGCATCTAGGATGATGTCATCATCCCCTTCCTTAGAAAAACCAAGAACAGCAACCGTTCTTGATGGAAATTGCAGCAAAGAAACAAGAGTGCATCAAATTGAAGAAATCAATCAACACAGCATAGAGAATTGATGCAATAGCAATGTTTAAGGGTTTGAGTTATAAAACCCGCCTCCAATTGAGCTCCAAAGCTCCAAGCTCAAGCCATTAATGGTGGATGAAGCTCTTGCAAATCCCCCTAGGCTCGTCCTCAAGCTTTTGATTGCAAAAGTTGGCTAGGGTTGAAGAGGAGATCGAAACAAGAAGGAATCCATAATTTATTTTTGATTTCCACCATGAAATCATGGAGAACGAAGGTCAAGGGCTTACCCACAGGTTGGGGACGTTCTCCCTGCTCCTCCCTAGCTTCTTGGTCGGTTTTGCAAGCAAGGGGAAGAAGAAAATCTGAAAAAGGCCTTGGTTTGGGCTTGGAAATGGCACTTTTATAAAGAAATTGATGAGAGAGAATATGCCTTATAAAAATCCAATTAATCCAAAAATTATGGCCGCCTCTTCCCCCTCAACTCCATGGATACGAGGCATATCCCTTTGTCTTTAATTCTCCTTCATTATCCTCAATTTAAAGAAAAGCAAATTAAGCACCTTAATGCTTATTATATAATATCCCACATGTGAGTGGATATTACTTTTCTTTATAAAAAGGTGAGTGGAATTTCACCTACTTAAGATATTTTCGTTCCTTATCTTGTTAAAGGAACGTACATCCTTATTCAAAATCAACCCAAAACATTTTGGTTGAAAGCCCTTCAATTATTTTTATTCATTTTTGCCCTAAATCGAATTAGGGTTTCAATTAGGCATTATTCTTGATTATTTTAATGTCAAGATTCTCTCTCCTACAACTTAATTCAAATGAGGAGTCCCTCTCATTTTATTTTCTCTACATGATGACAAGAAACATTAAGGACCATATTGAAGTGGTAATTTGCATATTGAACCCTAGATTTTGGGTAAATTGCACTTTACTCCAAAACTAGGTTTTAATGCACAACATTGTCCAACAAGCTCTATCTTGGTGTCGAGGCTTGGGAAAACCATACCACTACATTATATTCATTCTTATGATGTGACAACATCAGAGTAACATCTTATCATGTGAAATTTGCAAGTTAACCCCTCAACTTGGGTAATTTGCACTTTAGTCCAAAATAAGCAAACATTGCTTCAACATTATTCAAAAAGGACTGAAATTAAAATATAAGTTCCTCAAGAGCCTTAATTACCTTTCACAAGATAAGTACACACATATAATCAACTTTCTTAATCAAAACACCTAGGGTTAAAGCATAACCCAGGTCAGGGATGTTACAAGAAGGCTGATTCGGAAAGGTTTACTACTACAGATGTTGCCCGCTACAACTATACCATCTACAGCTTCCGCGACCACTGCTTCTACTCGATGTGACTCTCCAGACCAACCACCACACCTGAGTCTCTCCGCTGCATCAGGTTCTCAAATGGCTACCTCATCACTCACCTCGACTCCGACAAGAGGATCCCATTGCTACTCAACCCGCTCACGGGACACCAGCTTGTGTTCCCAGAATCCCCCTTCCCCATCGATACAACTGTGCTTCTCAACATGGCAGGGAACCGTCGAGTGTTGGTTTCGCTCATGAGCCCCTGGTGCTGGTTCCGATTTCTGTGAGGGACAGTCCATTGCAGCAGACGCTAAGGATGAGGGTCACCGAGTTCACTAGTGGTCCGTCTGTGGCGGCGATGCCCTCAGCGCCAACGCGTGTTGCATTACTGTTGGCTCTTGTCTATTACAATATGACTATCCATATTACAAAACTGTCACCTGCATTACAGTTGGCTCTTGCCTATTACAATGTGACTGTCCATATTACAGATGACACTTTCTTATTACAATATGACTATCCATATTACAATATGTCACCTACATTACTGTTGGTTCTTGCCTAGTTCAATGTGACTATCCATATTACAGATGACACTTGCTTATTACGATATGAGTATCCATATTACAAAATTGTCACCTACATTACAGTTGGCTCTTGTCTATTACAATGTGACTGTCTATATTGCATATGATACTTGCTTATTACAATATGAGTATCCATATTACAAACCGGTCACCTACATTACGGTTGGCTCTTGCCTATTACAATGTGACTATCCATATTACATATGATACTTGCTTATTACAATGTGACTATCCACTTTCTTATTACTAAAAAAGACAGTAGGTATTAGCAGACAGTCTAAATTCCATAGATGCCCAAAAATTAAGTCAGTGGCTATTAAGACAAGAAAGACGATCAAGACATGTAACACATGATGACAGACACAATTGCCAGCGTTGTGAATGCACGGAATTCCTTGAACACGCTCCAGTTGAACGCTTTCCAAACCAAGGCATGCCTCAACAACAATATACATGAACTGCCCCACCATGAATCCAGCAAGATGGCAGCGACCATGAGGCCCATCTTCACCTTTACAAGTAGCAGCTTGGTCCAGGAATCTGAAACTACAACAGGAGACATATTGTTTTCATAGTTACTCTAACTGCTATCCATATTACAAAAATGTCACCTGCATTACAGTTGGCTCTTGCCTATTACAATGTGACTGTCCATATTACAAATGACACTTTCTTATTACAATATGCGTATCCATATTACAAAACTGTCACCAACATTACGGTTGGCTCTTGCATATTATAATGCGACTGTCCATATGATATATGTCACTTGCTTATTATAATATGACTATCCATATTACAAAATTATTACCTACATTACAGTTGGCTCTTGCCTATTTCAACGTGACTGTCCATATTACAGATGACACTTACTTATTACAATATGACTATCCATATTACAAACTATCACTTGCTTATTACAATATGACTATCCATATTACAAAATTATTACCTACATTACAGTTGGCTCTTGCCTATTTCAACGTGACTGTCCATATTACAGATGACACTTACTTATTACAATATGATTATCCATATTACAAACTGTCACTTGCTTATTACAATATGACTATCCATATTACAAAATTATTACTTACATTACTGTTGGCTATTTCCTATTACAATGTGACTGTCCATATTATATATAACACTTGCTTATTACAATATGTTCCTCGGTTTCTAGGCTCTGTGCTAGGGGTCACTGGAGGCCAGCAGAAGACGTGAAGCTCCAGGAGCTTGTGGCCCAGTACAGGCCACAAAATTGGAACATGATCGCAGAGAAGCTGGACGGCGCATATACGATACGACAGAGTGTGGAAGCAACGGCGATGCCACCACAGTCTCCGTCGTCTGTGACTATAGCTTCTTGCTCAGTTGTTAGCATGGGCGGCAGCTGGCAAGTGGCTACACCGAGGAGGTAGGAAGAAGATATATGTGGATGCAACAGAAAGAGCGGCCCAGAAGGAACTCTGCCCGATTACCTCTCCCATATATAATCTCTCTATTTTTGTTGCTTAGCAATTAACCGGTTTGTGGTTCTAGTACCATCAGCCAGCGATAATAGTTGATGCTGCCAAGCAACCAATTTGAAAAGGATGAATGGATGGATGGTTTTTGAACACTTAGTGTGCGGACGAGTAGATCATTAACGTAGTTCATGGGGAGTCTGACTCTCATATATTATGTGAATGCATGTGAAAACAACTCTTATCTTTGTACACACTTGGTTTCTCTACTAGCACAACTGACTTGAACGGTAACAATTAATTGCATATGTAATTACTCGCAAATCCAATGGACGATAAACTGATCAATTTATGTGCCCCATAGGCGAGGCGGGTAGAACAAGAGAAGTTGCCCCAGATTGATGGTCAAGAACTCGGGTTTTGATGGAGCAACATGTCGAATTGATAATTTAGTAGTTGAGTCAATTCCATGCACCCCACAGCTTGTTATGGCGAGCGAATTCCAAAGCAAGATCATTCTAGAGCAAGAATTCCACCATGGGGGGAAACGAAAAACTACACAGGGGAACAATTTCGTGGAGCATAGTAGAAACCGTGTCAATAAATTCTCATTCCTGGAGTTTTTCTCAGAAGAATCGCGGGAAAAGGTATTGTTGAAAAAACAAGGAGAGATGGAGGAATTTCGGGAAGCGCACAGCAGTCGCTAGCCCAAATCAGGTGCGCTAATATGATCGGTACCCTCTCTGACGGCACTCATGTTGTTGATTTTGCCTGAGCTCTCTGTTGAGCGCCTCATCCGCTACCCTCCACGACTCGTCGATGAGCTCGGGGCTGAGTCTGAACATGAGCACACAGAACTCCGTCTAGACCAGCGCGCTGTCACCATCCAAATCACCTTCCGTCATCATCCCCATGAGCTCATTGTCGCTCATGCCGTCGAGCCCCATCAGGGTCGCGTTACGCTTCAGGCTCTCGAAGGTGATCAAGCCCTTGTGTGGGTCCATCAGGAGCTGGAACCCACCGCACAGCTCCTCGATGAGTGCCTCCCCGACGAGCTTCTTGGCCATGGTGGGCAAGAAGTCCTCGAATTCCGAACCACAAGCCGCAATCCCCTTTTCGTGTCCTGTCTCCGTCGGCAGCGGTAGCTCCTTCGCATCTGTCCCTTCCTATGGCTGTAAAACGCGTGGAAGCAAGCAGAGTCAGAGACGGCGGGAAGAACGCCACCACCAATGCCTTTAGCGGAGAGTCGACCATTACGAGCGCAGTGGATGAGTCAAACCGCTTCAACGAGTCAGACCAAACTCCTATCGAAGAAAAGAAGCGGTGGCATACATCGTAAATATTCTAATTGGGAGTCACAAAGTCCAGCCACGGGTAGTGAACGGTTGTTACCCGCGCGGGCAACAAAGTCAAACTCTCTCTCTCTCTCTATATATATATATATCTGTGTGTGTGTGTGTGTGTGTGTGTGTGTGAAACTTATATGTGTAGTCTTAAAAGCGAGTTTTGATAATGGATTTATAGCATGGTTATGGCCAATAACCCCTATTATATGTACATGGTTGTGTGGCTGGTTTATCCTATTTATCTCGGTCTACAAACCGAGCTTCTCTCTTATCTTCCCAACGTAAAAGTATTATTCTCTTCTACCTCGGATATAACTCGAGGTTTCTCAATAATTATGTAAAAGTATGATAGTTTACTTTCTTGTTTTGACAAATAAGAAAGACACCAACTGACCGCACAAAGGAGACAAGCTGCCTGTCTGGTGGGGCCGAGACGACCATCTGGCGAGGCTGAGACAACCGACTGATGAGCCGACCATGAGCCTGAAGGAACAGACGAGACGGCCATTTGGACGAGCCAAATGATCGGCTACATGATGACCAACCGGTCATTTGGAGGAGCCAGACGACCAATGGAGGTGACCAACTAATCTGGCAAGAGGTGAGCCGGCCGGTTCAAAGGTTGAACCAGTCAACTCAAATTGGCAAGCATAGATCTTCATCAACTACATGTTTTTGCATATGATATAGACCTAGATTGTGGTAATTCCTTATGGCTCTAAGGAATTACATTAGGCTAGCCATAACCATCATTTTTGTTTATTGCATGTTTTTTTGTGGGTTATAACATGTATAAGATACATACTATATATATGTGGTGATTGGTTAATGTATATGTATTATACAAATTCCCTCAATTAAATATTAAGTCTAAGATGGTTTCCATTAGTAGCACACATAAAAATCTTGATCAACCAAGGGTGGGAACCCCAAGGGTGGTATGCCTTTTATCTCATAGAAGTGTTGTAACATACCAAAACTTTGACATATTCTCTTTTTGGTCCTTTCCCAATATTTTCCTATCATTTTTATCATTTTTGGCCTTGATGCTTAAATTGTGGAATTTATAGTGGTTTGGTGAACATTTCTTCAATAATTACACCAATGGAAGTGTTTATGCACAAATACCTCAGTGAAATCTTATTTAAGGATCTAAAATGTAAAATCACACCTTAAGTGGAACAATGGTAAATAAATCCATGTTAGAAGTGTAAGGCCCCAAACCTTACTTAATGTATTGAACAAGCTTAACTACCATAATTAAGTACTCTAAACCTTAATCTAACCTTGTGAGGTGTTTTTAAATCATGAGACAAGAGGCTAGTGTTGAACGCCAATGAGCGAGGCAGACTGGTTGCTGTGACACGGTTGCCACTGTTTCAAACCCTTGTGTAGATCAGGGCAACGGTGAGGGAGGTCAATCAAATCACGCCATCTCCGGTGGAGCAGATCTGAGATCAGTACGATGGTGGGAAACCTAGCAATTCGCAACTGCTATCCACACCTTCACCATCCTCATCCTGCCAGCAGAACGCCTTCATCTGGCTCCGTCCCAGATCCGCCAACCCTGCCTCATACGGATCGCTGACCACACCAGAACCAGGTACATCAAGTGGTCTGCTTTCCCCTGCGGTTCCACGATCCCGCAGCGACAACCTGATCCCGCCCCATCCAACCACAGGAAAAGGAGCATCAGACCCAGTTCTCATGCAATTGTCTGGTTCCTTGTCTCGTTTCGTCGGGTTTGCATCAACGCTCCATCAGGCCCGAACTGCCTAACAATGGTGATCAGTCTGCCTGGCAGGCGGAGGTGTTGCGTTGTTCCTTGCGGCAGCAGCCTGGAGGCACGACTCCATAGCCAACCCCGTCGGCTCTGCGTCGGGCGTGCGTCAGTGCATGAGGCCCACTAAGCGGAGGATGCTTTACAGGAGAAAGAAGGAGGCAGCTAACCACCTTAGTGATGTATTGGATCTCGAAGAAGGAGAGATACCTAGTTCACAGGCAGCTGATGTCTCTAGCCAGGGGGAGCAACATACGATCCACACAGGAGGCCTACATTGTCCTTTTCGAAATTTCCACTACTGTCCGGATGGCAGAGAAGGAAGCAAAGTATTTTCTTGTATGATCTCTCATCTCAAGAGGTTACACATGTGCAACGAGGAACGCAATAAGGTTTTACAGGATGCCATTCAGAATGATCTTGATTTATTTCTTGCAGTTGAGGAGACTTTGAGAGCCCTTGATCAGTGGATGTGTGGGAGATGTATGAAGATACAAGCACTGATTCGTGCATGCCATCATGATGATGGTATTGTTCATGTTTTTTATGATAACGGAGAAATCCAGGGATGGATTGTTGGCATCTTAAAGCCCCTCCCAGCGGGCCTTGAGATATCTAATGTCACTCATGGGTTGGCCCTTGATGTTGCGCTTCTTGATCGAGTTTTTTGAGCACCCATCACCATTGTGAAGAGCATCCCACATGCATGTCATCTTGCCTTCTCTCAAGCACTGAAGACAACTCTCTACAAAGTGGTTGTTGAGCCAGGGTCGATACCTGCTTGGGTGAGATTGTTACTTCTTCCCCGCTACACATTACAGGTTTTCAGACCGAAAAATGGACGGGATAGGAGATCTGGGAATAGGAAGTCTCTACAACAACGTCATATTCTGATCTCGCTTGCTACTTGGGGCAGAGCAGACGATATCACTGATTTAGTGGACAACATGATTGACATTTGTGCACAAGAGTATATGGGTCATGGAGATGATGACTTTTTGGAGGATGATATAAAGAAGAACACTAACATCAGACAATGTCTTCGCAAAGTCGCAGATGGTCACTTTACAGCAGCAGTGATAGTCTTGTTCTCTTTAGGTGTGGCCCCTTATGACGATGATACCTTGAAAGCCTTAGAGGCTAAGCATCCTTACAAGTTGCCTCCTTCCAAGCTAGATATTCTTATTTCAGACGCCCCTCTTGTTGCTGATGTTGATACTATTCTCAAGTGCATCAAATCCTTTCCTAAAGGGACTTCATGTGGCAGAGATGGCTTGAGAGCCCAACACATTTTGGAAGCTTTGTGTGGAGAGGGTTCTGCTGTTGCCAGAGATCTTATACATGCTATCACCTCGGTGGTTAATCTATGGCTGGCAGGGAGATGTCCTTTGAGTTTGGCAGAGTTTGTAGCTTCTGCACCTCTTACTCCATTACTTAAGCCTGACAATGGCATTCGTCCTATTGCAGTGGGCACTATTTGGAGATGGATAGTGTCTAAAGTTGCTATGATAGGAGTAGGTAAGGATATGGCTAAATATCTCAATGACTTTCAATTCAGAGTTGGCATCTCAGGTGGAGCTGAAGTAGTTTTACATAGTGTCAATAGGTTTTTGAGTGCATATCATGAAGACGAGTCTCTCTCCATGCTTATAGTAGATTTCTCTAATGCTTTCAACTTGGTGGATAGGTCTGCACTACTCCGTGAGGTGAGGAAGAGGTGCCCATCTATCTCTTTATGGGTTGAGTTTCTCTACGCTCAAGCAACTAGGTTGTACATTGGAGACAAACATATCTGGTCTACCACTGGGGTGCAACAAGGTGATCCACTGGGCCCACTTCTTTTCTCCCTTGTATTACACCCACTTATTCATGAGATCAGAGACAATAGTAAGCTTCTTATTCATGCTTGGTATCTTGATTATGGGACCGTCATCGGAGACACTATGGAGGTAGCCAAGGTGTTGGACATTATTCATCACAGTGGTCCAGAGCTAGGGCTTGTTTTGAACATTCATAAAACAGAGGTGTTCTGGCCTACTTGTGATGGAAGGAAGGTTGAGAAGAGGTTGTAACCTATGGACATTGGGAGGCATGTGTTAGGAGTAAAACTACTTGGAGGAGCTGTTAGAAAGAACAAAAGTTATATTGAGAAGTTGGCCATGAGAAGGGCTACTGAAGCTGTTGACTTGATGCATCTACTTCCTTAGTTGCATGACCCACAAAGTGAGCTTCTTTTATTACGATCTTGCATGGGAACGTCTAAGCTTATGTTCGGCTTACGGACATGCCAACCCACACATGTACATCAGGCTGCAACCTTTTTTGACAAAGGGTTGTGTGGATCTATTGAGGATATTATGGTATGTGGAGGTCCTTTCTTTGGGGATCTTCAATGGCGTGTGGCATCCTTACCTATTAGACTCAGTGGTTTGGGCCTATATTCAGCAATGGAGGCTTCTTTATATGCGTTTGTGGCCTCTAGAGCCCAATCTTGGGTGCTCCAAGATCATATTTTGTGAGATAGCGGGATACATGGTATGGACTCTGATTTTAACTATGCTTTAGATTGTCTACGTGTTACAACTCCGTCTTTCGATCTTAATTGTTTTTCTAATAAGGACACCATTCCCCCTAAAGCCCAAAATGCTTTGGCGAGTTCCCTTTTTAGCAAAATTATTAAGGGCATGGATGTTGAATTTGATATGACCATAAGACAGAAAGCAGTCTTCCAGTGTTTACAGGCTGAACATGCTCAGGACTTTCTTCTTGCTATACCTATTGATGGCCTTGGACTACATATGTCTCCAGTGGAGTATCGTACTGTTCTCAGATATCGTCTTATGATTACACTTTTCCCTATTGATGAGGTATGCCTTGTATGCCGCAAATCTTGCTTAGACACTTTTGGGGAGCATGCAGTTCATTGTAGGGAGATCCCAGGCTTCAAGTATCAGCATGATCTTATAAGAGACGTTCTTTATGATGTTCTTAGACATGCGGGAGTTGCAGCTAAGAAGGAAGCTCCTGTGAACTTTTTGACTGATCCTCAGGAGGGCAGGTTGACACTTAGGCCAGCAGACATTCTTATTTTTGGTTGGGTTGGAGGAAAACATGCATGTGTAGATCTAACAGGAGTTTCCCCATTGGTTGGTCTGAAGGATGGCGACTTTACTGTGGGACATGCTGCCCGTAAATCCGTTTCTACTAAAGTGGCCAAACATGAGAAGGCATGTATCGACAATCAACATGTTTTTATCCCATTTGGTTTTGACACTTTTGGGTTCCTAGCACCTGAGGCTGTGGAGCTTCTTGAGAGAGTTCAAAAAGTTATGCATAGTAATGTAATGACTCCCAGATCTATGGATGTGGTATTTCGGAGGATTGAATTTGCCATTCAAAAAGGGGTGGCGGCGCAACTTGTTGCCCGCCTCCCCTCTATTTCCTTGTAATCTTGTAGTTTTCATTTGAAATCAAAAGGATCTGATTAATAAGAATAGAAAAGAGACAATATTAAGTTTCAAGTTTGGTCCAATTTGGATGTTGTTTGTGCAAGTTATGTAATTATATGCACATTTTGGACTTTTATGCAATTTACCCAATTCAGAGGTTTTATTTGTAAATTGTCACACATTATAATATTTAGATATTCCATTACCATTATTGAGTTTTTGAACCATGGGGCACCTAGTTGCACCTTGGTTTGAAGGTGTTTCTTTCCAAGGGCATTTTAGGGGTTTCCTCTTTATAAATGAGCTTATCTTTAGAAGCTATCAACCAATGGGGTTATTTGTTTGATTGGAGGTCGGTTGGGATGGCCTATAAGTGTCCATAAACTAACATTTGATATTCAAGAATTGCATGGCCATGAAATCCCTAGGCTAAGGACACATGGAAAGCTCCATGGACACCGCATGCTTGACTTCTTCCTTATTCATAAAGGCTTGCATGTCCATGGGAATCCTTAGCATTGGACACATGGAAAGTAACTTGACACATCATTCTTGAATTCTTCCTTATCCATAAAGGCTTGCATGTCCATGGATACCCTTATACATGACACATGGAAAGTCTCATAGACACCTCATATTTTACATATTTCTTTATATAGCCATATCCACCCCTTCCCAACTACCAATTCAAAACCTCTTTCTCTACTTTCTTTCCTATATCTTAGATAATCATTCCTTCTATGTTTGGCCATGAAGTTGTTGTCCCAAGGTAAAAGAGGGTGCCTACCTTGGTGAAGAAGGCTCCTAGGGTTCCAAATTTCTTTATTTAGGATTTCTTAAGCTCCTCCTTGGTGATTTCGACCAAAACTAGTAAGTATCCTCCTTTCCTTCCCTAATTTCATGCTTTTAGTCTTCCTTCCACCTTCCTCCAGGTCGAAACCCTAGTCTTCCATGGTGAAATCCCACCTAGAGCCCTTAAACACCCTATCTCCATGTTCTTTTGTTAGGGTTTCTCACCTCTAAAGTGGAGAAGGTGCTTCTTGCTCGAGATAGGAGCTTTGTTGGAGAAACCAACCTCTCTAAGCTTGGTAACCTTACTTATTGGACCTGTCCACCTTCCCTAGAGATGAGTTTTGTAATCCCCTTCTCATATATTGCTTGCTACATGCTTAAAACTCATGCTTCTATGTTTAAAATCGATGATCTCCATCTCTATTTACCATGTTCTTCTAGGGTTTTGGTTTCTTGCTATTTTACCTTCTCTAGAAGATCTGGTTTGATTACCTTTGAAACTCCAAACCCTAATCTTGGGTCAAATGGTATTTTCTCTCTCTATCTCTCTCTCTCTCTTAGCTTATCTCGATCGGTTTGATGACGTGGCAATTTCCTATTTGTAAGTTTTGAGAAATTCGTAATTATTGATTCCCTAGTCCAAAAATAAAAAGATAATATGTTTTGAACTGCAAAAAAAACGTGCTCTATGTAACAAAAATAGTTATAAGGTTTTGTTTGGAGTTTTTTTAAAAGAGTTTTTAGAAAATGAATTAAATATCTAAAAATCACCAAAAATACACTTTAACCTTCATAACTCCAAAATATGCAAAATTATATGTTTTCTTAATCAGAAGAACCTAACTAGATAAATGGTGATGTTTTTAGCATCTAAATCGAAGTTTTGTGCAAAAAGTCAAAAATAGGGATTTTCATTACATTAATTCATATAACATACCCTAATACATGGTTATACATTAGAATAGGAGAAGTTGGTCTTTCACTCAATAAAGTGATGAAAGTTGGTAGTTGAAATTGTATGAGAGGTATGTGGATATTTAACCCTTTAGTTGGGATACTTATGAACCAACCTTACTTTCCCTAATGAGGCTTTATTGAACCTGATTTCCTCTACTCATGAATCTTTTGATGTACTTGCCTCAAAATTAGTATTGATATTTTATTTCATGAGTCTTAGAACCCCACTACCATATTGCAATTATATGAATATTTATATTGCCAATTAACTACTTCTTATGCATGATGGTTTATTTGACTATTTAGTTACAGTAGTGGTACTTATGTACAACCACCCATAGTAGGGCATGTGTTAATTCACCCTGGGGAACATCTTATTCTCCCCCTTATAAAAATATGTGTAGGTGACTGGGAATGTATTAATTCTCCCCTCACCTATAGGTTGAGGTCTGGTAGGTGCCTCAACCCTACTTAGTTAATGTAGTACAATATTGATCAATCATGAAATTCATTATTATTTGTTGGTTTTTGGCAAGAATCTATTTTTTATATGCCTCATCCTCTTGGCCCTCTCATCATGTGATGAATCTATATATTTATGCTTCAATGTTATCATTATCTTTTATACTTGTTCAATATTTTGACACATATCTTGTTTCCTTTCCCTTTTGCTGGGTGCTCTCCCAACCATCCAGGTTAGGACAAGCTATTGAGTTGAATCAGGAGAACATAGCTTTGGGCATGGACCTAGCACTTGGAGAAGTTGCTCTAGAGACAATATTTAAAGTAGTTTAGACTTCCCTTAATGTAGATCCTTTTTGTTGTATCTTGTTGTAAACCCTAATGGGAGATTTTGATGTACTTGTGTAATCTTTTATGAAAGTTGAATATAGTCGATTATTTTTATTCCGATGCTACACTTTGGTCTTTTGCATACCATTATAATTAATTTTGGAAAATTTATACCTATTCCAACATACCTTTGAGTGTGTTTGGAATGGGTGTTAATTCTTCATTACTTTATTAGTAAGGGGGTGATCCCGCCTCCTTACAACATGGTATTAGAGCCCATGGTAGTCGAAATCTGACTATTTCAATTTTATCTCCCTAGTTAGAATACTTGCCTTACCTTTAAGCGATATGTCTACCGTAGAGTTGATCAATAGATGATGAAGGGTTGATTTAGGATCATATAGTTTCACATTAGAATAATGATGAATAGATCCCTAAAATACTTACAACTAAAAGATGCATAAGTAACCATAGTAACTTGAGGTTGTTTAGCTTTGCCTTTAGGCAGCTACTAGGACATGAAGTTGAAAGCAAAGGTGTCTAGAAAGGATAAGGGTTTGGGGGCTGGCAAGATTTTCCTTCGCACCACTAGCTTGGTTTATGAGGACTCCCAAATCCATATGATACCGGAGTGGCCTTAGATGATATGAATTGTCCAAAATAGCATGCTTTTAGGCAATAGTAGCCTTAGACATCTATATGATTTATCTTTAGGGACCCTAATATGTTGAACTAGTCTCCCAGGTTTAATGACTTGTTTGGGTATGGATACCCAATATAGTTCCCTTATGACCCACAGAACCACATGTTTGGATAGTTATCCCTAGAACCTAGACTTTGAAGTTTGGTGTTTAGTAAGCAATCAGAGTGCGCAGTGAAGCGTGATGGATCTTGTATATGGTTTAGTTAGACTCACCCTTTTACCTCTAGATTAGTTTGGATTGGTAGGTCAAAACTTTTAAGGGGTGGAGACTAGTTGGTTTGATGATGTTTGGGTAGTTAGATTTTGAGGATGAAATCCTTTCCAAGGGGATGGAGTCATGTAACATACTGAGATCTAGCTACTCTGACTTTAGAAACCCTAACTCCCTAATTAGGAAGTTAGTGTGCTTGAATCCTTAGTTTTGACCAAACAAGTTATAGTTGTAACCACATGTTTATTGGTATCCAAAAGAACATATATTGATCATCTAATGAATAGTTCATATGTTTGAAACCTAATGAATATCTAATGCACATAGTAAGAGTAACTCACATTTTAATACTAATAGTAGATAAGCATGATGTTGATCATGTCATAAACCAATAAACCCTAATGATATGATGGGCAAGATAATTGTAATCTAACCTTGGATTTAATGCATCCTAAGAAGGTATAGGTGAAGAATAATGATCATGTTAACCTAAACCCTAAGTTGTAATCATCTAACCTTAACCTATACATCCTTAATGACATTCATGATACATTAGTGTCACTAGGTGTCATAATCAGATAACATACTTTAATACACATAAATCATAGATTATCAGGTCATCAATATGAAATGCATATCACCTTATTCTCTAATACACACCTAATTAATCACCTAATGACTTAGTATGTGAATTGAATCATTAATATGTCCCACCTTGATCATTAAAATATATATAATGACTTCAATATGGATAATAAGTAATTCATTCACACAAATGTTCATAATCAATAATAAGAAGTGAATAAATATTAGAGAATGATTAATGATGCCATTAATGTGAGCAAGAACAGTAAAGTAATAATGTCTAATATACATATAAGTAATTAATGTGACATTATTTGGATTAATTGTAACAAATTGGATAAAGTGTCCTATTTCATACAAAATAATTCGATACAATTGATAATGTAGTCTAAATCCAAATTATTAAAGATAATGGACATATACAATAATGCATATTAAGATAATTTAGTATAACTCTAGTTATGCTAAAATTCCTAATCGAGATATTTGTGCATAATAATGAAATATAACTCTTTTGGAAACAAAGTAAAAATGGCATGACATAATTAAAAGAAGAATAATGATAATGTGATATCCTAATGAATATAATTCTAATAAGCCAAAAAATTTAAAAAGAAATTGCAAAAGTGGAACCTTTAGGTGATCCATGAGAATCTGGCCTATGTGGGGTTGCTTGAGAAGATTTTGAACTCCCAAGTTAAGCAGTTGAAAAACATGGAGTTTAAGTTAGTAAAAGTTTTGGTGGAAGTTTAATGGATTCAACCCGGGAGTTTAGTGGTGAGATGTTGCATACTCACCCTTCTCACTTTGCTTTATATTTTGAGGATGAAATCCTCTTTAAGGTGTGGAGTGCTATAACATACCAAAACTTCGACATATTCTCTTTTTGGCCCCTTCCCAATATTTTCCTATCATTTCTATCCTTTTTGGCCTTGACGCTTAAATTGTGGAATTTATAGTGGTTTGGTGAACATTTGTTCAATAATTATACCAATGTAAGGGTTTATGCACAAATACCTCAGTGAAATCTTATTTAAGGATCTAAAATGTAAAATCACTGCTTAAGTGGAACAATGGTAAATAAATCCATGTTAGAAGTGTAAGGCCCCAAACCTTACTTAATGTATTGAACAAGCTTAACTACCATAATTAAGTATTCTAAACCTTAATCTAACCTTGTGAGGTGTTTTTAAATCACGAGACAAGATTAAGTTTCAAGTTTGGTCCAATTTGGGTGTTGTTTGTGCAAGTTATGCAATTATATGCACATTTTGGACCTTTATGCAATTTACCCAATTCGAGGTTTTATTTGTAAATTGTCACATGCATTATAATCTTTATATATTCCCTTACCATTCTAGAGTTTTTGAACCATGGGGAACCTAGTTGCACCTTGGTTTGAAGGTCTTTCTTTCTAAGGGCATTTTAGGGATTTCCTCTTCATAAATGAGCTTATCTTTAGAAGCTATCAACCAATGGGGTTATTTCTTTGATTGGAGGTTGGTTGGGATGGCCTATAAGTGTCCATAAACCAACATTTTATATTCAAGAAGCCTCTATGAGATATCCTCTTGCATGGCCATGAAATCCCTAGGCTAAGGACACATGGAAAGCTCCATGGGCACCACATGCTTGACTTCTTCCTTATTCATAAAGGCTTGCATGTCCTTGGGAACCCATAGCATTGGACACATTGAAAGTAACTTGACATATCGTGCTTGAATTCTTCCTTATCCATAAAGGCTTGCATGTCCATGGACACCCTTATACATGACACATGGAAAGTCTCATAGACACCTCATACTTTACCTCTTTCTTTATATAGCCATATCTACCCCTTCCCAACTCCCAATTCAAAAAATCTTTCTCTCTGTTATTTCCTCTAGCTTATAGAATCGTTCCTTCTATGTTTGGCCATGAATTTTTTGTCCCAAGGTAAAACATTGTGCCTACCTTGGTGAAGAAGGATCCTAGTGTTCCAAATTTCTCTATTTAGGATCTCTTAAGCTCCTCCTTGGTGATTTCGACCAAAACTAGTAAGTATCCTTCTTTCCTTCCCTATTTTCATGTTGTTAGTCTTTCTTCCACCTTCCTCCAGGTCGGAACCCTGGTATTTCATGATGAAACCCCACCTAGAGCCCTTAAACACCCGATCTCCATGTTCTTTTGTTAGGGTTTTTCACCTCTAAAGTGGAGAAGGTGCTTCTTGCTCGAGATAGGAGCTTTGTTGGAGAAACCAACCTCTCTAATCTTGGCAACCATACTTATTGGACTTGTCTGTCTTCTATGGAGGTGAGTTTTGTAACCCCCTTCTCATATATTGCTTGCTACATGCTTAAAACTCATGCTTCTATGTTTAAAATCGATGATCTCCATCTCTATTTACCATTTCTTCTAGGGTTTTGGTTTCTTGATATTTTACCTTCTCTAGAAGATTTAGTTTGGTTACCTTTGAAACTCCAAACCCTGATCTTGTATCAAATGGTGTTCTCTCTCTCTCTCTCTCTCTTCGCTTATCTCGGTCAGTTTGATGATATGGCAATTTCCTATTGGTCAGTTTTGAGAAATTCATAATTATTTATTTCCTTATCAAAAAATTAAAAAACAATATGTTTTGAACTCCAAAAAAACGTTCTCTATCTAACAAAAATAGTTCTAAGGTTTTGTTTGGAGTTTTGTCGAAAAGAGTTTTTAGAAAATGAATTAAATACCTAAAAATCACCAAAAATACACTTTAACCTTCATAACTCCAAAATATGCAAAATTATATATTTTATTAATCAGAAGAACCTAACTAAACAAATGGTGATATTTTCAGAGTCTAAATTGAAGTTTTGTGCAAAAATTTGAAAATAGGGGTTTTCTTTATATTAATGCATATAACATACCCTAATACATGGTTACACATTGGAATAGGAGAAGTTGGTCTTGGACTCAATAAAGTGATGAAAGTTAGTAGTTGAAATTGTATGAGAGGTATGTGCATATCTAACCCTTTAGTTGGGATACTTGTGAACCAGCCTTACTTTCCCTAATGAGGCTTTATGGAACCCAGTTTCCTCTACTCATGAATCTTTTGATGTACTTGCCTCAAAATTAGTATTGATGTTTATTTCATGGGTCTTGGAACCCCACTACCATATTGCAATTATAGGACTATTTATATTGCCAATTAACTACTTCTTAAGCATGATGGTTTATTTGACTATTTAGCTACAGTAGTGGTACTTATGTACAACCACCCATAGTAGAGCATGTGTTAATTTTCCCTGGGAAACGTCTTATTCTCCCCCTTATAAAAATATGTATAGGTGACTGGGAATGTATTAATTATCCCCTCACCTATAGGTTGAGGTCTGTTAGGTGCCTCAACCCTACTTAGTTAATGCAGTACAATATTGATCAATCACGCACTTCATTATTATTTGTTGGTTTTGGCAAGAATCTATTTTTTTATATGCCTCATCCTCTTAGCCCTCTCATCATGTGATGAATCCATATATTTATGCTTCAATGTTATTGTTATCTTTTGTACTTGTTCAATATTTTGACACATACGGTAACACCCCGATTTTAATAACACAAGAGCGGAAGCTATATTTTTTCTTCTTCATCTGGGAGTGTCACAAACATGATAATCATTGCAATAAAAGCAAATGAAACACTTTGCATAATTGGAAAACTAATTCATACATAGTTTTGACAAAGAAAAACAAGTCATCTAATATACTCTACTAAGAAGACTATGCATAATAAAAGATGTTTAAACTCTGGATCGTCTCGGTAGATGGCACCCCACTAGGCAAGTTTGAAAATCTCCTAGACCTTTACTTGTTCCTTTGATTCTCAGTTGCTCCAAAACCTGTGGACATCGCGTCCCCAGCCATGCATTGGGAAAAACAGTTGTTAGAGTAAGTGGCATGAGTAGTCTAAGATATACATTGCTATAGAACTGAAATATTACAAAAGATTCTTGAACATCATAAAAAATGAAACGAACATTTAACTCTGATTAAATCTAGAAACATATTATCTCTTATTTCTTAATATGAAATTCTTATCTTTCTCTAGAGACATGTACCCTAGTACATGGATCTCATGACCTACGCCAAAGTGCCGAGGTCTTAATTATCTTATCTAATTCCCTCTCATCATATTCATGGATGAGGTTATGGGCATCTCTAATCTAAGGTATCTTTTACTTACGATTTTTATCTGACTGTGGACACCATTGAAAACTACTAGAGGGGGGGGGTGAATACAGTTTTAAATAATTTTAAACAATTATTTAACTCAAACAACCAATCACAAAAATATTGGACAAGGGGACAAGGATTTAGAGTGGTTCCTACCTTAGCAAATACTAAGGCAGTCAGTCCACTACCCGGTTGCTTACCCAACCGGGATTTGGAAATAATTTAATTTTATTACCTCGCAAGGACTTTACATAAAATTACAATTCTCTCCCTAAACCCTTCAAGCAGCCTTCACCTCGAAGTAATCACACCAACCTTGAAGCAGCCTTCACCTAGAAGCAATTGCACCAACCTTGAAGCAGCCTTCCTCCTGAAGTAGCTTCCCGTTGCAATAACCTTCTTGAAGTAGCTTCCCGTTGCGATAGCCTTCTTGAAGTAGCTTGAAGTACACCTTCTCCTCCGAGAAGAACCTTCTCCAATCCGCAGCCTCCAACCCTAGGAGTAGCAAGGAGAATACAAAAGATACAAAGGAACAAGAAAGAAAACAGAAATTACAATACCACTTGTAGCTCAAGGCTTGATTTCCTATATCAAGCGTTTTGATCTCCTAACCAATGTATGTAGAAGTGTAAGTGTTGTGGATAGGAGATACTAGCCTATAGGACACGAAGTTGGAGCAATGGGAATGAATAGCCAATGTAGGAATTGCTCTATTGCTCAAAACAGATTGCCAATGAGTATTCAATCTCAAGTGTAGCACATGTGTAGCTTGGGTGTGTTTAGGTGTCCTAAGGCATGTCCTATTTATAGGAATGACCTACAAGTGCTTAAGGACATTCTAGACACTTTCTAGGGGGTTCTTAGTGCTCAACTAGCCGTTATGTGTCCACTAATTGTATTTGCAACGGCTATTTAATTGACCCTGAAAAGTGCAGATAGAACTTTTCTCGATCGACAATTTGTCGACCGAGAGTCCTTCTCGGTCGAAGATTTGTCGACCGAGGGACCTCCTGGAGCAAGTGTTTACAACGTTCATTTCCAACTCCCAACCACTTTGTCTGCTGGGTCTAACGGCTAGTAGGGTCTATTCTCGATCGAAGATTTTGTCGACCGAGAGTTTCTCGGTCGAAGATTTGTCGACCGATATTTTCTCGATCGACGATTTGTCAACCGAGAATATTACTGACTCAATGTATTCATTTACTAAGTGTGTGTATCAATGTGCAATTGTGATACTATCTTGGGGAATGGCCTATCTAAGTGTTGTGAGTGGATAGGGAAGATCTAAACGCTTGATTTACATGATATCTAATTACTTGTACATTATATACTTGTACAAGCATTTACATTTGATTACAATCATGAAAATAAAGCGATTTTATCAAATTGTTTCTTCCAAGTCTTTGTTATCCACCACCTTATATGCTTGTTCCTGAAATACTCAAATAGCACGTTAAAACCACAAGAATGAAATGTTTGTCATTATCAAAACAAAAGGGATTATGCTAATGTCAATTTAGCCAACAATCTCCCCCTTTTTGAAGATGACAAACATTTCCTAAATATAAAATAAGGAAATATAAATCATGTGAGTTTCATACCTGAAGATTACCTTTTGTAGCCATTCTTGTTTTGCAAGTGGATGTTGGCCGAGATATTATGAAACTCATATTTTTATTTTATGTTTTTGATTTTATATTATTTCTCCCCCTTTGTCATTTCAAAAAGATATCCAATATAATAGATTTTATTTCTCCCCCTTAATTTTATGCTATGCTCCCCCTTAAAGAGATATTCAATTAGAAAACAAAGGATTAAAACAAAGCAATGATTGTTAAATTTAGCCATAATTTATTTCTCACTCATTTGCAATGTATGTTAAGCCTTGAAATGATATGAGTTCCTTTTAGGTTCATGGCATTTGTGTATTGATTTCTCATCCATTTTACAAGGGATGTTAAGCCCTAAAAATGAAATGAGAATTCTTTAATCTTAGAGTACATAAAAATTTCTCTAGCCAAATGCACGGGATGTTAACCCCTAATTTGTCTAGAGAATTCCTTTAAGAACAAGATATATCATTTTATGAAATTTGTTGATTTCTTCATAACCAAGAGTAAAAATACTAAGGTCATAATAGGCTTCAAATGATGTTTACAATATTTTTTTACGCTTCTTAATCAAATAATCAAATTTGTTTTTATGAGCTCCCCCTTAATCTTACAATTTAAGGCTTCTAAGGTCACAAATGATTTTAAATTTTGATTTTGACCTTTATCAAACGTATACTAAGATTAAGTACAATAAAATGATGTCAATATAAGCATTTTGTCAAAGCTTATTTTAGGTCGTCCTTGACTATGACCATAGCGCCCCTTGGTCAATTTTAATTTCAACCAAGAGGCAAATTCTACAGATTTCCAATTTAAACATTCATATGTGAAGTATAATTTCTGCAGATAGCTTTAAATAAATATCTATTTGAAGCATGTTAAGATATACCTATTATGAAGACTTAATATGGGAATCATAGTGAAGTCTTTGTCCTTGATTTTTCTAGAACGCATGTTTTACATTCATTGTGAATGATGTTTTCATAAGCTTTTCTATGGGTACATATTAAATCACATTTCTTCTTATACCCTTATTTTCATATTAATCATAAGATTCTTTAGAGACATATATTTTGAAAGCAAGATTAATATCTTAAAGTCAAGATTTTTGCTTTTGATTTCTTAGAACAAACAAATAGATAAAAACATTAATATTTTTGTTTTAAAGAGGCACCGTTTGGCTTGTCATAGCAACATCATTATTTTATCACAAGCTATGTCCACAATCATTGTTTATTATGTCAAGATGCTTTTATGCTAATGACATTTTCAATGTATCTGAATCACAATGATCAAGAATAATATCCATTCATGGTTTGTATATATGAATCAAAGATTATTTTAGACAAACCAATGAAACATAATGATCATGATGAAGCATATCCATGGTGTAATGATAGAGCAATAAAGTGATAATTTCATGAAATACATTGATTGTGATCATTTAAACTAAATGTCATAACACATGATTTCTATATAGATAGACCAAGAGATGCTTTTATTAGAAAATAGTGATTTCTAAACATGATTTTTAGTTTTACCTTATTTAGAGGATCAATCGAAATGATATCATTTATTTTCAAAATTGATCTTCAACTTGTTTTGCATGTAAAACAGTCATTAACAGCAAATAGATAGCCACTTGATCAATCAAATTAGTCAGCAATTTTACTGCAGACTGAAATCAGTGACCTGTTCGGTCGAAGATTTCTCGACCGAGTGATAGCTCGGTCGAAGATTTCTCGACCGACAAGGTTTCTGTACTGTTTTTAGAACTGTTAATTGCTTCCAAAAAACATAGACTATATTTAATTCAATTATGCAATTTAAAAATCATTTTTAGTTGAGATAAACATAGAAATATCAAAGTAATGTTAGATCAAATCTCAACTAATCATATTCAAATCTTTAAGTTTTAAGGACATTAATTTAGATAAATTTTCAAAGATGTGTCTCTGCGGGTTTGTTTAAGATTGTATATTTTCAAGTTAGAAATTTTAATTACTTGAATCATTCTCTTTATGTTAAGTTGAGATATACATAAAGATATGCAATTTAAAGTCTTTGGTCATATCTCAACTTAGTCTAATCAATTCAATTTGGGGGTTTTGGAACCCATACCAACTCAACATCCTTTTTCTTGTATGTGCATGAAAAAGAGTAGTGTCCAAGACGTAAGCAATAATGGCAACATATAGAATCAACCTCAAGTCTTTTTCTATGGTTTTGTTCTAGGTTGTTCTTTGGTCCTTTAGGTACATATAGTGATTGATGTGCTTGTGTCTTTCTCCAACTAAGTTGTTGATAAGATTTCCCCTTAGGCTTGTAACCTAGTCCTCTTCTCCCAATTTGATGATAGGAATCATCCAATATTTTATCAAGGATTCCATTGTTGCTTAACCTACTAACTTCTTGGTGCAACTTAGCAATCTCATCCATTCTTTTCTTAATATCTAGTTTTGCTTGATCTAGATTAGATGATAAAGAATTCCTTTCTTTCACTATATTATCATAATCTAGATGTGTACACAAGACATGTTGTTTTTGAAGATCATTTAATTTTGCAAGTAATCCAACCTTTTCTTGAGATAGAAGATCATAATTTGTTTCTAGAGTAAAAATCTTCACATTACTACTACTTAGAGATGATTTCAAAGTATGATTTTCAGAAATAATGCTATCTTTTTCAAAACCAAGATCATTTAATTTAGCATATAAATCTTCATTTTCAGATGTGAGAGCAAGAAGTCTAGCATTTAATTCATCATTTTCTTTATTGGATTTCTTTAGTTTCTTCTTGCACTCAACATATTTATTATGTGTCTCTTCAAGACTAGCAACTAGTTCTTCTTTAGATAAATCAAAAAGACTTACCTCTTCTTCTTCTTCACTAGTTGTAGCAATAAGACAATCCTTGTGTTCATCTTCCTTCTTTGATCTCCATGGGCAGCTAGTTGTTGTGTGGCTTGTTCCTAAGCACCAATTGCAACATATTGTAGATTTGTTCAAGCTTCACCTTTTGTTGCGATTGTAATCACCATCACCCTCCATTCTTCAAGACCTGGTTAGGGTTCCTTGAAGCCTGCTCTGATACCAATTGAAAACTACTAGAGGGGGGGTGAATAGAGTTTTAAATAATTTTAAACAATTATTTAACTCAAACAACCAATCACAAAAATATTGGACAAGGGGACAAGGATTTAGAGTGGTTCCTACCTTAGCAAATACTAAGGCAGTCAGTCCACTACCCAGTTGCTTACCCAACCGGGATTTGGAAAGAATTTAATTTTATTACCTCACAAGGACTTTACATAAAATTACAATTCTCTCCCTAAACCCTTCAAGCAGCCTTCACCTCGAAGTAATCACACCAACCTTGAAGCAGCCTTCACCTAGAAGCAATTGCACCAACCTTGAAGCAGCCTTCCTCCTGAAGTAGCTTCCCGTTGCAATAACCTTCTTGAAGTAGCTTCCCGTTGCGATAGCCTTCTTGAAGTAGCTTGAAGTCCACCTTCTCCTCTGAGAAGAACCTTCTCCAATCCGCAGCCTCCAACCCTAGGAGTAGCAAGGAGAATACAAAAGATACAAAGGAACAAGAAAGAAAACAGAAATTACAATACCACTTGTAGCTCAAGGCTTGATTTCCTATATCAAGCGTTTTGATCTCCTAACCAATGTATGTAGAAGTGTAAGTGTTGTGGATAGGAGATACTAGCCTATAGGACACGAAGTTGGAGCAATGGGAATGAATAGCCAATGTAGGAATTGCTCTATTGCTCAAAACAGATTGCCAATGAGTATTCAATCTCAACTGTAGCACATGTGTAGCTTGGGTGTGTTTAGGTGTCCTAAGGCATGTCCTATTTATAGGAATGACCTACAAGTGCTTAAGGACATTCTAGACACTTTCTAGGGGGTTCTTAGTGCTCAACTAGCCGTTATGTGTCCACTAATTGTATTTGCAACGGCTACTTAATTGACCCTGAAAAGTGCAGACAGATTTTTTCTCGATCGACAATTTGTCGACCGAGAGTCCTTCTCGGTCGAAGATTTGTCGACCGAGGGACCTCCTGGAGCAAGTGTTTACAACGTTCATTTCCAACTCCCAACCACTTTGTCTGCTGGGTCTAACGGCTAGTAGGGTCTATTCTCGATCGAAGATTTTGTCGACCGAGAGTTTCTCGGTCGAAGATTTGTCGACCGATATTTTCTCGATCGACGATTTGTCGACCGAGAATATTACTGACTCAATGTATTCATTTACTAAGTGTGTGTATCAATGTGCAATTGTGATACTATCTTGGGGAATGGCCTATCTAAGTGTTGTGAGTGGATAGGGAAGATCTAAACGCTTGATTTACATGATATCTAATTACTTGTACATTATATACTTGTACAAGCATTTACATTTGATTACAATCATGAAAATAAAGTGATTTTATCAAATTGTTTCTTCCAAGTCTTTGTTATCCACCACCTTATATGCTTGTTCCTGAAATACTCAAATAGCACGTTAAAACCACAAGAATGAAATGTTTGTCATTATCAAAACAAAAGGGATTATGCTAATGTCAATTTAGCCAACAATCTCCCCCTTTTTGAAGATGACAAACATTTCCTAAATATAAAATAAGGAAATATAAATCATGTGAGTTTCATACCTGAAGATTACCTTTTGTAGCCATTCTTGTTTTGCAAGTGGATGTTGGCCGAGATATTATGAAACTCATATTTTTATTTTATGTTTTTGATTTTATATTATTTCTCCCCCTTTGTCATTTCAAAAAGATATCCAATATAATAGATTTTATTTCTCCCCCTTAATTTTATGCTATGCTCCCCCTTAAAGAGATATTCAATTAGAAAACAAAGGATTAAAGCAAAGCAATGATTGTTAAATTTAACCATAATTTATTTCTCACTCATTTGCAATGTATGTTAAGCCTTGAAATGATATGAGTTCCTTTTAGGTTCATGGCATTTGTGTATTGATTTCTCATCCATTTTACAAGGGATGTTAAGCCCTAAAAATGAAATGAGAATTCTTTAATCTTAGAGTACATAAAAATTTCTCTAGCCAAATGCACGGGATGTTAACCCCTAATTTGTCTAGAGAATTCCTTTAAGAACAAGATATATCATTTTATGAAATTTGTTGATTTCTTCATAACCAAGAGTAAAAATACTAAGGTCATAATAGGCTTCAAATGATGTTTAAAATATTTTTTTACGCTTCTTAATCAAATAATCAAATTTGTTTTTATGAGCTCCCCCTTAATCTTACAATTTAAGGCTTCTAAGGTCACAAATGATTTTAAATTTTGATTTTGACCTTTATCAAACGTATACTAAGATTAAGTACAATAAAATGATGTCAATATAAGCATTTTGTCAAAGCTTATTTTAGGTCGTCCTTGACTACGACCATAGCGCCCCTTGGTCAATTTTAATTTCAACCAAGAGGCAAATTCTGCAGATTTCCAATTTAAACATTCATATGTGAAGTATAATTTCTGCAGATAGCTTTAAATAAATATATATTTGAAGCATGTTAAGATATACCTATTATGAAGACTTAATATGGGAATCATAGTGAAGTCTTTGTCCTTGATTTTTCTAGAACGCATGTTTTACATTCATTGTGAATGATGTTTTCATAAGCTTTTCTATGGGTACATATTAAATCACATTTCTTCTTATACCCTTATTTTCATATTAATCATAAGATTCTTTAGAGACATATATTTTGAAAGCAAGATTAATATCTTAAAGTCAAGATTTTTGCTTTTGATTTCTTAGAACAAACAAATAGATAAAAACATTAATATTTTTGTTCTAAGAGGCACCGTTTGGCTTGTCATAGCAACATCATTATTTTATCACAAGCTATGTCCACAATCATTGTTTATTATGTCAAGATGCTTTTATGCTAATGACATTTTCAATGTATCTGAATCACAATGATCAAGAATAATATCCATTCATGGTTTGTATATATGAATCAAAGATTATTTTAGACAAACCAATGAAACATAATGATCATGATGAAGCATATCCATGGTGTAATGATAGAGCAATAAAGTGATAATTTCATGAAATACATTGATTGTGATCATTTAAACTAAATGTCATAACACATGATTTCTATATAGATAGACCAAGAGATGCTTTTATTAGAAAATAGTGATTTCTAAACATGATTTTTAGTTTTACCTTATTTAGAGGATCAATCGAAATGATATCATTTATTTTCAAAATTGATCTTCAACTTGTTTTGCATGTAAAACAGTCATTAACAGCAAATAGATAGCCACTTGATCAATCAAATTAGTCAGCAATTTTACTGCAGACTGAAATCAGTGACCTGTTCGGTCGAAGATTTCTCGACCGAGTGATAGCTCGGTCGAAGATTTCTCGACCGACAAGGTTTCTGTACTGTTTTTAGAACTGTTAATTGCTTCCAAAAAACATAGACTATATTTAATTCAATTATGCAATTTAAAAATCATTTTTAGTTAAGATAAACATAGAAATATCAAAGTAATGTTAGATCAAATCTCAACTAATCATATTCAAATCTTTAAGTTTTAAGGACATTAATTTAGATAAATTTTCAAAGATGTGTCTCTGCGGGTTTGTTTAAGATTGTATATTTTCAAGTTAGAAATTTTAATTACTTGAATCATTCTCTTTATGTTAAGTTGAGATATACATAAAGATATGCAATTTAAAGTCTTTGGTCATATCTCAACTTAGTCTAATCAATTCAATTTGGGGGTTTTGGAACCCATACCAACTCAACATCCTTTTTCTTGTATGGGCATGAAAAAGAGTAGTGTCCAAGACGTAAGCAATAATGGCAACATATAGAATCAACCTCAAGTCTTTTTCTATGGTTTTGTTCTAGTTGTTCTTTGGTCCTTTAGGTACATATAGTGATTGATGTGCTTGTGTCTTTCTCCAACTAAGTTGTTGATAAGATTTCCCCTTAGGCTTGTAACCTAGTCCTCTTCTCCCAATTTGATGATAGGAATCATCCAATATTTTATCAAGGATTCCATTGTTTCTTAACCTACTAACTTCTTGGTGCAACTTAGCAATCTCATCCATTCTTTTCTTAATATCTAGTTTTGCTTGATCTAGATTAGATGATAAAGAATTCCTTTCTTTCACTATATTATCATAATCTAGATGTGTACACAAGACAGGTTGTTTTTGAAGATCATTTAATTTTGCAAGTAATCCAACCTTTTCTTGAGATAGAAGATCATAATTTGTTTCTAGAGTAAAAATCTTCACATTACTACTACTTAGAGATGATTTCAAAGTATGATTTTCATAAATAATGCTATCTTTTTCAAAACCAAGATCATTTAATTTAGCATATAAATCTTCATTTTCAGATGTGAGAGCAAGAAGTCTAGCATTTAATTCATCATTTTCTTTATTGGATTTCTTTAGTTTCTTCTTGCACTCAACATATTTATTATGTGTCTCTTCAAGACTAGCAACTAGTTCTTCTTTAGATAAATAAAAAAGACTTACCTCTTCTTCTTCTTCACTAGTTGTAGCAATAAGACAATCCTTGTGTTCATCTTCCTTCTTTGATCTCCATGGGCAGCTAGTTGTTGTGTGGCTTGTTCCTAAGCACCAATTGCAACATATTGTAGATTTGTTCAAGCTGCACCTTTTGTTGCGATTGTAATCACCATCACCCTCCATTCTTCAAGACCTGGTTAGGGTTCCTTGAAGCCTGCTCTGATACCAATTGAAAACTACTAGAGGGGGGGTGAATAGAGTTTTAAATAATTTTAAACAATTATTTAACTCAAACAACCAATCACAAAAATATTGGACAAGGGGACAAGGATTTAGAGTGGTTCCTACCTTAGCAAATACTAAGGCAGTCAGTCCACTACCCAGTTGCTTACCCAACCGGGATTTGGAAAGAATTTAATTTTATTACCTCACAAGGACTTTACATAAAATTACAATTCTCTCCCTAAACCCTTCAAGCAGCCTTCACCTCGAAGTAATCGCACCAACCTTGAAGCAGCCTTCACCTAGAAGCAATTGCACCAACCTTGAAGCAGCCTTCCTCCTGAAGTAGCTTCCCGTTGCAATAACCTTCTTGAAGTAGCTTCCCGTTGCGATAGCCTTCTTGAAGTAGCTTGAATTCCACCTTCTCCTCTGAGAAGAACCTTCTCCAATCCGCAGCCTCCAACCCTAGGAGTAGCAAGGAGAATACAAAAGATACAAAGGAACAAGAAAGAAAACAGAAATTACAATACCACTTGTAGCTCAAGGCTTGATTTCCTATATCAAGCGTTTTGATCTCCTAACCAATGTATGTAGAAGTGTAAGTGTTGTGGATAGGAGATACTAGCCTATAGGACACGAAGTTGGAGCAATGGGAATGAATAGCCAATGTAGGAATTGCTCTATTGCTCAAAACAGATTGCCAATGAGTATTCAATCTCAAGTGTAGCACATGTGTAGCTTGGGTGTGTTTAGGTGTCCTAAGGCATGTCCTATTTATAGGAATGACCTACAAGTGCTTAAGGACATTCTAGACACTTTCTAGGGGGTTCTTAGTGCTCAACTAGCCGTTATGTGTCCACTAATTGTATTTGCAACGGCTACTTAATTGACCCTGAAAAGTGCAGACAGATTTTTTCTCGATCGACAATTTGTCGACCGAGAGTCCTTCTCGGTCGAAGATTTGTCGACCGAGGGACCTCCTGGAGCAAGTGTTTACAACGTTCATTTCCAACTCCCAACCACTTTGTCTGCTGGGTCTAACGGCTAGTAGGGTCTATTCTCGATCGAAGATTTTGTCGACCGAGAGTTTCTCGGTCGAAGATTTGTCGACCGATATTTTCTCGATCGACGATTTGTCGACCGAGAATATTACTGACTCAACGTATTCATTTACTAAGTGTGTGTATCAATGTGCAATTGTGATACTATCTTGGGGAATGGCCTATCTAAGTGTTGTGAGTGGATAGGGAAGATCTAAACGCTTGATTTACATGATATCTAATTACTTGTACATTATATACTTGTACAAGCATTTACATTTGATTACAATCATGAAAATAAAGTGATTTTATCAAATTGTTTCTTCCAAGTCTTTGTTATCCACCACCTTATATGCTTGTTCCTGAAATACTCAAATAGCACGTTAAAACCACAAGAATGAAATGTTTGTCATTATCAAAACAAAAGGGATTATGCTAATGTCAATTTAGCCAACAATCTCCCCCTTTTTGAAGATGACAAACATTTCCTAAATATAAAATAAGGAAATATAAATCATGTGAGTTTCATACCTGAAGATTACCTTTTGTAGCCATTCTTGTTTTGCAAGTGGATGTTGGCCGAGATATTATGAAACTCATATTTTTATTTTATGTTTTTGATTTTATATTATTTCTCCCCCTTTGTCATTTCAAAAAGATATCCAATATAATAGATTTTATTTCTCCCCCTTAATTTTATGCTATGCTCCCCCTTAAAGAGATATTCAATTAGAAAACAAAGGATTAAAGCAAAGCAATGATTGTTAAATTTAACCATAATTTATTTCTCACTCATTTGCAATGTATGTTAAGCCTTGAAATGATATGAGTTCCTTTTAGGTTCATGGCATTTGTGTATTGATTTCTCATCCATTTTACAAGGGATGTTAAGCCCTAAAAATGAAATGAGAATTCTTTAATCTTAGAGTACATAAAAATTTCTCTAGCCAAATGCACGGGATGTTAACCCCTAATTTGTCTAGAGAATTCCTTTAAGAACAAGATATATCATTTTATGAAATTTGTTGATTTCTTCATAACCAAGAGTAAAAATACTAAGGTCATAATAGGCTTCAAATGATGTTTACAATATTTTTTTACGCTTCTTAATCAAATAATCAAATTTGTTTTTATGAGCTCCCCCTTAATCTTACAATTTAAGGCTTCTAAGGTCACAAATGATTTTAAATTTTGATTTTGACCTTTATCAAACGTATACTAAGATTAAGTACAATAAAATGATGTCAATATAAGCATTTTGTCAAAGCTTATTTTAGGTCGTCCTTGACTACGACCATAGCGCCCCTTGGTCAATTTTAATTTCAACCAAGAGGCAAATTCTGCAGATTTCCAATTTAAACATTCATATGTGAAGTATAATTTCTGCAGATAGCTTTAAATAAATATATATTTGAAGCATGTTAAGATATACCTATTATGAAGACTTAATATGGGAATCATAGTGAAGTCTTTGTCCTTGATTTTTCTAGAACGCATGTTTTACATTCATTGTGAATGATGTTTTCATAAGCTTTTCTATGGGTACATATTAAATCACATTTCTTCTTATACCCTTATTTTCATATTAATCATAAGATTCTTTAGAGACATATATTTTGAAAGCAAGATTAATATCTTAAAGTCAAGATTTTTGCTTTTGATTTCTTAGAACAAACAAATAGATAAAAACATTAATATTTTTGTTCTAAGAGGCACCGTTTGGCTTGTCATAGCAACATCATTATTTTATCACAAGCTATGTCCACAATCATTGTTTATTATGTCAAGATGCTTTTATGCTAATGACATTTTCAATGTATCTGAATCACAATGATCAAGAATAATATCCATTCATGGTTTGTATATATGAATCAAAGATTATTTTAGACAAACCAATGAAACATAATGATCATGATGAAGCATATCCATGGTGTAATGATAGAGCAATAAAGTGATAATTTCATGAAATACAGTGATTGTGATCATTTAAACTAAATGTCATAACACATGATTTCTATATAGATAGACCAAGAGATGCTTTTATTAGAAAATAGTGATTTCTAAACATGATTTTTAGTTTTACCTTATTTAGAGGATCAATCGAAATGATATCATTTATTTTCAAAATTGATCTTCAACTTGTTTTGCATGTAAAACAGTCTTTAACAGCAAATAGATAGCCACTTGATCAATCAAATTAGTCAGCAATTTTACTGCAGACTGAAATCAGTGACCTGTTCGGTCGAAGATTTCTCGACCGAGTGACAGCTCGGTCGAAGATTTCTCGACCGACAAGGTTTCTGTACTGTTTTTAGAACTGTTAATTGCTTCCAAAAAACATAGACTATATTTAATTCAATTATGCAATTTAAAAATCATTTTTAGTTGAGATAAACATAGAAATATCAAAGTAATGTTAGATCAAATCTCAACTAATCATATTCAAATCTTTAAGTTTTAAGGACATTAATTTAGATAAATTTTCAAAGATGTGTCTCTGCGGGTTTGTTTAAGATTGTATATTTTCAAGTTAGAAATTTTAATTACTTGAATCATTCTCTTTATGTTAAGTTGAGATATACATAAAGATATGCAATTTAAAGTCTTTGGTCATATCTCAACTTAGTCTAATCAATTCAATTTGGGGGTTTTGGAACCCATACCAACTCAACATCCTTTTTCTTGTATGTGCATGAAAAAGAGTAGTGTCCAAGACGTAAGCAATAATGGCAACATATAGAATCAACCTCAAGTCTTTTTCTATGGTTTTGTTCTAGGTTGTTCTTTGGTCCTTTAGGTACATATAGTGATTGATGTGCTTGTGTCTTTCTCCAACTAAGTTGTTGATAAGATTTCCCCTTAGGCTTGTAACCTAGTCCTCTTCTCCCAATTTGATGATAGGAATCATCCAATATTTTATCAAGGATTCCATTGTTGCTTAACCTACTAACTTCTTGGTGCAACTTAGCAATCTCATCCATTCTTTTCTTAATATCTAGTTTTGCTTGATCTAGATTAGATGATAAAGAATTCCTTTCTTTCACTATATTATCATAATCTAGATGTGTACACAAGACAGGTTGTTTTTGAAGATCATTTAATTTTGCAAGTAATCCAACCTTTTCTTGAGATAGAAGATCATAATTTGTTTCTAGAGTAAAAATCTTCACATTACTACTACTTAGAGATGATTTCAAAGTATGATTTTCAGAAATAATGCTATCTTTTTCAAAACCAAGATCATTTAATTTAGCATATAAATCTTCATTTTCAGATGTGAGAGCAAGAAGTCTAGCATTTAATTCATCATTTTCTTTATTGGATTTCTTTAGTTTCTTCTTGCACTCAACATATATATTATGTGTCTCTTCAAGACTAGCAACTAGTTCTTCTTTAGATAAATCAAAAAGACTTACCTCTTCTTCTTCTTCACTAGTTGTAGCAATAAGACAATCCTTGTGTTCATCTTCCTTCTTTGATCTCCATGGGCAGCTAGTTGTTGTGTGGCTTGTTCCTAAGCACCAATTGCAACATATTGTAGATTTGTTCAAGCTGCACCTTTTTTTGCGATTGTAATCACCATCACCCTCCATTCTTCAAGACCTGGTTAGGGTTCCTTGAAGCCTGCTCTGATACCAATTGAAAACTACTAGAGGGGGGGTGAATAGAGTTTTAAATAATTTTAAACAATTATTTAACTCAAACAACCAATCACAAAAATATTGGACAAGGGGACAAGGATTTAGAGTGGTTCCTACCTTAGCAAATACTAAGGCAGTCAGTCCACTTCCCGGTTGCTTACCCAACCGGGATTTGGAAAGAATTTAATTTTATTACCTCGCAAGGACTTTACATAAAATTACAATTCTCTCCCTAAACCCTTCAAGCAACCTTCACCTCGAAGTAATCGCACCAACCTTGAAGCAGCCTTCACCTAGAAGCAATTGCACCAACCTTGAAGCAGCCTTCCTCCTGAAGTAGCTTCCCGTTGCAATAACCTTCTTGAAGTAGCTTCCCATTGCGATAGCCTTCTTGAAGTAGCTTGAAGTCCACCTTCTCCTCTGAGAAGAACCTTCTCCAATCCGCAGCCTCCAACCCTAGGAGTAGCAAGGAGAATACAAAAGATACAAAGGAACAAGAAAGAAAACAGAAATTACAATACCACTTGTAGCTCAAGGCTTGATTTCCTATATCAAGCGTTTTGATCTCCTAACCAATGTATGTAGAAGTGTAAGTGTTGTGGATAGGAGATACTAGCCTATAGGACACGAAGTTGGAGCAATGGGAATGAATAGCCAATGTAGGAATTGCTCTATTGCTCAAAACAGATTGCCAATGAGTATTCAATCTCAACTATAGCACATGTGTAGCTTGGGTGTGTTTAGGTGTCCTAAGGCATGTCCTATTTATAGGAATGACCTACAAGTGCTTAAGGACATTCTAGACACTTTCTAGGGGGTTCTTAGTGCTCAACTAGCCGTTATGTGTCCACTAATTGTATTTGCAACGGCTATTTAATTGACCCTGAAAAGTGCAGACAGAACTTTTCTCGATCGACAATTTGTCGACCGAGAGTCCTTCTCGGTCGAAGATTTGTCGACCGAGGGACCTCCTGGAGCAAGTATTTACAACGTTCATTTCCAACTCCCAACCACTTTGTCTGCTGGGTCTAACGGCTAGTAGGGTCTATTCTCGATCGAAGATTTTGTCGACCGAGAGTTTCTCGGTCGAAGATTTGTCGACCGATATTTTCTCGATCGACGATTTGTCGACCGAGAATATTACTGACTCAATGTATTCATTTACTAAGTGTGTGTATCAATGTGCAATTGTGATACTATCTTGGGGAATGGCCTATCTAAGTGTTGTGAGTGGATAGGGAAGATCTAAACGCTTGATTTACATGATATCTAATTACTTGTACATTATATACTTGTACAAGCATTTACATTTGATTACAATCATGAAAATAAAGCGATTTTATGAAATTGTTTCTTCCAAGTCTTTGTTATCCACCACCTTATATGCTTGTTCCTGAAATACTCAAATAGCATGTTAAAACCACAAGAATGAAATGTTTGTCATTATCAAAACAAAAGGGATTATGCTAATGTCAATTTAGCCAACAATCTCCCCCTTTTTGAAGATGACAAACATTTCCTAAATATAAAATAAGGAAATATAAATCATGTGAGTTTCATACCTGAAGATTACCTTTTGTAGCCATTCTTGTTTTGCAAGTGGATGTTGGCCGAGATATTATGAAACTCATATTTTTATTTTATGTTTTTGATTTTATATTATTTCTCCCCCTTTGTCATTTCAAAAAGATATCCAATATAATAGATTTTATTTCTCCCCCTTAATTTTATGCTATGCTCCCCCTTAAAGAGATATTCAATTAGAAAACAAAGGATTAAAGCAAAGCAATGATTGTTAAATTTAGCCATAATTTATTTCTCACTCATTTGCAATGTATGTTAAGCCTTGAAATGATATGAGTTCCTTTTAGGTTCATGGCATTTGTGTATTGATTTCTCATCCATTTTACAAGGGATGTTAAGCCCTAAAAATGAAATGAGAATTCTTTAATCTTAGAGTACATAAAAATTTCTCTAGCCAAATGCACGGGATGTTAACCCCTAATTTGTCTAGAGAATTCCTTTAAGAACAAGATATATCATTTTATGAAATTTGTTGATTTCTTCATAACCAAGAGTAAAAATACTAAGGTCATAATAGGCTTCAAATGATGTTTACAATATTTTTTTACGCTTCTTAATCAAATAATCAAATTTGTTTTTATGAGCTCCCCCTTAATCTTACAATTTAAGGCTTCTAAGGTCACAAATGATTTTAAATTTTGATTTTGACCTTTATCAAACGTATACTAAGATTAAGTACAATAAAATGATGTCAATATAAGCATTTTGTCAAAGCTTATTTTAGGTCGTCCTTGACTACGACCATAGCGCCCCTTGGTCAATTTTAATTTCAACCAAGAGGCAAATTCTGCAGATTTCCAATTTAAACATTCATATGTGAAGTATAATTTCTGCAGATAGCTTTAAATAAATATCTATTTGAAGCATGTTAAGATATACCTATTATGAAGACTTAATATGGGAATCATAGTGAAGTCTTTGTCCTTGATTTTTCTAGAACGCATGTTTTACATTCATTGTGAATGATGTTTTCATAAGCTTTTCTATGGGTACATATTAAATCACATTTCTTCTTATACCCTTATTTTCATATTAATCATAAGATTCTTTAGAGACATATATTTTGAAAGCAAGATTAATATCTTAAAGTCAAGATTTTTGCTTTTGATTTCTTAGAACAAACAAATAGATAAAAACATTAATATTTTTGTTCTAAGAGGCACCGTTTGGCTTGTCATAGCAACATCATTATTTTATCACAAGCTATGTCCACAATCATTGTTTATTATGTCAAGATGCTTTTATGCTAATGACATTTTCAATGTATCTGAATCACAATGATCAAGAATAATATCCATTCATGGTTTGTATATATGAATCAAAGATTATTTTAGACAAACCAATGAAACATAATGATCATGATGAAGCATATCCATGGTGTAATGATAGAGCAATAAAGTGATAATTTCATGAAATACAGTGATTGTGATCATTTAAACTAAATGTCATAACACATGATTTCTATATAGATAGACCAAGAGATGCTTTTATTAGAAAATAGTGATTTCTAAACATGATTTTTAGTTTTACCTTATTTAGAGGATCAATCGAAATGATATCATTTATTTTCAAAATTGATCTTCAACTTGTTTTGCATGTAAAACAGTCATTAACAGCAAATAGATAGCCACTTGATCAATCAAATTAGTCAGCAATTTTACTGCAGACTGAAATCAGTGACCTGTTCGGTCGAAGATTTCTCGACCGAGTGACAGCTCGGTCGAAGATTTCTCGACCGACAAGGTTTCTGTACTGTTTTTAGAACTGTTAATTGCTTCCAAAAAACATAGACTATATTTAATTCAATTATGCAATTTAAAAATCATTTTTAGTTGAGATAAACATAGAAATATCAAAGTAATGTTAGATCAAATCTCAACTAATCATATTCAAATCTTTAAGTTTTAAGGACATTAATTTAGATAAATTTTCAAAGATGTGTCTCTGCGGGTTTGTTTAAGATTGTATATTTTCAAGTTAGAAATTTTAATTACTTGAATCATTATCTTTATGTTAAGTTGAGATATACATAAAGATATGCAATTTAAAGTCTTTGGTCATATCTCAACTTAGTCTAATCAATTCAATTTGGGGGTTTTGGAACCCATACCAACTCAACATCCTTTTTCTTGTATGGGCATGAAAAAGAGTAG
Organism: Alisma plantago-aquatica; assembly: GCA_963693085.1. Classification (NCBI taxonomy): domain Eukaryota; kingdom Viridiplantae; phylum Streptophyta; class Magnoliopsida; order Alismatales; family Alismataceae; genus Alisma; species Alisma plantago-aquatica. The sequence continues at coordinate 1,776,938,370 of OY856409.1, forward strand.
TGTCCAAGACGTAAGCAATAATGGCAACATATAGAATCAACCTCAAGTCTTTTTCTATGGTTTTGTTCTAGGTTGTTCTTTGGTCCTTTAGGTACATATAGTGATTTATGTGCTTGTGTCTTTCTCCAACTAAGTTGTTGATAAGATTTCCCCTTAGGCTTGTAACCTAGTCCTCTTCTCCCAATTTGATGATAGGAATCATCCAATATTTTATCAAGGATTCCATTGTTGCTTAACCTACTAACTTCTTGGTGCAACTTAGCAATCTCATCCATTCTTTTCTTAATATCTAGTTTTGCTTGATCTAGATTAGATGATAAAGAATTCCTTTCTTTCACTATATTATCATAATCTAGATGTGTACACAAGACAGGTTGTTTTTGAAGATCATATAATTTTGCAAGTAATCCAACCTTTTCTTGAGATAGAAGATCATAATTTGTTTCTAGAGTAAAAATCTTCACATTACTACTACTTAGAGATGATTTCAAAGTATGATTTTCAGAAATAATGCTATCTTTTTCAAAACCAAGATCATTTAATTTAGCATATAAATCTTCATTTTCAGATGTGAGAGCAAGAAGTCTAGCATTTAATTCATCATTTTCTTTATTGGATTTCTTTAGTTTCTTCTTGCACTCAACATATTTATTATGTGTCTCTTCAAGACTAGCAACTAGTTCTTCTTTAGACTAATCAAAAAGACTTACCTCTTCTTCTTCTTCACTAGTTGTAGCAATAAGACAATCCTTGTGTTCATCTTCCTTCTTTGATCTCCATGGGCAGCTAGTTGTTGTGTGGCTTGTTCCTAAGCACCAATTGCAACATATTGTAGATTTGTTCAAGCTGCACCTTTTGTTGCGATTGTAATCACCATCACCCTCCATTCTTCAAGACCTGGTTAGGGTTCCTTGAAGCCTGCTCTGATACCAATTGAAAACTACTAGAGGCGGGGTGAATAGAGTTTTAAATAATTTTAAACAATTATTTAACTCAAACAACCAATCACAAAAATATTGGACAAGGGGACAAGGATTTAGAGTGGTTCCTACCTTAGCAAATACTAAGGCAGTCAGTCCACTACCCGGTTGCTTACCCAACCAGGATTTGGAAAGAATTTAATTTTATTACCTCACAAGGACTTTACATAAAATTACAATTCTCTCCCTAAACCCTTCAAGCAGCCTTCACCTCGAAGTAATCGCACCAACCTTGAAGCAGCCTTCACCTAGAAGCAATTGCACCAACCTTGAAGCAGCCTTCCTCCTGAAGTAGCTTCCCGTTGCAATAACCTTCTTGAAGTAGCTTCCCGTTGCGATAGCCTTCTTGAAGTAGCTTGAAGTCCACCTTCTCCTCTGAGAAGAACCTTCTCCAATCCGCAGCCTCCAACCCTAGGAGTAGCAAGGAGAATACAAAAGATACAAAGGAACAAGAAAGAAAACAGAAATTACAATACCACTTGTAGCTCAAGGCTTGCTTTCCTATATCAAGCGTTTTGATCTCCTAACCAATGTATGTAGAAGTGTAAGTGTTGTGGATAGGAGATACTAGCCTATAGGACACGAAGTTGGAGCAATGGGAATGAATAGCCAATGTAGGAATTGCTCTATTGCTCAAAACAGATTGCCAATGAGTATTCAATCTCAAGTGTAGCACATGTGTAGCTTGGGTGTGTTTAGGTGTCCTAAGGCATGTCCTATTTATAGGAATGACCTACAAGTGCTTAAGGACATTCTAGACACTTTCTAGGGGGTTCTTAGTGCTCAACTAGCCGTTATGTGTCCACTAATTGTATTTGCAACGACTATTTAATTGACCCTGAAAAGTGCAGACAGAACTTTTCTCGATCGACAATTTGTCGACCGAGAGTCCTTCTCGGTCGAAGATTTGTCGACCGAGGGACCTCCTGGAGCAAGTGTTTACAACGTTCATTTCCAACTCCCAACCACTTTGTCTGCTGGGTCTAACGGCTAGTAGGGTCTATTCTCGATCGAAGATTTTGTCGACCGAGAGTTTCTCGGTCGAAGATTTGTCGACCGATATTTTCTCGATCGACGATTTGTCGACCGAGAATATTACTGACTCAATGTATTCATTTACTAAGTGTGTGTATCAATGTGCAATTGTGATACTATCTTGGGGAATGGCCTATCTAAGTGTTGTGAGTGGATAGGGAAGATCTAAACGCTTGATTTACATGATATCTAATTACTTGTACATTATATACTTGTACAAGCATTTACATTTTATTACAATAATGAAAATAAAGCGATTTTATCAAATTGTTTCTTCCAAGTCTTTGTTATCCACCACCTTATATGCTTGTTCCTGAAATACTCAAATAGCACGTTAAAACCACAAGAATGAAATGTTTGTCATTATCAAAACAAAAGGGATTATGCTAATGTCAATTTAGCCAACAACCATTATACAATAAGTCCTCCTCTGTGACACCGAAGTGTCCTCTAGGTGTAACACACCCTTTGTTGGCAACATGCCCTCTGTTGACACCGAAGTGTCCTCTATGGTGCAACACACCCTTTGTTGGCATAACATGCCCTCTGTGACACCCGTAGTGTCTGGTGCAATACGCCCTCTGAATCATCTCGAGACTCTTTGGTGAGGACTTATTATATAATGTATTATGTGAAGGTTTTGAATTAATTATCTTAAGTCTATCTTTACTAAACTCGATCTGAATCTGAGTACTAAACATGTACTTAGTTTGAATCTGAAATCTGAATCTTTGCTCTTTCAAATTACAACATAATTGAGATTGGGTCTATAACCCATATCATGTACCTTTATTCAAAAGTTGGCTACTTACATAGTGAGTAGTCAAAGTCTGAATCTAAATCTCTTATTCTTAAGTTCTAAACTGAATTCATTGCTATATTTGAACATGTATCTCATTATCTGGGTAAGCTTTATTCTAAAACTCTTATTTGGTAAGATTACTTCATCATACCAATTATATCATAAATGAGTCTAATGTTTTATGAGAAAGGATCTGACATGAATATAGAAATACTAAGTATACCAAGTATCTTAAGCCAAGTTTATGAAAGTATCATAAGTACAACATATCTAAAATATGAATTCTAACAAGATGATTCAATCCTTCTTATTAAATATGATATTACCCCGCGCCTTAATGTTTGCATATGAACTTACATATTAAACCTTAAATATAAAAATAGAAATCTTACAAAATATTTTCTTGCAACTTAATCATAGCTTAATGCATCGTCATCTTATACTATTATTCTAAATTCATTTTACAATTTATTCTGATCCCAATAGTAACCCTATTCTGAAAATTGGACATTGTCTTAATATTTTCAAACTCATATTCTCACATTATACTTGACTTTTAGATATTATTCATTCTAAGGTATCTATTTCTTAGATCTCTATATATGTATGAAATATTAATGGCATGTTTCTAATTGAAATATTAATAGAGTGTTAATTCTTCAAATATGAGAAATTCTACTAGCCTAATTATACTTTAAATTTCAATAAAAGTATCCCAAATCATCAGCTAAGTATGGCTATCTCATCTTGAAGCTTTATTCATCAATTTAAATCATTTCTAAGAAATCTTATAGAAACATGACTCTTTAACTCTCTCATGGACCTGGTACACGAGTCACAACCATTTTGAGAAACATATCTCTATTTGAGATCTTGAGCACATAAACTTATGTAATCATAGAAGTACGAGGAAGATATTACTTGTATACCTTTACATTAAAAATCTTAGAACATTGAACCACATAAATCATGAAAGTCTAATGTAAATATACTGAGCTTAAAATACAAATACTCATGGGCATGAACCACTTACCTTTATATTGAAGATGTTCTCAATGTAGCCTTGTTTCCTTGATTCACAACATATATACCTAGTTATCAACAAAATTGTATAAGTCCATGTGTAATCTCCTCTCTTCATTTCTAAATCTCAAACCCCATCATCCTAATCTCCTAGATTGAATTAGGAATTATATTTAACTAAGACTAACTCTGATTTAAAGCATGTTTCATGTTTAAATATTGAATTAAACTTGATTCACACATTATATGGCATACACATACTAATATATTCATTATACCAAAAATATCATATGCATTAATATATAAGTATATACCTCATATACCAAGAGTAAACTCCATACATACTCACATATACTACTCTTACTGACTCATTTATAAAATCAGATGAAAATATAATCATAATAATTTTCCACACTAGATAGGCCCATAAAATGCATGTTGCCTCACAAATACTCATGAATCATCTTACATAATGACCGCTTAGGACAAAAACTAAATACGAATCCAATTTATTTGAAACTCCATCAAAACTTTTAGAATAGTAAGAATGTTGTATATTAAGGTATGGGTAAAAATCTCAGATTGTTTCATTGTCAATCAATGTGTGAAATATCCAAAATACCCTTATTAGGTTTAACATCAAAACTAAAGTAGAAATATCAAATAAGAGAGATCATGCTTTGGAATCATACTAGGAATACCAAAATAAGATTGTTTTATATTATTGATAAATTCCTAAAATCGTTTGCTATTTTTATTTGACAAAAGATTGAAATCATATAGTTTTGAATACACTATATTTAGTAAATATCAGATATCAAATCATATTCTAGAAGTATTTTTAAGAGATAATACGCTTCGAGAGCTTTCTACAGGTACCTTGCTTGATAAAATCTGAGTTTCCTATCCCAAGATATAAGTTTTTGAAGTTACCTTACTCAAGATTAATGTCGACCGTTGATTTGAGATCCAATGACCCTCCTCAATGGCGCCTCTCCTCCACTTCCTTTGGTCGCGGATCCCCCCTGCGACCCACTTTCTTTGTCACCTGATAGCCCAGAGAGGCTGGCCTCTCCTATCCGCATGAAGCCGCTCCTAGCCACCACGATGAAGCCCTCCGGCGACCCGAAGCTCAGTGTGGAGGCTGCAACCATGCAAAGTGAGGCCACCAATGGCTTCGGTCGCACCTCCATGCCATGGGCGGCGATGTCCCGGTGCAAAGGAAGGTCGAGATCCATAATCCCCAACTCGACCTCGCTCTGTGCCACTGCCAAGCTCTGTCATACCCCTCACCTCAGATCTCCTTCTACCTACCTCGATCCGTGCCAAAAATCCTAGCATAGGGTCCAACCGCCATCAAGCATCAAGAATCAGGGGTTTTATACCCCCACTTTGATTCAAACTTGGGTGAAGGCCTGCTTCTCAAACCCCCCTATTTGGACTCTGTAAAATAGAGCCGCGCTCTACAGTTCGGATCGGGCTGGAGTCGGCCCCCCTTTTTTATTTTTCTTTTGCATAAAAGTCTAGATTAAAGAAATAATTATTATGCTCACATACTAATTCCATTTGAGTCCAAAATTTGGAGTTAAGATTGTATTATAATTATCTTTCTTTGGGTAAGAGATTAGGTCAAAACTAAATAGATATACACTCCAAATCTACCTTTTAAGTAAAAACTAGATGAATACTAAATTAATTACCTAGGTCTCTAGATAATTCAAAATTATCTGAAATTTCTCCCACCATCTTATATTCTAATTATTATTCTACTAAAAAAATATTTTGAGCATTCATTATGACCATGAAACATTAAATTCCCAAATTGCACTCCAAGGACTCATATGTAAACTATCATTGGCCCAAATGGGCTTGAAATTGTTTCTAAAACACATGGCTCATTCGTTGGTCTTGCAAAGAGTCCATAAGCTCAATCATATTCTTGATTATGAAACCAATTCTTGAAACAATATAATTGTCAATCAAAATTTCCTTAAGATACATTAGGTCAACATTACTTTACTTTCTTAATAATGAGACAAAAGTCGGTCTAGATCTCAAACCAGTAACTCAACTCATAATATTATGTATAAAATCATCACATTATTGTCCACATGAATTAATTCATTTATATTCATCTACACCTGACCACAATCATATAAAATTTAAACCGTTATGTGTGTATTGGTTGACCAAATGACTTGTATTACAAATTTTGTAAACTTAATTACATACCTAGCCATGGTTAGGTTCATTAGGTTCCTTGGCGCACACCCTTACTAAAAAAACTCCATAAAAGACTTAAATTAGTTATGAGATTGAGGATGTTACACGTACCTTGTTTCCTTTCCATTTTGCTGGGTGCTCTCCAAACCACCCAGGTTAGGACAAGTGGTTGAGTTGAATGAGGAGAACATAGCTTTGGGCATGGACCTAGAACTTAGAGAAGTTGCTTTAGAGATAAGATTTGAAGTAGTTTAGACTTCCCTCAATCTAGATCCTTTTTGTTGTATCTTGTTGTAAACCCTAATGGGATATTTTGATGTACTTGTGTAATCTTTTATGAAAGTTGAATATAGTCAGTTATTTTTATTCCGCTGCAATACTTTGGTCTTTTGCATACCATTATAATAATTTTGGAAAATTTATACCTATTCCAACATACCTTTGAGTGTGTTTGGAATGGGTGTTAATTCTTCAAAAAAAAAATAGTAAGGGGGTGATCCCGCCTCCTTACAGTGTGATGGTAATATTGTGGGCCTGCCAAGTAGGGTGCATTATTGTCGTGTTGGATATTGGATCATGCTTCACTGGTGATTATTAAAGAGTTTGAGCCCAGAAGCATACTGATGATTATGTCAAGGAGTTGCACATATCATCTATCCAAGAGTTGCATAAGATGCAATTGGCAAATGTTGCCTACCTTAATAATTGGTCTTGAGCACCAACGTTGGTTGGGTATTGACTGAATTGTTTTGGATCTTGGCCCACTGGAAGATTGTACGCTACAATATTTTGAATTGATATTATGGGCTATAAATTGGAATAAAATAGTGGGAGCGATAGTTAATTAAATACCTAATTAATATCAACTTTTCAAATCAAATCAAATCAAAAATTGGTTTTTGACAAATGCAAATTTTCTCTTGTAGAATCAAATGGAAATCACTCAATCATTGCAATCAGACGAATTAAAGGAGATTTCTTTCCATAAATGGTTTAGGATCTTGAGAAGTGTTCTGCATGTTCTTGAAACACTAGTGCTAGTATCCACTCCAAAATCACCTAAGACTGACATGGATGCTTCTTTGAAGCATGCCAATGATGTTGTGAACATCAAGAACCTTATGTTGGGATGTATGGACTATGAGTTGCATAAACAACATGATAAGCATGAAAGGTATGATGTCTCTAAGGTTCTATTTGAGTGCAAAATGATAGAGGGAAATCCAATAGAACCTGATGTGCTCAATATGATTGGACATATGAAGCATCTAGAAAGACTAGGATTTCCTTTAGGTCAAGAGTTGGCCACGAATATGATTTTGCAATCATTACCTAAATCATATAGCCAATTTATCGAGTGTTATCACTTGAGTAACATGGCTAGACCATTTTCAGAGTTGCTTGACATCTTGATAAGTGTTGAAGCAGAAATGAAGATGGACAAATCCATGATGATGATCAACAGAGTTGAGTCCAAGGGCAAGATCAAGGCCAAGAAGCATTCTGTGACTAAGCTAAAGTCTAAATCTTTTTCACTCAAAATAAGGATAAGGATAAGGGAACCTAGGAAAATGAAGCAAGGGATTGAGATCTCTAATTCTGGTAGATACATTAATGAGGTTAAGTTTACTGCTTCCTCATCATGGGTACTAGATACCAGATGTGGATCACACATTTTCTCAAATGTGAAAGATTCAAAAAGAAGTAGCCTTTAGAGAAAGGTGAGTTAGAACTGTGAGTTGCAAATGGCGCAAGAGTTACGACCAGTGTAGTTGGAACCTATGAGTTATCTCTACCAAGTGGGATAGTAATAGAGTTAGAGAACTGCTATTACGTACCTACCATTAATAGGAACATCATATCTATATCTTGTTTCGATAAGAATAGATTCAAATTTCTTATAAAGAATGGAAGATGTTCTATTAGTAAAGACGGGATCTTTATGACAGTACCCCAATATCATATGGTCTATAATTAATAGATCTAGAGACAAGCGTACATAATGTAAATACCAAAAGACAAAAAATCAAAAAATCAAACAAAACATACCTTTAGCATTGTCTTCTAGGGCACATAAATGAGATATGCATATCTAGACTCCATATTGATGGTTATCTTGACTCTTTTGATTTTGAATCAATAGAGACATGTGAGTCTTGTTTGTTGGGCAAGATGACCAAGACTCCCTTCACTGGAAATAGTGAGAGGTCTAGTGATCTATTAGGACTCATACATACTGATGTATGTGGCCCTTTTAGAACAAATTCTAGAGGTGAGTATCAGTACTTTATTACCTTTACTGATGGTTTCAGTAGGTATGGCTATGTTTGCCCAATGAAACATAAGTCAGAAGCTCTTGAAAAGTTTAGAGAGTTCATTAATGAAGTACAGAACCAACTTGGTAAAAGTATTGAGGCACTTCATTCTGATTGAGGTGGAGAATACTTTAACCAAGAGTTTGAGGACCTTCTGTGAGCCCATGGTGTTGTATCAAAATGGACTCCACCTGGAACACCACAACATAATGGTGTATCAGAAAGAAGGAATCACTCATTGCTAGATATGGTGCGATCTATGATGATTTTTGTTGTTATTCCAACTTCCTTCAGGGGGTATGCTCTGGAAACCGCCATGTATACACTAAATCGAGTACCATCTAAATTGGTTCAAAAGACACCATATGAGATACGGTATGGGAAGTGCCCCAATGTGTCTTTTATGAAGATTTTGGGATGTGAAACTTATGTTAAAAATGTTTTCAAAAAAGCTTGGCCTTAAGTTTGATAAATGTTATTTTGTTGGATATCCTAAGGAGACCAAAGGATGTTAGTTTCATTCCAACTCTGACAACAAAGTGTTTATTGCCAGAGAGGTTGTATTCCTAGAAAAGGAATATATTTCCAAAGAAATCAGTGGGAGGAAAGTGGAACTCAAAGAGGTTTGAGACCGACAAGAGATCATTGAATTGATAGATGTACTAGAGGAACAAAGAAAATCGCAAAATGTTGTGGAATCTCAAATTCCTTAAGTAACACAAGAACCTCATAGATCTAGTAGGACACACCTTGAACCTGAGAGATTTGGATATCTTGTAACTCAGGAAGGCGGTGAGTTGGTCATAGATGATGAGCCAACAACCTATCTAAAAGTTGTTGAGGGACCATAGTCTGAGAAATGGCTTGAGGCCATGAGATCTGAGATGGAATCCATGTATGCCAACAAGGTATGGACCTTGGTGGAACCACCTAAAGGGGTAAAACCCATAGGGTGCAAGTGGGTCTTCAAGAAGAAGACAAATATGGATGGTAAAGTACAAAACTATAAGGGTAGATTGGTTGTGAAGGGTTTCAGACAAGTTCAAGTTGTTGACTATGGTGAAACCTTTTCTCCAGTGGCCATGATTAAGTCCATCAGGATCATGCTTGCTATTGTAGCTTATCATGACTATGAGATTTGGCAGATGGATGTTAAAATCACATTCCTTAATAGGAATCTTCTTGAGGATGTGTATATGACAAAACCTGAGGGTTTTATTAATCCAAAGGATGCAAATAAAGTCTGTAAGCTATAAAGGTCAATCTATGAATTGAAGCAAGCATCTCAGAGCTGAAATCTTTATTTGATGAGACAGTCGAAGAGTTTGGCTTTGTTCAAAATGAATATGAACCTTGTGTATACAAGAAGGTTAGTGGGAGCATGGTAGTACTCATCATATTGTACATGGATGACATACTATTTATGGGGAATGACATTCCTACTTCACAAAAGGTAAAGTCATGGCTTGGAAATACATTCTCTATGAAAGACTAGGGAAAAGCATCCTACATCTTGGAGATAAAATCTCTAGAGATAGATCAAGAAGGCTTCTTGGACTAAGTCAAAACACATACATTGGCAAAGTGTTGAAAAGTTCCAGCATGGAGAACTCAAAGAGAGGAAACCTTACCATGCTACATGGAGTTACCATCTCTAAAGTTCAATGTCCCCATTTTGGTGAAGAAAGGATCGCATGCATATGATTCCATATGCGTCGGAAATTGGATCCATCATGTATGTGATGTTGTACACCTGTCCAGATGTCTCGTATGCCCTGAGCATGATGAGTAGATATTAGTCAGATCCATGTGATGCTCACTGGATAGCCGTGAAGAATATCCTCAAGTACTTGAGAAGGAATAAGGATCAGTTCTTGGTCTACATCGAAGAGGAAGATTTGGTGAAAAGAGGTTACAATGATGCAAGCTTCCAGACTGACAAAGATGATTACAAATTCCAGTCAGGATTTGTGTTTTGCCTAAACAACAGAGTTGTAAGTTGGAAGAGTTCCAAGCAAGAGACCATTGTTGATTCTACAACAGAGGCTGAGTATTTTGCTGCATCGAATGTAGAAAAGGAGCCTATATAGAGCAAGAAGTTCATTACAGAATTTGGGGTCATTCCAAGCATCAACGATGCAATTGAGCTATGTTGTGACAACAATAGAGCTATTGCACAAGTTAAGGAATCCATATTGCATCAATGCTCAATGCATATACAAAGGTTGTATCATCTCATACGAGAGATAGTACAACAAGGAGACGTAAAGATTTATTGAGTACCAACTGAGAACAATGTTGCTCACCCCTTGAAAAAGGCACTTTCGTAGCATGATGTCATGTTAGGTCACTCGAAATAAGATTCGTGGGTGATTGGCTCTAAGTGCAAGTGGAAGTCTATTGGTATGTATGCCCAGAGAGCCAATCATATGATGATTGTAATGGCATAACTTGTAAATGATTTGATTATTAATAAAGGCAAAAATTCTAATTTATTTTGTTTGTTCAGTTATAAGATAATAAAATAACATAATAAATGTTTAGAGAATGATATTACTCAATGATGTATTTCTTTAGGTTGAGGACATAAAGAATGAGATCATACACATATTAAGAGTATATGCATTCTTGTTATGTCCCTGATCGGTCGTTATTGTGGAAGGTAAATAGACATCAATAACACATAAGATCAAAGTGTAAGTTGGTTGATGACAGAATCTCATTAGTCATGATATGGCGATATCAAACCAAGCACAAAGATACATGTTAGAGAACAGTGTATCAGACAAACCCACCATAAGAGTGATACATGGAAATCTTAACTAGGTTAGTCAGAATCACGTCTTATAGTAATGGTGGTGTTTGTGGTTCTTCAACCTAAAATCACTACACTCATCACATGTCGTTCAGTATGCTTTGACATCGTCAAATGCAATTATGAAACATGGGTTGTTATAAAGGTGATGATTCGGTGAATGTGATACATGGGGACTGACTATGAGTGATAGAGATGGGATTTGTCCCTCCTATTGGAGTATGATATCCAAGGCCACTTGAGTTAGCGATACTGAGAAATACATGGCCATGTACATGTGAGTCAATATATGATATTGAGCTTACATATATCTCATATAGTATGCTATAGAAAGAAACATAGATTGAATGTTGAAGAGGATGACAGATCCATGCCTCGAGTTCAATCTGGATATTAGTGACAAAGGAACTATACAAACACTATAACACCATACACATATTGTAGGTTGAAGTTGTTCTCCAACTTTCCATTTACTTGGGTAGCAATGATGTGGGACTAGACACTACTCATTGCTTGTGATGTCATAAGGTGTTATAGATATTCATTGCCGACATAATATGGGACCTATAGGGTCACACACATAAGAAATCATCTAGAAGAAGATTTTAACCTTGAATGATGATTGAATTAATTACTAAAGTGTTTAAGTACTTGATTCACGCAACAAATCAGCTGACTGGACTGCCAAATGACTAGTTCAAGTGTTAAGACTGTCGTTTGGAGTGTCAGGTTGATCAGAACCGATTTTTTGAGTTCTGCATGAATTGGGAAGCGAGACGACCATTTTGCTTATGTCAGATGACCATCTTGTGGTAGAGATGACCATTTTTCTTTTACAAGATGCCTGTCTTGTGGTCATGATACGACCGGCTCACGAGAGTGAGATGACCGGTTTGTGGAGAAATTCAATTGCATAAAGGATTAGTGCTAACATCGTGTTGAGCATTAATTGTATTCGAATTGGGATTTCATGTGTGATTGGAAAACATGGCAAAATGACCGTCTCGGTTACGAGATGACTATTTCGTCTACAATATGCTACAAAATTTCTAGAATTATTGTGAAAATTCAAGATCTTCCAGTTCCTTCCACTCCCGTACAGACTAGGAACCCTGACCCAAACCCTATCTATAAATAGAGGGGTACTTGGGGCTTCCCATAGAACAACACAAACAATTTAGAATCAATTGCTCTGGCAATTGTTATCCTCTCTAGTTGTGGTAACCAAGAGAGCCCAAGCAAGTCCTACCCAACTAGGGAGGGGTATCTACGGGAGAGAACAATTGAGGGTCATTGTTGTAGGAGAGCAGGTTGGTGACTCATACACCAACATGAGGGACAACTCCTTCATGTTCATTCTAGTAGGACGACATGAGTTCTAGTTGGTCTGTGTGGACTTATCTAGAGGTGAGGCGGCCTTTGTCCATCGCTAAGGAGGATGATGTCATCTAGCAGTCCGTGACGAGAGGAGCTGGTGTAGACGATGACATTTGAGTCGGTTGTTCGTTGAGGAGCAGTCAAACGAGTCCCAATGCAACCAGGAGCTGCATAGACACCGTCCAAGATAGAGTGTGCATCTACATGAATGAGGATTTTTGATGGACTTGCTCCAGTTCAGGCATATCTTTGTGAAACCATCTTTCCATTGCATAGTTATTGATGGGATCTACTGGTTAATGGGAAATATGTCATTAAAAGTTTTATTTCTGCTGCCTATTTAATGACGTATTTCCCTACAAAATATACCCACCAAGAACCTGTATCAACGTTTGGTTGTCATACTCAACTTGTATTCCACTTAGGCTCCTATTGATACAAAATTTCACCTATAGGTTGGGCCACATGTTTGAGGAATATGGGGTTGGGCTAGACGAACTCTGTAGGTTTTTTCTATATCCAAAATGACACCATCTGTTAGAGGGGTATATAGGATGGAAATTCTAGGAATATCCTACCCGACGAGGGTGCTAAGTGGCTCCCATAACCCTTTTTTGTAGTTAGCACACTTTTTTTATAGATCTACTCACCTACATATTGTGGAGATCTAACATGATTTTCTTTTTATGTGTTTGGATTTTCTTATAGGTCTTAGGGTGTTTTGAATGTATTGAGTTGCATTGATCTTATCCTTATTTTGAGAGCATGCAAGCTTCTATATGTACTCCTGTTTGATCCTTGCCCATTGGAGAACATGATGAATAGAAATCATCCACTTTAACCAAAAATAAAAGTTGTTTTGGATTGTTAGTTGGCATTTCTATGTGGTGTTCATATTACACTTTTATAAAGATAGTTTGCAAAGTATATATAGACGGTACACAAGTTATCACATAGTAGTGTACAAAAAATTGAATTGTTTCTTTGTTAGTAGGTCATTATCAGGATGTCAGCATGTAATAAATGGTATATTTACATTGAACATATAACTTAGAACAACACACACATCATACACAATCAACACACAAACTATTTGTCAAACATACCCCAAAAAATGAATTGTTAGAAGCTATTAGTTGACTATTATTTGGGTTTATTTCCAAGTGTGTATGAATGAATACTATGCTACTAATCTTGTGGTTGGTCAATTGATGTATAAAAAATAACCAGGCCATATAGCTATTCCAAAAACATATTGATGGCAATCCACCAATAAAATCAATTGAGTGACATTGTTTAGGCATCTTATTTCTGTGTTTAGTATGTGCATTGAACTAGTGATAAATAAGACAACTTTACAATACTTGAATTAGGATTTGTATATGGATACAACAATGAAGTACATTAAATATGTGGATGACATAACACTTCTTTGTGAGCCTTCTGATTTGATTATGTGAGACAGATAGGCCTAGACTTTTTATAGTGTATGTGATGTTGAGTTTGCTGCTTTAGTTTTGTTTCTAGTTGGCTCATGGTCTAATAGTTTTCCATTTCATCTTGTTTAATGTCTGTTGAGAGAGTGGCTTAAACTCTCTAGAAAAGATTCCTTGATGAACGAGACATCTACACCAACCCTCGACATCTTCGCGATGTGTTTTGGGCACCTACAGGTGTATTTACAGTCATTACTTCATACCATATATGGTCTGCCTCGGCTGTATTTGCATTCATGGTCTAGCCATACCATATACAGTCTAGTGCCAGACTATAAATGTTACTGATTTGGAAATGTAGTTTATGTTATGGACCATATACAGTCCCTGTCGGACTGTAAACACAGTCGAAAAAACAACCTAGTGACTTCGAGACTTTGGATATGGGTTCTATTCTTATAATTAGACTTCCCCAACTCGTCCCAAGCATGAAGAGAAATGAAGAGACATCAAGAGAGGTCATTTTTTGAAGACCTACAGCCACAAACGGACCTAGAGCTTTCCTTAGGGTTTCATGCCTCCAAAAGATCCTCTCCAAGCAACCGTCTTCTTCCACAGTTGGCTTTCAGGTGTAAAAAGGGATTGGGTACTTCTTCTCTCTTCTGTAATCATCATCTTTGTAATCTCTTTATCAATAATATCATCTCCGCCAGTGGATGTAGAATCCCACATTGGGAATTTTCCAAACCACTATAGATCTCGTCTTTGTGGTGCTTGCTTGTTCATTATTGATCTTCTTCGTACATATTCGGTTTGGATTACTCGATCTCACGCTTCCGTATTTCTACAAAAAGCTTGTTGGGCCTTGTTGTTCAGGTCTCCCATCACCCCCATATCCCAACATGTGGTATCAGAGCAAGTTCTACCTCTAGATCTCTATCATGACATTGAAGTACAACATCAAGAATCTCGATCACTTGAAGAGATTCTCTCTCTGGAAAGTCAAGTGTAAATCTTGCTTCACACAAGAAGGAGTCCACAAAGCTCTTCTTAGAAAGGAGAAGAAATTAGAATCCATGATGGATGATCGGTGGAAGGAGATTGATCAGAAGGCACATACATGCATCTTTCTCTATTTGGAGGATGAAGTCCTCCGTGAGGTCGTCCATCTGAAGACTGCCAAAGATGTTTGGGATGAACTTGAAGCACTCTACATGAAGAAGTCCATCACCAATGAGCTTGCACTAAAGGAGCGCCTTTTCATGTTTCGCATGGAAGAAGGTGGTTCCTTGAGGCTCTTCTCGATGAGTTCAATGAAATCATCCACGACCTTGGGCGGATTGATGTGAAGATAGAGGATAAGGATCAAGCAATTTTGTTGCTATGTACCCTTCCACCATCCTATAAGAATCTCCAGGATATGATGATATTCCATGAGTCAAAGACTATCTCACTCCATGAAGTCAAAATGGCCTTGACGTCTCAAAAGAAATTAGAGAAGGATCTTACTTCATTAAAAGTAGTGGGTGAAGCTTTGGCTGCTAGAGGAAGGGAGTGCCCACATGACAAAGACCCTAAAAGTTCAAAGCAAAAGAAGAACAAGTCAAAGTCACGTCAATCAAAGAGGTGCAACTATTGCAAGAAGACATGTTATACCCGGGATGAATGCTACAAGTTGTGAAACAAGCAAAAGCATGAGAAATCAAATGATGCTGCATCTCATGCAAATGTGGCTCATGGAGGTTCTGAAGACAACACCTACATTCTTGCTTCATCACCATCTACAACTACAACAAGGATTGGGTTCTTGATTCAACATGCACGTAGCACATGACTGAGCGTAAGGATTATATCCATACCTATGAGTCACATCAAGGTGGCGATATCCTTATGGGTGACGATCATCCTAGCAAAGCGATTGGTGTTAGCTCGGTAAAGATCAAGATGTTTGATGGCGAAGTTAGAACATTGATGGACGTCTGACATGTTGTCGGGTTGAAGAAGAATCTCATCTCATTGGGCACACTTGAAGACAAGGTTTGTAAGTTCTCTGGTGAAAATGGAGTTCTTGATGTTCTTAAAGCTAACCGAGTCCTCATAAAGGTAGTGTGAAATTCACACAAACTATAAATCTTGCAAGGTTCCACTATCTCAAGCTCTACAACAATTACAAATTCATCAAAAGAACCACAAGGCTCTGGCATATGCATTTGGACACATGTATGAGAAAGAGATGATGGTTCTAAGCAAGAGAGGGTTGTTGTGTGGTGAAAGCATTGAAAAGTTAGATTTTTGCTAGCATTATTTTATGGGGATGACCAAACGCAATAGATTCGACACGACAATTCATTATTCCAAGGATGCTCTAGATTATATTCACTCTAATCTATGAGTCCCTTCTCGTGTTCCTTCCAAAGGTGGTGCTAAATATATGATGACCTTCATTTATGATTGCACTAGTATGTTTGGGTTTATTTTCTCAATATTGAGGCATTCTCAACTTTCAAGCAATGGAAGGATCTTGTTGAGAATCAAATTGATAAGAGCATAAAGATTTTTCGATCTGATAATGGCTTAGAGTTATGTTTTAAGGAGTTCAATAATTTCTGCAGTGATCATGGGATCAAAATACATCGTATAGTGTGTCACACTCCCTAATAGAACAATGTAGTAGAAAGAATGAATGGAACGTTGTTGGAAAAGACCTGATGCATGCTTCTCAATGCAGGTTTGGATAGATCTTTCTGGGCTGAAGCTATATCAACCTCTTGCTATTTGGTGAACCATTCTCCATCGTCTTCTATTAATTTAAAAACTACTGAAGAAACTTGGTCTGGTAAACCTGTTGATTATTCGAATATGTGAATATTCAGTTGCCTTGCTTATTCACATTTCGATACTGGCAAATTAGAACCTAGAGCTATCAAATACATATTCCTTGGTTATGCTTCTAGGATGAAAGGATACCGCCTTTGGTGCAAGGATCCTTCTTCACCACATTTCTTGGTAGAGCGCAACATTACTTTTAACAAATCTACCATGGTGTCTACTATGCAAGACACAAATAGCTCTTCTACATGTTCTCTATAGGGCGTTTCACAACATGGGGAGATCAAAGAAGATGTCAGCTCATAGGTTGATAAACAAGATCCCTCTTCTACGCCATATGATTTAGTGCAACTTGAAGATAAACAAGATATTCCAGATAGTTCTTATAGTGTAGACAATGGCAAAGGCGAACAGAACGTCAAACCACTCCAACGCTATGGCTTTGATGACTCCATGATATCATGTGCACTTTCCAATGTCGTTGATGTGGATATTGATGAGCCCACCAATTTTTGTGATGCAGTCACAGGTCATGATGCTCCACAGTGGATTGCTGCAATGAAGGAAGAGATGGAATATCTCCACAAGAATCAAACTTGGGAGTTGGTGGTGCCTCCCAAAGGTAAGAAAATAGTGGGATTCAAGTGGGTCTATAAGAAGAAAGAAGGTGATAGATACAAGGCACACCTTGTTGCAAAAGGTGTAAGGAGTGCGGGATCACCCCCTTACTAAAATAAAAATTTGAAGAATAAAACATCCATTCCAAACATACTCAAAGGTATGATAGAATAGGTGCACAATTTTCAAACTTCAATAAATGGTATTTAAAACAAGTATAGTAGTGGAATAAAAATAATGACTATATTCAATTTTCACAAAAGATTACAAAAGTATATCATAATATTCCATAAGGTTTTACATGTATGATACACCATAAAGATCTAAGTAGAGGGAAATCTAAACCATAACAACTTTGTCTCCAAGCTTTAACTCCTTAAGCTAGTTGAAAACTCCATGCCTTATCATCCAAGTCCTTCACCTAGGGTTGGAGGCATACCCCAGCAAGAAGAGAAAATAGATGACATCAGCAAAGCTTGGTATGCACATACTAAATAGGAAAATTGAGCTATATATGGAATAAAGGACAACAAATATAAAAGGCTTCCCATAGAAAGGATAAGGACCACCCAAATGGATATCAAGAGAAAAAGAATTGAAATCATATGATAAAAAAAGAATACTTGCCATTAATAAAACATAAATATTGTGCCACACAAGCACATGTAAAGAATTAGGGCACACACCCCATATCATCAACCTGCATGCATGTGAGATATACATAGCCCTAGAACAATATAAACACAAAGGTGGCCAAGTCTCATAAACTTGAAACCTGATAGAGAAAGGAATATTGCCAATCTCCCAAATATATAAAACATGGGTCAAGAATCACACATCTTACCCTGGGTATGAGCTTCCTTTCCATCCCAAAAGTGCAGGAAATATCACATCTGCTCGGCATGAAATAACACATCTTCCATAAAAACCAATGTAATTACACTACTCTAGTTCTACTGAATCACATAGCATGCTAAATGTAGAGGCAAGTAGAAAGTATAGTTAGAATATATAAACTAGTCACCAAATAAGTGACCAACATATACATCCAACTCATAAGTGGGCAAAAGAC
Organism: Alisma plantago-aquatica; assembly: GCA_963693085.1. Taxonomy (NCBI): domain Eukaryota; kingdom Viridiplantae; phylum Streptophyta; class Magnoliopsida; order Alismatales; family Alismataceae; genus Alisma; species Alisma plantago-aquatica. The sequence goes on from OY856409.1 coordinate 1,776,956,895, forward strand.
ATCACATGTCATCTTTTAGAGTTCCATCATGAAAAAAAGCATAAGATAAGAGTTCAAAAGAATATACATGATCACATGATCAATATCAAATAAGGTAGTTCACATGAACCATGATTTTCAAAAGAAAAGACATCCTGTATAGGATAATGTCCATAGGACAAAGAGAATGAATAAGCATAGGTGAATTGCTCAACATAGAAGAATAGGGGATGCATCATACCTCAACTTCAGAGTCTAAATAGTCCAAGTTAGTCCTAGATCCAAGCCTAAGCCTCCAAAGAACCTCTAGGGAAGGTGGATAGGTCCAATAAGTAAGGTTCTCAAGCTTAGAGAGGCTGATTTCTCCAACAAAGCTCCTATCTCGAGCAAGAAGCACCTTCTCCACTTTAGAGGTGAAAACCCTAACAAAAGAACATGGAGATGAGATGTTTATGGGTTCTAGGTGAGGTTTCACCATGAAAGGCCATGATTCCGACCTGGAGGAAGGTGGAAGGAAGACTAACAACATGAAAATAGGGAAGGAAAGGAGGATACTTACTAGTTTTTGTCAAAATCACCAAGGAGGAGTTTAAGAAATCCTAAATAGAGAAATTTGGAACCCTAGGAGCCTTCTTCACCAAGGTAGGAACCTTATTTTACCTTGGGATAACAACTTCATGGCCAAATAGAGTAGGAGTTATTCTCTAATCTAGAGGAAAGAAAGAAGAGCAAGAGTTTTTGAATTTGGAGTTGGGAAGGGGTAGATATGGCTATATAAAGAAAGGGGTCAAGTATGAGGTGTCTATGAGACTTTCCATGTGTCATGTATAAGGGTGTCCATGGACATGCAAGACTTTATGGATAAGTAAGAAGTCAAGAATGAGGTGTCAAGTTACTTTCCATGTGACCAATGGTGTCTATGGACATACAAACCTTTATGGATAAGGAAGAAGTCAAGCATGAGGTGTCCATGGAGCTTTCCATGTGTCCTTAGCCTAGGGATTTCATGGCCATGCAAGAGGACAACTCATAGAGGCTCCTTGAATATCAAATTTCGGTTTATGGACACTTATAGGCCATCCCAACCGACCTCCAATCAAAGAAATAACCCCATTGGTTGATAGTTTCTAAAGATAAGCTCATTTATAAAGAGGCTAATCCCTATAATTCCCTTGGAAAGTAACACCTTCAAACCAAGGTGCAACTAGGTGCCCCATGGTTCAAAAACTAGAGAATGGTAAGGGAATATATAAGGACTATAATGCATGTGACAATTTGCAAAGAAACCCCACCAATTGGGTAAATTGTAGAAAAGCCCAGAATGTACCTAAAATTGCATAACTTGCACAAACAACATCCAAATTGGACCAAAATTCATACACAAGTTATATTTGATGTGTTGAATATGAGTTTGACATTATTTCCATATTTGGAAGTTATATAATCACATAATTCATTACTTATGCCTTTTACTCATTTTCTCTCTCCTAAACTTATCCTAATATTTCAAGGTTGTCCAAATTAGATAAAATTTCACATGTAGGCTAATTTTGATATGTAGATTTGAATTTGAAGTTTGTTTCCAATTTTGAGACTTCTTTTTATGAGATATGTAATATGGCCCATTAACGGCCCATTATCTAAATTATTCATCCAATTAAGTTCCTTATCTTCATATTACCACCAAAATGAGTTATGTGGCATATTTTATGTATCTGTTATAAACCTAAGATTAATGTTAGAACATTAGGTTATATTAAGGTGATCTATACATGCATTAGCTCATTAGGGCTATAATAAACATCTATTTAGGTCAAACCTTCAACCTTGTTTGGCTAAGTCCAAAATGTCCAACTTCTAGGGTAGGGTCTGAGATCTAGTATGTTACAACACACCATCCCTTAAAGGGATTTCATCCTCAAAATCAAAACATCCACATATAAGAAAACAACTTATTCACCACACCTTAAAGGATTCATCTTATTAATTCAAAACTATTATTTAGGTACAAAAGGTTCAACTACACTTCCTTACATCCAACTATATAAGCATCATACAAAAAAAACATAACTTGTAAAGACTAACTATGAACTATGGGTTAACTTGCTCTTATCCATCCTCAAACAAGTCTTTACATTTGGGAGACTAGTTCAACATATTAGGGTCCCTAAAGATAAATCATATAGATGTCTAAGGCTACTATTGCCTAAAAGCATGCTATTTCAGACAATTCATATCAACTCAGGCCAGGCCGGTATCATATGGATTCAGGAGTCCTCATAAACCAAGCTAGTGGTGTGGAGGAAAATCTTGCCAGCCCCCGAACCCTGATCCTTTCTAGAAACCTTTGCTCTCAACTTCATGTCCTAGTAGTTTCCTAAAGGCTAAGCTAAACAACCTCAAGTTATAATTGTTACTTATGCATCTTTTACTTGTAAGTATTTTAAGGATCTATTCATCATTATTCTAATGTGAAACTATATGATCCTAAATCAACCCTTCATCATCTATTGATCAACTCTAGGGCAAACATGTCACTTAAAGGTATGAGAAGTATTATAACTAGGGAGACAAAATTGAAATAGTTAGATTCCGACTACCATGAGCTCTGATACCATGCTGTAAGGAGTGCCGAATCACCCCCTTACTAAAATAAAAATTTGAAGAATAAAACATCCATTCCAAACACACTCAAAGGTATGTTGGAATAGGTGCAAAATTTTAAAACTTCAATAAATGGTGTTCAAAACAACCAAAGTATAGCACCAAAATAAAAATAATGACTATATTCGATTTTCACAAAAGATTACAAAAGTACATCATAATATCCCATAAGGGTTTACATGTATAATACAACATAAGGATCTAAGTAGAGGGAAATCTAAACGATAACAACTTTGTGTCCAAGCTTTAACTCCTTAAGCTAGTCCAAAACGTCATGCCTTATCATCCAAGTCCTTCACCTAGGGTTGGAAGCATATCCCAGCAAGAAGAGGAAATAGATGACATAAACACAGGTTGGTATGTGCATACTAAATAGGAAAATTGAGCTATATATGAAATAAAGGACAACAAATATAAGAGGATTCACATAGAAAGGATAAGGACCACCCAAATGGGTATCAAGAGAAAAGGAATTGAAATCATATGATAACAAAAGAATACTTGCCATTAATAAAACATAAATATTGTGCCACACAAGCACATGTAAAGAATTAGAGCACATACCCCATATCATCAACCTGCATGCATGTGAGATAAACATAGCCCTAGAACAATATAAACACAAAGGCGGACAAGTCTCATAAACTTAAAACCTGATAGAGAAAGGAATATTGCCAATCTCTCAAATATATAAAAAATGCGTCAAGAATCACTCATTTTGCCCTGGGTATGAGGTTCCTTTCTATCCTAAAAGTGTAGGACATATCACATCTGCTCGGTAAGAAATAACACATATGCAATAAAAACCAATGCAATTACACTGCTCTAGTGCTATTGAATCACATAGCATGTTAAATGTAGAGGAAAGTAGAAAGTATAGTCAGAATATATAAACTAGTGACCACATAAGTGACCAACATATACATCCACCTCATAAGTGGACAAAAGACATCACATGTCATCTTTTAGAGTTCCATCATGAAAAAAACATAAGATAAGAGTTCAAAAGAATATCAATGATCACATGATCAATATCAAATAAGGTAGTTCACATGAACCATGATTTTCAAAAGAAAAGGCATCATGTATAGGCTAATGTCCATAGGACAAAGACAATGAATAAGCATAGGTGAATTGCTCAACATAGAAGAATAGGGGATACACCATACCTCAACTTTAGAGTCTAAACAGTCCAAGTTAGTCCTAGATCCAAGATGAGGCCTCCAAAGAACCTCTAGGGAAGGTGGAAAAGTCCAATAAGTAAGGTTCCCAAGCTTACAGAGGCTGGTTTCTCCAACAAAGCTCCTATCTCGGGCAAGAAGCACCTTCTCCACTTTAGAGGTGAAAAACCCTAACAAAAGAACATGGAGATGTGGTGTTTATGGGTTCTAGGTGAGGTTTTACCATGGAAGGCCATGATTATGACCTGAAGGAAGGTGGAAGGAAGACTAACAACATGAAAATAGGAAAGGAAAGGAGGATACTTACTAGTTTTTGTCAAAATCACCAAGGAGGAGTTTAAGAAATCCTAAATAGAGAAATGTGGAACCCTAAGAGCCTTCTTCACCAAGGTAGGCACCTTCTTTTACCTTGGGACATCAACTTCATGGCCAAATAGAGTAGGAATTATGCTCTAATCTAGAGGAAAGAAAGAAGAGCAATAGTTTTCGAATTTGGAGTCGGGAAGGGGTAGATATGGCTATATAAAGAAAGAGGTCAAGTATGAGGTATCTATGAGACTTTCCATGTGTCATGTATAAGGGTGTCCATGGACATGCAAGCCTTTATGGATAAGGAAGAAGTCAAGCATGAGATGTCAAGTTACTTTCCATGTGTCCAATGCTAAGGGTGCCTATGGACATGCAAACCTTTATGGATAAGGAAGAAGTCAAGCATGAGGTGTCCATCGAGCTTTCCATGTGTCCTTAGGCTAGGGATTTCATGGCCATGCAAGAGGACAGCTCATATAGGCTCCTTGAATATCAAATTTAAGTTTATGGACACTTATAGGCAATCCCAACCGACCTCCAGTCAAAGAAATAACCCCATTGCTTGATAGTTAATAAAGATAAGCTCATTTATAAAGAGGGTAATCCCTATAATGCCCTTGGAAAGTAACACCTTCAAACCAAGGTGCAACTAGGTGCCCCATGGTTCAAAAACTCGAGAATGGTAAGGGAATATATAAGGATTATAATAAATGTGAAAATTTGTAAAGAAAACCTCCCAATTGGGTAAATTGCAGAAAAGTCCAGAATGTACCTAAAATTGCATAACTTGCACAAACAACATCCAAATTGGACCAAATTCATACAAAAGTTATCTTTGATGTTTGAATATGAATTTTCCATTATTTCTATATTTTGAAGTTATATAATCACATAATTCATTACTTATGCCTTTTACTCATTTTCTCTCTCCTAAACTTATCCTAATATTTCAAGGTTGTCCAAATTAGATGAAATTTGATATGTAGGCTAATTTTGATATCTAGATTTTGAATTTGATGTTTGTTTACACTTTGAGACTTCTTTTTATGAGATATGTAATATGGCCCATTAACGACCCATTATCTAAATTATTCATCCAATTCAGTCCCTTATCTTGATATTACCACCAAAATGAGTTCTGTGGCATATTTTATGTATCCATTATAAACCTAAGATTAATGTTAGAACATTAGGTTATATTAAGGTGATATATACATGTATTAGATCATTGGGGTTATACTAAACATCTAGTTAGGTCTAACCTTCAACCTTATTTGGCTAAGTCCAAAATGTCAACTTCCAGGGTAGGGTCCAAGATCTAGTATGTTACAAAAGGCTACGGTCAAATTGAAGGCATTGATTATAATGAAGTCTTCTCACCCATCATCAAGCATAGTTCCATATGGACGCTTCTTTATTTGGTAGCCATTAAAGACCTAGAGTTGCAGCAGCTAGATGTAAAGACAACTTTTCTGCATGGTGAGCTAGAAGAAAAGATCTACATGCAACAACCAGAGGGTTTTGAAGGCAAAGAGAACCATGTGTGCTTGCTTAAGAGGTCACTCTATGGGATGAAGCAATCTCCTAGACAATGGTACATGAGATTTGACTCTTTCATGATGCACAATGGATTTTCCAGAAGTAGCTATGACGCTTGTGTCTACTACAAAGGGCTGGATGACAATTCCTTTGTTTACCTACTGATGTATGTTGATGACATGTTGATCACTTCTAGACACGCATCTGAGTTTTCCAAGGTGAAATCTCTTCTAGGTTGAGAATTTGATATGAAAGACCTAGGTGAAGCTAAGAAGATTCTTGACATGGAGAAGTACATCAAGAAAGTTCTTCACAGGTTCCACATGTTAGATGCAAAGCATGCTTCAACTCCATTGGCCACTCACTTTAGGTTATCAGCTTTGAAGTCTCCATAGTCTGATGAAGAAGAGAAAGAGATGGCATATGTACCTTACTCTAGTACCATTGGTAGCATCATGTATGCTATGGTTTGTACTAGACCAGACATTAATTATGCACTCAGTGTGGTTAGTCGTTACATGGATCATCTTGGCAAGGAACATTGGCAAGTAGTTAAGTGAATTCTGAGGTATTTGAAGAGCACTTCAAATACTTGTTTAATCTTTCATGGAGCTCAAGTCATCACAACATGGTATGTGGACTCAGATTATGCAGGAGACCTCGACAAGAGGAGATTTTTCACAAGTTACATGTTCACGGTGGGATCTACAACTGCTAGTTGGAAAGCCACTCTACAAAGTATCATTGATTTATCTACTATTGAAGCAGAGTACATGGTGACAACAGAAGTCGTGAAGGAGGCTTTATGGCTGAAGGGCTTGATGAATCAGTTCGGCATCGTGCAAGAACAAGTTATTATTCTTTGTGATAGTCAAAGTGCTATACATATTATCAAAGATCAAATGTTTCACAAAAGAACAAAACACATTGATGTCAAGTACCACTTCATTAGAGAAGTCATAGCTGAAGGCAAAATTCAAATAAAGAAGATTGGTACATCTGACATGATGATGAAGACCTTTTTTTAGCTAAGTTTGAGATTTGATCAAAATTAGATGGTCTTCTTTCTACCTGAGCTTTGCCCATGCAGGGCATGTAGAGGAGATGGTATTCTTAATCAATTTCTAACATTGGAAAAGATTGGAAGTGCTTTTCGACTTCCATCATTTTTGAGATGAAGATAATGTGGAGTTTGTTGAGAGAGTGTTTTAAACTCTCCAGAAAAGCTTCCTTGATGAATGGGATGTCTACACCCAGCCTCGACATCTTCGGGATGTATTTTGGGCACCTATATGTGTATGTACAATAATTACTTCAGACCATATATGGTATGCATGGACTGTATTTGCATTTACGGTCCAGCTAGACCATGTATAGTCCAGTGTCGGACTGTAAATATTGCTGATTTAGAAATACAGTCTATGTTACATACAATATACAGTCCCTGTCGGACTGTAAACGTGGCCGAAAAACAACCTAGTGACTTAGGGACTTTAGATATATGTTCTATTCTTATAAATAGACTTCCCCAACTCATCCCAAGCATGAAGAGCAACGAAGAGACAACAAGAAACATCATTTTTCGAAGACATAAAGCCACGGACGGACCTGGGGCTTTCCTTAGGGTTTCACACGTCGAAGAGATCCTCTCCAAGCAACTGTCTTCTTCTACAATTGGCTTTCGGGTGTAAAAGGGGATTGGGTACTTCTTCTCTCTTATGTAATCATCATCCTTGTAATCTCTCTATTAATAATATCATCTCCGCTAGTGGATGTAGGCTCCCACATTGGGAATTTGTCGAACCACTATAAATCTCGTCTTTGTGATTGCTTGCTTATTCATTGTTGATCTTCTTCGTACGTATTCGGTTTGGATTTCTCGATCTCACACTTTTACATCTCCACAACAAGCTCATTAGGCCTTGTTGTTTGGGTCTCCCATCACGACCATATCCCAACAGTGTCAAACAATATATATATATATATATATATATATAAATATAAATATATATATATAAATATAAATATATAAATAAATAAATATAAATATATATAAATAATATATATATATATATATATATATATATATATATATATATATATATATATATATATATATAGGCTATTCATTCGTTACCCGCGTGGGTAGCCAGATTTTTGCTACCCACTGGAGTAACTCGGGGTTAAAAGAGTAACTATACGGTACACTGGAGTAACTCCTCTGAATCAAAAGAGTAATTGTATTGATATACAGAGTAACTCTGAGAGCCAAAGAGTAACTGCGTAGAAAATATACAGTCAGTAAATATTTGGACAAGTTTTTTTTTATTTTGGGGGCGCAAATGATATTATTTTTGGATCATATTTTTTGGGGAGCTAGATAAAATGCTCCTTTACAATTGAAAATAAATAAATAAAAAAACATCAAGAAGTGTGCGCGGGTATTAAAGATGATCCCATATATATATATATATATATATATATATATATATATATATATATATATATATATATATATATATATATATATATATATATATATATATATATATATATATATATATATATATATATATATATATATATATATATATGGGATCATATTTAATACCCGCGTGAGTTACTTTTTTTCAAGTTTCTTACTTTTGACATGTAGAGGGTTATTTTACCTTGCAAACTGTTAAATTTCATACATAGATAGTTACATTTGCATCAGCAGATTTCAAAACATGATTACATATATATCTGTTGTGTATTTTGTACTGATTTACTTTTTTAGTCGTATAGTTACTTTCTTATCAACATAGTTACTTTTTTGATAGCATTATTACTTTTTTAGCCAGAATAGTTACTTTTTTGGCTGCCGGGTAGCGAACTCCAGGCTACCGGCATGGGTATTGAATGAACGGCCTATATATATATATAATGTGTGTAACATCCATAGAATTCACTAATCAGTAAAATAATTACATATAAGATCTTTAATGAAGTTTCAACAAATAAATACAAGTTCACAGATGGAAATTCAAATAAATCCTATATAAATGATTACTTCCTTTAAATGTTTTGAAAATAAAAAGAAGTAAAAGATAAATAAAGTGACACTAAAGGTTTAAAAATTATATTTCCCTTGATACTATCAAGTAATGGATCATGATAATTAATTATATGAGTTTAATAGGACAATAAGTGGCTTTCTTAAACATATGGGTCTCTGATCCTTTTCGTATGGATGATGGCTCAGAGGTCATCTTTTCAACCCATGTCCTTATCGCAACCAAACTCTATGGTAGGTTGTTTCCCTCACATGTGTTCTCTCTCTAGCCTCATTATCATCTAAAAATTTCTACTCCCGCTCTTACCTTAACTTGAGTCGAACCTTCCCCCGTATATAAGGACTCACAACCCAGTGCTGAAGATGCAGATACAATTTCTAGGCAATAAACCACCTTCTACATCATTGAAATCCTACTATCGAGCCCCCCGGATGGCCAACCCAAGGACCATCTCTCGCCTCCAACCTCTACACTAGGGGAGAAGAAAAAGAACTTGTCATCAACTCTTTGTGATTATATCCAACCTTTCTCAACAAGTTGACACGATGCTTAGTTTACCACCAATTTGACCAAACTCACTGTAAGCTCATCCACCCCTATATAGGTGACCACCTCGGTGCCTCCCTACTCCATTAACCTATTTTGTGGAGAAGTTTCTCTATAGAACCCAAATCTCAGGATATCTCATGATGTTCAGAATCATCTTTAAGAGTCTTGGAGGAGCCTTGCAACCAATCAGACCTTGTGCAAAAAGTGGGACCCGATAGGGGATCTACTCAAGTGATACAACACGAAGACCATGTCATAATAAAGTAGCAGAGATGAAACTATTACATTGTTACATGGTCATTCATGTACATTTGTTCCTCACCATAAAATGTGACATGGAAAAGTAAAAAAGGGAAAGGTATACATCTAATAACATGTTAGGCCACCTATAGAGGACAATCTGACCATTCCAAGCTATCTTTAAAACCTCATCATGTATGTAATATTTTTGAGTACTTGTCCTCTAATGTACCTAAATTTGGGTGGAAGGGAACATCACCCAGAAAATATGAGAAAAAGGGGTATGCATTAGTAAACACTATGTGTATATAAACAACATTTGGACATTATATAGGGTTATAACTATAAAACTAATGTTCCCATGAAAAGGGGTTATATAAAAGTAGGTAAGTATAACAAGAGTCATATCAAGAGATTGAGATATCATATATATGCAGAGAAATAACTTAAATAAAAGAAATGTTATGCCATGATAGTCATTTACAATTTCTAAATCAAACATATTTTTGCATGCATAAATAATATACACTAAGTGTACCACAAAATAGAGCAATAACACCATAGGATCATGGCCTAAAAAGTAAGGGCAGAAACACATACCTTGGGAGAAATTCGCACACCCTTTATAAGTATGGTTTAACATGAGTACCACTATTGTAGATATTCTAGTCAAACATTTAGTATGGACAAATAGATTAGCAAGACTAGCATTCCAGTATAATTCATATTAGATATTAAAAATATAGAAAGAGGGATCAAAATACCTATCACAAAGGATAACTCAATATTTGTAGTACTTTATATGATATCAATTTTGGAAGGTAGAATTTCAATGTGGAAATAAAAAAGGAGGAGAAATGTTCAACTATGTGCCTTAATGTAAGTATTTGTAATTATAGTCAACTAAATGCCCAAACATAAATAGGGATCTGGACATATCTAATATTCATAGCTACTTCTTAACTTAGTATATATACTTGGACTGCAAAGTCAAATTCTCATCTAAGAAACTTATAGGTATATCAGTCAAACCAAAGCAAACCTATGTATACATTCCTATTATAGGTTTTCATATTGTTTTTGTTAGTAGGTATGCCTAGAGAGCTAATAATATGATGATTGTAATGAGGCATCATATACTTAATTTGATAATTACAAAGGTAATTATGTCTATTATGTTTGTTTCAACCATGAGATGATGACAGAGACATAGTATATGTCTAAAGATTGATATTGCTCGATGACATATGTCCTCACGTTGATGGCCTGAACAATGAGATAATATGTATGACAAGAGTACTTGTTATGTCCCTAGTCAGATGTTATTGTGGAAGAAAAATAGACAACACTAATACATAAGACTAGAATGTGTGTTGACTAATGACAAAGTTTCATTAGCCATGATATAGGATATCAAGTCAAACACATAGGTACTTATTAGAGAACAATTTACCAGACAAACCCACGTTGAGAGTGATACATGGAGACCATTGAATGGTAGTTAAAATCATCTCTCATAGTGATAGTGGTGATTGTAGTTCTTAGACTTGAAGTCACTACACTCATCACATGCCGTACAATGTATTTTGACATCATCCAACATGACCTTAAATAATGATTGCCATAATGGTGATGCTAGGATATGTTGTGACATATGGGGATTTATTGTGAGTGATGTAGATGAAATTTGTTCTTTCTACAGGAGAGTGATATCCTGGCCACTTGATAGGAGAGACTAAGAAACCTATGGCCATACTCATATGAATCAATATGTGATATGTGAGCTCACACACATCTCAGACAATCTGCTCTAGTTCAAGGAACATGGGTTGAATGTCGAGAGGATGATGATTCCATGCCTCAATTTCAATCCAGATATTAGAGACAAAGGAACTATACGATCACTGTAACACTGATTGCAGATTGTAGGTTGAAGTTGTTCTCCAACTTTCCAATTACTTGGGTAGCAATGATGTGTTATTAGATATTGCTCATTGCTTGTGATGTCATAAATTAATTATGGTCTTTCATTGCCAACATAACTTGGGACCTATATGGTTACACACATAGGTTACACCTGGAATAGGAGTTTACTCATGAATAAGGTTTAACTTGACTACTAAAGTGTTCAGGTATTCAATTTAAACAACATTGGCTGAAAATTGACTGATCAAGAATTTGAGTTGACCATCTAAGTGTTGAGTCAATTGATTCAAGTATCAAGTCAATTTAAATAATGTTGGATGAACACTGGATGAACTAGAAAATGGGTCGACCGGTTGATCATCTCTTGAGGAGGGCGGTGATTGGACTTTAAATTTTTAACCCAAAACCTCCAAGAACCCCCACAACTTTATTACGGGGTCAAAGTAGATATACGGGGTCAAACACAGGGATGTGGAGACATTTAGGACGCTTAAGATCTCACTCTTAAGTCAGATAAGCCAATCTGATAGTCGATAAAAGTATGGAGCTAGAACCAGTCTAGCAGATTGTCATGAAATAAAACAGAACAAGAAAAGAAAATAAAACAGAGTCTGTAGGATTCTATTAATCAGAGAGGAGTTCCTGGATATGTAACCACAAGTTGGGAAGTCTATGCACCCGTTCTCAGGTGAAGAAAACCCTCGAACACCCGAGCAAGCAACCTATGTTAATGCGTCATTTAGCACTTACAATCACTAAGATAATTATCCTAGATTTTAATCCTTTTTCAACTTTTCGATTAAGGCTAGTATAGAAAGGGTCGATCCCACATGACAACTTTTTACGATTGTTGCTTTTTATCCCAATTGTTTGAAGAACTTAATATTTGTTTTTGGTATTTTTCAAATTTGGAACAGAAAGTAAAAGTCGAGTTTTGGGGGTTGGTGATTAACACTAAGGAAAGAAATGTAAGAATGGAAATGCACTTAACAAGAATGTAAATTTACCCCGTCACAAGGAAAATTAAGATTGTTGTTAGCACAAGAAAAACTATTATGAATGAAAAGACTATAGATTAAAGAAAGCAAAAGCAAACAGTGATTAGATCAAGAGATGAGAATCGAGGCTTTAGGGGTTTTCACCACCTTAGCCTAGGCAAAAACAAGCTAATCCTTTAAAAATGACGAATTCGATGAAGGCAAGTGAATTAATAAAAATCCACTAAAGATGGACTCCACATGAGCCCATTGGTCCTGGTGCTCATGCTTCTTAGTTCATCATCCTAAAAGAAGAAGATCTACGATCGTTTCAAAACTCCTATGCGATTGTGTTTGTTGTTCTAAATCTGAACTTCCACGGTCATATCCATCCAGATTAACTTTTGATCAAATCAATTAATTACTTTGATAGATCAATTAGTTATCAAACCCAAAAGCCATCTAGAATCATTTTTTAGGAAAAGTTGATAAAGCCATGGAGAAGGGGTTATTCCCCTTACCTCAATAAAGAACTACTCACTCATGGAGAAGGAGCAAAGAGAGACAGAGGAAGGAAGTGATCTAGACATCTTCGAATCTTACGACTACTGATCCTCGATTAGAGACAACGAAGATGACTGTCTCTTCCTACCTTGCTCGATTTCTCAAGAGAGGGGAGGAGGAGAAAAGAAAGTACTAGATCTAAGCACAACGGAATAACATAATTGAAAATAACATGTAACAAAGATGCGAGGCCACTTTATTTCAGATCTAGAAGAAGATTACAAGAAATGCTTCAGAGTGCTAATACAAGAGAAAACCCCGATACCCAAGGAGGAGGAAGTACCCCTCCTTTTATAGGAGAAGGAGGGGGTATAAATTAGGTTTAGGGCAAAAAAAATGGCTGGCGGAGGCTGCTAACTTTCTGGATCTAGTCAATAGAAGAAATAATTGATTGCTTTACATTCCTTTTACAGTAATTTCCCGCAACAACGATTTTGAGCGTATTTTTGGGCCAGTCATAAATTCGGAAGCAATACAAAAAAATATTTTTCCTATAGATAATTGAATTCTCTTTCCAACGCATACTTGCACATTAAATTCTGCCTTGAGATGTGGGAGTTATACCAATTTTGGTGAAAGGTATATAGTGAAATCAGAGACTGCGGGAATTTGTGTAAAAATATTTTCTAGGGGAATTTACTCATGAGCTAGTTTCCTACAAAAATACAAGTAAATATATTTAAAACTCTAAATAAATAGAAAATTACAAACTAATGCAATTAATAACAAAATGAAGAAGATAAATAACAAAACAATCCTAGAAAGATATCTAAAAGATGTAAATAAAGGGATAAATATACATTTATCAAAATACCCCAGACTTGAATCTTTGCTTGTCCTCAAGCAAATAAAATCACAAACAAAGTCCAATTTATACTCCCAACATGCCATCCTCAACTTAATAACATCACTACAGTCCTCACCTCCAAATTTTGGCCAAGTGACCCAATCTCCTAGAACCACATAGCATAAAATTCTATATTCTCTATCAAAACAATTGTCAAATCTAGCTTCTAAAATAAGAATTTGTAGAAAAATAGGCATCATCTTACTTTCGCTTTGGCACTCTCAAATTTTTTTAGTTATTGCATAAGAATAAGACGAATTTGGGGGTGTGAAAACAAATAAAGAAGTGATGAAAATATATTGATCCCTCCTCTATTCGACTCAGGATATGAATTTATGGAGTTGTGGCTACATTGGTCACAATTTTTTTTCATGTGCACTTTTGGCAGCTTTTGATGGTATGCCCCTTTGTGGGGTATGGAGTTTTCATTTTGGGAAGCATGCCACCCCGGACTAGATTTTTGTCTGGTGGTGATTCTTTGCTTCTCTTTTTTAGAAAAAAATAGAGGGAAGGAAGAGATGTTCTTGTGCTTATAACTTTCAAATTTTTTTTATATTTTTGTCAGAGAGTGTCATTGCTCTAGTTAGAGTATTCCTATAAATCACATCATACAAATTTTATAATAAGATAATCTATTGCTTAAATATAGGGAAAATTATGCTTGGTTCTGATCGATTCCTTTGACTTGTCAACTATTCTGAGGAGTGATGTTATTAGGGGTCCTAGGTGACATGGTGGTTTCAGACATGGCAATTTGTAATAGTCTTTGCAAAAAGTTTACTAAATTCAAAGGGGTACTATGATAACCATCTATTCATATTGGCCGACTAGATAAAGGTCATTTTGCAACAAAAGAAATAAAAATATGGCCAACTAGATAATGGCCATGAACAAAACAGCTATATGCAAAACCAAAAAAAAGGTAGAAATAATGCAAGAATAAAAAGATAAGGGGGTGGAATAGAAACATACCACCCACCTCCACCCCGGACTTAGATTTTTGCTCATCCCGAGCAAAACCCAAACCCGAGATGGAGGGAAGAAATTTGTTGGGTTCACCAGGAGGTCCTGGTAGCTCAAAATATGTCCATCTGAAGGGAATGTCGATGATGGCTGGGGTTTTGAATAGAGGAGCTTCATGGTACACCCAATGGATGGGTAGTCGTAGAATCCTAAAAAGGTTTTTTTGAATGATGTTGTGTATTACCTCGTAGTCCTTCAAGTAGGATCCACATATCTTCCTTCAATAGTGAAAGCAATGTTGGAGATGAATGTGGATTGGGGGAGATTGGCAGGTGCCAGTTGGGTAACAAATGTAGTGTCAGATGTGGAAGATCGAATGAAGAATCTGGCTTGAGTATCTTTTTGCTGCCTGGATCTACATGTGGTGAAGAGGGTGCCTATATAAGAAGAAATGGTTTGTTAGCTGAGTAAACAATCATATGGGGATGTATGTCTTCTTGGTGGATTATGTAACAAGGTGCGTCCAAATCCTTTACCCCATAAATGGAAGCCAGTGGATTTGGTGTGGAAGACTCACAAATGGCATAATTGTCGTCATAATTATAAAAAATGATCAATCTAGGTTGTGCCATCTCTATTGGGGAGTTCTCCATCTCTTCATAAAATATCTCATCAACATGGATGTCTATGGAATTAATTGGATCCTTTACTATGCTGAAGGGGAGATCTGATTCCTTTATAGGACATGTTCCCAACTCAATGGGCTCAGAAGGTACCACCTCACAATATAACGGTGTAATGTAAGGTTCTTGCGGTGGTAGAATCACCTCATCAGGTTCAACTAGATGTGGAAAAAGAGGTGGTTGAGTGAGGTCATAGTGCTCTTGATGAGGAAGCCTTTCAAAAGAATCCATCAGCGCATGTTGGGGAGGTGATGGTACATTGGTCACAATAGGCTCAACCAAGATGGGATGATTATTGCAAACATCCAAATATGGGCCTACAACTGAGAAGGGTGGTGGAGTCTTAGGTTGTTGGGACGTTCTTTGAGTCCACCAGTCTTTAACCTTTTTGTTAAAAGATTCTTGATTCATGAATTTATCAACATAGGCCTCCATCCACTCATTTTCTGACTTATATGGATAGTCAGGGCCCCATACAGTTGCGGCCCTAGCTAAACAAAGTTCTTCATTTGCGGCATCCTGAATTTCTTTAAAACACCTATCCATCTCCTGATCAAGATTGTGTGGAATCTCAGTTATATCACATTGGACTTCTTCTAAGGGTGGCGGTTTATTATAGAGAAAGGGTTCCAATGAAGTAGATTGACCATTAGAATCAACTAGATTAACATCCACAATGGAAGTGATTCGTGGAGCTTTAGGTACTGGAGTTGGTTCTACTTGATTGAAGATGATATAATCATCGTCATAATCATCTATTAAAATCATCCTTAGCCTCTCTGGTTCCAGATTAAAAAATCACGCCGCGGAATTGGCATTCGGCGAGCGTCGCATGCACAAATGAAGCAGTTAATCGTGTATAGAAAAAACGGACTACCGGAATGGAAACTCAGCAGAAGGAGGAATAACACTTCCGGAATGTTACTCGGAAGGCATAAAAAAAGGGAAAAAGTTTTTCAAATTTTTTTTGGGGTTCGAAGAAACAAATCTGTTGTCTTCGGCAAGGAAGCCAAATTGTTAATGCGTCGTTTAGCACTTACAATCACTAAGATAATTATCCTAGAGTTTAATCTTTTTTCAACTTTCTGATTAAGGCTAGTATAGAAAGGGTCGATCCCACAGGATAACTTTTTATGATTGTTGCTTTTTATCCCAATTGCTTGAAGAACTTATTATTTGTTTTTGGTATTTTTTAGATTTGGAACAGAAAGTAAAAGTCGAGTTTTGGGGGTTGGTGATTAACACTAAGGAAAGAAATGTAAGAATGGAAATGCACTTAACAAGAATGTAAATTTGCCCTGTCACAAGGAAATTTAAGATTGTTGTTAGCACAAGAAAAACTATTATGAATGAAAAGACTATAGATTAAAGAAAGCAAAAGCAAGCGGTGATTAGATTAAGAGATGAGAATCGAGGCTTTAGGGGTTTTCACCACCTTAGCCTAGGCAAAAACAAACTAATCCTTTAAAAACGACGGATTTGATGAAGGCAAGTGAATTAATAAAAATCCACTAAAGATGGACTCCACATGAGCCCATTGGTCCTGGTGCTCATTCTTCTTAGTTCATCATCCTAAAAGAAGAAGATCCACGGTCATTTCAAAACTCCTATGTGATTGAGTTTGTTGTTTTAAATCTGAACTTCCACGGTCATATCTATCCAGATTAACTTTTGATCAAATCAATTAATTACTTTCATAGATCAATTAGTTGTCAAACCCAAAAGCCATATAGAATCATTTTTTAGGAAAAGTCGATAAAGCCATGGCTAAGGGGTTATTCCCCTTCCCTCGATAAAGAACTACTCACTCATGGAGAAGGAACAAAGAGAGACAGAGGAAGGAAGTGATCTAGCCATCTTTGAATCTTACGACTATTGATCCTCGATTAGAGACAATGAAGATGACTGTCTCTTCCTACCTTGCTCGATTGCTCAAGAGAGGGGAGGAGGAGAAAACAAAGTACTAGATCTAAGAACAACAAAATAACATAATTGAAAATAACATGTAACAAAGATGCGAGGCCAATTTATTTCAGATCTAGAAGAAGAATACAAGAAATGCTTCAGAGTGCTAACAAAAGAGAAAACCCAGATGCTCAAGGAGGAGAAAGTATACCTCCTTTTATAGGAGAAGGAGGGGGTATACATTAGGTTTAGGACAAAATAAATGGTCGGCGGCGGCTGCTAACTTTCTGGATCTAGTCAATAGAGGAAACAATTGATTACTTTACATTCCTTTTACAGTAATTTCCCACAACAACGATTTTGAGCGTCTTTTTGGGCCTATCATGAATTTGGAAGCAGTCTAAAAATATGTTTTTCCTGTATATAATTGAATTCTCTTTCCAACGCATACTTTCAAATTAAATTCCGCCTTGGGATGTGAGAGTTATACCAATTTTGGTTAAAGGTATATACTGAAGTCAGACACTGTGGGAATTTGTGCAAAAATATCTTCTAGGGGAATTTACTCATGAGCTAGTTTCCTACAAAAAACAAGCAAATATATTTAAAATTCTAAATAAATTAAAAATTCCAAACTAATGCAATTAATAACAAAATGAAGAAGATAAATAACAAAACAATCCTAGAAAGATATCTAAAAGATGTAAATAAAGGGATAAATATACATTTATCAACCTACATCCAAACATAGTACATACTGTGGTATCTATTCATGTGGGGTCATCCCGCTCTCTCTCTCGCAGCATGAATAAAGTCCATTCATGACATGAAACCTCTCTCAAGGATGACAAATCAACATCCTAGGACATTCTAGATACCCTCTCAGGTCTAGAACATTCTTAGATGTCAGGAGCATATGCGATCCACGCAGAACCAGGTAGTGGGCTCAGCCCGATTCTACGATCCTACACATATCACCTTGAACCATCCTCCTTTCATATTCCGATCCAAACTATCTTCTCTTGTCTATTCCTACAATGAATCTCTCGATATAGGTAGAAATAGCAGTTCAAGCAAGAAAGAGATCAACCAAACCAACAATCATAACTAGAAAGAGGAGATAGAACATAAAACATACTAGATCTGAAATAAAACTACTTGCTTAAGGTAAAAGTACATAAACATGCCCAAAACGGGCTACATAGCCAAGAAGGAGCTCAACTAGCCATGGACAAGCATAGTTGGCACCGAACAAAGATGGAAGAACATCATTTGTACAGAAACAAAGGAAAACAGTAGAAGAAAGGAGAAGAAGAGATTTAGCCCGTAGAGGAGAGGTGGATCTTGCTCCTTAGCCTCCACATAGGCTGTATCTCATCCCTTGGGTCATCCTCCTTGATCTTTTGGACTCCTTAGCCTCCTTTCTCTCTAGATCCACCCCGAACATCAGCTTGATGAGTGGATGGAGGTGGAAAATGGTAGTGGATGATAGGAAATGGGCGGAAATGGGTGGATGATGGTGGAAAATGGTGGAGGATGGAAGCACGCTGAAGAGATGGGTGTAGGGTGAGTACTTCGGCCTTCTCAGACCTCTGGACCCTCCCATGGGGCTCTAGGAACCTCCCAATGTCAGAACCACTAGGTGGAACTGCCAAAATCTAGAACCCCCCTTCAAGTGGAGAGGGGCGGGTATTTATAGGGGAAATGGTCGAGCTGCTGATCCAGGTCGTACACTTGCTCACCGCGGTCACGCTGGATCCCACGATCACGATCCACTCCGCAATTGTATAGGATCCCATGGTTGCGGTCCACTCCACGGTTGCGGTGGATCCCACAGTTGTGGTGCACTCTGCAGTCACAGTGGATCTCACGGTCGCGGTGGTGGTGTTGCCTTCTCGACCGCAGTCGTGGCAGATGGAAGCCTAGCTGCTGCAAAAATCTTATGTTGGGGAGAAATCTTCGATAGTAGATGTCTCTTTAGGTTCAGTGCCTATAAGTCCCAAAATTGGCTAGTTGAGCAACTTTAACTATGAAAAGATATAAATTACTAAAAGATAAGAATCTAGGGTTATTTTGGGCATATTAAGGCTATAATGATATAAAGCCATAAATAAATGCTTAGCATAGATGCCTAAATTTGGGTGTTATCAACCACCCCAAGCTTAAATCTTTGCTTGTCCTCAAGCAAGAATGTGCTCAAAGAACAAAAAGATAACATCCAAATTAAGCTTGGAAATAAATGCTAAGGTTAAGAAAAATAGTTTAAAACATTAATTCTCTTGACCCATGTCATTTCAGAACAAACCCCCACCAATTGAGCACAATCCTGCTAAAGTTAGATCAAAGAGTGCCCAGGCAAGATCGAGTGAGTTCACTGTAACCTGTCGATACTCATGAGGGTTTAAATCATAATTATAAAGCATAAAAGAATTGTCACATAGGTGATCGCGCGAGTGGTGAGCAATGAGCCATCATCCTGTATTCATGTAGCCCAATCAGAAACAACGCTCCTCCCACTTATTCAGGTCCTAAGAAGCAACAAAAGAAAAAAGACTCTAATGACTGATGAGGATCCCGATCTGTGTCAGGTTGGCCCATGTAACGAGCAACAGTCCATGCAGTCTGAGCCAGTTGGCCTAAAGCAATGAGATGAACTCCTCGTACTGCACTCGAACCAACCCCACTACTGGGATGATCTCATAGGTCTCCTAGGGGTTCCTAGTGACTCTCTAATGAGCTTTAGGGTGGAACTACTAGGCACGACATACCCGCATTCATGAGCGTAGTCATACACCGACTGAGCACCATCTTTAACTCTCCTAAAAGAGAAAACAACACTCATATTTTTATTCACACTCGGGCTTTTATTCTCTGCATTCTAATTTTATAAGTTTGGGTGAGAACTATTTTGACATATTTGGGATTTTGTGGGCGGCCAAGCCTCTTTTGCAAATTTTTAATTTTTCATCTTTTTAACTCAATATAAGGTGAGAGGGCACGTAGATCATCAAGGAAAACACTTCAACCTGATTCTAGCTCAAAACTCATCATTATCCGCTTGATACCTGAATGAAAAGATAGTAATTATGATTCAAGGATCCTTAGAGTAGAGGCAAGTTTATGAGAAATGTAGCTTGGAGCTTTGATCAAACTGTAGCTTCTTTCCAATGGTCCTATATCATGGGTTTGTCATTCACCACATAGATCAAGGGAATAATGTTTTAAGCTATGAAGAAGGTGCATAACCTTAGATTTATTACCAAACTTAAAGAAAGAGTCACTGAGAAAGTCAAGCAAAATATTAAGCACTTTTTAATATGACACATGTGCATTTAGGCATAAAGATAAGCATTTAGTTCCAAGATTTGCATCACATATCCTTAATTGCAAAGCTACAAATTACGAAACAAAGTCTTACAAAGCTGAACATTTATGCTAAAAGAAAGGAACATAGAAGATAAACATGCATGCATGTAATGAAAGAAATAAAAGGGAAAGATAGAAGATAGAGGGTGGTACACCCTGCCACCCCAAGCTTAAATTTTTTCCTCGTCCTCAAGTAAATCTCAAGCTCTGGATGGTGTGAAAATATAGCTGTTGCTGGTAGTCACTGTTTATATACTGGTTCAGATCATCGATGTCACCTGGTGGATTCTCATAGCATTGGTGTATTCCTTGCTGAAAGTGGAACGACTGTCTGGAGTCTTGGGTCAGCTGGTAGAAAGGCCTGTGGGGCTACTGAAAAGACGATGGAGGTGGTGGAGGGAAGGCTATGTCGAACCTCAGTCTGAGGTTCTACACAACCTGCTCTAGCGTATCAAACTGTCTGCTGGAGTCAACCCTGAAATCAGTCATAAACTCATAAAGGTTCCCCGAGTTGAGATTTGGGGCGTATTGCTCCTACTGAGGAGGCTGATGGTAATCTGCTGTAGGCATCTCTGTGTAGGGCCCTCCCTGATATGGTATGTCATGGAAGGTTGCCCCTACCTACTGTCTCGCCTCCTGAGATTCTGGCACTAGTGGTGATGAAGTAGATTCTCCTGTAGTTCCGCCCACTTGATGAATGTTTCCTTGGATGTTCAATAGAGAGACGTCCATAAGTGTTGTTTGACATCCAAACTATGCATTTGTTGGTAGTAGCACTCTGTGCTTGCTATAACTGAAGATATAAAGGTACCTTGTGCTATACTTCTTGACCACCCCTGAGCAAATCAAGTGATCCAAGTCCAACTTGGACCACTCAACCTTTTCCTACATAAGTGCCAATTGTCCATCTCCAATCCCAAGATGGAGTGCTATGAAAGTGATAATGTCTACCATTGGCATGAATTGGACCTGCTTCTTGAAAGAGTTGTGAAAGTGGCGGATGATGAAGTTCCCCACATTCAATTTTCTTCCTATTACTACACATCACAAAATGTAGAGGTCTACTGAACTGAGCAACCATTGACTGTCTTGCTTCTCCAAGACGCAGCTCACGATCACCCAATGCAGATAACGAAGTGCCGGGTTGTGGATGTGCAAAGCTTTGATGCTTCTAGCAACACATTGATCTTCCCCTATAAGCATCTTCCATGCTTGAGCAACATTAAAATTTCGGTCCCCTATCTCCAGCCGGCCCCTGAACATCTCAGTGTAGTCTTCCATTTAGGAGTGTAGAGCATGACAACCAGCTATTGAGGTGATCCTCAGTGACTTCGCGGGCCTGGTTTAGGAGGTGAAAATGCATGACAGTGTGTTGGTGGTCTTTTGGGGTCTCGAGCATAGCATAAAACTCATAGGTGAGTCTATGATAAGCATCGCACTGTGTATATGCAAGGACGTCTAGGCCAACAACTACAAGATATCTATCGACTTGTGCTTGTATCCTGAGCCTAATGAGTGTTATAGGGCCGACATATCTTGGGCCTATTATCATGTGCTTGTCTTTAATTAAGGCATCAAACTGCTTCTTTTGCTTCATACTTTTGAACAGAGGAGAAGGTAGGGAGAATTGGTTAACACCTTTAGGAGTGGGGTGGAAAACAAATTGTTCCAAACCATGAATGGCTGGCTTCTCAAAGTGAAGTGACAAGTCTCAATATGAGACATATCACTCTGGTCTGGATCAACGTCTGATTCATGTTCTTCAAATTGACCTTCATGTTGTGAGGTTGTTTGATTACCCTGATCATCATCATCGTAGAACCATTCATCCATGTGGGTTGTATCTTCCATTGGTTGATCAGCTGAATCATTTGGATAGAATGAAGGGCTTCCCCAGGTGGGTTGGTCTTCACAGAAAAATCTGGGTGAATCCAGTTGATGGTCTAAATAGGTTGTGAAGCACACTCCAATTCAGGCCTAATGGAGTGGTCCTGAGGATTGTAATCTTCATGGTTGTGTGATGGCATTTGCGATTGAATGGTAAACAAATCAATGAGATCTTGAAGTCTCCTGCTCTGCTCAACATCCTTTTCATAAAGCTGTTGGACTTGAGCAACAATGCTTTCAAGATTTTTCAATTCTGCCATGCACTTATGTTGGAAACCCACTGTATCAGACTGATGCACTTGGACAAATCCTTGTTCAATAGTTTGAAGTATACTTCTACTACGGTATGCAATCTTAGTGGCTACTTGGAGCTGATGATCTTGCTTTTCTAGTAGCTATTGGAGCATATTGACGTGTTCTTGGAGATGAGGATCTGAGGAGGAGGTGAGTGCTTTGACACTTTCTTCAACTAGCTCCACTGTCTTAATCAACTCTTGATCCCACGTCAACACAGAAGTCGAGGGCAAATCTACCATCTCCTTTGTTGGAATTTCAACATATGATGGCAGTGGAGGTGAGTATAGCTCGACTAGTTGTAGAGCGCGTCCTTCAACTATTTGCCAGCAGTTGGCACTGCGGAAAAACTCAGGAGGATAGGTGGACAAGATAACTTGTCTTGCAGAGGCAAGATCCATGGATGGGAAGATGTATAAGAAAAAGAAAAACTATTTAGTATACATGAAAAAGTATGTGTAAAACAAAAAGAAAACTATGCATATATATATATACAAGCTTAAGGATGACAGAACAAATCTTTTAGGCATGTAAATGTGGAAAACCACGTCCTCGGAAACGGCGTCAAAAGTTGATCTGCTCCTGAGGAGGGCGGTGATTGGACTTTAAATTTATAACCCAAAACCTCCAAGAACCCCCACAAATTTATTATAGGGTTGAAGTAGATATACGGGGTCGAACATAGGGACATGAGGACATTTAGGATGCTTAAGATCTCGCTCTTAAGTCAGATAAGCCAATCTAATAGTCGATAAACGTATGGAGCTAGAACTAGTCTAACAGATTGTCATGAAATAAAATAGAGCAAGAAAAGAAAATACAACAGAGTCCGTAGGATTCTACTAATAAAAGAGGAGGAGTTCTTGTCTATGTAACCACAAGTTGGGAAGTCTATGCACCTATTCTTGGGCATAGACAACCCTCGAACACTCGAGCAGGAAACCTACATCCAAACATGATACGTACTGTGGTATCTGTTCCTATGGGGTCATCCCACTCGCTCTCGCACAACATGACTAAAATCCATCCATGACATGAAACCCCTCTCAAGGATGAAAAATCAACATCCTAGGACATTCTAGATACCCTCTCAGGTCTAGAACATTCTAAGATTTCAGGAACAGATGCGATCCATGCAGAACTAGGTAGTGGGCTCAACCCAATTCTATGATCCTGCACAGATCACCTTGAACTGTCCTCCTTCAACCGTCCTCCTTTCAGATTCAAATCCAAACTATCTTCTCGTATCTACTCCTACAACAAATCTCTTGATATAGGTAGAAATATTAGTTCAAGCAAGAAAGAGATCAACCAAATCAGCAATCATAACTAGAAAGAGAAGATAGAACATAAAACATACTAGATCTAAAAATAAAACTACTTGCTTAAGGTAAAAGTATATAAACATGCCCAAAACGGGCTACATAGCCAAGAAGGAGCTCAACTAGCCATTGACAAGCATAGTTGGCATCGAACAAAGATGGAAAAACTTCATTTGTACAGAAATAAATGAGAACAGTAGAAGAAAGGAGGAGAAGAAAATATTTAGCCCATAGAGGAGAGGTAGCTATCACTCTTTAGTCTCTGTATAGGCTGGATCTCATCCTTTGGGTCATCCTCCTTGATCTTATGGACTCCTTGGCCTCCTTTCTCTCTAGATCTGCCCCGAACAACGGCTTGGTGAGTGGATGGAGGTGGAAAATGGTAGTGGATGATAGTAAATGGGTGGAAATAGGTGGATGATGGTGGAAAATGGTGGAGGATGGAAGCACACTGAAGAGATAGGCGTAGGGTGAGCATTTCAGCCTTCTCAGACTTATGGACCCTCCCACGGGGCTCTATGAACCTCCCAATGACAGAACCACCAGGTGGAACTGCCAAAATTCAGAACCCCCCTTCAGGTGGAGAGGGGCAGATATTTATAGGCAAAATGGTCGAGGTGCTGATCCAAGTCATGGTCCTACTCTCTACGGTTGCGCTGGATCCCACGGTCGCGATCCACTCTACAGTCACAGTGGATCCCGTGGTCGCGGTCCACTCCGCAGTCACATGTGAGCCCATGGTCACAGTCCACTTTGCGGTTGCGGTGGATCCCATGGTGGTGGTGGTGGTGTTGCCTTCTCAACAACGGTCATGGCAGATGGAAGCCTAGTTGCTGCAAAAACCTTGTGTTGGGGAGAAATCTTGGAGAATAGATGTCTCTTTTGGATCGGTGCCTACAAGCCCCAAAATTGGCTAGTTGAGCAACTTTATCTATGAAAAGATAAATTACTAAAAGATAAGAATCTAGGGTTATTTTGGGCATATTAAGGCTATAATGACACAAAACCATAAATAAATGCTTAGCATAAATGCCTAAATTTTGGTGTTATCACCGATAAAGAATATGAACTGACCAGTTCAACATGTGAATCACCCAATTCAATGATTAATAAGATTGGATCAAGGATTGATGCTGACATCATGTTGTGCATTAATCACCAACATGTTTGTGAATAGGAAAGAATTCAATTTCACAAACTTGGGGTGTGAGTCGACCGACTCATGACCCATAGTAGCCATATGTCTATGAAAATTTGTCTCTTTGACTCCTAGGTGTTTTGGAAACCCTAACCGTGACTCTCCTATAAATAGGGGGTAGTCAAGGATTTAAGAAGACACAAATGCAGACAAACGTTGTTCTCTCATAGTTGTGGTAACATGAGATACCAAAACAAGTCTTACCCATAAAAGGGAGATACAACTAGGGGGAACAAGTCAATACTAGCACATTGATATAGAAGGTATAACTCCTTCATTCCAGTTGCAGAAAATGATAGGATTTCTTGATGGTCTGTGTGGACTACATAGAGGTATGGAGGTTCTTGCCAACACAAAAAGAGAACACTATCAACCATCATCCATGGTATGCACTAGGAGGCTATTATTGATGACTGTTTGAGTGCTACTTGAAGAAGAAGCACAACGTTGTGAGGATTGTCTCTACACTTGCTCTGAGACTAGGTATATACCTCACAAAACTTTCCTTCCTTTTCATAGGTATTTACGCAATCCGTTGGTCATGGGGAATATGGCTAAAAAAGTTTTATTTCTGCTACAATCTCTGTCGCCATATTTCCCTACAGTGGTATCAAAGCCACATCAATTTACTATATTTTGGGATTAAAATCGATGCAACTCAGATTTATTTTTTTCATTTATTTTGTTGCATATGATGAGAAAATTCAATATGATTAATGTGCATATCTGATTAAATACCACATACACTAGGAAATGCCTTGTAGATCCAATATATATATGATATGATATGATATATACATTCAATCAATACATGTCACTCTAAAATTAGTTTTGATGGTAGATTTATGAGCGGTTATGACCAAATGTCACAGAACCGTTCTTACCCCAATCCCAATCCCACTACCTAGACAGTGGTAAAAGGATTGAAGTGCCCGTCCCTGAGTGGCCCGATAGGATCTATCACACTGGCATATACAATAAGAAATAATAACTTGAAAAATTGGATATTTAAAGAACAACTAACCCAATATGGAGATATATCCAATTTATCTTTGTCATGTAGAGTATGTAGAGTGCGGAAGCGATCTTATTTAGTATTCCACTTGTATTGCCTAAAATCAAGAAAATCAAGACATAATCATGCAATTGCATGGTACACTATCAAAATCAAGAAAAGCGATTTATAACAAAATAGTATACTTGACATGACTTATATTCAAAAGAACAACAAGCAATTTGCAAAACCAACATTTATTCGACAAGTTTTTCAAGCAATCAAATTTTATTATGAGTTCCCATTATGTTGTAATTCGAGAAGCATGATTATTTATTTTGTGTGACTCTATTACCCCAACGCGTCGGGGAAGGTCACTAGGCTCCTTCTTACCAAAGGAACATAGGAAGCCAAGGTACAAGTCCCACCTCTAAATGAGGGGGGGGTTGCTTGCACCCAATATCAACATTATCAACATTATCAACATCATCATCATTATCAATATACGGGCAGTCATAATGGGCATGCAATTTATGTTTTCATAATTTTCAAAATATAGTATAGAAAAATGGAAGACTAATCATAGGGAACAATAGCTCATCCAAGTAAGTAGCCAAGTATAAAGTCAAGAGATGCATAAAAGTATCTTCAATACAATCAAGGAGGAGTTATATAATAGCGTACCTTTCACTGAGGATTTCAAGTACAGATCATCTAGTAATAGGTCGACCCTTCAAGTTAGATCCTAAAACATAATGTTTGGATCAAGGGTCTAGATCAAGATATTTGGATATCATGTTTCAAACTTTGAGATTAGGGTTACACTTTTCCTATTTCAACCTTAGGGTTGGGTCATTCACTTATAATAAATATATCAATACGTCCAACACTATTCCAAGTGTACAATATATTCGAGTGTGAATGACTTACCTATGTTTTCTAGGATCATATGGTTTAACCCTAATTTATGGTCATTATCCAAGTCATCATCAAATTTCTATATCATCATCATGATACTTAGCATCATTGGTGTTCAAGATTAGATCAAGTTTTGATTAATATCAGAGATCAAGTATTAGGCTGATAGATCAAAATATGCCACCAAATTTAGATCAATCATATTATCAAGATATTATCAAAATTATTTTCAAGGCCTATGATTCATATTCAAAAAAGGTTAAGACAACAAGATTAGGTCTTGTCTAGTCAAGTATGATTTATTGTCTCAATATAATTATCAGAGTCAAGATATATGGTTTCCAAAGTCCAAACACAACATTGAGTCATTTAAACTAATTAACTAAGAAAGAGATCTAGGTCTAGGTAGATCAGTGATAATAGTTTGGAATAAGATTTCAAAAGTATTTTTAAACTATTCATTGGATTTTATGATCAAAATTGACTATTTATTCGAATTATTTGGAGCTAGGATGTATTTTCTACGATTAAAACAAGATCTGGACATTTATATGAATTTCTGAATAGAGAGGAGATATTTACCTTATTTGCGAAAATTGAGGGCCGTGATCCAAGATTGGGTGGTCAAGATCGTGCCACAAGGCTTGTTGGTCCAAGATCTGGTTCAATCTCTATTTGGCTTGTTTATTCATTGATTCGGCTGGTTCACCCCTCTGATAATTGGTTCATTCACTAGCAGGTCGGTTCAACTAGACCAATTGGTTCCTCTTGAACTGAGTGGTTTGGGGACTTCTCCTCCCTCGTTTAGACCTCGCATGAGCTACAAAGGCATGCAGAGGAGCTCACTGGCATGGAGAGGCTTTAGGAGCAGGAGAAGGAGAAGAAGGTGGCGAGTAGGCCGACCGAGCTTGCCTTGGCCCCGCGAACTGGATGAGGGCCAGAGGAAAGGGAGAGGAGGCGAGGAGAAGGTGAGCCCGAGGGCGGCCGTGTGGTGGCACTACTGCTACAATAGCTGGAATTCCAGGAAAAATGGGGCATCTCGTGGCCATGTGAGAGCACGGAAGAGGGGGGGAATACCTGCAGAATGATGGGGGGAGTCATATGCAGAGGTTTTTATAGCATTCGTAGGTAGGTTTAGGGTTAGGGGACCTGGGTCGAAGGCCATGGATGCCAGAGTGAGACGGGAGAGAAACGAAGGGCTTGTTGGAAATGCAAACATGTGCAAAAGCTAGTCAAACCAGGGTTTGATGGTTTTGAAATCTCGAGAGGAGCATTTTGGATCGCTTAGAAACTTGAATGGAGGTCATGGACGGGAGATCTCGGTCTCGGTCTTCATTTACTCCTCCCCGCAATCAGCGGGAGGTTGAAGACAAGTCCCCAACCATGCGATCTATCCCTAATATGTGGGAGGGTCGATCCAAGGGCTGGTATCATCCGCAGACCCTTTGCCTTTGATTGCTAACATGGCAAAGCCTAGAAAAAGGTCAAATAAAAGCAAATAAAAGGGATTTTAAGGTGTTAAATTCAAGAATTCATAGAAAATTATAGGAATGTCCAAATGACATGAAATTTGGACCATAGCTTCACAAATGAGTGGAGAATATCTAGAAAAAGTTTGAGAACCAAAATAGGAAGTTTAATGGATCAATTTGATTCTTTGAACAAAGTGATTAATTAATCGAATATGTGGTGTCACAAAGTGTATAAAATTCACATTGATCACCATATTTTGGATTTGAGTATCAAAATTGATTATGAATCTAAGAAAATAATTTTAGGACCATGAGTGAGTATAAAGAGGGAAAAAGATTAATTATTTCATAATAATGCTAAATTTCACTTTGTCACATCCTTCCATCCTTAAAAAGGAAATTTGTCCCCAAAATTCAAGACATCCTCAAACTAGGAATTATAAAAAACCAGATCATATTCTCAAATACGGGGGTATCCTCAACTATATAATAAAAATTATATCCTAAAAATTCATATAGTACAATCATCATAATTGGGATTCCGTGTTCCATATCATAACTAACTTGGTACTAACATCATTTCATCATCGAGCAATTGAGTATCAAGATCAATGCATATATTGTTGAAAGTTGTCATATGAATCACAAATACGGAAAGCATCCTATTGTTCACAAATTTGGACATATCAGATTTTAGGTCAAACAAATAAAGTCCTTGAATCAAGTGTATAAGGTGACTCTCAATCCCAATATCTCAGGGTCCTAGACTCTACATTGGCCCAGGTGGGGTTATACATCCATGATTTGAGATTTCATATTTCAACATTTCAAGACAAC
Organism: Alisma plantago-aquatica; assembly: GCA_963693085.1. Taxonomy (NCBI): domain Eukaryota; kingdom Viridiplantae; phylum Streptophyta; class Magnoliopsida; order Alismatales; family Alismataceae; genus Alisma; species Alisma plantago-aquatica. Next base: position 1,776,986,565 of record OY856409.1, read on the forward strand.
ATCATACTTTCAATATCATGATTTTCAAGCTCAATATCAATGGGAGGTCCCACCCTAGTCCTAATGAGAGATAAACCCTAAGTCATAAATCGAGAGAGTCAAAATAGTCATCATTTCAAAAATTCCAAGATTTGGGATTTTGAAGTCATTAGTCATATATCTAGTATGATGTGTAGATCCAAATAATGTTAACATAGGATTTGTATCATTATTGAGATTTGATAATCGTGAGTCACAATATTATATATCAGTATCAAGAGTCGAGATTTTTGGACATCAAAAGTCATAGGTCCAAAATTTTGAAGCTAGAGTTTAGATTCCTATTTAGACCTTAGGGGATATCATTCATCTATATCCAATTTTGAGCAACATTATTCAAGAAATATTTGAGCAACATATCAAGATTTCATTATCATTGTATCCAAGGTTGATGAATGATCTACACCTAGGTCTATCTAGGAAGTCAACCACAAACTATAGTCAATATTGTCATATATCAAGGTCATTATCAAATCAATATTCAAGATCGAGTATCAACCATGGTTCTAACCTATCAGGCTTAGGTCAACCAATCCAAAATCGGGTGAAAGAAGATACCTTTCCAAACTCTAAATAATCAACAATATGAAAATTTGGAGCTTAGTCAAAATAGGGATGTGACCTAGGCTAGGGGAGTCATGAGTCAACTACCACCCTAATCTGGTACATTACCAACATTAGTCATTATTAATTGATCTTATTAAAATAGGGAGAATATCCATGATTAAATCATATTACATAAGGTCATGACATCAAAAATTCAAGATCATAATAAGAAAATAATATCGAGATTTTACAAAGTCAAGTTAATCTTTGTATTCCTTTCCTTTTTATGATCAAGGTAGTGATATAATTTGGAAATAAATGATTTAAATTTGGCATTTAAGGAATTAGAGCATAATAGTGCAAAATCTAGGCCCATAATCATCATATCCAAATAAAGATTGCAAAATGCATCCATAGTCAATAGGAAAACTACTTTTTGCATCATAGGTCTTACATCATGATTTTGTGAGTCTTAGACTTAGTCATTTGATAGCATGGTCAAGATGTGTATAAAATAGGATACCAGTTTGCTTAACTATATTTGAGGTTTAATCAATAATAGGGCCACATGGACATTAATCAAATAGAGACCTCATCAACAATGAGGTACAAGGTATAAGTCCTTCTTATTTCATCATATCATACATTTTATTATATACCTCAAACATAGGAAGCATATAGTCAAGATTGAGTGTTCGTGATATTAGGGGTCATACATGAGTATTTGGTTTCAAAATTAATTGATCAAAATTGAGTTTTCAAACTAAGGTCAGATCATGGTATCAACTTTCAAAATTTAGCGATATTCATTTTCCCATGCATAATCTACCCATAATCGATACCCCATGTGGTAAAAAGGTCACAAGAAAGGACCACATGAGGGGATAAGAAGACTATCTAATCTTCATCTACATGGGTGGCTTAGGATAATCCTTAAAGAAGATATGAGATGCCAGAAGACTCTCTAAGGTTTCACAAGAGAACTTTTAGGTCCAGTTTTGGATCAATTAAGGCCAGGTCGAGCGGGGGATCTCAACCACTGTGAATACAGAGAGGAGAAATTATGCTAGAACCCCGAGCCTAAACACCTCAATTTTCACCATTATGGACTTTAGGGTTTCTTGGGTGTAAGAGACTTGAGAAATTATTTACTTAAAGTATATGGGAGTGTGTAAGCTCTGATACCCACTGTCACGGAACTGTTCTTACCCCAATCCCAATCCCTCTTCCTAGACAGTGGTAAACGGATTGAAGCACCCGTCCCTGAGTGGCCCGATAGGATCTATCACACTGGCATATATAATAAGAAATATTAACTTGAAAAATTGGATATTTAAAGAACAACTAACCCAATATGGAGATATATCTGATTTATCTTTGTCATGTAGAGTATGTAGAGTGCGGAAGCGATCTTATTTGGTATTCCACTTGTATTGCCTAAAATCAAGAAAATCAAGACATAATCATGCAATTGCATGGTACGCTATCAAAATCAAGCAAAGTGATTTATAACAAAATAGTATACTTGACATGACTTATACTCAAAAGAACAACAAGCAATTTGCAAAATCAACATTTATTTGACAAGTTTTTCAAGAAATCGACTTTTATTATTAGTTCCCATTATGTTGTAATTCGAGAAGCATGCTTATATATTTTGTGTGACTCTATTACCCCAACACGACGGGGAAGGTCACTAGGCTCCTTCTTACCATAGGAACATAGGAAGCCAAGGTACAAGTCCCACCTCTCAATGAGGGGGGTTGCTTGCACCCAATATCAACATTATCAACATTATAAACATCATCATCATTATCAATATACGGGCAGTCATAATGGGCATGCAATTTATGTTTTCATAATTTTCAAAATATAGTATAGAAAAATGGAAGACTAATCATAGGGAACAATAGCTCATCCAAGTAAGTAGCCAATTATACAGTCAATAGATGCATAAAAGTATCTTCAATACAATCAAGGAGGAGTTATATAATAGCGTACCTTTCACTGAGGATTTTGAGTACAGATCATCTAGTAATAGGTCGACCCTTCAAGTTAGATCCTAAAACACAATGTTTGGATCAAGGGTCCAGATCAAGATATTTGGATATCATGTTTCAAACTTTGAGATTAGGGTTACACTTTTCCTATTTCAACCTTAGGGTTGGGTCATTCACTTATAATAAATATATCAATATGTCCAACACTATTCCAAGTGTACAATATATTCAAGTGTGAATGACTTACCTATGTTTTCTATGATCATATGGTTTAACCCTAATTTATGGTCATTATCAAAGTCATCATAAAATTTCTATATCATCATCATGATACTTAGCATCATTGGTGTTCAAGATTAGATCAAGTTTTGATTAATATTAGAGATCAAGTATTAGGCTGATAGATCAAAATATGCCACCAGATTTAGATCAATCATATTATCAAGATATTATCAAAATTATTTTCAAGGCCTATGATTCATATTCAAAAGTGGTTAATCCAACAAGATTAGGTCTTGTCTAGTCAAGTATGATTTATTGTCTCAATATAATTACCAGAGTCAAGATATATGGTTTCCAAAGTCCAAACACAACATTGAGTCATTTAAACTAATTAACTAAGAAAGAGATCTAGGTCTAGGTAGATCAGTGATAATAGTTTGGAATAAGATTTCAAAAGTATTTTTAAACTATTCATTGGATATTTATGATCACAATTGACTATTTATTCGAATTATTTGGAGCTAGGATGTATTTTCTACGATTAAAATAAGATCTGGACATTTATATGAATTTCTGAATAGAGAGGAGATATTTACCTTATTTGCGAAAATTGAGGGCCGTGATCCAAGATTGGGTGGTCAAGATCATGCCACAAGGCTTGTTGGTCCAAGATCTGGTTCAATCTCTATTTGGCTAGTTTATTCATTGATTCAGCTGGTTCATCCCTCTGATAATTGGTTCATTCACTAGCAGGTCGGTTCAACTAGACCAGTTGGTTCCTCTTGAACTGAGTGGTTTGGGGACTTCTCCTCCCTCGTTTAGACCTCGCACAAGCCACAAAGGCAGGCAGAGGAGCTCACTGGCATGGGGAGGATTTAGGAGCAGGAGAAGGAGAAGAAGGTGGCGAGTAGGCCGACCGAGCTTGCCTTGGTTCCGCAAACTGGATGAGGGCCAGAGGAAAGGGAGAGGAGGTGAGGAGAAGGTGCGCCCGAGGGCGACCGTGTGGCGGCATCGCTGCTACAATAGGTGGAATTCCAGGAAAAATGGGGCATCTCGTGGCCATGTGAGAGAACGGAAGAGGGGGGGAATACCTGCGGAATGATGGGGGGAGTCATATGCAGAGGTTTTTATAGCATTCGTAGGTAGGTTTAGGGTTAGGGGACCTGGGTCGAAGGCCATGGCTGCCAGAGTGAGACGGGAGAGAAACAAAGGGCTTGTTGGAAATGCAAACATGTGCAAAAGCTAGTCAAACCAGGGTTTGATGGTTTTGAAATATCGAGAGGAGCATTTTGGATCACTTAGAAACTCGAATGGAGGTCATGGGCGGGAGATCTCGGTCTCGGTCTTCATTTACTCCTCCCCACAATTAGCGGGAGGTTGAAGACAAGTCCCCAACCATGCGATCTATCCCTAATCTGTGGGAGGGTCGATTCAAGGGCTGGTATCATCCGCATACCCTTTTCCTTGGATTTCTAACATGGCAAAGCCTAGAAAAAGGTCAAATAAAAGCAAATAAAAGGGATTTTAAGGTGTTAACTTCAATAATTCATAGAAAATTGTAGGAATGTCCAAATGACATGAAATTTGGACCATAGCTTCCCAAATGAGTGGAGAATATCTAGAAAAAGTTTGAGAACCAAAATATAAAGTTTAATGGATCAATTTGATTCTTTGAACAAAGTGATGAATTAATCGAATATGTGGTGTCACAAAGTGTATAAAATTCACATTGATCACCATATTTTGGATTTGAGTATCAAAATTGATTATGAATCTAAGAAAATAATTTTAGGACCATGAGTGAGTATAAAGAGGGAAAAAGATTAATTATTTCATATTAATGCTAAATTTCACTTTGTCACATCCTTCCATCCTTAAAAAGGAAATTTGTCCCCAAAATTCAAGACATCCTCAAACTAGGAATTATCAAAAACCAGATCATATTCTCAAATACGGGGGTATCCTCAACTATATAGTCAAAATTATATCCTAAAAATTCAGATAGTACAATCATCATAATTGGGATTCCGTGTTCCATATCATAACTAACTTGGTACTAACATAATTTCATCATCGAGCAATTGAGTATCAAGATCAATGCATATATTGTTGAAAGTTGTCATATGAGTCACAAATACAGAAAGCATCCTATTGTTCACAAATTTGGACATATCAGATTTTAGGTCAAACAAATAAAGTCCTTGAATCAAGTGTATAAGGTGACTCTCAATCCCAATATCTCAGGGTCCTAGACTCTACATTGGCCCAGGTGGGGTTATACATCCATGATTTGAGATTTCATATTTCAACATTTCAAGACAACATCATACTTTCAATATCATGATTTTTGAGCTAAATATCAATGGGAGGTCCCACCCTAGTCCTAATGAGAGCTAAACCCTAAGTCATAAATCGAGAGAGTCAAAATAGTCATCATTTCAAAAATTCCAAGATTTGGAATTTTGAAGTCATTAGTCATATATCTAGTATGATATGTAGATCCAAATAATGTGAACGTAGGATTTGTATCATTATTGAGATTTGATAATCGTGAGTCACAATATTATATATCAGTATCAAGTGTCGAGATTTTTGGACATCAAAAGTCATAGGTCCAAAATTTTGAAGCTAGAGTTTAGATTCCTATTTAGACCTTAGGGGATATCATTCATCTATATCCAATTTTGAGCAACATTATTCAAGAAATATTCGAGCAACAATTCAAGATTTCATTATCATTGTATCCAAGGTTGATGAATGATCTACACCTAGGTCTATCTAGGAAGTCAACCACAAACTATAGTCAATATTGTCATATATCAAGGTCATTATCAAATCAATATTCAAGATCGAGTATCAACCATGGTTCTAACCTATCAGGCTTAGGTCAACCAATCCAAAATCGGGTGAAAGGAGATACCTTTCCAAACTCTAAATAATCAACAATATGAAAATTTGGAGCTTAGTCAAAATAGGGATGTGACCTAGGCTAGGGGAGTCATGAGTCAACTACCACCCTAATCTGGTACATTACCAACATTAGTCATTATTAATTGATCTTATTAAAATAGGGAGAATATCCATGATTAAATCATATTACATAAGGCCATGACATCAAAAATTCAAGATCATAATAAGAAAATAATATCGAGATTTTACAAAGTCAAGTTAATCTTTGTATTCCTTTCCTTTTATGATCAAGGTAGTGATATAATTTGGAAATCAATGATTTAAATTTGGCATTTAAGGAATTAGAGCATAATAGTGCAAAATCTAGGCCCATAATCATCATATCCAAATCAAGATTGCAAAATGCATCCATAGTCAATAGGAAAACTACTTTTTGCATCATAGGTCTTACATCATGATTTTGTGAGTCTTAGACTTAGTCATTTGATAGCATGGTCAAGATGTGTATAAAATAGGATACGAGTTTGCTTAACTATATTTGAGGTTTAATCAATAATAGGGCCACATGGACATTAATCAAATAGAGACCTCATCAACAATGAGGTACAAGGTATAAGTTCTTCTTATTTCATCATATCATACTTTTTATTATATACCTCAAACATAGGAAGCATATAGTCAAGATTGAGTGTTCGTGATATTAGGGGTCATACATGAGTATTTGGTTTCAAAATTAATTGATCAAAATTGAGTTTACAAACTAAGGTCAGATCATGGTATCAACTTTCAAAATTTAGCGATATTCATTTTCCCATGCATAATATACCCATAATCGATACCCTATGTGGTAAAAAGGTCACAAGAAAGGACCACATGAGGGGATAATAAGACTACCTAATCTTCATCTACATGGGTGGCTTAGGATAATCCTTAAAGAAGAGATGAGATGCCAGAAGACTCTCTAAGGTTTCACAAGAGAACTTTTAGGTCCAGTTTTGGATCAATTAAGGCCAGGTCAAGCGGGGGATCTCAACCACCGTGAATACAGAGAGGAGAAATTATGCTAGAACCCCGAGCCTAAACACCTCAATTTTCACCATTATGGACTTTAGGATTTCTTGGGTGTAAGAGACTTGATAAATTATTTACTTAAAGTATATGGGAGTGTGTAAGATCTGATACCCACTGTCACGGAACTGTTCTTACCCCAATCCCAATCCCACTTCCTAGACAGTGGTAAAAGGATTGAAGCACCCGTCCTTGAGTGGCCCAATAGGATCTATCACACTGGAATATACAATAAGAAATAATAACTTGAAAAACTGGATATTTAAAGAACAACTAACCCAATATGGAGATATATCTGATTTTTCTTTGTCATGTAGAGTATGTAGAGAGTGGAAGCGATCTTATTCAATTTTCCACTTGTATTGCCAAAAATCAAGAAAATCAAGACACGATCATGCAATTACATGGTACGCAATCAAAATCAAGCAAAGCAATTTATAACAAAATAGTATACTTGGCAGGATTTATATTCAAAAGAACAACAAGCAATTTGCAAAACCAACATTTATTCGACAAGTTTTTCAAGCAATTCAACTTTTATTACGAGTTCCCATTATGTTGTAATTTGAGAAGCATGCTTATATATTTTGTGTGACTCTATTACCCCAACGCGATGGGGAAGGTCTCTAGGCTCCTTCTCACCATAGGAACATAGGAAGCCAAGGTACAAGTCCCACTTCTCAATGAGGGGGGTTGCTTGCACCCAATATCAACATTATCAACATCATCATCATTATCAATATACATGCAGTCATAATGGGCATGTAATTTATGTTTTTATGTTTTTCAAAATATATTATAGAAAAACGGAAGACTGATCATAGGGAATAGTAGCTCATCCAAGTAAGTAGCCAAGTATATAGTCAAGAGATACATAAAAGTATCTTCAATACAATCAAGGGGGAGTTATATAATAGCGTACCTTTCACCAAGGATTTCGAGTACAAACCATCTAGTAATAGGTCGACCCTTCAAGTTAGATCCTAAAACACAATGTTTGGATCAAGGGTCAAGATCAAGATATTTGGATATCGTGTTTCAAACTTTGAGATTAGGGTTACACTTTTCCTATTTCAACCTTAGGGTTGGGTCATTCACTTATAATCAATATATCAATATGTCTAACACTATTCTAAGTGTACAATATATTTGAGTGTGAGTGACTTACCAAGGTTTTCTAGGATCATATGGTTAACCCTAATTTATGGTCATTATCCAAGTCATCATCAAATTTCTAGATCATCATCATGATACTTAGCATCATTGGTGTTCAAGATTTGATCAACTTTTGATTAATATTAGAGATCAAGTATTAGGCTGATAGATCAAAATATGCCACCAGATTTAGATCAATCATATTATCAAGATATCATCAAAATTATTTTCAAGGCCTATGATTCATATTCAAAAGTGGTTAAGCCAATAAGATTAGGTCTTGTCTAGTCAAGTAAGATTTATTGTCTCAAGATAATTATCAGAGTCAAGATATATGGTTTCCAAAGTCTAATCACAACATTGAGTCATTTAAACTAATTAACTAAGCAAGAGATCTAGGTCTAGGTAGATCAGTGAGAATAGTTTGGAATCAGATTTCAAAAAGTATTTTTAAACGATTCATTGGATTTTTTTGATCAAAATTGACTATTTATTCGAATTATTTGGAGCTAGGATGCATTTTCTACGATTAAAACAAGATCTGGACATTTATATGAATTTCTGAATAGAGAGGAGATATTTACCTTATTTACAAAAATTGAGGGCCGTTGTTCTAAGATTGGGTGGTCAAGATCACGCTACAAGGCTTGTTGGTCTAGGATCTGGTTCAATCTCTATTTGGCTGGTTTATTCATTGATTTGGCTGGTTCACCCCTCTGATAATTGGTTCATTTGCTAGCAGGTAAGTTCAACTAGACCGGTTGGTTCCTCTTGAACTAAGCGGTTTGGGGACTTCTCCTCCCTCATTCAGGCCTCACACGAGCCACAAAGGCAGGCGGAGGAGCTCACCAGCGTGGGGAGGCTTTAGGAGCAGGAGAAGGAGAGGAAGGTGGTGAGTAGGCCGACTGAGCTTACCTCGGCCTCGCGAACTGGATTAGGGCCAGAGGAAAGGGAGAGGAGGTGAGGAGAAGGCACGCCTGAGGGTGGCCATGCGGCGAAACTACTACTACAACAGGTGGAAGTCCAAGAAAAATGGGGCATTTTGTGGCCATGTGAGAGCACAGAAGAGAGGGGTGATTCAGCCCTATTTTAGGGCTTAATGTTGTGTCTTTTTGCTCTTCAATCACATATATACCTATTAGATTGCATGTCATTCCTCCCAATATGCGTATTTCTATAAAATGCACTTATGAACATTATTTACATGTTTTTCAAGAATTTGGACCACACTTGATGGAAGAGAGAGAGAAGGAGTGATCGTAGGGTTCCTCTACCCTTGGAGAGACCCAAAGTGAAGTCTGAGGCCCCCTCAACCTACCCCTAATGGCCAAAGTTTAATTGAAGCAAAGATGTCCAAGAAAAGCCAAAGAACCGAGTCAAAGTGGTGATCCAGGACCCAACACGGCTGTGGTACCAAAAAACGGTCGTGCTAGGTTACATAAATCAACAGAATCACCTCCAAGCCAAGTAGAAAGAACCACAGCCATGCAACACAGAAAGGCCGTGCCAGAGACAGCCACCACGGCCGTGCAGCACAACACTGCCATGCTACAGCAGACCAGAATGACCGTGCAACATCACCACGGCCACCATCACCCAGTCCACCACGGCCGTGCTACACTCAGTTCACCACGGCCATGGTGACCACAACGACCGTGGCATTTTCAGCCCAAAATCGACCAAAACCCTATAACTTTAATGGAATAAACCCATGACCGTGCCCCCTCCACCACGGCCGTGGCCTACCCTACCCACCACGGCCGTGGTGCCCTACCACGACCGTGCTACTCACCAAACCCACCTAGTTTTCACTACTTTACCCATTTTGCCCCCACTTGACCTAGTGCTTCCTCCCTACACCTATATATACCTAAGTGGTGGCTGGAGCATGAGGTTAGCTACCTTCCACCACCTCCTAGCTCCCCAAATCGCCATCCACTACATTCCACTCCATATCCACCTCAAATCCACTCCATTTCACAATTTTCACCACCAAATCACTAGTTTAGACTAGTTCCTACCCATAATCCCCTACATTCTTCACCCTTGCACCCTGGAGGAGGGAGGAGGATGACCTGCAGCTACTGGAGAGGGGGATTTCAGCCACTACTTCAAGCTCCATGGCCACCTCTATCTCTTTCTTCTCTCTTTTTATATTTTCCATTTCTATGAGTAGCTAGGCCCATGTGGGTGGGCTGTTTGGGGGAAATTATGTTACTTTGATACCATGTTGGGGGAAAATGATATGTAGACATTGTAATTCCATTTGTTAATGATTATATTCTATTTGCATCTCATTCTCCATGAATTGCTTGTTGGTTTGTGTGTTAAATCACCTAGGAATTTAGGCAAATTTCTTATATGTGTGAATTTTGAGATTTGCCCCTAGGTCCAATTCTTGGATCCCTAGGCTTCCTCCCATCTTCCTACATCCTAATCAATATCCCTAAACCTAAGTGAGAGATCTAAGCAGCTAGATTAGATGATTCTAGCGCAATTAGCATGGAGCCTTCTCAAGGCTAGAATGTGGGGGAATTCAGGTCAAAATCCCTAATTTCACCTCCCCATTACTACCCTCGGCCCCTAATTGCCCTGGGAATGTCTAATCTAGAAAGCTAGACTTGATTAGACTCTACTTGAATTGAACCTAATCCCTAACCCAATTGAGCCTCTTAAGGGTAGTAGGGGGTGTTAGGGACTAGTTCCCCTACACACAACCTAGCATATCCATGGCCAGTTAGTAGCTTAGGTTAATTCATTAGACTCTAACTTGTTGTTTGGTTTGGATAATCTAAATGGAGTTATAATGTTCATATGTCACCCCCAACTTAAGTGATAAGTTCATACCCCTAAACAACCCATACCTCTGTTTACTGCTTGAAACCCTAGTTTCGTGCTTACTTAGCTTAATTAGTTCTTTTCTTGCTTAATTAGCTTCTTTCCTTGTTCTTGTCTTGTTCATGTTAGTTTAGCTCTTTAATTGCTCTTTTTCTTCTCTCTTGCTTGCCTTAGTGTAATTTGCACTTTCATACCTAGCTTAATCCTTTCCTTCCTGTTTAGCCTTAATCTAGTCTAGGGTTAACGTAGATTTCATTCTTTCCTTTAATTCCTCACTTGTTCATAGTAGTTTAACAATCAAAACAACATTTAAACCCTTAACCCTAGTCTCCACAGTAGGAACCTAGCCAAACTAACCTAGCTCTAGTGCCCCCTCTTTTCCCTATGGATCGACCCTGTACTTGCCACCTTCCTATACTACGACACGACCCCGTGTGCTTGCGGGTGTAGTGTTTTAGTGTGAGTAGGTGTTAAGTTAGGTTTATAAATTTCGAAAGCAAATTCCCATCATGTGTGTTCCGACCTCGTGGGGCGCATCTAGTCAGGTCAAATCGGCTAGTGTGTTGCACCTCTAGCGGAATTGCACCAAGCTTTCTAGCGCCGTTGCCGGGGATTAGAGGCGTTCAGCCTAGCCAGTTAGTTTTGCTTTGACTTTTCCTACTACCCTCATCATTGCTATTCTTTATTCATTTTTCTTTGCATTCTTTGTGTATATTGGTTTACTAACTTGATTTTCTTTGTTTGGTTGTGCTTTGTGAATGTGACAAGCCATTCGGGAGGAAACAAGATGGAAGACCAAAATGCACCTCGCAAGTCCTTGCAAGATTACTTCATGCCGAGCAACTACCAGTCACCTATTGCATCTAGAGTCACCCAAATGCAAGGGGAGAAATTTTCTATTCCTCGAGGTCTTCTTGGGCTCTTGCCCACCTTCTACGGCTCGGAGAGTGAAAACCCCTACAAGCATGTGGATGCCTTCCTAGAGATGTGTGCCACCTTCAGAACGTCAACGACAAGTGATGACTCAATTCAGCTCACATTGTTCCCCTTTTCACTCAAGGATGGGGCCAAGGAATGGTATGATTCAAGGTGAGACATCATGAGTTGGGGTGAGATGAAGATGGCATTCTTGAGGAAGTTCTACTCTATTGCAAGGATGACACAAATGTGGCGGTCAATAGTGAGTTTTAGCCAAATGGATAATGAAAAGTTCCATGATGCTTGGGATAGGTTGCAAAAGCTGTTGAGAGAGTGCCTGCATCATGAGATACCTTTGTGGTAGCTTGTACAAGCGTTCTACTCTGGTTTGTCGTCAAGGGATCAAGCTATAGTGGATTCTTCTTGTGGAGGTGTTTTCATGACAAAGCCACCGGAGGAGTCATGGCCGTTGTTTGAGCAATTGGCATAAAATTCAAGGAGCCGAACTTCTAGCATGATTTGTGATGGGAGTCGGGTCCTTAGTGAGACTTCTGTTTTTAATGATCCCAATGTACAAGTGATGAAGGCTATGGAAGAAATGATGAAACTCATGAAAATTCAAGGAGGAAATGGTCCTTGTCATTCAGTCAACTACATTGGTTCTTTTGAGGGAGAAGTGAAGACACCTTACCCCTATAGCTACTCAGAACCACAAAGTCCAAGCTATAACTCAAGGTTTGAGGAAGATGTTCTCTCTAGATTGAAGATATTTGATGATGTCCAAAAAGATGTTGCAAGGCTTAAAGAAAAGATAGAGCAGCTCTCTTCTACACTTTCTCTTCAAGAAGAAAAGTTAGCTTGAAGATCCATCTTGAGTCACCATGAAACAAGTGGACATATGCCTTCTTCCCATGTTTTCTACAATCCACCTCCCATGCAAGTGCATCCCATCTACCATTTTCAAGGCTATCCTAAGCCTTACACTCCCCCACCACCTTCACCACCTCAAATTTCCCAAAACTTCACTTTCCAACCCCAATTCTCTCCTCCCCCTCAATTCTCCTCTCCACCTCAATTCCAACCCCAAGTGTCACCTCCACCTCCTCCACACCCACAACATGTTCTCCCTCTCCACCATGAGAAAGGTAGTGCTGTGACAGTTCTAAGGAGTGGGAAAACTCTTGAGCAGCCCACAAGTCAAAGAAAAGTTGATAAAGCAAAGAAAAGGCAGCCAAGTTGTGATATTGCGATTGATATTGCTGAAGATGATGTTGTGATACATCATGTTGAGTTTGGGATTCCATGTGATCCACCACATATCCCTTTTGTATCTCCTACCATCCCTAGTGCTCCACCTCATGCTACACTACAGGAAGATCATGTTGAGTCAAGTAGGCCAATAGCTAGTGAGCCACCATTTCCCAAAGCACTAGATGAGCCCCCGACTGTGAAAAGAAGACAAAAGCACAATATGGACATTCTTGAGGTATTCCAACAAGTAAAGGTCAACATTCCTCTCTTGGATGCAATCAAACAAATTCCATCATATGCCAAGTGTCTCAAAGACCTATGCACTGTGAAAAGAGGGTCAACGAGGAGGATTCCAAAGAGGGTGAGATAGACTGAACAAGTGAGCTCCATCATACAACATGCCCTTCCCGTAAAGAGAAAGGACCCAGGAGCCCCACTCATACCTAGTTACATAGGGGGACATCACATAGACAGGTCCTTACTTGATTTGGGATCTAGTGTGAATTTGATGCCATGCCATGTCTACATTGAGCTGGGCTTAGGCAAGTTGAAGCCGGAACATTGCACTCTCTAGTTGGCAGATAGATCCATAAAAGTGCCCAAGGGTAGAGTGGATGATGTCTTGGTGATGATAGACAAAGAAAAAGGCGCGGTGTTCCCGGCAAATTTCATTATACTTGATATGGAGCCAGAGGATAGGAAGATTCCCATCATCTTGGGAAGACCGTTCTTATCTACAGCTGATGCCGACATTCATGTGCGCAGTGGCACTATGACAGTCTCATTCATGGACATGAAGATCAACATCAACATGTACAAGACCCCAACCCGATGAGTCTGAGATAGGGATATTGGACATGATCACTTCACAAGTCCAAATGGGCATTTGAGAGGACACCAAGGTGAAGAAATTGGTGATGATTATTGTGATGAAAGGGATGAGGAAAATAGATTGAGTGAAAATGAAGGATGCATGTTTTGCAAGAATGGGCACATGAGGATTCCAAATGGGTGAATTTTGAAGTATCACCAAGAAGCCTAGCTGAAGGCAAGAAACTCAGCGCTTGTGGGAGGCAACCCACCTAAGTTTGGGAATTTTTGACGCAATCTACATTTTTGATACTTTTGCTTTGTTTTAACATTTTTCCAAGAAAACACACACACACACACACACACTTGTATTTGATAGTTTTTGTGTAGTTTTGAGATGTGCAGGTGAGAACAGAGTGAAATGAAGAAGGAATAGATGAAATTTTGAGGAATAATCAATAGAATATCAACTTGAGATCAAAGTTTTGATGTTTGAATAAGATTTGAGTGTTATACTGCTGTTACAGTACCCTCCACAACCGTGGTACAATAGAACGACCGTGGTGGTACATTCACATTCAACAGGGAAATCATCACAAATTGAGAAAATCAACTATGGAACCAGAGCAGTACGACCATGCAAAGCAGCACAGCCGTGGTAACTGAAGACACCACGACTGTGCCGCAGCACGATTCCAGCAACTTAAACTCAAAATTTGCAAAATTTCTATTCACTTGTTCATTTCTCCAAAGAACAAAATGGCCATGCTCGCCCTAGTGCCCGTGCAACACTCCTCCCACCATCTCCATCCCTCAAATCCTCACCAAATCACTCCTAAATCAATCCCCTACCATTTCCACTACCTCAATCTCCGGATTCCACCAATTTCCATCCACAAACGCACCACTTTCTCTCCATTCCGCCCCAACAACCCAGTTCTCCGGAGAAATATGAAATTTTCTAATTTCACTTCCATTTTTGAGCAAGAATGAAGAAGTTTGCAAGGAAAGCAGTAGAGAAAACTAGGGGTGTCATCCCCTACCAAAGGAAAGCAAGAAACAACCACCTCTGGTTGACAAATTCCGATTTGGATGCCATAGTGGATCCTATCATTGAAGAAGCTTCCAAAAAACCACAACGGGGGACATCTTCGTTGTCGCAGCCACCTCCGTCCGCTTCCCGACCTTCCGTCTCAGCCACCCGTCCATCTCCTCTGCAGCACAACCACAACCCGAGCCGCAACCACGACCACGTCGACGACTCGTGCTAGATAATAAAGATGATAATGATATGCCTAAAGTGGAGCAGCGTGAGATACCACCACAGTGCCCCCTTCCACAACCCGAGGTCACTACGGGAAGGGCAAATGAGCCTAAGCACTCAGAGTGCTTGACACGTAGAGTTTTAACAACTCGATATGCATGCCAAGCAACAATGGAGGCGATGGATTTCTATGCCTACTTTCAGGGATTGATGGAGAAAATGGGGCTATTTGAGGTATTGACACTACAGCAGGAGTCATACATACAGCTGACCCAGTAGTTCTTCGCCACACTAGAGAAAGCAACTGATGATGGCGAGAATGCAATCAAGGTGGTGATTGGGGATAAGAAGTGGAAGATAACCTCATAGATGCTAAATTAAAAATTTTCCCCAAGTGGGGAGGTGGCAGCCCTCCTAGACAGAGAAATGACAGAAAATGATTTTAGTTCCACATATCCAGATATGTGGAAATTCTTCACTGGACAAAGTACATTTGTAGCAGGGAAGTCCAAGACAAGGGCCATCTACAATCTATTTCTTCGCTATGTTCAGAAGGTGTTAGCAAACACCATCTTTGCCAGGTACGAAAACCAAGGTAGCTGCACAAGGAAAGATCTTTTTGTTCTTGGTTGGATGATAAAAGAGAGGCATGTGAATCTGGGGGCATTACTTATAAATCATATGAGAACAATCCCATCCAAGAGCACAAATCCATTTGTAATGGGAGGGATTGTGACATCCATAGCCACTGCTTTAGGACATGACATGATAGGCTATACAAAGGCAGATGGTGGCAAGTTGGTTGATTTGCACTACTTAGCTCGCTCATCCATGATTACAGTTGCAGGTCAGAGGATCATTTACCAAATCAACCCACCTTACCCAGGAGTGACATTGGAGCTGCCTTACCATACTCCACCCCTCATGGCACAATATGGACCGATGCCAAATTTTCTGGAAAAATTGAGGAGGTATGAGGTGGAGAACCCGAGAGGAGAGGCAGTCCCTGAGGTGATTTTTGCTGGGGGTCTAGGAGAGCCTTCACAGACAGCTGAGCTGAGACGAGCAGCAGAGGAAAGAGCGACACGACGGGTGAGGCAAAGAGAAGAAAGGATGGGAGCGTCAGAGCCACATTAGCCTTCAGTGAATGCATATGATATGGGTACCATTCATGCACAACTGGAGAGCATTCAGGTGACACAGGAGAGGATACTATGGGCACAGGAGGGCTTTCAGAGGACACAGGATGCCATGTGGTTGGACCACCAACATATGCATTACCAGGTCAACCATCTTTACCAGTTTTAGAATGCCCATGCCCATAGGAACCCACAATGGGGTGAAGACTGGTGGAGTTCTTTATCATCTTTTCAGGACAGCTATCTGCCTCCACAGTCAGACTACTGGGGCGCCTATTACAGATAGGGAGGAGCACCTCCACCACCACCACAGTGATCGTCTACCCTATCATCCTAGACTTTAGTGTCATGCTGAGGACATCATGATTCAAAAATTTGGGGTGGTAGGGTGGTATGCCCTCGTTCTACTTTCACTCATTTTGTATCTCACCTGCTATTTACTCTTTGTTTGTTGTTTTTCACATTTTTGCTTGTTTTTATATCTAGCTTAGAAGTTTACCGCTTTGCATACCTACATGTCATGTAGTTTACCATCTTGTCATTTTTGCATAATTTTCAAAAAAATTACTCTTTCGCCATGCATTGCGTATCATGTAGATTTTTTTGGTAATTTTTGCATGTTTTAGTTGGGATTTGCTTGTTTACTGCTTTAAGTTCAATAATATAGGTTTAGATGTGATTGAAGGCAACTTGGCACCGTTTTGGCCAATTTTGCCCAAATTTGGATTTTCTTGTCTAAAAAGTGTGTATTGACCCAATCTCTACTGTTTTTAGTAAAAATGATGACCTTTGACAAATGCAAGTGAAATTTCATGAATTATTGCTAAGTGGTATCAATGTTTGACTTTTTACATGTGCATCACCTCTCTTATGATTGTGATTGATTTGGCTAAATTGTGAAGTTGAGCAAGCTTTGAATGCTTAGTGCTTGTGGAATCACTTGTTTGATATATCAATTTCATCTTGTTCATTCATGTGGTGTGATATCTAGGATGAAGTATTGGATTAATTTTCATGTAGGATGTCTTATGTGGAGAATCATACCTATGACCCCTCTTTGACCTAACTTTTCACTCACCATCTTCTTACCCCTCCGCCTCATGAAAGGATGCCAAAGTGCACATATTAGCCGTGGCCACCTCCAAAAGTTTGGGGTGGCCACATCTACATCTCACCGCTTCACTCCCATCACCATATGCCCTACCTACCCCGAGGGCAAAGAAAAAAAATGCAAAAATAAAATAAAAGGATGCTCCTATTTAAGAGCATTCAAATAAAGAAAAGGTGAGTGTGTAAAAACACTCAAAAAATCTTACCACAACCCTTTCTTCCACTTTCATACCCATTGAGCTAAGAAGCATCAAACTTAGCTCACTTTGCCTTTTTCCGCAGCCACGTGGGTCATTTGGTATGATTTGAAATATAAGACTGAATACATGAATGTGAAACAACACTCCTAGTCATCCTTGATTAACACCATCATGAAACGGTTTATCCAGAACTTTATGGAAGAAGTATGGATAACTTGTGTATTCTATGCGCTATATTTGAAGTTCATATGCTTTGTGTTCTTTTCATGGTTGGATTGTGAAAGTAGGAGAGGAGAGAGGTGAAATGCATGCACTTTGTCATATTTGATCCAATTCAACAACAATCATCTTTTATATTGCATTTGTCATTTCTCGATTGTGGAAAATTTGTAGAGAGATTGAGTTAGAGCATACTTGAGGACAAGTATGTTTCAAGTTTGGGGTGGTGATTCAACCCTATTTTAGGGCTTAATCTTGTGTGTTTTTGCTCTTCAATCACATATATACCTGTTAGATTGCATGTCATTCCTCCCAATATGCTTATTTCTATAAAATGCACTTATGGACATTATTTGCATGTTTTTCAGGCATTTGGACCACACTTTATGGAAGAGAGAGATGAGTGATCCTAGGGTTCCTCTTCCCTTGCAGAGACCCAAAGTGAAGTCCGAGCCCCCCTCGACCTACCCTTAGTGGACAAAGATCAAATGAAGCAAAGATGTCCAAGAAAAGCCAAAGAACCGAGTCAAAGTGTTGATCCAGGACCCAACACGGACGTGGTACCACAAAACAGTCGTGCTAGGTCACATAAATCACCTCCAAGCCAAGTAGAAAGCACCACGACCATGCAACACAAAATGGCCATGCTAGAGACAACCACCACGGCCGTGCAACATAGCACGGCCGTGCTATAGCAGACCATAATGGCCGTGCAACATCACCACGGCCACCATCACCCAGTCCACCACGGCCGTGCTACCCTCAGTTCACCACGGCCGTGGCATTTTCAGCCCAAAATTGACCAAAACCCTATAACTTTGATGGAATAAACCCATGACCGTGCCCCCTCCACCAAGGTTGTGGCCTATCCTACCCACCACGGCCGTGGTGCCCTACCACGACCGTGCTACTCACCAAACCCACCTAGTTTTCACTACTTTACCCATTTTGCCCCTACTTGACCTAGTGCTTCCTCCCCACACCTATATATACCTAGGTGGCAGTTGGGGCATGAGGTTAGCTACCTTCCACCACCACCTAGCTCCCCAAATCACCATCCACTACATTCCACTCCATATCCACTTCAAATCCACTCCATTTCACCATTTCCACCACCAAATCACTAGTTTAGACTAGTTCCTACCCATAATCCCCTTCATTCTTCACCCTTGCACCCTAGAGGAGGGAGGAGGATGACCTGCAACTGCTGGAGAGGGGGATTTCATCCACTACTTCGAGCTCCATGGCCACCTCTATCTCTTTCTTCTCTCTTTTTATATTTTCCATTTCTATGAGTAGCTAGGCCCCTGTGGGTGGGCTGTTTGGGGGAAAATGACATGTTACTTTGATACCATGTTGGGGGAAAATGACATGTATGAAAACCTCTAGAGGGGGGGTGAATAGAGTTTTATGATAATTTAAAACAATTTAAACTCAAACAACCAAAGTAAAAGATAAGAAGAGAGACACAGGTGTTTAGAGTGGTTCCACCTTAGCAAATACTAAGGAGTCAGTCCACTACCCGGTTGCTTACCCAACCGGGATTTTGAAAGTATTGAATTTTATTACCTTTCAAGGATGTTACATAAAATTACAACACTCTCTAAACACCCTTTGGACAGCCTTCACCTAGAAGTAATCTTGCCAACCTTGAAGCAGCCTTCCTTGGAGTAACTTCAAGCTCCCCCTTGAAGTAGCCTCCCTCCCGAAGTAGCTTCCCGTCAAGATAGCCTTCTGAAGTAGTCCAAAGTCCTCCTCTTCACACGAAGAGCTTCACCCTCTTCCTATATGCAGCCTCCTCCCTGGAGTAGCAACGAAGAGTACAAATATTACAAGGAACAAGAAAGAAAATAGGAAAGTACAACTTATCCTTTTAAGCTCAAGGCTTGAATTGCCTATATCAAGCGTATGGATTTTCCTAGCCAAGGTAATAGACTTGTGGATGCTAGGGTTAGGAAAATCTAGCCTATAGGACGAGCTTGAGCTAGATGGAATATGGCCAAGTGATCACAGTGCTCAATTGCTTGTAAAAGATTGCTCAAGAGTGCTTAGAAAGGATTCTCAAGTGTAGCAAGGTGAATTCTAGTGTCCTATAGCTTGTCCTATTTATAGGGATAGCCTAAGTATGCTTAAGGACCTTCTAGATAGTTTCTAGGGGGTTCCAAGTGCTCAATTAGCCGTTAGGAATAGATTGGTCGTTTTTACAACGGCTAATTGCTTTAACTCTGCAGATTCTGTCAGAGACCGTCTCGGTCGACAGATGGTCGACCGAGACACCTACTCGGTCGATCTTTTCTCGACCGACAGGCTCTCTGAGTGCAACGTTCACTTCCAACTGCCAACTAATTCTTTTGCTAAGTCTAACGGCTACTTTAGGTCAATCTCGGTCGATAAGGTTGTCGACCGAGAGTGTCTCGGTCGAGGAGTGTGTCGACCGAGATTGACTCTGTTTCAATCTATCAATTAAGATACTAAGTGTGTGCATGAGTGTGCATAATGTGATCCTATTGGAAGGGATGACTTGTCTAACTATGGTGTGTAGCTAGGGAAGATCCAATGCTTGATTTACATGCAATCTAGGTACTTGTACATTATATAATTGTACAAGTTTTTACAATAGTGATTACATTGCATGAAAATAAAACTATAAGCTTATGTTCTCCCTAGTTGCTTCGTCATCCACCATAATCCTGCACACTCAAGTAGCTCGTTAGATAAATAAGAATGAAATGTTTGTCATAATCAAAACAAAGGGATTTTATAGATGTCCATTTAGCCAACAATCTCCCCCTTTTTGAAGATGACAAACATTTCCAACATATGAATAAAGGAAATATAAAACATATAAATGCCATACCTTTAGATTGCCGTTTGGAACTTTTCCTCTTATTTATAAAATGTGTGCTTAGTATCCCCAGTGAATTATGGAACTTGAAATCCAGTTCATTTGGGAATATAGCAACTTTCAATGTAAGCCAAGAGTATATTTATGAAACTCATTGATTGAGTTTGTCATAAGTATTATAGTTTTATATATCTCTCCCCCTTTGTCATCTCAAAAAGATAACCGTTTTATTTTAAAAACTCCCCCTTCATTAGATATCCCATCAAAAATGAACGAAAAAGATGTCCATTGAATAGCCAAAATGTAAAGCAATGAGGTGTCTAGCTAAGAGGCAACAAATTGC
Source organism: Alisma plantago-aquatica (assembly GCA_963693085.1). Lineage (NCBI taxonomy): Eukaryota > Viridiplantae > Streptophyta > Magnoliopsida > Alismatales > Alismataceae > Alisma > Alisma plantago-aquatica. The sequence goes on from OY856409.1 coordinate 1,777,007,442, forward strand.
AAATTACCAATTGAAACGCTCATATCAATATTGATACAAACCATAAAAGCATAAGTAGTTGTTTTTATGAGCCGCAGATATCAAAGAAAACATCCTCCAACGGAGTGATAAGTAATTGCTTCCTAATGTTGTTGAATTGATCTAATGGAAGCGGTTTTGTAAAGATATCAGCTAATTGATTTTCTGTATCAACATGATGAAGGGAAACATGATTCTTTGAGATGTGATCCCTTAAGAAGTGATGACGGATTTCAATATGTTTGGCCCGGCTGTGTAGAATAGGATTGTGTGCTAAGTTTATGGCGCTTGTGTTGTCACAAAAAATAGGTGTAGATGAAAGATGAAAACCATAATCGCTTAAAACCTGTTGCATATAAAGCACCTGAGCACAGCAAGACCCAGCTGCCATATATTCAGCTTCGGTGGTAGATAGGGCAACCGTGTTTTGTTTCTTGCTAAACCAAGATACTAAGGCTCTACCTAATAAGAAACATCCACCACTAGTACTTTTGCGATCAAGTCGACAACCGGCGTAATCTGCATCAGTATATGCTTTAAAATCCAATGATTGTCCTTTTGGATACCATAAACCAAAACAAGTAGTGCCGGCTAGATATCGAAGGATTCGTTTAACCGCAAGAAAATGAGAATGCATAGGCTGGGATTGAAATCGAGCACAAAGACCAACGGAAAACATAATGTCCGGTCGGGAAGCGGTTAAATATAGCAAACTACCAATCATGGCTCTATATAAGGAATCATCAATAGGTTCCCCATTTTCATCCTTATCAATTTTAATAGACGTAGCCATAGGAGTAGTAGCATGTTTGCATTGATCCATCCCAAAGCGTTTTAACAGTTCTTTAGTGTATTTTTCTTGGCTTAAAAAAATTCCGGCAGGTGTTTGCTTAATTTGAAAACCAAGAAAGAATGTTAGTTCACCCATAAGGCTCATTTCAAATTCTTTTTGCATAATGTCACTAAATTGTGTGCATAATGATTCATTTGAGGCACCAAAAATAATGTCATCAACATATATTTGTACAACTAAGAAATCAGATGCATATGTTTTGAAAAATAGAGTAGAATCTGAATTTCCAATAGAGAAACCATTATCAAAAAGATATGTCTTGAGCCGTTCATACCAAGTCCTAGGGGCTTGTTTTAGACCATAAAGTGCCTTTTTAAGTTTATAAACATGATCGTCCTTTTCTGGGATTTCGAAGCCAGGTGGTTGAGCAACATAAACTTCTTCTTGTATGAAGCCATTTAGAAATGCACTTTTGACATCCATTTGATATAACTGAATGTTTTTATGGGCAGCAATAGCTAATAACATCCTAATAGCTTCAAGTCGAGCTACGGGTGCATATGTTTCATCAAAGTCAATTCCCTCTTGTTGACTATATCCTTGTGCAACTAACCGTGCTTTATTCCGTATGACTTCTCCTGCCTCATTAAGTTTGTTCCTAAAAACCCATTTAGTGCCTATGATAGTTTTATCTTGTGGTTTAGGAACTAAATCCCATACATCATTTTTAGTGAATTGATTTAATTCCTCTTGCATGGCTATTATCCAGTAATCATCCTTAAGAGCTTCGGATATTTTCTTAGGTTCAATGATAGAAACAAAAGCCATGTTTGCAACATCTTGGAAAGAGGACCTAGTTTTGACTTTATCATTTGGATCTCCAATAATTAGCTCTTGGGGATGATCCTTGATCAGCCTAGGTGTAGGTTGTGGTTCGACCGGAGGATCGGATGTGGGAGTTTTCTCATTATCATTTGGAATGGTTATAGTTTCAAATTGATTTGTGAGATCAATGATATCTAAATTTGTAGATTTTGATTCCTCATGAAAAGAAACATGAATGGATTCCTCAACTTTTCTAGAGATAGTGTTATATACCCTAAACGCTTTGCTAGAAGTAGAATATCCCAAGAAAAATGCTTTTTGTGATTTAGAATCAAACTTGTCTTTATCATCCTTGGTGTTTAAAATATAACATGTAGAGCCAAAAGTATGAAAGTAGTCAACTCTAGGTTTCTTAGAGTGTATTATTTCATATGGAGTTTTCTTCAAGTGAGAGTGAACCGTGACTCTATTTAGCACATAACAAGCTGTGTTTACAGCTTCAACCCAAAAGGTTTTAGGTGTGTTGTGTTCAAGCATCATGGTCCTAGCCATTTCTTGTAGAGATCTATTTTTCCGTTCCACAATACCATTTTGTTGTGGGGTACGTGGAGCAGAGAAATTGTGAGTATATCCCTGAGATGTACAAAAAGCTTCAAAAGTATGATTTTCAAATTCGCCACCGTGATCACTTCTAATGGTACATATTTTATGTTGTAAAAGATTTTCAATTTTAGAACAAAATTGCATAAAGACATGAATAGTGTCATCTTTTGTTGCAATAAAATGTACCCATGTGAATCTACTATAATCATCAACAATAACAAAACAGTATCGTTTACCACCAATAGATTGTGTTCTCATTGGTCCAAATAAATCCATATGAATTAATTCTAAGGATCTACTGGTACTAAGTACATGTTTTGATTTAAAAGATGTTTTGGTTTGCTTTCCCATTGTACAAGGTTCACAAATTGCAACTTGATCAAAAGACAAAACAGGTAATCCACGAACAAGATCATATTTTACTAACTTTTTAATAGCATGTGAACTAGCATGACCAAGCTTTTTATGCCATAGTTGTAAGGTGTTTTCATTTGCAAGTAAGCATTTACCTACTACTGATTTCATAGAGTTTGGTTTAAGGATATAAAGATTTCCAACTCTATTTCCTTCATAAACAACAGTTGTAGTATTTTCTATCAATAACTTGCAGCAGGTTTTGTTAAATAACACATCATAACCGCTATCACATAGTTGACTTACACTTATTAAGTTATGATGCAATCCATCAACTAGTAGAACATTTTTGATTTCAAGATTTGTGCCAACATTACCTATTCCAACGATTTTGCCCTTACCATTGTCTCCAAAAGTGACCGTCCCACTTTTCTTTTCTTCAAAAGTTGAAAATGCATCCTTGTTTCCGGTCATATGTTTGGAGCAACCACTGTCAACGACCCATTCCTGCATTAGAATATAGATTTTGGTACCCATGTGATGGTCCGATAAGGTTAGAAACTTTTTAATTTGCTGATGTGTAAAAAGTTCTGATACAGGAAGCCAGTCGGTCGACGATTGCTCGACCGATATAATTCTCGGTCGACAATTTATCGATCGAGGAGGTTACTGTATCACAATCAAAAAGGAGCAGAAAATTTTTCGGTTGACCAGTGTTCGACCGAAATGAGTACTGGAAGATTTTCGATTTATTAAAGATATCCAGTCGGTCGACCCTACTTCGACCGACCCAGAGCTCGGTCGACAGTACTTCGACCGACGAAGTTTCTGTTTTTGTACAGCAATGCAGAAAAATAATACTAATAAGCATAGCATCGTTTGTTGAGATAGGACAATATAAATTGCACAAATTAAGTATTTTGTCATATCTCAACTACATTCCATTCTTCTAAGTTTGAGGTCTTGGGGTCCAAACTAAGTTGGACTTCTTAGTCTTGTAGGGGCATGAAAAACAGTAATGACCAAGACGTAAACAGAAATGACAAGTAATAGAATCAACTTCGTTTCTTTTTCTAGTCATTGTGTTTTTGGGTACAAACATAGTTTGGGTCTTTTTGGTTTGGTTTCTCTTTGGAACATATCCCAAACCTTTTCTTCCATTGAAGGTAGTACCACTTCTTAATATGTTATCAAGAATATCTTTTCTTCTTAACTCATGAAGTTCTTGTTGCAACTGAGCAATGTTATTCATTTTCTTATGTATATCTTTTCTTGCCTGGTCTAAATCAGAAAGCAATGAATCCTTTTCTTTTACAATAATGTCATAGTCCGAATGATTGCACAAGATAGGTTGAGTTTGAAAAGCTTTTAGTTTAGCTAACAAATCAGTCTTTTCTTTTGATAGAAGATCAACATTAGTTTCCAAAGTAAGTAGCTTTCTAGTGCAATCATCTAAAGATGTTTTTAAAGATACATTTTCAAGTTCAATGTTATTCTTTTCGGAAGAAAGTTCATCTATTTTGGCAATGAGCTCATTGTTTGATTTTATAGTCCTTTTTAGTTTCTTCTTGGCATCAACATATTTATCATGAGTTTCTTGTAAGCTAGCTACTAACTCTTCTTTAGGAAGATCAACTAGGCTTACCTCTTGAGATTCTTCATCTTCTCTTGCCATTAGACATTCTATCTTGTCTTCTCCGCTTTCACTTTCACTCGTTTCATCCCATGCTGCTTTATAAGCTTTTTCTTTCTTCTTATGTGAGCTTTTCTTTCCCTTCTTAGCTTTGGGACATTCATTTTTGAAATGTCCTTTCTTTCCACACTCGAAGCACCTGGGAGTGGAGGAAGAACTAGAAATTTTATTAGATTTAAACCTTCTATATTTCTTACCATTGACGATCAATGCTTCTTCTCCTTCTTCTTCACTAGATTCCTCACTCTCTTGTGAGAGAGCTTTTGATGCTTTGAGAGCCACGTCTTTCTTTGGTCCACGTTGATGTTCATGTTCTCTTCTCTCTTCCTCTTCTAGGTCTGCCTCATGAGCTTCTAAGTTTCCGATGAGTTGTTCCATTTTGAGGCGAGTGAGGTCGTTTGCTTCTGCAATAGCTGTCACCTTTGGTTTGTACTTTGGAGGAAGAGATCGAAGTATTTTTGATACCTGATCTTCCTCAAGAACGGGTTTCCCTAAAGCATTCAAACCATTGACAATAGTAGAAAATTTTGAATACATTTCACTAATAGTTTCGTTTGGATCCATACGAAAATGTTCAAATTTCGTTTTAAGCAAACTAACTTTAGAGTTTTTAACTTGAACCGTACCCTCATATGTTATAGATAATCTATGCCAAATGTCATATGCGGTATCACAGTTTGATACTCTATTAAATTCACCTACTGAAATGGAACAATATAAAATGCTTACTGCCTTTGCATTCATTTGTGCCATTTTTACCGTATTAGCGTCCCATACTTCGAACTCGTCTTGTGGAAGTGTGTATGGTGTAGATACCATTCTCCAAAGATCCCAATTGATTCCTTGGAAGTAAAATTGCATTCTTCTCTTCCAGTATTGATAGTTTGTCCCGTCAAATGCTGGAGGTCGAGCAACGAACGTTCCTTCAATGTTGAGGTTGTTGAGCACTCCATCCCCCATCTTTTCTTCAAGACTTTGTTAGGGCTCCTTGAAGCCTGCTCTGATACCAATTGAAAACCTCTAGAGGGGGGGTGAATAGAGTTTTATGATAATTTAAAACAATTTAAACTCAAACAACCAAAGTAAAAGATAAGAAGAGAGACACAGGTGTTTAGAGTGGTTCCACCTTAGCAAATACTAAGGAGTCAGTCCACTACCCGGTTGCTTACCCAACCGGGATTTTGAAAGTATTGAATTTTATTACCTTTCAAGGATGTTACATAAAATTACAACACTCTCTAAACACCCTTTGGACAGCCTTCACCTAGAAGTAATCTTGCCAACCTTGAAGCAGCCTTCCTTGGAGTAACTTCAAGCTCCCCCTTGAAGTAGCCTCCCTCCCGAAGTAGCTTCCCGTCAAGATAGCCTTCTGAAGTAGTCCAAAGTCCTCCTCTTCACACGAAGAGCTTCACCCTCTTCCTATATGCAGCCTCCTCCCTGGAGTAGCAACGAAGAGTACAAATATTACAAGGAACAAGAAAGAAAATAGGAAAGTACAACTTATCCTTTTAAGCTCAAGGCTTGAATTGCCTATATCAAGCGTATGGATTTTCCTAGCCAAGGTAATAGACTTGTGGATGCTAGGGTTAGGAAAATCTAGCCTATAGGACGAGCTTGAGCTAGATGGAATATGGCCAAGTGATCACAGTGCTCAATTTCTTGTAAAAGATTGCTCAAGAGTGCTTAGAAAGGATTCTCAAGTGTAGCAAGGTGAATTCTAGTGTCCTATAGCTTGTCCTATTTATAGGGATAGCCTAAGTATGCTTAAGGACCTTCTAGATAGTTTCTAGGGGGTTCCAAGTGCTCAATTAGCCGTTAGGAATAGATTGGTCGTTTTTACAACGGCTAATTGCTTTAACTCTGCAGATTCTGTCAGAGACCGTCTCGGTCGACAGATGGTCGACCGAGACACCTACTCGGTCGATCTTTTCTCGACCGACAGGCTCTCTGAGTGCAACGTTCACTTCCAACTGCCAACTAATTCTTTTGCTAAGTCTAACGGCTACTTTAGGTCAATCTCGGTCGATAAGGTTGTCGACCGAGAGTGTCTCGGTCGAGGAGTGTGTCGACCGAGATTGACTCTGTTTCAATCTATCAATTAAGATACTAAGTGTGTGCATGAGTGTGCATAATGTGATCCTATTGGAAGGGATGACTTGTCTAACTATGGTGTGTAGCTAGGGAAGATCCAATGCTTGATTTACATGCAATCTAGGTACTTGTACATTATATAATTGTACAAGTTTTTACAGTAGTGATTACATTGCATGAAAATAAAACTATAAGCTTATGTTCTCCCTAGTTGCTTCGTCATCCACCATAATCCTGCACACTCAAGTAGCTCGTTAGATAAATAAGAATGAAATGTTTGTCATAATCAAAACAAAGGGATTTTATAGATGTCCATTTAGCCAACAATGTAAACATTGTAATTCCATTTGTTAATGATTATATTCTATTTGCATCTCATTATCCATGAATTGCTTGTTGGTTTGTGTGTGAAATCACCTAGGAATTTAGACAAATTGCTTATATGTGTGAATTTTGGGATTTGCCCCTAGGTCCAATTCTTAGATCCCTTGGCTGCCTCCCATATTCCTACATCCTAATCAATATCCCTAAACCTAAGCGAGAGACCTAAGCAACTAGATTAGATGATTCTAGCACAATTAGCATGGAGCCTTCTCAAGGCTAGAATGTGGGGGATTTCGGGTCAAAAGCCCTAATTTCACCTCCCCATTACTACCCTCGACCCCTAATTGCCCTGGGAATGTCTAATCTAGAAACCTAGACTTGATTAAACTCTAATTGAATTGAACCTAATCCCTAACCCAATTGAGCCTTGTAAGGGTAGTAGGGGGTGTTAGGGACTAGTTCCCCTACACACAACCTAGCATATCCATGGCCAGTTAGCAACTTAGGTTAATTCATTAGACTCTAACTTGTTATTTGGTTTGGATAATCTAAATGGAGTTATAATGTTCATATGTCACCCCCCCAACTTAAGTGATAAGTTCATACCCCTAAATGGCCCATACCTCTCTTTACTGCTTAAAACCCTAGTTTCGTGCTTGCTTAGCTTAATTAGTTCTTTTCTTGCTTAATTAGCTTCTTTCCTTGCTCTTGTCTTGTTCATGTTAGTTTAGCTATTTAATTTCTCTTTTGCTTCTCTCTTGCTTGCCTTAGTGTAATTTGCACTTTCATACCTAGCTTAATCATTTCCTGCCTGTTTAGCCTTAATCTAGTCTAGGGTTAACGTAGATTTCATTCTTGCCTTTAATTCCTCGCTTGTTCATAGTAGTTTAACAATCAAAACAACCTTTAAACCTTTAACCCTAGTCTCCGTAATAGGAACCTAGCCAAACTAACCTATCTCTAGTGCCCCCTCTTTTCCCTGTGGATCGACCCTGTACTTGCCACCTTCCTATACTACGACACGACCCCGTGCGCTTGCGGGTGTAGTGTTTTAGTGTGAGTAGGTGTTAAGTTAGGTTTATAAATTTCGAAAGCAAATTCCCATCACGTGTGTTCTGACCTCATGGGGCGCATCTAGTCAGGCCAAATCAGCTAGTGTGTTGCACCTCCAGCAGAATTGCACCAGGGGGAATACCTGCAGAATGACGGGGGGAGTCATATGCGGAGGTTTTTATAGCATTCATAGGTAGGTTTAGGGTTAGGGGACTTGGGTCATAGGCCATGGCCGCCGGAGTGAGATAGGAGAGCAAAGAAGGGCTTGTCGGCGATGCAAACATGTGAAAAAGCTAGTCAAACTAGGGTTTGATGGTTTTGAAATCTCAAAAGGAGCATTTTGGATCACATAGAAACTCGAATGGAGGTCATGGGCTGGAGATCTTAGTCTCGTTCTTCATTTACTCCTCCCCACAATCAACGGGAGGTTGAAGACAAGTCCCCAATCATGCGATCTATCCCTGATCTACGGGAGGGTTTATCTAAGAGTTGGTATCATCCACAGACCCTTTTTCGTGGATTGCTGACATGACATAGCCTAGAAAAAGGTCAAATAAAAGCAAATAAAAGGGATTTTAAGGTGTTAACTTCAAGAATTCATAGAAAATTGTAGGAATGTCCAAATGACATGAAATTTGGACCATAGCTTCAAAAATGTGTGGTGAATATCTAGAAAAAGTTCGAGAATCAAAATATGAAGTTTAATGGATCAATTTGATTCTTTGGACAAAGTGATGAATTAATCGAATATGTGGTGTCACAAAGTGTATAAAATTCACATTGATCACCATATTTTGGATTTGAGTATCAAAATTGATTATGGAGCCAAGAAAATAATTTTGGGACCATGAGTGAGTATAAAGAGGGAAAAAGATTAATTATTTCATAATAATGCTAAATTTCACTTTGTCACACCAAAACCTTTTTGTGGATGTGTGCTTGGTTGAATGGTTTCATTCGTGCCTTTTAAATTCATTTTGCACATTGAGCCTTTCTATATTTTTTCATATGTACGTAATGCTTTCCTCCCTATGCTTCTCTCGAATGTAGCTCAAGGTTTCCCTTTCACAATAAAATAATTAATAGGAATATTCTAGTTTTAATATATGTATCAACAAAAGAAGGTGTTCTGCGCTAGATGAGTCGATTGACTGGAAGTCGATTCGATCGATCAGAGGACCGAGGATGCTATATGATAGTAAGAGCCAATCGAATAGTTGGAGGCCCAACCAATCAACTACAAGAGTCTAGACAGTGCTTGAGCCATGAGCCAGTCGATCGATCCATGAAGATCGATCGACCAATGAGCAGGCCAATCGATCGAATGGAGGGTCTAATCAACTGATCGAGTGAGTTCCAACACATATTTTCTGCAAGAACAAGTTGCTACATATGATGTGGACCTTAGGTGGTCGCAATTAGTTGTGGTTCTAAGGAATTGCATTAGTATGGCCATAACTATAGTTCGTATGTTTGTAATTGCATGTTTTCATTTGTCGATATATCATGTATATGATATATTATAGGTATGTGGTGATTGAATATGTATATGTATTTATATATAAAATCCCTTAATAAATATTAAGCGTTAGATGCTTTTCATAAGAAACACACATGAAAAGCTTGATCGAGCAAGTGTGGGCATGCCAAAGCATGGTGTGCCACCTATCTCAAGGAAGTGTAATGGTAGATATGTGGGTCTGCCAAAGTAGGGTACTTATTTATAGTGTTGGTTTTTGGATCTAGATTAACTAGGTGGCTTTAATGAGACTAAGTGCCTAGAAGCATACAAATGAATTTGTATAATAAGTTGTGCACACCATCTATCCAAGAGTTGCATGAAATGCAATTGGCAAAATGTCACCTACCTTGATAATTGGTTGTGAGCGCCAACGTTGGCTGAGTAATAACTTAATTGTTTTGGATTTTTACTCACTAGAAGATTGTTTGCTGCAATCTTCTGAATTTGTAGTGAGGGATATGAATTTGAACAAAATAGTGGGAGAAATAATGAATTAAAGGGTCTAATTAACATTGACAATATTAATTAGACCTTTAATTCAAAAAAGTGTTTTGATAGTTGCAATTTCTTTTGTCAAAAATAATGGCAAACACAAACACATTTTATTGCGATTAGTCCTTGAGAAGGATAATTTGAACGGGAATAACTTCCCCTACTGGTCCAGGACATTGAGAATCATTCTCACTTGAGAGTGCAATGTCTATGTCCTAGAGACACCATATCCAGATGAACATGCTCCCACTACACCTAAGGATGATAGGGATGCTTACAAGAACTCTGAATATATCGTGGATGTCTAGTGTCTGATGCAACACTCAATGAGCTATGAGTTGCAAAAACATCATGAGAATATGGATGTTGTTCAGATGGTAACACATCTTAAGAACATGTATCAAGATCAGGTAATATAAGAGAGATACGATGTCTCAAAGGCATTGTTCAAGTGTAATATGGTTGAAGGAGATCCAGTAGGTCCTTATGTACTCAAGTTGATTGGGTATGTGGAGAACCTTACTAGACTGGATTTCCCTTAGGCTAAGAGTTGTCCACTGATATGATTTTACAGTCACCGCTGGAATCATACAGCCAGTTTGTCATGAACTACAACTTGAATAATTTTAGCAAGCCATTATTAGAATTACTTGGCATGTTGAGAACTGCTAAAGTGCATATGAAGAAGGAAAAACCCAAATATATGATGATGATTAGCAGAGGCAAAGGGAAGTCCAAGGGCAAAAGCAAAGCCAAGAAGGGTCCTAAAGCTATCCGGAAACCCACATATTCTGCAAGGGAAGGAGTGAATAAGGAAGGAAAGTGCCACCACTGTCACCAGTCTAGACAATGGAAAAGGAACTGTCGTCTTTATTTGGAGGAACTCGAGAAGAAGAAGGAGATAGAGATATCCACTTTAGTACCCGAGAAGAAGTAAGCTAGAACTATGCGGAGCAAGGGTTGTTGCCATTATAGTTAGAATATTGTCACTTAAGTAATGAGAATGTAACAAAATTAATGAATCTCTATTATGTACTTTCCAATAACACAATATGTATCTTGTATGGACAAGAATATTATGAATAATTGATGTTTTGTTTTCAATGATAAGATCTTATATGGAAATTCCCCTTTGTCTCATAGTCTATACTCAATAATTCTAAAGAAAAATATGTATAACACATATACTGAATGACTCTATGACTCAAATAATGAATACTTATAGCATTGTCATCCAGAGAACATATATGAGAAACACATTTAAAGAATCCTTAGAGATGGTCGTCTAGACTTTTTTGGTTTTTGAACCAATAGAGACATGTGAGTCTTATTTGTTGGGCAATATGGCAAAATCTCTTTTCACTAGAAATAGTGGGAGAGTGTGTATTCTATTAGGGCCAGTACATACTGATGTATATAGACCTTCAGAGCAAATGCTAGAGGTGGTTATAAACACCTCATTATATTTACTGATGATCCCAATAGATGGGTAATTTGTATTTAATGAAATGCAAGTCTTAATCTCTTGAAGTGTTCAAGGATATTATGAATGAAGTATGTAACCAACTTGCTAAAAGTATTTAAAACACTTTGATATGATCTATGTGAAAAATATTTCAAACCAAAAGTTTGAGGACCTTCTGGGAGATTGTGACAATGTATCACAATGAACTCCACCTAAAACATAATGATGTATTAGAAAGAATGAATTCACACCATGTTAGCCATGGTGCGATCATCAATAAATCTAGTTGATCTTCCAATTTCTTTTTGGTACATGCTTTACACTGAACAATGTACTATCTAAAATGGTTCAAAAGATGCCATATGAGATTAGGCATGGGAAGTGTCCGAAGATGTCTTTTATAAGGAGTAGGAATGGAAGATTATATAAGAAAATATTTTCTTGAAAAACTTTGTCCATATAACACATAAATGCTATTTTGTTGACTACTACTTTTCTATTCCATTCTGACAACAAAAGTGGTTTTTGCCATGATGGCTATATTCCCAAAGGGAATTTAATTCCAAAGGAATTAGTGGGAGAAAAGTAGAGCTCAAAAAGTTCAAGATCTATAATAAAACATTGAATCTAAAGAGGTACAGTAGGAACAAGGAGAATCACAAATTGTTGCAGAATCTCAAGTTCCTTATGTAAACACAAAACCGGATAAACCTAATAGGATACATCTTGAGCTTGAAAGATTAGGATATCTTATGGTTCAAGAAGGTGGTAATTTGGTCATAGATGATGAGCCAACAACCTACCTAGAAGCTATTGTGGGACCAGAGTATGAGAAATGGCTTGAAGCCATTGTATCTAAGATGGATTCCATGTACACCAACAAGGTATGACCTTGGTGGATCCACCCAAAGGGATAAGATCCATAGGGAACAATTGGGTTTTCAAGGAGAAGACCAACATGGATGGTAGTGTACAAATCCATAAGGGCAGACTAGTTGCAAAAGAGTTTCAAACAAGTTCAAGATGTTGCACATGATGAAATCTTTCACCAGTTGCCATGGTTAAATCCATCAGGATCATGCTTGCCATTGAAGCTTAATATAACAATGAGATTTGACAAATGTATTTCAAAACCACCTTCCTTAACAAGAATATTATAGAGGATATGTACGTGACACAACCTAAAGGTTTTATGAATCCAATTATTGCAAAATAAGTATATAAGCTACAAAGGTCAATCTATGGATGTAGCAAACATCATAGAGCTAGAATCTTTGATTTGAGGAGATAGTCAAAGAGTTTAAATTTAGTCAAAATGAAGATGAAATCTATGATTATGAAAGGGTTAGTGGGAGCATACTTATATTCCACATAATGATGGGAATAGTGTCCTTATCCTACAAATATTAAAACCTGGAAGGGAAGTACCTTCTCTATGAATGATTTAGGCAAAACATCCTATACTTCAGGAATCAAGATCTATGGAGATAGATCTAGAAAGCTTCTTGACCTAAGTAAGAGAACATACATTACAAAATGTTGAAGGGGTTCATCATAAATGACTCAATGAGAGAAAATGTGTCCACATTCCATGGAATTATTCTCTCAAGAGCCTAGTGTCTCAGTTCTTGTGAAGAATGGGAAAACATGAGTAAGATGCCATATGCATTAGAAATTGGATCTATCATGTATGACATGTTATGTACTCATCCCATAGTCTTTATGTTTTAGACATTAGGGGCATATATTTGTCAGATCCTAGTGAAAGTCACTTGACTGCCATAAAGAACATCCTTAATTACTTGAGAAGCACTAAAAGGAGTAGTTCCTTGGTTATGGTAACACCAAAGAGTCAGGTGTCCAAAGTGACATAAGATTAATGATCACAATTTAGATTTGTGATTGACCTCAAAATAGAACTATAAGCTAGAAGAGTTCTAAGAAAGAGGCAGTGTTTCATTCAACAATAGAAGCAGTGTACCTTATTGTTTCAGTAGAGGATATTGAATGGATCAAGAAGTTCATTTGGATGAACTTGTGGGAGGTTCACACCATTGATGACACAATAGAAATATTGTGACATCAATGGAGATAGTAGATAGGAAAAGGAACCCGGATAATATACTATGAAATTTCCATCTCATATGAGAGGTCATACAACGAGGAGATGTGAAGATTGCAAAGTACCAACTACAAGCAAATGTTGCTAACCCGCTACAAAAGCACTTGTGCAGCAAAAACATGATGGACATGTTGAGATCACTTGGAATAAGATTCATGGGTGATTAGCTCTAAGTGAAAGTGGGAGTCTATTGGTATGTATGCCCAGAGAGCCAATCATATGATGATTGTAATGAGATACTTGATTTTATAATTACAAAGGTAATTCTATCTATTATGTTTGTCTCAGTCATGAGATGATGAAACATACATAGTTGATTTCTAAAGAATGATGTTGCTCGATGACATAGGTCTTCAGGTTGAAGACTTGACAATGAGATCATATGTATGATAACAGTACATACATTCTTGTTATGCCCCTAGTCGGATACCACTGTGGAAGAAAAATAGAAGATAGTAATACATAAGACTAGAATGTGTGTTGACTGATGATAGAGTCTAACTAGTCATGATATGGGATATCAAGTCAAACACATAGGTACTTGTTAGAGAACAGTCTACCAGAAAAACCCACCTTGAGAGTGATACACGGAGACCATTTAATGGTAGTCATAATCAACTCCATACTGATAGTGGTGATCATGGTTCTTATATTTGAAGTCACTACACTCATCATATGTCGTTAAATGTATTTTGACATCATCCAACGTGACCTTGTATAAGAGTTTCCATAAAGGTAATGCCCGAATACATTGTGACTCACGGGGATTGATTGTGAGTGATGTAGATGGGATTTTTCCCTCCTACTAGAGATTGATATCCTGGCCACTTGAAGGCGAGACTGAGAAATGTAAAGCCTTACTCACGTGGCTCAATATGTGATATGTAAGCTCACATGCATCTTAGATAGTCTGCTCTAGTTCAAGGAACATGGGTTGAATGTTCAGAGGATGATGATTCCATGCCTGGAGTTCAATATGGATATCAGAGACAAAGGAACTATATGATCACTATAACACTGATAACATACTATAGGTTGAAGTTGTTCCCTAACTTTCCAATTACTTGGATATCATTGATGTGTTGTTAGATACCGATCATTGCTTGTGATGCCATAATTTGATTATGGACATTCACAAAAAACATAACTTGGGACCTATAGGGTCACACCATAGATACATCTGGAATAGGAGTTTACTCATGAATAAAGTTTAACTTGACTACTAAAGTGTCTAGGTATTCAATTTAAACAACATTGGTTGAAAATTGACTGAACAGGAATATGAGTTGACCGACTCAAGTGTTGAGTTGATCGATTTAGGTATCGAGTCAATTTTAATAACATTGTATAAACATTGGCTGAAATGCAAAATGAACCGACCAGTTCAACATGTGATCGTCCAATTCCAGATCAATAAGATTGGATCAAGGATTGATGCTGGCATCAAGTTGTGCATTAATTGTCAATATGTTTGCAAATAATAAATCATTCAATTTCATTGACTCAGGGTGTGAGTCAACTGACTAAAAAGTAGAGTCAATCGACCCATGATCCACAACAACCAGAAATTTGTGAAAATCCATATCCTCGACTCCTAGTTGATCTAGAAACCCTGACCATGATTCTCCTATAAATAGGGGAGGTAGTCAAGGCTTTCAGAATACATAACTAACACTGTGTAACATTGTTCTCTCATAGTTGTGATAACATGAGAGCCCAAAGCAAGTCTTACCGGTGAAAGGGAGAGATAGGTAGGAAGAACAAGTCATCACTAGCACATTGACATTGAAGGGACATCTCCTTGTTGTAATTTGCAGAAGAATGACAAGAGTTCCCAGTGATCTGTGTGGACTACATAGAGGTGTGGAGGTTGTTGCTATCACACTAGGAGAACACCGTCAACCAATGCCCGTGGTGTTGCACTAGGAGATCATTATTGATGACTATTCGACTGCTACTTGAAGAAGAAGCACAACATTATGAGGATTGTTGTTGGACTTGCTCCAGGATTAGGTATATACCTTGCAAACCTTTACTTACCATTCATAGTTATTGATTCACCGGTCATAGGGAATATGGCCAGAAAAGTTTTGTTTACATTGCCATCTCTGCCTCCATATTTCCCTATAGTTGTTACCCTAGTCCAGATCACTTAATGGCATATTAGGATTTTTAATCTTATAAAGCGAACACATATCTCATTATACATATATAAGTGCCTAAGTGATAGTTATTAGCTATGCATATCCACCCTAGGGTGGGGTACACCATTTCAACATTATATCTATTCATGCATACCACCATTTAGTTATCAACTATAGCATGGGTGGATTCAATTTCTAATGTATGTGTATTCTGATGTAAAGATGCATATTATTTTAGATCAAGATTTTCATTTTAGGCTTTGATGTACCTTCCTTCTCATTACATCATCCTCATATATGCATAATATCTAGCTATGTCACATAGATCATTTTTTCCAAATAGGTTAGATGAGATACTATTAGTTTTTTTGTATCCAAATCTTATTCTCCCTTTTTTGTATTTTTCTCAAAACTATACAAAACAAAAAAAGAAAGAGAAATAAAAACTAAAAGGAGAAGAAATTAAACTATCTATCTATACATGATATTAGGAGTGAATCTATTTCCTATCAGGAATTTCTTCGAATAGCTAGGGCTGTGCAATCATGTCCTTCAAAAATTCTTCAATTTTTCTCCTTCCAAATATCATGGATAGTAACCAGAAGACAAGTATTCCCCTTCTCAGAGTTAAATTTAGGGAAACTTCAGACAGAAATAGGGAGATGATCAATATATTTGTCCATATAAGCAAAGGACCAATTCTGTTGAATAAAGGGACATTGAATGAAAATATGATCACCATCCTCAGTATTACTTCTACAAAGTTTGCATCTCAAAGGGAAATTGAATCCTCTTCTCTACAAGAAAGATTGGGTCAAGACTTTATCCGACATTACTTTCTAGATGAAGAGTTTACATCTTCTAGGAGATTTAGCTGTCCATGTCCATTTATACCAAGGAACTTTAGCATTCTTTTCCCTTAGAACTTCCCAGAAATCTTTCATCCCTTTTGGGGCCATGCCATCAAGAAGAATCCTATAAGAAGAACTACTTCTAGGATTAAAGAAGGACCTAATACTATCAATGATTCTCAATACATGACATGATCGACTAACAATCCAGTCACCATTAACAATGAAATCTGTAAGTCCAACAAGATTCCCTTTTCCCAACTTCATAATATCTTTCTTATCCAAGAAAGTAGTAAGAAAATGATTCCCCTTAACCCATGGATCTCTCCATAATATAACATACTTACCTTCCCCAACTCCCAACTTATAAGAGGATGTAAGACATCTCTAATAGCCAGAATTTGTCTCCACATCCAAGATGAATGTGCTTTAGAAGGAACACTCCAAACCGAGTCATCTTTCTGGTATCTAGCATGAATCCACATGACCCAAAACTATCTTTCTTCATTGCAATACTCCAGACATTCATTTCCATACAAGCAGAGACAAAACCTCTTGTTGTTTTCAAGTTGAAATCACTTTTAAACTTAGACTTGCAAATGCCTTCCCAAGAAACATAATGGATCGATTTCTTCAATTCAACACCACCCCACATAAAGTTCATACGAATCCTATTAATGTCACTAGAGACAAAAATGGGGATAGGAAAGGAAGCTACCCAATAGAGATGGAACACATTTAGGGTTGAGGAGACTAGTTCCAAGTGACCAATAAAATAATATGATGCACCTTCTAGCCTTCAAGCTTCATACTAATCTTCTAAGATTGAAGTGCAAAGACTTCTTTTTAATCTACTTGTAAAGAACAGAAGTCCTAAGTATTTCATGGAAAGTTTGCCAATACCGAAAGAGTGAAGATACTATTAGGTCAAAACACACTTATTAGAGGAGTCCATAGTTTACATTCATATATATGTTTTTAGAAATATAAATCCAACCATACCTATATATTTATAGAATTAATATTTCTTATTATTTATCTCATATGCCTATTTATTCACATTGAACCAATATAGTTAAATGTATTACTTAGATTCCTATGTATTTCTAGTTAGAAACAAATATAATGATATGTGTATGTGTGTTACACATACATAGTATATGTATTCATGCAACCATTATTAAGTATATTTTCAAATGATAGGGTTATTTCTATAATCAATTATCATACCTTAAAATATCTCATTATTATGACTAGCTATTAAAAATCTAAGTCTACATAAATTATTGTAACCCTAGTTGTAGTATTAGTATATTGTATATGTGTGTAGACCAACGTGATACAATGATATGTAGTGGGTTGAATTATCCTATGTTTCAGTATATCTAAACACTCAGATTATATTCACAATATAATATCTAACCTTTTATTATCTTAATAAATGACCTATTAAGAAGTGAAATGCATGAATGAAGAGATTACTAACATGTGGAATGATGGATACATTCCCAATCATTATAGTGACAAAAGTGGCTAACATTATTCATTCAAGAACCGATTCAGTGGCAGTAGGTTGATGACAGTCAGTATGAATTGATAATTTTCGAAGTGGGCTTAAGTTTGCACTCAGGTGTGATGGTGCTCTTCAAATCTCAAGAGGTTTCTCCCCTTCTCAAGCCTCACATTTACTTGTGAAGGAAGATGGTTGCAATGTTATTTGTATGAGTATATATTATACATACTTGTATTCCCCATCTTTGGTATGAGTTTGGAGTATTTCAGACAATGCATAACTAGTACATGAAGGGTATCATATGATGATTTGTCTCTGATGGCAACTGCCTTGGTATTGGTATGTGGATCCAGGACTGAAGTGATGTAGGGCACACATGGCAGCCAGTGAAATATCTTCTCCTCACTACCTCATTGACACTTCCTTCAGTCTCTAGCCTCGACAACGCATGATGAATGAGATGAGGTGCTCTAATCTAAATGCTTGTAGCAGGACGTGATCCATCTATTGGAGATCGGAGACAGAACATAGTCCTAGTTTTATAGAAATGAAGAAGTTAAGACACTCATCTCATGCCCTTGGACGGAGAAGATAGGGCATTGAGCCCTATGTGCTGGGAAGTAGGACACACACCACAATTGTTGTTGGCCTGATTGTGAGGCCTGGCTGATAAAAATTAGAAATTGGAGAATTGTTTAATTAGTCAGAATTTATAACAAGTCTTCACTTAAAAAATTCACAGTAGTCACATACTTTGTTAGAAAATTATGAATACATAATCATTTGGAAGGTGTTAAAGCAAGTAACTTGATTCACTAATTTAAAACATGATTCAATTTAATCATATAAAGATTTCACAAAGAGATAGGATTATGATTTAAGGTCATCTAAAGATAGATTTTGATGTATGCATGATATTTTTGTTAGTATGTACACCTAGAGAGCCAATCATATGATGATTGTTGATTGCCTAAGGTATAAAAGTCTTAAATTTTATATGTCCCAACTCGTCAATCACCCTCAAGTATACATGATCAATTATAGTCGAGGTCGATCCACAGGGAGTACGGCTAGCTAGGCGCACAAGAACTAATGTTCAACAATCTAAGTTGATTTCAATAGTAGAGTTTGGTTGCAAAAAGCTAAAAGACAAGTAAACTATAAAGGAGCTGAAATCAAAGGTAAAATTCAGATTTTAAAGAGTCTTGGACATAAGATTTCACTACCACACCTTCACATCATGTGCAACTAAAAAATTAAAGCATGTCATCAACTTGCAAGGAGGTTGTCATCATCATGCGCCTCGCGGTGACATGAGATGGTTGCATCTTCGCATAACAATTCCATATCTATGACTAGATTCAAACACAACCTTGAAACCTCAATATTCTTCATCCACTCCCATGGTCAGGAGTATATTGACATGAATCGTACTCCTTACTCCCGCAGACATCCTCCCAAATAGCACAAGGAAGTATAAAACATGCATAAAAGGTGGCCAGCCAAGCATACAAGCAATAAATTACCATATACATATATGGAGAAGCAAATTAACTAACATTTGATATAACTTTTGAGTTCACATAAGTAATGGCATGGGAGTTCCTCTCCCATGCCCAAGAAGAAGGTTCTACTCATACATAATGGAGAGACACAAGCACATTGCAGATTTTTCAGAGGTTTGCATAGTTAAAGAGAAGAAAAAGCTAAGGAAACCAAAGGTAAATGCAAGGGAAGTAGAACTCTGGCTAGAGGACAAAATTCCACCATTGGAGCTACTTCAACTCGAACAATCGTCCCTCCTGAGAAGCTTGAATGAGAAGAAAAGCTCCGCTGCACCTTTTTGGAGAAGAAATGGTGAAGAATGGCGGTTATTTTCCAAGAAACCTCTTCTTCCTCCCCAAGATCGCTCTCCTCTTACTTTGAAACTTATTTTGGACAAAAAATGTCTCAAATGAATAACAAAAACCTCCCTAAGTGGCTGCACTCATTTTTAAAATGAAGGGTGGTTGCTACTAAAATATGCAGAAAACTGATAAAGACACGACGTGTCTTTGTGAAGACACATCGTGTGGTGTCATGTAACTAGTAGCTAGAATGCTTCTGCGTGATAAGTGCATTGCGTGTTCCCATATAGACACGCTGTGTCACTGCTACTGGAGTCCATCTGGGCAGATGCCACACATCGTGTGCTGTTATACACACACGACCGTGTGCATTGGCTGAAAGGTTGGAGTTGAACTTTGAACGTGTGGACACATTGTTTCTAAGTAAGGACACGTCGTGTCCTTTTCTATGTAGTTCGAACATCAAGGCCATTAGAAACTTACACACCCATGTGTTAAATAACACACATCATTTTCTTTGCTTCATGATCTCTTTTTTGAAAGTTACACGTCGTGTCTTAATAAAGACACATTGTGTTCCATGTTGTTTTTTCAATATCAACTCTAAATCAGCTGCAAATCAAAAGGGAGACCCAAATAAGGTCAGATTTGGGTTGGGATATCTCCATTTTGTCATTTTCAAAGTGTAAATGTGATCAACATCATGAAACAAGTAAAATAACTAAAAGATGGAAAGTTAAGTATGATTAGAGGCTAAATGGAAGGCAAAATGCACTAAATTTGTGCACGAATGTGTGCAAAAAGTAGATATGAAATGTGCACATCAAATAACCCTAAGCTTGAACTATTACTTGTCCTCAAGCAAAAAGAGCATAGAAACACACATGAAGGAATTGCCACACTCATGTATAGATCAAATGAAATGGAAGATGTAAATGAGGCCAATCAACCACAGTCATTAGGTACATATTCATAGCCATGATTTCAACTCAGACATCCAAGAAAGAAAATTATGTTCAACAAGGGTCATAATGCATTAAATGAAACATTCAACAAGGCAACACTAAATGGAACTTGGATGACCAAGACAAACAATTAGTGAGTTTGCAACTGAACTTTCAGCTATTATGGATGCAAAAGATGAAGTCTTAGTTAATGTGTACAGTTTCAACTCTCTCTCCTTGTTTTCCCAAAAGGTATGGTTTTGGATTAGGGGTTCCGACACTCGAATGCTAATGTAGGCTTATGCACACAAGGAGTGCTGATTGGGGTATTTGACCCTCTTTTAAGACATATCCCCTAACCGTCGTGGCCACATCAGACTTACGGTAGGTTAGTATGACATCTGGGTAGTTTTAGGCATCTTTTATGGGGTAATTAAGGTGAAGTGAACCAAAAGGGAATTTAGTTTGGTCATGGATTTCACTTTTTTTCCCAGAACAAAGAGAGTTAAATAAATTGCAACATTAGCTGGATTCCATACATTTGATTTGAAAATTTTTAACTAAAAAGGGTTGGTTGTAAAATCACTAAAGGTTTGGCAAGATCATCCAGTGTTCTAATTAGTGTTGCAAGGTTGACATATTCACAAAATTCATTACCAATTACATGTATTATGCAGATCTAGGATGAAAAATATGAAGATTCAGGCTACAAACATTAATCCAAAATTAAGCACATGTGGATGGACATAAAGTTTCATTTGATTCATGCGTTCTCTTTCAATTTCTTCAAATGATGATTCTTATGAGGGATAATAAGATAGTTCAATATGGGAAGAAAAATAGTTCATTACATAGGATGGGCCTCTCATCATACTAAACTTGCCATGAGAAAAGTAGAAACTAAAAACAAAAACTAAAGACAAGAACTAGAGAAAAGATAATGAAAACAACAAAATAGCTACAACTACATTACCGATCGGTTACACCCCTCCTAAGCTTGAAATTTGTGGTGTCCTCACAGTATCAATCAAACTTAAGGTAGAAGCAATGAGTTAACTATCATGGCAGATATTAGCAAGAAGGACCAATGCCCCCGTGACCAGTAGGGAAATATTGGTTGACCAAACCATCATCATCAGGAATGTCGACTGGCATGGATTGTAGAGTAGGATCTGGCTACTTCTGGTGAGGCTGGGGCATCAAATAGTGGTTTTGATAGATATGCCACATATCCATGCATGGGACCATGTCGCATCACCGAGTACTACTGACCCATCAAATCAAGACGACCGTGCAGATGGTCAAAGCGCTAATGAACATAGTTGTAAAGATGCCTAACATCAGTAATAGCCCAAGAGTACTCAGTCTGAGTGCTTGTGGATGGTGGTGGCATAGTGTGTGTTTGAGTAGGAAGTGCATTTGGAGCGTCATGGTCATTAAGGGCATCTGCATCACCATCTTTACCACTAAGGTCAACTTTCCAATTGTCCTTATTCATTAAAGTGATGTTCTCCAAGTCAGGCATGTCAATGTACTGATCATTATCAAAATATTGTCTAAGCTTGGCATCATAATTGTGGATCCTAGTGTTCAAACCTATAGAAATCATATATCGAATATCCACCAAGTTTCTTCCTGGTGCAGCCTCTAGACTGGTCAGGTCTACCTCAAGCTTTTTGGCAAGGAGAGTGATTAATTACCCACACATAATGTCCCCAGATTCTCTAAGAACCTGGTGAGACTGAAATAACATGCATTGATCTGATAATCATAAACCATACCCCACATAAAAAAAAGATCTCGCTTCTCACACACTCCTTAGTTTCTTAGCAAAGACCCATGTGCTAAGAAGGCGATAAACATATCTAAAGATTGGGTTATTGATGGCAGATGCCCTGGCCTTCTTGGCATCATGTTTCTACTCATCAATGATATCAATCCAGAAGACATCATTGTCAAAAGTTGGAGGGTATCCTAGAGCACCCTCGTAGTGGCACTCTAGGAGCTCACATAATTGCTTGAAGGTGATTCTATAGCTTTGGCCCAGTAGATGGAAATGAATGAAAGCAAATGGTTCCATCCTATTCCTCGAGTCCTCCTCAACCTTAAGAGTAGTAAGAAATTCACAGACAAGGCAAGGGTAAGTATTTGTTATCGAGCAACATATGTACTAGAGGCCAATTTCCTTGAGATTCTCTTTGACCTCCTCTTTGAATCCCAAGGCTCCCATTATCTGATCACATGCGAAATGTGTAGGGAGGACCCTAGGAGAGATGAAATAATATGTGGGGTCTTCCTCTGTGGTGATCTTGAATTGGGTCATAGAGACGTAGGTGGGGGCTAAGGATGATCTTGCTCCGTGCCTGCGGTTTAACGTCTACTTAACCATCAGAATTGCTGCTTGAAAAGTTGCTCACATGACCTTGAACATAGCATGTCAGGTGAAGAACATGACATGTCTTTTGGAGGACATGATGTGTACCTGGAGATTGGTGGCATTCAGGGGTTGGGGATGAGGGAGATCCTTACATGGCATGACTTGGGCTGCTCACAGTGTGTTTTCTAGAGTCAGTGAAGAAGTAGATTCGAATGGTGGAGATAGAGATGGAGTTTCTTTGCTTGTAGAGGAAGAGAAAAGGCTTGGAGGGGATGCAGAATCACAATAGTGGCTTCACGATGGTGTTTGAGCTTGATCGGGCAGAGAGATGGTGGAACAACAACATTTTCAAGTAGTGAGGGGCAGAAACGAAGCTAGAGGAAGTCGCTCAGAGGTGATGGAGCAACTTGGTTGTTGATTGGAGGCTATAATCACCACACACGGTTGAAATGGTCACACACGGATGCAAGACACGACTAGTAGAGTATAGAAGTGAGGGAGGCAACTGAAGATTAGGGTTAAAAACTCGACTTCTCGTCTTTAGACACGACATGTCTTTTAAAGGACATGCCGTGTTTCCTTGTACAGTTTGCCTGCTGCTTTTGAAAATTACTTTGATTGAAGAGGACATGGCATGTTCGATTTATAACATGTCATGTAAGTTTCTAGAAGCTGAGGTAGAAGTTGCCAAACTGATAATGACACGTCGTGTACAAATAAAGACACATCATTTGTTTCTCCAAAAAATAGAGCCATTCATATGAGCATTGTAACACATCGTGTTTTAATAAAAACACATTGTATAACATTCCAGATGAAAACATATGACTCTCCACCTATTAACGACATGACGTGTTCAAATAAAGACACACTGTGTGTTTTTCCAAAAAGT
Source organism: Alisma plantago-aquatica (assembly GCA_963693085.1). Taxonomy (NCBI): domain Eukaryota; kingdom Viridiplantae; phylum Streptophyta; class Magnoliopsida; order Alismatales; family Alismataceae; genus Alisma; species Alisma plantago-aquatica. Next base: position 1,777,031,365 of record OY856409.1, read on the forward strand.
ACATTACGTTTGAATGATCTAGAGGACACGTCATGCCTGACTAAAAACACGTCATGTTTGATTCTAGCAAATGTCTTATGTGACCATGCACATCATGTCAAAAATTGAACAAGTTGTGTGCGAATGAGTTTTTTGTATAGTCGCCCATCTGTGAGAGATGACACGATGTGTGCAAATAAATACACGCCGTGTCTTCCTAAATTTCTATAGAAATTGTCTTCTTTTGATCAACACCTGCAGAGACGATGATATGTATTATGAGGGTCTACACTATTACATTCATCCATGATAAGTTTATTTGTAGAATTGAAAAATGTTCTTGATTAAAACTAGTACAAAGAAATCTATCCTAATGTGGGGTCAACTCCCATAATTTCCTCCGCTTAGAGTCTGGAGTGAGACTCTTCAGCTCCTTGATCATGCATCTTGGAGGAAGAAAGAGGCTCCCTTGTCAATCTCCTCCCCTGTAGCGTACATCTTGCATCTCTGTCCATTAACTTTGAATGTTGATTTCTTCCCTTGTAGCTCCACTGTCCCGTATGGATAGACTTTCAGGACTAAGAATGGTCCAAACCACTTGGATCTCAATTTCCCTGGAAAGAACTAAAGTTTTGAATTGAACAGTGGAACTTGGTCTCCTTCTTTGAATTCTTTGACTCTGATTCTTTTGTCATTCCACCTCTTTGTCTTTTCTTAATAGATCTTTGCATTCTCACAAGCATCCATTCTGAATTCTTCAATCTCCTGGAGTTGTAGCAATCTTTTCTCCCCTGCTTTCTTCAGATCATAATTAAGGAATTTGATTGCCCACAGTGCCCTATGCTCCAATTCTACATGTAAGTGACAAGATTTTCCGTAGACTAGCTTGAATGTAGTTGTCCCAATTGAAGTTTTGAAGGCCATCCTATACACCCATAGTGCATTATCTACCTTCTAAGCTCAATCCTTTCTTGATCTGGAGATGGTCTTTTCTAGTATAGCTTTTAGTTTCCTATTGGAGATCTCCACCTGACCTGATGTTTGAGGATGATAAGGTGTGGACACCTTATGCTTCACTCCATAGTTGCTAAGTAGGTTGTTGAAGTTTCTTTCATTGAAGTGGATACCACCATTCGATATTATTTATCTTGGAACTCCAAACCTGGGAAAAATAATCTTCAAAAATAGTTTTATGACAAACTTGGCATCTGGTGATTGTGGTGGGGATTGCCTCTACCCATTTGGATACATAGTCACATTCTACTAGGATGAACTTGTAGCTGCATGAGGATGGAAAAGGGCCCATATAATCTATGCCCCACACATTGAAGACTTCTATCTCTATAATTGAATTCAATGGCATTTTGTCCTTCTTTGAAATCCCTCTAGCTCTTTGGACCTTGTCACAAGCTTTGACAAATGTGTGCACATCACGAAATAGACTCAACCAATAGTAACCTACTTGATGAATCTTGGTGGCAGTCTTATCCGCTCCAAAGTGTCCACCATAGGGGGAGGAATGACAATCTAAAATCACACTTGCAATCTCTTTATTGAGAATGCATCTCCTAATAAGCCCATCTGTACATTACTTAAACAATTGGAGATCATACCAACAATAAAACTTGACATTATGAAGGAACTTTTTCTTTTGTTGGAATGTGAAATAAGGAGGAAGGCATCCAATGTCTAGGTAATTTGCAAAATCAGCAAACCATGGCATAATAAGAGAGTTCACCACATACGATATCTCAATAGGCAAGTTGTCATCCATTGGAACCTTATCTTCAACACCAGTTGATAGGCATGCGAGGTAATCAACTACATTGTTATATGTCCCTTTCTTATCTTTGATTTCCAAGTCAAACTCTTGTAATAGCAGTATGTAATGAATGAGGTGAGGTTTGGCATCCTTCTTACTCATAAGGTACCTTATTATATCATGGTCTGTGTATACAATGTCTTAGAACCCACTAGGTACTGTCTGTACTTGTCAAAATCATAGACTATAACAAGCATCTCTTTCTCAGTTGTAGCATAATTGATCTATGCATCGTCTAAGGTTTTGCTCACATAGTGGGTGGCATGGAGTTTATTGTCCTTCCTCTGTCCTAAGACTGCTACTATGGTGTAATCACTTGCATCACACATTACTTCAAAGGGAGCACTCCGATTCGATGACTGGATGATAGGTGTTGAATTTAGAGCATCCTTTAGTGTTCGGAAGGCTGTTTGACAATCATCATCGAATATAAACTTGACATCTTTGGCTAGCAAGGAGCATATAGGCTTTGCAATTTTGGAGAATTCCTTTATGAGCCTTTTATAGAATCATGCGTGTCCCAAGAAGCTACAAACTTCTTTCAAATTTGTTGGAGTTGACATCTTTTCAATTGCTTCTACTTTTACTTTGTCCAAGTCAATTCCCCTACTTGAAATAACATGACCCAGTACAACCCGTGTTTGCACCATAAAATAGCACTCCTCCCAATTAAGCACAAGGTTGACTTATTGGCATCTCTACAAAACTTTAGTTAGATTCAACAAAGAATCATCAAAAGAGTTACCATAAATACTAAAGTCATCCATGAATATTTCCATAATCTTTTCAATATAATCACATAATATGTACATCATAGACCTTTGAAATGTGACATGTGCATTACAATGCCCAAAAGACATCCTTCTATAAGCATATGTACCATAGGTACATGCGAAGGTGGTCTTTTCTTGGTCGGGTGGGTAGATAGGGATTTGGAAGAACCCACTATACCCATGAAGATATAAAAAGTAGGAACGATGAGCAAGTCTTTCCAACATCAAATCAATGAAAGGCAAGAGGATAGGGTTTTTGTAGAGGAACTGGTCCCCATCACCCCATTTCTAACCTTGTGAGGTTCAATTGACTAGGGTATAAGTACAATTTAATCACTATCACACTATTCTAGGTCTCTAGGAGGGTTTCTCCTAGTGTACTTAGTGGCAAAGGGTGTCATGGGGTATAGGAGAAGGGTATATCACATACTTTTAATATCCATCCAACCTATAAACATGCTCCTTGCTAAGAACATTAAGTGAGGCACTACTAGGTATTTATATTTCATGCCTATGAGTAGGAGAGTGTATGGATATGTAGAAATAGGGGTAGATTGCTAAAATCCAAATGTTGGACTCAGGAGCTCTTCCCCAAATAGCCACATATACTCAATTCTAGTAGACTTAGGTGGTTTCAAGCATCAACCACAATAGCAAGAGATGGGAAAATGAGATACATGCATAAGGATAACATTTCCAAACAAAAATATAATGTTTACAACAATAATTTCCCAACATGGTATGAAAGTCACATTTATTGTACCAAACAACCCACGAATGAGATTAGGTACTCATGATAATGGAAAACAAAAAAATGGAGAAGAAATATATAGAAAAATCCACAGAGCTCAAAGTAGTGGCTAAAATCTTCTTCTCCATCAACTAAATGCTTGAGCACTTCCCTCCTCTAAGGTGGAATGGCATGGAAATGGAATGGGTAATGTCCAAAATGCTAAAAGATAGGGTAATAGAGATGGAGTGGATAGGTAGGTGATAGGGAGGTGAAATGAATGCAAAAGGGAGTGGTAATAAGTGGTAACCCCTTGCTCCCATTCGCCACTGATGCATATATAGGGGCTAGGGAAGCATATGGTTAATTGGGGGCAAAATAGGGAATAGAAATTACCATGGTTTTGATGGTAGCACACCCATTTTCGACATAATTGTCATGGTGGGTGGATTATAGATTGGTCGTGCTATGAGAGAATGGGCATGTTGGTGAGTCAAAAAATGCCAGGTTACATTTGGGGTTTGGAGGGTCGGTAGCACGGCTGTGATGGGAAGCACTGTCATGGTGGGTAGCATAACCATGGTGGTTGTGAGGTGGAACATCCATATTGGGTAGCATGACCATTGTGAGGGACTTAGATTGTGATTGTCCCTTCTGGAAATAGCATTGTGAAATATATAAGCATGACTATTTTAGTTGGCATGACTGTAATGGGACTCCTTAGCATAGTCATGCTAGCTAGCATGACCGTGTTGGTGACTTTGTTGTATCCACTTTTGAATTTTATTTAACATGTGAATTTGGAATTGGCATCACGGTCGTTCTGTGTCACCATGATTGTGTTATACACTTTTTCTTACACTTTGAGCTTCAACTTCACAATCCTTGAAGTTCATTGCTTTGGCTTGAATCTTCGTCGCCGTACTCACTGATCGGCTTCAGCGGGACCCACATCCTAGTTGGTTCCTGCTTTCTTGCTGTGGCACGCTGAGAGGAGTCTCATATTCTTCTCTCAAGACATCGGTGACCATGGTCATTAGCTCCACAATGGTCTAAAAGCCAGAACTATTGGATAACGACAACCTTATGGCTGCGAAGTCGGATTCTAGAACCCACATGTCCATGGGTTTCCTCCTTTATAGAAAGATTGTTCATTAAAACACGCCAATGAGATTGACTTCTAAACGTTTGGGTGGATCATTTTATAGGGTTAGGCATTGCTCCCACTTGGCATCTATGAGTTCCACTCCTATTCAGAAGTTGCGTAGCAAATCAAATTTCATATTATCAGATTTGGTGAGCAAAGTTGAAAGTTGTTGTGGTGTCATGACTTATGAGTGTAGTACATTTTTTGAAAACTACGTTGCAATTACAAAGAAACTCATCGTGAGAAAATTCTATATTGTCTGATTTGATGTGTAATGTGTAAAGTTTTTGTGGTGTGTGAGTCAGAATGATTCATATGTTGTCATCTAACTCCTATGAGGAGGGTTGTTACGAGAGTTGTTCATTTGTATCTGACAACAATGAACATTCCTCTCATTTTAGGCAACCCTGGAATACTTTTGGATAGTAATGCTTCAGATAGATACCTCCACGCTATAGGCTTGGTTGTGCTCCTTTTTTATCTCCATCCATTTACATCATGAATTTTTTTTATCCTTACCGTAGTTACATATAATCATCAATTTAAAAGACTAAGGGAACAATATGTGACAGTTCATGAGGGAGACACCCCTAACAAGCCTCAATAGTCGATGTATTAATAAAGGATAACTAAGTGCTGATGGACTGTGTCAACCTTCAAGGAGTCAATCGACTCTTTTCTCCATTCCTCATTTTGTTCATCAAGAATTTGTTCTGCAGAGTATGTACCCTATATTATTTCCTTATCTATGAATTGCAACACATGTTCCTTTGCCTTCTCTAATGATAGTGTCAATACATGTATTAGTTGTATGAAGAGTATATGTCATCATATAAAGTAATCAATTCCTTTTTAGTTAGTTTAAATTTCTATCCTTATTTTCAAATGTCTTGTTATCTCTTTGTCTCCAAAATCTCCAAAATATAGAAATGGCTAGGATATTTAAGTGTGTAATATTTGGTATTTTTGGCATAGATTTGATAATCCAGTTGACGGTGTTCATTTCATTGTGATGTGTATATTAGGGGCATTTAGATTTGTGTTCCATATATATTTTTTGTATGCACAGAGGAAAAAAACTATTTTGTATTTTCATATATAGCATGACACATGTGGCTTATAGTGGGGCCTAGGAAACCTCTCTTAATCTAGTTCTCCCCAGTGAGAAATTTATCATGTCCTATATTCTATCCAAATTTGTCTTGATACAAAAGACATCTAATTTTTATAGCCTATCAAAATTTGTCTTGAAACTTGAGTGACTAAAAATGGTGATATATAGTTTTTGGTATATTTTTTTCCATTTCCATGTTAAGTGATTATGTGTGAAATATTCCAGGGATTGGTTGATTTATGGTCAATCTCAATTTTTTTGAAAGACTCTTGGATGAATCTTTTGAATAGATTTTGTCTATTTGAGTTTATACAGATTCGTAAATGGTATATGGTAATGATAGTAAGATAGGAATGTTAATATTGAGTTCATGTTTTTTACGTTGCACCAATTAACTCAGGGGTCGAACAAGAAGTTGATGTGCTTGTGCGAGTGTGGAGGCACTGTGATAGTATCCTGAATGATGCACATAGTGTTAAAGGTATATCACCATAATGGTGATGTGCCCTTGTTTGTGATGGTTTGCCAATGGTTTCTATTAGTATAATATTTTCTAATGATATGAGCTTTCCAAACTATATGTTTGTTTGATCATTATATGATTGTGAATTTATATATGAGACATTGAACATGTAATGTGTGGTTGAGGATGCCCATCCACCTTGTTGTTTTGGTGTGCTAATCTGTTCCATTTTATTGGGTGTGATTTTTTTGTTTTTATTGTATCCCCACTAAAAATTATTTCCTCAAAATGTTAACTTTGTGTATAACCTTGATTTGGATAGGTATACAACTTAATAGCATGTGATCTTAGGAGTAAGTTATGAATTGAGAAGGGTGAGATGGCCCACAAAACTAAGTGTATGTGCCTTTCATTCGGAGGGTTTTCGTTGCAAGGATGAGATGATAGGGTTCCAACATGAAGTAGGCAAAGGTTGCAGAGACAATGGTAAACCTAAATATGTGATTGGAAATCTATCCTCCTTACATTGTAACATGTGTGTATATCTATCTATATTAGTTTGTATAATGTGTGTTTCAATCATTGTGATTGTGTGAAGTTAATTTTGAGTCTAAATAAATGTGAAAATATGCCTAATAAATGGAAGATGTCGATATCTTGGTATCATTTGGATTGAGAAAGGGTATGTCGCCACTTGCATACTGAGTGATTTTTTCGAAGTCTCTGTAATGAGATTCAATGATGTTCTTATCTATGGCCAATTTGATCATATTTGGAAAAAACTAATGTAACTAAAATACGAAGGTAAGGGTATAGAGGGTCTTCTTATCTAAGTCTATTTGTACTAGTGAAATAGCCAAAGGCAGTGTCATTTATGATGGTGGAAAAGTGACACAAATTTATACATGATTTAATCCTGTTATTCCATTTAGTAGGAAAACCATATCCCTACAGACATGAAAGTAGGAAATGCAGTTGATGTTGTCACAATATTTCTCAAAATCGAATTGAAGTGTGAAGAGGAGAATTTTTCAATAGTGACAAGTGTGTATCATTTCATGGACCATGATGTACACATCTTGTATACTCCTTTTCATGTAATTAAACAAACTAAGTTCAACCATCAAAATCCTAACTTTATGCTCTAGAAACCTAAACAAACAATTACCTCAACTGCCTTTATGCCCCCATCGATTTGATCTTGATTTTTCATCATTCTGTACTACATCCCAAGATTTTTCCCTTGTGGATCGTTTTAAGTAGAGTGTGCTAATACCACACTCAATAAATATCAAAAGTGTATGATGTCCCTAACACACATCACATGGTCGCTTCCTACGCTCATGTGTGTGGTCACATTTTATACACACATACACACATACATACGCCGATAAGGAGTGGCTCAAGTGGTCAAGCACGATGTCTCCTCACAAAGGGACCTGGGTTCAAATCCCAGCTGCCGCCATCATTTACCACCCTCCCAGACGTTTGGCCTCCATAACGGGCATGGGAGAGGTGGAGAGAATGCCTCTCTTTATCCCATACATACATACATACATACATACATACATACATACATACATACATACATACATACATACATAACACCAACAAGGAGTGGCTCAAGTGGTCAAGAACGGTGTCCCCTCATGAAGGGACCCAGGTTCAAATCCCAACTTATGCTTTGGTTTACCACCCTCCCGGATGTTTGGCCTCCATCACAGGCATGGGAGAGGGGGAGAGAATAATTCTCTTTATCCCATACATACATACATAACGTATGTCCCCTCCATCTCCTAGGGTTTCTCTTGCAATTTTTAGGCAATCTTGAGAAGGATCGGCGGCCATGATGACCAACGCATGCTAGGCCACACCCTCCACCCCTCCATACACCAACCCATCCAACCCACCACCCAAGAACATCATCACTAAAACCCTGGACCCTAATAAGGAGAACAATGATGCTCCCATGAAGAACACATGGACTCAAGTCATGAAGAGGACACCTGCCTAAGAGAAGGAGTTCTTAGGACTGGTTTTTCTGAAACCCACCAAAAAGGAAGAAACAATTATCATAAATCTTAATGCAGAGTAATACGAATGTGTGAAAGATGTCTGGGAATTGTTGGTCTCAGACTACGTCATGGGAAATGCTCGTTTTACCCTCACCTTCTTGCCTGGATCAAATGATTCTGGAACCCTAAAAGGGAATTTGACATCATGAAAAAGGAGGGCGTGTTCTTCCTAATCTACTTCTCTAATGCCACGGATAAGAAGGCATGCCTTAGCAGTGGTCCCAAATGGTTTCATAGTCACCTGGTCATTGCTAAACACTACACATTTGGCAATGAGATGAGGAAAGAAGACATGTCTTCACTACCTATTTGGATTTGTATTCCATCTAATGGGAAGACTTGGACAAGGAAAGTCGTTGGCATGATAGCGAATGGAGTAGGGAAAGTCCTACATGCGGAGACCATATCAATCGAGATGGTAGGAACTAATGAAGCTAGAATCTTGGTGGAGATTGAAGCAGAGGAGGAAACTCCAAATAAGGCCTGGGCGAGTGTCCCAGGGAAAGGGGAGATCCCATTCCAGATCAAATATGAATCAATTCCTAAGAGATGCCCAAATTGTTGTGTCTTTGGAAATGATAAGGAGGACTTCCTACAAAACAAGATGATAGAGAAATATGGCACTTAAAGCTTCCAGATCCCCAAAAAGGTCTGAAAGGAGAAGAATAATAAACCCAAGGAAGCAGTAGTAGCTAGCACCTTGGGCACAAATTCTACAGAAGAAGGAGAAATTACAAATATTAATTCATGAAACCCCTTCAGCATTCTAAGTGACTTTGACAGAGATGAAGAAGAAATCCTCAAGACTGAGAAAGCAAAGAACCCAGAAAAACATCGACAAGGCAACACAAACGAGAAAGAGAATGAGAAGGATAATGAAAAGGTGAAGGAGAAAGAGCCTCCCAAGAAAACCAGGCACAAGAAATGTTAGATATGTTAGTGACAACATGGAATTTGAAAGGCATTTGTAACCCAACAAAGAGAAATGAGGTAAGGGATTGTATCAGAACTAGTGGAGTTTCTATGGCCGCTATATTAGAAATAGAGATAAAAAGATGTAACATAAACTATCTGAGCTCAATCTTTCCCAATGGATGATCTCATATGAAAAATAACCAAGAGGTTGAACTCAAAAGGATCTTCCTAGGATGGAACCCTAATGTTTGGGACATCCAAATCCACAACAAAATCGTGCAAATGATCAATATTGTTTGTGTTAACAGAGGGGGATTAAGATTCTGGTTTCAGACCACCTATGCATTCGACCTTCACACATAGAGACAAGAGTTATGGAGGGACCTCTAGGTTATCTCAAACCACATTAATGATCCTTGGATCATTATGGGGGATTTTAACAATGTAAGGCTTTAGGAAGAGAAGAGAGGAGGCAAACTTATACCTGACACAATCATAAAATCCTTCAACTACATGATAAGTGCGGCTGATCTAAGCAAGCCCCCAATGAATGGCACAAATATCTTTACTTGGAACAATGAAGGTAAGCTTGAACACAGGGTTGTTAGTAAACTAGATCAAGCATTGGTCAATGGCACATGGCTCTTCTCCCTAATGCCCAAATCAATGTAGGAGGTATATATATTAGCAGTCATGCCCCACTTATAATGAACCTCCAAGAAAAGATGAAGAAAACCATGCCCTTTAGATTTGTCAATTTTTGTATAGGCTGGAATGATTACAAAGAGATTTCACATGATTCATGGAAAGCTCCTATCTCTAATAACCCCCTATTTGTCTTTGCAAGGAAGTTAATGAGATTGAAGTGAGAGAAAAACTTGGTCGAGGAAACATGTTAACATCCTTCAGCTTATGAAAGAAACCAAGAAATATATCATCGAGATAAGAACCAATTTATTGAGGGATCCCCTCAATCAGGAGCTCATTGAAATGGAGTTGAAGCTCAAAATGATGCTTAATGATCTCAAGGTTGCTGAAGAAAGCTTTACATGGTAGAGAAGTAGACAGAATTGGATAACATATGGAGATAGGAATACAAAGCTTTATCATATTTCCATTCAAAAGAGGGAATCTCAAAATACCATATCAAAATTGGTTGACAATGAAGGGGAGATCGTAAACAAGCAAGAAGATCTTAAATTCAAGAAACCCATTTCTACAAGTCTCTATACAACAAAAACTTTGATGTTGTCCTTGATTAGGATGATGAGGACCTTTCCTGGAGGTACAAACTAACATCCACTCACAACAATATTTTGTGCAGGCATGTCAACAAGGTGGAAATCAAGAACGCACTCTGGAGCATAGGAGTTTTGAAATCTCCTAACCCGGATGGATTAAATTTCCACTTCTACAGAGAAGCCTGGGACATTATCAAAGATGACCTTTGTACTGGAGTGAAATGGTTCATGGAAGGAGGTGCTATGCTTTGCCAAATCAACCACTCCTTCCTAATCCTCATCCCCAAGAATAAAATGAAAGCATCCTTAGAAGACTTCAAACCTATAACCTGTTGTAATGTCCAATACAAAATCATAGCTAAGATACTTGCTGAAAGATTAAAGCTCGTCCTACCCCTTCTCATTTCAGAGAACCAGGATGCATTCATATCAAGCAGGAGCATCTCTGACTATGTATTGCTTGTAGGTGAATTCATGGTTGAGTTTAATGCCAACAGAGGCTATAACAAGATATGCATGAAACTAGATGTCTCCAAAGCTTTCAACAATGTAAGATGGGACAAGTTATGGTGGATAATGGAGAGAATGGGGTTTAGTGCATGCTAGATCTCTCTTATTCAACAATGTGTGTGCACAACTAGCATTTTAGTCCTGGTTAATGACTCCCCTAATGGTATCTTCCAAGGTGAGAATGGCCTTAGGCAAGGGTACCCTATATCCCCCTTGCTCTTCACCATCCTAATGAGATATTTCTGTAAATTGATGCAGAAGGAAGAGGAAAGTAAAGCACAAGCGAGCTATGCAGTTCACGGAACTAAAGTCATGAGCCACCTAGTCTTCACTGATGACATTTTGATCTTCCTAGAAGTAAAACCCAAATATCTCCTGAACCTCAAGTGCCTACTAGACAAATTTGGAAAACAATTGAGACTCTTTGTCAATGAGAAGAAACCCCAACTTTTCATCTCCTTGAACTACACTAATCTCAAACCCAATATAGAGGCTCGGTAACCTACCAACAAAGTACCTCAGGTTCCCCCTTGTTGATGGAAACCTTCAGGTTAAGGACTTCACTGTTTGCATGGACTAACTAGAAGAGATGATAGCTAGATGGCCGGTCACCAAAACCTCAATGGAAGGTCGCATCACTGATAACACTTTATTTTACACACTTTTTGCATACATTTTATACCTTCCCTGGCATATCTTTTACTAACTTTCCTCACTATTTTAACATCTTATGTAAATTACTTCACTTACACATTTTCCCCTTTGATTTTAGGTACATATCTAGCCCAGGTCGCGGTCATCACCTCAACCATGATTCATTCATTCATTCAACAAAGACCATCTCACCATGGTCGAGGTCTCTAAGATCAACCTAATACCTTATGCCTGCGGTCAATTTGCACTCAAGCTCTTCACGACCACGATCAACATGGAGATCACGATCAACATGGGGACTGTGACCAACGTGAAGACCGCGACCTTGATTTTTCCAAAGCAAGGCACACCCTGACCTCAACTACATCCCTAACAAGAAGGTCGCAAGCAATTAGGCCACGATCGAGAAGGTGGCGAACTAGACCGTGACCAAGAAAGGGGTTCAACTAACCTCGACCGAGGAAAGAATGGCAATGAAGCCTCGACCACGATTGAGATTCATCCAAGACCAGACCTTGACCGCGGTTGAGGGGTTAAGTCGGTGCAGTATGCCTATAAATGGGCCACCCACCCGTCCTGTCAAATCACCATATCAGATCTAATACTACCACGAAGTGCTGCCATTTTCTAGACTCATCTCCACCCATCCATCCAATTAGTCTTGGATCTCCAAAGGCGGAAGATGAGGAGAGAGAAGACTGAAGGCTCCATCTTCTTTGAGGGAAGAAGACCATCCATTCCATTGACCTTCTGGATCTAGATCTGAAGAAGTACTGAGTTGTATCACGTTCTTCTCTCTCTATCTAGATCTATCACTTCCATCTCACTATACTTCCCTCCTCACTTCGTGGAACTTGATGTATTTGTCTTCTTGTAACGAAGTTATGCTACCCGTGAACATGTGTGGCTAAACATCTTAACTTGGGTTGGGAGTAGCCACTAAGGCTCTCCCAACATGTATATTGTATATCCGTTTTGAATTTATCTACTCTTGTCAAGATTATCTCCATGCACTGGTTTTAGTGCTTCACTTGTATGCTTAGATACCATCTTGTGATGTTTGATTGTTGATATCTTGAGAGAGTAATATCACTTTTATCTTGTGTTATGGAGTAGTATGAATGCATGAGTGTGTCGGAATACTAAAGCTTGAGATCATATGCTCCATTATGTAGTTTTTGTGTAGTCGTCTCGAGAGAGAGGTTACCCTTAGACTTAGATCTATCCTTATCTTGAGAGAGAAGGGAATAAACACCATGTATGATTGCTTATAATCTTGATAGGAGTATGCAAAAGGGAGAGATAATATTGCATATGTTGGTGAGAAGTCTTAGTAGGTGAAACCCAATCCAAGTTTCCCTCCATATCATTGTTTCCATCTTCTTTTATTACGCCTTGTTCTTCTTATCTTTGTTTTATTTGCTTTACTGTGATTTGAGCATTGTCGTTCCCTTGGGAACACCCTTTTAAACTACCATTTTATCCGGAGTATATGAGTGTAAGCCCTTGTGTGCTTAACACTTACTAGCCTTGTCCCTGTGGTTTGATCCTGATTACTACATCAGACCCCATATAATAGTTGCGGGGGCATAAGTGTCAGGTTACTTTCTTAAAAGTCTGACTACTTTAGATCTGCCCCTTTTTGGACGTGTGATTTAGGCCGGTCAATCACCCTGGTGAAATTAGCTGTGGAAGCCTGCTGATCTTCTAGTCTCAACAAGGCAATTCTTGATAGAATGGAGATGACAATCTCCAACTTTATCTGGGCCGAGAAGTCACATGCAGTGAAATACTCAAGATTTGCTCTCTACAAGGAAGAATGTGGGGTCAGACTAAAATATTCAATGGAAATAGCTAATTGGGGCATTTCCTAGAGGATACTAAACTTTCAAGCAGGAAACACAGTCTGGAGCTCCTAGATGAGGAATTGTTATCTTAAAGGACTAGACTATGAACCCCATATGAGAGAAGGCTATTCCAGGGTAATCAACACAATGACTACAATATGGAAAAGCATTAAACACACTTTCTCTCTGCATATGGATGGAAGATGGATACTGAAAAAATAGTACTCAGAAGCTGACCTATGGCATTTGATAAGGACAAGGGGGCAAGATAGTAAGGGAACCAGATATCTCTGGACTAAGTTAGAGGTCCCTAAGTGCATTCTTTGCATGTTTAGGGCAGCCAACGAATCCTTGGAAACACTAGATAGAATCCAACAATGGTATGGCTACACTAGTGATGATAGAACAACCTGCTACCTATGTGAGGAAGAACACGAGTCACATGAACACCTCTTTCAAAACTACCATTTTACCACTATCTCCTGGAAACGAACCTGCATAGAATTCCACCTCAAACCCTTCAAACTCACCAACATGAATGATATGTTAGACAACCTTGGTAAGAACATAGGAAGAAAGAGAAATAAGGTGCTCTTGACACTCTTAGGTCTCTACTTCTATATATGGAGGGAGAGAAATAGCAGAAGACAGGAACAAAAAAGAAGATCTATAGATAGCATAGTGAAAAAACTTTGTAAAGTTACCAATTCTAGATTGATTGTATAGCCTTCCTTCATAGATATAGAGTGAGTATTGTAGTGTTGGACTACTTTGTAACTTATCCCATCCTATTTGGTTGGATGCTTCAGAATAAATTTACCACATTCTTATACACACATACATACATACATACATATTAGGCCAATAAGGAGTCAGGAAGGCATACTAGATCACAAAAAGCCCGTTGATATGTTCATGCTCATAAGAAATATCAAAGGGGGTGTGACAGGTACAAGAAGAAGGAGATCCAAGAGTGGGTTGCTCTAGTGGGCACTCATTAGTTGCTCTAATGGAGACTAAAATAAAAGAGTAGAACAAAAACAAAATTAAATAATTGTTTCCACAAGGCTGGGAACATGTGTCAATTTTGGAAATTTCTGATCTAGATAGAGTTTGTCTATCTTGGAATCCAATTGCTTGGAAAGTGACAATGATATAGATGTCAGATCAGCATGTTATAGTTGATTTCAGGAATATTGAAGGTTTGCATATGTGAATGATAGTTTTATATGCCCACAAGGATGCAAAATGTAGACAGATGCTTCAGAATGAATTGGGTTCTCTTTCAAGATAGGTCACTTTACCATGTTTGGTGATTGGGGACTTCAATAATGTACGATGACATGTAGAAAAGAAGGGGAGAAGGACAACTTCTAATGTAGAGATAGATTCTTTCAATCATGCCATAGATAAAGTTGGGTTGTTTGAGCTACCAATGATAGGTGGAGATGTCTACATGTAGAGTAATGAGAGGAAGCCAAAAGACATGATACTAGAAAACTGGATAGAGCACTGGTGAATGATGATTGGCTGCAAAATTTTCACAAAGTGCAAGTAAAAGTAAGTGGATCTTAGTTGAGTGATCATGCCCCCATCTCAGTATAGATAAGCGGAGAAGAAATAAAAGAGAAAGCCTTTCAGATTGCTAAATTATTGGGTTGGCTAGAAATGTGACACCCAACACCACAAAAATGATATGACTCCAAAAATAACGTGCGATCAACATTATCACATCACATCCACATTACTAGAAAAATAGAATAATTAAAACTGTTTCAATATTACCATTATGTTCAGGAACATATTACATCAAGGTCCAACAACTTGTATCACATCACATACCATATCAAGTATTTACATCCGTTTAGTGGTCGAGGCCACTACTACCAAACAACCAAAACAGCAGCATATCCATCACTTGCCTTCTACTGCTCTTCAGGCTGCTCGGCCGCAACATCACGACCACGACCACGTCTACCTCGACCACCTGAAAACCAGCGGAGTGAGACAATTTGAACAATTGTCCCAGCGGGAAACATAACTTCCCACCGCAACTACAGAACCTCAGGAGCTTAAGCTATAACAACAGGTAATTAAAAGCAGGTACAACAAGAGCAGTCTATATATGTATATATTTATAGCAAAGCTATTCTTACCGACAAGCTCACCAGCTGTACACAAACATATAACCAGATGTCTCTCAATGAAACATGATTGACAAGATATATCACTATGTAACATGATTATTAGAACAAGATTGCCATATAACCTGAAAGGTACAACAGAGATATTTACACAAACAAGGCCTCAACCAATGTTTCATGTTTGATATAATCAATGAATACTAAACGGCTGTATTACGTGTTATTATGCCCCGAGGATTTGAATCGTACCATTCAAATCCAACCTCTGGCTGTGAAGCCCAAGACTGGTGCCATACAAGGTCAATGGAAGAGCCGGACTCCACAACCTCCCACCTCATGGTCAGTACACGAGTAAAACATAAGCAGGACCGTAGTCACATGCTGTAGTGGTCTAAGACACTGGGTCAGCTCCATAGGCTACCCTCACTCTAGCCGGCCTTGGTACAAGTCTCGGCGCTAGTACAACTTGAGCCACGAGCCTGATCACCGTGTTCTGAGCCATGAACGCATTCATGCTCTACATATCACATATTCTGAGCCATGGGCCTGTTCACCATGCTCTATATACGTACTTGAGTCTGTAACCAAAGTTACACTCTTATCTCCTACTCTAGGCTAGGAGTAACCTCACATATTCAACAATATGCACTCCGAGTTAACCCGTAGGAGAACCCGTTTCACCATCACCAAGTCCCGACGATGATGGATCTATGGCCAGGGCAAACTACATGATATAATTCATTGTGATTAAATAGTATCTTTTAGATGGATTGCAAGATTCAACCAAGTTATATAACATGTAAGATATAACAGAATATAAAGAACATCATATTATTATTGAAACCTCCTCAACCTGATCCATCACAAGGATCTAGCATCACATGTTACCACTTGGCCTCTTGCTGACCATCCAGATCCATATCAAGGATCATCACATACCATAGGATATCAATCCTTCATCCTGTATTGTCACTGACTCTCAGGGCTCACATCATCATCATGGGACCAACACATTACATATATAATCTCATAGAACGATTATCAAGGTAATGTTACTCATCACATCTGTCACATAGCCCACTCATGGCTACGCATCACCTGCATGGTTAGGATACACAATAACCATAGATTCAATGATAAGGAATATGCCCACTATCATGGGCTATCACTCAAGATAATCTATTTATCAATATTTACAATATTTGATGATCAAATTTGTTAAGCGCATCATACCATAATCATGCCTACCCTTATCTCAGGATCATACAAACAACCAAGGTATTCACTTTGAGTATACCGTGCAATCATAATTGTCACCATCCATTACTATTGTCATTATTATCCGTATCACTAAACAACCATTAATGTAACCACAACTTACTATTGCCATTAACAAATAAACATAAGGATTACTTTGTATACCTCATTACCTTTAGCATTATTGCTATCATTAGCAAGCTATTAGTGTAACTGTCGCCTAGCATTGTCATTACCAATTATTGTTACTATCATTAGCATTAATATTGTTTGCAAGGCATCATTATCGTTTGAGCATGAACATGCACTTCCATAGTACATGAGACCATCACTATAAGAACACACGACCCTCACCATAACTCATCACCACCCCTTACTAAAACTCATCAAGGCCTATCGGCCGACACACACAACCAACCTAGGTTATCGCCCATCTTGGCTATCAGCCACCATGGATATCGGCCAACATGGATATCAGCCAGCACTCCATGCATGGCTATCGTCCAGCACCAACCAACCACGAGAACTTAGGTCTATCGTCCACAAAAAGAAGGGGATGTCTCTCAACACAAGAAGGTCCATATCGCCCATCATGCTCATCATGTCGACCGACACAACAAGGGGTATCGCCCGATACCCAACCACACTTATCGGCCAACACCTCACTAACTTGACCTATCGCCCACACAAGGGCAAGGATATCGCCCAACACAAGAGCTCTCATCCTATCGTTCAACTCAAGGATAACATGTTGCTCAACACAAAGACCATATCGCCCAACATAGTCACCATATCGGCCAGCACAAAGGGACATCACTCATGTCGTTCAACTCAAAGATATCGTCCAACTCACCCAACCATGGAGGGATATCTCCCAAAATACCCATCCAAGGAAGGATATCGCCCAACACATCCAACCAAGGAAGGATATCGCCCAACATAAGGTCACCATCAACCTCTAACTCAAAACATCACAAACCCTACATCACTAGGAACCCTAAACCCTAAGGGCATATCGATCACCGAAGGGAACTCAAGCCAGATACAAAAGCAAGGAGCCAAGCTAAGCTACTAACATGCAACAAGATCATATCTAGAGGTAAAGAAATTAGGGTTAGAAGATATGAAACCCGCCTTGAAGCAAGGAAGAAGAAGCACTTCGAGATGTAAGGGATATCGTCCACCAAGCTGATCCAAGAAGGTGTATCGGCCACCACTGCTTCACCAAGGAAGTGTATCGGCCAACCCAAGCAAGATGGAGAGGGATATCGTGCACTCAAGGTGGAGGGGAGACCAAAAGAGCAAAAGAGACTAAGGCGAGGAGAAGAGATGCTTATATAGAAAGAAGGGGAGGAGAAACCAAGGTACAACCATGCAATGTGTTGTCCACCCAAGGGACACTTGTCCTAGGGTTCAAGCCAACACACTAGCAAGGCATGGGACACTTGTCCAAGCTAGGCACCAAGTGTCACCAACCAAGGTCAAGCCACATGGGCGACACAAGCAACAACTCCTACTGGGCGACACAGACAAGCTGCTGGGCGACACACCAGCCTGCTGGGCGACACAAAGCAGGTCCTGGCCGACACAAGGCTCAAGCAAGCCCAACCAAGGCACCTCAAGGCCCAAACAAGCTCAACTCAAGCCCAAAGAACTCAAACAACAAGCCCAAGCCTTCCTCTCAACCCTAGAGGAAGCAAAGAGGGAAAAACTTCTCACAAGATGTCCAATTTGCACACAAAACCCTAAACCCTAAACTTGGGTTATTTGCAAGTAGCCCCCCCTCAACTCTCAACAAAGCATAACAAAACCCTAATCACCACTTAAAGGTGATTAGCAAGCACCAAAGCACCAAGATTAAGAAAAACAAACAGGGTAAACCCTAAACGCAGGTCAGGGTCCTTACAGCCTTCATCACCGGAGGCACCAAAAAAACCATCAGAGCCATCATCAGAAGCATCACCATCAGCCTCCTCGTCAGTAGCATCCTCCTCATCATCCTGTTCTGGTATCTCCTCATTAGAAAGAGAACTAAAACCTCGATCGGGCCAATGTGAATTCTGCTCATCCTAAGACATACCAAGAGCATGGAGCTCATTTGCCTATGGGAAGGAAAGAGCATAACTACTGAGGCTAGCAAGAAGAGTGGCCAATTGGCCAGCAATCAGAGGTAGCACACTAGGGGTAGATCCACCAATAGTAGAGGGTGTAGCAGTAGAAGATGCAGGTGGAGGGGCATGGTAAAAGTGATCATATGGATAGGATGCATAGTCACCTCCTTGGTAGGGCTAGTAGGAAGGGTAGGTGTGTGCACAGGACATGTTCATGTTAGACATGATGGAACATAGGTCTTGATGCAGGTGCTCCTGAACCTAAAGGTTGTATACCTATAGATGCATCATGTAGCCCATAAGGGTTTCATTAGATACATGGAATGAGGCACGGGTAGGTAGGGTACGATGAGGTGGTGGAGGTGCTCAGGTAGAGGTAGAGGTAGAGGCACCAGGCATGGTGGAGGATAGGATGGGCACAAACTTCTAAAGAGTGGTCTCACTGATGCAAACTCCTTTTCAGGTAGATTTCTAGTGAAGGTCATGAAAAAGAGATTTTCTAATGGCAACCTGGAATAGACCACATATCAGGGCTAGGTAGGGTAGGTGGGTGCCACAGGTGTTCTTGCCTGAATCAAATCAGGTCATATGATGGAGAACATATCTCACCCACTTGACTCCAATGTTGTTCAAGAAACAACACATGATTACTATAGTGTTTTCTGCAATATCAGTCTGATTCTTCTTTGGGTGAATATTGCAGTTAACAACTAGGGCAAGGATGTGTCTCTTAAGGTCCAAGGTAGAGGAGGGAATATTGCACTTCTTCATGTATGGGAATTGAGGCTTCTTCAAGAACTTATGAATAGCAGAGAGAGTAAGATCATACTACTTGCAGAAGGCCTCAGGCTCAACTAGGTCAAAGTACTTTGGATAGCCCTTATGCCAGGTGTCAGTCACTTCAGTACCCAAAAAGAAGATGTTCAGGGTATCGTCAGAGACTTGAATTTTCTTCCCGACTATCATAGATGTGAGGACTACTTGAGTATTAGATGGGGGTATGAGGGTGTTGTAATTCTAATGAAAATTTGCATAGAATTTGTGAATAGATTTGGTGCTAGTGATGGAATTGTTATTGCATGCATGTTCAACACCCAAGGCTGAGAGATGGTGGCCGTAAAGGAATTCTACTACTTGATCTATGACCTCTTGTCTTCGTGGTCTTGGCTCAAATTGGGCATGAAAAGGAAAAGGGCTCATAGGAAGGAGCTCCTTGTACCTATTTAGAGCCTCATTTGAGATGAAGAAAGTGTCATCAAAGGGAATCAAGCGTGAGTTGGACGAAGATAAAGGTGCATTAGCTGGGGCGGCCCGCTTCCTTCTATTAGATGCCATGGAGATGAAAAGGAGAGAAAGGAGAGAAAAAGCTAAAGAACCACCACCAAAACTCTTCCACAAACCTAGGTTAAAAAGGGGGAAGGTCAAGGGAGGTCAATCTAGGTCGAACTAGGGCTAGGGAGAGGAAGTTCGGGGCTAGGGTTGAGAGCTTGAGGGAGCTATAGGTTGGATCAGTCAACTTTTCTCTAGTTGAGAGGAAGAATGGTCGATCGAACCTATCTTAAGTTTGCTCCATCCCGGCCATCGGTCGAGTTCTGTGACTCAGAAACTCAACCTATAGGCTCTCAAAAAAAGCTCTCAGCCTCAGATCAGTCGAGTTGGCAAATCGACCGATGGTCAACCTGACCTAAAAGTTAGAAATCCTAATTTATAGCCATTAGAGTGCAAATTAATTTTTTTTTTCAATTCTATTATGCATTTTCAACATACTTATGTACATATCACTCATCATTGGATACTATTTTGTGATAAAATAAGCATTTGCAAAAAATACCCAAAAATAAGAGAAAAACAAGGCAAAAAGAACATGAAAAGCTGATTTTTAGCATATTAGCAAGCAACGGTGATCAAAACATAGGAAAAGAATATAGGATAGATGACAACTAGCTAGAAGGCATATTAGATTCATTCAAAGAAGCTACAAGCAATTTAGATCTAATAAAGTTAAATTTCTCTCGAGCTAGAGGTTTAGTGAAAATGTCTGTCAACTGATTTTCCATGTCTACATGCATGATATAGATATCCTTTTTGGTAATGTGATCACAAAGAAAATGATGGAGAACCTCTATATGCTTATCTCTACTATACAATATAGTATTATATGACAAGTTAATTGCACTAGTATTATCACAATAGATAGGAGAAGCATCAAAATGAATGTTAAAGTCTTGGAGCATTTGCTTCATCCATAGGACCTGGGCAAAACAAATCTTGACTGTAATGTATTCAGCCTTGATGGTTGATAATGCCATTGTGCTCTATTTCTTGGAAAACCAAGACACCTAGCATGGTCCTAGGAGAAAGCAAGTGCCACTTGTTCACTTTCTATCAATCAAGAACCCTGCATAATCCGCATCACTATAAGCAGTAAGAGTAAATCTTTTGACTTGGGATAACATAGTCTAAAATTTTGGGTTTTGGCTAAGTACCTTAAAATACTCTTAACATCTATAAGATGTGATTTCTTAGGGTTTGATTGAAAGCGAGCACATAAAGAAACACTAAACATTATATCAGGTCTAGAGGCAGTTAAGTAAAGTAAACTTCCGATCATACCTCTATAGAGTTTCTCATCTACCTTCTCAACTTCTTCATCTTTGTCAAGTTTAGCGGTGTTTAACATGGGTGTGTCCATCATCTTGGCGTTCTCCATCCCAAAGTACTTGAGTAACTCACTTGTGTACTTGCCTTGGTTGATGAAGTTCCCATCTTTTGTTTGCTTGATTTGAAAGTCGAGGAAGAACATGACCTCACCCATCATACACATCTCAAATTCACTCTACATAAGATCAGTAAATTCTTTGCAAAGATCAAGGTTAGTTCCGCCAAAGATGATATCATCAACATATATTTAAATGATAAGAAACTTGTTAGAAGTGTGCTTTAGAAATAAGGTAGAATCCACTTTGCCCATGATATACCCACGATCTAACAAAAAGTTCTTTAATTTCTCATACCAAGCTCTAGGTGCTTGTTTGAGTCCATAGAGAGATTTTTTCAACAAATAAACATGGTTAGGTAAACTATCATGTTCAAAGCTAGGTGGTTGTGCAACATACACCTCCTCCTCAATTGTACCATTCAAAATCACACTTTTAACATCCATTTGATAAAGACAAAAGTTTTTATAACTAGAAAAGGAAAGTAACATATGAATGGACTTAAGTCTAGTTACAAGTGCATATGTTTCATCAAAATCTATACCATTTTGTTGATTATAGCCTTGAGCCACTAACCTTGCTTTATTCCTTACCACTTTGCCGCTTTGATCAAGCTTTTTACGGTAGACCCATTTGGTGCCAATGATCTTTCTATCACTTGGTCTTGGCACTAGGGTTCATACTTTGTTCTTTTCAAATTGCTCCAACTCTTCTTGCATAGCTAGGATCCACTCATCATCCCCAAGAGCTTCCTTGACGCTCTTCAGCTCAAGTTGTGAGATGAAGGCATTATTGGCTTGTTCTTTGTTAAATGCAGCTCACGTCTTCACTCTTTCAAATGGATCACCTAAAATTAGTTCTTTTGGATGATTCTTTGTGAACCGGGGAGTTGGATCCTTCTTTTCTTCTTCTTGAGTGACCACCTCTTTTCCCTTTTAGGTGATATTGAGCTCTTTTAGAATAGGAATTACTTCACCTGTAACATCATCATTTGGAACAATATCTTTGGGAATAGAGGGGTTAGTCTCAATAAACTTAACATTAATTGATTCTTATACTTTAGCAAGATCAACATTAAACACTCTATAAGCCTTCCTAGTAGTGCTATAGCCAAGGAAGAAAGCCTTGTAAGATTTTGGATCAAACTTGTCGAGAGAATCTTTCATATTCAAAACAAAACAAGGACATCCGAAAACATGGAAATACTCGATATAAGGCTTCCTACCATGCCATATCTCATAGGGGATTTTATTCAAAGAAGGGTGAGTAAAAACCTTGTTTTGCACAAAACATGAGGTCCTGACAGCTTCATCCCAAAACTTCTTTGGAGTGTCATACTCTAGAAGCATGGTCCTATCCATCTCTTGTATGTGCATAACCAGATTCTTGACAAAAATGTTTGAAAATATCATTTTCAAATTCTCCCCCATGATCACTACGGATGGAAATTATGTGGCAACATGCTTCATTCTCAATTCTTTTGCAAAATATTGAGAAAACATCAAGTGTATTACTCATGGAAATGAGAAAGAAGGTCCAAGTATATCAAGATAAATCATCGACAATAACAAGACAATACTTGGAACTATGAAGTGATTGAGTTCTCATTGGTCCAAATAGATCAATGTAAAGAAATTTAAGATCTCTCTTGATACTAAGGACTCCTTTGTATTTGAAGGAGGACTTGGTTTGCTTTCCTTGGGTAAAAGGTTGGCATTCCTCATCCTTTTCAAAATCCAATTAGGGAAGTACCTTGACCAAGTCCTTTTTGCTCAACTTCTTCAACTGATGAATATTTATGTGACTGAGCTGAAGATTCCAAAGAGAAATATCATTCGAGTTGACTACTAGGCATCTACCAACAATAGGCTTAATAGAGTCAAGAACAATAACACAAAGATTACCACTTCTAGTTCCATTATATATAACTTGGTAGGTGAGGGAATCTAGAATCAATCATTCAAAGGAAGTAAATAACACAAGGTAACCATTGTCACATAATTGACTAACACTAATCAAATTGTGATGTAGGCCATCGACAAAAAGAACATTCTTAATACACAAGGATTCACCTACATCACCCTCACCTTTGACTTTACCTTTCTTGTTGTCCCCAAAGATGACTGAACCTCCTTTCTTTTTAGAAGTTGTTGAAGTGGCTTATATCACATGTCATATGCTTAGTGCATCCACTATCAACAATCCATCATCCTTTTTCCTACAAGAAAGGAGAATGTCAGTTCCCAATTCAATCTTTGGGATCCAGAGTTAGCTTAGGAACCCATTTCATCTTTGGGTTGGTCCCCTTAGGCTTGTAAGGACAATAAGTAGAGTAATGATCATCACACTTGCAATAAGAATAAACCATAGGATTCTTAGTGCCGGAAGACTCTCCAACAAGGAAAGAGGTCTCCTTGCTCTTTTTCTTACCTTTGGATTTGTTCTTTCCCTTTGGTGCCCCCCCTACAAATCCCAAACCACTAGTACCACTTTGTTTGGTAGAATAGTAAAGGATTTCATTTAGGGAGTTTTTTGCTTTTGAGGAATTTCTATAGAGAGATCTTTAGTCTATGATTATCATCATTAAGAGATATGATAGTAGAAGAAAAACTAGCAATATCATCTCTAGCATGAACAAGGTCGGCCTCAAGACAGAGGGCTTTAGTCAAATAAGAATCTTTCTCAAGAGAAATAAAAGCAATATCATTACTAGGAAAGATAGGTCTAGAAGATAAATCATTAACTTGACCAAGAAACCTAGCATTTTCATATTTAAGAACTTAAATTTTCTTAAGATAAACATCTCTTTCATCCTTAAGAGCATCAACAAGAAGCTTAAACTAAGCATTTTTAGTTTTAAGAGTTTCAAGCTCCTTTAGGCACTTTTGGTTATCTTCCGTGAGAGTTTCAATGTTCTTAAGATAGATACCATTCTCTATATCAACTTCATTGTATTAGATCTCAAGATCAAGATATTGGCCTTACAAGTTATCAATGCTCTCAAGATGAGTTTTCTCATTAAGCTCAAGAATTGCAAGTTTAGCATAAATATCATCAATAATTTTTCCTAACCATTTTCTTTTAGATTACATTTAGCAAAAGAAGAACAGGTAGAAACAAGCATGTCAATAATAGCTTCCTTAGATAACTCATGCAAGCTTACCTCGCTTACCTCACTTACCTCACCAATTTCTTCACTAGTAGATGCCATGAGTGCAAGGTGGCCCTCCCCATCTTCTTCAGAGCTTGATCTACTTGAGGATGAAGCTTCCCAAGTTGCATGAGCTGCATTCTTGTATTATTTATCCTTCTTGTCCTTCCTCTTGTACTTTCTCTCCTTCTTGTACTCTTCCTCCTTTTTTGAGCTGCCATTGTGATGTGACTTTCTTTACTTGGGACATTCACTCTTGTAGTGTCCCTTTTGTCCACATTTGTAGCATTTAGGAGTAGAGGAGGATGCTTGCTTTCCCTTGAAGTGCTTGCCCTTGATGTAGTTGTCTTCATGCTCACTTTGGCCATCATCTTCACTAGAGGAGGAAGAGGAAGTCCATCAAGCAAGCTGTTGTTGAAGGATGACCGCCTTCACTTGTGCTTTGAAAGTACTATTGATCTTCTTGGATTCCTTCACTTCTTACTTGGATTATTCTTGTTGCTTGTCAAGCCTTGGCTCATGAGCTTGGAGGTTTCCAATGAGCTCTTCAGTTGGGAAGTCACCAAGGCTCCTCACTTCTTCAATGGATGTCACCTTTGACTCCCATCTCTTTGGTGGAGTCCTCAAGATCTTGGAGTTGATTACACCTCTATCCAAGGTGTTTCCCAAAGCATCCAACCCATTGATGATGACATTGAGTTTTGAGTACATCCCTGCAATCCCTTCTTTATTTCCCATCTTGAAGTTCTCTAGAGTGTTTTTCAACATGTAAATCTTAGCCTCCTTGACTTGCTTTGTGCCCTCATAAGTGATGCACAATTTGTCCCAAATCTCATAGGTGGTGTCCCAAGATGAGATCTGATTGAACTCCGTTGGGGTAAGGATTGCATAGGGGATGCTTATGGCTTTGGCATTGAGCTGGTCTTCTTTAAGTGCAACTTCACTCCATGTTGCAATAGCTTCAGCTGGCTCCTTGTATGGTGTGACCATCACGTTACACATGTCAAAGTTTGTGCCTTAAATGTATAATTGCATGCCCATCTTCCAATAGAGAAAGTTGGTGTCGTCAAAGACTGGAGGATGCATGGAGAATCCTCCCTCTAGGTTGATAGAACCAAGTAGGTTTTTGCCCATCTTCTCGTCTCGTGGGAGATTGTTGGAGAAGATCCTTGGCTCTGATACCACTTGTTGGATCTAGGGATCTAGAGGGGGGTAATAGAGCTTCAAAAATTCTTACAAGATAGAATAGACCTAAAAATTATATCAATCAAAACCAATAGCTTAAGTGTAATTTGAAATCCTAACTAACACGCATAGCAAGGATGAGAGAAAATGTAATAAGCATTTGATAAGGTCATTTAGAGTGGTTCCACTCTCCAAACTAGGAGAGAGTAGTCCACTACCTAGAGAGATCAACCTCTAGGACTTTTCAAGTGCTTTCCTCTATATATTCACCAATAAGAGTTACAACACAAGACCACCAAAGGACTTACCTATCCAATACAAAGAGTCTTCCACCTTACGAAGGACTTACCCACTTTGTAAGAGTCTTTTGCCTTTTTCTAAGGACTTACCTACTCTTACAAAAGTCTTCACCATTTAAGGGATTACCCACTCTTCTTGGATCTTCAACCTTTTCCTTCTCCTTCACCTGGAGAAGATCTTCACCTCTTCTTCAACCTTGAAGAAGAATAGTAACAACTCCACCTTCACTCGGAGTAGCTTGCTTCACCTTTGCTACATTGAGGAAAGAGGAAGGGAAGATGGAATGGAAAGAGAGCTTTATAAGCACAATGAAGTAGCTCTCTTACAACTGGCCTATCTCACTCATAATCATGAAATGAAGTGTAAACTAGAGAGAAAGGGGCTCAAGGAGTTGCAACACACTCACCTATAGCAAGGACTTAGAATAGCATGAATGAGCAAACTTGGAATGAACTCTAAGGGGACCTATTTATAGCTGGAGTGTTCCCTTGAGTGTGGGGTCACTCAAGGGCAAAATATAGCTATTTTCCAAGTTGAAACATATCTATTCTCACTCAAAACAACTCACCAAT
Organism: Alisma plantago-aquatica; assembly: GCA_963693085.1. NCBI lineage: Eukaryota > Viridiplantae > Streptophyta > Magnoliopsida > Alismatales > Alismataceae > Alisma > Alisma plantago-aquatica. The sequence continues at coordinate 1,777,058,072 of OY856409.1, forward strand.
GGTAATAATCACTTATTCTGTGTTTTCCATACAGTACATTCAGTCAAGTTTCAATAATGGTAACTCAACCGATCAACTAAATGACAAAGCCAATTTTCAAACTATTGATCGAGTTTGTTCTGGGAAACTCGAGCGAGGAGCTAAAATTAGTTTTTCTTAGTGAGTTGGTCGGTCGAGTTCTGTGAGTGTGCAACTCGACTGATTGGTCTCTCCAGAAAATCCATCATTGGATCGGTTGAGTTTCCAACTCAACCGATAAATATCCTGTGACAAAATTTCTAAATTGACATATGAGTGATTAAACCTTGGAATTAAGTATCCCTGGTTTTTTCTCATCTTAGTTACAAGTCATATCATCAATATAAGTGATTAGAAAAATCATCTAAGGTCATTTGGAGTGATTTCCCAAAACGCACACTTGCATTGCTTTTTACTTGAACATGAACAAGCTAGGGCTTGTGTAATTTGATCCTTTTCATGTACCTAAAGCCTGAAATCAATCTTGAACAAACATATTAGATTCATAGGAATGGAATGGTTAAGTAATTATTAAAATATGGGCAATGTATAACTCTAAAGTCGACAAGGTTTAGATATGCATAATTACAGTTTATGTTCACATTGCATGCAACCACAGAATATGGCATATAGAAATTCCAATCATATCGAATTAAATCCAAATATGCCATAGATAGATATGGCTCAAATTCCACAGTTGGATTTTTTGCAGGTGACAGGCGCAACAGAAGTAATAAAATTTTCTCTACACTTACCCAGTTAGAGGATCTCATTGACAATAGCGTATTCAGAAAGAGGGGACATGGATATACCTCATCCCAGAGCAAGTCTGGTGACGTCCCTTGGCATAGTGATGTGTGTCGCTCCTAGCATGCACAGACGGTCCTCAATCGTCCTATGAACATGGAACTCAACGTCCGTGTCTCTACTTCATCCACATAGATGGACTGGAACTCCACATCGTGCTTCCTTAAACTGACTGGAAGGAGCAGCCTTCTGCTCTACTAAATGCTAGCTTTGGTTTCTCTCCTTCTCTCTTGCTTGGGGATGATGACGGCTATGGTTCATGTACAAGAGTGTGTATCCAAAACCATGTATAAAATATGGATTTCATTCCCCTATAAATAGAAGAATAAAGGAAGAAGGGTTTCTCAAAACCCATGGGAAACAAAAGGCTATGGGTTCGTTAAAGCAAGCCCCTCATGGACAATTAAAAGAATGTTCTACTAAATTAACCAATTAATCCATTAATTAATTAACTAATTTCTATTATTCATCTCTAGTTAATCACTCTAGATCAACCAACCGACTTAACAATAGAATCTAATTAATTGTCTTAAACACTTTAACCAATTAACTCAGATTATATTCCAATATTATTATAGAAAATTACCTACACATTTTAGTAATCAATTCGATTCCAAAAATTTCCAATCATGTATACAGTTATAATCATATTCCAATAATTATTTATGTGTGCGACCCGGTAGGCTCCACATTACATTGACAGTGATATTCATAATCATATTATGATTTCACAAGAAATGGTTGGTATCTAGAAAAACTTCATTGCTACCCAAGTAATTGGATAAGTTGGAGAACAACTTAACCTGTCATTTGTCACTAGTGTTAAGTGAATGTATAGTTCCTTTGTTTCTGATATTTGGATTGAACTTGAGGCATGGAATCATCATCCTATTCAACATTTAGTCCATGTTTCTTGAACTAGAGCAGACTGTGTGAGATATGTGTAAGCACAATATCGCATAAATACTCACATCAGCATGGCCATGCATTTCTCAGTCTCACTTATCAAGTGTCCAGGATATCAAACTCTTGTAGGAGGGACAAATCCCTTCTACATCACTCATAGTCATCCCCATGTGTCATAGTGAACCTAAGCACCATCTTTATGGCAACCCTTATTCAGGATCATGGTGGATGATGTCAAAGCACACCAACCGACATGTGATGACCATAGTGATTTTTGGTCTAAGAACTACAATCACCACTATCACTATGAGAGATGACTCTGACTACCATTCATGGTTCCATGTGTCACTCTCAAGGTGGTTCTGCCCGATACAGTGTTATCTAACAAGTATTTATGTGCTTGGTTTGATATCACATATCATGACTAATGAGATTCTGTCATCAACCAACACATACTCTAATATTAAGTTTTATTATTTTCTATTATCCTTCCACAATAACATCCAACTAGATACATAACCAGAATGCATATACTCTTCACATCCATATGATGTCATTGTTCAGGTCCTCAACTCGAAGACATACATCATTGAGTAATATCATTCTTTAGACATTTATTGCATTACATCATTATCTCATAACTGAACAATAGAATAAATTTGAAGATTGCCTTTAAAATTTATCAAATCGTTTACAAGATATCTCATTACATAATTGATGTGTGCATTTCATATCTACTTTTTGCACACATTTGCACATGAATTCAGTGAATTTTGCCTTCCATTTAGCCTCTAGTCATACTTAACTTGCCATCTTTTAGTTATTTTTCTTATTTCATTATGTTGATCACATGTACACTTTGAAAATGACAAATTGGAGATAGCCCAACCCAAATTTGACCTCAGTTGGATCTCCATTTTGATTTGCAGCTGATTCAAAGTTGATCTTAAAGAAACAACACGGAACACGATGTGTCTTTATTAAGACATGACATGTAACTTTCCAAAAAGAGCTAATGAAGCAAAGAACACACTGTGTGTTATTTAACACATGGGTGTGTAACTTTCCAATGGCCTTGATGTCTAAAATATAGAGCAAAGGACATGACGTGTCCTTACTTAGACACGGCGTGTCCACACATTCAAAGGTCGACTCCAACCTTTCTGCCAATGCACATGGCCATGTGTTTAATAGCACACGACGTGTGCCATCTGCCCAGATGGACTCTAGTAGCAGTGACACAGTGTGTCTCTATGGGAACATGTCACACACTTATCGTGCAGAAGAAGTCCATCTATCAGTTACACGACACCATACGACGTGTACTCACAAAGACATGTCATGTCTTTATCGTATTATGTAGATTTTAGTAGCAACCGCCCCTCATTTTAAAAATGAGTGCAGTGACTTGGGGCCGTTATCACTCGTCATTTGAGACATTTTTCATCCAAGAGAATTTGCAGAGTAAGAGGAGGGCGATCTTGGGGAGGAAGAAGAGGTTTCTTAGAAAAGAATCTCCATTCTTCACCATTTCTTTTCTAAAAAGGTGTAGCAGAGCTTTTCTTCTCATTCAAGCTTCTCAGAATGGAAGATTGTCTGTGTTGAAGTAGCTCCAAGGGTGGAATTTTGTCCTCTAGCCAGAGTTCTACTTCCCTTGCCTTCACCTTTGGTTTCCTTATCTTTTTCATCTCTTTAACTATGCAAAACTCTGAAAATTATGCAATGTGCTAGTGTCTCTCCATTATGTACGATTAGAACCTTCTTCTAGGGCATGGAAGAGTAACTCCCATGCCATTACTTATGTGTATGTGAACTCGAAAATGCTAGTTAATTTGATTCTCCATGGATGCCTATGGTAATTTATTGCTTGTATGCTTGGTTGGCCACCTTTTATACATGTTTTATACTTCCTTGTGCTATTCGAGAGGATGTATGAGGAAGTAAGGAGTAGGATTCATGCAATATACTCTTGACCATGGGAGTGGCTAGAGAATATTGAGGGTTCAAGGTTTTGTTCAAATCTAGGCATAGACATGGAAGTGATATGCGAAGATGAGAACCATCTCATGTCGTTAGGAGGCGCATGATGATGACAACCTCTTTTCAAGTTGATGGCATGCTTTAGTTTCATAGTTGCAAATGATGTGATGGTGTAGTAGTGAAATCTTATGTCCAAGACTCTCTAAAATCTGACTTTCACCTTTGATTTAAGCTCTTTTATTGTTTACTTGTCTTTTAGCTTTTTGCAACCAAACTCTAATGTTGTAATTGACTTAGATTGTTGAATGTTAGTTCTTTTGCATCTAGCTAGCTATACTCCTTGTGGATCAACCTCAACTACAATTGATCCCGTATACTTGTGGGTGATTGACGAGTTGGGACATATAACATATAGGACTAGTTTGCCTTAGGCAATCAACAAGTTTTTTGTATCATTGTCGGGGAACTACGATACTTTAGTTAGAGTAAACGATCTAGTTAGTATTTGAGACTAAGTCACCAATCTCCATCTTTCATACTGTGATACCTTATTAGTAGTGTGATTCTCACTGTTCTATTGCTTTTATAGGTTGCATGCCTTGCTCCAAGAGGGGTCTTCATACATCCATCTTCCTAGACCTAGAAATTGAGTGAACTTTTTGCAGTCAAAGGAGAGCAAGGAAAGGTGATAACTCCACAAACTTGGATGGATCACAACCACCTTCACCTCATTTAACACCTTCACCACCATCCTCACCCGATCACTTTCAAGCATAAGAGATGGAGGACAAGTGCCCTCTTAAATAGTTTGATGTGCCAGCTGCCATCAACATTTCAAAAGTCATAGATCATCCTACCATTGAAGCCAATGATTTCTCAATCAGCCCTACAATCATGCAGATGATCCAACAAAACCACTTTGGAGGAACTCCTATGGAAGATCCAAATCTTCACATAGTGGAGTTTTGCAGTACATGAACACCTTCAAGATTTGTGGTGTTCCAACTAAAGGAGTATGTCTACTCTTGTTTCTATTCACCCTATGAGGCCGAGCCAAGGTCTGTCTCTCTTTGTTGCCCAAGCGTTCCATTAAGAGCTGGGATGAGTTTCTGAATGCTTTTCTTACTAAGTATTTCCCTCATAGCAAGACAACCCAGCTAAGGAACGAAATTACCAACTTCAAACAACAAGAAGGTAATACACTTTATGAAACTTGGGAGAGATTTAAAGATCTGCAACGCCTTTGTCCTCATCATGGTTTGACCAGCTGATTGCTACTTCAAACTTTCTATAACGGGTTATTCTACAACATGTGTATGTCCATTGATGCCGCTGCAAATGGAGCCCTGATGAACAAGTTCTATAGTGAATCATATGCTATTATTGAAGATATGGAACTCAAGCATAGCCATTAGAGTTCTGAAAGGACCAACTAGCCCTTCTCTTCTACTATCTCAAGTGAGAAGTCTAGTGGGAAGCACACTATAGACAAAGTAGATCTCATTGCAGCTAAACTTGATGCCTTGACTCAAAAGTTTGAAAAGTTAATCACTCACTCTGTTCAAGCAGTTGAGCAAGTGTGTGAGGCATGTGGAGCATCTGTCCATGACTCTTCTTTTTGTTTACCACCACATATGAATGCCACTGAGATGCTAGAACAGATCAATGTTGCAAACTTCAACAACAGACAAGCCTGCAATCCTTTCTCAGAGACATACAATCCAGGATGGAGGGACCATCCAAACTTTTCTTACAGGAACAACAACTCCCAAAACCATCAACATCAAGGTCAATCTCAAGGTCAATAATCTATGAGCAATCGCCAGCCAATGAATGGCAACCGTCAATAGCCATCTGGATATAGCAACAACAATAATATGAACTTCAACCAACTTCAACAAATGACTCAACCACCACAAAGTCCAGCATGGAAAGTCTCCTTGAGACTTTTGTGACTACACAGATCCAGCAGAACGATGAGTTTCAGGCACATGGCAATCTCTTGACTCCATCACACAACTTTATTCTAAAGTTAATGGGATTTTCACCTATACCAAGATGTTGGAGAACCAGATAGCTCAACAAGCTTTAGCCAACCAAAGAGCACACTTCAAGTTCTTTGCCCAGCCAACCAATTATGAATCCCAAGGAGACTTGCAAATCCATGACTCTAAGGAGTAAAGAAGTCATAGGAGGGTCTACACTGCCTTCTAGAGGAAATCTAAAGAAGTTGTTGACACCACTATTGAGGAGACTGTTGAAAACCAAAGAAAGAAATCAGCTGGAAATCTACATCAAGGTGGTTCTTCTAGCAAGCCTAATGCTCCCTTCCCTCACATGTTTTCTAATACTACAGATGATGTTAATCTCAATAAGTTTATGGATATTTTGAAAATTTGTATGTGAATCTACCTCTAGTCGAAGTCATATCTAAAATGCCCTCTTATGCCAAGTTTTGACAGACATCCTAACAAAGAAAAGGAGATCTGGTCAAGCTGAAATTGTTATGTTATCTACAAGGCTAAGCTTTATCATCCAAAATTGCATGCCTAAAAACTAGATGATCAAGGTTCTTTCACTCTCCCTTGCAATATTAGAGATTCAACTTTTGATAAAGGCCTTGTTGATCTTGGTGCTAGCATCAGCTTGATTCATGTTTCTTTGTGGGAAAAGCTTGACTTTGGAGACTTAAAACCAACATCAATGATAATTCAGTTAGCTAATCACTCAATCAAACATCCTAGAGGAGTAATTGAAGATGTTCCCATACAGATAGGGAAGTTTTTCATTCCATGTGATTTTGTGGTCCTTGGCATTCAAGAGGATCCAGTAAACCCAGTTCTTTTTGGAAGACCATTCCTCCGTACTGCAAGTTGTCTTGTTGATGTTAGAGAAGAAAAACTCACCATTAGAGTTGGAGATGAAGAACTTGCATTATCTGTTTATGATGCCATGAAAGAACCCAGATCTAATAAATACCTTTGTCTGATAGATACTATTTATATGCTGCTTGAAAAATATAACAAATTCTATTAAGACTTTCCCTGATGATTTTGAAAGAGAAGATAACAAAGAAGACACAAAAGTCACCTTCAATGAGGAGAATCATGAAGACTTGAAGATTTCAACAAGTGAGGAAGAACCAAAGAAGAATGAGGAAAGCAATACCGCTACTCCAAATAAATGGGTAAAATTTAAACCCCTCCCACTGGGGTTGAGGTATGCCTTCTTAGACCCAAATTCCACCTCTCCAGTTGTTATAAATTCTTAATTTAATAAAGAACAAGAAAAAAAATTATTGAATGAACTTAGAAGCTATAAATATGTAATAGGGTACTCAATTGATGACCTTAAAGGAATCAACCCATCTATTTGTATGCACCGAATAGCTTTAGAAGAAAATGCTAAACCTTGCACATTTCCTAATTAATTGTTCAAAACTCTAATTTATCTTTTGCTTTGCTAGTGTTAGCATAGTTAGCTTAATTGTTTGTCTACTTAGCCAATTCCATTTCTCATAACTAGTTTTCCCTTTCTAGTGTAGTTAGCGCCTGTTCTTACCTACTTGTGCTAGATTTTGCTAGTTTAGTTCACTATTTGCTTTCTTATTGTAATTTCTAGTTTAGCGTAATTAGTTTGCTCTTCTTGCCTTGTTTAACAAGATTTTTCTCTAGATTTATAATTAGGATTGCTCTTTCCTAGCTTAGTGTAATTGTCTCTCTTGCCTAGTTTCATAACATTATTTGTGTAAGGTTAGATTATGTTTGATTCTTGTGTATAAATCTTGCTTTTTCACTTAGTGTAATGCAAACCCCCAAGTCAAACTTTAAAATACCAACACTCCACAATAGGAACCTAGCAAGTAATCTTATCTCTAGTGCCCCCCTCTCCCTTGGTTTTGATCCTGATTTTCCATTCCTATACTACTCCCAAGCCCATGAACATGTAGAATTGTATATTAGTATGTTCGAAACAAGTTTTATAAATATCAAAAGACCCAAGTATGTGCCTCATGCACATCTAGCCATATAAACTGGCTAGGGGTCACATGGACGCACAAGGGTCTAAAGTAAATATAACATAATGCTACATCCTTACAAAATAACACAAGAAAGGGAGCTATATACATCAGAGTCTACAATTGACCCTTTCCTATTTTTTTACTAATCTTTCTCCTTGAGTTAGCTTCATTTTCATGCTCCTCTGGTTCCTCTCTCCCAATACATGATAGGAAAGGTTAGAGTATGCAAGAAGATTTTTGCTTCCTTCCTCTTTGTTGCCAATGCTGAGTTTGGCAATCATCTCTTCTAAATTCTCATCGAACAAGACATCCATACCAAGTTCATTGCAAATAGAGTTCCAAATAGTGCACACCTACTAACATTTAGTAAAAAGGTTCTACTTTCTTTCACAAGCATCAAATAATGTTAATGGATTCATTTTATTTCTTTACTCAATCGTCAGCAGCCCAATGTTGTGGCATATTTTAAACACACAATGGATCCAACGTTGGACATGGTCATGAAATCATATATGATCCATGAGATTGATCTAACTCCCCTTGTTTCTCACCATATCCCATATATAATTCTTGGAGTTAATCAATTTCCACTTCCATATGTCCCTAGAAGTGAAATGATGTTTAAATTCTTTCCGTATTGTAGTCATTATGTTTATGGCTCTAGAATAGCCTACTCTCATTCTTGTAATAAATCTCAACCCTTTGAATAGAGCATGTACATACTTGGCCCACACCTTTTGATTTTCAAGGAAGCAACAAATTCTTTTGATGGTTCACTATCTAGATATTACACTAGGGGGCTACTGATCATATCCCCCTTCTTTTGATATCTCCACTTTGGAATACATTATTGAATGATAGGAACCAGCCCACTAAAAATTAGACATATTCATTCCCATTCTCTCAAGTAACACATGTAGAATTTTCCTTATTGTGCCTAGAAAATAAGCATCCCTTCAATAGTTGATAAAATGATAGATGCTCAAACAACCACAAATGTTTTACATGTAGGCCATCTAGATATGATTTCATCTAAGCGATCAATTCATTTTTCAGAGCATTTGACAGTTAGATCATCACTTGCTAGTGCTAAGTGCATATAACTTGTTAGTAGTGTCCCTACTTGTACATTCATTGTTGTGGATAGACTATCAGATTCATGAAAAATATTTTTGTAGAGAAATAGATTAGTTTTTTTTCATTGATGCACAACCTTGTATACACTAAATTTTTACAGTACCACTTTTAGTTCCTCCATGTTTTTTGTTTTAGCTTCCAAAAATGTAAGAACATCATCTACAAAAATCAAGTACTAAATTTTTATGACATGGACAATATGTTTGTAGGTATGCATATATATGTATGTGTATCTGTGTATAAAATGTGACCAAGCAAATGAATGCCAGAAGTAGAAATGAGATATGCTTTAGGCACACCACACACTTTTGATATTTGTGGGGCATGCTATTAGCACACTCTACTGAAAACAATCCATTAGAGAACAATTTTGGGATGTAATACAAAATGGAGGCAAGTTGATGTCAAATCAACGAGGAACACAAAGGCACTAGAGCTGATTGTTTTCTGGGGTTTCTAGAGCATAGAGTTAGGATTTTGATGGTTCATCTTAGTTTGTTAAATTACACTAAAGGATTATGGAATATGTATACATCATGGTCAATGAAACAATACACCCTTGTCACAATAAAAAAATTCTCCTAACTATACTCAAACTCGATTTTGAAAAAGCTTTTGACAACATCAACCGCATTTTCTGCTTTCATGTATGTAAGGATATGGTTTTCCTACTAGATGGAATAACGGGATTAAATTGTGTATAAATCTTTGTCACTTTTCCACCATCACAAATGGCAGCCCCCTTTGGTCACTTCATTAGTACAAACAGACTTAAACAAGGGGATCCTTGATCCCCTTACCTTATCATTTTGGTTTGACTCCGATAAGATCATTCTATATGATGATGACACCATTTCCTTTCTAAAACCAAATTATATGAGCATCATCAACATCATCCATTTACTAGGCATATTTTCACATTTATCGAGACCTAAAATCAACTTCCCAAAATCTACAATTATTGGAATACACATTATAAAAAGTGATATAGATAGATTTGCACACATGGTACAAATTAAAAAAGAGAGTTTTCCAATCACGTATCTAGTTCTTTTGTTTTTTCCACAACCTTTGCTTACTTTCATGTTGGAACCCTTCATATCATCCTTTTTATAGAACCTCTGCCAGTGAAAAACACTTACACTTAGTCTTGTGGGTCGTCTCACCCTCCTCATTACATCACCTACTTCCAATATCACATACTATCTTAGTTTTATATCTATCTAAATCAAGGTTATAAACCAAATTGACATTCCAAGGAAATAGTTTCTATGGGGATACAATATAAAAAAACCACACCCAGTGAAATGGGACAAATTATGTAGACCAAAACAACAATGTGCATGGGGAATAATCAACCTCAAATTACATATGCAATGTCTCATTCATAAAACCACATCCATATTATGTTAAAAAAACATACCATATGGAAACACACATCATTAAAACATATTGTACTAATTAAAACCGTTGGTAAACCATCCCAAAGAAGGGCACATCATCATTATAGCGATATATCATCAACACTATGTACATCATACTATCACAATGCCTCCACACTCACACAAACACATAAACTTCTTGTTTGACCCTTGCATTAGTGGGTGCAACATAAAAAATATGAAAATCAACATTAACATTCCTCTCCGACTATCCTGCAACACCACAAATTTTGCACTAATAATTATAAACTCAAATAAAAAAAATCTATTTAAAGATTCATCCGAGAGTCTTTCAATAAAAAATGAGATTGACCACAAATCAACCACACATTCTAATATTTCACACTTAATCATATAAGATGAAAATGGGGAAACGCATATACACCAGAACTAGATATCACCATTTTTAGTCACCTGGGTATCGAGAATGTTTTTGGTAGACTATGGAAAATAAAATATCCCACAAAATACTATCATTCTCATATGGATTATAGGACATGACAAATTTCTCACCACGGAGAACTAGATTAAGATAGGTTTATAGGGCACCACAATATGCCACATGTTCCATATTGCATAGGAAAATATAAAACACATTTTTTTACTCTTTGCGTACACAAAAAATATATGGAACACAAATCTGAATACCCCCAATATACACATTGCAATGTAATGAACACCATCATCTAGATTATCAAAGCTGGGCCAAAAAATACCAAATTACACCCTCAAATATCCTAGCCATTTCCATATTTTGGACTTTTTGAAAGAAATATATAATAGAATATTTAAAAATGAGGATACAAATTTAAACTAACTAAAAAAAGAATTGATTACTTTGTATGATGACATGTACTCGTCATACAGTTGATACAAATATTGGCGCTAACATTAAAGAAGGCAAAGACACACATGTACTACAATAGAAAGATATGGAAATCTATTAGGATAAATTCTCTATAGAGAATGTTAAAGATAAATACTATTTCATTTATTGTGTAAATGGGTTGGCCCATATGATTGTCTTAAGTCCCAATCATGCTTGAGTCCCAATCATGTTTGAGCTACAAGTTTGTAAGTGTTACCTCCTCCTACATATACGAAAGGGGCTTGTTTTATCAATATGTCGACTAGGCTTTTATTTTCTTCTTTACATAATTAATTCTTGATGAATAAATTAATTCAGTCTATAGGCTTTGGTTTAGGTTCAATCAACTAAGCTTAGGTCCATCAATCAATCTCTTATAAACCCCGTTCGCTGAATCTATATGGGGCCTTGTGTTAGGCCTGTGTAGGCTATCTTTCACCTATGGTTTCACCCAAACTTGAAACTCTATGCCCTCTGGCAACACAATTCCCATGCTCACAGCCAACACACTCCATCAAAACTTAGTCATCCTTTGTTAGTACATATATTATTGAGGCTTTCCTAGGGGTATCTACCTCATGAACTCTTATATGTGTTTGCTTAATCTTTTAAAATTATGTTTATCTGTAACTCAGTTGGTAATGACAAACAAATTTCATCATCGATGTAGACTTGCAGATTGATAGACTTGCATGCCATTTCAATTGAGATGGAGATACCAAAAGGGTTGACACTAGTCCTATAGTGTGGAGGTAACTAATTAAAGCATTACTATCAGTGACAGAGCCAACCCTCTTAAGCAAGGGACACAAAAAAAGTTAAATATTTAATTTTTGTGTACTATTACTTTTTGTTTACATCAAAGATAAATCAATCTCTAATTATTTCTATGAGACAAATAGAGTGTTAGCATGTCTCATATAGATGTTATTGACCCTTTAACCTTTTACTTGGATCCCATACATGAAAATGACTATATTTTCATTAATAAAAGATTATTAGGAATGTGTCTCCCTGCATTATGGACTATTTAATTTCCGAATTCAACTAAAATTTTGCAATATATATGTGTTATTTCCTTAGATTATGTATCCTATAACATGTTACAGATATATAAGATGTGTATGAGATGGCAACCACTGACATAAAAAAGGCATAACTTTTCTTGTACCTGATTATCTCCTTCTTAAATTGGTTTTCAAAAGATGAAGGTCGTATTGATAAGATCATATAAATTTTGTGTTCAACATTGATTGTGTGGGTTATTATCTATATTTCAGGATGACACAAGTATTCTTTTATATGGTGAGATTGACAAATATAGTAAAAGAAAATAATGAAATAAACATTTAATTTGTTTAGTGGTACCATGCGATAAGTTGTTATAATACACAAATTAAGAGAAAAAATATAGTAATTTAAATATACACAATATACATACCATAATGTTAAAATTTTTCATTTGTTATACATGATAAAAAAAATATAACAATAATTTATAGTGGCTAAAATATAAAATAATGATTTCTATGTAAAGTTGGTACCCTAGAAAATACTTAAACTACATTGTATATGACATTACAAAAAATTTAATGGTTTACATTAGAGAAACAACATTTTACATAACATTTGAGTGAAAGCATGACTCTATAATTGATTCAATAAGGAAAATTCATTTTTTCTCATAAATAAAAAATTGATGCCTAACTTGAAAGAGTTGTTCACTCGGATAAACTAACATCATGAAACAACTAATATGATATTATATTGTTGAATGAAAAATAATAAATAATATAATTAAAATTATATATATTATGACATATTTTTGTTTTATCATATATATCATGAAAATTAAAATGTACAAAAGTGTACATTTTTTTGAAAAATTATTAATAAATACATGTTGAAACCATGCACTATGAAAAAAAATATGTTTATTGAGGTTTACCTCTACTAGTATTCATCACATTACAATACATAACAAATTAACTTACATGATTAACACATGCATCATATACACATATGAAGCAATGTCCTCTTTGTATTTGTTTTACATATAGCTATTTATACATGATATAAAAATATTTCATTTATTCACATAATGTGTTGTTAATTATTCATGTTGGATAGATTTCATTAAATGTACAAATTAGAAAGTTAAAACTATTCTATGAATTTTTTGAAATATTTATTAATATGTTTAATAAATATAATACAAGTTATTTCCAAAATATCAAGACATATTTATGAAAACAAGGTTATGTCATTTAGTTATTAAAATTTTTCCCTGAATAATATGTGATGTTTCTCTACATTTTGTTGTATACTTTTATATTCTTTAACCTATTTATATTTTGTTTCACATGTGATTTCTTACCATAAATCATATTGGTAACCATGCTATATCTAAAAAATAGAGTTGCACACTTTCAAAGAGATGTATGGACGTGCAATGTCAAAAATATATGAAAATATATGCTAACTATGATACCTTAAAATTATAATACATATATATGTTAGTAAAAATCCAAAATTCAATAGGGGACACGTGCCCCTTCTTTCCTCCTTAGTTTTGACACTGGTTAATGTCCAAAAGTATTTTGGGATTACCTGAAATGAGAGGAATATTCATTGGTTAGATGCCAATTAATGATCAAATTTCATAACAATCCTACTCGTAGGAGGAAATTTGGAATAAAGAATGATGTTTTTTGTTATGGCGATAAAAATTCTAAACTATATTACATCATTGATTGGACAAAAGATGAAATTATTCTGACTCACACACCAGAAAAGTTTTATAGATTACACACCAAATCAGACAATATAATATTTTTTTTCGTGATGAGTTTCTTTGTTTTTACAAAGCAATTTTCGGAGAACCTAATATACTCATGACACCACAAAGACTTTCAATATTAAACAAAAAATCTGAAAATATGAAATTTAATTTGCTACACAGATTCCTAGTAGGAGTGGAACTTGCACACGAAGAATTGGAGCAATTTGTAACCCTATAAAATGATGGAAAAACTTACTATATGACCGATCCTATAAAGACTTGATCATATCCAATTGAAATTCATTATAGTGTACAAAATGCATTTCTCTCTTCTTGTTTTACTAGGGGTGGGGTTTTGAAGAGGAGAGAGGAGGATTTACTACACTGCGATTGGTTATCCTGTAAGAATATTATAGGACTAGTCCCATACTACACTTTTTAGGTGTGTTTGAATGAACGATCTTTCAATTAATGACTTTTGCTGGTTTTTATAACACACACAACTGACATCAATGAGGAGCCCTAGTGAACCTTCCCTTCTTGGACAAGAACAACCTCTAGGCCCAACGATATATTCACTTGATTACATTTTTGTTTTTTTTTTGAAAACTGATTACATTTTTGTTAGATTTTATATTTACTTACTTTGAAATAATAAAAAAGAATATTGAAAGCTCTATATGGCATCCTTATACACGGTAATTGTTGATCCAGGGGAAGCATGGTCTGCCCCCATAAAAATTAAATATTAGGTATAAATCTATATGTAAATGTATGTATATTTACATTGGTGTATCTATATATACACACACAAATATATATATATATATATATATATATATATATATGCATATATATATATGTATACACACACACTTATATATATATATATATATATATATATATATATATATATATATATATATATATATATATATATATATATATATATATATATATATATATATATAGCGATCCAGTGAGAAACATCTTACGGTGAGAGCATGAGAGGCATTTGAATAACTATAAATTAGTAACTATCTTTTAAAATCCAACTATATAGATGGAAAAAGCATCATTTCGTTTACCTTTTAGTAAAAAATCATTGCAATTAGACATTGTTTACATGCCCATATGTACAATATACACTTTTTACATCCAACGGTCAGGCTGAAATTCAATATAGAGCGTCGAAAAATATTTGGTTGTTGTGAATGATCTACAAATTGGATGGTGATTAAATTTTATTGGAAGGTAGATATTAAGGTATACTTGTAATCTATAGGGTTGGATTATGAAAAATTGATCTATGTGGAGAGTTATTCAAATGTCTCTCATACTCTCACCAGATATGTTTCTCACTGGATCGTTTCCCTATATATATATATTTATATATATGCATATATACATATATACATACATAATAGATAAATATTTATTTATATATACATAATATACATATCTATATTACTATAAAATGATTGAATCTTTTTAGTTAACTACAAGTTCACCACTAACCAATCAGATTGCGGCGATTTTGAAATGTTGTAATTTCCTTCAGGCTCTCTCTTTCTAGATTTTTCCACTACTTTTCTTCTTAAAACCAAAATCACACTAACACATCCCGTCTTAACAATTTCCACTACCCACGTTCTCCATCAGTGCTTCCACTTCAGAACCTCTCTCTAATTCTTTCCCATCTCGTGCATTGTGCAGTTTCCTTTTCCCAATAAACTGATGCCCACTACCAATTTTAAGTTTTTACAACAAAATGTGAAAATCTCTCGTACTATGATCTCTTGTTGCTTGTTCACCATACCAAACGGTTTCTTTATTCTCTACATGATTCCCATCTCCCATAATCTTATCTCTCTTATTTGTAAATCTCTACATTTTGAACAAACCAAAGATTTCATCCACGTACATTTCTTCACTTCTTTTATCCTATGTTTCAGTTCACATCTGCAGCAAACCCGCTACTCTCAAGACCCACGGCCATATAGCCCTATGTGGCGGTCTCTTCCAAACTATCGTACCCTCAAGAGCTAACATCTCCATCTTTCTGTTTCGGATTTCATCTGCCATAGGGTTGACTTCTGTTCTCAAGTACCTGATGAAACTCTGATGGCCGCCATTGAGGACTTAGAAGCTCAATCATGTACAGATAGAAGAAGCAGTCTAAGCCAAGCCAAGCCTACTCTAGAGATGCACACACTCAACACTTTGTACCATAAAGTCTCTTAGGCTCCTCTCGACATTTATTTTATGCCATAACTAAATATTTCTTTCCATTGTTGTGCATACAAAGAGACTTGAGTCTTAATTCAAGGAAGTGGTAGAGCCAACCCAGTTGTGAAGGAGGACACATATAAAGTATCATTAAAAGTTCATACTGAATTTATATTTCTTTATTTACATAATAAATAAAAGATCTCCAATTATTGCCATGAGACAAAGAGAGAATCTACTTATCCTTAAGACTTATTATTAACCTATTTATCTTAATTTGAATATGATAATTAATGGATCTTACATCGATAAAAAAATCTCAAGATATATCTCCCTACTTTGTGGACTGCCTAATTTCCATGTACAATTATAATACTCATATATCTATTTTTATTATTAACGAAGATTATGTATCTTATAATATGCTATGTATATTTAAAACACATCATAGACCACAACCACTAACATAGAAAATGTATAACGTTTCTTGTATGAGACCACCACTTTATTAAATTAGTTCCTCATGAATTTAGATCGTCTTAAAAGAATCACATGTATTTTATGATCAACATTATTTGTGGATGATTATTTATTTTCTTTGATCGTGCACACCATTTTGAATGTGATGATAATTCAAAGTAAGTTTTCACATATAATATGATAAAATTGAATTGTAAAGTTGATACCATATAATAATTATATTATATAAATTGAAAGATATATAATATAATAAAATTCAGCCAAACAATATAGACATTATGACATTAAATTATTCATAATTTTACCTAAACAATGAATACATGTTATGAAAAAATTATTAGACATTGAATCATAAATATATTCATTTCTATCTAATGTCAAAAATAAATAAAATACCAAGTACATTGTATTTTACATTATAATAAAAATAATATGTATAAATTAGAAAAATCACATTTGTTTAAAGTTGCATATAGAAGTATGACTGAATAGTCAATCTACTAAAAAAGACAAAATATTTAAATAAGTGAGACATTAATGATTAACATTCAAGACGCGTTGTACAATCTAGTTAATCTAACATAATGAAAAAAACCAACATGTTATTAATAGTCATATCATAAAGAGTAAATCATATGAAATAATTCTCTATCTTTTTTTATATTATTATATATTTATATTATTTTATTAATTTATCATATAATAATACATGATGTGTTATTATTTTACCAAATACATTTGATGTATAAAAATATATATTTTAAAAATATCGTTACAATATATCGTTAAACCATAAACAAAAAGAAATTTTTGAAATTGAGTATTTTTTGTCTATTTTATAATGTATTATATCTGAATTAAAGAAAAATCATCCTACATCATGAGAATAAGCAAACTAAATACTCACATAACTAAGTACTAAGTGTACTTGTTCTATGTATAATTATATATACATGATATAATAATTTGTACATTCTAATAAAGTATAAGTAACTATCCATGTTGGATTGTCTATTTCATCAATATATATGGTTATATTTATAGCTAATAACTTGACATTAGTATATGTATTCGTGATATAATTGTGAATATATTTATTAAAATTAATATAAATTCATAAATATCAAGATTTATTTATGAAAGTAAAAAATGTCATAATTTATATAAAACTTGTCTTATTTTCATGTGTTTTTATTTGTGTTTTCTAACATATATTACATTTATAATGAGATTATTGGTTGTTAAAACTCTATAAATTATGATAGGGTATGTATAAGCGTGTATTGAAGATAACACCTAAAAATAAATGTTAATTGTGATACCATGTTAAATACATATTATATATATCTTTACAAAATCCAAAAATTGAGGGGGGGAGTGCCCCTGCTTGACCCCCTCAATCCGCCATTGATTCAAGGATGCGTGAGATCCCATTCATGGTTATATCTTACAGAAGCTTTACAGTCATGCTTGGACAGTTACTTATTTACTTTGTTGTGGGATATTATTTTATTGAGTTCGTTAGTGACTCCTCCAAGTTAGGGTTGTCATCTAGACTCTGGAATGATTGATTGTCTAACAAAGCATCCGTGATAGAACGGTGCAGTTTGAAGCCACCATCACATTGGTATATTAATTTAAATCATACTAGCTTTTCTCATGAGCAAACGTAGGGGAAGTGTGGCCGACAGAGGCCATGCCCCCACCTAAAAAAAAGTAGAAATTAAATGAAAAAACATGTGTCAGTCCATGATATCCCCAACAATGGTAGTAACTATTTCTCTCCTCACATAAATCCATTGCATAGAATGGGAGACTCCTACACCGTCGCATTGGATGCGAGACTCCCACACCAGTATGCACATTACGTTCTTTCACCCCTATTTCTTAACTAATATAACAATTGCGATTTGGCGTAAGATTGTCATTTTTAAACCTATGCTTAGATGATAAGATGGTAACAAAAAGAAGACTTCCAACTAAGGCATACATTGTCCCGTGGGATTATGAAAACTCATTGGTTAATTTCTTTAAAGCGACATTCTCTTTTCCACCCAACAATATTTGTGTTAGGTTTGGAAATACTTTTGTGGTGTGCATGTGTGATGATGCAATTCAATTTTGTATCAGTTGTGAGTAAAATTTATTCTTTAGGTATGTCCGACAACAGAAATTTTGTCTTATTATATATCTTTCTTCACTTTAGTTCCATAATAGAATTATTTTCTAACAATGAAAGATTTTCAGACACTACTTTGTGAAACGGTGTATGGAGACACTCTCTGGAGGCTTTTTATGTAAATTGTTGTACTGATAAGATTATTGTCTTTAAGTTATTTTGTTCTCCTTTTACGGTCAAGTTCATAAATATTTCCCTCTTATGTGATGGCAATTGAATAATACATCTTATTTTCTTATGCAATAGAAACATATAGGGGAAAAGATACATGTTTGTGTAATAGTGACATCTGAATTTACAAAAGACATTCATATCGGTACATACATAACTAAAGCTATTCATATATATGAATGTAATAATTCTAACTGACCACATAAATAGACATCCATATGCATCATGACTAATATAAACACCAAAATGCAAGATTGCTTTACTTCTCAAGTTTGTATTCATTTTTTTCATACTTCGCCATTGACTATGCAATTTTGTTCTATTATAGAAGGTAAGCTTTATTCCCATTGCTCTTCTATGAAAGTTAAGCTCTACTGGCCGGTTCTCATATCCTTATTTTAACTGTCTTAGAAATTGTTGATCGTTGTTAGTGTGTAGCAAACACCACTCGTGAACTAACTCTTATTTGATTTCATAAGAGTTACACTTGTCCTTACTTTTTTTTGTGACTTACAGAACCTATCCCGGGCGAGCCCGATCTGATAAACTCTCGAGGCATGAGAGGGTGTGCTTGGTCACCCACCTCCTTTACCAAATCAGCATGGTCAGTTACTTATTTACTTTGTTGCATGGTATTATTTTATTGAGATGTACAAGAAAGTCAGTCAGTGACTCCTCCAAACTAGGGATGTTCATCCAGACTCTCGAATGATTTATTTTCTAGCAAAGTATCCATGATAGAACAGTGTAGTTTGAAGCAACCATCACACTGATATATTAATTTAAATCATAATAATTTTTCTGACTCAGATGGTTTGGAGATGTGTAGCGCAGACCGATTAATGCATCTATACAAGAACAATTAATAGATGAAGAGGAAGATCTAAATTAACTTGGGAAAAGCTTATAAAGAGAGATTTTGAATCTCAACATCTCAACCAAAATATGACCCATGATAGAGCTGAATGGAAATGAATGATTCATGTATCCGACCCCAACATAGTTGGGATTGAGGTTTAGATGATGATGATGATGATGATGATGATGATGATGATGATGATGATGACTAATTTTACTTATGAGCAAGGGTGGAGGAAGTGGGGGCTGAAAGAGGCCATGCCCCTCACCTAAAAAAATAGAAATTAATTGAAAAAATATGTGTCCATCATTGATATCCACAACATGGACTCTAACTATTTCTCTCCGCACAGAAGGCCATCACATTGAATGTGAGACTCCCACACCATCACATTGGAGGAGAGACTCTCGGACCAGTCTGGATGTTATGTTCCTTCATCCCTATTTCTTAACTAATATAACAATTGTGATTTGGCGTTAGACCATCATTCTTTTGTTCTTGGCCTCTGCTTAGATGACAAGATGGAAATAGAAAGAAGACTTCCAAGTAATGCATACATCATCCCACATGACTACAAAATCTCATTGGTTAATTTTTTTTAAATGATATTCTCTTTTCCACCCAGTAATATTTGTGCTAGGTTTTGAAGCACTTCTGTGGTGTACATGCGTGATGATGTGATTCGATTTCAGATTAGTTGTGAGTAAAATTTATTCTTTAGGTACTACCAGGTAGCAACTATTTTGTCTTATTGTATATCTTTCTTCACTTTAGTTTCATAATAGAATTATATTGTAATTAGTTTCAAACAATGAAAGATTTCCAGACACTACTTTGTGAGAACAATGTATAGAGACATTATGTGGAGGCTTTTTCTATAAACTGTTACACGGGTAAGATTGTCGTCTTTAAGTTGTTTTGTTCTCCTTTACGGTCAAGTTTGTAAGGTATTTCCCTCTTATCTGATGACAATTGAATAATACATCTTATTTTCTTCTACAATAGAAACATATAAGGGGAAAGATACCGCTTTGTGCAACAGTGACATCTAAATTTACAAAGGCATTCATATTGGTATATAACCAAAGCTATCATATATAAGAATGTAATACTTCTAACCAGCCACATAAGTGGATATCCCTATGCATCATCACTAATATAAACACCAAAATGCAAGATTACTTTACTTCTCAAATTTGTATTCATTTTTTACATACTTTGACATTTACTATGCAGTTTTGTTCTATTATGAAAGGTAAGCTTTATTTCCATTGCTCTCCTATGAAAGTTACACCCTACTGGTTGATTCTCATATCCTTATTTGAATTGTCTTAGAAATTGTAGATCGTTGTTGGTGTGTAGAAAACATCACTCATGAACCAACTCTTATTTGATTTCATAAGAGTTGCACTTGTCCTTATATTTTTTTTGGTGACCGAGAGAACCTATCCCAGGCGAGCCCGATCTAATAAACTCTCGAGGTATGAAAAGGTGTGGTATGATCACTTGTTCCTGCCCCAAATCAACATGGTCATTTACTTATTTACTTTGTTGCATGGTATTATTTTATTAAGTTGTGCATCTTATTTACTTTGTCATAGGGTATTATTTTATTGATTTGTGCAAAGTCGGTCAGTGATTCCTCCAAGCTAGGTATGTTCATCCAGACTCTTGAATGATTGATTGTCTAGCAAAGCATCTGTGATAGAACGGTGCAGTTTGAAACAACCATCACATTGGTATATTAATTTAAATCATACTAATTTTTCTTATGAGCAAGGGCGAAGGAAGTGGGATCCGGTAGAGGCCATGCCCCCCACCTAAAAAAAAGAAATTAATTGAAAAAAATTGTGTCAGTCCATGATATCCACAACATGGACTGTGAACGTGAGATCCCACACCATCGCATTGGACGCGAGACTCCTGCACCACTCTACACGTAATGTTCCTTCACCCTTATTGTTTAACTAATATAACAATTGTGATTTGGTGTTATACCATCATTCTTAAGTTTTTGACCTCTGCTAAGATGATAAGATGGAAACAGAAAGAAGACTTCAACTAAGGCATACATCGTCCCTTGGGACTGCAAAATCTCATTGGTTAATTTTTTTTAAAGCGACATTCTCTTTTCCACCCAACAATATTTGTGCTAGGTTTGGAAACACTTCTGCGTACACATGCACATGATGGAATTTGATTTCAGATCAGTTGTGAGTAAAATTTAGTCTTGAGGTACAACATGGTAGTGACTATTTTGTCTTATTATATATCTTTCTTCAATTTAGTACCATAATAGAATTATGTTGTGATTAGTTTCGAA
This sequence comes from Alisma plantago-aquatica, assembly GCA_963693085.1. Lineage (NCBI taxonomy): Eukaryota > Viridiplantae > Streptophyta > Magnoliopsida > Alismatales > Alismataceae > Alisma > Alisma plantago-aquatica. The sequence goes on from OY856409.1 coordinate 1,777,080,274, forward strand.
CAATAAAAGATTTCCAGACACTACTTTATGAAACGGTGTTAGAGACACTCTGTGGAGGCTTTTTTTTGTAATTTGTAGTCTGATCATCCCTTTTCGCGCCAAATCCGCGTGCCGTACACAAAATGCCTTCAATGAGGTTCGAACCCGGATCCTTCATTAGAACTTATCGAGCTCTTACTACCCGGACTAATGGCCAGACCACTTATCCTTATAGTGTTATGCATGTGAAATATTTTATGTCTAATCATAGTTAATATCTAACATATAATCATAGTAATTGTAATTGTGAAAGCTAAGTTTGTATGCTTGAGAAATTAATTTAACGTGTAATAATATTGGCCCTCCAACCATGTATAGCTGGTTCTGCCCTTGCTTATGACGGTTTTGAAACTACACAAAGACATTATATGAAAATGCAAACATCGTGGCTAATTTTAAATTATTAGAGGTCAATACTTAATAGGAATTATGTCACATGTTGTTTAATCAAATATAATATTAAGAGTTTCACATGCTATTGCTGATCAGATTAATCAAACTTTAGAGGGCATTATCTATTTTCATAAGTTTATTTCTAAAAAGAATTGCATATATTGCTTACAAATTCGGAAAAATACCTTCTTAGATGTATATTTTATCTTCTTATGCGTTTGCATATTTTACTTAATTATAATACAAATTTAGCTCATTATTTTTTCAATTTTATGTATAATATAAATTTTATATGTATAATATAACACATACATGTGTATGTCTGTATTAACTAGTATATTCAAATATATATATATGTATATATATATATATATATATATATATATATATATATATATATATATATATATATATATATATATATATATATATATATATATATATATATATATATATGAAATAGCTGGAGAGAGAGTCACTGCTGCCGAGGAGACATTATGTCAATATAGATTCCAACATGAGATGAAATAGATTCCAACATGAGATGAAACGAAGAGTCTAAATTTTGTGGATAACAGCAGGATAGAAAAACTGCCTAGAGTGGGACGTTGGGTTAATGGAGAGTCCAATATTTTTCAAAATATAAAGAGGACAGAGATGAGTAGTGGTGTTTAGATTGGTAGAATAGTATATATATATATATCACATACATACATACATATATTGATAGGCTTATACGCCACTTGACTTGGGATGAACATACCAAAAAGAGCGCGACCAGTTCTATAGGTTGGAGGTAACTAACTTAAGCATTAGTCTCCAAAAGTCATCTAGAATTATGCTCATTGGTATCAGATGCAAAGGAAAAAATCTCCTAACAATCCTGCGCGCGGGAGGAAACCAGAAATTAAGAGTGATCGTTTTCTTTATGGGGAAAGAAATTTTGAATTATCTTGTAAGACAACAAATGAAATTATTCTGACTCAATCCACAAAAACTTTAATGATCACACACCAAATCCGAAAATATAAAAATTTCCCACGATGAGTTTCTTTATTAATTGCAATGCTGTTTTCAGAAACCTACTACATTTGCTACGCAGCTTTAAAAGTGTGATTGTTATTCCCTCAAAAAAAAAAAAGTGTGATTGTTATTTCCTATTGCAACGCGGTTCTGAAAAGCAGACCACGCGAACGACCGTGCTCCACCTTCGGCCAAATGTCCTTCCGAGTAGGAGTTGAAGTCGCGACGCAGAGTGGGAGCAAACCGTACTTTATAAAACGATCCACCCGGACGTGCAAATACGTCTCAATCTAATTTGTGTGTTATAGTCTTTCTGTGAAGGAGGAGATCCATGGACCGGTGGGTGCCTGGCTTCGCAACCAGAAGGTTGCCGTCATCCAGCAGTTCCGGCTTTCCCACCGTTCTGGAGCTCTTGCCCACGGCCACCGTCGTCTCGAGACAGGAAGCCGAGACTCCTCTCGGCGTGCCGCCGCCAAATAAGCAGGAACTAACTACGATGTGGGTCCCGCTGAAGCCGATCAGCGAGTACGGCGTCGACTACAGCCGCTGGGCTGCAGCGATCTGCAACCCCGTCGAGATCAAGCTCCCACTAAACCTCAAGTTTGCCGCGATGCAATTCCTAGTGGATGCAGCCAGACGTGTTGCTGCGGCAGAACCGTCGGGGATGCACGTTATGGGCCCTAGTACTGCTCTTCTGGTCTCGTTCGCCGACCCTCGTCCTCGTTATGCAGATCCGACGCCATGGCGTCGTGTCCAGCTGGCTCCGGCACGTCCTGTCCCTGTAGTGGGAGAGGACATCGGCGATTCCAACGTCGTTGGAGATAGGCACAGAGATGATGAGCGGAGGCTACGCGCCGTCGGGCGGTCCGATGCGTACGTGAATGCAGAGAGCGAGACGATGATGGTGTTTAAAGCTCACAGGGATGAAGAAGGGTGTGAAGGAGGCTCTTCCGAAGAATGTTCTATTTGCTGCGAGGAGATGGCCGCCGGGGAGGAGACAGGGACCATGCCGTGCAAGCATACATTCCACGCTACTTGCATCCGCAGCTGGCTCGACCGCAACCGCGTGTGCCCAGTCTGCCGCTACAAGTTGCCAGATCCAAGAAGCTGCGGACCAAAGCTATCATATTTGGACGCAAGGCGGTGCAGATTGCTACCGTCCCCCTGACGACGGTGAATCCACATCGCTACCCACACAGCGTCCGCCGCATCAAACCTGCCATTGCAACACGTCTCACATTAATTCTCTGTACAGCTGTACATACATCTGTACATAGTGTTATGTAGGGATGTGTCTGTAGTAATATTTTTGGTCTTTAAATTATTTTCTCTATTAGATAAAATAAAATATTTAAGAGATCCAAATTAGATGAAAATTCACACATAGATTAATTTTTACATGTAGATTATGAATTTGAGGTTCATTTCCACTTTTGAAGTAGTTTTATAATTTATTTGATGATTTGAAGAAAAACTCATATTTTCCAATTCTGATTAATGCAAAGTTATAATAACTTCATTCTCAGCCTTAACGTTATCTCTTATACACTTTTTACTTAATCTTAATTGCATAATTGTCAAACTCAGTGGCATCAAACACTAACATGCATGATAACATTTAAATAGATAATTACATTAGGAACACACCCCTAGAGTGACTATCTATTTAAGGTCTATATCACCCATCTTAGTGATATCCCTTGATATGTGTTGATGAGGTATATGCCCCAAGAGTGATATCATATCATACTACTCCCCACAAAACTACTATTTCACATGTCCCATTTCACATGAATTAGTAATATGAGAAGAGATGCATAATACATATTTTTGCTTATGATAATTCACTCTAAAACTCTCCACAAGTTGGCTAGGACCTCTGTGAAAAAAGGGGACATACATGTCTCTAGTGAATACTAGGTCAATATATATGATCCAACTTGGATAACCACATATCTTCATTATATCTAGATAATATATATATATACATCTCTATTTTCATAAACGAATTCTTATTGGTGTCCCTTATCTTTACTCAACCCTCAAATCACAAGTGTATATATTTACATCTTTTAACTTCATATGTTTATCCTAGAGGGTACCTAGAAGAAATTTTGGATCTTCATCTGGGAAAATGAAACCACACATATGACTTCTTCTATGGTACCTATTCTCTCATCTTGATCCTCAATTGACATGTGGTTATTGACCTAGCTTCTTGACTTATATAGGAAGTAACTAAAATCATAAGATATGAAAAAATGAGAATATTTTTTCATCATATGCCCAAGTATATTGCTCTTATACCAAATTGTAACACCCCTTTAGAACACATGCACATTTACAAAAAAAATCTTAGCTATCTATAACTCTTGCACTTCATGGATATTACATTAATCCGGAATACATTACAAGATGACAATTAATATAGCCAATCTTAGATATGATTTATTATAAAACAAGATCTTAGAAAAGGAACAAAAAGTGTAAAAGTTGACTAAAGGAAAATTTAAGTCTTAACATCCTAAGAATGAACTCATATTACAAAAGTTTAAACATGATAAAAACAATCTCTATTGATAGTAAGAATATCCATATAGTTGACATCCCACTAGATTAAGTCCTTCTAGGTTGTTGTACTAAACCCTATTGTCTCATGATCCTCACATGTGGACATCTCATTCCCATCTATGTACAAATAGGATATTTGTAAGATTAAGTTGCATGGAATTCTTTTTTATTAACATAAGCATATAGTATAACTAAAAACCGAAGTGGATTACTAAAAGCTTTGAAATTAAACTAAAAATTGGAAACTCACAATGAATATGATATCTTTCATATGGAAAATAGGATGTAAGCTAATAAGATAAGTCTATTAGTTAAAACCCTACTCGTGTTTATAGGAGGGGGAACCTAAAAAGTGAACTCAAACACTAATGGGCCAAGCATGCTTAGGCCCATATAAATAATAAGATAATAATTACAACACTCCCCCTTAAGCTGGATCATGGATGAAACACATGTCCATCTTGTCAATACATAAAAGTAAAGATAGCAATAGCCAATATAAGAAATAGATCTCCCTTGTCAAGAAATGATCTCCCTCTAAATCTTCTAATGTAGAAATTGAAGCACTCTAACACTCCCCCCTAAATAATATAACACACAGCAGGTTTCAAGCACACGTTCTCCCACTAGAAGAATTAATTACATATGAGACTTTCCCTGAAATTAATAGTCTCCACTCTTAGGAGCAATCAAGAATAATCATTAAAATCTTTAGCGAGCATCCAAAGTAGCTGATGGTGGAGATATTTGTATAAGCCCATCAAGTTATGATTGTTGTCAGTAAAGTTTTGCATAAGAAGCACCAACATCAGAATAATACACAGTAGTTGCGATAAGAGAACTACTATAGAAATATTAAGCTATGCCAATTTAGCAATGTATTTGAGATACACTTCTATAGGTAAGATACACTATAACATGTGTCAACAAAATACAAACAAAAATGTGGTAACTAACAACATGTATATTTTAATCATCTTCTTTTATCTCTATATCTCCCCTTGACACCAACCATGGAAAGAATGAAATGAGTGGTTAGGGTAGAAAGTCAGAAACAATGGCAGATGGGATGGATATGCAGCCAAAAGGTGGAAAAAGTAAGTGGTAATGCGAATTAGTGTGTTATATGACCAGATATTCATATCTGGGTTAAAAAATGAATGGGTCCTTGTACAACCCAAAAAGCCCATGTTACAAATAAAGTCAAAATCAGATTCAATTAAAGACCTGATTAGAAATAGGAGTAATGTGTAGGAAGAAGTCACATGGCTTGTGCAAATATCGATGCCATTTTATTTTATTGTACAAACAATCCAAGATGCTCCTCTAGACTTGCAAGAATGGGCTGAGGCCATACCCATGCATCCAATTTGGGGTTCCGAAAGAAGATTGGAGTTGACCTAGGATCCCTAGTTTTCTCGAGTGGAGATAGAGATTGAAGACAACCTCTGTTGTTGGAGGAAGTGGGGAGGGCATGGGGACTTTGAGTATCCGACAGGAATGCTCCTAGGAGGAAACCTATATTTTAGGAGATGTGCCATGCCTTCACATGTGACAACTACAACAACAGTAGAGGAAGATGGACACAAACACTTCTCAATAGGCGGTAGCACTGATTATTGGTTGTATTCCTTGGGAGCCATCATATGATGATTGTAACTAGGAAACTTTGTACTTGATTTGCCTAGTAATGAAAAACAATTCCACTTATTATGTTTGTTTTTTATATTAAGATACATGATAAAACTGATATTGTCCTAAGAATGTTTTGAATTGATAACATGTGGTTTGGGTTAAGGACCTAAACCTGAGATTAGATGTATAATTAGAGTATTCATTCTTGTTATGTCCCTAGTCAGGTAATTATTGGGCATTTTATAGGAAAATAGTAGTATAGAAGACTAGCATGTACAATTAGTGATGACTATGTCTCTTTAATCATGATATTGGATAGGAAATCATATACATGGGTACTTGTTAGAGTATAAGTTGTGCTAGATAGACCAACCATGAGATTGGCACATAGAACTCATGTAATGACATGTCAGAGTTATATCTCAATCTAACAATGGTGACTCTGATCTTAGACCTAAAGTCACTATAATAATCACATGTTGTTATGTGTGCTTTGACCAGTACCAACGTATTATGAATAAGGGTTTCCAAAAAAGATAGTATTTCGTGCATTGTGACACATGGAGGAATATATTGTGAGTGATGTAGATGAAATTTGTCCCTCCTCTAGAGTGATATCCTAGACACTTGAAAAGAAAGACTATGAATGCATGGCCATTCTCATGTGAGTCAATATATTATATTGAGCTCACAAATCTCGAATAGTCTACTCTAACTCAAGGAACATTGATTGTATTTTAAGAGGGTGGCATTCCATGACTTGATTTCAATCTAAATATTTGCAACAAAGGGATTGTACAATAATGGTAACATTTATCATCTAGTTGTTCTCTAACTCATTCCTATTACTTGGGTGGAAGTGATGTGCATCTAGTCACCAACCTTTTTCTTATGAGGTTTTGAACATCACTATCTATGTAATTAGGAACCTACCGTGTCACACATAGAAGGACACATAAGGGAATTGGAGTTCACAGTGAAACAAATGATTAGAATGGTTCTGAATGATTAAAAGGTTGTTTTCCTATCTGATCAAGCGATAAGAATGTCTGGTCAACCGATCAGATTGGTGGGGTTAATTGATCAATTGACTATCATTTGGTTGACTACATGTTCCACTATATTGGCTCAGTCAGCCCATCCAATAACCTGGTCAGCCGATCAGAATTCAACACGGAAGGTCTCAAATTAGAAAGAAACTCAAATCTAGATCTGAACTGACCTAATTGACCAATTGGAATGCTTTGTTGATTCCAAAAGGACTCTTATCACTGAATCAGTTAATCTGATCGGCTGATTAGAATCCAGTATAACTTTCTAGTATGGGACTATGTTTTGCATTGTGATTAAGAAAGAGATTAGAATTAGGGTTTTCTAAGCCCATGACTCTCCTATATAAAGGGGTCACGTCTCAAAGGGTTTGATATATCTTTTAATACAACTTGTGTGACAAGTTATCCGTTGTATCTATCTTATAGAGAGGTAGAAATCTAAAGTATGGCTTCCTGAGATAGGAGAAGAAAGGGAGTTCTTAGAGGACTAGCACGTTGATAACTCCTATATCTCTTCAACTTGGAGGACAAGGTGATGCACCACATTCTCCCTCATCCACATAGACAAAGTAGAGACTGAGGCACACATGCATAGGATTGGAGAAAATGTTCCACAAGATTACAACAAAATGCCACAAAGAAGATGTATGTGCAACAACTTGGTGGCCAATCCTGATTTCTTCTAGAAATATTCACATATCTTAGCATCCGATTTGGATCTTGATCCAGAAGATCGATTTCTCACAAAAAAGATGCATCTAGTTGTTGGACAAATTGTGTGGAAAGGTTTAACCTGTATCCATTCCTATGTATCTTGTTCACTAATGTTTTATAGATGCAACAAATCCAACGACTTGGGTATAAAGAGAAGATTTTGTTTTTTATTTCACGACACCCCCTTTCCAAAAACCCTACAGTGAGTGGTATCAAAGCCGATGTCGTATGCTTTTAAAGCAATTTGGGTTTTGAAACACAAATGATTTGTTAGATGAATAATGTGCAAACTTGCAACCATGTTTATCACCTAACATCATACACACACACACATATATATTGATATATATATATATATATATATATATATATATATATTCTAATGCAGTGCCTTAAAAATCTATTTTTTTTGGTAGATGCAGATATGGAATTTAGATAATTGTGGTGTGATCAGAATCATGTAATATCGTTGTTTTGATTTTGATCAAACATCATGTAACATTTATATGGGTTGTCTGCCATACCTCTCTCTATTCATTCTACATGTAAATTGTAATTATTTAGTTACAATAGGATGATGTAAAGACATCATTGGTTGACCATGGTAGAGAGGAGAAGACGATCATAATCCCACACCAAAGGGGATGATCATTGTAGGGTTTTTGATCAAGATGAGATGAAAAATAAATAACAACATAAGGACTACCCAAATTAGGATCTATTGGTCAGTCAATTGGCTAGCCCGATCGGGCACTAAAAATTTGAAAGGACTGATTTAGGATTGGATTTAAATGTGAATCTTTCAATTATTTTTCTCTAACACTTTTTGGCTCAAGTTGTTGTACTAGTTGCCATATCCTATTTTATTGCATGTGGGGATTGTTATAGTACATGATACATATTATAAGATATATGTGTAACACTAACTGGATACATATGGATATCTATATGTAAATCCCTTAATTTTATGTCAATGTTGAAGATGCCTACCAAGTGAAATACACATGAAAACCTTGTTTGAATAAGTGTGGGTACAACAAGTGTGGTGCATCGTATACCTTGGAAAAGTGTGATAATAAGTATTTGGGTCAGCCAAGTAGGTTGCATATCTTATTATATTGGCCTTAGGTTGAACTTGACTATGTGGTTTAAATGAGATTAAGTAGCTAGAGTCATAAATATAACATATATTTCATATCATGACTTATTGACATGGAGTTGTGCAACCATCTATTCAAGAATTGCATATGATGCAATTGGTGATTGTTACTGATCTTAATAGTTAAGTTGTAAGTGGTTAAACATGGTTGAGTCATGACTTAATATATTCTAGATCTTGGATCACTAGTCAATTTCTCATTGTAATCTTTCAAATTAATAGCGAAGACTATTATTTTGAATAAAATACTAGGAGGTTAATTAATTTAAGTACAAATTAATTCCCCATATCAGATTTAATCAAACTAAATATATTGACTTATGAAAAATAATATCTAAATCAATGGAAAACACTAGCCACAATCATTCTTAACTACAATCAGTCCCTGAGAAAGAAAAACTAAATGAGAATAACTTCAATGATTGGTTCAGAGAATTGTTCTCACACATGAGTGTAAGCTCTATGTCCTAGACACATCAATATGAAATGAACCAACACCAAATGTGTCTAGGATGGAATGGAAAACTCATAATAAGAACTTTGATAATGCCATGGGCATCAAATGCCTCAGTTAATCCATGTATCATGAGATCTAGAAGAAACATGAAAATATGGATGTTATCAAGATGATAACACATCTCAGGAACACAAATTATGAACAAGAAAGGCACGAGAGGTATATATGATGTATCCAAGGCATTGTTTAAGTACAAAATGGCAGAAAGTGTTCCAATTGGACCCCATGTTACTTGAGTTAACTGGGTATGTGGAAAGTTTTACAAGACTGGGATTTACTTTGGTTCAAGAGTTGGCCACATATATGATTGTGTTATCATTTCTGAATTCATATAAACAATATAGTTTTGATAAGCCATTGACAGATCTACTTGGCATGTTAAGAAGGGAAAATGAAAGACAAGCCCAAATCCAAATTGATGGTCAGTAAAGGAAAATGAAAGTCCATGGGCAAATGCAAATCTAAGTAAAGTTATAAAGCTAGCAAAAGGTCTTCTGAACTTAAAGGAAAAAGGAGGAGTGGATAATGGATGTAATTTTTGCCATTGTCACCAACCTGTACATTTGAAGAGAATTTACCCTCTTTACCTTGAGGAACTGAAGAACAAAAAGTAAGGGATAGAGTTTATCCACTTCAGGTCGATATGCTATAATAACACATTTATCTACTTCTTCATATCAGATAATGGATACAGATGTGGATCTCTGATGCAACCCTATTTTAGGGCTTCATCCTGTATCCTTTTGCATTATAATCAAATCTAAATAATGTAGATTACAAGCTATTTCCTCCAATATGATCTTTTATGATAAATGCACTTAAGCCTCCTTTTATGATTTTTTTCAGGGCACTTATGCATGCATTGATGCATGGGAGAGGGATGAAGAACATCTTTTGGTCCTTGTACCCTAAGATTGGACCCACCTCTTCCCCGAGCTCTATTTGGATGCATCAGAACCAATTCAAAGCAAAAGGAGGTTAAATGAAGAAGTTGAAGTGGAGATCAACAATAAGAAGCCTCAAAACGGTCGTGGCAAATCACCACGGTTGTGGGGAATTAAGCTCTAAAAGTTATAGTGAAGTCACCAATTTTGTACATGAATGACCACAGTCGTGGCCAACAAAATGGTCATGGTCACTGAATACCCCATGACTTTGGTCCTCAGAATGGTTGTGGCCAGCACTTCCTAGCCCGCCCATGGTAAAAAAATGACTGTGGCAATTTATTCAACAAGACCCCAAAAACCAATAGGGTTTTGGTTCATTTTACACGTGAATGACCATGGTCATGACCATCAGCACGACCGTGGCCCTTGAAGGCCACCTCACCCATGGTGAACACCACGATCATGGCAAGATGAAGACAAGACGACCTCATAGCAACCTCACCCGTGGCTACCTCCTCCAACATGACTGTGGTCTCCAACACGACAGTGGTACCCTTTACCATGTGCCATGACCATGGGCAACATACACACTTACACATCAACTCTACTTTCCATCTCAGCCATTCCACTACTCACAACCATACCATGCAACCCCCACCATGGCCTTGGCACCTCACCACAGCTATGGTGACCACCTAAACCTACCCATTTTCATCACTGATTTCCCCCTTTTGCCCCCACTTACCCTAGTGCCTCCCCACCACTTATATATACATAGGTGGTGGCCACAACATGAGGGTTAGCTTCCTTTGCACCCTCCTACCTACTCTAGAGAATTCATTGCATATCCCTTGCATTCAATACCTCCACCTACCATTTCCACCCCATTTCCACCATAGAAACCTAGTTTTATAGGTTTTCTACCATAATCCCCTTCAATTCCATGCTCTTCACCCACCTTGGAGGAGGGAGGTCGTTCTAAAACATCTAGGAGGTGAAGGAGTAGAATCTTCCACAAGCTCAATGGATTCCCACCCCTTTCTTCTCCTTTCTTTTCTCTTTTGTATGATCATGTCTAGCTAAGCCCCTAGTGGTGGGTTGTTTGGGGTTAAAATGTTACTTTGATACCATGTTGGGTGAAAATAACTTGTATTAAACACATTTCCATTCTATGATGATTGCCTCTTGTTTCTATCTCATTTGTCATTATCTTTCTTGTAGTTTGTGCTTTTAAAACATGGACTGCTTGTTCTGTGATGCTTGATGATACTTAGCTTCTAGCGGAAAATATTATGTTTGTGGCTATCTTAGGAATGGCTCCTAGGTCCAATTAGTGGATCCCTAGCTAGCCCCCTTTGTTCCTACATACAACTCTCTTCTCCTATAAGTATGTGTGAGTTCTAAGTAGCTAGTGTTAGTGTGATTAGTGCAATTTCCTAGAGTTTCCTAAAGGCTAGATGGAAAGTAACATGAGGTGAAATACCCTCATCTCTACTCCCATTCCTACCATTGGCTCTCAATTTCCCTAATACCACTTACCCTAGAGACGTAGACTTTCCAAGTCCTATTAGAATTTCACCTAGCCCTAGTTCTCCAACTAGTAGCATAGGGTATATTCCAATAGCACTTGCCTTGTTGTTTGGTTTGGTGATCTTGATTGAAGATATAATGCTTGCTTGTTATGTAACCTCTACTAAATAATATCAAAGTTTCATTCCCAAATGGCCCACCTATCCATCTTATTTCTTAAAATCCACTCTTTCCTTCTTAGCTTGTTAATGCTAGTTTAGTTGATTGCTTTTGTTACTTTTTAGCTATTTTCTTAGTTCTACATAGTTAGGCCTTTCTTAAGTAGTTAGGGCTCTTTTGAGCTTGCTTGTGATAATTTAGTTAGCCAGTGATAACCTAGGCTTTTGCTTGTGTTATTTCTTAGCTTGCCTCTTCATTGATAGTATGAATTGGTAGTGTAGTGTAACTCCTTGCTCTATCTTAGTTGCTTGTCTTCCCTAGTTTCTTAGCCTTAACTTGCTTAGGGTAATCAAGGGTTTTTGTTAATCTAGTTTCTTTCTTGTTGTTTCTTGCTTGCAATTGTAGTGTGATCAACCAAAACCAACCTTTAAACCTTGAAACCCTACTCTCTGAGTTTGGAACATAGCTCACATTTATCTATCTCTAGTACACCCTCTCTCCCTGAGGATCGACCCTAATCTTGCCACTTGCCTATACTATAGCACAACCACGTGCACTTAAATATATGTGTGATTAGTTGAGCCAGCGTGTTGGACTAGGTCTTTATATAAATTTTGAAAGATCCATCGTGTGTGTCTGTTCCCTTAGGGTTGCATCTAGTCCCCATCTAGTTGGCTAGTGTGTGTCTTTTAGAAGATCGCACGAAGCTTTTTGGCGTTGTTGCTGAGGATGGATGTGCTCGACCTAGCTAGTTAGTGTAGCTTAGTTGTTCCTACTGCTCTCGCCATTTCTATTCTTTATTCTTTGTTTACTTCTTCATACTATTGTTCTAACTTGTCTCTTATTTCTTGTTTGTGTATTGTAGGTGAGAGTTGTGCTTGAGTAGTACACATTCGACTTGTACCGACTTGGTGCCACACGACCCCGAGATAGGTAGAAGGAGATGCAAAGACGCCATAAACAACACCAATCAGCCAAAATGGAAGGCAATGGTCCACATGGGGAAGCTCATGGTGACGCTCAACCACAGGACAATTGCTCTCTCCATGAGTACTTCACCCCAGAGAGCTAAAAATCCCCAATTGCCACCTTTGTTGAACAAATGTTGGGTCAACAATTCTTGATTCCACCAGCCCTTCTCGGACTCCTTCCTACTTACTATGGGAAGAATAATGAGAATCCCTACCACCATATAGATGCATTTCTTGATACCTACTCCACTTTCCACACACCCATCGCCACCGATGACTCAATCTGAAGAACAATCTTCCCCTTCTCTTTGAAAGAAAAAGTCAAGGAGTGGTACATATCCAAGCCCCAGTTGATGACATGGAATACTGTAAAGAATGAGTTCCTTAAGAAGTTCTACCCAATCACCAAGTTGACCCAGATGCAAAGATGTATTACCTCCTTCTTAGAAAAGGAGAATGAACCCTTCCACGAGGTGTGGGAAAGGTTCCAAAAGCTCCTACATGACTGCCCTCATCATGAGGTACCTTTGTGACATCTTGTTCAAGCATTCTACATCAAGGTAGTTGAGCCAAAACAATGTCGATTCCTCATGTGAAGGCGATGGAGCTTCCACTTGTATGGAGTTGCGTGCACCACTAAAAATCTTAGAGATAATAAGTCTCTAAGTTTAGCCTTGTGTGTGATATAAAAAGATATCCACCCATGTATGCTAAGGTACGTGGAAGTCTTATCGTAGTACAGTTGAGGGTCGAATCCATGAGACAACGGTCTTGTTAAGAGTTAACAAGATGGAAAATGTTATAATTCTATTTATCTACTTAAGATTTGATATTTAGATCAAAGAGTTGGGTTGATGATTAAAATAAAATGCAAATGTAAATTAAATGGTAGGAAAGTAAAATTAAGGTTGTAAACAATATTTGGAAATCACCAGGATGTGATCGAGTTTCACCACCTCTACACATGGATAATAACACACATCATAATAACATGGCTTGCAAAAAGGGTCTAATCAGTTAGTATCTTTGTAGACTTAGCTTTCTTTCAAATAGCCAACTATGAGAAATGTGGAAGTATTGCAATGTCAGCCATCCCCAAACGAAGGGTCACTTACTTGGCATCACTCCCTTTGCAAAGTGTGTTCCTCGACCTGTCAATGTTGTACTTCCATACGTCAACTGATTCCATTTCATAGTATGAAAGTACAACGATGGAGGTGAGTTTACTCCACTCCTTGAAAAGTTCTCCTAGATACCGAAACAAATATATGGTGACTACATACATCAAGAACCAACATACAATTGATAATTGAGTCTAAAGGCACAAATGTAGACAATTCATACTAGTAGATAATAGGTAACACAAGTTGGTGATCAAGCAACTAGCATTCATTAAACGATTGATGTTGAATTAAAAAGATAGTATTTCTCTATTGCAAACTCATGAATTACAATGCATGAAATGAAAACATGGGTAGCAGGGCTACTCCCTGCACCCTAGTGTATGGAACTACTCACTCATGGCAAGAACAAAGAAGGAGACAGGAGAAGAGAAGGAAAACATCATATCCACATATGAGGGAGGAAGGTTGATCCCTTGGAGTAGAGAACAACTATCTTCACACTACCTGGTTGCTTTGGTGACGAATCCTTCACTCTCCACCTTCTATGTCGATGAGAGAGAAAGTAGGCTTATGGATGGAGTGTGGATCTTAGACCGGCAGCCTTGGGGAAAAGGATGAAGGATGAAGTAGCTATGGAACAAATGAGGCATCCTTTGGGCATCTCTAGAATTCGACCCTTAATGAGGACCCCTTGAGTCCTATTTATAGGATCCAGGGATCTTGAACGGTCTTGAGAACTTTTGGGTATTCACGGTCTTGAGACTGTTAAGCATCCTCACGGTCTTGGGGGACCGGTTGGGTCTTCACAGTCTTGAGACTGTTAAGCACCCTCTCAGTCTTGGAGACCAGTTGAGTCTTCACGGTCTTGAGACTGTTAAGCATCCTCACGGTCTTGGAGACCGATTGAGTCTTCACAGTCTTGAGACCGTTAAGCATCCTCACAGTCTTGGAGACTGATTGGGTCTTCGTGGTCTTGGGACCGATAAAGTCTTCATGGTCTGGAGACTGGTATCGTCCTCTCAGTCTTGGAGACCGGTTGGGTCTTCGTGGTCTTGGGACCAGTTTGGTTGAGACTTTTGTGATTTTTTTAGGTTTATCTGTAAGAAGAAAAGAGAAATATCAGTCTATTGGTATATTTACAATAAAGCTAGAAAGTTAAGTATTTAATATAATTTATCTAAGAAAGAGTATGGAAAACTAAGAAAAACTAGTAAGATAACATCACAAAATGGGAAGTTATTAGGAGGCACATTCATGGCAAAGCCACTGTAGGAGTCTTGGCCCTTATTCGATCATATTGTTAAGAATTCTCATCACCAAGCTTCAACTAAGGGAGAGCACTATGACCAGAACTACATTCCTCCACCCCCTCCTGCAGCTCCAGTCAAGAAAGAAGCTAACCCCTAAATGATGAAGATGATGGAAGATATGATGAACAATATGTAGAACCAATCTAGAGTCTCTTCTAGCCAATCCATAATGGCAATTAATGTAGTGGATGAAGAAGTGAACGCTTTACATGCCTTTGGCAACCGCAACAACCAAGGCCCAATGTCCAACTCCTATACTCTAGAGTGGAGGAATCATCCAAACTTCTCATGGAAATAAAAAAAATGAGGAGGGGCAAGGGCAGCCAAAGCAACATCAAGGACCCATATACAACTCCAAGTTTGAAGAAGAAGTTCTAGTAAGGCTAAGGATCCTTGATGAAGCAAAGAAAGAGGTGTCCTCTCAAGGGAAAAAGATTAGCCTCCTTGAAAAACGGCTTGATCAAATTTCCCTTTCACTTGCCCTCCGTGAATAAGGGAGACTCCCATCTCAACCTATGGCTGACCCAAACAATGATGATGGTTATGTAAGCACTACTCAAGGTGCTTATATCCCACTAAAAGGCCAAATCTAGTAACAAAGACCACCAAACCCTAATGCTCCTCCACCTCAACAACCCCATTTCAACTACTAATACCCCCACCTCACTCATACAAACAAGCCCCTCCACAATATCACCCCCATCTACCACAACCACCACAAACACAACCCCAACCACAATTTATCCTCCAAAACCCAAATCCACCACACTCAAGGCCACCACCACCTCAACAACCATAGCCACCTCCACAAACTTCCTCTTCCACTACCCAGGAGCATGTGAAGGCAGTAACATTATTGAGGAGTGGTAGGATATTGGAGCATCCACATGGTACTTTTATTGATAGTGCAACCAGTGATGATAGATTTGATACTATGATTAGGGATGCTGATACTAAGGTTCAGGTTGAGGATACTATGATAGGTACCCAGATTGATATTGTGATATAGAAAGATGATACTGTGATTCCTGTGATACTACTTGATGATTATGTTGATTTGACCCTTTTAGGAACACAACTCGCTCCATTCCTAGATGCACTTGAAGAACCATACATTGAAAGATGGAAGAAGAAGCACACTGAGGTCATCACAGAAACTTTGTAAGAAGGTCAAGATCAATATTCCTTTGCTTGATGCAATCAAGAAAATCACATCTTATGCTAAGTTCTTGAAAGACTTATGCACATTCAAGAGGAAGATGACAAGTAGGACATCAAGGAAGGTCAAGCTCACTTATAAAGTGAGCTCAATTCTGCAAGACCCCATGCCAAGGAAGAGAAAAGATCTTGGTGCTCCTATCATCTCATGATACATTGGAGCACAACATAGACCAAGCTCTTCTTGACTTGGGTTCTAGTGTAAATCTGATGCCATATGATGTGTTTACTGAATTACAAATGGGACAAATGGGGACTTCTCACTGCACTTTGCAATTGGCCGATCAATCAGTGAAAATGCCAAGAGGGTGTGTTGATGATATTTTGGACAAACTTGATGATGAGACCTCCACATTTTTTCCTACTGATTTCATTGTGTTAGACATGGAGAAAGACTTGAGGAAAGTTCCTATTATCTTGGGGAGACCCTTCTTGGCTACAACTGATGTATCCATGTGAGGACCGACACCATGTATGTGACTTTCATGCACATGAAGATCTAGTTGAACATTTTCAAGTCTTATGCTAAGGCCAATGTGATAGGTGCTAATGAAGAGGATTGTTATCTTATTGAGTGTCTTGATGAGATTGTAGAAGAATATATACCTACATGGATTCAAATTACCACACAAGGTTGAGGTCTAGAGCCTATTTTGGAATTTCCCAATGATGATGAGGAAGAAGAGTTGGCCTTAGTGGCTCAAGTGAGGACCTCCCTTCCATTTCTAAACCACTAAAGAATTCCCTTGAAGAGCCTCCGGTTCTTGAGCTCAAGTCTCTTCCCGAAGGTCTAAAATATTCTTTCATAGGTTCCAATGATACCCTCCCAGTGATCATTTCTTCTATCCTTTCTCTAAAGCAAGAAGATTCTTTGATGGCAGTTTTAAAGAAGAACATTCAGGCCATCAGATAGTCCATTGCTGATTTGAGGGGTATTGACCACTCCATTTGTGTCCACAGAATCTACCTTGAGGATGAGGCTAGACGTACCCGTCAAATGCAAAGAAGGTTGAATCCAAAATTGAAATAAGTTATAGCGAAAGAGGTCATGAAGCTACTTGATGTTGGAATCATATATCCTATTTTTGATAGCCCATGGGCGAGTCCCATCCAAGTTGTACCCAAGAAGGGTGGCATCACAATCACTAGGAATGAAGATGGGGAATTGATGCCCGTGAGAGAGAAATCCAAGTGGAGTATGTGTGTGTACTACAAAAAAATGAATGAGAAGACCAAGAAAGATCATTAACCTCTACCATTCCTTGATCAAATCTTGAAGAGATTAGCTGGATAGAGTTTCTACTATTTTCTAGATGGGTACTCTAATTACTTTCAAATAGTTGTTCATCCCACTTATCAAAGAGAAGATGATGTTCACTTGTCCAAGTGGTACTTTTGCTACAGAAGAATTCCATTTGGGTCGTGAAATGCTCCTTATACATTTCAAAGATGTGTGACATCCATCTTTACTGATATGCTTAACTCATCACTTGATGCCTTCATGGATGACTTTTCTGTGTTTGGTAAGACATTTGATGAATATTTTCTCCACTTAGAAGTCGTTCTTGAAAGATGTGTTAAGGTTCGTTTAGTGCTATCTTGGGAGAAAAGTCACTTCATGGTGCTTGAAGGCATTGTTCTGGGTCACCAAGTTTCTAAGGAAGGCATTGAGGTTGATAAGGACAAAGTGGGCCTAATTTCCACTCTCGCTATTCCTTCCACCATAAGACATGTCCAATCTTTATTAAGGCATGCAAGTTTCTATTGTCATTTCATTAAAGACTTTAGAATAATCTTGAGGCCTCTTTGCCACTTGCTTGAAAAAATGTGGAATTCAATTTTGATGACAAGTGTGTTGAAGCCTTCAACCACTTGAAGAACAAGCTCGTCTCTGCTCCTATCATGCAACCCGCAGATTTCTCCTTGCCATTTGAGATCATGACTGATGCATCAGATATGGCAATGGGGGTTGTACTGGGCCAAAGGATTGGTTGGGTTCTACATGCCATCTATTATGCAAGAAAAACCCTTGATGAAGCTCAAAGGAACTACACCACCACAAAAAAAGAGTTACTTGTCGCGATTTTTGCGCTTGACAAGTTTTGTTCTTGTCTCTTACAAAACAAGGTGGTGGTATATACGGATCATGCAGCCTTGAAATATCTTATGTCAAAGAAAGATTACAAGCCAAGTTTGATCCTATTGATTCTATTGCTCTAAGAGTTTGATTTAGAGATTGTTGATAAGAAGGGAGTCAAAAATTATGTAGCCAATCATCTCTCCCACATTTAATCATTGTATGATGATAGGAACTGAATCAATGAAACAACACCACATGAGAAACTTTTCTTACTTTCATCCACCCAAATACCATGGTACAAGCACATAGCTAACTTCTTAGCTAGTGGGAGGATATCAAGTACTTTGACAAGGGAAGAGAGCAAGAGGTTGTCTGATATGGTGAAAAAATATGTTTTGGATGACCCACATCTATTCAAATATTGCCCCGTCCAACTCATTCGAAGGTGTGTTGCAGAAATTGAGCAGCAAGAGATCCTACCCATGTGCCACTCTATTGTATGTGGTGGTCATTTCGGCAGAAAACATACAGCTGCCAAGATTCTTCAAAGTGGACTTTTTTGGCCAACCTTGTTCAAATATGCTCATGAATATTGCAAGTGATGTTTGAAGTGCCAAAAGGTCGGTACTATATCCAAGAGGGACATGATGCCTCTATTGTCGATTCTTGTAGTTGAGGTGTTTGATGTTTGGGGAATTGAATTCATGGGTCTATTTCCTCGCTCTTTTGGATATGTGTACATCTTGGTGGCCATTGATTATGTATCAAAATGGATTGAAGCTATTGCTACTAGAACCAATGATCATAAAGTCATTTGCAATTTTGTAAAGTCAAACATCCTCATCCGATTTGGTGTACTACGGGCCATTAGTAGTGATGACAGAAGCCATTTCATCCATCATACTTTTGAGGGACTGCTAAAAAGACATGGAGTAAATCATCGCGTGGCTACTCCTTACCACCCTCAAACGAGTGGTCAAGTTGAGCTAGCTAATCAGGATATAAAGTTCATTCTTGAGAAGACGATTAGGCCGGACTAAAAGGATTGGTCTTTACATCTCAGTGAACCTTTGTGGGCATATAGGACTGCATTTGAAGCCCCGATTGGCACCACACCATTTACACTTGTGAATGGAAAAAGCTACCATCTACCTGTGGAAATGCAACATAAGGCTTTGTGGGCATTGAAAGCCATGGATATGGCTGGAGACACTCCAATATTGAAAAGAAAGTTGAAGCTACATGAGCTTGAGGAGATGAGACATGAGGTCTATGAATTGTCCAAAAGCTACAAGGAAAGGACAAAGTTTCTTCATGACAAGTTGATCAAGAAGAAAGATTTTGAACCCGGACAATGGATATGGTTGTACAACTCTAGGATGAATTTCTTTCCTAGAAAGCTTCGGTCTAGATGGGAAGGACATTATTTAATCAAGAATGTATATACATCCGGAGATGTTGTGATATGTGAGAAGGATGGAGCAAGAGAGTTCCCACCAATAGGTGAAGATTAAAAGCAGTCATTGAGGTTGGTCCAGATAAAGTCAATCAAAGTTTTGACATCGTGATGCTAATTGAAGAACACTTACTGGATGAGGAAATGTGCTTGAACGCACATGAGAAAGATATTTACTACAAAGATGCTTTGAGATTTTTGAGAGGATTAAAAAGTTCAAGAATCAATAAGCCCAACTAAAGTCATAAAACTTAGCACTAGTGGGAGGCAACCCACCTAGATTTGGGAACTTTTGCACCCAACTTCACTTTTTGATGCTTTTGCTTTATTTTCACACGATTCCAAGAATACACACACACACTTGTGCTTGATAATTTTTTGTTCGAGTTTTGATGAGATGCAGGTGATAGGTTTAAGAGAGAGAAAGAGAAGGTAAGGCATGATTTTTGAAGTTTAAGTGTGGCAAAGAGTCAAAGTTGTACAAAAATATCAAAGTTTTTTAAATTGAATTACAAAGTATAGAATGAAGACTCGCCATGTCCGTGGTGCTTCAAAACGGTCATGGTGGGTTGATTGAGAAAGGTACAATACCATGGAAAATTTTGTGAAGGATTGTCCATGGCCGTGGTGCTCAAAGTGGAAGTGGCACAAGCAGGACAACATGGACGTGGCACCCACCATAGTCATGGTGATTTAATTACAAAAATTTGAGGAAGTTATAGTGATGGAGGTGATTTTATACATGAATGACCATGGCCATGGCAACTAGCATGGCCGAAGTGAGAGGAGAACAATACAACCATGGTGCTCACCATGACCATGGTGAGGGTCGAACAACAACCGTCTTCACCAACCACCATGACCATGTCGCCAAACCCCCACCACAATTGTGGCGGGGCCTGACCCACCCATTTTCACTTAAACTTCCAAAAACAACACGACCCCCCGTCATTCTAATTCACTTCTGCACGACTCCCCTCGCCCGTGGTGACCTTCAGTGCTGTTAACATCCCCGATCTTGATCCTCCAGTCCAAATCCTCTACTCAATTGACCTCCAACAACTTCCTACACCTCGACCACCTCTCCCTCATCCATTTCCACCCCAAATCCTCCATCAATATAGCCACCATCACCATTTTCATTCTCCACCCCATCTACACCCATCCCACCCAGAACCCCATGAAAATCCACCAATGTTTGCCCAAAACCATTAGCCAATCCATCATCCACCATCACAACAACCATCTTAACCCATTTCACCCATCTCTCAACCTCTATTTCTCCCTCTCCTAAAACATCTATAAATAATAGCTCTCATACCACCACCACCTCCATACAATGAAGGGGATAGGCAAAGCTATGAAGATGAGGCTCAAAAAATCCTTGAGGTGATTACTGGAGGCAAAGTGTGCATCAAGGGAACCTCCTCTCAAGTCTCCATGCCATCCCACACTCTCCATTTCCCAATTGCTCCATCATTCGACATTCGTGAGTGCCTATGGCACCCGATCATATTGACAACCATCATATCACTAATGAGACCTATCGGGAGGAGGAGGAGGCATCTGAGGAGAACCTTGATGCCATGATTGATGATGTTGAGTCGAAGGTCACTACTCGCCAAAAGCGGGGCAAGGGGGCTGCAACCCTATCTTCATCGAGGACACCTCCATGGACTATGCCAGCTCACCACTCTACCTCTTCAGTGGGGGAGAGATCACAGCAGCAGCCGCAGATGAGGCATCAATTGATAATTGAAGAGGAGGATGAGCCACAATGATACCCCAAGCAACGGGTATCGCTCAATCTTGACACCAACTTGGGGTCAAGATCCTACCAGGCCTATGAAGAAGAAGATGGTACTGATGAGGAAGAGCTAGTTTCTGAGCTC
Source organism: Alisma plantago-aquatica (assembly GCA_963693085.1). Classification (NCBI taxonomy): domain Eukaryota; kingdom Viridiplantae; phylum Streptophyta; class Magnoliopsida; order Alismatales; family Alismataceae; genus Alisma; species Alisma plantago-aquatica. The sequence goes on from OY856409.1 coordinate 1,777,102,004, forward strand.
AAAGATACCTTGTCCTACCTGTAGGCAGATAGATTGAAAGGCTTTGGTAAAGCTCCTATGGGGAATTCTTATGGTGGGGGAAAAGGAAAATGTAAATCACACCCATATATCCTGAATGCATGTCGAGGAGAATCATCTCCATAAGGTATGGGTCCAAGAAGGTGATTGATGACCTGGGAATTAAAGTAGAAGTGGAAAACAAGCTAAAGAGAATCAATTTGTGGAAGGTGCTTTTTATGGAAACATACGTGGAGTTGACTCAACAGTTTTCTCCACTCTTAAAAAGGTCAAGGTAAAGGGGGAGGAAGAAATCAAATTTGGGATGATGAACGAGATACACACTCTCACTAAATCTCAATTGAATTGCATTTTTGCTGTGAACCCTAAGGGAGCCGAAAGGTTGAATAATGGACAGATTGAAAAAGACATAGACATCCCATATTATAAATTCTAGTATGAACTGACTGGGACATGGCAGTATATAGCTAGAAAATCAAAGACTATGGCAAAAAGCAAACCCATGGTCCGGTATGTGCAGAAAGTCACAACCAATACAATTCTAGAAAGGTATGACAATCAGGGTATCATTTCACAAAAAGACCTCTTTGTGATAGATGGGATTTTCAAGGGAAAATATCTCAATCTAGGGGCACTGTTGGTAGACCACATGAGATCAATTCCTTCTAAGAGCAAAACTTCATTTATCATGGGAGGGATTGTAACCTCAATTGCATTGTCCCTAGGATGTGATGTCTTAGGTCTCACAGAGGATGAGGGAGCTTAGTTTGTTGATTTGAAGTTTCTTACTCGCTCCTAGATGATCACTATTAAAGATAAAAGGTTAAAGTATAATGTGAGACCAAAATTAGAAGACATAGACGTGGAGCTTCCATACCATGATGTTCCACTCCTTGCTGGTAATGGTGTTGCATACCTCTTAGATGTACGAATGATGAAATGGGAGAAACACCATCCCAGAGAGAACTATAACCCTACTGTTGCACATCAAGAAGTGGTAGAATCAAATGCACAACAACAAGAAGAAGAGGAATAAGAGAAAGCAAGATAGGCCCGAAGGGTGAGGAGAAGGGATGAGGTAACATCCCAGCTACATGAGCCTTCAACAAATGCCTATGACATGCCATCCATCCAATCACAACTTGAAGGTATTCAGAAGACACAACAAGAAATGCAGCTCACCAGTAGTACAAGTGGCATGACCAACAATAGATGCACTATCAGGCCAACCACTTGTACCACTACCACCATGCTTAGGCATAGAGAAACCCCGAATGGGGTGAAGACTTCCAGGTTGGTAGTTCGGGATATCAAGAGGCCTACCCTCTCCCTTAAGACACATTTTTGGGCCACTAATACCAGTTCCCTACAGCCCATCTAGGTCCTCCACCTCCTCATCAGTACCAGCCAGAGCAGCCATACCAACCACAATAGGGAGGCCTCCCTTTATATCTGTAGCACCAACCTTGATCTTCACCCTACTAGCCATAAGCTTTAGTTTCATGTTGAGGATAACATGATTCAAAAGTTTGGGGTGGTAGGGCGGTATGCACCACCCTCACTCTAATTTTCATTTTGCTTTTACCTATTCCACCTGATTTTAGATTGTTTGACTTTACTCTTTCTAGTGTATATTTCTTCTTGTTAGCATTCATGCATACATGTAGTTCAATTTCATGCATTTTTCTGTAATTTTCAATTTTTTTTCTTTTTGCTCTTCCATGTCATGCATTGCATTTCCATGTATATTTTGTTAATTTTGTGTGTTTTAACTAGGATTTACTACTTTATGCTTTAATTTCCCTAAATGTAGGTTTAGATGTGATTGAATGCAAATTTGGCACCATTTTCACCAATTTTGCCCAAATTTGAATGTTCTTGCCTAAAAGTATGTCTCAATGAACCTCTATCTATTGTGATGAAAATGGTTAAATCATGGATAATGTAGCCTACTTTTGATGTTTGTGGCAAGAATGAGTCATATGTAGGAATTTTGCATGTGCTACAATCCTCTTGAAATAATTTAATGTTTTGAATAAAAGGGTGATTCTTGCAAGTCTTGAATGTTTGGGTTTTATTATTCTTTATGAAAAGGATGCAATCTACTATATTGTTCATTTTTTGCATGACTTGTTTTATTGGTGAATGTTACATGGATGAAGTTTCTTGAGTGAGATTATACATGAATTTCCACTACTTGTGACCCGCCTTTGATTTGACATTTCTTCCACCATCTTCTTACCTCTCGTCCTCATGAAAGGAAGCCAATGTGCACATATCAGCCTTTACCACCCCTAAAAGTTTAGGGTGGTCATACCTTTACCTCCCTTCTTCACTCTTGTCATCATATGCCCTACCTACACCAAGGGCAAAGAAAAGAAAAAGAAAAGAAAAAGAAAAAAGAAAAAAATAAAGGGCGCTCATGTTTAAGAGCATCCAAATAAAGGAAAAGATGAGTGTAAAATCACACCACTCCCTTCCAGAACCATTTCTTCTCTTTTAATGCCTAGTAGGACTAGGGTAAATCAACTCTAGCCCTCATCCCCCTACATAATCCTCGTGGGTCATGAGTAGTGAAATGAAGTGTATGAAGTAAGTCTAGCAAGTGAAATAGTAATCATAACCTTTAGAATGTATTTCATGTATGATGCTGTTTACTCAGAGCATTATAAAAATTATATTACTTGCATATGTGAATGATGATCTGTATTCTAAGTTCTTGTTCTCTGTGCTTGATTCACACTTGAAAAGAATGATAATGAGTAGAGAGTAGTGTATTGCATGCCTAATTCCTCATTTGAACTCATTTCAGCCAATAAACATCACAATGATTGCATTATCTTTGATCTTTGATTGAATTTAAAGAGAGATTAAGTTGGAGCATACTTGAGGACAAATATTTTTTAAGTTTGTGGTGGTGATGCAGCACTATTTTAGGGCTTCATCCTGTGTCTTTTTGCATTATAATCACATCTAAATAATGTATATTACAAGCTATTTCCTCCAATATGATATTTTATGATAAATGCACTTAAGCATCCTTTTGTGTGTCTTTCAGGGCACTTATGCATGCATTGATGCATGGGAGAGAGATGAAGAACCTCTTTGGGTCCTTGTACCCTAATATTAGACCTACCTATTCCCAGATCTCTCGTTGGATGCATAAGAACCAATTTTAAAAAAAAGAGGTTAAATGAAGAAGTGGAAGTGGAAATCAATAGCAAGAAGCCCCGAAACGGTCGTGGAAAATCACCACGGTCATGGGGAAGTAAGCTCCAAAAGTTATAGTGAAGTTACCAATTTTGTACATGAATGACCACGGCCTTGGCCAGCAAAATGGTAGTGGTCACTGAAGACCCCATGACCGTGGTCCGCAGAACGGCCGTGGCCATCGCTTCTCAGCTTGCCCATGTTCAGCAAAATGACCATGGTAGTTTATTCATCAAGACCCCAATAATCAACAGGGATTCAACTCTACATGTGAATGACCACGATCATGGCCATCGACACGACCGTGGCCCTTGAATGCCACCTTGCCCGTGGTGAACACCATGACAGTGGTGAGCTAAAGATAAGACGACCTCAGAGTGACCTCGCCTGTGATTACCTCCTCCAACACAACCATGGTCCCCAACACAATCGTGGTACCTTCTACCCAACACGACCGGGGAACCCGCCACAAACGTAGCCACCATACACACTTACACCTCAACTCCACTTTCCACCTCGACCTTTCCATTGCCCACGACCATGCCATGCAACCCCCACCACAGCTGTGGTGACCACCTAAACCTACCCATTTTCTCCACTGATTTTCCCTTTTTGCCCCCACCACCTATATATACATAGGTGGCAACCACAACATGAGGGTTAGCTACCTTAGCATCCTCCTACCTACTTTAGATCATTCATTGCCATCTTACTTGCATTCAAGACCTCCACCTACCATTGCCACCCCATTTCCACCATACAAACCTAGTTTTCTAGGTTTTCTACCATAATCCCCTTCATTTCCATGCTCTTCACCCACTTTTGAGGATGGAGGTCATTCAACATCAGCTAGGAGGTGATGGAGAAGAAGCTTCCTTGAGCTCCATGTTATATGTTTCTTCTCCTTTTTTTTCTCTTTTGTATGATCATGACTAGCTAAGCCCCTAGTGGTGGGCTGTTTGGGGTTAAAATGTTACTTTGATACCATGTTGGGGGAAAATAACTTGTATTAAACATATATCCATTCTATGATGATTGCCTCTTTCTTATATCCCATTTCCCATTATATTGCTTGTGGTTTGTGCCTTTAAAAGATGGATTTCTTGTTTTGTGATGCTTGATGACACTTAGATTCTAGGGGAAAATAGAATTTATGTGCCTATCTTAGGAATGGCTCCTATGTCCAAATAGTGGATCCCTAGATAGCCCCCTTTGTTCGTACATATAACTCCCTTCTCCTACAAGTAGGTGTGAGATCTAAGTAGCTAGTGTAAGTTTGATTAGTGCAATTGCCTAGAGTTTCCTAAAGGATAGATGGTAAGTAATTTGAGGTGAAACACCATCATCTGTACTCCCATAACTACCCTTGTCTCTCAATTTCCCTAATACCACTTACCCTAGAAACCTGAACTTGCTAAGTCCTATTAGAATTAAACCTAGCCCTAGTTCTCCAACTAGCAACATAGGGTATATTCCAATAGTGTTTGCCTTGTTGTTTGGTTTGGTAATCTAGATTGAAGACATAAAGCTTGCTTGTTATGTAACCTCCCCCAAGTAATATCAAAGTTTCATTCCCAAACGGCCCACCTATCCATCTTATTGCTTAAAATCCACTCTTGCCTTCTTATCTTGTTAATGCTTGTTTATTTAATTGTCTTTGTTACTTCTTAGCTAATTTCTTAGTTCTACATAGTTAGGCCTTGGTTAAGTAGTTAGGGATCTTTTGAGTTTGCTTATGATAATTTAGTTAGCTAGTGATAACCTAGGCTCTTTCTTGTCTTATTGCTTAGCTTGTCTCTTAGTTGATAATTTGAATTGCTAGTGTAGTGTACCTCCTTGCTCTAGCTTAGTTGCTTGTCTTTCCTAGATTCTTAGCCTTAACTTGCTTATGTCAATCTAGGGTTTTTGTTAATCTATTTTCTTTCTTGTTGTTTCTTGTTTGCAATTGTAGTGTAATCAACAAAAACAAACCTTTAAAACCTAAAATCTACTCTCCTTGTCAGAAACATAGATCACATTAACCTAGCTCTAGTGCCCCCTCTCTTCCTGAGGATCAACCCTAATCTTTCCACTTACCTATACTACAACACGACCCCGTGCACTTGCGGGTATGTGTGATTAGTTGAGTGAGTGTGTTGGACTAGATCCTTATATAAATTTTAAAAGATCCATTGTGTGTGTCTGTTCGTTTAGGGTTGCATCTGGTGACCATCTAGTTTGCTAGTGTATGGCCTTGAGAAGATCGCACCAATCTCACATATTCTCAAATATACAATATCTAAAAAGAAGGAGGCCCTTAAAGAAATAGAGGTGGAACTACGCATTGCAAATGGAGCAAGAGTTGTTGCCATTATAGTAGGCACTTATTATTTGTTTCCTATCTAGTGGGCTTGTAAGAGAGTTGGAGAACTACTTTATGTACCTATGATTAATAGAACCATTATTTATGTATCTGGTTTGGACAAGAATGATTTTGAATTTCTAATAAAGAATGGTCAAATTTCATTTCTAAAAAAGAGATCTTCTATGGAAGTGCCACGATGTATTATGGTATTTAATTATTAGATCTTGAGAAACACATAGACATAAATCCCAAGAAGTTAAAACTCAATGACTCAAACAAAACTTATCTTTGGCACTATCATTTAGGGCACATAAATGAGAAATGCATTTCTAGACTCCATAAAGGTGATTATCTAGAATCCTTTGATCTTGAATCAATAGAGACATGTGAATATTGTTTATTAGGCAAGATATCGAAAGTAACTTTCATCAGAAACAATGAGAGAGTGAGTGACTAATTAGGATTCATGCATACTGGATGTGTGTGAACCTTTCAGCACAAGTGTTTGAAATGGGTATCAATACTTTATCACTTTTATGGATGACTTAAGTAGGTTTCAAGATGTTTACTAATGAAACACAAATTGTAATCCTTTGAAAAAATTAATGAATTCATGAATGAAGTAAAAAATCAAATTGGAAAAATAATTAAAGCACTTCAACCATATTGAGGTAGTGAATACTTAAGCCAAGAGTTTGAGGCCCTTCCAATGGATTCTGGTATTGTATCAGAATTGACCCCACCTAGTACACCATGACATAATGGCGTGTCATAAAGAAGGAACCACACCATATTGGACTTGGCATGATGAATGATGAGTTTATTTGATATTCCGATTTCCTTCTAGGGACATGCTCTTGAAACGATTGTGTCTACACTTAAGTGGGTACCTTCCAAATCCATTAAAAAGGCACCATATGATATACGAAATGGGAAATGTCCCAATATGTCTTTCATTAAAGTTTGGGGATGTGAATTTTATGTCAAGAAACAACACTATGAAGACCACATAACCAAATTGGGTTAATGTATCTTTTGTAGATATGCTAAGGAAGCAAAGGGTTACTACTTCTATGTTACATCTTACAACAAAGTATTTGTTATCAGAGATGTTGTATTCCTCAAAAAGGAATTTATTTCCAACGGAACCAATGGAAGGGAAATAGAACTTGTAGAAGTTCAAGACCAACAAGTTAATATTGAACCTATAGAGTAGATGAGGAACCTAAGGAATCACATGTTGTTGTAGAATCTCAAGTTTTTGTAACACAAGAACCTCGATGATCTAGCATATCACATCTTAAGCCAAAGAGATATGGATTTCTCATGACTTAAGAATATTGAGACAGAGAGATATAATTTTTTGTGAACTAATAGTAATATGTGTTTTGCATTGAGGATGATGGGACAACACCTACAATGAGGGTATTGAGGGACCATATTTTGGGAAATGGCTTGAAGCCATGAGAATTGAGATTGACTCCATGTATACCAACAAGATATGGAGCTTGATGAATCCACCTGAAAGGGTAAAACCCATAGGGTGAAATTTTTATTTAAATAAAACTAGAATGGATGGTAATGTACAAACCAACAAAGGTAGATGGTTGCAAAAGGTTTCAAACAAGTTCAAAGTGTTGACTATGATGAAATTTTTTCACCACTTTTCATGGTTACATACCATTAGGATCATGCTTGCCATTGTAGATTAATATGAATATGAGAGTAAATAGCCATTAAAAGTGCTTTCCGTAACAAGAATCTTCTATAGGATGTATACATGACACAACTAGAAGGGTTTATTTCTCAAATGAAGTCAATAAAGTTCATAAGCTACAAAGTTTAATCTATGGATGGAAGCAAGCATCTCAGACTTGGAATCTTTATTTTGATGAGATAGACAAACAATTTGACTTTATCCAGAATGAAAATGAACCTTGTGTTTACAAGAAGGTTAGTGGGAACAAAATTGTATTTCTCATATTGTATGTAGATGACATACTGTTGATGTGAAATGACTTCCTTATTCAGCAATTGATTAAGACTGGTTGAAAAATACCTTCTCCATGAAGGACTTAGCAAAGCATCCTATATACTAGGAATCAATATCTATAGAGATCAACACATAAGGCTTCTTGTCATAAGCCAAAGCACATACATAAAAAAAGTGCTAAAGAGGATTAGAATGTGGGATTCTATGAGAGCCAACTTACCAATGTTACATGGAATAAGTCTTTCTAAATGTCAATGTTCTAGATCTTTGGAAGAGTGGGCATGCCTGAGTAAGATTCCATATGCCTTGACAATTGGATCTATTATGTATGAAATAATATGTACATGCCCAAATGTTATGTATGCTTTGAGCATGACAAGAAGGTACTTTTCAGATCTAAGTCATAGTTACTAGATCGTAGTATGTAACACCCTTAAGTACTTGAGAAGAACTAAGGATCAATTACTAATTTATGATGGTAAGAAAGAGTTTGTTGTAAAAATTTACACTAATGCAAGTTTCCTAATTGGCAAGAACCATTATCGAACAAGGTCAGGATTTATGGTTTGCCTAAATAGTGGAGTTGTAAGATGGAAACGTTTCAAGAAAGAGAGGCTAATTCTACAACAAAGGTTGAGTACCTTGTCATCTTCAATACAACAAAAGAAGCAATATGGATCAAGAAATTCATTAGTGAACTTGGGGTGTTCCGACCACTGAAGATACAATGGAGCTTTATGGAGACAATAGTGGAGCTATTGCACAAACTAAGAAACTTAGATCAGATTTGTGTTCAGGCAAATGATCCAGAAAGTTGACCGACCTAAATCGCGCGTCCTAAAATTGGAGGCGTATTTGAGGTAGTCGAGCCTTCGCATTTATAACTCGAATCCTTCTAGGCCCCCGCAACTTTGTTTACGGGGTCGAAGTAGTCATACGAGGTCGAACACAGGGACAAGGTGGGTTGTGTTGACGACTCTGAATCGACACTCTACACTCTGGTGGATATAAAGAGATAATGAAGTTCCCCGAAGGGAACAACCAGATGTCACGATTAAATCAAAGAAAACTATCTCCAACTGGAGTTACTAGAAAGATTAAGATTTTGTCATTTAGCAGTTTTTAGGAATTTTCATGCAACAGAGAATAGGAAGGTAAACTGCAGTTAAGGCGTAATGAAAGGGATAAGACTTTTAGAAAGATAAGCGGTAGTAGTAACACCCTGCACCCCTCCTCTCAGAGCGGGTGCCTCTAACCAAGCTTCAACACCCCTCTCGAGGTTGCTGGACTCAAGTTAGAGTGGAATGATACTAAAACAACTCCGTTCCGGGCACTCTCGTACTCCAGAATCGGACCGAACACTAGAGCCACAACCCAACTCTCAAAGTAGTTGCGACGGGAAAGACGATTCGGTAGCTAAGCGAAACGCGATCCAAAACATGCAAGCTAGAGTTCAGATATCCAACACAGTAGTTACCCAATCATAAGGCACTAAGCATTAAACAAAGAGCAATTTAGCATTTCTATTTCTATCAGCAATAAGGGTCTAATACAATGCATAAGCTAAGAATTTAAATAACAGAATTAAAGATAGATGTCGCCTTCTTGATGTAGAAGGGCGACAGACTACTACTACTCCCAGCCCGATATCGTCCAGGGACCTATCCCGGTACAGCCGTGTCGGGCGGCACAAACTCTCGGACGGCACGCCTGACGGACGACTATATCGTTCGAAGACCCTGGCCGATACGCTCATGTCGGGCGGCACACCCTCTCAGGTGGCACGACTGACGGGCGGAGCGTATCGGGTTCGGTATCGTGTCGGCCATGGATTTACATATACTACTGTCGGGCATTGTTGTCAGGCACTCGTGTCGCGTATCTACGTCGACCGATATCGGCCCTCAGTGTCATCCGGTATAGTCCTAGGTGAACCGATCCCCTCCCTCTCGGGATGAGGAAGAGCTCACCTAGTGTCGCCCGGTACGAGCACTGGGGCACGATACGGTTGCTCTCGCACTTCTCTCGCAGATCGCTCAAGTCCCCAACTGTCCGAACGGGGAACTGGCTAGCCGTCCCGACCTATCCAACTTCCGACGTCTCTGACCTGTCTTTTCGGCTTCCTGTAGCTGCTATTTATACCGGCGGTTGAAGGAGTTATGGTGCTGGAAATGCCACGTAGCCCCCTTATACGCCGGTCGATGGATGTGGACGGCCGATACAGGTATGCCTTCGGCGCGAGGCGCTGGCTATCAGTCACGTGGCTGGCGGCACGCCTGCCGATGGGTGGCTATGTCGCCCGACGAGCTGGGTCGTCGGGCGGCTTCGGCTCCCTGTCGGGTAGAAGGTGTGTCGGCCGGTACGTCCCTTTCGCAAGGCGCCCTTCTCCACCGATCATTCTTGTGTCGCCCACCCCCTGTCGGGCTGGGTTGTATCGGGCGTCAGGAAGGTCGAGACGGGCTTAGACTTATCGTGGACCGGAATCGGCCTTATTGCACAAAAATGAGGAAAACCCTGTAAAAGATAGGAAAAACTGGAATAAGAGCGTTGCTTGGCCAATTTTTGCGAAAATGCTAATAAAATAGAGGAAAATAGCAGAAAAGGGTAGTTTTGATAACAGAATAAAGGGCAAAAACGTCACAAAATTTGGTGTTATCAACTCCCCCAAACTTAGCTTTTTGATTATCCTCAATCAATATTTAAACTAAACTTTGTGTTGCTTCTTCTTGCACAGCAAAACTTTAAGGCTAAAGGGTAGCACAAGATTTGCGATGTCTTGGAGGTAATTCTGTCTTAAAGCGAGCAAAAGACCTTGCCCTACTTGCCTTATTATTTAAGTAAAATTTTTCTTCTCCACAGCTTTAGCGAGACTTTGGTGTATGATTCCGAAGTTAGCTTCCACACCAAACAGCTTTATTTTAAGGGCAGAAAGTTGTGTATAGGGTAGGCTAAGGCTTTTTGGGTTTTTCTTCTTGTTTCCCATCAGTCCATCCAGGTAAGGGTCCGTTAACGGGCAAGCGGTCCCTGCAGTCCAAGCCAGTTGGCTTTAGAGCAGTGATTTCACATCCTACGTACCACTGCCCTGGATCTACCATGCCTAAAGATGGGTACTTTTGGAAAACAAGGGTGTATATATATATATATTTCCTATATTGGGAACAACTCTCATACTTTTATTCACGCTCATAAGGCTTCTTTCTCTTTTTGGGATTTTTGCTGGGTAAGGGAAAACAAAAGAGATATCTGCTGTTTGGGCAACTTTTTCCTTCTCCATACTCGTCTCTTAGCTGTTTGTGAGATTATTATTTTTCGAAAATTTTTGGATGGCAAGGCACAATCTTTTGTTTGTTTGAGACAACATTATCAGAAAGATATAACAGAACTTGTAACTCGTTAAAATATACAGAAAGTAAACTTTGCAAGAAGTCACAACAGGTTTTTATTATTATTACAGCAACTTTGTACATATGCATAGGGGACAAAATAAGCAAAATTTTCAAAAATTTCAAAAATTTTGGTATAAACATATATATGTACACATGATATAGGAAAGAACAAAAGGATAAAGAACAAAAGAATAAAGAATTTAAGATAAAGAACAAAAGAATAAGGAATTTAAGTCAGAGAGATCAGAGGATTTTTGTACCTCCCTCACTGGTACATGGTACCCCCCCCCCCAAACTTACTCCACACTCTGTCCCAGAGTTGTGAAGTAGATGAGGTAAGGAAATGTTAATCAGTGAGGGTTAGATGATCAGCGTGCCTGGGCTAGCTAAGAGCTCCCACACATATTCTCCTCTTTTGTTGTGATACTCAATGTGGAGGAGCTGATCAGGCGTTGCCTCGTTTGCCATCCATTCCAGGACGAAGACGCCGCAGTCGTTGGATAGTTGAATTTGCTGCGGGCTGCGGTGGCAGAACTGGAGTTCATGCCAGCCTCTTACTTGCATTCCCAGGAATGGTTGTATCAGTGCTGCTATATCGATATAGTACTTTCGTACTAATCGTTCAAGAGATGTCAGCGTTGTCGATGTACAAGTAGCATTGAACCTTGGGATGATAACGGGGCACCTCGATCTATTGGCCTTGGTAGAAGCCAATTCTCTCATAGTTTTCTCTTCTTCCTCCGAGTCGTCACTGTTGCTGGCATCTCGGCGTCGCTCCCGGTTATCATGATTCCTCCTGTGTCTCCAACGACGTCTATGCTGATGATGCTCTTCCTCATGCCCTGGTGATTCTAGATCTTCTTGCCGCTCATGATCACTATACCGGTCGTTGTCTTCCGGTGGAGGCGAAGCTGGCCTCCCTCCTGGGCCTTCGTTTCGAGAAGATGGCTCTACGCGAGGAGGCATGGTTGACAGTCTCGGTGTTCAGTAGATCAGAGTACCTGAAATCCGCATAAAGTCATGTTTAGAAAATTATAATTGGGGTAAAGAATAATGCTTAAAGTAAAAGAAAAAGAAAAAGAAGTGCTGTCAAGCCTATTTCTAAGCTTGAGGCACGGGAGTGTAGTTGGTGGATTCGGATTCGTCAACAGTGCCATTTGCCTTGTCCCCGGCAACGGCACCAGAAAGTTGACCGGCCTAAATCGAGCGTCCTAAAATTGGAGGCGTATTTGAGGTAGTCGAGCCTTCGCATTTATAACCCAAATCCTTCTAGGCCCCCGCAACTTTGTTTACGGGGTCGAAGTAGTCATACGGGGTCAAACACAGGGACAAGGTGGGTTGTGTTGACGACTCTGAATCGACACTCTACACTCCGGTGGATATAAAGAGATAATGAAGTTCCCCGAAGGGAACAACCAGATGTCACAATTAAATCAAAGAAAACTATCTCCAACTGGAGTTACTAGAAAGATTAAGATTTTGTCATTTAGTAGTTTTTAGGAATTTTCATGCAACAGAGAATAGGAAGGTAAACTGTAGTTAAGGCGTAATGCAAGGGATAAGACTTTTAGAAAGATAAGCGGTAGCAGTAACACCCTGCACCCCTCCTCTCAGAGCGGGTGCCTCTAACCAAGCTTCAACACCCCTCTCGAGGTTGCTGGACTCAAGTTAGAGTGGAATGATACTAAAACAACTCCGTTCCGGGCACTCTCGTACTCCAGAATCAGACCGAACACTAGAGCCACAACCCAACTCTCGAAGTAGTTGCGACGGGAAAGACGATTCGGTAGCTAAGCGAAACGTGATCCAAAACATGCAAGCTAGAGTTCAGATATCCAACACAGTAGTTACCCAATCATAAGGCACTAAGCATTAAACAAAGAGCAATTTAGCATTTCTATTTCTATCAGCAATAAGGGTCTAATACAATGCATAAGCTAAGAATTTAAATAACAGAATTAAAGATAGATGTCGCCTTCTTGATGTAGAAGGGCGACAGACTACTACTCCTCCCAGCCCGATATCGTCCAGGGACCTATCCCGGTACATCCGTGTCGGGCGGCACGAACTCTCGGACTGCACGCCTGACGGACGACTATATCGTTCGAAGACCCTGGCCGATACGCTCATGTCGGGCGGCACACCCTCTTAGGTGGCACGACTGACGGGCGGAGCGTATCGGGTTCGGTATCGTGTCGGCCATGGATTTACATATACTACTGTCGGGCATTGTTGTCAGGCACTCGTGTCGCGTATCTACGTCGACCGATATCGGCCCACAGTGTCATCCGGTACAGTCCTAGGTGAACCGATCCCCTCCCTCTCGAGATGAGGAAGAGCTCACCTAGTGTCGCCCGGTACGAGCACTGGGGCACGATACGGTTGCTCTCGCACTTCTCTCGCAGATCGCTCAAGTCCCCAACTGTCCGAACGGGGAACTGGCTAGCCGTCCCGACCTATCCAACTTCCGACGTCTCCGACCAGTCTTTTCGGCTTCCTGTAGCTGCTATTTATACCGGCGGTTGAAGGAGTTATGGTGCTGGAAACGCCACGTAGCCCCCTTATACGCCGGTCGATGGATGTGGACGGCCGATACAGGTATGCCTTCGGCGCGAGGAGCTGGCTATCGGTCACGTGGCTGGCGGCACGCCTTCCGGTGGGTGGCTGTGTCGCCCGACGAGCTGGGTCGTCGGGCGGCTTCAGCTCCCTGTCGGGTAGAAGGTGTGTTGGCCGGTACGTCCCTTTCGCAAGGCGCCCTTCTCCGCCGATCATTCTTGTGTCGCCCACCCCCTGTCGGGCTGGGTTGTATCGGGCGTCAGGAAGGTCGAGATGGGCTTAGACTTATCGTGGACCGGAATCGGCCTTATTGCACAAAAATGAGGAAAACCCTGTAAAAGATAGGAAAAACTGGAATAAGAGCGTTGCTTGGCCAATTATTGGGAAAATGCTAATAAAATAGAGGAAAATAGCAGAAAAGGGTAGTTTTGATAACAGAATAAAGGGCAAAAACGTCACAAAATTTGGTGTTATCAATGATCAATTGTTATCATCCTAAGATTGTATACTATGGAGATACAAAGATTTTTAGAGTACCAAATGAAAGCAATATTGATGATCTCTTGAAAAAAGAACTTTTACAACTGAATCACGATGGTCATGTCAGATCACTTGATTTAAATCCATGAGTGATTGGATCCAGTTTAAGTGGGAGAATGTTAGTTGTATGCCTTGAGAACCATCTTATGATGATTGTAAAAGCAATACTATGTACTTGATGTGATTATTAGTAAAAGGAAATTGCACTTATTATGTTTGTTTCAGTATTGACATAATGAATAAACTGAATAATTTCCTACAAATGTTCAGAATCGATGACATATGGTTAGGGCTAAGGATATGAACTTGAGATCATATGTATAATAAGAAAAGGCATTCTTGTTATGTCCCTAGTTATCTATGCCTGTGTATATTATAGGACAAAAATAACACACTCGATTAGCATGTATGGTTAGTTATGACTATGTCTCTTTAGTCATGATATTGGATGTCAACTTGAGTACATGGTTACTTGTTAGAGAACAAGTTGTACATTATAGATCCACCTTGTGATTGACACATGGAAGTCATGTAATGACATGTCAGATTCATATCACAATATGACAGTGGTAATCATGATCCTTAGACCTAATGTCACTACAATAATCACATGTTGTTTTGTATTCTTTGGCTACTAGCCCACCCTGCTCTTAAATAAGGTTTCCAAAAAGGTAGTGATTGGGCATGCTATGACACGTGGGGAATATTGTGAGTGATGTAAGTGAATTTTTTCCCTCCTTTGGAGTGATATTCTAGTCATCTAATAAGAGAAATTATGAAATGCATGTCCATGTTCATGTGAGCCAATATATGGTATTGAGCTCACAATATGTCAAATATTCCATTCCTGTTTGAGGAACATCCAATGAATGCTAGGAGGAAGACATTCCATGCCCCAGTTTCAATTCAAATATCTGTGATAAAGGGATTATACGGTCAAGGTAACATTCGTCATTTCATAGGTTGCAGTTTTTCACCAACTGATTCTTATTATTTAGGTGGCAATGATGTATTGATAGATACCAATATTTTCTTGTTAGGTTGTGAAAACCATTTCCAATGTAATTAGGAACCTACCGTGTCATAGACATAAGGATGCTTGAAGTTCACAATCAAACAAATGATTATAATGGTTTAGAGTCACTAACATGATAGTTTCCTATTTGATCAGGAAAATAGAAAATTTGGTCATACGATCAAATTGGTTGGGTCAATTGATCCATTTATTTTCAATTTCAAAACTAATTTTTTAATGTTACTAGATTGGTTGGCCAATTCTAATTCAGCAAGGAATGTCTCAAATTGGAAAGCAATTTAGATATTGATTGTAACTGATCCACTCAGACGATTAGGTAACTTGGTTGGTCGATCAGAATGCTTTTTGAGTCCCAAGAAGATCCACCTGATCAGTTGATCAAAATTCTAGTTTGACTTTTTAGTATTAGGCTATTCTTTGGATTGTGGCTACGAAACAGATTGAAATTAGGGTTTTTCAAGCCCATAAATATCCTATATAAAGTTGGCACATCCAAAAGGTTTTGATATATATATTTTTTGATACTACTTGTGAGACAAGTTATCTATCATATATCTCTTGAAGAAAGAGGAGGAAATCCTAAGGATGGCTTCCTGAGATAGGAGAAGAAAGGGAGTTTTGGCACTACTAGTACATTGACAAATCATATTCCTCTTCAAATTGAAGGCCAAGGTGGTGCACCATGTTCTATCTCATCCGCATGGATAAATTAGAGGTTGAGGCACAAGTGTAGAAGCTTTGAGAAGTTGTTCCACAAGATGACAACATGGTTATGTAAAGAAGACAACTATGGAACACCTTGGTGGACAATTTGTACCTCTTGTTTATCTATTCAGAATTTTTGGTGGATGATTTGGGTCTAGATCTAGAAGATTGGGTTCTTCAAAAATAAAAGAAGAATCTAGTTGTTTGACAACTAGTGTGTGCAAAGGTATAAATTTTATGTCTTCCTATGCCTTTTTTCACTAACATTTTATAGTTGTGATGGATTGGGCGACTTGGGTATAAAGGGAAGAGTTTTTTTGTTATTCCGCTACTCCCTCTTCCTAAAAACCCTACATGGACTTGTAACCTTCCCAATATGCCTTGTTTCTAGAAAATTTTCATAGGACATGAATATGAATAGTAAGTGCACAAAAAGCAATATAAAAATAGCCTATGAAAATGACATATATACAGTGCATCAATTCCAGGGCCCATATACATGATAAGATAACAACTCTAACATTTCATTCATGTTTTTTTTTCAGTTTGTGGTCACCATTGAATGATAACTCCTCTTTTATGGTGCAAAACACCTTTTGTTGGCATGAAATGCAGTCTACCGATACCAAAGTGTCAGCTATGGCACAATCTACCTTCTATGGCATAAAATGCCTTG
Source organism: Alisma plantago-aquatica (assembly GCA_963693085.1). Taxonomy (NCBI): domain Eukaryota; kingdom Viridiplantae; phylum Streptophyta; class Magnoliopsida; order Alismatales; family Alismataceae; genus Alisma; species Alisma plantago-aquatica. The sequence goes on from OY856409.1 coordinate 1,777,118,468, forward strand.
TATTGACACTGAAGTGTTTTATATGACTTAAGTTCCTACTAAAGTGCTTTTGTTTTCATGATGGCTTATCATATAATCTTATATTGTGTTCTAACTTTGTTCTAGACTAAATCTGCATCTAGATTCTGAATCCCAACTACTAGATAACCAATATTAAATTTAAAACAATAAATTTTTTATTTGACTTTGGTATCTAAGATATATCCAATTTTTATTTAAAACAAAAAAATATTGAAACCGTAAGATATTCACATATTCTCAATATAAAGCCCTTATTTAATGAATTTTTTTAAAATATGACCTAGTATGTCCTATTAGATATTTTCTATTTTATATACAATTATGAAATCTTGAAGAAAATGACATGAACTGAGTATATGATTATTGTATATATCAATTCGTAATCTTAAAAATATGAATATCTTAGAACTTGATATGATTCTATACTTATCACATGATTGAAAATGCTTAACATTGACAAAAACTGAATATCTTCCATAACTTAAATCTTAACTTGTGCATACATGCATATGTAATTAAGTTCACAATACTCTTGACATTCAATGTACATGGACCACATACTTAGGTTTTTACATTGTTTTGACATCAAATTTACAAACTATGAATTTACAAACTCACTACCAATTAATTCTAAAAAGCAATATGCACACATTATCCCATAAAAGAAATAGGCTTGGTGGTCCCCTTTAGGATACATGTCATATACTCAATTTCCACACTAGTAGTCGGTTCCCTCTTCTCAGAGCGTGTCGTGCTCGAAATGCAGGTGGAAAGGCATGAAATATCTAATTGTATGACAATTGAAGAAAGAAACAAGGTAATAATGGATAACATCGCGTTGAATGTCTTCTTAAGAAAGCTAAAGACTAGATCAATTATTGTGTTGAAAGATCAACTCAGTGGCAACAATATAATAAAATTTTGTGTTGGAGATCAAGTCCTCCTTATTCCTTAGATTATAGTAGTCACAACAATGTCCTAAGGAATATGTTTGTGTTTGTAATATCTCAAAGGTGCTTCCACCATATATGCCAAGGAGGGGAAAAATGATTATCATATATGAGGCATGATTGGAATTAATTGGGATGTTGACAATGTTTTCTTTGATCAATTGAATCTACAAACCAAGACATCTAGTGGATAGGGAGAGAAAGGCCATAATTTGTATATGATTCTTGAATATAAGTAGGAAGAAAGTGGGAAAAGGGAAAAATATCAAGTAAATCACTATATTATTAATCCTAGAAGCTTCTTCGAATATATTAGAGGATATACAAACCTTAAAAAGAAGCTTAGTGTTCCACCTTCTTCACACCAAACTCTGATTTTCTATTTAAAGAAGTTGTAGTTTAGAGGATAAGAGGGATATGAACATAGGTGTCGAAGATGGTATCTAAAAATCATTTCATCCCTAAATATTCACTCCTAATGGCTAGTCAGCCAAAGGAGAGAGGAACCAAGAGTCTGGCCTTATAATGGCACAAAATTTTCACACAAGAAACATATATGGAAGCTGAAAGAACATTCCATTCATCATAATGAAACATTAAGCATTAAGTACATAAAATATCCCCTTGGAAATAGAAAGAGATAAGATATAAAAAATATATATGATATTAATTACACTATGGAGACAAATATATATACCCATTTCTATTACAATGATTACCCATGAAGGTTACATTTCATAGCTTAGTTGTCCTGCCTAGGTGCACATCAAATCTTCATTGAGAAGCATTTAAAAATTTGTTACATAAATGATTTCAGTGCTAGAACTTTGAGTACACTATGAAAAGACATGTAAACATAATTAAGAGTATTAAAGAGTTGTTTGTCCAGAAACATTACAAAAAACAATAAGTAAAAATAGAAAACTCAAATGACTTTATTAATAGGAAAATCATATCTTAGGTTTCATATTCCATTATATCATCAAAAGTAATTAGGCCTTTGAACAACTTTCAGAGGAAGGGTCTACGAGGGGCATTTGAGGCTAGAAATCTAAATGTCACTGTATTTCTATGTGTAGGACATAAAGACCAAAGTCAATGAGCAAAACCTTTTTCAACATACCTTGTTCCCTTACCCTGATAATTCAGGCAGGCACACAAGGGTTGTATAATAGAATTCTATATTACATTCAAGGTTTTTCAAGATAGTAAGATCAATCATGAGAGTTTTAATCATAGGACCAATATATTAAATAGATAAAAAAGTGTAACATAATGAATCTTAGATGTAATCTTCATGTAAACCTTTTTCCCAAGTTTCCCTCTCATTTCTATCCTTTATGTCATTTATGTTTAATTAGTGGAATTTATGGTGGTTTAGTGAACATTTATTCACTAATTGTACCAATATAAGGGTTTATGCACAAATACCTCAGTAAAAGCTTAATTATCATATTTAAGTGCTCTAAACCTTAATCTAACTTTTTTACATGATTTGAAAACATATAATGAGCCTACGTTTCAAATTTGGTTAGATTTGGATGTTGTTTGTGCAAGTTATGCAATTTTAGGTACATTTTGGACTTTTATGCAATTTACCCAATTGGGAGGTTTTCTTTGCAAATTATCACCTGAATTATAATCCTTAGATATTTCCTTACCATTCATGAGATTTTGAAGTATGGGGCACCTAGTTGCACCTTGGTTTGAAGGTGTTACTTTCCAAGGGCATTATGGGGATTACCCTCTTTATAAATGTGCTTATCTTTAAAAGCTATCAACCAATGGGGTTATTTCTTTCTTTGAAGGACGGTGGGGATGGCCTAGAAGGCTATAGGGGCTCTTAGGACCGAATTTTGATATGCAAGAAGAGTCCATGAGCTGTCATCTTGTATGGCCATGAAGCCTTAGCCTAAGGACACTTGGAAAGTCACATAGACACCTCATGCTTGCCCCTTCTCTATAAAGCCATGCCTACCCCTTCCCACCTCCCAATAAAAGAGGCAATCCTCTCCTTCTCTTTCCCACAGATCATAGCATCATCCCTTCTATGTTTGTACATGAATTTGTTGTCCCAAGGTAAAAGAAAGTGCCTACCTTGGTGAAGAAGACTCATAGGGTTCCAAATTTCTCTATTTAGGATTTCTTAAGCTCCTCCTTGGTGATTTTGACCAAAATAGTAAGAATCCTCCTTTACTTTCCTATTTTCATGCTTATAGTATTCCTCCCACCTTCTTCAATGTCGTAACCATGACCTTTTATGATAAAAATCCACCTAGAACCCTAAAACATCTCATCTCCATGCTCTTTTGCTAGGGTTTGCACCTCTAAAGTGGAGAAAGTGATCTTTTCTCAAGAAAGGAGCTTGGCTTGGAGAAAGTAGACCTTCTAATCTCGGTATTCTTTATATTTGGACCTTTTTACCTACCTAGAGTCAAGTTTTGTTAACCTCCTTCTCATATATTGCTTAGTACATGCTTAAAACTCACTCTTCTATATTTAAAATCGATCATTTCCATCTCTTTTTACCATGTTCTTCTAGGGTTTTGGTTTCTTGATGTTTTAACTTCTCTAGAAGCTATATTTTGGTTACCTATGCAAATTCAAACCTGATCTTGGGTCGAATGGTTTTTTCTCCCTCTCCCTTTTTCTTCAATTATCTTGATCGGTTTAATGATGTGATAATTTCCTATTGGTTTGTATTGAAAAATTCATATCTTCTAAACCGCTTATCCAAATTTGACAAATAAATATGTTTTGGAATTAGAAAGTTAATATCTATATAACAAAAATATTTTAAAGGTCTGATTTCATGGTTTGAAGAAGGGTGATTTTTGTAAAACAAATTTAATGCATAAAATCCATAAAAATTACATCTTAATCATCATAACTCCAAAATTAATATAAAAATATGTTTTCTTGATCAGGACAACTTAATAAGTTTATTGGTGTTGTTTTAAGAGTCTAAATATGAGTTTTTGTAAAAAAGTTCTAAAATTAGGGTTTCTATACATTAATGTGCACTATGTAGTCTAATACATGTTAATACATTGAAAATAGGCAAAGTGGAACTTGGACTCAATTAAAGTGGTGAAAGTTAGTATTTGATATAAGTAACAGAGGTATGTGCATTCCTTACACCCTATGTTGGGATAATTGCATCCAAACCCTATATTTCCCTAATGAGGCTTAAATGAACCCTAAATATTCTATTCTTGAATCCTAATGTTGTTCATGCCTCAAATTAGATTATAATTTCTTCTTGTCTGATACCCCACTGCCATGCTTATTGATTCATATGATTATTATTGCCATGAATACTTTTTCTAACATGTGTATTTATGTTCTATTTAATTTAAAGTAGCGGTACTTATGTACAACCATCCACAGAGGGCATGTAAATAATCGCCCTGGGAATTTCTTATTCTCCCCATAATATTGTAGGTGACTGGGAATGTCTTATTCTCCCCTCGCCTAAGGTTAGGGGTCCGATAGGTGACTCAAACCTACTTAGTTAGGTAGGCATAATTATCTTACATGCAAATCCTTTTTGATATAATTGTTAATGGCAAGTTTCTTTTGAATATAGCCCCATACTCTTGTTATCTTCATCATATGATGAACCCTAGTCTGTTTTTATTTGTTGTACTTATCTTGATATCCTAGATTAGTTTTGTGACACATACCTTGTTTTCTTTCCCCTTTTGCTGGGTGCTTTCCCAACCACCCAGGTGCTGGTGTTGAGCAAGGAGAAGGACAAGTTTGAAGGAATTCATCTCATGAGTAGATCTCAGGCTATCTGAAAGGATGTCTAGGTTGCTATAGCTAGATCATTTTCTCTTATATTTATCTTTTGGGATTTATCATGTAATGAACAATGTAATTCATGTAATAGGCTTAATACTTTTATTTCCACTGCTATTAACATTTTGTAATGTATCTGGTGCATGCTTATTTACTTGGAATATTATACATGCATCCCTCATTATCTTTTGTCTTTCTAAAAAGAAGGATGTTTTGTACTTCCTTTAAATTTTAGTAAGGAGTTGATCTCTCCTCTTTACAGTATGGTATCAGAGCCTTTAGGCAACTATTAGGACATGAAGTTGAAGCAAAGGTGTCTATAATGGATCAGGGTTTCGGGGACTGGCAATATTTTCCTCCGCACCACTAGCTTGGTTTATGAGGACTCCCATTCCCATATGATGCTGGCCTAGAATGAGCTGATAAAAATTGCCCAAAATAGTATGCTTTTAGGCAATAACATTGTAGATATTCTTTTCTCGTCTATGCTTCTATTATTTTTCATATATGATTCAAATACTCCTGGAAAATTAATATGGTAACCCTACCTTTTAGGATAAGTGACTTGTTCAATAGAAGGAACAAGGGAAAGGAGTCAAACCCTAATGACTCTAATGTGGGAAACACTCCTGTGACTCCTGTCGACCATAGTATGGTCAATCCTGCTACTCCGGGCACCCCCTCCTTCACACCGAAGCAAGAGCTAGAAATGTTGCGCCAGTTGCTTTCCACCATGATGGGGCAGCTCCACACAGTGGCTGCCAATGCCAACAAGCCGAGGGAGTTCACCCTCACTGACTTCATAAAGATGCATCCACCCTACTTCAAGGGTGAAAGTGAACACAACATGTTGGATAAAGCCAATGACTGGGTGTTGGCTTTGGATCGGACCTTCGAGGGTATGGCGTGCCCTCCTCACCAGAAAGTTCGATTTGCGACGTATGTTATGGATGGACTGGCACGTGTCTGGTGGAATGGTGTTGCCCACACTTGAGACACCTCTACCATGGAGTGGGACCAGTTCCTAAAGCTCTTCAGGGAAAAGTATATCTGTCCTGCCTTCTTGAGGAAGAAGGAAGCCGAGTTCTATAGCTTCAGGTAGGGAAGCATGAGTGTGGCCGACTACATCCAATGGTTCCTACTTTTGGAACGCTATGCCACCGACATTGGAGCCAAGATAAGGGCAACGTTGTTCTTGGAGGGACTGAACTACCAAGTGGGACGAAGTCTTGTTCCACATCTTCCACTCACCTTCCAACATATGGTGGATAAGGCCATGGCCATCAAGTCCTACCCAGGATTCCAATCCGATGGACATAGTAATGGCTACAACAACAACAACCAGAACTCAAGGTGACCACCAGTGGAGAGGAGGAATGGGAGAGTGTTTGCTCTCAATACTAAGGAAGCAGGCGAAGATAATGAAGTTATTGAAGGTACCTTGCATCTTAATATGCATCACTATTTGATTCTGGCTCATCTAATACCTTCATATCATGTCAGCTTGCTTGTATGATAGAAATAAAATCTGAGTATATGGATCATATATTAGATGTAAAAAACCCTAGTGGTAAGATCTGCTCTTCATATCTCTAAACTCCAACCATGGACCTCTGTATATCTGGTATAATGTTTCCCTCAGATTTCATCTTGCTTGACATGACTGCCTTTGATGTCATGCTGGGAATGGATTGGTTGAAGAGGTACAAAGTTGTTTTGTTTTGTGAAGAATCAAAGGTTAGTTTATCACATCCTGTTGAGGGAACAAGGGTAGGAAGCGAGAAGATCGACAATTTGTTATCTCTGCCATCAAAGCTGAAAAGATAGTCTCGTAAGGGTGTAGAGATTTCTTAGCCTCTATAGTCCTCGAGACTACACCTCCTTCTCTCGACCACATAGATGTGGTGAAGGACTTCCCAGACGTCTTTTCTAAGGAGTTACCTGGTTTGTCACCAACTCGGGAGGTGGAGTTCTCCATCGAGCTTGTACCCAGAACTTCACCAATATAGAATTCGTCTTACCACTTGGCCCCTACCGAACTGAAGAAGCAGCTAGAAGAGCTTCTCAATATGGGCTTCATCCTCCCCAGTGTTTCACCCTAGGGAGGCCATGTCCTGTTCATGAAGAAGAAGGATGGTTCGATTCAGATTTGTATGGACTACTGCATTCTTAACCAAGTGACAGTGAAGAACTGTTATCCTTTGCCTCGCATCGACGACTTGTTCGACTAGCTAAAGTCAGCCACTATGTTCTCCAAGATGGATCTGCAAAGTGGCTACTACTAGATGCATGTGAAGGATAATGATGTTCTGAAGATGGCGTTCAGAACTCACTATGGGCATTACGAATTCATGGTCATGCCTTTCAGCTTGACAAATGCCCCTGCTGCCTTCATGGACTTGATGAATCGAGTGTTCCGCCCATACCTTGACAAGTTCATGGTGGTGTTTATCAATGATGTTTTGGTTTATTCTGAGACGTTAGAACAACATCACGAGCATCAGCGGATTGTACTCAACACACTACGAGAAAATCAACTCTATGCAAAATTCTCAAAGTGTGAGTTCTGGATAAACGAAGTGATGTTTCTGGGTCATGTGATTTTTGCCAGACATATAGTTGTTGATCCTGCAAAGGTAGAAGCTGTGACCAAGTGGAAATCTCCAAAGAATCCCTAGGATATCCATAGTATCCTTGGCTTAGTAGGTTACTATTGAAGGTTTATCAAGAACTTCTCTGAGTTGACCTTGCCTTTAGCCAAGATGATGCAAAAGGAGTTTAAGTTCTCTTAGACACCAGAATGTGAGAACAATTTTTAGAAGCTGAAAAAGAGCCTGACTTATGCTCCCGTGCTTGCTTTGCCTGTTGAGGGCATACCCTATGTCATCTACACCGACGCATCTAGACAAGGCTTAAGGTGTGTTTTGATGCAAGACGGAAAGGTGATCGCCTATGCTTCTCGATAGTTGAAACCTAATGAAGCTAATTGGCTTACACATGATTTGGAGCTTGCTTCCATAGTTTATGCTTTGAAGATCTGGCGACACTATCTCTATGGTGAAAAGTTTGAAGTTTTTTCTAATCACAAGAGTCTGAGATAACTGTTGACTCAGAAGGATCCAAACTTGAGACAACATAGGTAGATGGAATATCTTAAAGATTACGACTTCACCATTACCTATCATTCTGGTAAAGAGAATGTCATAGTTGATGCTTTAAGTCACAAAAAGGATGTTGTTTGTGCTTCTCTGAGATGTTTAGTATGGGAAAACCTTGAACATGTGGCTAGATGGAGACCTCAACCCATTGAATCAATGGATGAAGACAAGTTGTGTGTTCATATGGCCAGCTTGACCATTACACCAACCTGGATCTCAGAAGTCGTGGCTGCATAGTTGGAGAGTTCTAATCTTAATGAGATGAAAGCTTTAACTGAGAAAATGCAATCTGACTTCTCTATCGGAGTGGATGGTGTTGTCTGCTTCAAACAAAGGTTGTGGATTCCTAATGTTGGTGATCTGAGACAGAAGGTTCTGAGTGAAGCTCATGGGTCCAAGTAAACTATTCATCCTGGCACAACAAAGATGTATAAGGACTTACAGCGAAGCTTCTGGTGGAGGAACAATAAGAATGATAGAGCTATGTTTGTGGCGAAGTGCTTGACATGTCAACAAGTCAAGATCGAACATCAATGACCTGGTGGTCTTCTTCACCCGCTTGAAATTCCAGAATGGAAGTGGGAGAAGATCACAATGAATTTCATTACTAGTTTCCCCAAGTCCAAGAAAGGTTATGATGCTATTTGGGTGGTTATTGATCGGCTTACAAAATCTGCTCATATCTTGCCTTTCAAAACCAATTACAAAGTTGCGGATATGGCTCAGTTGTACGTTGAGTGGATCATACACCTGCATGGAGTACCTGAGGTAATAGTTTTTGATCATGACCCGAAGTTTACTTCTCATTTATGGAGTCAGATTTAGGAGGAGATGGGTACTGACTTGTATTTCAATACTGCTTACCACCCGCAGACTGGTGGCCAATCTGAGAGAACAGTTCAGATTCTGGAGGACTTGCTTCATGTTTGTGTGATGGATTGGGGTGGAGCATGAGTTTGCTTACAACAATAGCTACCAAGCTAGTATTGGTATGACACCTTTTGAAGATCTCTATGGTAGACCACGTCGTTCACCTTTGCATTGGGATGATGTCGGTGAACATTCTCTAGTGAAGACCAATGACATGCAGATGATGATAGAAAAGGTGTAGTTGATAAAGAAACACATGAAATCTTCTCAAGACCGACAGAAGATGTATGCTGACAAGAAGAGGTCTGATGTTAACTTCCTAGTGGGTGACTATGCATTTCTGAAGATTAAGCCTATTCGTTTTATTGCTAGATCTAAAGTTAAAGGAAAGTTGAGTCCTCGCTATGTTGGACCATTTGAAATCTTAGATAAGGTTGGAGATTGTGCTTAGCCTTACCTCCTTCCTATGATAAGATTCATAATGTGTTCGATGTCTCTGTGCTGAAGAAGTATGTGAAGGACTCTTCTGATGTGCTTACTATTGAGCCTTTGGAGATACATGAGAATCTGACCTATGAAAAGCTACCTGTGAAGATTCTTGACTCCCAAGTAAAGCAGCTGAAGAACAAAGAGATAGTTGGTAAAAGTTTTGTAGAAATATCATGGTCTGGAAGAAACCACTTGGGAGTTGAGAGATGAAATGTTACGTACTCACCCTTCTCTTTTTACTTGAGATTTTGAGGATGAAATCCTTTTAAAGGGGTGGAGTGATGTAACATAATGAATCTTAGATGTAATCTCCATGTAAACATTTTCCCTAAGTTTCTCTCTCATTTCTATTCTTTATGTCATTTATGTTTAATTAGTGGAATTTATAGTGGTTTAGTGAACATTTATTCACTAATTGTACCAATATAAGGGTTTATGCAAAAAATACCTCAGTAAAAGCTTAATTACCATAATTAAGTGATATAAACCTTAATATAACTTTTTTATATGATTTGAAAATATAAAATGATCCTAAGTTTCAAATTTGGTTCGATTTGGATGTTGTTTGTGCAAGTTATGCAATTTTAGGTACATTCTGGATTTTTATACAATTTACCCAATTGGGAGGCTTTCTTTGCAAATTATCACCTGAATTTTAATCCTTACATATTCCCTTACCATTCAGGAGATTTTGAACCATGGGTTACCTGGTTGCACCTTGGTTTGAAGGTGTTACTTTCCAAGGGCATTATAGGGAATACCCACTTTATAAATGTGCTTATCTTTAAAAGCTATCAACTAATGGGGTTATTTTTTTCTTTGAAGGACGGTGGGGATGGCCTAGAAGGCTCTAGGGGATCTTAGGACTGACTTTTGATATGCAAGAAGAATCCATGATCTGTCCTCTTGCATGGCCATGAAGCCTTAGCCTAAGGACACATGGAAAGTCACATAGACACCTCATGCTTGCCCCTTTCTCTATAAAGCCATGCCTACCCCTTCCCACCTCCCAATCCAAGAAGAAATCCTCTCCTTCTCTTTCCCACAGATTATAGCATCATACCTTCTATATTTTTCCATGAAGTTTCTGTCGCAAGGTAAAAGAAAATGCCTACCTTGGTGAAGAAGGCTCCTAGGGTTCCAAATTTCTCTATTTAGGATTTCTTAAGCTCCTCCTTGGTGATTTTGATCAAAATAGTAAGAATCCTCTTTTTCTTTCCTATTTTCATGCTTCTAGTATTCCTCCCACCTTCTTACAGGTTTTAACCATGACCTTCCATGGTAAAACTCCACCTAGAACCTTAAAACATCTCCATGCTCTTTTGCTAGGGTTTGAACCTCTAAAGTGGAGAAAGTGATCATTGCTCAAGAAAAGAGCTTGTCTTGGAGAAACTAGACCTTCTAATCTCGGGATTCTTTCTGTTTGGACCTTCTTACCTTCCTAGAGGCAATTTTTGTTAACCCTCTTCTCATATATTTCTTAGTACATGCTTAAAAACTCACACTTCTATGTTTAAAATCGATGATTTTCATCTCTTTTTACCATGTTCTTCTAGGGTTTTGGTTTGTTGATGTTTTACCTTCTCTAGAAGCTCTAGTTTGGTTACCTATGAAACTTCAAACCTTATCTTGGGTCAAATGGTGTTTTCTCCCTCTCCCTTTTTCTTCAATTATCTCGACCAGTTTAATTATGTGGCTATTTCCTATTGGTCAGTATTGAAAAAATAATATCTTTTTAACTGCTTATCCAAATTTTGACAAATAAATATGTTTTGGAATTGGAAAATTAATCTATATATAACAAAAATATTTTCAAGGTCTAATTTCATGGTTTGACAAAGGGTGATATTTTTAAAACGAATTTAATGCATAAAATCCATAAAAAATACATCTTAATCACCAGTACTCCAAAATTAACATAAAAATATGTTTTCTTGATTAGGAGAACTTAATAAGTTTATTGGTGATGTTTTAAGAGTCTAAATCTGAGTTTTTCTAAAAAAGGTCTAAAATTAGGGTTTCTATACATTAATGTGCATTATGTAGTCTAATACATGTTCATACATTGAAAAGAGACAAAGTAGAACTTGGACTCAATTAAAGTGGTGAAAGTTAGTAATTAATATCAGTAAGAGAGGTATGTGCATTCCTTACACCCTATGTTGGGATAATTGCAGCCAAACCCTATATTTCCCTAATGAGGCTTAAATGAACCCTAAATATTCTATTCTTGAATCCTAATGTTGTTCATGCCTCAAATTAGATTATAATTTATTCTTGTCTTATACCCCATTGCCATGCTTATTGATTCATATGATTATTCTTGCCATGACTACTTTTTCTATCATGTGGATTTATGTTCTATTTAATTTAAAGTAGCGGTATTTATGTACAACCACCCACAGAGGGCATGTAAATAATCGCCCTGGGGAATGTCTTATTCTCCCCATAATATTGTAGGTGACTGGGAATGTCTTATTCTCCCCTCACCTAAGGTTAGAGGTCTGGTAGGTGGCTCAACCCTACTTATTTAGGTAGGCATAATCATCTTACATGTAAATCCTTTTTGATATAATTATTAATGGCAAGTTTCTTTTGAATATAGCCTCATACTCTTGTTATCTTTGTCATATGATGAACCCTAGCCTGCTTTTATTTGCTGTACTTATATTGATATCCTAGATTAGTTTTGTGACACATACCTATTTTTCTTTCCCCTTTTGCTGGGTGGTTTCCCAACAACCCAGGTGCTGGTGCTGAGCAAGGAGAAGGACAAGTTTGAAGGAATTCATCTCAGGAGTAGATCTCAAGCTATCTGAAAGGATGTCTAGGTTGCTATAGCTAGATCCTTTTCTCTTGTATTTTTCTTTTGGGAACAATCATATAATGAATAATGAAAGCCATGTAATAGGCTTAGTACTTTTATTTCCGCTGCTATTGACATTTTGTAATGTATCTGGTGCATGCTTATTTACTTGGAATAATATACATGCATCCCTCAGTATCTTTGTTCTTTCTAAAAAGATGGATGTTTTGTACTTCCTTTCAATTTTAGTAAGGAGGTGATCTCACCTCTTTACACAAAGTATCCAAGAGTTATTAATTTCATACATATAAACAAGTCAATATCATACTAGGGTCAAGAGATAAGGGTATCTTGTGAGAAGTGAGGGGATATGATCCTTGAGAAAGATCCCTAGAGAAGGTCCAACTCAATGGGGATCGAAGATGTAAAAAGACAAAGTATGGGGTCTTAGGTCAGTAAGATTCTGATAATATAATCATGCTTCATGTCATGTGGATGTTCCCCTAGACCTATGTTTCAAATAGTTTAAGCATAGTTCCATCATGTTAAACATGAATGCATTTATTCAACATAGTTCAAGTGTCACAAGAATAACTTAGGTCTAGGTGAAACATCCACATTATGAGAGTTACCAAATAGAGATATTCTATGACATTGAAGTATGAAAAGCATGAGATTTGGATTATTATCACATTTAACATGCAACATCATAAAAGTCATATTGATCGATTTCATGCAAGTGTCATATTCTCAAGTCATATGACCATAGAGGAGAATAAGGTAGAAAAAGTTGAGATTTAGAGCTACAAGCATAAAAATCTACTGATTTGAACTCTTAGGATAACATGTGCACCATGAGAACATGGTTCTTGCAAGCTTAGGGTCCAAAAAGCAAGATGTGCATTGAGATCATGTTAGGTGTAACACATATGTCACATGTAGTCAAAAAGAGCATACGAGTGTGTTACATGGAAAATAGCATAAGATCTTAGTCAATCATGGCAAATAACATTAGTACAATTACTAATTTTGAAATGGGATAATCATTTGATGATCAATATAATCAAACTTCAAGTCTTGATTAAGTACCGTCATATACTAGTATATTAGAGTTACTTTTGGGTCAAGATAGTCACTAGTTGTACATCAAGATGACTCATATAATTTATCAAGATAAATAGTGGATTGAAGTTATTGGTCAAAATATATTATCAATATTTTAGAACATATAAGATCAAGTTTGAGCATTTACTAGAATTGATCATCCTCAAAAGAACTAAATAAATAATTTTGTGAAAAATATTGGAGATATGAGTGAAACTAGTCTATGAAACTATTTATAATAGATGGATCTCATTTTGATGATTAGTTTCATATATTGTAAGTATTGTTTTGGCCAAGGGAGTCATATAATATGATATTTCAGAAAAAATACCTTTGAATGGTTAAATTTGAGCCTTTGTTCCTTAATCTAATAGTTAAAGGGTTGTTGGGTGACACTTCATGGTCGGGGGCTTAATGCACTTAGATACCAAGATCCCTAGAACCACAGTCCATATGGCTCCCAACCCACCATTGACTCCCCATCTACCACTTATTGTTCACAATTGTGGCTAGTGACCCCTGAATGTGGTTCACCTTCACCCATCACTGCCCTCGTGCATGTAGGAGTATGGCGGCACACAATGTGTAGCTCGCGAAAGCTCCTCAAGGAGAAGGATAAGGAGGGAACATGCACCCCCAAAATGGAGCCACTCAACCTAGACCGAGCCTCATGAGGCTGGATGTGTCCTTACTTCTTTCTGAGAGAGACTGAGACTAGAAACCCAGATCAGAGCTCTGTGGAGACACCATGGTTTGTGACCAAAGTTGGAGGGAAAAAATGGGAGTAAAAGGAGGGATTGGGCTCAGAACAATGTGGAATGATAGGGAAGAAGAAGAGGAAGAAGAAAGGAAGCCAAAGGTTTCAACAATCTATCCCATGGGGGCTCAAAGTGCTAGATTGGCCAAGCCAAATTGGCCCAAAAAGCTACTGCACAACCCTAATTTAAGGTGGAAGAAGGCTAGGGACGATCGATTTGGGTAGCTCATGTAGAGGGTGTAGATCCAAGGGTAGGGAGGGTGGATCTGTGGTCTCAAAGTCAAGCCCTCTCATTGGTTGAGAGGAGCTCTCATGAATGGATGACTTGTTTAACTCAGTTCAAACTTGTGCATCTTTAGAAAACTTGCAAAAATCATATTTGTCACATTGTAAGTCAGATTAAGATGAATTTTTCATAATTATTTTAAAAAAATTATCTATTTCTTATCTAAAAGGTTTTGGATCCAAGATAATGATGTTGATGGCACTCAATAATAGAAATGCATATTCAAAAGTGAAATGATACAATCGATTTTGGTCAAAATATCTAATAGTGACATTTAATAAAAACCAATCCATCCAATGGGCGTGATGTGACTCAAATCCATTTGAGGGTGAGAGGGGTTATTGAATATAGAAGAACATCTAATGAGTCAAATGTATATAATTGGATGACAGAGAAAAATGGGAGTTGTTGTAATGGTTTGTATGAGTTTGTAGGGGCGAGAGGAAGGTTTGTTGAGATTTACTCGCATAATACAGTCTTGGAGAGTAGTTGGAGATTGCTTATAGGTGAATCTCAAACTCAAGGTAGGTAGCAGTCTAAGGGGAGTGAAACCTAGATTATATAGGGACTAAAATGATCATCTCATCATAATCAATGTGTAGGAAGAATCTGAACCTTGTGAGAGATATTTTGGAGTAGGACAGTGAACACATAAGTTTGGACTAGTGTAGGAACTCATGCATTGTTCTTGTCAGGTGAGGGATATAACCCCTATGTGCACTGATACATCCAGGTATGAGAATCTGATTTGGACCGAGTCTCCTAATTCAAAGGAGCACGAGTCAATGGAATGGAATATAAGATGACATTCTAAGATTCTAGGGCAATCCAAAATGTTGAATCTAACGACATGAAATCAAGGTGGATATAAATATTAGGATTTTCTAGGATTTTTAATTAGTTTCCATTCCTAAAATTAATAAGTTTCTTGAGGATTATTTTGTAATAATGTATTTTTTTATACTAGATAATTTGGATATTTATATTTCAAACTAATTATTTGAATTAATTCTTTCTCAGACACAACTGAAGTTGGTTATCTAAAATAATCTAAATTTAAACATACTAGTACTTTGAGGAAATACAACTTTTAATGTATATTTCAACTAACTAAGGGAATATTATTGTCAATAAATATGATATTTGTAATTTGAACCCTTAGTAGACACAATTTATTCATTTACAATATTTCTTATGAAAATGAACTAGAAAATGACTAATAATTACAGAATTGTCATGATTTTTCTCAAGCTAGGGTTTATTACCCTTTAGAATATAAGTGTGAATGGTAGGATCTAAAAGGCCAATTTAGTCTTTAATTAAGGCATATTAGGGTTTGTTGTGATTATCCAAGTTGACTTTGTTAGTTATGTCAGTGTTTAAATTAGGGTTTACATTTCATAAAAACATTATGTTTTAATTTTTGGAGGAAATTACACACCCATACAAAAAATACACATGTATCTATGGGATGCGGAATTACACTAGCATGTTAGAAAACAATAGATGACAAAAATAAGGAGAGGCTCAACATTAGAATAAAGAAAAAACATGTGTGTGAGTTTCATGGACAAATTCTATTATGAACATGGTTCATGATTGTCAATATTCCTATCAATAGTGGGAAGATATATTTCGATTTTATTCATATTCTACAACCCCTATAATACTAAGGTGGTGATTATGCTGAAGATTGAACATTATTTTGAGTTATAAAGTGAATAATTGGTTCATCAAGTTTGCTTCAACTATATCATAATCCTTAAGGCTCAAAATGAGTTGGTGTTAATTAAGATATGCACCTACTACACAAATCAGGGTGTACCCAAGGAACAAATAGAGAGTGCTACACAAGATCTTATCAAAGAATGCACCTCTTGAATAAAAGGATGGATAACCCAAACTACAAAGATATCTTGTATAAAACATTCCTAAAGTTGTAGGACACGTGCTTTGTGTACACATTATGGCTAGGATTAATAGAAAAAAGTATTAAAAATTGATCAATACAAAGGTATACTGAAGAAACCAAAATTAATATTTCTCTCTATCTTGATCTAATCCCACACATTCACATGATTTTGAGTCAAAATTGTAAAGAATATAATTTACATGTTACTAATTAACACATCCAATTTTACTAGATAGAGTCTATCCAATACATGTAATTCAAATGTATTAAATCAAATATATGTCGAATATATAATCTATCTAATTGTGTATTTAAATGAGCACTAAATGAATTTCATATAATTTAATATGTCTAACCATAATATCTTGACGTTTTCTCAATCAATATAAATCATTATTTTAAGATATGGATTACAAAGTATATTTTGTTAAATACATATCCTATTAGGATTTTTTTTGTTAATTATTTATAATAGAAAGCGTGTCAATGACATTTTCCATAGTTGTAAGACCTGAGCTTAGTGTGGCATATGCACACATTAGATTGAAATAATGAAAAATGTCTTCACCTTGATCATTACAATGGAAATTTAAATAACCCACTTAAATATTTCTCTATTTTTCTCTCTCATGACTTCACTTGTTTCATAATTAGAAGAACCAACAAAATTACTTTCATGTTATTGATTGATTTATATAACTAAATATACTTATATTCAAATGTAGTAGTCTATCCAATACCTAAATTTGAACCATATCAAATCAAATATACATATGATGTATGAGATATGTAATAACCTGGTCTCATCTTATCTAGGTAATTGTAGTTCACATGAAATCTTGTATAATTTGTTTGTTGAATCTCTTTGAATGATTGATTAATGAGTAATAGTTATAATATTATGTGTTGAATTTGATGATACATGCTAAACATGTTTTCGTTGTAAATAATGAGGATTTGTCAAGAAATATCCCTAGTCAACGAACATTAGAGTTTATGGGATGTTTAATTGTGAATGAATACATGAGTGAATATATATGAAACCCTACTCCCAATCTTATTTCATGAGGGATGTCTAAGAAAGTTTATATTTTTCAAGATATAAAATATCAATTACACTTGAAATGACTGAATTTTTAAATTATTTCTAAATGCAATGTCAATCGAGTATGTTAAGAAAAAACTCATTTAACCACACAACTTTTGGTATGTCAGTCGATAATTTAACTAGACTAAACATTAATGATATGAAATAAAAATTATAAAAAAGGCTAAACATGCTTAAAATTAATTTCATAAGCACTTGATTTGGTATCTAGGAAAAAACTCAATCCAATCAAATCAGTTTTGTCTTTCACATCTGATCTCCAATTTTATTGAGATATTAGAGGATTTCAAGTTTTGAAGATCTTTGAATTCTAAGAGATTTTCTAGGGTTCTTCCTTTCATGGTTTGTGGATTCATGTAAGTTTTTCAATATCTAAAAGGCTTTTGACGTAATTCTTCTATGTTGTGTATAAATTTGATCTTTCATTTTATTTGGATCAAAAGGATATCAAATCACCAAATCTTGTCCTTTCTCTTCAATTATCCATTCATATGGCTCTTGAATTGGAAAGAGAAAGAAAAGGATTGATTGCTCAAAGTCTGATTTGGATTCAAGAAATATAATTGTAAGACCATTTTAGGTGTTTAACACAAAGGTGAGTGTTTAGGTCCTGATTCAACTATCTAATCATGTTCAAAGATTAATTCTATCTAGTTGAATATCTATTTGATTATTTATTTTGTATTTATGCCATTGAGTAACCAATCAAGAAAATTTTGATGAATGGAATACCTATAGTTTTATATCCATTCTTAATAATTTATATTTTTTTGGTTAGTGATCTATAAATCAAATTCTATTGAACTGATCAAGAAAATACATTATTAATGCAGAAAAAACTCTTGAAACAATCCTAAATGAATGAGATGTTCGAAAATTGGATATATATGTATAGAATGAAATTTGAATTGCATTAGCATGGATTATAAATATGATCCTTTTTTGTCTAAATTGAACCCTTGGAATATTTAAGTATTGATTGTCAATTAGAGTTATTATAATATAATTTAATGAGTACATCCTTGTTTAGTGTTTTTCACAAAATAATCAAATGAGCCAATGAAATGATGTAAGTTTAGAATTATGGGATGTATTTCTCTAACATATGAGTTAGGGTTTCCATGTGTTGTGAATACATTTAATAAATCTAAAGTACTCCCTCATGAGGTTAGTGGATAACATAATGTATAGGATGATGCACAAAATTGTTGTGAGTTAAGACAACTTCTTGAAAATAAAAAATACTCACTTAATGAATGACATCAAGATAATATGCCCTAACTTGTACATAATATTTTCATGATAGAAATTCTCTTGTTTAGATAATTGTGACTTGAAATGAAGATAAGAAGTCTTATTGATATGATATAACCCTAATTCATCTACTAGAGCATGATTTAAGAATTTAGGAGTAAATCCCACATGAACATAACTATTTACCATAATTCATATATTATGAACTGAAAAGGTGATTACTTATTAAGGAATAAGTAGGTAGAAACCCTAATATGTCCTACTTCCTAATTTGAGTACTTTTATAGGAATGGAACAATTGTTGTTAGTTACCAAAATGACAGTGTGTCAAAATTCAAGAAAGAAATTGCAAGAAGGTAAAATTAATTGGGATGATAAGTAGTGGGTGATTGTCAATGAAATGTGCATAAGAAATTGTTAATGTATTCAACCTAAATTGAAAGAAGTACATTCAAACTAGACAATGATCGATTTCAGTGAGGAAGAAACATTATGCTTTAAGTGAATTGAGAATGATGGATTCCAAGAATAGCACTGCATATAAAATGAAGGAAAGATCAAAGAATTACTCGATGGATCAAACATCCTAATCCTAATATGATGAGTAAAATAATTATATGAACAATATTCTTTAATGAAGTATTAATTACCGTAAATAATTAATATAGCATGACTTCAGATGGAAAATGGAAATCTAGGTTTTTGGTTGGAATCGTGATAATGTGGTATACAATATTATTTATGTGCTATGAATGATTATGATATGAGATTACTCTATATCTAATGATATTTAGATGGAACAAGCCACGTGTTGTATTAAAAACCTGATTTAGGCACAATGAGTGAAAATTGTTTATGTGTTGACCTTATTGCATGTCCTATGTCGATGTAAATGCTTATGAAAAGTGTGAGATGGAAGGTAGTTTTGGGAAATGTGATCCATATATGATTTTTACTTGAGAAACCTTGATTGGGGTAAATATATGAGAATATGATAACCTATTGATGAGGAAAAATATAATATGATTTGAAAATTGGAAAGAAACTTAAGTTCATAAATTGTAGATTGTTGTGTTTCTTATTATAGTGATTATTGATTATATTTCTTCTAACGCTAATCTTATTCATGCCATTATAGTTATGCAAAGAAATACACAAATGACAAGCATGAAAAACTACTAGAGGGGGGGGTGAATAGAGTTTTATAGATAATTTTAACAATTATTGAACTCAAGCAATCAACCACAAGAATATTGGACAAGGGGACAAGGATTTAGAGTGGTTCCAACTTTAGCAAATACTAAAGTTGTCAGTCCACTACCCGGTTGCTTACCCAACCGGGATTTGGAAAAAATTTAATTTTATTACCTCGCAAGGACTTTACATAAAATTACAATTCTCTCCCTAAACCCTTCAAGCAGCCTTCACCTAGAAGTAATCGCCCAACCTTGAAGCAGCCTTCACTTAGAAGTAATTGCACCACCTTGAAGCAGCCTTCCTCCTGAAGTAGATTCCCGTTGCAATAGCCTTCTTGAAGTAGCTTCCCGTGCGATAGCCTTCTTGAAGTAGCTTGAAGTCCACCTTCTCCTCCGAGAAGAACCTTCTCCAATCAGCAGCCTCCAACCCTAGGAGTAGCAAGGAGAATACAAAGAATAAAAGGAACAAGAAGGAAAATAGAAATTACAACTTATCCTTTTAAGCACAAGGCTTGATTTGCCTATATCAAGCGTATTGATCTCCTAACCAATGAGTGTAGAAGTGTAAGTGTTGTGGTAAGGAGATGCTAGCCTATAGGACACGAAATGGGAGCAATGGGAATGAATAGCAAATGTAGGAATTGCTCTATTGCTCAAAACAGTATTGCCAATGTGTATTCAAGCTCAAGTATAGCACAAGTGTAGCTTAAGTGTGATTTGGTGTCCTAAGGCATGTCCTATTTATAGGAATGGCCTATGGATGCTTAAGGACGTTCTAGACAACTTCTAGGGGTTTCTAAGTGCTTAACTAGTCGTTAGGTATAAGTTAGGTGCGTTAGTAACGACTAGTTGCTTTATTCTGCAGTTGCTGTCAGAGACCATCTCGGTCGACAATTTGTCGACCGAGATACCTACTCGGTCGAAGTTTTGTCGACCGACAGGCTCTCTGGATCAACGTTCATTTGCAACTGCCAACTACCTTGTCAGCTGTGTCTAACGGCTACTTGGGTCATCCTCGGTCGAGAAGTTTGTCGACCGAGAGTGTCTTGGTCGAGGAGTTTGGTCGACCGAGATTGACCCTGTTTCAATCTTTCAATTTAGGCACTAAGTAAATGCATGAGTGTGCATATGTGATCCTATTTAAAAGGGATGACCTATCTAAGTGTGGTGATTGGCTAGGGAAGATCTAACGCTTGATTTACATGAGATCTAAGTACTTGTACATTATATGTTTGTACAAGTTTACAATTGATTACATTGCATGACATTTACAATCATTCAAGCGTATAGTTTCCCTAGAACTTTGTCATCCACTTTATTCCTGCAACACTCAAGTAGCACGTTAGATCAACAAGAATGAAATGTTTGTCATCATCGAAACAAAGGGATTTATCATAATATCCAATTTATCCAACAATCTCCCCCTTTTTGAAGATGAAAAACATTTCCTAAATATGAAATAAGGAAATATAAAGCATGTGAGTTTCATACCTGAAAATTTACCTTTTCTAGCCATTTATGTTTTGCAAGTGAGTGCTGGCCAAGATGTTATGAAACTCATTTATATTTTTGATTTTATATTCTTTCTCCCCCTTTGTCATTTCAAAAAGATATCCAAGTTGAATATTTTATTTTTCTTCTCCCCCTTACTTTTATATTATGCTCCCCCTTAAATAGATATCCTATTAGGAACATGGATTTTTGTCTTATTTATCCACAATTTGTTTCTCAATCATTTGCAAAGGATGTTAAGCCTTGAAATGATATGAGATTCCCTTAAGCTTATGATGAATGTATATTTATTTCTCATTTATCAAGGGATGTTAAGCCCTTAAATTAAATGAGAATCCTTTAATCTACAAGGTATATCATTTTTATGAAATTTATAGATTTCTTCATAATCAAGAGTAAAAATACAAGCTTCAAATGATGTTTACAATGTTTTTCTAAGCTTCTTAATCAATTAATCCAATTTTTTGTTATGAGCTCCCCCTTAATCTTACAATTTAAGCATTTTAATGCTTCTAAGGTCACAAATGATTTTAAATTTTTGATTTTGACCTTTATCAAAAGTATACTAAGATTAAGTACAAATAAAAAATGATGTCCAAATAAGCATGTTGTCAAAGCTTATTTTAGGTCGCCCTTGACTACGACCATAGCGCCCCTTGGTCAAATTATATTTCAACCAAGAGGCATGAATTGTAGATTTCCAATTAAGCATTCATAACAATTTTTGATGCATGTTTAAGTGATATTCAATAAAAACATGAAAGCACGATGAATATTTCAAATCTTTTAAAGATACCAATTGAAAATTTTTTATAACATTGTGCTCTTTGCAAGCATTTCTAAGATATATATCACCAATGAATCGTTTTACTTGCCTATGTAATGATAGAACAATAAAAGCATATAACAAAAATTTCCTTTAAACTAAGCATAATTTTAGTTTTTGTCTTAAATCAACCAAAATAATCTCATATAAACTTTCAAGGATGATGTCCATGATTTATACTTTATTGTACAGTCAAATAGATAGCAATTTTGATCAATTTCAAAACAATTCAGCAATTTTTACAGCAGTCTGAAAATCAGTGACATGCTCGGTCGACAATTTCTCGACCGGATGTTCACTCGGTCGACAGATTCTCGACCGACCAAGTTTCTGGAATATGTTCAGAATTCTTAATCAATTTCAAGCAAAAGAGATTATGCACACTAGAGCTCGATTGTGTTGAGATAAGACATTATGATATCAAGAATCAGTTTAGGACAAATCTCAACTAGTTAATTTTAAGCTACTAAGTTTTAAGAATCCAAGCTAACTCATCATTCTTTTTCTTATATGGGCATGAAAATGAATAATGTCCAAGACGCATGCAATAATGACAGCTAATAGAGTCAACTTCATTTCTCTTTCTAGGAATTGTGTTCCTAGGTACACACATAATCTTAGTCTTGGATGCTTTAACTCTTTTGGTTTTATTTCTCCTTGGATCATATCCTAATCCTTTTCTTTCATTATAACTAGAGGAAATTTTCAGAATATTTTTAAGCATGTCATTTCCTCTTAATTCATTTACATTTCTTTGTAACTTAGCAATATCATCCATCTTCTTGTTTATATCTTTCTTTGCTTGATCTAAATCAGATACTAGAGAGTTTCTTTCTTTGACAACCTCATCATAATCTAAATGTGAACATAGAACAGGTTGTTTCTGAAGATCATTCACTTGAGTTTGCACGTTTAACTTTTCTAAGGAAAGAAGATTGCAATTAGCTTCTACCGATTTTAACTTAAGATCATAATCTTCATTTTCCTTTTTGAGATTTTCATTTTCGGATACAAGAGCAAGAAGTTTAACATTTAAATCATCATTTACTTTATTTGATTTCTTAAGTTTCTTCTTGCACTCAATATATTTCTCATGAGTATCTTGAAGACTAGCAATTAGATCTTCTTTTGGTAGATCATAAAGACTTACCTCTTCTTCATCTTCATTTGTTGTAGCAATGAGGCATTCTACTTCTTCTTTTCCATCATCACTATCATCACTTGAATCATCCCATGCAGCTTTATATGCTCTTTCTTTCTTTTTGTGAGATGATTTCTTCCCTTTCTTGAGTTTTGGACAATCACCTTTCATGTGTCCCTTTTTGCCACATTCAAAGCACCTGGAAGAAGAAACACTAGAAGTTTTATTAGTTTTACAACTTTTATATTGCTTACCATTTACAATGAGAGTTTCTTCTTCACTATCATCTTCACTTGTGTCATGAGTGTCCTTGGTTGATGCTTTGAATGCAATGTCCTTCTTTTTGCCTTGTTGACATTCACGTTCTCTTCTTTCTTCCTCTTCTAACGTTGCCTCATGAGCTTCTAGGTTGCCAATGAGTTGTTCCATCTTTAGTCGGGTGAGGTCATTTGCTTCTTCAATGGCCGTCACTTTGGGCTTGTATTTGGGAGGAAGTGATCTAAGAATCTTTGATACCTGATCTTCCTCAAGAACAACTTTACCTAAGGCATTTAAACCATTTACAATAGAAGAGAATTTTGCATACATTTCACTAATAGATTCATTTGGATCCATACGGAAATGTTCAAACTTTTGTTTAAGCATACTAACTTTGGAATTCTTAACTTGAACAGTCCCTTCATAAGTTATAGAAAGTCTATGCCATATTTCATAGGCTGTTTCACAGTTTGATATTCTATTAAATTCTCCTACTGAAATTGAACAATAAAGAATACTTACAGTCTTTGCATTCATTTGAGCTGATTTTACCGTATTGGTGTCCCAAGCTGCATATTCCATTTGAGGTAGCTCATAAGGGGTTGACACCATTCTCCATAGATCCCAACTTATGCCTTGGAACTAGAATTGCATCCTTCTCTTCCAATATGTGTAGTTTGTTCCATCAAACATTGGAGGCCTAGCAACAAGTGTCCCTTCAATGTTGAGGTTGTTGAGCACTCCATCACCCATTTCTTCAAGACCTTGTTAGGGTTCCTTTAAGCCTCGCTCTGATACCAACTGAAAAACTACTAGAGGGGGGGTGAATAGAGTTTTATAGATAATTTTAACAATTATTGAACTCAAGCAATCAACCACAAGAATATTGGACAAGGGGACAAGGATTTAGAGTGGTTCCAACTTTAGCAAATACTAAAGTTGTAAGTCCACTACCCGGTTGCTTACCCAACCGGGATTTGGAAAGAATTTAATTTTATTACCTCGCAAGGACTTTACATAAAATTACAATTCTCTCCCTAAACCCTTCAACCAGCCTTCACCTAGAAGTAATCGCCCAACCTTGAAGCAGCCTTCACCTAGAAGTAATTGCACCACCTTGAAGCAGCCTTCCTCCTGAAGTAGCTTCCCGTTGCAATAGCCTTCTTGAAGTAGCTTCCCGTGCCATAGCCTTCTTGAAGTAGCTTGAAGTCCACCTTCTCCTCCGAGAAGAACCTTCTCCAATCAGCAGCCTCCAACCCTAGGAGTAGCAAGGAGAATACAAAGAATAAAAGGAACAAGAAGGAAAATAGAAATTACAACTTATCCTTTTAAGCACAAGGCTTGATTTGCCTATATCAAGCGTATTGATCTCCTAACCAATGAGTGTAGAAGTGTAAGTGTTGTGGTAAGGAGATGCTAGCCTATAGGACACGAAATGGGAGCAATGGGAATGAATAGCAAATGTAGGAATTGCTCTATTGCTCAAAACAGTATTGCCAATGTGTATTCAAGCTCAAGTATA
The DNA here is from genome assembly GCA_963693085.1 of Alisma plantago-aquatica. Classification (NCBI taxonomy): domain Eukaryota; kingdom Viridiplantae; phylum Streptophyta; class Magnoliopsida; order Alismatales; family Alismataceae; genus Alisma; species Alisma plantago-aquatica. Next base: position 1,777,143,442 of record OY856409.1, read on the forward strand.
GCACAAGTGTAGCTTAAGTGTGATTTGGTGTCCTAAGGCATGTCCTATTTATAGGAATGGCCTATGGATGCTTAAGGACGTTCTAGACAACTTCTAGGGGTTTCTAAGTGCTTAACTAGCCGTTAGGTATAAGTTAGGTGCGTTAGTAACGGCTAGTTGCTTTATTCTGCAGTTGCTGTCAGAGACCATCTCGGTCGACAATTTGTCGACCGAGATACCTACTCGGTCGAAGTTTTGTCGACCGACAGGCTCTCTGGATCAACGTTCATTTGCAACTGCCAACTACCTTGTCAGCTGTGTCTAACGGCTACTTGGGTCATCCTCGGTCGAGAAGTTTGTCGACCGAGAGTGTCTCGGTCGAGGAGTTTGGTCGACCGAGATTGACCCTGTTTCAATCTTTCAATTTAGGCACTAAGTAAATGCATGAGTGTGCATATGTGATCCTATTTAAAAGGATGACCTATCTAAGTGTGGTGATTGGCTAGGGAAGATCTAACGCTTGATTTACATGAGATCTAAGTACTTGTACATTATATGTTTGTACAAGTTTACAATTGATTACATTGCATGACATTTACAATCATTCAAGCGTATAGTTTCCCTAGAACTTTGTCATCCACTTTATTCCTGCAACACTCAAGTAGCACGTTAGATCAACAAGAATGAAATGTTTGTCATCATCGAAACAAAGGGATTTATCATAATATCCAATTTATCCAACAATCTCCCCCTTTTTGAAGATGACAAACATTTCCTAAATATGAAATAAGGAAATATAAAGCATGTGAGTTTCATACCTGAAAATTTACCTTTTCTAGCCATTTATGTTTTGCAAGTGAGTGCTGGCCAAGATATTATGAAACTCATTTATATTTTTGATTTTATATTCTTTCTCCCCCTTTGTCATTTCAAAAAGATATCCAAGTTGAATATTTTATTTTTCTTCTCCCCCTTAATTTTATATTATGCTCCCCCTTAAATAGATATCCTATTAGGAACATGGATTTTTGTCTAATTTATCCACAATTTGTTTCTCAATCATTTGCAAAGGATGTTAAGCCTTGAAATGATATGAGATTCCCTTAAGCTTATGATGAATGTATATTTATTTCTCATTTATCAAGGGATGTTAAGCCCTTAAATTAAATGAGAATCCTTTAATCTACAAGGTATATCATTTTTATGAAATTTATAGATTTCTTCATAATCAAGAGTAAAAATACAAGCTTCAAATGATGTTTACAATGTTTTTCTAAGCTTCTTAATCAATTAATCCAATTTTTTGTTATGAGCTCCCCCTTAATCTTACAATTTAAGCATTTTAATGCTTCTAAGGTCACAAATGATTTTAAATTTTTGATTTTGACCTTTATCAAAAGTATACTAAGATTAAGTACAAATAAAAAATGATGTCCAAATAAGCATGTTGTCAAAGCTTATTTTAGGTCGCCCTTGACTACGACCATAGCGCCCCTTGGTCAAATTATATTTCAACCAAGAGGCATGAATTGTAGATTTCCAATTAAGCATTCATAACAATTTTTGATGCATGTTTAAGTGATATTCAATAAAAACATGAAAGCACGATGAATATTTCAAATCTTTTAAAGATACCAATTGAAAATTTTTTATAACATTGTGCTCTTTGGAAGCATTTCTAAGATATATATCACCAATGAATCGTTTTGCTTGCCTATGTAATGATAGAACAATAAAAGCATATAACAAAAATTTCCTTTAAACTAAGCATAATTTTAGTTTTTGTCTTAAATCAACCAAAATAATCTCATATAAACTTTCAAGGATGATGTCCATGATTTATACTTTATTGTACAGTCAAATAGATAGCAATTTTGATCAATTTCAAAACAATTCAGCAATTTTTACAGCAGTCTGAAAATCAGTGACATGCTCGGTCGACAATTTCTCGACCGGATGTTCACTCGGTCGACAGATTCTCGACCGACCAAGTTTCTGGAATATGTTCATAATTCTTAATCAATTTCAAGCAAAAGAGATTATGCACACTAGAGCTCGATTGTGTTGAGATAAGACATTATGATATCAAGAATCAGTTTAGGTCAAATCTCAACTAGTTAATTTTAAGCTACTAAGTTTTAAGAATCCAAGCTAACTCATCATTCTTTTTCTTATATGGGCATGAAAATGAATAATGTCCAAGACGCATGCAATAATGACAGCTAATAGAGTCAACTTCATTTCTCTTTCTAGGAATTGTGTTCCTAGGTACAAACATAATCTTAGTCTTGGATGCTTTAACTCTTTTGGTTTTATTTCTCCTTGGATCATATCCTAATCCTTTTCTTTCATTATAACTAGAGGAAATTTTCAGAATATTTTTAAGCATGTCATTTCCTCTTAATTCATTTACATTTCTTTGTAACTTAGCAATATCATCCATCTTCTTGTTTATATCTTTCTTTGCTTGATCTAAATCAGATACTAGAGAGTTTCTTTCTTTGACAACCTCATAATAATCTAAATGTGAACATAGAACAGGTTGTTTCTGAAGATCATTCACTTGAGTTTGCACGTTTAACTTTTCTAAGGAAAGAAGATTGCAATTAGCTTCTACCGATTTTAACTTAAGATCATAATCTTCATTTTCCTTTTTGAGATTTTCATTTTCGGATACAAGAGCAAGAAGTTTAACATTTAAATCATCATTTACTTTATTTGATTTCTTAAGTTTCTTCTTGCACTCAATATATTTCTCATGAGTATCTTGAAGACTAGCAATTAGATCTTCTTTTGGTAGATCATAAAGACTTACCTCTTCTTCATCTTCATTTGTTGTAGCAATGAGGCATTCTACTTCTTCTTTTCCATCATCACTATCATCACTTGAATCATCCCATGCAGCTTTATATGCTCTTTCTTTCTTTTTGTGAGATGATTTCTTCCCTTTCTTGAGTTTTGGACAATCACCTTTCATGTGTCCCTTTTTGCCACATTCAAAGCACCTGGAAGAAGAAACACTAGAAGTTTTATTAGTTTTACAACTTTTATATTGCTTACCATTTACAATGAGAGTTTCTTCTTCACTATCATCTTCACTTGTGTCATGAGTGTCCTTGGTTGATGCTTTGAATGCAATGTCCTTCTTTTTGCCTTGTTGACGTTCACGTTCTCTTCTTTCTTCCTCTTCTAACGTTGCCTCATGAGCTTCTAGGTTGCCAATGAGTTGTTCCATCTTTAGTCGGGTGAGGTCATTTGCTTCTTCAATGGCCGTCACTTTGGGCTTGTATTTGGGAGGAAGTGATCTAAGAATCTTTGATACCTGATCTTCCTCAAGAACAACTTTACCTAAGGCATTTAAACCATTTACAATAGAAGAGAATTTTGCATACATTTCACTAATAGATTCATTTGGATCCATACGGAAATGTTCAAGACTTTTGTTTAAGCATACTAACTTTGGAATTCTTAACTTGAACAGTCCCTTCATAAGTTATAGAAAGTCTATGCCATATTTCATAGGTTGTTTCACAGTTTGATATTCTATTAAATTCTCCTACTGAAATTGAACAATAAAGAATACTTACAGTCTTTGCATTCATTTGAGCCGATTTTACAGTATTGGTGTCCCAAGCTGCATATTCCATTTGAGGTAACTCATAAGGGGTTGACACCATTCTCCATAGATCCCAACTTATGCCTTGGAAGTAGAATTGCATCCTTCTCTTCCAATATGTGTAGTTTGTTCCATCAAACATTGGAGGCCTAGCAACAAGTGTCCCTTCAATGTTGAGGTTGTTGAGCACTCCATCACCCATTTCTTCAAGACCTTGTTAGGGTTCCTTTAAGCCTCGCTCTGATACCAACTGAAAAACTACTAGAGGGGGGGTGAATAGAGTTTTATAGATAATTTTAACAATTATTGAACTCAAGCAATCAACCACAAGAATATTGGACAAGGGGACAAGGATTTAGAGTGGTTCCAACTTTAGCAAATACTAAAGTTGTCAGTCCACTACCCGGTTGCTTACCCAACCGGGATTTGGAAAGAATTTAATTTTATTACCTCGCAAGGACTTTACATAAAATTACAATTCTCTCCCTAAACCCTTCAAGCAGCCTTCACCTAGAAGTAATCGCCCAACCTTGAAGCAGCCTTCACCTAGAAGTAATTGCACCACCTTGAAGCAGCCTTCCTCCTGAAGTAGCTTCCCGTTGCAATAGCCTTCTTGAAGTAGCTTCCCGTGCGATAGCCTTCTTGAAGTAGCTTGAAGTCCACCTTCTCCTCCGAGAAGAACCTTCTCCAATCAGCAGCCTCCAACCCTAGGAGTAGCAAGGAGAATACAAAGAATAAAAGGAACAAGAAGGAAAATAGAAATTACAACTTATCCTTTTAAGCACAAGGCTTGATTTGCCTATATCAAGCGTATTGATCTCCTAACCAATGAGTGTAGAAGTGTAAGTGTTGTGGTAAGGAGATGCTAGCCTATAGGACACGAAATGGGAGCAATGGGAATGAATAGCAAATGTAGGAATTGCTCTATTGCTCAAAACAGTATTGCCAATGTGTATTCAAGCTCAAGTATAGCACAAGTGTAGCTTAAGTGTGATTTGGTGTCCTAAGGCATGTCCTATTTATAGGAATGGCCTATGGATGCTTAAGGACGTTCTAGACAACTTATAGGGGTTTCTAAGTGCTTAACTAGCCGTTAGGTATAAGTTAGGTGCGTTAGTAACGGCTAGTTGCTTTATTCTGCAGTTGCTGTCAGAGACCATCTCGGTCGACAATTTGTCGACCAAGATACCTACTCGGTCGAAGTTTTGTCGACCGACAGGCTCTCTGGATCAACGTTCATTTGCAACTGCCAACTACCTTGTCAGCTGTGTCTAACGGCTACTTGGGTCATCCTCGGTCGAGAAGTTTGTCGACCGAGAGTGTCTCGGTCGAGGAGTTTGGTCGACCGAGATTGACCCTGTTTCAATCTTTCAATTTAGGCACTAAGTAAATGCATGAGTGTGCATATGTGATCCTATTTAAAAGGGATGACCTATCTAAGTGTGGTGATTGGCTAGGGAAGATCTAACACTTGATTTACATGAAATCTAAGTACTTGTACATTATATGTTTGTACAAGTTTACAATTGATTACATTGCATGACATTTACAATCATTCAAGCGTATAGTTTCCCTAGAACTTTGTCATCCACTTTATTCCTGCAACACTCAAGTAGCACGTTAGATCAACAAGAATGAAATGTTTGTCATCATCGAAACAAAGGGATTTATCATAATATCCAATTTATCCAACAAATCACTAAGTTGGAATCTCTTTAAGATGAATGATAGGTGAAATGATGAATACATCTAGTTAGGCCACCTGAACACCCTAAGCCTTAAGGTCCAGAATTGAGAAATGAAATGAATTTCTTTGTACTGATCATAATATTTTGAGAGGGATCTCTAGATTAAGGATGTAAAACTTGTAGGTTAGAACACCAAGAGTTAAGGATCTATCATGTGGTGAGTGGTCGTGACCCTAAATTCTCTATTGTTAAAGTCTACGTCCATACCAAATAGATTATGAGGAAATGTGTAGTTTGAAATATGATAAATATTTTGAGATGTGGTATTATATTCTGTTATACATATCTCATGTAGACGGTATAAGGACATGATGGTAGAAAGGTTGGTTTCCCTACATTTGCCTCTTTAGTCAACTACGTAGTGCACTAGGGGTCTATTGTAGCTATCTTAGGGTGACTGAATAAACCCTAATATAACTAGAGTGAGTCGTGAACATGAGAATTAGGTGTGAAAACTTTTATTTTATGAGCTAGGAACCATGTCCTTTCAAGGAAACCAAATCAAAGATGATAAGCCACGCGGAAAATGAGAGAAAGCATTTTAGATTCCATTTTCTGCTTATTGATAAGTCTATTGTTGTTGAATATATTTCTTATATGTGAAGATCAATTAATCTCTTATTATAAGATAAACTACTGATTCTTATATGTTTGGTACAAAATCTGACTTGTAAATATTGGATTACTAGAAATCTGATAACTATTTGCTGGTAGGTTTGATATCTACTTATGCTCACAATAGATATTTACTTATTATTGAATAACTATATCTGGTAGACATGTCTTCTATAATCTTCAACTCTAAGGTTGTAGGATATATTCATGGTTTGACTGGTGGAGTGCCACAAAATGGTTTTATAATATTGATCTATAAATAGTTAGGTATATACTTTGTTGCATTTAAATGCAATACCACTCTTGTAATACGATTGTAGTTCTAAAACATTTAGCATTTTTTGATTCATTAATTGATATAGATTCATAGTTAAGAAGTCCATGGCCATATCTAAACAAATGCCTTTCTGATTAATTAGTTTATTATCTATATTTAGAAATACTTATCTGTTAAATTTATAAGATACTATATGCCAATTGATTTCAATTTAAACTTGTTTAATTAGATGTTGAATGTTACTTAGTTGAGTGAAAGACTTCCAAACATTAGGTCTCTATATAAGTCTCATGTAGTTTCTTTTACATATTTTAGGTATTATATCATCCAACAGAGAGGTTGTATGGAAGATGTAAATTCAGCAATTTAGATTTAAATGTCCCTATAGTATCTCTTTCCCATATTGATTTGTATATTGGATTTTTGTCTTTTACATACATGCAATTTGAAGTAGACCCCTGCATATAAGTAATAAAGTTTCGTTTTGGTGTTTTTAGAATTAAATCTGATTGGTTGATAAATGAACATGTGGATTTTTATGTACTGTGAAATTTGTTGTTTGACGTTTACAAAAAATGATTTTTTTTCACTTGTGTGTATACTGATTCAGTTGTGTTTCCAAAATCTGTTGATTGTTTTCCTTAATTGGAATCTAAGTCTAAATATTCTCTTTACTGGTCTTTTCTAGTCAAAAGGGAAGTCCTTGCATGATTTACTTGATTTTGCATTAGACAAAGTACCAAATTTATGCAATTATATGATTTAATATATGTGACTAGAAAAGTTGGTAACTTATTTAATTGATACAAATTATATTATTCGAAAATTACACAATGTATTTAATTGAACGCATTCCTGGTTACATTGAATATCTATTAGTTACTTTATAATTCAAAAAAGATTGCGAAGATCATTCCTTTATTCTAAGATACAAGTTCGATGCATGCACACAAGCTGTGGATAGGATTAATAATAAACGGTACCAACCATTATAACTGCAAAGATATTTTTAAGTAACTAGCATAAATAGTTACCTCGCTATCGTACATTTGTATGCTTACAAATCAGAAGGGGCAACCAAATTAACTTTGTAACTGATTAACTGGCCAAATAAGAAGTGTTTAAATGTTGCTATAAACCTCCCGTCCTTTTTATCCTGGTATTCCAGTTGAGATTCTAATAAATCGGCCAGACTACTAGTTAGCCAAATGACAAGTGCACGGACGATGAAGTCATGAAACCACTATCTAATCTCATGAGGTCATCATAGGTATATTAGTCATTATAATTTGTTAAGAGACCATGAGCCTAGGCAACGTTCCCCTGTTAGGCAAGTATTATGCCACATTCGTTATGTCGGTGGGGTTTGTCTTGCGTTGCGTTGTAACTAGCATGATTCACGAATCTTCCACGGTCTTCAAAATGCATATACTTGTCTTTTTATAAATTTGTATATACCAGTTCATATAAAAAGAAAAGTAATTTAAGTCGAATTAAGAGACTATGTACAAATAAGCGACCAGATAGCAAGGTAGATCTTATATCCTGATTTATTATTCCCCTGGATACAAGTATTAGAAGTTCCAAAAGAGTAGTTCTTTTTATAATAACTAGTAGGTAAGCATGTGCTAAGCACGTGCATCACAATTAAGCTACAATAGAATTATCACAATATGAATACAAATTCATTCTATATATACACACACATGCATTGGTATTTATGTCACATATATGGATTATATCAATACAATATAACACTTGTCAATTTCCATAAACATATACCTTACATATGTTATTCAATGTTGAATTTTTCAATGTTCGCATTGAATTTCATGGCTTGTATGCATGACAACAAAAATATATCTTTTCATCTGTAACTTCCAAGCAATACATATGTTTTGCATCTCTTCATGAAAGAGATAGATTTACAACGCATATACGAAGACTTTGAATGATTTCATGTAACAATTGTAACTTGTCTTCATCTTTATTCAGATTCTGTCATGTCAATAAAATACCAAATGTTAGTGATAAATATAGTATAGGAGAATAATGAGTTACATTACATTATGGTATTGATCTCTTACACGAAAGTGTATGGCTTGTATCTAGATTATTCCAACTGATGATAATATTTCACTGTACACTACATTTCTGGTTGTCGTTGTAATTGCTTTTTTCATGGATGCTGGTTTGATAAGAACTTTTAGATGTTCTGGTGATTTCACCCTAGATGGAGCAACATATAACTGACCATGAGCAAATACTGGCTGAGGCAAATATATTCCAACTCTTTATAAAGTTTGTCCTTGTGCTTTATTGATCGTCATTACAAAACACAACCGAACTGGAAATTGTACCCTCTTGAATGCAAACGGTAAATTTTCATGGTCTTTTGGCATCAACGGAATTCTAGGGATGAATACTCTTTGTCCTTTCTTATGTCCAATTGCTATTTCAGCATCAATAATATTTTTATTAAAGTTTTTACAAATAAGTCATGTGCCATTACAAAGACCTACTAAAGGATCAATATTCTGGAGTAACATGATTGGACAATTTCTTTTGAGAACCAACTTGTGAGGTGGAAGACCAATAGGAGTTAAAGAATTTAGAAATTCCTCTTCTTAAAACTCATTTGTCTTATCAATTACTGAATAAAAAATGAAGTATTCTTTCTTGTCACCAGGGAATCTATTAATCAATAGATCATTTATTTCATAAAAAAACTCATTTTTTTAGTCAAGGTTGCATGATCTGTTGATGAACATAATATCTCTTCATCACATGTCAGTTCAGGAAAAATTGTGTGTATCCGTTCATTCCTGGAAGATGTTTCATTGACATATGGGATGACCATGTTTGTAGGAATTTCAATTTGATCACCAACTACATGCTCTTTCATCCCATTTTCAACTTGAAGCAAATATAAACTGAATAATGGATTTAATCTTGTTCTCATATTTTCTATTAGCTGCAATTTCTCAACATGCTCCCATAGTTTTGATTTTACAAAACTCACCAAAATTGTTTGTTCTTTCCCTCCTTGTGGTACAACAGGAAGAATTTGTCTGAAGTCACCTCCAAAGACAACAATTTTCCCTCCAAAAAGTAATGAACTACTTATCATATCTTGCAGTAAAAAATTCAATGATTCAATTGCTTGTCTTTTTGCCATAATACCTCATCCCATACTATAAGCTTGGTTCTTCGAAGCAACTCAATGAAGCTACTTTTCTTTGAAATATTACATACTTTTTGTTCTTCAGTGTTCAATGATATTCTAAACCTTGAATGTGCAGTACCACCAAATGGCAGTAGAGATGCAGCGACCCCAGATGATGTAGTTGCAAGTGCTATATGACCACATGATCTTACTTTAACAAGTACAACACGATATAAAAATGTTTTTCTTGTTCCTCCTGGACCATCAATGTAAGAAACTCCTTGTTCTCCACTATTCAATCTCTCCATGATAATTCTATAAACACAACTTTGGCCATAATTTAGTTGTGAAATTGATAAAATATCTTCATCAGAAGCAACAATCTTCAATTCCTCTTCAATTTCTTTAAATAATTTTCATGTTCATCTTGAATAATAGATTGTAAGTTGAAGTCTGATAATTTTTTTCCCATTGACTCTAAGAACATATTAATATTCTTTAGAGCATTCATATGAGCATTTGTCTGATCTACTTCATCAAAATTATAAAATTCCTCACTCATTTGATTCTTAAACTTGTCCCATAGTTGTATAGGACTAATAGAAGTACAATAGGAAATTATAGTAGAAAATAATTATCACAGACTTGAAGGCATTTGAAACATCACTACTTCATCAAGACATTACTCAATACTATTATCAGTTTCCAATAAACCAAACTTTTCAACCGCTTCTTGAAATGTTTCACATTGTGTTCCATTGACAGTTCTCAGATTTTGAAAAGAAGTAACACCTTTCACTTGATTAAGTAAACAACGCAAGTAGTATCGTTCACCTTCCATGGGTCTTGAAAATATTATCCTTCCAATAAAATTCTTTATCTTTCTTGTATTCCATGATTTAGACTTCTTATCCCAAACATAATGCTTAGGAAACTCCTTGTATAGATACTTTTTAGCTTCCACATCATCCTAAAATATTCTGTTAGCATTGTCTTAGAGAAATGTTCACTCTGTATAATAGTTGATAAATCTTGATGTTTGTAACATCCCTGACCTGGGTTATAAACTAACCCTAGATGTTTTGCCTAAATATGAAATTAAATACTTGTGATTATTCCCTGGCATGTAATTAAGTTCCCCAGGAACATACAATTTCAATTTTGTCCTTTTTAAACAAAGTTGTAGTATTGTTTTGTAATGTAGGGACCTATGTGAAAATTACCCAGTTAAGGGGTTCAACTTGCAATTTTCACAAGATAAGATGTTCTTCTGGTGATGAGACATCATATGAGTGAATAGGATGAGGTATGATGGATTTCCCAAGCTTGGGCATCAAGATGCAACTTGTGGAACAATCCTTGTGTTTAAAACCCTAATTTTGGAGTAAAATGCAATTTACACAAAATGTGGGGTGCAACTTGTAAAATACACCTTCTAGAATATATTTTATGACTCTTGAAATTATTTAGAGCAGGAATGATGAAAGGGGTGCTTCAATGAACAATCAGATAAGAAGAATGATCTTTGTGCATGAAATTCACCTAGTATGAGAATGGAGACCTTTCATAGATGTACCTTAGTTTGCTTAATGGTTTTCTTTACCCTTAGATCTTGAGTTTTGATGAGCTTTTCTTAAGTTTAGATGGCTTTGACGTGCCATAGAAACAAGGAGGGACTTGGATGAGAAATCCATGTTTTAGAGGTTCTTATGATAGAAAATAGCCTAAACTATATAAGCCTTCACCCTTGCAAACCCAACTAAACGTATCCTTTATCCTCTTCATTTCTCATCTTTCTCAAAATGGCCAAGGCAGAGCTCTGGACCTCAGGGAGAATGACCAACTAGTGCTAAGGTGAGTAGGAACCATCTTCAAGCTCGAATTCATGGAGGAATTCTTCTTAAAAGGTTGGTTCTATGGTTAACTCACTTAGATTCTTTGTTCTAGTCAACCATCCCCATCTTTTCCTTAGAGAATCACCTCTGGCCGAGTTGTGGAGCTCAAGACGCCATTAGAGGCTTGAAGCTTGGAATCTTGGAGCTCTAGGAACAACGTTTGAGGTGGGTTTTATAACTCTAAACTCTTTGCTTTATATGCATATCTTTGTTCTTGCAATTTAAGCTTTAGTTCTTCTTCTACCCCCTTTCTTCCTTACACTTTTGCAAGAAAAACCGTGGTATAACCGACCTGAACAGAGGTTGAATATGATGGGCGTGAATTCTTAGGCAATTTTATCAACCGACCTTGGACCCTTTTGGTCCAAACGGTTGCAAACCGTTTATGGTCAAACGGTCTCAAACCGTTTGATCTCATGCGGTCTTGCAAGACCGTTTGGATCAAAACGGTCTCAAGACCATTTGATAGTGTTGACCAAGGGACGACCGTTTGAGGGTCTGTTGGTAATATATTTAATTTCATTCCTACAAAGAATCATAATCTAGTTCTTAACCAATTGAGAGTTGAAGGCACTGCAACACCCTAACCCTAATCGGGTTGAAATTGCTGATTTCAAGTATAGATCTTGTTGAGTTTTGGGTTGAAGGACCCAAACGGTCTCAAGACCATTTGGGGGTTCATCCAAACGGTCTCAAGACCGTTTGGTGACAACCCAAGACCGTTTGTAGGTCTAGGGTTGAGGTAATTTGATGGTTTGAGGGTCTAATTACAATAAGATGAAGAATTGATAAAAATGCTGATTTTAGACCTATTTAGGGTTCAACCCTTATCCAACCGACTTGGTTTTTGGTCAAACTTTGGGAAAACGGTCTCAAGACCGTTTGGAGGTCATCCAAACGATCTCAAGACCGTTTGGGCCAAGTTTGGGCCCAATTGGAGGTCAATTGATAGGTTCAACCTTGATTTGATTCACATTGTTGAACATTGATGATTATCCGATTGAAACCCTAATTGAGATGGATTTAACCCTAATTGGCTTTCAATTGAGGGTCAATTTGGTGTCCAATTGATTAAGGCCCATCCTAATTAACTCAATTGGTAAGTGGTTAACATGGATTTGGATAATTGAGGGTTCCAACATACATAACCATAATCGATTGTAATTTTTGAACCTTGTTTGAGGTCCAAACAGTTTGAGCCCATTTGGACCAAATGGTCTCAAGACTGTTTGGATCCAAACGGTCTCAAGACCGTTTGGGCTCAAGCGATCTCAAGGTCGTTTGGGCTCAAACGATCTCAAGGTTGTTTTGATCAAACGGTTTCAAACCGCATAAGCTTCAAACGGTTTGGAGGTCAACTTTCCCCAAATGGTCAACGCACCCCAAACGGTCTCAAGACCGTTTGAGACCAAACGGTCTCAAGACCGTTTGGTGGTTGAAGGTTGAAACCGTTTGGAGATGTTCAAGGTTGTTTATACTTAATCAATTGAAGGTGTAAATGGTTCAATGGTGATCTAATATAAACCCTAATGGTAACCTAGGACATTAAGGGACTAGGTGACTAATGAATTGACCCATGATGATGATCAATGGGTAATTTACCAAAATGCCCTTGAGGGGTTCAATTGAGTAATACCTTGTTCTAATCAAACCCTAATCACATGATAGTGGTGATTTGGCTTATGATAGTCAATGAGGACTTAACCCAACCTAATCTAGAGTGGTGTAAACACCATCTACTAGTAAGAGGAGAGAGAAAGTACCATTTATGATGGAAACTCAAGTAAAGTACCATCAAAAGATATGAATGTGCATGATTAGGGTATGATCCACCTATGTGAGATCATGGAAACCCTAGTTATGATAATTGATGAATCTTAATCTTATCTTAGGGCTTTAATGATGATGTTATGAGTTCATTTCACCATGAGTTGAATAGTAAACCCTAATTTTAGGGTGATGACATGTAATGTGAATAATAAACCCTAATTGATGAAAATCAGGGAACCTAACTCTTGTAAGAGTAGGAAGGTATAATTTCTTTGAAATGAATTGTTTACTGTTATCAGTTGAATTGACCATGCAGGTTCTTATGGGAAGATAATCATATCCAGGTAAGGATGATGATACCATATTCATTGAAAGAATATTATTAGCTTTATGAATAGTGAAATACCCTGTTACCTAGTAAGTGGCATCTAATGAGATTGTTAGGCTGTGAGAGCCATAGTATCATCAAGGTCATGATTAACAGATGACTTGTGATGAGATGATTGAGAAATGATAATTGATGTGAGTTAGACTTGTTACATTTAAGTGTTCTACTTTCATAGCTGCTATGCTAATGATTAATGTTTGAGAACATGTATGATGTTAAAAGAATACTGAAATGTACCTAACTAATCAAGTATAATCATACCACGTAGAGCCCTGATCATAGATCCATCGTTGTCAGAAGCAAAATGATGGTGAAATAGGTTTTCCTAAGGGAACTCCTGGATCGCATACTTTTGAGTATGTGGGGGAATATGGATGTGTAAATCCTTACATCCTAGTGTAGGAATTGATGTAGATGTATCTTAATCCATCAACCCTTCACTATATGTTTATGCTGCAACACAATTATCTCGAGGAAATCCTTATACCGCATCGATCAGAGATAAGCAAAAAATCTCTCGATGACGAAGAGAGTACAGAATGCTATTGTAACTCTAAAAATAGTGAAGTACCAGATTACCATGGTGAGCTATGTTGGCAGAGACACAAGATGTCCTGCATGTTTATCCTCACACTGACTGAGGAAGATGAGGTCATAAGAATCCGACTCTTTTGATGACCTAGGTATGATACCGATGCGACTTAACAAGTGGTCGGTTAGAGTATGAGCGGTATACCTCATCTCCGCAGGGCATAATAATGTTTGTAAAACATAATCAACAGCGTAGTATATCTGTTAGGATTAACTACGCGATACTTGATTGATGTTACACTGAATAGTACACATGTTCTTCATGTTTCTTAAATGATGAACTTCTACTTATTACCAAACTGCTGTTGAATACTTTGGGAGCTTTTATTGCTTATGTTATTCTTGAATATAAAGCTTCTAGTGGAGAGTTATAACTCTCTCTGGGACAATTATTTAAAATTGTCTCACCCCGTAGACTTCAACTTTTTAGGTGGTCGTCGAAGACGGAGGAATCAGCCTACAGGTGACCAAAACCAGCAGCAGCAGCACCAGGAGCAGCAGTGAATCTCAGGTGGAGATACTGACTACTGAGTTATAGTTAGATAGTCTTATGTTGTCTCTGTACTCTCAGGTCCTAGGAGTTAGTGTCTGAGAATTTGGTTTTGACTCTTGAGAATTTTGTATCATGTTGTATATAATTACTCGAGAAGTAATTATCAGAGATGTAAATAGTTTATTTCCTTTTCTATGGAAGGAGTTTTATGGTTTCAAGATCTTATCTCAAAAAGTTTTAATTTCCCATGATTTTTTACTTCCGCTGTTAATCGAATGCTTCCGCTGAGTTTAAATCATGTTTATATCGTGGTTTGGAGATCAGAGCGTCTCAATTAAGTGGTATCAGAGCCATGTTCGCTGATTCTACAAAGACATAAGACTTAGGATGTCGAGTCTATCCTTAGTTTTTCTTCCCTATCTAATAGAATCTTCTGCTCCTCAGGAGAAGAAGATATATAAGGATCTATGAACCACATGAGGAGTATGTGGCAGAGAGTAGTGTTGATGCACCTCAGGAAGGTGCAAGGGTCCCAGAAATAGAACAACCTGCACCTGAGCCACCCAGGGAGCCACCTCAGTTTGACCCAGCTGATATGGGTAACCCAGCTGTTCAATCTATGTTCGGGCAGTTCATGACTGCCATGACACACATAACCGACAGGATGCCTGTGCCTGCACCTAGGGCACCTGTCCAGCCGGAAGGACAAGGTATCAGGAAGACGTTCGAGCGACTTCGTCGTGTCGGAGCTACCGAATACTTTGGGACAGCCGACCCCGCAGATGCTGATCTGTGGTTAACCGAGTTGGAGAAAGCCTTCAGAATCCTTAACATCCCTGAAGCTGAGAAGGTTAGACACGCTGTCTATCTTCTCAAAGGAAGTGCTGGTCACTGGTGGAACATGGAAGAGCAGAAGAGGCTTTGAATAGAGATCTCGTGGGAAGACTTTCGTCGGGAATTTATCCTTAGATATTTTCCAAAGACCTTCCTGGACGAGAAGATCTCTCAGTTTGAGAGACTGAGGCAGGGCATGATGAACATTAGCAAATATGAAGCTAAGTTCATGGAGTTGTTGCAGTTCTGTCCGCACATGGCTGCCACAGAAGAAGAAAGGATTAGAAGGTTTGAGAAGGGTTTGAATGCTGACATGACTACTCCCGTGTCTGCCCTAGAAAACTGGGAGAGATTCTCTACCTTCGTTGAGTCAGTCCGAAGAATAGAGAGATCTGTGGTCGAGAAAAGGCAAACCCAAAAGAGATATCCACAGTTCCAGGGATCTTCATCTAGAGACTTTAAGAAGCCTAGATTCTCTGCACCTACACCTCCACCACCCAGATCTAGTTCTCAGACTCAGTGGTCCCCAAGTAGAGGTAGAGGACGGAGTTTACTGCCACAAGAGACTCGCAGTTCAGCATCAATGTCAGTCACAGGACCACCAAGACCACAACAACTGGAAAGAAGCTGCTACAACTGCAGGAAGGTGGGACACTTGATGAAGGACTATAGGTCTAGGCCTGTCAGTGTGACACAGCCTCCGAGACAGAATCAACAGGGGTCACAGAGAAGGCAATCTCAAGGAGAATCTCAAGGACGTGGACAAGCGTCTCAAGCTGGATCATCAGCACCAACTCAACACCAGGCGACAACGAGGTTCTATGCTATGAACCCACCAGATGCAGTGGTCAATCCACGGGTTGTGGCAGGTCAGATGGAACTTATATATTCTGATATGTCTAAATCATGTGTTGTATCTATTCTGATTGACCTGGGTGCTACGCACTCCTTTGTCACTCAGAGAGTGATTCGCAACTGCAATATGACAGTTAGTCATAGGGCAGATAGCTTGTTTTTGGAGACTTCGTTGAGTGGGTCTGCTGTTTTACAGGAGGTATGCTCTCCATGCATCCTCTTCTTTTCTGATCATCGCATTCAAGTGGACCTTATACCACTTGATATGCAAGGGTTTGATATAATCCTCGGGATGGATACCTTAGAAATGTATCGAGTTGTCTTGGATTGTGAATCCAAGTTGGCTGTGTTTGCTGATGAAAGCAACACATGGATCTTTTGAGGAGAAAGAAAGATTCTGCCCACCTGTCCTATGTCAGCTATGGTCGCCGATAAGTTGATGAGACAAGGATGTTATGCATTCTTGGCCCATGTGGTAGATACTACCATAGAGAGTCCCAACCCTACTAAAGTTCCTATAGTCAGGGAATTCGAGGACGTGTTTCCTGAAGAACTTCCCGATATACCACCGCCTCGGGAAATTGATTTTGAAATCAATTTGGTCCCAGATACACAACCCATAGCCCAGACACCGTATAGGATGGTGCCTGCCGAAATGACAGAACTCAAGAGACAGCTTCAAGAGTTACTTGAGAAAGGTTTCATCTGACCGAGTACTTCACCTTGGGGTGCTCCGGTTTTGTTTGTTAAAAAGAAAGATGGGTCAATGCGGTTGTGCATTGATTATAGACAACTCAATAAAGTAACAATAAAGAATAAGTATCCTCTGCCGAGGATTGATGGTCTTTTTGACCAGTTGTGTGGTGCAACAGTCTTCTCAAAGATAGACTTGAGGTCAGGATATCATCAACTTCGTATTAAGGACGGTGACATATCTAAGTCTGCCTTTAGGACAAGATATGATCACTATGAGTTCACAGTTATGTCGTTTGGATTAACTAATGCACCGGCTGCATTTATGGAACTCATGAATAGAGTCTTTCGACCTTTCCTGGATCAGTGTGTTGTCATCTTCATAGATGATATTCTGATCTATAGTAAGGATGCTCAGCAGCATGAACGACATCTTCGCCAGGCTCTAACCTTGCTAAGAGAACATAAGCTATACGCTAAGTTTAGCAAGTGTGAGTTTTGGTTACCAGAAGTGTCTTTTCTTGGACATGTGGTATCTACCTTGGGTATTCGTGTTGACCCTAAAAAGATAGAATCTGTTCTACAGTGGGAACAACCGAGGACACTGACAGAGATTCAAAGTTTCTTAGGGTTAGCTGGCTACTACCGAAGGTTCATTAAGAATTTCAGTTCTATAGCCTTACCCTTGACCAAGTTAACCCGGAAAGATGTTCCTTTTGCTTGGAGTAATAAGTGTCAACAGTCCTTTCAGCTGTTGAAGGAGAGGTTGACAAGTGCACCTGTGCTTGTGCTACCTGAGCAAGGAAAAGGATATATAGTTTTCTGTGATGCCTCCAAGAATGGACTCGGATGTGTGTTGATGCAGGATAAGCAAGTGATTTCTTTTTCTTCCCAACAGCTTAAGAAACATGAGGAGAATTATCCGACACATGATCTAGAGTTGGCTGTTGTGGTTCATGCCTTGAAGATCTGGAGACATTATCTCTATGGAGAAACCTTCCAGATTTTCATAGACCACAAGAATCTTAAGTATATCTTCTCTCAGCATGAGCTTAACATGAGGCAACATCGCTGGATGGAGTTAATCAAGGACTACGACTGTACAATTGATTACCATCCGGGCAAGGCCAATGTGGTTGCAGATGCCTTGAGTAGGAAATCAGCAACATCAACCATGGATAGAGCACAACTAAGTTCCTTAGTATGCTCTAGAAGAGATATGCTTATCTCTTTAAGGCAAGACAATGTGCAGTTGAAGGTGTCATTGTTAGCCGGTTTGTTAGCTGAGATGCACATTAAACCTACCCTAAGAGAGCAGATAAAAGAGGCACAGCAAGTTGATGCTACAGTTCAGCAGATCAGATCTGAGTATGGTGATGAGAAGCGAGATGGTTTTTATGATTCAGATGACCAAGTGGCATGCTATCATGGGAGGATGATAGTACCAGATGTGGATAACCTGAGGAAGTTAGTCCTGGAGAAAGCTCATTCTTCGATGTACGCTATGCATCCAGGGAGCACCAAGATGTATCGAAACTTGAAAGATATGTATTGGTGGCCTGGGATGAAAAAGGATGTAGCTGAGTTTGTTCTGAAGTGTCCTGTGTGTCAGCAAGTTAAGGCTGAACACCAGAAGCCTGCAGGAACAATGCAACCTTTACCCATACCACAGTGGAAGTGGGACCATGTGACCATGGACTTTGTTGTTGGCCTACCCAGGACAAGCAAAGGACATGATTCCATTTGGGTGATTGTTGATAGGTTGACAAAGACAGCACATTTCTTACCTGTCAAAACAACCTATTATGCTGAAAGGTTATCACAGTTGTATGTCCAAGAGATAGTGTGTTTGCATGGAGTTCCTGTCACTATAGTCTCTGACAGAGGTCCCCAGTTTACAAGTTGTTTTTGGGAACAGTTACACAGAGCTTTAGGCACCAAGTAAAGGTTTAGTACAACCTTTCATCCACAGACTGATGGACAGTCAGAAAGGACTATACATACCTTGGAAGACTTGTTGAGAGCATGTGTTCTCCAGTTTACCGGAAGTTGGGATCTACACTTAAGCTTGATAGAGTTTGCCTATAACAATAGCTATCAACATAGTATTGATATGGCACCTTATGAAGCCTTGTATGGAAGACGTTGTAGATCACCCTTGTGTTGGTATGAGACTGGTGAACATCAGTTGTTAGGTCCATATCTTGTGCAGCAGACTACAGAGAAGATCAAAGTTATACAACAACAACTTAAGACTGCACAGGATAGACAGAAGTCTTATGCCGACAAATGTCGTAGACCCTTAGAGTTCCAGGTTGGAGATAGAGTGTACCTCAAGGTCTCACCTTGGAAAGGAGTCCTTCGTTTTGGAAGGAAAGGAAAGTTAGCTCCTAGATTTATGGGGCCTTATCCAATTGTTGAATGAGTTGGAAAGGTGGCCTATAGACTAGAGTTACCTCCAGAGTTGCAGAAGTTACACCCTGTGTTTCACATTTCTATGCTGAGGAAATGTCACCCTGACACCGAGTCAATTCTACAACCTATGGAAGTAGAATTGAATGAAGATATAACTTATGAGGAAGGACCTGTGTCAATCCTTGATAATAGAATTAAAAAGTTAAAGAAGAAAGATATAAGCCTTGTGAAAGTCCTCTGGAACCACCGTGGTGTCGAAGAAGCCACTTGGGAACTAGAGGATGAGATGAGGAAGAAATACCCTACTCTTTTCTCCTAATATGTTTTATCGATTTCGGGGACAAAATCCTTGTAAGGGGTGGATAATTTGTAACATCCCTGACCTGGGTTATAAACAAACCCTAGATTTTTTTCCTAAATATGAAATTAAATACTCGTGATTATTCCCTGGCATGTAATTAAGTTCCCCAGGAACATACAATTTCAATTTTGTCCTTTTTAAACAAAGTTGTAGTATTGTTTTGTAATGTAGGGACCTATGTGCAAATTACCCAGTTAAGGGGTTTAACTTGCAATTTTCACAAGATAAGATGTTCTTATAGTGATGAGACATCATATGAGTGAATAGGATGAGGTATGATGGATTTCCCAAGCCTGGGCATCAAGATGCAACTTGTGGAACAATCCTTGTGTTTAAAACCCTAATTTTGGAGTAAAATGCAATTTACCCAAAATGTGGGGTGCAACTTGTAAAATACACCTTCTAGAATATCTTTTATGACTCTTGACATTATTTAGAGTAGGAATGATGAAAGGGGCACTTCAATGAACAATCAGATAAGAAGAATGATCTTTGTGCATGAAATTCACCTAGTATGAGAATGGAGACCTTTCATAGATGTACCTTAGTTTGCTTAATAGTTTTATTTACCCTTAGATCTTGAGTTTTGATGAGATTTTCTTATGTTTAGATGGCTTGGACGTGCCATAGAAACAAGGAGGGACTTGGATGAGAAATCCATGTTTTAGAGGTTCTTATGATAGAAAATAGCCTAAACTATATAAGCCTTCACCCTTGCAAACCCAACTAAACATATCCTTTATCCTCTTCATTTCTCATCTTTCTCAAAATGGCCAAGGAAGAGCTCTGGACCTCAGGGAGAACGACCAACTAGTGCTAAGGTGAGTAGGAACCATCTTCAAGCTCGAATTCATGGAGGAATTCTTCTTAAAAGGTTGGTTCTATGGTTAACTCACTTAGATTCTTTGTTCTAGCCGACCATCCCCATCTTTTCCTTAGAGAATCACCTCTGGCCGAGTTGTGGAGCTCAAGACGCCATTAGAGGCTTGAATCTTGGAAGATTGGAGCTCTAGGAACAACGTTTGAGGCAGGTTTTATAACTCTAAACTCTTTGCTTTATATGCATATCTTTGTTCTTGCAATTTAAGCTTTAGTTCTTCTTCTACCCCCTTTCTTCCTTACACTTTTGCAAGAAAAACCGTGGTATAACTGACCTAAACAGAGGTTGAAGATGATGGGCGTGAATTCTTATGCAACTTTATCAACCGACCTTGGACCCTTTTGGTCCAAACGGCTGCAAACCGTTTAAGGTCAAACGGTCTCAAACCGTTTGATCTCATGCGGTCTTGCAAGACCATTTGGATCAAAATGGTCTCAAGACCATTTGATAGTGTTGACCAAGGGACGAACGTTTGAGGGTCTGTTGGTAATATATTGAATTTCATTCCTACAAAGAATCATAATCTAATTCTTAACCAATTGAGAGTTGAAGGCACTGCAACACCCTAACCCTAATCGGGTTGAAATTGCTGATTTCAAGTATAGATCTTGTTGAGTTTTGAGTTGAAGGACCCAAACGGTCTCAAGACCATTTGGGGGTTCATCCAAATGGTCTCAAGACCGTTTGGTGACAACCCAAGACCGTTTGGAGGTCTAGGGTTGAGGTAATTTGATGGTTTGAGGGTCTAATTACAATAAGTTGAAGAATTGATAAAAATGTTGATTTTAGACCTATTTAGGGTTCAACTCTTATCCAACCGACTTGGTTTTTGGTCAAACGGTCTCAAGACCATTTGGAGATCATCCAAACGATCTCAAGACCGTTTGGGCCAAGTTTGGGCCCAATTGGAGGTCAATTGATAGGTTCAACCTTGATTTGATTCACATTGTTGAACATTGATGATTATCCGATTGAAACCCTAATTGAGATGGATTTAACCCTAATTGGATTTCAATTGAGGGTCAATTTGGTGTCCAATTGATTAAGGCTCATCCTAATTAACTCAATTTGTAAGTGGTTAACATGTATTTGGATAATTGAGGGTTCCAACATACATAACCATAATCGATTGTAACTTTTGAACCTTGTTTGAGGTCCAAACGGTTTGAGCCCATTTGGACCAAACGGTCTCAAGACCGTTTGAGGCCAAATGGTCTCAAGACCGTTTGGGCTCAAACGATCTCAAGGTCGTTTGGACCAATCGATCTCAAGAACGTTTTGATCAAACGGTTTCAAACCGCATAAGATTCAAACGGTTTGGAGTTCAACTTTCCCCAAATGGTCAACACACCCCAAATGGTCTCAAGACCATTTGAGGTCAAACGGTCTCAAGACCGTTTGGTGGTTGAAGGCTGAAACTATTTGGAGATGTTCAAGGTTGTTTATACTTAATCAATTGAAGGTGTAAATGGTTCAATGGTGATCTAATCTAAACCCTAATGGTAACCTAGGACATTAAGGGACTAGGTGACTAATGAATTGACCCATGATGATGATCAATGGATAATTTACCAAAATGCCCTTGAGGGGTTCAATTGAGTAATACCTTATTCTAATCAAACCCTAATCACATGATAGTGGTGATTTGGCTTATGATAGTCAATGAGGACTTAACCCAACCTAATCTAGAGTGGTGTAAACACCATCTACTAGTAAGAGGAGAGAGAAAGTACCATTTATTATGGAAACTCAAGTAAAGTACCATCAAAACATATGAATGTGCATGATTAGGGTATGATCCACCTATGTGAGATCATGGAAACCCTAGTTATGATAATTGATGAATCTTAATCTTATCTGAGGGCTTTATTGATGATGTTTCTCATACATGATGATGTTATGAGTTCATTTCACCATGAGTTGAATAGTAAACCCTAATTTTAGGGTGATGACATGTAATGTGAATAATAAACCCTAATTGATGAAAATCAGGGAACCTAACTCTTGTAAGAGTAGGAAGGTATAATTTCTTTGAAATGAATAATTTACTGTTATCAGTTGAATTGACCATGCAGGTTCTTATGGGAAGATAATCATATCCAGGTAAGGATGATGATACCATATTCATTGAAAGCATATTATTAGCTTTATGAATAGTGAAATACCCTGTTACCTAGAAAGTGGCATCTAATGAGATTGTTAGGCTGTGAGATCCATGAGTATCATCAAGGTCATGATTAACAGATGACTTGTGATGAGATGATTGAGAAATGATAATTGATGTGAGTTAGACTTGTTACATTTAAGTATTCTACTTTCATAGCTGCTATGCTAATGATTAATGTTTGAGAACATGTATGATGTTAAAAGAATACTGAAATGTACCTAACTAATCAAGTATAATCATACCACGTAGAGCCCTAATCATAGATCCATCGTTGTCAGAAGCAAAATGATGGTGAAACAGGTTTTCCTAAGGGAACTCCTGGATCGCATACTTTTGAGTATTTCGGAGAATATGGATGTGTAAATCCTTACATCCTAGTGTAGGAATTGATGTAGATGTATCTTAATCCATCAACCCTTTACTATATGTTTATGCTGCAACACAATTTTCTCGAGGAAATCCTTATACCGCATCGATCAGAGATAAACAAGAAATCTCTCGATGACGAAGAGAGTACAAAATGCCACTGTAACTCTAAAAATAGCGAAGTACCAGATTACCATGGTGAGCTATATTAGCAGAGACACAAGATGTCATGCATGTTTATCCTCACAATGACTGAGGAAAATGAGGTCATAAGAATCCGGCTCTTTTGATGACTTAAGTATGATACCGATGCGACTTAACAAGTGGTCGGTTGGAGTATGAGCGGTATACCTCATCTCCGCAGGGCATAATAATGTTTGTAAAACATAATCAACAGTGTAGTATATCTGTTAGGATTAACTACGAGATACTTGATTGATGTTACACTAAATAGTACACATGTTCTTCATGTTTCTTAAATGATGAACTTCTGCTTATTACCAAACTGCTGTTGAATACTTTGGGAGCTTTTATTGCTTATGTTATTCTTGAATACAAAGCTTCTAGTGGAGAGTTATAACTCTCGCTGGGACAATTATTTAAAATTGTCTCACCCCGTAGACTTCAACTTTTTAGGTGGTCGTCGAAGACGGAGGAATCAGCCTACAGGTGACCAAAACCAGTAGCAGCAGCACCAGGAGCAGCAGTGAATCTCAGGTGGAGATACTAACTGCTGAGTTATAGTTAGATAGTCTTATGTCGTCTTTGTACTCTCAGGTCCTAGGAGTTAGTGTCTAAGAATTTGGTTTTGACTCTTGAGAATTTTGTATCATGTTGTATATAATTACTCGAGAAGTAATTATCAGAGATGTAAACAGTTTATTTCCTTTTCTATGGAAGGAGTTCTATGGTTTCAAGATCTTATCTCAAAAAGTTTTAATTTCCTGTGATTTTTGACTTCTGCTGTTAATCGAATGCTTCCGCTGAGTTTAAATCGTGTTTATATCGTGGTTTGGAGATCGGAGCGTCTCAATGTTCATGGAATGTAACAATTTTCATATCTTTGAGATGAAGTTATAGAGATAATACAGATGGATGCATTTCATTTAAAGGAAATTGATAAATTCTCCATGTTGCTTCTTGTGGTGATACCCAATGTCCAGAGACATATTGTGAAATTTCATCATCCACATTCTTGATCAGGTTCTCATTCATTTGAAATAAAACATGGTCATGACATTTGTATATGTACTTATATAGGTACTTCACTGCTTTAATTGAAGAACATATCTCAACATTCATATGACAATTGTACTTTGCTGACAAATAAGAGTTATAAGGAACAATCCAACGATTGTCAAATTCATTGGAACCCACCTTTTTTGAATGACCAATATCTCTTTGCCGATAGAAAGGGTATGAATTTTTTGCTTGAGTTGTTATTGGGAAAAAATCTTTTGGGTATGTTTCTTGCATCTTTCATAAAAATATTATTTGGATTTAGAGCTCCACATGGACCGTACACCATATGTTTCAAAACCATTTTGTGTAGATGTTAGTTACAATCTTTTTCTAGTATTTCAGCAGATACATATTGGTCATAAACATCAGGAGTACTAATCTTTTGTCTCTTCTCTAAAATGATAAGAAAATGTGCTTGTGGAAGTCCCCTTTTTTGATATTCTATAACATACACATACTCAACCACATGTCCAAATATGTTTCTCTTGAAAAGATCAACTTTTAAATCTTCCAATTTTTCTTTGAAAATTCTAGCAAGTAGATCTGGTATGTTTTGTGCTTCTTCAAAAGGTAGTAACTGTCTTTTCACCTCAATCCAAGACGAGTTACACATAAAAGTTAGAAATATGTCAGGCTTTCCATACCTTTAGACTAATGCCATGACATCCAGATAATGTTGGCGCATATCTCTTGGACCACCAATAAAAGATGTTACAAGAATAACTCTTTTTCTTATTGTAATTCCACTCTTTTGTCCATCATTATAGGTGTCGATGATGCCTTGGTATAGATCAGTTCAGATATTTTGTTGGTCCCTTCTAATATTGTCCAAATGGCTACTTTCAAGTTTGACATACATATCAACAATATATTTTGTAGAAGTCTACCAAAATGCAGAAGAATTGATCTATCAATGTCTCTGATTTGTAACTTGTAGCAATAGTATTCATGACACAAGACTATTTTTCTTCATTTTTGCTTGTTTTCTAGAGCTGATAGATAGACATAATAATTTAGAAGATCAACATTTCATTATTAATATTTTTCTTAATTAATATGTCTTAATATTACCTATTTCCTCTTGTAGTAATAGTTCATCGATATCTCTGAATGAGAACTATCAGATAATGAAGTATTGCGCAACCAGTGACCATTCTTTTTATCTCTTCATGAAATTCCTTGATGCCATCCAATCTCACCATGTGAACATAATAATGGATATTGCAAAGGATCATAACAACCATAATAATAATAATTAACACAATGACTACTCCCAGCATGAGTGTAAACACAGATATCTCTTTGAAAATGTATGTCGTTGTTGGTGCCATTATCATTTTCACTCCAAATTGCTGCCACTTGTGAAGAAGTGCGTGCATTATGAACTCCTTGGTTTACATTTGGATTTGACTTTATGAATATTTGCAAGTTCTCAGAGTCTTGTAAATCCCTTAAACTTCGAAAGAACTTTGAATACGGATTATGCCATAGTGTTTTGACTAATATCTTGACCAATTCCTCTTTCAATTTTGATGACTGATGCAATCTATTTTCCATTTCATGATCAGTATCATAGAAGTATAATTGTAGATGTGATGGATATCTATTTTCTGGTATCATGTTATTGATGAAATGATATACTTGTCCTTGTATTTTGAAAGTGTATATCCCTCTATTTCTCTTCGAAAGCTTTTTATCTTCATGCACCCCCATAGAAGTAAAAGCAAATGTATTGTTATATGTGCGTATACATTGCCTAAAGTGAATAGCCTCTTTTTCTAATGAGGTATACAAATGAAGTAACTCTAGGGGGTATCATTTGTTGTCAAAACAATTTCACCATCATAGCAAAAAAATGTCTTGATTTCATATGAATATCTCTTTGCATGGCAATAATTACAGTCTCTACAATTCAGAAGTATATATGGCTCTGTAGGTGTAATCAAATATGTTACAAAAGAATTTTTGATTTGTTCATCTTGTTTCTTCATTTGGTATGAGAAATCTAGACATATGTTTTCATCATTAAAAGTTGATGTGGACCCCACTTCTCATGTGCTGAAAGTAGTAGATTGTATGTGCTTAGTTGATAAAAAAACCACCTATGTTTGTTTCATTCAAGGTTGTATGAGTAGATAACGATCCACTTCTCATATGAGTACACAATGAACCAGTTGTGTTTGTCTCATTCAAAGTTGTTTCTTTCAAACTTTGATTGCATTTTTTAAGTTTTCTTCTAGCATAATTTTCTCTGGCTTTTTCACGTGTTGCTTCCTTTTTCTCCTCAGAAAGGTTGGCATAAGATTCTCATTTTCTTTTCTGTATAAGTTCTTTCTTTTCCTCAGGTAGTTCAGAGTATTTCATCCTAGGTACATTAATAACAAAAGCATTGTTAATATTTTTTCATATGAATTTATGATCATAAGTAAGTTGTATATTATATAAGATATATATGTCATTGGATATAAAAGCTTTGGAAGTACAACATGTTTTAGTTGTATTCTACAAAATAATACTTCCTAGTATGTGGATGCAAAGTAAAATCACTTAAATGATAATAGCATTCTCAAAAGAAATTATAGATAAGTTATGAAAAGTTTCTATTTTATAAATACATAGTGTCATTGAATATGTAAAATAAACAGAATCTGAAAAATGATGCTTCCAAGTATGGGGGGATGATGAATGAACCACTTTATTAAAAATAGCATCATCAGAAGAAAAAAATATTGATAAGTTATCAAAATTTTCTAAATGATAAAGACATGCAAACTGTAGGAACAATGTACATAAAAGTTATATACAGAGTCTTTAAACACAAAAGAACCATAAAGTGTATTAACTTCTATAGATACCTACACCTATACATTGTACATCAAATCTATGTACGACAGTTATCTTTATAGAGACCAAAAGTTTTGATTTGACTTTGTCTCTAGCGGTCTCATTTTTCATTTATTTTGTATGTCATAGTAAAAATCAGGCATTAAGATTTTCTTTCATCTTATATTGGAAGTGTGATCCTTTTTCAACCTGCTATATCATCACTTTATGTTAGTGTATCGTTTTCCTCTATCTTGAAATTATTCTCTTAAATCAATATGTGACTCAATTGCACGTTCTCATGACTGTCCATAGCCACTGTATTAGAACGCAGACATGGTGGTCATCTTCTCGTAACTCTTGTACTTCCTTGCTTGCCTTTGTTGGCAATCCAGCACAACCGAACTACACAACTTTAACAATAACTCTTCTACACATAGAATTCTTTCGCACACCTATATAGTAACATTAGTTTCATGATTAATTATTATAGGTGCAGACAGCTGATTCGAACGCTTTATTTCTCTCGGTAGTTGTCTCTATTCGTGCATGATGTATAGCATGTGTGTCGATGACCCAAAATGAGTTTGAAACAGTAGATTCAGTTTTGCAATTGAATGTTTATTTTTCAAAACCGCACAAGCCATTATCAAACAACACTTATGTTTTTCTTCACTAAGCCTACTTCCTCCTCCTTTCTTTACACCAGATCCTTCTGCGGTGAGAACAATTTTGTTCATTCCATATGAATTTCAATGGAAAGATTGATAATTAGCAACATACGGTGTAGTTGATGTAAGTTGCCAATGAGTTGCACGAAATGAAATGTTTTATTAGTACTGCAATTATGTAAAGCGAAGATGCAAATACAATGTTGGCCGCAGGCAGTGTATGTGTTGGCTCCGTTGCTACACTGGCTGAATTTCGCACAGTTAAAAACAACGTGGGAAACAAAGGAGAACTTAAATGTAAAGCACGTGTTGAAGGATAAGTTCTTGTCTCATACCAGTCACCGGTGATAAGAGGATGCATATATCTTGCTGTGACCAGTTTCCCAATCCACCACGCCTCGCCACGGTTAATTCTCTAAATGACTACTAATCCACCATCCCGTCACCTGGAAACCCCAGACAATAACTCTCCCCATCATCACATGATAACCAGTCAAACCCAATCTCTTTTATCTTAAGACTAAGATTTGGAAACACTCACGCCGCTCACGCGCAGCGTCAAGCGAGTCCCAAACCAACCTCTGCCAGCAGCCAAACAGCCACTACGTGGCGGGTGGTCATTGGGTGGATTTTTTGAAATTCTCTAATAAATTTATTTCGTTTATAATTTTTGAACCGTAATGAATTTTTTAACGTAACAAAAATCGTTAGTTTCGTTACGAAAAATGCAATCTAACAAATCTAATATTGACATATTTTTGAGATAAAAAATAAAAAATGATATATATATATGTTAATTGACAACCAACTACGGTGCTCATACCCATAAATGGTTATTAACATCCAAAAATAGTTACTTGACGCCCAAAATAGTACATTTACACCCAAAAGCATAAAGATGGTGCCCACATAAGCTAATGACACCCATAAATAGCTAATGACACCCAAATATAGTTATTTGACGCCTAAAATAATACATTGATACCTAAAATTATAACGATGCCCACAAATGACTAATGACACCCATAAATAGCTAATGACACCTAAATATGGTTATTTAAAGTCTAAAATAGTTTACTGACACCTAAAATTATAACGACGCCAATAAATGACTAATGACACCCATAAATGGCTAATGACACCCAAATATAGTTATTTGACGCCTAAAATGGTTCACTGACACTTAAAATTATAACGACGCCCACAAATCGCTATTGACACCCATAAATGGCTAATGATACCCAAATATAGTTGTTTGACGCCTAAAATATTTCACTGACAACTAAAATTATAACGACGTCCATAACTGACTAATGACACCCATAAATGGCTAATGACACCCAAATATGGTTATTTGACGTCTAAGATGATTTACTGATACGTAAAATTATAACCACGCCTACAAATGGCTAATGACACCCATAAATGGCTAATGACACCCAAATATGATTATTTGACGCATAAAATGGTTCATTGTCATCTAGAATAATGTATTCATATCATTTTTTTTATTTTTTTTTATCTCAAAAATATGTCCATATTAGGTTTGTTAGATTGCATTTTTCATAACAAATCTAATGGTCTTTGTTTTATTACAAAAATCATTATGGTTCAAAAGATATAAACAAACACATTTATTTACATATTACACAACCCTACCAACTCATCCAATTAAAACATGACACATCATCACCCCAACTTCAGCCTTCCACCCACCAAACCAGCTTCCTCACACGTGATGATGGCTTACGCCACCTGCGCGTGAGGGAATCATTTCCGTTTATCTTAATACCTGCTCTCTGCGCCCACACACCTACCTACACATGAACCGGTCAACATCCGGCAAGCATCAAAATATCTAGAATAGAGACTATGTCATGCAAGAAGAAATCGATGCACTGGTCCTACGAAGGACGTTCACAGTTGCTCGCAGACCCAGATCACACAACCTGACATGCACACCAGACGGCAACATCTCTGGCTACGCAACGCGATACGTTACAAAACGCTATTTTTAGAGTTGACACCAGAAAAAAGAATAACGGAACGATACTATACTGATTTAAAAATTGAATGAATGTTTGTAGATAGATTAAAAGAAACGGTACATCCGTTTGCGTGTGCAGCACGATAATGGTCCAGGGAAAGAAGTGACCTGCTTCTTACTTCTTATTCCTGACCAACACTGCTTCATGATAATGGCGGAGGGAAAGAACTTCTTACTTCTTCTTATTCCCGATCAGTACTGCTAAACAGACCTGAAACTGGAACGTAATGAATGCAGGAATAGAAGAGTAGCTGATGTATGTGTTTTTCTGGAAATGATGATACAGCGACGTTCTGGATGGAGTATGCTAAATCCGCAAACATGAGGTGGCTTTGTTGGTATGCTGGCACCATTTTGTAAAGTTGCAGGCAACGTGGCAAATAAAGGCCCACACAGGTACTGCTTTGAAGAATAAACATAGTTTAAACCAGAATAAACATAAAGCGTGCAGTGTATATCTACTTTGAAGCGTTATATCACAGTATGGAATAGGTATGACTTTGTTAGTGGACTAAAAACAACTGGGGATGTAGCTCAAATGGTAGAGCGCTCGCTTTGCATGCGAGAGGCACGGGGTTCGATCCCCCGCATCTCCAATTTCAATTATTTTTTTCCAATTTTATCAAGACTTTTGAACAGTCAAGAAAGTCATGTAACGCGGTTGTGTTTGTTGTTGAATCAAATCTGATAAACCGGCAATAAGATGTAATATCAAATTCTTTTTGGATGGCAAAACTTATCTTTCGAAACACAACATTCAAAATTAGGGGGTCAAAACATTACTACTATGTGTAACTTTTTGAATTGTCTTAAGATGCTCCACAACATTCGGTCATTACTACTATGTGTAACTTTTTGAATTGTCTTAAGATGCTCCACAACATTCGGTGCTGAACAAATACAAATTGAATACAATAAACACATGTTGATTGTCGATACACACTTTCTCATACTTGACTACTTCAGCTGAGGTGGCTTTGAGTACAGTTTGTTCCGCAACAAAGGCCCCACTGAATAAACACATGTTGATTGTCGATACATGCTTTCTCATACTTGACTACTTCAGCTGAGGTGGCTTTAGTGCAGTTTGTCCCGCAACAAAGGCCCCACTACCATCCCCACCAGTGGGGAAATCCCAGTTAGATACACACATGCATGTTATCTTCTACCTCACAAAAAATCAAAATATCGGCTGGTCTAAGAGACGATCTCCCATCATGTGGACCATTCAAAAAATTTACAGATGTCTCTTTCTTAGCAGCAACTCTCGCGTGTTGAGTACATTATACGAAATTTGTTGTAACTAAAAGTGTCAAAATTGAAGGGAATAAATACATGTTAAATTGTCTATACACGTTTTGTAACATCCCTGACCTGGGTTATGAACTAACCGTAGGTGTTTTGCTTAAGACATGTGATTAGATGTTTATGATTATCTTTTGATATGTAATTAAAGCTCCTGAGGAACATATATTTCCATTTCTGTCCTTTTTGAATAATGTTGTCATGTTGTTTTGTTAAAAGTAGACCTATGTGCAAATTACCCATTTAGAGGGGTTAATTTACAAATGGCACATGTTAAGATGTTCCTCTGATGTTGAGACATCATAAGAATGAATATGATGTAGTGATATGGATTCTCCAAGCTTGGGCACCAAGATATAGCTTGTAGAGCAACCCTTGTACTTTAAAACCTAGTTTTGGTATAAAGTGCAATTTACCCAAAACATAGGGTGCAACATGTAAAATATACCCTCTAAAGTATCTCTCATGCATCTTGGCATCAAGTAGAGTAAAGAAAATGAGGGGGGCTCCTCATTTGAGTAATCAAATAAGAAGGATAACCTTTATAAGTAAATAATCAAGATGTATGCAAAATGACCCTTTTATATGCGCAACTTAATAAGATGTTTGGCTTCTTTTCCTCTAAAACGTGGATAAGGAAGAGCCTTGCATGTGATGAGAAAGGGAGACACGTGGCAAGGAAGTGGAAAAGGACCCATATGAGAAATAGAAGAAATAATTAACATAGCCTTGAAAATGTACCCAAAATATATAAGCATAACTCTTTTACAAGGCAAAGGATCGTTCCCTTCATTTCCTCTTCTCATCTTCTTGCTTTGGACTGACTAAGGAGGAGCTTAGGAGAAGAGGAGGACGACCAAGTTGATCTAGGTAAGTTTTGGTCATCTTCTAGCTCGGATTCATGAAGGAATTTCCATTACAAGGTTGGTTTGTTAGTTTTCCTTACACAACTCTTGTTTCTAGCCATCTTCTCCACCCAATTCTTGAAGAAGGGACCTTGGATGACCTCTGGAGCTCAAACTACCATTAAATCTATGGATCTTGGAGCTCTAGATCAGATCCTAAGGTGGGTTTTATAACTCTAAACCTTAAAGATTTGTTTATACATCTTCTTCCTATGAAAACGTTGCTTGCTTTCCTTGTTCTCATACTTCTAAGAGTTCTTGCAACCAAAACCGTGATGAACAAACCAGGTTCTTGAGGTAGAAGAAGGTGGAATTAATTCCAAAGTTAATCCTTATCTTACTTTATCTAACGGTATTCACCCCTTGCCCAAATGGTTTGCAAAACCGTTTGGAAGCAAACAATTTCAAAACTGTTTGGTGGCAAACGGTTTCATAAGATCAATTGGAGCAAACGGTCTCCAAGACCGTTTGGAAGTGTTGACCAAGTGTTCACCATTTGGGGATCTGTTGTACACATCATGGACTAATCACCCACCAAGAATAATTAACTAATTCCAAGTAATTTGCAAGTTGATGGCACTTTAATCACCTAATCCCTAATCGGGTTCATTGCTGATTTCAATGGACCAATTATGTTGAAGTTTGGGTTGAGTGACCGAAACAGTTTCAAAACCGTTTGGGGATCACCCAAACGGTCTCAAGACCATTTGGTGATCACCCAAGACCGTTTGGAGGTCTAGGGTCAAGTAGGGTTGATCAATTGAGGGTCCAATCACATCAAGTTGTTGAATAATCAAGTGCTGATTTTGTGTCCTAAATTAGGGTTCAACCCTTGAGTGGATGGCTTGGTTTTTGATGACATCATGGGCAAACGGTCTCAAGACCGTTTGTATGATGTCCAAATGGTTTCAAAACCGTTTGTAGGTCACCCAAGACCATTTGGAGGTCTAGGGTTGACCATGGTTAAGTGATTGAAGATTGAGAGACAATAAGTCGAACTATAATCGATTAGTGACTTAATGATCAAATCTATGGTTCAAACCCTAATAGGTTGAGTTAGTTTTTGTTTTGGACTTGAGAAAACGGTCTCAAGACCGTTTGGAGGATATCCAAACAATCCTAAGACCGTTTGGGGTCAGGTCATGACCCAATTGAGTGATGGTTCAATAGGTTCAACATCAATTAGACTCATGTTGATGCATGTTGAAGGATGATTGATTCCCAACCCTAATCCAATCAATCCAAACCCTAATTGGTGACCAATTGAGGATCAATTGAGGGTCAAATCAGTAGAGGGTTAACCTAATTGTCTCAATTGATAAGTGACTAACCATGGCATGAACAATTGAAGGGTTCAACATTGAAAACCCTAACTCAATTAGAAGGTTTGATACACTTTTTGGTCCATGCGGTTTTGAGGTGGTTTGGACCAAACGGTCTCAAGACTGTTTGAGTCCAAACGGTCTCAAGACCGTTTGAGTCCAAACGGTCTCAAGACCGTTTGAGACCAAATGGTTTCAAAACCGTTTGGTGACCATGCGGTTTTCAGGGCTGATTTGTCCATGCGGTTTCAAAGTCAACCTTGGGCAAACGGTCAACATGACCAAATGGTCTTCACCTCAACTAGGGCAAATGGTCTTGAGTATGAGTTTGTCCATGCGGTCTTGAAAGTCAAAGGTACCAAACGGTCAACCATTCCA
Source organism: Alisma plantago-aquatica (assembly GCA_963693085.1). NCBI lineage: Eukaryota > Viridiplantae > Streptophyta > Magnoliopsida > Alismatales > Alismataceae > Alisma > Alisma plantago-aquatica. The sequence continues at coordinate 1,777,177,244 of OY856409.1, forward strand.
TGCGGTTTCAAAACTGTTTGGAGGTTGAAAGTGCAAAACCGTTTGGGGTCTTTTAAGGTCAAGAATACTTAATGTTCTAAAGGCTTAGATGGTTCAATGGTTGGTTAATCTAAACCCTAATGATACCTAAAGACATTAAGGGAACAAGTAATTAGTTGGTTGAGGTATGTTATGATCAATGGTAAACATTACCAAAGTACCCTTGATGGGTTTAAGTAGTCAACACCCCTTGATCAAGCAAACCCTAAAGACCATATTAGTGATGACTTGACTTATGTTATCAAGGTTGGTTTGACCTAATCTAATCATAAGAGATGTAAACATCATCTAATGATAAGAGGAGAGAGAAGATTCCTAATATGAATGAGAATCAAGTAATATACTTCCAACATGTATGAATACACATAATTAGGGTATGATCCTTCATAGTGAGATCATGGAAACCCTAATCATGATGATTAATGAACCTTAACCTAATTTGAGGGTATTAATGGAAGTAATCCTCATACATGATTATGGTATAACATTTATTTACTATAATGTGAGAAGTAAACCCTAATCTAGGGTAACATGATCTAATGTGAATAGTAAATCCTAATCTAGGGTAATGTGATGTAATGTGAATAGTAAACCCTAATCTAGGGTAATGTGATGTAATATGAATAGTAAACCCTAATCTAGGGTAATGTGATCTAATGTGAATAGTAAACCCTAATCTAGGGTGATGTGATGATATGAATAAGTAAACCCTAATTCTGAGTTATGCTTTTAAGCATGAAAATTCATGACTGGAGTATAAAATAAGGAGTCACTATTCCTAATCAAGTTAAGGGGTTGAATAATTCTAATTGGATTGAATGAGAATCCTAACCCTAGGAACCAGCCGTATTAATATAACACGGTCGTGGTGAATCCTTTGTTGCACGACCGTGCAATGAAGCACGGCCGTGGTAGCTTACTCTTGCACGACCGTGCAAGGTAGCACAGCCATGGTATCTTATATATAATCTGAAAAGAACTTGTGTTGAGACTGATATAGTTACAATATGCATGTTATTAGTAAATGTTAACCATGTAGGTTTTCATAAAGAGATGATCATATCCAGGTAAGGGTTATGATGTTATATGCATTGAAAATACTTTACATGCTTCAAGTATAGTGATATGCTATGTTACCTGGTGAGTGGTAATATATGAGCTTGATAGGATGAATGAGCCATGAGAAATATATGCATTGTTATAATCAAAGGTCATATTGATAGAATGACCAGATGATAAGATGTTACTGGGTAACAAGTGTTATGATGATTTAAGGGCTTGAATACCCATATTCCTAAATCACAATGATGAGATGGTTAGGGATTGACATCCTAGTGTTGAAAGTATGTGATGTGATCTTGATACACATAGTACTCTTTCTTTATGGCATTTGTTTTATTGATTTATGTTTAAAATCATGCTTGATGATAAAGAATGTCATAATTTACTTAAATAATCAAGTATAATGATATCAAGTAGAGCCCTGACCATAGATCCATCATTGTCAGAAATTACATGATGGTGAAACAGGTTTTCCTAAGGGAACTCCTGGAGAACATACTTTTGAGTATGTGGGGGTTATGGACGTGAATATCCTTACGTCCTAATGTTGGATTTGATAGGAGATGTACCACTAATCTCTCAATCCTTCATTATATGTTTATGCCGAGATGATGTATCACTAATCTCCTGATGATGTTGTTAATGCCGCATCGATGAGAGATAAACAAGAAATCCCTCGATGAGGAAGAGAGTATAGAATGCCACTGTAGCTCTAAATAGTGAAGTTGCCAGAATACCCTGGAAAGCTATTGTAGCAGAGACACGAGGTGTCCTGCATGTTGATCCTCATACTGACTGAGGAGTGATGAGGTCATAGGAATCTGACTCTCCTGATGACCTAGGTATGGTACCGATTGCGATCTAATGATGGTCGGTTGGAGTATGAGAGGTGTAACTCATCTCCTCAGGGCATAATTATGTTTGTAAAATGTAATCAGCCGCATATCATATTTTCTTAGTTTGAACTATGAGAAACAATGATTGATAATACATTGTTCATAGTGCTCTAGTCAAGTAACTAGTTTACATGTTCTTCATATTCCTTATTGTTATATGTCTTGTCATTCAATTAAGTTATAATTGAAATGATTACTTATAAGGATGCTGCTTCACATAGTTATACAATGTTACATGCTGTACTTGTTTATAATTCTACTGCTTTATGTTATTCCTTTAATGCAATAACAAAGCTTCTGGAGGAGAGTTATAACTCTCGTTGGGACAATTATTCAATTGTCTCACCCCCGTGGGATTCGACTTTTTAGGTAGACGTCGAGGATGAAGGAACCCATCAGTGGGTGAGCAGCAACAACAACAGTCTCAGGGACAACAATGATCCTCAGATGGAGACACTTTCTGTCAAAGTTGTTTAGATAGTATGTCCTGTGTCATATCTGTACTCTCAGGTCCTAGGAGTCAGTATATCTGAGATTTTGGCATGATGCCTCAAGATTTTGTATCTTACCTTGTACAGTTAACAAGGTGGTTGATGTTGTAATTCTCAAGAGGTGTTTGTTACAAAGATGTAGTGATGAAACATGTTGTAAACAACTTGTCGGGTTCTTTATGGAAGAGTTTTATCGTTTGATGGTCTCTTTAAAAAAGTTTTAATTTTTAGTGATTTTTGATAATTCTGTTGCTAATTGCTTCCGCATTCGTTGATCTTGTTTTCGTGATTCGATCGTCTCAATTTAGTGGTATCAGAGCTCTAGGTTCGCTGAGTCTACAGAGACATATGACTTTGGATGTTGAGTCAGTTCTAGTGCTTTCCAGTATGTCTAATAGTGTCTTCTACTCCTCAGGAGAAGAAGATAAGACTAAGGATGTCTGGACCACACGAGGAGTATGTCGCAGAGAGTAGTGTTGCTGCACCCGGAGAAGGTGCAAAAAACCCAGAGATAGAGCAACCTGTGCCTGAACCACCCCAGTTCAATCCAGCTGACATGGGGAACCCAGCTGTCCAGACCATGTTTGGGCAGTTTATGACTTCCATGACACATGTAACTGATAGGATACCTATTCCTACACCTAGGGAACCTACCCATCCTGAAGGACAAGGAATCGGCAAGATGTTTGAATGACTTCGCCGAGTTGGAGCCACAGAATATTTTGGAACAGCTGATCCCACAGATACTGACTTGTGGTTAACCGAACTAGAAAAGGCCTTTAGAATCCTGAACATCCCTGAAGCTGAGAAGGTTAGACATGCTATCTATCTTCTCGAGGGGAGTGCTGGTCATTGGTGGACCATGGAAGAACAGAAGAGGCCTGATGTGGAGGTTGCATGGGAAGTCTTTCGACGGGAATTTATCAACAGATATTTCCCTAAGACGTTCCTGGATGAGAAAATCTCTCAGTTTGAGAGGTTAAGGCAAGGTCCAATGAACATTAGCGAGTACGAGGCTAAGTTCATGGAGTTGTTGTGGTTCTGTCCGCACATGGTAGCTACAGATGAAGAACGGATTAGGCATTTTGAGAAAGGATTAAACACTGAGCTGACTACTCCCGTATATGCTATGGAGAATAGAGAAAGGTTTGCTACCTTCGTGGAGTCTTTCAGAAGGGTAGAAAGGTCTGTAGCAGAGAAGAGACAGACCCAGAATAAGAGGATGTATCCCCAGTTCCAAGGATCTTCATCAAGAGGTTTCAAGAAACCTAGGTTTTCTGCACCTACGCCACAACCTAGACCCAGTACTCAGACATAGTGGACATCAAATAGAGGTAGAGGACGAAGCCTACCACTAGAAGGAGCTCGCAGTTCAACATCTATGTCAGTCACCAGACCATCCAGACCACAACAACTGAACAAAAGTTGCTATATATGTGGGAAGATGGGACATCTGATGAAAGACTGCAGAGCCAGAGAAGTGAGTGTAACACAACCCCAGAGACATAGTCAGTAAGGATCGCAAAGGAGACAGTTTCCAGGAGGAGCTAGAGGACGTGGACAAGCATCCCAAGTTGGATCATCGGCACCTAGCCAACAAGCACCGAATCAACCACAGGCGACGACGAGATTCTACACGATGAATCCACCTGATGCAGTGAACAACCCTTAGGTTGTGGCAGGTCAGATGGAATTGTTATATTCTGATATATCTACATCTTGTGATGTATCTGTTTTGATTGATCCGGGTGCTACACACTCCTTTATTACACGAAGAGTGATTCTTGACTGCAATTTAACCATAAGTCATAGAGCAGATAGTTTGTTGTTAGAAACTCCGTTGAGGGGGTCTGCTGTGTTTCAGGAGGTATGTTCACCCTGCATCCTCTTCTTTTCTGAACATCGCATTCAAGTGGATCTTATACCACTTGAGATGCATGGATTTGATATAATCCTTGGGATGGATACCTTAGAAAGGTATAAGGTTGTCTTGGATTGTGAATCCAAGCAAGCTGTGTTAGCTGATGATAGTGACACATGGATCTTTCAAGGAGAGAGAAAGATTCTACTTACCTGTCTTGTGTCAGCTTTGGTTGCTGAGAAGCTGATGAGGCAAGGATGTTATGCATTCTTGGCCCATGTGGTAGATACTACCATGGATAGTCCTAACCCTGTCGAAGTTCCTATAGTCAGGGAATTTGAAGATGTATTTCCTGAAGAACTTCCAGGTGTGCCACCACCTCGGGAAATTGATTTTGAGATCAATTTGATCCCAGACACGCAACCTATCGCACAAACACCGTACAAGATGGCACCTACTGAGATGGCAGAACTCAAGAAATAGTTGCAAGAGTTGCTTGAGAAGGGTTTCATCCGACCAAGTACTTCACCTTGGGGTGCTCCGATACTCTTTGTTAAAAAGAAATATGGGTAAATGCGGTTGTGCATTGATTACATACAATTAAATAAAGTAACAATAAAGAACAAGTATCCTCTACCGAGGATTGATGACCTCTTTGACCAGTTGCGTGGTGCAACTATCTTCTCAAAGATAGACTTGAGGTCAGGATATCATTAACTCCGTATTAAGGATAGTGACATACCCAAGTCTGCCTTTAGGACAAGGTATGGTCACTATGAGTTCACAGTTATGTCGTTTGGACTAACTAATGCACCAGCTGCATTTATGGAACTCATTAATAGAATTTTCCGACCTTTTCTCGATTAGTGTGTTATTGTCTTTATAGATGACATCTTGATCTATAGTAGAGATGCACAACAACATGAACAACATCTTCATCAAGCTCTAACTTTGCTAAGAAAACACAAGCTATATGCTAAGTTTAGCAAGTGCGAGTTCTGGTTACCAGAAGTATCTTTCCTTGGACACGTGATATCTGCCTCGGGTATTCGTGTTGACCCTAAAAAGGTAGAATCTGTTCTACAATGGGTACAAATGAAGACACCGACGGAGATCCGTAGTTTCCTAGGGTTGGTTGGCTATTACTGAAGGTTCATTAAGAACTTCAGTTCCATATCTTTACCCTTGACTAAGTTGACCAGGAAAGATGTTCCTTTTGTCTGGAGTGACAAGTGTCAACAATCTTTTCAGTTGTTAAAGGAGAGATTGACAAGTGCACCTATGGTTGTGTTACCTGAGCAAGGGAAAGGGTACCTAGTTTTTTGTGATGCCTCCAAGAATGGACTCGGATGTGTGTTGATGCAGGAGAAATAAGTGAATTCTTTTGCTTCCCGACAGCTTAAGAAACATGAGGAAAATTATCTGACACACAATCTAGAGCTAGCTACTGTGGTTCATGCCTTGAACATCTGGAGACACTATCTCTATGGAGAGACATTCTACATTTTCACTGATCATAAGAACCTTAAGTACATCTTTTCTCATCATGAGCTTAACATGAGGCAACGTCGCTGGATGGAGTTAATCAAAGATTATGATTGTACAATTGATTACCATCCAGGGAAGACCAATGTGGTTGCAGATGCTTTGAGTAGGAAATCAGCAACTCTAGCCTTAGATAGAGCACAACTAAATTCTTTAGTGTGCTCAAGGAGAGATATGCTTATCTCCTTAAGACGAGACAATGTACAGTTGAAAGTATCATCGTTAGCTGGGTTGTTAGCTGAGATGCATATAAAACCTACTCTGAGAGAGAAGATCAAGGAGGCACAGCAAGTTGATGCTGCAATTCAACATATTAGATCAGAGTATGATAATGAGAAACGAGATGGTTTCCATGACTCAGATGATCAAATAGCCTGTTATCATGGAAGGATGATAGTGCCATATGTGGATAACTTGAGAAATTTAGTCCTGGAAGAAGCTCAATCTTCGATGTATGTTATGCATCCAGGAAGCACCAAAATGTATCAAAACTTGAAAGATATGTATTGGTGGCCTGGAATGAAGAAGGACGTTGTTGAGTTTGTTATGCGGTGTCCTATGTGTCAACCAGTTAAAGTTGAACACCAGAAACCTGCAGGAACAATGCAACCTTTACCCATACCACATTGGAAGTGGGATCATGTGACCATGGACTTTGTTGTTGGCCTACCCAGGACAAGCAATGGGCATGACTCCATTTGGGTAATAGTTGATAGGTTGACAAAGACAGCACATTTCCTGCCTGTCAAAACAACCTATTATGCTGAGAAGCTAGCACAGTTGTACGTTGAAGAGATAGTACGGCTGCACAGAGTTCCAGTTACCATCATTTCTGATAGAGGTCCCCAGTTTACAAGTCATTTTTGGGAGAGACTTCATAAAGCCTTAGGCACACAGTTAAGGTTTAGTATAGCCTTTTATCCTCATACTGATGGACAGTCAGAAAGGACTATACATACCTTGGAAGACTTGCTTAGAGCATGTGTTCTTCAGTTTATAGGGAGTTGGGATCTACACCTAAGCTTGATAGAGTTTGCCTACAACAATATCTATCAACATAACATTGACATGGCACCTTATGAAGCTTTGTATGGTAGACGTTGTAGAACACCCCTATGTTGGTATGAATCAGGTGAATATCAACTGTTAGGTCCTAATCTTGTGCAGCAGACCACAGAAAAGATTAAAATAATACAACAACAGATAAAGACTGCACAGGATAGGCAGAAATCTTACACTGATAAACGTCATAGACCTTTAGAATTCCAGGTTGGAGACAAAGTGTATGTCAAAGTCTCACCTTGGAAAGGAGTCCTTCGATTTGGAAGGAAAGGGAAGTTAGCTCTGAGGTTTATGGGGTCTTATCCAATCATTGAACGGATTGGAAAGGTAGCCTATAAGCTAGAGTTACCACCAGAGTTATAGAGGTTACACCCTGTGTTTCACATTTACATGCTGAGGAAATGTCACCCTAATACAAAATCAGTTCTGCAACCTATGGAGGTAGAATTGAATGATGATATATCTTATGAGGAATGACCAGTGTCAATCCTTGATAAAAGAATTAAAAAGCTGAAAAAGAAAGACATAAGTCTTGTGAAAGTTTTCTGGAATCATCATGGTGTTGAAGAAGCCACATGGGAACTAGAGGAATATATGAGAAGGAAATACCCTGTTCTTTTCTCTTAATATGTTTTATTAATATGTTTTGTTGATTTTGGGGACGAAATCCTTGTAAGGGGTGGATAATTTGTAACATCGCTGACCTGGGTTATGAAATAACCCTAGGTGTTTGCTTAAGACATGTGATTATATGCTTATGATTATCTTTTGATATGTAATTAAAGCTCATGAGGAACATATATTTCCATTTCTGTCCTTTTTGAACAATGTTGTAATATTGTTTTGTTAAAAGTAGACCGATGTGCAAATTACCCATTTAGAGGGGTTAATTTGCAAATGGCACATGTTAAGATGTTCCTCTGATGTTGAGACATCATACGAATGAATATGATGTAGTGATATGGATTCTCCAAGCTTGGGCACCAAGATATACCTTGTAGAGCAACCCTTGTGCTTTAAAACCTAGTTTTGGTATAAAGTACAATTTACCCAAAACATAGGGTGCAACATGTAAAATATACCCTCTAAAGTATCTCTCATGCATCTTGGCATCAGGTAGAGTAAAGAAAATGAGGGGGGCGCCTCATTTGAGTAATCAAATAAGAAGGATAACCTTTATAAGTAAATAATCAAGATGTATGCAAAATGACCCTTTTATATGTGTAACTTAATAAGATGTTTGGCTTCTTTTCCTCTAAAACGTGGATAAGGAAGAGCCTTTCATGTGATGAGAAAGTGAGAGACATGGCAAGGAAGTGGAAAAGGACACATATGAGAAATAGAAGAAATAATTAACATAGCCTTGAAAATGTACCCAAAATATATAAGCATAACTCTTTTACAAGGCAAAGGATCGTTCCATTCATTTCCTCTTCTCATCTTCTTTCTCTGGACCAACTAAGGAGGAGCTTAGGAGAAGAGGAGGACGACCAAGTTGATCTAGGTAAGTTTTGGTCATCTTCTAGCTCAGATTCATGGAGGAATTTCCATTACAAGGTTGGTTTGCTAGTTTTCCTTACACAACTCTTGTTTCTAGCCCTCTTGTCCACCCAATTCTTGAAGAAGGGACCATGGAAGACCTCTAGAGATCAAACTAACATTAAATCTACGGATCTTGGAGCTCTAGATCAGATCCTAAGGTGGGTTTTATAACTCTAAACCTTAAAGCTTTGTTTATACATCTTCTTCCTATGAAAATGTTGCTTGCTTTCCTTATTCTCATACTTCTAAGAGTTCTTGCAACCAAAACCGTGAAGAACAAACCAGGTTCTTGAGGTATTAGAAGGTGGCATTAATTCCAAAGTTAATCCTTATCTTACTTTATCAAACGGTCTTCATACCTTGCCCAAACGGTTTGCAAAACTGTTTGGAAGCAAACAGTTTCAAAACCATTTGGTGGCAAACAGTTTCATAAGATCAATTGGAGCAAACGGTCTCCAAGACCATTTGTAAGTGTTGACCAAGCATTGACCATTTGGGGATCTGTTTTACACATCATGTACTAATCACCCACCAAGAATCATTAACTAATTCCAAGTAATTTGCAAGTTGAAGGCACTTTAATCACCTAAACCCTAATCGGGTTCATTGCTGATTTCAATGGACCAATTATGTTGAAGTTTGGGTTGAGTGATCCAAACGGTCTCAAGACCGTTTGGTGATAACCCAAGACCGTTTGGAGGTCTAGGGTCAAGTAGGGTTGATCAATTGAGGGTCCAATCACATCAAGTTGTTGAATAATCAAGTGCTGATTTTGTGACCTAAATTAGGGTTCAACCCTTGAGTGGATGGCTTGGGTTTTGATGACAGCATGGGAAAATGGTCTCAAGACCATTTGGATGATGTCCAAACGGTTTCCAAACCATTTGGAGGTCACCCAAGACCGTTTGGAGGTCTAGGTTTGACCATGGTTAAGTGATTGAAGTTTGAGAGACAATAAGTCGAACTATAATCGATTAGTGACTTAATGATCAAATCTATGGTTCAAACCCTAATAGGTTGAGTTAGTTTTTGTTGTGGACTTGAGAAAACGGTCTCAAGACCGTTTGGAGGATATCCAAATGATCCCAAGACCGTTTGGGGTCAGGTCATGACCCAATTGAGTGATGGTTTAATAGGTTCAACATCAATTAGACTCATGTTGATGCATGTTGAAGGATGATTGATTCCCAATCCTAATCCAATCAATCCAAACCCTAATTGGTGACCAGTTGAGGATCAATTGAGGGTCAAATCAGTATAGGGTTAACCTAATTGGCTCAATTGATAAGTGATTAACCATGGCATGAACAATTTAAGGGTCCAACATTGAAAACCCTAACTCAATTAGAAGGTTTGATACACTTTTTGGTCCATGCGGTTTTGAGGTGGTTTGGACCAAACGGTCTCAAGACCGTTTGAGTCCAAATGGTATCAAGACCATTTGAGACCAAACGGTCTCAAGACCATTTGAGACCAAATGGTTTCAAAATCGTTTGGTGGTCATGCGGTTTCAAACCGTTTGGTGACCATGCGGTTTTCAGGGGTGATTTGTCCATGCGGTTTCAAAGTCAACCTTGGCCAAACGGTCAACATGACCAAATAGTCTTCACCTCACCTAGGGCAAATGGTCTTGAGTACGAGTTTGTCCATGAGGTCTTGAATGTCAAAGGTACCAAACGGTCAACCATTCCATGCGGTTTCAAAACCGTTTGGAGGTTGAAAGTGCAAAACCGTTTGGGGTCTTTTAAGGTCAAGAATACTTAATGTTCTAAAGGCTTAGATGGTTCAATGGTTGGTTAATATAAACCCTAATGATACCTAAAGACATTAAGGGAACAAGTAATTTGTTGGTTGAGGTATGTTATGATCAATGGTAAACATTACCAAAGTACCCTTGATGGGTTTAAGTAGTCAACATCCCTTGATTAAGCAAACCCTAATGACCATATTAGTGATGACTTGACTTATGTTATCAAGGTTTGTTTGACCTAATCTAATCATAAGAGATGTAAACATAATCTAATGATAAGAGGAGAGAGAATATTCCTAATATGAATGAGAATCAAGTAATATACTTCCAACATGTATGAATACACATAATTAGGGTATGATCCTTCATAGTGAGATCATGGAAACCCTAATCATGATGATTAATGAACCTTAACCTAATTTGAGGGTATTAATGGAAGTAATCCTCAGACATGATGATGGTATAACCTTAATTTACTATAATGTGAATAGTAAACCCTAATCTAGGGTAATGTGATCTAATGTGAATAGTAAGCCCTAATCTAGGGTAATGTGATGTAATGTGAATAGTAAAACCTAATTTAGGGTAATGTGATGTAATGTGAATAGTAAACCCTAATCTAGGGTAATGTGATCTAATGTGAACAGTAAACCCTAATCTAGGGTGATGTGATGATATGAACAAGTAAACCCTAATTCTGAGTTATTCTTTTAAGCATGAAACTTCATGACTGAAGTATAAAATAAGGAGTCACTATTCCTAATCAAGTTAAGGGGTTGAATAACTCTAATTGGATTGAATGAGAATCCTAACCTTAGGAACCAGCCGTGGTAATATAACACGATCATGGTGAATCCTTTGTTGCACGACCGTGCAATGAAGCACGACCGTGGTAGCTTACTCTTGCATGACCGTGCAAGGTAGCACGGCTGTGGTATCTTATATATAATCTGAAAAGAACTTGTGTTGAGACTGATATAGTTACAATAAGCATGTTATTAGTAAATGTTAACCATGTAGGTTTTCATAAAGAGATGATCATATCTAGGTAAGGGTTATGATGTTATATGCATTGAAAATACTTTACATGCTTCAAGTATAGTGATATGCTATGTTACCTAGTGAGTGGTAATATATGAGCTTGATAGGCTGAATGAGCCATGAGAAATATATGCATTGTTATAATCAAAGGTCATATTGATAGAATGACCAGATGATAAGATGTTACTGGGTAACAAGTGTTATGATGATTCAAGGGCTTGAATACCCATATTCCTGAATTACAATGATGAGATGGTTAGGGATTGACATCCCAGTGTTAAAAGTATGTGATGTGATCTTGATACAAATAATACTCTTTCTTTATGGCATTTGGTTTATTGATTTATGTTTAAAATCAAGCTTGATGATAAAGAATGTCACAATGTACTTAAATAATCAAGTATAATGATATCAAGTAGAGCCCTGACCATAGATCCATCATTGTCAGAAATAACATGATGGTGAAACAGGTTTTCCTAAGGGAACTCCTGGAGCACATACTTTTGAGTATGTGGGGGTTATGGACGCGAATATCCTTATGTCCTAATGTTGGATTTGATAGGAGATGTACCACTAATCTCTCAATCCTTCATTATATGTTTATGCCGGGATGATGTATCACTAATCTCCCGATGATGTTGTTAATGCCACATCGATGAGAGATAAACAAGAAATCCCTCGATGACGAAGAGAGTACAGAATGCCACTGTAGCTCTAAATATCGAAGTTGCCAGAATACCCTGGAAAGCTATTGTAGAAGAGATACAAGGTGTCATGCATGTTGATCCTCATACTGACTGAGGAGTGATGAGGTCATAGGAATCCGGCTCTCCTGATGACCTAGGTATGGTACCGATTGTGATCAAATGATGGTCAGTTGGAGTATGAGAGGTGTAACTCATCTCCTTAGGGCATAATTATGTTTGTAAAATGTAATCAGCCACATAGCATATTTGCTTAGGTTGAACTACGAGAAGCAATGATTGATGATACATTGTTCATAGTGCTCTAGTTAAGTAATTAGTTTACATGTTCTTCATATTCCTTATTGTTATATGTCTTGTCATTCAATTAAGTTATAATTGAAATGATTACTTATAAGGATGCTGCTTCACATAGTTATACAATGTTACCTGATGTACTTGTTTATAATTATATATCTTTATGTTATTCCTTTAATGCAATAACAAAGCTTCTGGTGGAGAGTTATAACTCTCGCTGGGACAATTATTCAATTGTCTCACCCCCGTGGGATTCGAATTTTTAGGTAGACGCCGAGGACGAAGGAACCCATCAGTGGGTGAGCAGCAGCAACAACAGTCTCAGGGACAACAATGATCCTCAGGTGGAGACACTGTCTATCAAAGTTGTGTAGATAGTATGTCCTATGTCGTCTCTATACTCTCAGGTCCTAGGAGTCAGTATATCTGAGATTTTGGCATGATGCCTCGAGATTTTGTATCTTAACTTGTACAGTTAACAAGGTGGTTGATGTTGTAATTCTGGAGAGGTGTTTGTTACAGAGATGTAGTGATGAAACATGTTGTAAACAACTTGTCAGGTTCTTTATGGAAGAGTTTTATCGTTTGATGGTCTCTTTACAAAAGTTTTAATTTTTAGTGATTTTTGATAATTCCGCTGCTAATCGCTTCCGCATTCGTTGATCTTGTTTTTGTGATTCGATCATCTCACGTTTTCTCATACTTGACTACTTGACTGAGGTGGCCCTGAGTGCAGTCTTCCCTACAACAAAGGCCCCATTTCCAATCCCACCAGTGGAAAAATCCCAGTCAGATACACTCATATTGTTGGTATGTATGCCCATAGAGCGAGTCATGTGATGATTGTAATGGGATACCGTGTAAATGATTTGAATAATAATAAAGACAATTTCCGATCTATATGTTTTAACTATTTCTGAGATGATAGTGTAACATGATAGATGTCTAAAGAATTGTTTTACTCAATGACGTATGTTTTTAGGTTCAGGGCCTAAACGATGAGATCATACATATGTTAAGAGTATACATTCTTGTTTAGTCCCTAGTCGGTTTTTATTGTGGAAATAACCATAGACATCAATAACACTAAAGACTAGATTGTGTGTTGGTTGATGACAGAATCTCATTGGTCATGATATAGTGATATCAAACCAAGCACATAGGTACTTGTTAGAGAAGAAGTGTACCAGACAGACCCATCGTGAGAGTGACACATAGAACCATGATTTGGTAGTCACAGTCAGCTCTCATAGTGATGGTGGTGAATGTGATTCTTTGACCTAAAATCACTACACTCAACACATGTCGTTGGGTACACTTTGACATCATCAAACGTAGTCCTGAAACATGGGTTGTTATAAAGGTGATGATTGGGTGACTTTGACACATGGGGCTTTTGAGAGGTGAGTGATAGATATGTAATTTGTCCCTCCTAAGGGAGTTTAATGTCCATGGCCACTTGATGAGTAGAATTGAGAAAGGAATGCACATGCATGTGTGAATCAATATGTGATATTGATGTCACACACATCTCACCCAGTCTACTCTGAGATCAGGGAAATGGATGAACGTTGAAAGGATGACTGTACCATACCTTGAGTTCATTCAGGACATTAGTGACAAAGGAATTATACATTTGCTGTAACACCATTTACAGATTGTAGGATTGAAAGTTGTTCTCCAACTTTCTATTTCACTTGGGTAGCACTGATGTGTGACTAGGCACCACTCTTTGCTTGTGAAGTCATAAGTGTTATGGACTATCACTACCAACATGAAATGGACCTGCAGGGTCACACACATAGGATTTAACCTGAAAGAGGAGTTTTTCCACAAATGATGTTTAGATTGATTACTAAAGGAGTTTAGTAGTTCAATTAAACACTCAGTTGATTGATAGCTCAAAATCATAGTGTTCAAGGTGTTGGACCATTTGATTAGAGTATCAGATTTATTGAAACAGCGATTGACTAATTTTGCACAATCTGCACTTCCAACCGATCGACTCATGAGATGAACCGATCGACTCATGAGATGAACCGATCGACTCAGGTTGGTAAACCGATCGACTCAATTGTTGAACTGATCGATTCATGTGACCAATGGAGATAGTTTGGAAAGTCAATTTTGCAAATACAATTTGTTTCACTTGTACAAATTCGATTTGGACAAGGATTAATGTTTGATTAATCAGAAACAAATATAAAAGATGGGATCTTTTATGGTAGCGCCCCAATGTCTTATGGTCTATACTTGATATATCTAGAGATAAGTGTATACAAGGTTAACACAAAAAGGAAAAAATTCAACCACTCAAACAAAATGTATCTTTGGCATTGTCATCTAGGGCACATAAATGAGAAACACATTTCTAGACTCCATAAAGATGGTTATCTAGACTCTTTTAGTTGTGAATCAACTAAGACATGTGAATCTTGTTTGTTGGTCAAGATGACCAAGACTCCCTTTTCAGGTAAAGGTGAGAGAGCTAGTGATCTATTAGGACTCATACATATTTATGTATGTGGGCCTTTTAGAACTAATGCCAGAAATGGGTGTCAGTACTTCATTACCTTCACTGATGACTTCAGTAGGTATGGATATGTGTACCTGATGAAACATAAGTTAGAAACCCTTGAAAGGTTCAAGGATTTCATGAATGAAGTATAGAACCAACTTGGTAAAAGTATTAAAGCACTTCGATCCAATCGAGGTGGAGAATACTTAAGCTAAGAGTTTGAGGACCTTCTGCGAGCCCGTGATATCATATCACAATGGACTCCGCCTGGAACACCACAACATAATGGTGTGTCTGAAAGAAGGAATCACACTCTACTGGATATGGTGCAATCAATGGTGAGTTTTGCTGATCTTCCTATTTCCTTTTGGGGTCATGCTCTTAAAACCGGCACGTTTACACTTAATCGAGTACCATCTAAATTGGTTCAAAAGACACCATATGAGATATGGCACGGGAAGCGTCCTGATTTGTCTTTTATGAAGATTTTGTGTTGTGAGGCTTACGTCAGGAAAATGTTTCCTGATAAGCTTGGACCCAAGTCCGATAAATGTTATTTTGTTGGATACCCCAAGGAAACGAGGGGATACTATTTATACCACCCTACTGACAACAAAGTGTTTGTTGCTAGGACATCTATATTCCTAGAAAAGGAATTTATTTCCAGAGGAAATAGTGAGAGGAAAATAGAGCTTGAAGAGGTTCAAGCCCAACAAGAAAACATTGAACCAGTAGATGTACAAGAGGAACATAGAGATTCAAAATGTGTTGTGGAATCTCAATCTCCTCAAGTAACACAAGGACCTCATAGATCTAGTAGGACACGCCTTGAACCTAAGAGGTTTGGATACCTTGTGACTCAGGAAGGCGGTGAGTTGATCATAGATGATGATCCAACTACCTATCTAGAGGCTATGGAGGGACCAGATTATGATAAATGGCTTGAGGCCATGAAATCCGAGATGGAATCCATGTACTCCAACAAAATATGGACTTTGGTGGAACCACCCAAAGGGGTAAAACCCATAGGGTGCAAGTGGGTTTTCAAAAAGAAGACCGACATGGATGGCAATGTGCAAACTTATAAAGGCAGATTGGTTGCAAAGGGTTTTCGATAAGTTCAAGGTGCTGACTATGATGAAACTTTTTCTCCAGTTGCCATGATTAAGTCCATCAGGATTATGCTTGCTATTACGGCTTACTATGACTATGAGATTTGTCAAATGGATTTTAAAACTACATTCCTTAATGGGAATATAAATGAGGATATGTACATGACACAACCTGAAGGTTTTATAGATCCAACGAATGCCAATAAAGTCTGTAAGCTACAAAGGTCAATCTATGGATTGAAGCAAGAATCTCGGAGTTGGAATCTTCAATTTGATGAGGAAGTCAAAGTGTTTGGCTATATTCAAAATGAAGATGAACCTTGTGTGTACAAGAAGGTCAGTGGGAGCACGACCACATTCCTCATATTGTATGTGGATGACATACTATTGATGGGGAATGATGTCTCAGCCTTAGAGAAGGTAAAGACTTGGCTTGGGAATACTTTCTCAATGAAGGACTTAGGAGAAGCATCCTACATTCTAGGAATTAAGATCTATAGAGATAGATCTAAAAGGCTTCTCAGACTAAGTCAAAGAACATACATTGACAAAGTGCTGAAGCGGTTTAGCATAGAGAACTCAAAGAGAGGCAACATCCCCATGCTACATGGAGTCACCGTCTCTAGAGCTCAATGTCCCCAATCTTGTAAAGAGAGGGAGTGTATGAATGGGATCCCATATGCATCAATGATCGGATCCATCATGTATGCTACGTTGTGCACACACCCAGATGTCTCGTATGCCCTCAGCATAATGAGTAGATACCAGTTAGATCTCGGGGATGCTCACTGGGAAGCTGTAAAGAACATCCTCAAGTACTTGCGAAGGACTAAGGATCATTTTCTTGTATACGACAATGAGGAAGAACTGGTTATAAAGGGTTACACCGATTCAAGCTTCCAAACTGACAAAGATGATTACAGATCGCAATCAGGATTTGTATTTTGCCTAAACAATGGAGGTGTGAGTTAGAAGAGTTCTAAGCAAGAAATAGTTGCCGATTCTACTATAGAGGCCAAGTATATTGCTGCTTCACATGCGGCAAAGGAGGATGTGTGGATCAGGAAGTTTATTTCTGAACTTGGTGTAGTTCCCAGTAGCTGTGATGCAATTGAGCTTTATTGTGACAATAATGGAGCTATTGCTCAAGCTAAGGAACCCATATCACATCAGAGGTCCAAGCACATACTGCGGCGCTTCCATCTCATACGAGAGATCATACAACGAGGAGATGTGAAGATTTGCAAAGTACCAACTGAAGACAACATAGCTGATCCACTGACTAAGGCCCTTTCTCAACAGAAGCATGATGGTCATGCTAGGTCATAAGGATTAAGGTTCTTAGGTGACTGGCTCTAAGTTCAAGTGGGAGTCTGTTGGTATGTATGCCCATAGAGTGAGTCATGTGATGATTGTAATGGGATACCTTGTAAATGATTTGAATAATAATAAAGGCAATTTCTGATCTATATGTTTTAACTATTTCTGAGATGATAGTGTAACATGATAGATGTCTAAAGAATTGTTTTACTCAATGACGTATGCTTTTAGGTTCAGGACCTAAATGATGAGATCGTATGGATGTTAAGAGTATACATTCTTTTTTAGTCCCTAGTTGGTTGTTATTGTGGAAATAACCATAGACATCAATAACACTAAAGACTAGATTGTGTGTTGGTTGATGACAAAATCTCATTAGTCATGATATAGTGATATCAAACCAAGCACATAGGTACTTGTTAGAGAACAAGTGTACCAGACAGACCCACCGTGAGAGTGACACATGGAACCATGATTTGGTAGTCACAGTCAGCTCTCACAGTGATGGTGGTGAATGTGATTCTTTGACCTAAAATCACTACACTCAACACATGTCGTTGGGTACACTTTGACATCATCAAACGCAATCTTGAAATATGGGTTGTTATAAAGGTGATGATTGGGTGACTTTGACACATTGGGCTATTTACGGGTGAGTGATAGATATGGGATTTGTCCCTCCTAAGGGAGTTTAATGTCCATGGCCACTTGATGAGTAGGATTGATAAAGGCATGCACATGCATGTGTGAATCAATATGTGATATTGATGTCGCACACATCTCACCCAATCTTCTCTGAGATCAAGGAAATGGATGAACATTGAAAGGATGACTGTACCGTGCCTTGAGTTCATTCAGGACATTAATGACAAAGGAATTATACATTCTCTGTAACACCATTCGTGGATTGTAGGATTGAAAGTTGTTCTCCAACTTTCTATTTCACTTGGGTAGCAATGATGTGTGACTAGGCACCACTCTTTTCTTGTGAAGTCATAAGTGTTATGGACTTTCACTGCCAACGTGAAATGGACCTGCAGGGTCACACACATAGGATTTAACCTGGAAGAGGAGTTTTTCCACAAATGATGTTTAGATTGATTACTAAAGGAGTTTAGTAGTTCAATTAAACACTCAGTTGATTGATAGCTCAAAATCATAGTGTTCAAGGTGTTGGACCAATTGATTAGAGTATCGAATTGATTGAAACAACGATTGACTGATTTTGCACAATCAGCACTTCCAACCGATCGGCTCATGATATGAATCGATCGGCTCAGGTTGGTGAACCGATCGTCTCAATTGTTGAACCGATCGACTCATGTGACCAACATAGATCATTTGGAAAGTTGATTTTGTAAATATAATTTGTTTCACTTGTACAAATTCGATTTGGACAAGGATTAATGTTTGATTAATCAGAAACAAATATGAAAGTCAATTTGAGTTGGACCAGGACCACGAATCGATCAGCTCATGTGATGAACTGATCGGCTCAAGGGTGCCAAACGATCAGATCAGGTGTGAACTGATCATTTGAGGTCACCAAATGATCTTTTCAAGGTTGAAACGATCAGTTCAGCTGGCGCAGTTGGTTGTTTTGTGGAAAATCTCGAATCCTTCTACTCCTATTTAGTCCTCCATTGCCCGGGGTAGAGAACTCTGTCCCATGACCCTCCTATATATATAGGGGTATTGAAGGCTTCTCAAAGTACAACTCAGAACACCAGTTGCTCTGCAAAGTTGTCATTCTCTCTGGTTGTGGTAACTGAGAGAGAGCCCGAGCAAGTGCTACCCGATAAGGGAGGTACATCAAAGGAAAGACAACTACAGAAAGGCAACTAGTTACAAGAGAGTGTGTCGGTGACTAGTACACCGATAGGAGGGTGTGACTCCTTCCGATTCCTTATGGGATAAGGAGATCAGAGTTCCAAGAAGTCCGTGTGGACTACTACAGAGGCAGGAGACTTCTACCGCTCAGAGGACAACTGTCAATCCCGACAGTCCCAGTGAGACCAGGAGCTGTACAGACACCGTCCAAGACCGGAGGTGAAGACCATGCAAGCCATGAGGTAACATCGTCGAGCAAGCCTCGGGACAAGGTACACCTCTACAAACCATCCTTCCTATTGTATAGATGTTGACGTGATTCCTTTATTCTGGGTTTGGGAGAAGAAATTTTTTGTTTCCGCTGCCTTCTCTGTCTCCCCTAAAACCCAACACATACATGCATTTACCTTCTACCTAACCAAGATCAAAACATCGACTGATCTAAGCATCAATATTCCATTACGTGGATCAGTCAAAAAATTCACACGTGCCTCTTTCTTAGCAACAACTATCCCATGCTGAGTACATCATAGAGAATATCTCTAACAAGATCATATATGTACTTGAAACCAAGTAGTTCCCTACAATGGACTACAAGTTCCCCAAAAGTTTCCAATCACACCTTACAAAAAAATTGGACAAACCTCATCGATTGAGAATAAAGGTATCATAAGATGATACTTGAGGATAGAAAAATACTCTACCAATGACATATGCATGCCTAGCCCATCAACAAGAATAGTAAGAAGAAAATCATGAGTATAATCAACTTGTAGACACTTGAATACTATTGTTTATCTAGCAGTCATGTCAAACTTGACTTCCATTTCTCCATAATTTTACTAAAAAGGGAACTCGCTAAAGCATTTTGGGATTTAGGGAGGATAATTTCCTTGTTATTTAAACTACAAAGATCAAAATTCAAAATTGTGACACAAAGACAATCCAAAACAATGTTAAAATCAGAATCCATTTAGCATATCTCATTGTCTCATAAAATATAATCCTAAAGCACCCAAGATTAAGGCCTAGAAGCCACAAAAGTATATGAAGAGGCCTCTACTACTGAGTCCAACCCTAAACTGCCTAGACATGTGGGTAAGGAATCTACACACCATTGAACATCACCAAAGAAGGGTCCTCTGCAAACAACTATGTCTTCAATGGATCCTCATAATCCTCTATCAAAAAATAGTGTTGCCTCCTCCATATGAATAGGTTGAGATGTCCTAAGACCGAATAAAAGCTTCAAAATACCAATACAAGAACGAAGTAGAAGGAGTTCACTCTATAGATTATGCAACACTTCATAAGCTCAACAACCTTAATAGCCCTTTTGCATAGCCAACCCCTCAGTAAAACCTTTGTTCCTGCTAACGACTCCTACAAGCAACTTCAGTCCAAGAAAATGCCTTCCAATGTCTACAGGAAACAACCCTTGGTGAATCTCCCAACTATTAAATGTAGGACCAAAAAGCTCAGTCTTATGTATATTTAATTCGAGACCCAAAATAGGACCACTTTATTGAATGATGTCAAGTGATGAATGCATATTCATCTTAGTTTTAGCCACCATTTTTGGCCCAATGTTGCACTCAAATCTCTCATATACCCCCTAAATCTACTCATATATAATTTTCCTCAGTTTCATATTATTATTTAAGGTTTTGATCAAATCCATCTGTCTCCATTGCAAGATTAAGCATCACACTATGTGCACCATCTTAAGAGATGGTGGTACCGCTAACCGACTAGATAGCCCAAGAAATTTTTGATAATTTGGACCCTATTTTTGATGGCCAGTCACTTTATCAGAAAGCATCCTCATTAGTTAGAGGATTCATCAACGCATGCTTGTCGATATATAGCAATCACACCCCCCAAGTGGGGGTGGGTTTGTTCCATGAGGGTAGCGACCGCTACATGGCCATAATGGGTTACGACCAAGAAGAAGGTAGTGACCAAAACAATAGTGCGACCGTGATAGAATGGATGGTCGCAACTATAATGAAAAAGGGTCGTGATTGCTACACCATCTCGGTAGTAACACTAGGCACGACTGGGCCCATCCCGACACGATCGAGCCGAGGCCAAGGTGTAGTGACTGCTACATTCATCTTGACTTTTACAAGGGTCACGACTGATATAGCCGTCTCAACCGCTACAAAACCCCGCATCACAATAGATGTCTTGAACGTGAAACTTGCCTCGACCGCGACACTGCACTCGGTACGACCATTTCCAGAGACGACACGACCGGGCCCAGCTCCAACATGGCAACCTCTATGACTGTCTTGCCCACAACATCTGTGGTGACCACTACAACCTATCGTGATCACGAAACCCCAACACGGCCGGGCGCACCCTAGCACGACCGTCCCGAGGAGTACCATAGAGACTGCTACAACTACGTCAGTGTTGTCTAGATCTGCACCTATAAATACTAGACCCCCTCCTTCATTTGGAGGGATTGCTTTCACTCCATGACGCTGAGAGGATGCATGTATGTGCCCAACCAAGGAATATGATCAACTGCCACCAAAGACTACCTATGTGGTGTCCTTGCTACTCCACCATCTCTATTCCATCAAGATCTATCTCCTAGTCATGAAAGTGGTGGGATTTCATATCTACAGTACCACTCCATATCTAGTGATCAAGAGCACGAGAAGAGAAGGAAGAAGGAAAGTGAAGATCATCCTCGTCTTCCTTGGTGTTCTTCCCCTCCTCATCCAGATTTTCCCTGTCATCATGTAGAAGATCGTTTCTCCACTGAGCCACGACCATCTTATTCACTATGAATATGGTGGAATCTTCCCTCTCTCTTATTCTTTTTCTTTCAATCATGACGAGTGAGTCATCTATTTCATTGGGGTGCGGGGATTATCCTCGTTGCCCACACTTACATGTCCATTTTAAAACATTCCATGGATTGTATATAACTTTCCATTTTGTTGTTAATCATTTAATGCGTACTTTGGGGAATGATCACCTACTTTGCATGATCTATTATATTCCTACATTGTGAGAACTTCAATACTTAGGATTCAAATATTAATTAACATGGTTGATCCCAGATGAGAACTTTTGAAGGGATATCTCTGGAGTAGTAAGTGTGTGATTTGTGGGCAACAAGTCATCAATCCTATGGAGATGCTTACACAAACTCTATATCCTAACAAATTGTTTTGCTTACTCCATTTGGATATTTGTATCTTTCCTGGATGTGTTTTGGATGTGTTCGCATGTGTAGTGGTGGTGAAACCCGATTCTACCCCAGTTATTCCCATCATTAATCTAAACTCAGTTTTAATCGTGCTCTTTTACTTTCCTTACAATTAGTTTAACTAAACCTAAATCAACTCTCTATTCTAAATATTAGTCTTGATCTAACTAGATACGACTAGAGAGGTTCTTAAAAATATTGTCTCTTGATATTTGATCCTTAACTATACTACGATAAGACCCGTCCGCTTGCGAGTGGTACTACAACACAAGGTTTTGGTAAAAACTTAGGGATTTCAGCCCTAGGTGAATTTGTTAGTGCAGTAAAAACCACATCATCAAGCACCTTTTCCACCTCCCTTATGTCGCCAATAACAATCCCATCAACAAGGTATCATGAACAAAGAAGAAGTTTACAGTTGTCTCTAATCTCATGGATAAGAGGATGTAGAACAAGGGAAAAAAGAAGCGGCCCCAAGGGGTCACCTTGCTGCACTCCAGTGGCAGACCAAATATGTTTGTCTCCAAAGTATAACCTAGGTTCCTAACCATACAAAAACTCCACTCACAAGGAAATAGATGGCCACCTTTCCCTCAACTCATGTACTAGTGCCGTTCTATTAATCGGGTTGAAAGCATTAGATAAATCTACAGTGAGCATGAAAAGAGACCTAGCTTTATGATGCTCGCTTAACACTCTGTTAGCATGACATTGTGTTACCGATGATTTTAATCTTATACTTTGGTCAACTCACATTGAATAAGATATTATCTAAATGTTATGTGTTTATGTTGCATCTTAGGTGTTTTTGTCTTAGTTACTGACATTCATAGGAAATCACACAATCCCCAACTAATAAAGAATAAAAATCCTCCTTATCTACATACCTTCTCCTAGTGACTTCTGTCCTTGCATATGAAATCTCTAACATAGTTGATTCCACTAACCACCACTTCCCTACAGTTCATTCAGTAAACCTCCATTTTCTACTTTTTAAATCACAAGAACTCCCTCAATCACTCTTCTTTATTCAATCCATCCATGATAAAAACCTCCACTAGGGTTTCATGTCTTCTCAAGATATACATCAAATTCCTTACCATCGAAACTATGACGTTCAAAAGGTCATTCACTAAGCGGAAGCAATTATTAATAGTGGAATTAAATGTAAGTAGCGGAATTACTGAAAATCACTAAAAATTAAATCCATTTACAAAGAGATTCATACATAGGAAAACTCTTTCAAAAAGAACCAAAGTAATTTAATTACATTCTGATTCACAAGTACATGTCCTATACCATCTCTTCTCAAGGATCACATACATCAACTACCCTATTTAAACTGTACATAGGCAGCATAAGAACCTCGAGGCATCAAGCCAAAATCTCAGATCGATTTATTAAACTAACCACTGACTCATAGGATTTGAGAGTACAAATACGACACATAGGACTCTCTATACAAAACATGACAACCAGTGTCTCCACCTGGGATGTCACTGCTGTTCCTGTTGTTGTTGCTGCTGCTCTTCCCTTACTATAGGGTTTCTGCTCCTTCCGCGTCTACCTACAAAATTAGATCCCACGAGGGTGAGACAAATGAAATTGCCCCAGTGAGAGATATAACTCTCTGCCAAAAATATTATTATTGCAATTTAATGGAATAAAACTGAGTAGAGGAATCATAAGTATTCAACAGTAGATAAATCATTTATCTAAGCATATTAGAGCAATGTTCTTCAAAGTATTTCAACTTGTAACTTGAGAAAGTAGTATGTCATTTATACAATAAGGAATATGAAGAACATGTATAACATTTACCCATTTAAAACATACTAAACAAGGTAACATCAACCAGTGATTCTCATATTTCAACCTTAAACAAATACACTACACGACTGATTACATTTTACAATCATACTTAAGCCCTGAGGAGATGAGGTATACCGCTCATACTCCAACCGACCATTGCGAAATTGAACTCAGTACCATAATAGGTCAATGGAAGAGTTTCATTCCCATGACCTCATCTTCCTCAGTCTATGTGAGGACCAAATGCAGGACATCTTGTGTCTCTGCTAAATAGCTTTCCAGGCTATACTGGCAACTTCACTATAGAGTTATAGTGGCAGCTGTACTCTCTTCACGGTCGAGATATTTCATGTTTATCTCACATCAATCCGACATTAACATCATTAGGAGATTAGTGATACATCCATCCCGGTATTCGGGAGTTAGTGATACATCCATCCCGACATATATATAATAAAAGATTGAGAGATTTAATGTTTATCTTACATCAATTCCTCCATTAGGGCGTAAGGATATTCATGCCCATAACCCCCACATACTCAACAGTATGCCCTCCAGGAGTTCCCATAAGAAAACCTATTTCACCATCACCAACTACTGACGATGATGGATCTATGGACAGGGCTCTACATGATAAGATTTCACTTGGTTAATTAAGTGCATACCATATTCTTTTATCATCATACATGTTTTCAAACATAAATCATTATAATAGTTGCTAATTAGAATATGTAATACTTCTATCAAGTACTTTTTGAAACTTAATAAAATCATTGGGATCTCAATCCCTTGTCTCATCATGGACATTATCATCCCTTAATATCTCATCATCATGATTATGGAATATGGGTATTTAAAACCCCCAATTCATTAAAGAATGCTTGTTACCACTTATCAGGTAACTAATACCTTCAGGTCATCAGACCAAGGTAAACATGATACTTGGAATACATGCATCTCACATGGCTCTTCAAAGCCCATTAAATTTCTTGTTACCTCTTACTAGGTAACAAAGCATATTATGGCTCACAAGGCCCATAAAACAATTTCAATAATAAAACATCATAGCTCATACCTGGCTATGTCCAACATCTCATGATACCTGCATGATTAGTACACATGATAACCGTTATATCAATTACATATCAGCACTATGCAATGAAAGGGTAGCATCACTATTCCCTTATTAGGGTTAAGATTTCCAAATTTCATATCAATAAGGGATACTCATACCATTCCCCAAAATTAGGGTTATGGTTTATCATCATATTAACCAACATTAGGGTTTCATACACTATAATCTAAAAATTTGGATTTCACATACCTTCACCCTATATTAGGTTAGGCTTTCATATAGAATTACATAGCATCACCCTGGATTGAGTTTCACATCACATCTCTGTATTAGGGTTTTACCTGACATCACTCTCGATTAGGGTTTCACATGACATCACCCTTAATTAGGGTTTCACATATCATCACCCTTAATTAGGGTTACACATGACATCACCCTTAATTAGAGTTTCACATATCATCACCCTTAATTAGGGTTTCACAGGACATCACACTTAATTAGGGTTTCACATATCACCACCCTTAATTAGGGTTACACATGACATCACCCTTAATTAGAGTTTCACATATCATCACCCTTAATTACGGTTTCACATGACATCACCCTTAATTAGGGTTTCACATATCATCACTCTTAATTAGGGTTACACATGACATCACCCTTAATTAGAGTTTCACATATAATCACCCTTAATTAGGGTTTCACACGACATCACCCTTAATTAGGGTTACATCATTACCCTAGATTAGGGTTTCATGTAGCATTGCCCTAAATTAGGGTTATCACTCATCAACCTTTTCAATTAGGGTCTCATGATCTCTTTATCAAGAATCATACCCTAATTACATATTTTATTCATGTTGAGAGTGTTGAGGTTTAACCATTACATGATTATTATACATGTATGCATTTCTCTCTCTCTCATCTTCTCTAGGATATTAATTACTTCAAACTTGATTAAATTAGGTTAACCCTTCATTCAAGTGTATAACTTTAGGATTAGCATAGTGTATTGAGACATTGCTTTCATAAGCATCAAAGATTAACCACTCAAAAGGTACTAATAACTTAAGTACCTTGAAGTTACAACCATTGTAATTACCTTTGATAAACATCATCAACAATCATGGGGTTGATTGTACTTACAAGATTTGAATCAATTAAACCTTCATATGGTTTTGAGGTATTAGACCTTCAAACGGTCTTGAAGTATTTTGACCTTCAATCGGTCTTGATATTATTTGATCTTTAAACGATCCTAAATCTCACCTTCAATCAGTCTTAAGACCGTTAGACCATAAAATGGTCTTGATCTCAAAGTCCCTAAATGGTTTGAGACCATTTGAATAAAATATAATTAATCCCAATCAATTTTGAAACCGAGTTAGCAACTTATCATTGAAACCAATCGAATCATCAAACGGTTTGAGACCGTTTTCCCTCCAAATGGTTTGAGGACCATTTGATCTCAAACGGTCTCAAGACCATTTGGTCCAAACCATCTTGAAACCGATTGGATCAATTAGGGTTTCCTCCAACCAATCAATTGATTTTAGCATTTGATTTATTGAATCGATCATCAATGAACCATAGAGAGTACATCAAATTACAGCCCTTGGATCTCCAACCATCCATCATAGCCGTTGAACTCCAAATGGTCCTGAGACCGTTTGCCTCCAAACGGTCTTAAGACCGTTTGGACCATCAACCAAGAAATTGATCCAATTCGATAGGAATTCTACAATTAATCGATTAGGGTTTGCAATCCATGGATCATTCATTCTAGAATTCATTATAATTAAATCAATTTGAGCCATTGGATCTTCATCATTCACATCAACAATTAACCCCAAATGGTTTTGGTGTTCAATTTATCCATTCAATCTTGAGATCCATTACCCATTCGGTTTTGAACTCAATTACCCATTCGATCTTGTAGTTATTTACCCATTAGGTCTTGAACTTAATTACCCATTCAATTTGAAGTAAATTACCCATTCGGTCTTGGGTTCAACTACCCATTTGGTCTTGGGTACAACTACCCATTCGGTCTTGAAACCAAATCAATTCAATTGATTTTGAAACCGAATCAACTCAATCCGTTTTGAAAATCATTTGCCCATTCCTTTTGTTGAGGTGTGTGTTTAAGATGACATCATTATCTTCAAGCTTCAAACCTTCAAAATCAGTTGTGATTCTTATGGTGATTTCAACAAATAATCAAAAGGAAATCGAGAAAGATGAAAGGTTCAACACATAATGAATAAATTGCAAGCAATAATGACATTTAAGGGTTCAAGTTATATAACCCACCTTTAAAGTTGAAACCAAGCTTGAAGCTTCACGTCATCAATGGTGAATGAATCTCTCTCAACTGTCTAAGGCCCATTCTCAAGTCTTTGAGTAAAATGAATGGCGAAGTTTGAAGATTGAATAAAGAAAAAAAGAAATTAACCATTGAATTTCGATTTCCACCATGAAATCAAGGTTGAAAATGACTATGGAGCTTAACTACAGGTTGGGGAACATCCTCATGTTGCTCCTAAGCTCCTTTGTGCACGTCCAAAGCAAGGAAATAAAGAAGGGTCAAAAAAGCCTTTCATTTGAGTTGGAAATGGGATGTTTATAAGGGAATTTCAATGAGAGAGAAAGTGATATAAAAATCTTTTAACTCCCAAAATTGGTGCCACATACTCTCCTCCATCCCTTTCATATGAAGCCATCTCCCCCACCTTGTAATTCCTCTTCATTATACATGAATTAAAAGAAAACAAATTAAGCACCTTAACCATTATAATAATAATATCCAAAATTGAGTGGATATTACTTTTTAGTTAACTAATGTAAGTGGGCTCTCCACTAACTTTAGATATTTTGTTGCCTTTACAATGAACAAGGACATCCACACTTATACAAATCCAACCATCCCATTTTTGGTTGAAGGGCACTTCCATTAATATATTTATTTTTTTGCAATAAATTGAATTAGGGTTTCAATTATGCTTAAATCTTGATTATTTTAGTATCAAGATTCTCTCTCCTCTAAAGTGATTCAAATGAGATGCCCCTCTCATTTTATTTGCTCTACATGATGCCAAGAAACATGAGAGACTCTCTAGAGGTGGTATTTTGCATATTTAACCCTTGGTTTTGGGTAAATTGCACATTATACCAAAACTAGGTTTTAATGGACAAGATTGCTCAACAAGCTCTTTCTTGGTACTCAGAATACCACAAGCCATACTTCTACATCATTATCATTCTAATGATGCTTCAATATTTGAGGAACATTTTACCATGCAATATTTGCAAGTTAACCCCTCAACTTGGGTAATTTGCACTTTAGTCCAAAACAAGCAAAACATTGTTTCAACATTATTCAAAAAGGACTAAAATTGAAACATAAGTTCCTCCTGAGCCTTAATTACTTTTCAAAAGGTAAGAGCAAGCATATAATTAACTTTATTAAATACAACATCTAGGTTTAAAGCATAACCCAGGTCAGGGATGTTACAAATTATCCACCCCTAACAAGGATTTCATCCCCGAAATCATCAAGAGAAAAGAGAAGGGTACTTCCTCCTCATCTCTTCCTCTAGCTCCCACGTAGCTTCTTCAATGCCACGATGATGCCAGAGAACTTTCATAAGACATATGTCTTTCTTTTTCTTCTTTTTAATTCTTTTATCAAGGATCATCACATGTCCTTCAACATATGATATATCATCATTTAATTCTACCTCAATAGGTTGCAGAACTAACTCTGTGTCAGGATGACACTTTCTTAGCATGGAGATATGGAACATTGGATGCAACTTATGCAACTCAGGTGGCAACTCCAGCTTATAGGCTACCTTTCCAATCTTTTCAATGATTGGATAAGGCCCCATAAATCGAGGAGCTAACTTTCCCTTCTTTCCAAATCTAAAAACACCTTTCCAAGGTGAGACCTTAAGGTATACTCTGTCTCCAACTTGGAATTCTAAAGGTCTTCACCATTTTTCGGCGTATGATTTCTATCTATCCTGTGCAGTCTTTAACTGTTGTTGTATTACTTTAATCTTCACAGTTGTCTGCTACACAAGCTCAGGATCCAAAAGTTGATATTCTCATGTTTCATACCAACATAAATGTGATCTACAACATCTACCATATAATGCTTCATATGGTGCCATATCAATACTGTGCTGATAACTATTATTGTAAGAAAATTCTATCAAGCTTAGGTGTAGATCCCAACTTCCTACAAACTGAAGGACACATGCTCTAAGAAAATCCTCCAAAGTTTGTATGGTCCTCTCAGATTGTCCATCTGTCTGCGGGTGAAAGGTTGTACTAAACCTTAACTGCGTACCCAAAGCTTTATGTAGTTGTTCCCAAAAATGACTCATGAACTGGGGACCTCTATCAGAAACAATAGTAGCTGGAACCCCGTGCAACCACACTATCTCATCTATATATATTTGTGCAAGCTTCTCAGTAGTGTAGGTTGTTTTGATAGGAAGGAAATGTGCTGTCTTAGTCAACCTATCAACAATCACCCATATGGAGTCATGACCTTTGGTTGTTTTGGGAAAACCAACCACAAAGTCCATGGTCACATGATCCCATTTCCACTGCGGTATAGGCAAAGGTTGCATTGTTCCTGTGGGCTTTTGATGTTCAGCTTTAACCTGCTGACACACCGGACACCGCATAACAAACTCAGCTACATCCTTCTTCAATCCTGGACACCAATACATATCCTTCAGGTTATGATACATTTTGGTGCTCCCTAGATGCATTGCATACATCGAAGAATGAGATTCCTCCAAGACTAACTTCCTTAAGTCATTGGCATCAAGTACTACCATCCTACCATGGTAACATACTACCTGATCCTCTGACTCATGAAAGCCATCCCATTTCTCACTACCATACTCTGACCTAATCTGTTGTACTACAACATTAGCTTGTTGTGCTTCTTTAATCTGTTGTCTCAGAGTAGGTTTTATGTGCATCTCAGCTAACAACCCAGCTAACAATGATACCTTAAGCTGTATATTGTTTTTCCTCAAGGAGATGAGCATATCTATTTTAAAGCACACTAAGGAGTTCAACTGTGCTTTATCTAAGGCTGTTGATGATGATTTCCTACTTAGTGCATCAACCACTACATTATCCTTCCTTGGATGATAATCAATTGTACAATCATAGTCCTTGATTAACTCCATCCAGTGGCGTTGTCTCATGTTCAACTCATGTTGTGAGAAGATATATTTTAGATTCTTATGGTCTGTGAAAATCTGAAATGTTTCTCCATAAAGATAATGTCTCCAGATCTTCAAAGCATGAACCACAACAGCTAGCTCTAGATCATGTGTCGGATAATTCTCCTCGTGTTTCTTAAGATGTCGAGAGGCAAAAGAAATCACTTGATTATCCTGCATCAACACACATCCTAGACCATTCTTCAATGCATCACAGAAATCTATGTACCCCTTCCCTTGCTCAGGTAACACCAACATAGGTGCATTTGTTAACCTTTCTTTCAACTGTTGGAAACAATATTGACACTTGTTATTCCAGAAGAAAGGAACCTCCTTCCTAGTCAACTTGGTTAGGGGTAAAGCTATAGAAATGAAGTTCTTAATGAACCTCCTGTAATATCCTGCCAGTCCTAGAAAACTGCATATCTTCATTGGTGTCTTTGGCTGTTCCCATTGCAGGATAGATTCTACCTTCTTAGGATCAACACGGATACCTGAGGCAGGTATTACGTGTCCTAGAAAAGAAACTTCTGATAACCAGAACTCACATTTGCTAAACTTAGCATACAACTTATGCTCTCTTAGCAAAGTTAAAGCTTGACGGAGGTGCTGCTCATGCTGTTGAGCATTTCTACTGTATACCAGGATGTCATCTATGAAGACTACTATGAACTGATCAAGAAAAGGTTGAAAGATTCTATTCATGAGTTCCATGAATGCATCTGGTGCATTAGTTAGTCCAAACGACATAACTATGAACTCATAGTGACCATACCTTATCCTAAAGGAAGACTTAGGTATGTCACTCTCCTTGATACACAACTGATGATACCCCGACCTCAAATCTATCTTAGAAAAGATAGTTGTACCACACAACTGATCAAACAAGTAATCGATCCTTGGCAAAGGATATTTGTTCTTTATGGTTACTTTATTCAACTGTCTGTAATCAATGCATAACTGCATCGATCCGTCCTTCTTCTTAACAAAGAGAACCGGAGCACCCCACGGTGAAGTACTCGGTCGGATAAAACCTTTCTCAAGCAACTCTTGCAACTGTTTCTTGAGCTCTACCATCTCAGCAGGTTCCATTCTATATAGTGTTTGTGCTATTGGTTGCATGCCCATGAATAGATTAATCTCAAAATCAATCTCTCGGGGCGAAGGTACACTTGGAAGTTCCTCAGGAAACATATCTTCAAACTCCCTAGTCACATAGACGTCGATTTTAGGTTAAAAACTGCCGCCATATTTCTTAGGTGTCGTTCGGTTTTGTTCAAATAACTGACGTCAAAATACTTCCCGCCACCGAAAAATGTGCTAGCAAGGGCCTATGGGTGTCAGTTTTTAAATATAACTGATGCCATATCATCTGAACCAACGTCGATTTTGTTCTAATAACCAACGCCATATCTCCTGCCTACCACCACAGCTGTGTTCCCAGCACGGCCGTGGTACCTGGTCACATAGACGTCAGTTTTATGTCAAAAACTGCTGCCGTATGTATTAGGTGTCGGTTTTGTTCAAATAACGGACACTATGTTTTGATTTTTTTTTCTTATCAGTTTGTAGGCCTACTGTATGGATGGTCAGTAGGATGAGAACCTGTAGTTCAGTTCTGAACTGCATGTTTATGACATCCATTGATATCAGCCAACAGCAGGCCACAAACCTGCAAAATTAACAAGATGGACTATATTATATATATCTGATTCACACACATGTATAAGCACATTTAATTCATATTATTTTTTCATCACACACATATAGAAACCAGTAGCATTCTGCAGTTCCATTCATTTCATCTCTTTTCACATTCAAACACATGTAGAAACATTTATGTATTGATGATCTTCACACACATATGACAATTCATAAAAATTCATTCACATTCACACAAAAATAATTATGAGAACAAAGTTATTTTTTATTCATCATTGTCATCATTGTCAATAAAATTATATTTAAAAATTCCCACTCTTTGTAGGGATTTTGCTCATTCTTCTCTTACATCATCTAATTCATCTCTCATATAGGGAGCATGTACATCGAAACACTTTCTATCTGTACTGAAGTCAGCAGTTTTAAAGACCTGCAAAGAGAATGACATATATATAATTAATAATATATAATAAGATTGATATATTTCATATTATCTAATTAGACTGTATAATATATGTTGTATCTTATCGATTTCCATTATGACATGTTTGATGATTAGGTTCATAAATAGCATCATATAGTAGGCACATGCCCAACTGTTGTCTTGTGTAGCACACTATAAATTGAAACATACAAAATATTCAAAATACAAATAAGCACAATTCACGTAAATAATATATACATTGGAGTCAGGAAATTACTTTCACATTCTCCCAAATTAGTGACAGATTCTTTTTCCTGGGGACCTTTCATCCAACTTTTTTGTACTCTTGTAAAGTCCTACATATGTTAATGTAACCCATTAAATAGCATAATTAAATAGTAATGTAGTAACATATGTTTCACAGATATAAAAACATGAAATATTTCTCACGAGAATAATGGCCTTTTAATTCCATGTCCATATAATGTATCCAACTCATTCCCCGTAGGATCTAGATAATAGACAGTGAACGTATTGGGGACAATAACTAGTAACTCCCAATGCCTACCACCACAGGTAAGAAGTAGAAAATTAATAACTCAAAATCCATAATAAAAATGTAATCTGTTGAAGTCCAAATTATAAGCAAAGTAAACTTACTCGATATTGAATGGAGCTATTATCACCGTCTTATTATTTTTACCAAAATATTGAAAAGCATCACAACAATATGAAGTAATTGAAGAAGGGTTTGTATCTACAAGACTAATCAAAGATGGAACCAAAAATCCCACATGGGAAAACCCAAAATATGTACATATCTTGTGTAAGTGGCTGCGAAACATGTATTACGTATGCATTAATATATAAGAAACCAGATCACCATATACAAAACAAGGTATATGGAAGTATAAACAAGATCTCACCATATCCACAACTCTATCATAGATGTGTTCAACCATTCATAACTAAACAACTCCAAAATATCTTGTATAAATATCTTGTTTTCATATGATTGACCTGCATTAATACCTATGAATTAATATGTACGCATGCAGAACTTGTATTATGTATGCATTAATACATATGCTAAATGTGTATAAATAGATTATTATCGTATGATTTACCTACAACATCCTCTGGAATAGTAACAATTATAGGGCAATTTGTATCATGTTCGCCGATCCATACTGCCACACCCCTACAATTAGGACCTATTGAGGCGTGTAGGTCCCTTGGAAGCCAACTTGGTAGTCGAGGAGGTGGTGGCCAAGATGTAGCGGGTCTCATCTTTTTGACCTGTATATATAATTTCAGATCAATTGACTCATATATACACACTAACAAATTAAAGCAATGGAAATTTATCATACAATATCAGTATAGAGGACATCCGCTTCGGGCCACAATATCACTCCACCTACTGCCTCACCAAGTGTTTTAGCATCTGGGTGTGCATGAGGCAGTGCAAGATCCATCCAGTCAGGGAGTACATGTATCAGGCTCACACGTACCACACCATCTGGTACTGGATACCCATGAAACATGCACCCTTTAAGGGGTGGGTAAGCCGACGCCTCTGCAACGATATATTCTTGACTTTTTAGTCAACATGGCTTAAACCCATACAAATTTACGTAAAGAGGACGTGTTATATGCATATATACACAAACATATCATCTTGAACAGACTAGCTATTATGTCATAAAAATACTTACAGAGGATGTGCTAGGTGGTGGGTCTATAGGATTACTCCCAACCTCTACAGTACGAGCAGTAGGAGAAGAGTGTCCTGCCAAAGGTACTATCTGAGTGGCAATCTGAGATGCATGCCACTTGCTAATTGCTTCATGGAGTCTCTGATCAAGTACTTCCTCGACTTTCCTATTAATTAATGAATGTACCTATACATGGATAGAAGAAATGCTAGCTTCTGATTATTGAATTCCCTTTCGCAATAACATTCTAAAATAAGAGAATAGGTTACCTCAGCTTGTGAAAGTACCGCTTTTGGGACAGGTTTGCATTGGGATGGCCCAAAGAATGCTTTGATGCCCACACTAGTGCCTGCACCCCTAACACATCCAAGATGCTCTGGGTTACCCATAGCAACTGTCAGTTCATCCCTTGTGCCCTAAGGGATGAACTTGCCTTCCTTCCTCTACTCGTGCAGCTCCCGCTAATCACCATCAACAAAAAATAGTAAGTAATTAAACATAACAATAATCAATATCAATCGATTGCTCTAAGAGTTGATTTTTACCATTTTTGCAGCTGCCTCAGCAGTTGCGGGCTTCTGTATGTCTCCCTTCTTGTTTTGCCTCCCAACTATCCACATAGCATGGCGAGGTAGAGGTGCAGGAGTAGTAGTAGAGGACTCTGTAGTCTCCTGAGTAGTAGTAGGATGAGCAGACTCAGCCTGTAGTCTTTGGCGAACATCTGCATATCCTCTTGGACCCATTGTGTGGTCGTGCACATTCAGTGGACGCCTTGCTCTTTGTGCCTCACTGAGGGCCTAGTTAGTTAGCACATTGATTTGGTTAGTAACACTAAAGGTTAATCTTGAATAGGTGAATACATGTTTTTTTCTCAAGCAAGCATGGTACTCTCTTTATTTCTCAAGATAGAAACTGGTGGGTCCCAAAACACCACACCAAGAAACAAAATGTCCAGGAAGTATATACAAGAAAACAAATAACAAGCTACAAAGGGATATCACTAAAAGAACAAAAAAAAGAGAAAACAAAGGAAAGAAAATAGAGGGATACATCCATCCCATAAATAGGGATCTGCAGAAAAGGAAAGCAACAGAAAGCCCCGCATAGAACCAAGTGCACCAGACCAGACAAGAGCAGCACATCAGCAGCAAAGAAAATGCTCTGCAGACCAAGAAGCCTAACTCACTTCAAGCAGACCTCCCAAGAAAACCACTCAATCAAATAGAAGATTGAAATCCCTACAAATCCCAGACCAGATCATATCTTCATCATAGGACCAATTCTCAAAGATAATTCTATTTCGAGTCATCCATATGTGATAGATAGAAATCGAGAAAAAGCTAGACATCCTTTTATCCGAGATGCTCCAGATAGACAACCAATCATTTGGGGTATCAGGCATATTGCCATCCATAATACCTTTCCTCCAGATAGCCTGGGAGCAAGCACACTCCAGAAACAAGTGTGTAGTAAACTCTTCATCCAACCTACAGAGCATACAAATAGAAGGCAATTGAAAATGCCTATTCTTCATCCAGTTCATCACAGGCAGACAATCCAGCCCCAACTTCCAACACATCACTTTATAGTTTTCTGGAATCTTAACCTTCCATAGATGTTTGGCCCACACAAGGCTCAGCCACTTAAACCTAATGCAGTTCCAAACATCTTTCACTTTAACCTCCATATTACCATTAAATGTGATCTGGTCAGGTTTATCAGAAATAGACACATTTTCACTAAGAAACTTCAAAAGAGGGCTCAACCTCCTATTCCCAGGGATCTTCCATTGACCATTCTATAGAATGTCCTTAATCTTAATCAAGTTCCCCAAGCCAAGCATCAAACACATTCTTTTGTCCACACATTCATTGAGAAGCATAGATCCCTTTAACCAGGGATCACCCCACATAAGGATTTTATCACCTTTCCCAACTTGGAAAGAGGTGTGTTCCAGGACATCCTTTCTAAACTTCACAATATTTCTCCAGAGCCAAGAGTGATTAGGTTTACATGAGTAATTCCATATCGAATTTTTCTTTAAATATTTTCCATGAACCCACTTAACCCAAAGGTTATCTTTATCAAGCACAATGTTCCAGAAATTGGTGATCAAACTAGATTTATTAACATCCTCTGTGTTTTGAATATGTGAATACATAAAAATGTATATTAATTAAATTGGGAGTGGCGCTTAATACCTTGAATTCATCAGTTTTTCTTTGGGTAACAAACGCCTCCCAGTCTTTGGGGTCCAGGTAGTTCCATTTCTTTGTGGCTTCCTTCTGCCTAAATTTATTTTTTAAAGAGAATACAAACAAAAATTATAAGTGTAGAGTTAGTGAAATAGTGATCAATGTCTAGAATTGGAAATCAATCAAGAAGCTCTTATCAGCATAGTGTATGTAATCTCAGGTGAGATTGGTCCTATAGTTCCTTAGGACCCTCCCATATTGTTGCATCACACATTTACGATGCAACTTTTCATCCAGATCAAATATGCTCTTCAAATTAAATAGAATTGCTATTGACTAGTATCCTAAAAATTAGTAATCTACACAAATGGAATTAAAAATAATAATAACTCACGCATAGTTCCTTCCATATGTGGTCTTTCTTCCCCTTAGGAACTTTATGCTAGGATTCTAGGATAGGACTGCAATGGCTGTGAGTCAGAACCCCAAGATATGAAACAAATGAGTTGCAGTTCACTCCATATGGATTTCCTGCATGATCGAAATCCATAGCCAATTTGGGTCCATTGCCCCTTTGCTGTGTTAACTTGTTCATCATTGTGATGCCCCTCACTTTCTCAATTTTCTTTTGTTGCTCATCAAGTACTATAATTTCTTCAGGGGGTACATCACCAACCTAAAATTTGATAAAAAAAGCACACTTACATAATATAATTATAACTGAACATATAGATAGAAACCTTAGGGATATATTCTTAAAACTTACATTGTTAGGTGGCACAAGCACATCCTCACCCTCACGGTGATCATCAGCATGGTCATCATGGGAATGCTCAGCCATCTGAAAGTTCACATTCAAATTATAAATTTCACACTGTAAAGTAACACTAATTGTAAAGTTCGCATTGTAAAGTACACATTCACATTGTAAAGTAATTCACATTGTAATGTTCACATTCACATTGTAAAGTTCACATTCACATTGTAAAGTAATTCACATTGTAAAGTTCACATTCACATTGTAAAGTAATTCACACTGTAAAGTCCACATTCACATTGTAAAGTTCACATTCAAAAAAACAAAACATATAAAAATATAAACATTCATGCCTCTAATATTGTGATCTTTTATCAGTTAACAATCCTTCATTGTGATCCCCATGAACATACAAGTCATTGTGATCCCCAACTTCAATGTTTGGTGGTGTTGGCAAGCCAACTGAGAATGGACTGGAGTCATCATACTTATCATAGTACTCATCTTCATCTATAGGATCTTCAATGAACTGTCTTTTACCATGAAGAACAACCGACCATTTATCATTTGTAGGATCATCGATATAAAATACTTGTTTCGCCTATGATGCCAATATGAATGGTTCACCCTTCTTGCCAATCTTTTCAAAGTTCACTAACGTGAACCCAATTCATCCACTATAACTCATTTTTTGTTGTCAACCCAATTACATTTAAAGAGAAAAATTCTGAAATCTACATAGTCAAACTCCCATATGTCTTCAATGACACCGTAATATGACATTTTAGCTTCACGTGGACTCTTATCCTTTGCACTTACAAAAAACAATGAAGACACTTGAAGGGTGACCCCACTATTTGGGATGACACTCTTATCATCTTGACGCTTTGTGTAATATGAGAATCCATTTATGTCAAACCCTTCATAAGACATAACATTCAATTGTGGTTTAAAGGCGAGGCATTCAATGGTTTCCAGAAGATTATCTTGTGTTTGAGATAGTTGATGTAAGACTTTATCTTCAAACCACTTAATAAATGTCTTGTTATGCTCTCGAGCAAGCCACATTGAATTGGATTGAGGATATTGTCTTTTGATGAAATTGGTATGTTCCTTGATATAAACACTCACTTCATCGATATTGTGTAAAATATACAAGTGACCTTTCTCCAACTGATCACGGTTGATTACTTTCACCTGTGATCCCAAAATTCCTTTGACAAAATGCTCCTCAGTATTCTTGTCATTCACAGGAGCATCATTAGCACTCAGAAAGTCATTGCAAAAATTCATAACCTCTCTCGCCACATAAGCCTCAATAATACTCCCTTAAGGCCGATAACTGTTTCAAACATCACCTTTAAAAATGCTGATGTATCATTCAAAGGGATACATCCAATGCAAGAAAACTAGTCCCAACATTTTCACTTCCCTAGTCAAGTGGACAATAAGATGTACCATGATATCAAAGAACGAAGGAGGAAAATACATCTCAAGCTGACATAGGGTGACAACCACTTCTCTTTGCAATTTATCGAGAGTATCAGGGTCAATAACTTTGCTGCACAAACCGTTGAAAAAGAAACAATGTATGGTGATTGCAAACCGTACATGCTTCGGCAATATAGATCGAATTGCCACGGGCAATATTTGTTGCATTGGAGTGTGACAATCATGAGATTTAAGACCTATCAACTTCAGATCTTTCATTGATACCAATGTATGGATGTTGGATGAGTAACCCTGTGGCACCTTAACATTTACCAAGAATTCACAAAAAGCTTTCTTCTCCTTTCTAGACAACGTGTAACAAGTAGGAGGTAAGTATGTTCTCCGATCGCTACTAACTACTTCTACTAATTCTGTCCTTATTCCCATTTCACGTAGGTCCATTCTGGATTTTATCCCATCTTTAGTCTTACCTGGTATATTCAACAGAGTACCAATGACGATATCACATACATTTTTCTCAACGTGCATGCCATCGATACAATGCCTGACTGTCAAAGAACTCCAATAAGGAAGATCCCAAAATATTGACATCTACTTGAATAAAGACCTGTCACTCCGTGTGGCCATCATACATTGTCATCTCTTACCAAATTCATTGGTGATGTCTTTTGCTCTTTCATAAACATCCTCCCCTGATATAGGTTTAGGTGCACTCTATTCCTCATTCCGTCCATTGAATGCTTTGTGCAACCTACGATACGAATGAAATTTTGGAAGAAACCTTCGATGACCAAGATATACAGTCTTGCCGTTGTGTTTTAGTCATATTGAATCAGTGTTCTCTTCACATATAGGACATGCTTTAGATCCTTTGACACTATATCCAGATAAATTCCCATACGCTGGAAAGTCATTCATAGTGCAAAACAACATAGCGTGCAAATGAAATGTCTCTCTTCGTGAAGCATCATAGGTCATCACACCTTCACCCCAGAGCTTCTTCAAGTTATCAATCATAGGTTCAAGATAAACGTCGATATCATTTCTAGGTTGTTTAGGGCCCAATATCAAAGACAACAACATACCATACTTATTTTTCATACACAACCAGGGAGGAAGATTGTATATAACAAGCATAACTGGCCAACTGCTATGTTGGATGCTCAATGTCCCGTACGGATTCATCCCATCTATACAAAGCCCAAGTCTTAGATTCCTGTCTTCTTCACCGAATTCAGGGTACAATAAATCAATCTTCTTCCACTATGGGGAATCAGACGCATGTCGTAGGATCCCATCATTATTTTTCTTAACATCTGCATGCCACCTCAAATTCTTCACATCTATAGGATTGGCAAACAAGCATTGAAACCGTGGTATTATAGGTAGATACCACATCACCTTGGAAGGAGAACCAGTTTTAGACTCCAAAGTCGTAAATTTATACCTTGACGCACCACATTTCGAACAATATTTCAAATCCACATTGTCCTTTTTAAATAATACACAATCATTCGAGCATGCGTGTATCTTCTTGGCCTCCATTCCCATTGGGCACAACAATTTATTTAACCGGTATGTTGAGATTGGAAGCTCGTTTCCTTCAGGAAGAATTTCTTTCAATAAAGACAACAATGACGTGAAGCT
Source organism: Alisma plantago-aquatica (assembly GCA_963693085.1). NCBI lineage: Eukaryota > Viridiplantae > Streptophyta > Magnoliopsida > Alismatales > Alismataceae > Alisma > Alisma plantago-aquatica. The sequence continues at coordinate 1,777,217,531 of OY856409.1, forward strand.
TTTATCGCTCCATCGATTGTTAGCTTTCCGTTTATACAACCTCAACACAGCACTAAGCTTCGTAAACTTACAACCTGTGTATAACGGTATCTCAGCATCATGCACAATGTTTCTAAATATGGGAGGTGGATCGGTGTGCTCTACCCCACAACTATCCAACATCGCATCAATGATGTCTACTGGAACTGGTTTGTTCACATCTACGTCGTCGAAGGCAATTTCTTCTTCCACACAAGCACTGCTATCGACATCCACTGATTTCAGGTTTGAAATCTCTCCATGCCAGTGCCATTCTATATAGCCTTGTACAATCCCGTTGCACATGACATGAGTTTTGATTTCGTCACCAGTGCTACCTTTCAAGTTGTTACTGCAATGCCTACATGGACAGTAGAACCAATCTCTAGGTTGTTTCCTATGTTCCTCAACAAATTTAATAAACTGGTCAAGACCAGAAATAAACTCAGGGGTGTAGCAATTTTGAATGGACATCCATGATCTATCCATTCTATGATCAAAGAGAAAACAAGTATATATTAGAACAAGATTAGGGTCTAGGGTTAAAAGATTAGGGTTTATGGTTAAAACTTTAGGGTTTAAGGTCTTATATATAATTAATGGCTAAAACATCCTAAGTGAGATTAGGTGTTCAAGAATAGTCCCAAACTGGGGACTATCCAAGATTTGCTCCTAATGAGTAAATCTTGGATGGGTTTCTAGGCCAACAAATACAAGTGTTGTCATTCTTATATATAATAAATGTGTACCACCTATCCCATTCTTGAACACCTAATCTCACTAGTAAGTGTATAATGTGTATTGGGTTTTCAAGAAAATTTCGACAGTATTTCCCCACTGTTCTCCAAGTACATATGTACTTAGAGAACAAACGGGGAAATGGTACCGTAATTTTCTTGAAAACCCAATACACACTATACACTTACATCCTAAGTGATATTAGGTGTTCAAGAACAGTCCCAAACCGGGGACTATCCAAGATTTACTCCTAATGAGTAAATCTTGGACGGGTTTCTAGGCCAACAAATACTTGTGTTGTCATTCTTATACCTACAATCCTAGTTTCATCATTCATATCTTAAGTTTTTTATAACATCATTTAATCATGCTTTTTAGTAAATAATAAAAGACCCACATGTGAGTTAAGTTTTAGACATCAATGTATCTTTAACACACATGTTTCAAGGTTCAAAGCACATAATCAAATACATATTTAATTTAAGTTACATACCTATGAAATAGGTTACATAAATAGTCAAATACACATTAAAGATAATTTAACATACAAACCCTATCTGGATTTCTCCACATTTCCAATCAGGAAGTATAACTCCAACATATAATTTGAAATACTTAAAACTGAAATATTAGATTATCAATTTAACATCAATCGCATTAATCTATCATTATGAATTGATTATCATCAACCAAAATATAAAAATGTTGCAAGCATCAAGCACCATTTGACAATCAGAATAGGAGAGAAGGGAAAAAATTACAAAGATAGAGGAGCACAATCGATGCAACATGGGCAGAAGAGAGTGTATAAAGAGAGAGCTCTTTTTCAAGAGATAGTAGTAGAAGCAATAGGGATGGAAGTTGTAACACCCATATTTTCATAACACATGAGCGAAAGCAATACTTTTTTTTTCTTTTCATCTAGGAGTGTCACAAACATGATAGTCATTGCAATTAAAACAAATGAAACACTTTGCACTGAGTATAATTGATTCATACATAGTCATTGATAAACAAAAAGACTACAACTCATCTAATATACTCTTTAAACAAGACTAAGAATAAAAAGATATGTCTAAACTCTGGACCGCCTTGGTAGATGGCACCCCACTAGGCAAGTTGTAAAATCTCCTAGACCTTTACTTGTTCCTTTGATTCTGAGCTGCTCCAAATCCTGCAGACATCATGTCCCCAACCATGCATTGAGAAAAATAGTCGTTAGAGTAAGTGGCATGAGTATTTTAAAATGTACATGATTAATAATCTGAAATTGACATTATAAATGAGAAATTACTTATCAAGCTCTGAGTAAAATCTGAAACATAAAATCTCTTATTTCTTATTATGAAATTCTTATCTTTCTATCTTATCTTTCTCTAGAAACATGTACCCTGGTACATGGATCTCATGACCTATGCCAAAGTGCCAAGGTCTTAATTATCTTATATAATTTCCTCTCATCATTACTCATGGATGAGAATATGGGCATCTCTAATCCAAGGTATCTTTTACTTGCAATTTTTATCTGACGGTGGCCGCCATTATACAATAAGTCCTCCTCTGTGACACCGAAGTGTCCTCTATGGTGCAACACACCCTCTGTTGGCACAAAATGCCCTCTGTTGACACCGAAATGTCCTCTATGGTGTAAGGAACCCTCTGTTGGCACAACGTGCCCTCTAAAATGGATCAAGCACTCCTCTGAATTGGAAACAGATGCCTCTGAACCGTCCCAGGACTCTCTAAATGAGGACTTATTATATAATGTATTATGTGAAGGTTGTGAATTAATTATCTTAAGTCTATCTTTACTAAACTCTGAATTTAAACTTATCTGAAACTGAGTACTCGAAACGTACTTGGTTTTGAATCCGAAATCTGAATCTGAATATCTTCTCTTTAAAATATGAATCTGAATCTTTATTCTTATATTATGCACTAAATCTATGTCTGAATGAAAACATGTACCTCAATTACTACATAATTAAGAATGGGTCTATAACCCTTATCATGTATCTTTATTCTATATATATCTACCCATGGAATGAGTAGTCCAAGTCTGACTCTAAATCTCTTAGTCTTAAGTTCTAAACTAAATTCATGGCTGGATTTGAACATGTATCTCATTATCTGGGTAAACTTTATTCTAAAACTCTTATTTAGTAAGATTACTTCATTATGCCAATTATATCATAAATGAGTCTAATGTCTTATGAGAAATGATCTGACATGAATATATAAATACTAAGTATACAAAGTATCTTAAGTCAAGCTTATGAAAGTATCATAAGTACAACATATCAATTCTGACAAGATGGTTCAATCCTTCTTATAAAATATGATGTTACCCTAAAACATTGCATATGAACTTGCATATATACCTTAAATATCAAAATAGAAATCTTATAAAATATTGTATTACAACCTAATCATAACTTAATGTGTCATTATCTCATAATGCCATCATGAACTCATTTTTACAATACATTGTGAACCCAAAAGTACCTTCATTTCTAAAAGTAGACCATGTCTCGATATTATGAAATTCATATTCTTACATTGTAATTAAATTCTAGATATTATTCATTCTAAGGAATCTAGTCTTAGACCTCTACATATCTATGAAATTTTAATGGCATGTTTCTACTTGAAATCTTACTACATTCTTATCCCACATTGTCAATCTTGGTTTGCATATCTTATCTTGTAGTCTTATTCATAAATATGAATTATTACTAATAGTTATTATAGAAACATGATACTTTAGTTTTCTCATGAACATGGTCCATTAGTCACTACAATTCTTATAAATCTTCATAACATACCTCTTCTCGAGATATTAAGCACATGCAAGGATGTATCCATGAATGTATAAAAAATCTTACTTGCATATCTTAACATCAAATCTTAGAACATTGGATCACATAAAGTATGAAGTCTTACAAAAATATGATAAGTTTCGTAGATATGAATACTCATGGGAATGAACCACTTACCTTTTGTGCTGATGATGTCCTTAACTTAGCCTTGATTTCTTGTTCCAAATCTTAATCACCTGAATATAATCAAAGTTCTATAAGTCCAAGTACATGTTCCCTCTTTCTATTTCTAAATCTCAAAACCCCATCTTCCTAACTATATATACCAACTTAGGGTTCTTATTTAGACAAAACATAAGTTTAATCTAAAATCACCATAAAATATTGAGGTTGAAATAAAATAAAACTCATACTATATAATTAATATTATCTTTACACTCAAATAATACATAAGAGGTCTTATGCACTCATATGAACATATAGATTAAAGAAAATCTCAAACATAGTCATATATACTAATCTTACTTGACTCCATTATGAAATCAAAATAAAAACCATTTAGATAAATACTAGCAAACTTAATTAGGCATACATATATAACACTTATTATGTTAGGATAATCATATATTATTCTTTCATAATGGCTACTCATCTAAAACTAAATGCTAATATGATAGCACAAGAAATTTCATCAAATCTCCAGAAAAGTATTCATATAATGTAGGAAGATCATGTATTAAAATAACAGGTCATTTAAAAATCAGATCATGGGTTAAATACCCAAAATACCCTTATTAGGGTTTAAAACTTCATATATGAAATATCAGGATCTGAATTAATGTTAAACATATCAAAATACACATTCAGTAAAATTTGTATGAATTTCTAAAGGTGTTTACTATTTTTAATTGGCAAAATATAAAAATCATATAAGTTTGTCTATCCAGAATATAATAAATATAAAACATCAATATCATACTCTGGAACTATTTTTATAGGATAGTACACCCAAATAGCTTTCCATAGGTACCTTTTTTGATAAAATCCAAGCTTGCATTCCCAAGATATGAATTTTCAAAGTTACCATAGATTACATTGACCTCAGTCATTACTTTAAGATCCAGTGGACCAGATTGTTTCTTCTCCAAATGACACATATGCCTCTCAGGCCTTCCGCCCGCTTTGACGCACGCATAGGAGATGCGGCTCCCCTATTTCATGCCCAAAATAGGGCTTCGCCATGAGCATCTTCTCCAGTGATCAACATCTCGACCAACCCTACCACACATCTTCCAAGAACCGCCATCAACAACTTTGTCTCCACCTCCTTCACCTTGGTGGCCCAGCAAGAACTGAAGCTTGCCTTTGCGCCCCTCCTCTCACAACAACACAAACATGGATCAAAATCCCCTATTTCCACACCCGAGCAGCGTGCAGCCGCCCAACCTCCTCTCTGCCGAGCTGCCGAGAGAGCTCGAGCTGATCCGTGTTGCCATCCATCACCATGTATCCTCTCTGATTCGAACCGTGGCTTGGCAGCTTCATCACAGGATATGAGAGGCATAAAGGTTACCCCAAATCAGCCCCACCTAGCACCGCCTCCGGCTTGTCCTCCCGATATAGGCCCTCCTTTCTAGTGTCGAATTCCATGAAACCCTAATAATAGATTCATAACTCCCTATCCTTGTGTCCCATGAGTCTTTTATAGCCTGATGCCCAAAGGATATTTGGCGGAGCCCCCATCTCTTGGGTCCTCTGTTCGGATCCCATATAGATAGGGGTCGCGTCTCCAGTCCGCACTGGGCTGGGGATCGCCCCCTTTTTTATTTTTTCTTATTCTTTTTGATAAAAGTCCAAACCAAAGAAATATTTATATAGCCCATCCTATAGCTTAGTTTTACTTCATATTTTAGGGTAAATACTATATTATCATCAACTTCACATAAGCAATATTTTAAGTAAAAACTAGATGTACAAACACTCCAAACATGTCTTTTAAATAAAAATATTATAATTACTAATTTAATTACCTACGCCACTATATACATAAAAATCATCTTAAATTTCTCCCACCATCTTATATTCTAATTACTATTCTACTAAAAATATGTTAAGCATTCATTATGACCACAAAATATTTAATTCTTAATTTGTACTCCAAGGACCTATTTGTAAAACCTAATTGGTCCAATAGGGCTGGAAATGGGCTCTAGGGCACATGACCCATCCCTTAGTATTTCAAAGGGTCCACGAGCTTACTTGTATTCCAAATCATATAAATAAGTCTTAAATCAATATAATTTCTCAATTGAAGCTCATGTATGACACATGTGATCAATATTTCTTTAGTTACATAACATGAAGACCTAAGCTAGGTCTAAGGCTCAAGCCATGGACTGGAATCATCATATTATATATATTCATCACATTATTGTTCCTAAGAATAATTCATTTATATTCATATACAAATGACTAAAATCATACACATTTAAGTCATTATGTGTGTATTGGTTGATCAGATGTCTTGTATTACACATTTTGTGAACTTAATTAGATACCTAGCCATGGTTACGTTCATTGCATCCCTTGGCATGCCTTTACTAGAAAACCCCACATTAAAGGCTTACTTTAGCTATGAAATTGAGGATGTTATAGCAGTAGTGGTGGTGATGGAGGAGTTAGCAGTGTCGGCGGAATTAGCATGCAACAAATGACACAGAGGCAGTGGGCAGATAGTTTAATAATGGAACGAAAAGCAGACAACAAGGTTGGGTTGGTGGTAGGTGATTGTACCTGTGAAGAGCTTAAATGATGTAGGGGTTCCCTTATCGGCGAGACCAGGAGTGAAGCAGGTGGTGACCAGTGAAGTAGACGGTGACCAGGTTGGGTTGGAGGTAGGTGACAGTCACCGGAGCAGCAAGCAGGCGACAATCAGGGGAGCGACGGCAACCAGGGGAGTGGCGACTAGGGGACCAGAGCAGTGGCTGGAGCAGCGGCGACGAGGGACCGAAGCGGTGACTAGGGACTGGCGGAGGTGGTGCACAAGGAGCAGGGGAGCGGTGTCATGCAAGGAGTATGGGAGGGGAACTGGAAGAATCATGAGGCCCTAACCGATAGAATCGATAATGAAACATAGAAAGCGAGAGTGTAGGCTCACACAGGTGTTATTAAGTCAACATTCGGCGTCGGTTATTAAATAAACCAATGCTTAAAACTTTAGGCATCGGTTGCCACCACCAAACTAACACTTATATTCAATGATAGTCGTCGGTTCCAAATAGCAAACTGACATCTATCTATATATGTCGACAAAAATAAATGTTCTCGAAATAAGACCTTAGTCGTCGGTTTCCGTATAAACACTGACGCTAAAGGGAGATGAAAATTTTCGCGGTTAAGCACGTGAAAACACAATGATTTCGGTTATTGTAAGACAAATGATGATAAAAATTGGTCAAATTTCTGTCTCGTAGAAAAACTTTAGTCGTCAGTTTCTTTTTTAACAACCGACGTTGTATGTAAAATTTTGAGGAATTTTTTTCACTGGAAAATTTGGATTTGGCGGTTAATTTTAGGTGTCGGTTTCTTATTAAGGAACCAATGCTAAATAAAAGTGATACCCGTGTCTGGTCACGCTTCAGATATAGATGTCAGTTTTTTTGTTCAACCAACACTTTATGGTTTAGGCGTCAGTGTTATTTTACAACCAATGCTTATAAAAGTGACATTATAAGCCATATCTGTAGTAGTGCCATCTCAGCAGGTGCCATTCTATACGGTATTTGTACTATTGGTTGCGTGCCTGGGATTACATTAATCTCAAAATCAATCTCTCAGGGTAGAGGTACACCTAGAAGTTCCTCAGGAAACACATCTTCAAACTTCCTAACTATCGGAACTTCAGAAAGATTAGAACTCTCCATTGTGGTATCTACCACATGAGCCAAGAATCCAAAGCATCCTTGTCTCATCAGCTTTTTAGCTACCATAGATGACACAAGGCAGGTTGGAAGAATCTTTATATCTCCCTGAAAGATCCATGTGTCACCATCATCAGTGAACACAACTTGTTTGGAATCACAATCTAAGACAACCTAATATTTTTCTAGGGTGTCCATCCCAATGATTATATCAAACCCGTGCATCTCAAGTGGTATAAGATCCACCTGAATGCGATGTTTAGAAAAGGAAAGAATGCAGGGAGAACACACCTCCTGCAGCACTGCAGGTCCCAACAAAGGGGTTTCTAATAACAAACTATCTTCTCTATGACTGGTAGTCATATTGCAGTCATGAATCACTCTTCGAGTGATAAAGGAATGCGTAGCACCCAGGTCAATTAAAATAGATATGAAGCAGGATGAAGACATATCAGAATGAAATAGTTCCGTCTGACCTGTCACAACTCGAGGGTTGACTCCTGCTTTGGGTTGATTCATCGCATAGAATCTCGCTGTTGCTTGTTGTTGACCCTGTGCTCGATTGTTGGGTGCCGATGAACCATCTTGGGATGCTTGTCCACATCCTCTAGTGCCACTCGAGAACTGTCGCCTCTAAGAGCCTTGTTGACTCTGCCTCTGAGGTTGAGTCACACTTACTTCTCTGTCTCGACAATCTTTCATCAAATGCCCCATCTTTCTGCATATAAAACAGCCTCTGTTCCCCAAATGTGGCCTGGGTGGTCCTGATACCAATACTGATGCTGAACGGTGGGCTCCTTCTAGTGGTAAACTATGACCTCTACCCCTACTCAACATCCATTGTGTCTGGGTATTGAATCTTGGTGGTGCTATTGGGGCAGAAAAACTCGGTTTCTTGAAACTTTTGGACCCTTGTCCTTGAAATTGAGTATACACCTTCTTACTCTTAGTATGATGCTTCTCAATCACCGACCTTTCTATCCTTCTTATAGACTCCACAAAGGTGGTGAAGTTGTTCTTGTTTTCTAAAGTAGATACAAGAGTGGTCAAATCAGTGTTCAACCCCTTCTCAAAATGCTGAATTCTTTCTTCATCAGTAGCTGCCATATGCAGACAGAACCACAAAAGCTCCATGAACTTAGCTTTATACTCGCTAATGTTGATTGGTCCTTGACTTAACCTCTAGAACTGAGAGATGTTCTCATCTAGAAACGTCTTGGGAAAGTATCTATTGACGAATTCTTGTCAGAATACTTCCCATCCAATCTCAACACCTGGCCTCTTACTATCTTCTATTGTCCACCAGTGGCTAGCACTCCCTTTCAGAAGGTACACCGCATGCCTCACCTTCTCACCTTCTGGGATATTAAGGATTCTAAAGGCCTTTTCCAGTTAGTCAGCCACATATCTACATCTGCTGGGTCAGCTATACCAGCATATTCTATGGCTCCAACCCGTCGAAGTCATTCGAAAGTCTTACCGGCTCCCTATCCTTCATGGTGAGTTGGTGCCCTAGGTGAAGGTAGTGGCATTATATCCGCCATATGCATCATGGTTGCCATGAACTGCCCAAACAGATCATGGAAGGATGGGTTTTCCAATGCAGCTTGGTTAAACTGGGGATGTTTAGGTTCTGGTTCTAGTTCATCCATATTCTGGTCTCTTGCACCACTTCCTGGTGCAGCAATGCTGCTCTCAGTAGCATGTTCTTCATGTGATCCAAACATCTTTAAGTTCTTATTCTCCTCCTATATGAGAAGAAGACACTATCAGATAATTGGAAGACACTAGAACAGACTCAACGACCTTAATTCTATGTCTATGTAGACTCAGCGAACCTAGAGCTCTGATACCACTAATTGTGACGTACAAAAGGTCATTCACTAAGCGGAAGTGATTATTAATAGTGGAATTAAACATAAGCAGTGAAATTACTGAAAATCACTAAAAATTAAAACCATTTACAGAGAGATTCATACACAGGAAAACTCTTTCAAATAGAACCAAAGTAATTTAATTACATTCTGACTCACAAGTACATGTCCTGTACCATCTCTTCTCGAGGATCACATACATCAACTGCCCTATTTAAACTGTACATAGGCAACATAAGAACCTCGAGGTATCAATCCAAAATCTCAGATCGATTTATTAAACTTAGCACTGACTCCTAGGACCTGAGAGTACAAAGACGACAAATAGGACTCTCTATACAAAATACGACATCTAGTGTCTCCACCTGGGATGTCACTACTGTCCCTGTTGCTGCTGCTCTTCCCTTACTGTAGGGTTTCTGCTCCTTCTTCTGCATATACCTAAAAAGATAGATCCCACAGGGGTGCGACAAATGAAATTGCCCCAGTGACAGATATAACTCTCCGCCAGAAATATTATTATTACAATTTAAGGGAATAAAACTGAGCAGAGTAATCATAAGTATTCAACAGCAGATAAATCATTTATCTAAGCATATTAGAGCAATGTTCTTCTTCAAAGTATTTCAGCTTGTAACTTGATAAAGCAGTATGTCATTTATACAATAGGGAATATGAAGAACATGTATAATATTTACCCATTTAAAACATACTACGCAAGGTAACATCAACCAGAGATTCTCATATTTCATCCTTAAGAAAATACGCTACACGGTTGATTACATTTTACTATCATACTTAAGCCCTGAGGAGATGAGGTACACCGCTCATACTCCAACTGACCATTGTAAAATCAAAATCAGTACCATACATAGGTCAATGGAAGAGCCGGATTCCCATGAAATCATCTTCCTCAGTCAGTGTGAGGAAAAAATGCAGGACATCTTGTATCTCTGCTAAATACCTTTCTAGGGTATACTGGAAACTTCACTATAGAGTTATTGTGGCAGTTGTACTCTCTTCACGATCGAGAGATTTCATGTTTATCTTACATCGATCTGGCATTAACATCATCGGGAGATTAGATATACATCCATCCCAGTATTCGGGAGATTAGTGATACATCCATCCCAACATATATATAATGAAGGATTGAGAGATTTAATGTTTATCTCACATCAATTCCTCCATTAGGGCATAAGGATATTCATGCCCATAACCCCCACATACTCAACAGTATGCCCTCTAGGAGTTCCCGTAAGAAAACCTGTTTCACCATCACCAACTACTGACGATGATGGATCTATGGCCAGGTATCTACATGATAAGATTTAACTTCATTAATTAAGTGCATTGCCATATTCTTTTAGCATCAATAAAGTTTTCAAACATAAATCATTATAATAATTTCTAATCAGAATATGTAATACTTCTATCAAGTACTTTTTGAAACTTAATAAAATCATTGGGATCTCAATCCCTTGTCTCATCATGGACATTCTCATCCCTTAATATCTCATCATCATGATTATGGAATATGGGTATTTCAAACCCTCAATTCATTAAAGAACACTTGTTACCACTTATCAGGTAACTAATACCTTCAGGTCATCTGACCAAGGTAAACATGATAGTTGCAATACATGCATCTCATATGGCTCTTCAAAGCCCATTAAATTTCTTGTTACCTCTTACTAGGCAACAAAGCATATTATGGCTCACAAGGCCCATAAAACAATTTCAATAATAAAACATCATAGCTCATACCTGACTATGTCCAACATCTCATGATACCTGCATGATTGGTACACATGATAACTGTTACATCAATTACATACCAGCACTATGCAATGAAAGGGTAGCATCACTATTCCCTTATTAGGGTTAAGATTTCCAAATTTCATATCAATTAGGGATACTCATCCCATTACCCAAACTTAGGGTTATGGTTTATCATCATATTAACCAACATTAGGGTTTCATACACTATAATCTAAAAATTTGGATTTCACATACCTTCACCCTATATTAGGTTAGGATTTCATATAGAATTACATAGCATGACCCTGGATTGAGTTTCACATCACATCTCTGTAGTAGGGTTTTACTTGACATCACCCTTGATTAGGGTTTCACATGACATCACCCTTAATTAGGGTTTCACATATCATCACCCTGAATTAGGGTTACACATGACATCACCCTTAATTAGAGTTTCACATATCATCACCCTTAATTAGTGTTTCACATGACATCACCCTTAATTAGGGTTTCACATATCATCACCCTTAATTAGGGTTACACATGACATAACCCTTAATTAGAGTTTCACATATCATCACCCTTAATTAGGGTTTCTCATGACATCACCCTTAATTAGGTTTTCACATATCATCACCCTTAATTAGGGTTACACATGACATCACCCTTAATTAGAGTTTCACATATCATCATCCTTAATTAGGGTTTCACATGACATCACCCTTAATTAGGGTTACATCATTACCCTAGATTAGGGTTTCGTGTAGCATTGCCCTAAATTAGGGTTAGGACTAATCAACCTTTTCAATTAGGGTCTCATGATCTCTTTATCAAGAATCATGCCCTAATTACATATTTTATTCATGTTGAGAGTGTTGAGGTTTAACCATTACTTGTTTATTATACATGTATGGATTTTTCTCTCTCTCATCCTCTCTAGGATATTAATTACTTCAAACTTGATTAAATTAGGTTAACCCTTCATTCAAGTGTATACCTTTAGGGTTATCATTGTGTATTGAGACATTGCTTTCATAAGCATCAAAGATTAACCACTCAAAAGGTACTAATCACTTAAGTACCTTGAAGTTACAACCATTGTAATTACCTTTGATAAACATCATCAACAATCATGGGGTTGATTGTACTTACAAGATTTGAATCAATTAAACCTTCAAACGGTTTTGAGGTATTAGACCTTCAAACGGTCTTGAAGTATTTTGACCTTCAATCGGTCTTGATATTGTTTGATCTTTAAACGGTCCTGAATCCCACCTTCAACCAGTCTTAAGACTGTTAGACCATCAAATGATCTTGATCTCAAAGTACCTAAATGATTTGAGACTGTTTGAATAAAATATAATTAATCCCAATCGGTTTTGAAACCGAATTAGCAACTTATCATTGAAACCAATTGAATCATCAAACGGTTTGAGACCATTTGCCATCCAAATGGTTTGAGGACCGTCCGATCCCAAACAGTCTCAAGACCATTTGGACTCAAACGGTCTCAAGACTATTTGGTCCAAACCATCTTGAAACTGATTGGAAGAATTAGGGTTTCCTCCAACCAATCAATTGATTTTAGGGTTTGCTTTATTGAATCGATCATCAATGAACCATAGAGAGTACATCAAATTACAACCCTTGGATCTCCAACCATCCATCACATCCATTGAACTCCAACTGGTCTTGAGACCGTTTGCCTCCAAATGGTCTTAAGACCGTTTGGACCATCAACCAAGAAATTGGTCCAATTCAATAGGAATTCTTCAATTAATCGATTAGGGTTTGCAATCCATGGATCATTCATTCTAGAACTCATTATAATTAAATCCATTTGAGCCATTGGATCTTCATCATTCACATCAGCAATTAACCCCAAATGGTTTTGGTGTTCAATTTATCCATTCGATCTTGAGATCCATTACCCATTCAGTTTTGAACTCAATTACCCTTTCGATCATGTAGTTAATTACCCATTCAGTTTTGAACTCAATTACCCATTCGATCTTGTAGTTAATTACCCATTCGATCTTGTAGCTAATTACCCATTAGAGCTTTTAGTTAATTACCCAGTCAGTCCTGGGTTCAACTACCCATTCGGTCTTGGGTACAACTACTCATTCGGTCTTGAAACTGAATCAATTCAATCAGTTTTGAAACAGAATCAATTCAATCGGTTTTGAAAACCGTTTTCCCATTGCTTTTGTTGAGGTGTGTGATTATGATGAAATCATCATCTTCCAGATTCAAACCTTCGAAATCAGTTGTGATTCTTATGGTGATTTCAACAAATAATCAAAAGGAAATCGAGAAAGATGAAAGGTTAAACACATAATGAATAAATTGTAAGCAATAATGACATTTAAGGGCTCAAGTTATATAACCCACCTATAAAGTTGAAACCAAGATTCAAGTTTCACGTCCTCAATGGTTAATGAAGCTCTATCAACTGTCCAAGGCCCGTTCTCAAGTCTTTGAGTAAAATGAATGGCTAAGTTTGAAGATTGAATGAAGAAAATTAGAAATTAAGCATTGAATTTTGATTTCCACCATAAAATCAAGGTTGAAGATGACTATGGAGCTTACCTACAGGTTGGGGCACGTCCTCCTGTTTCTCCTAATCTCCTTTGTTCACGGGCAAAGCAAGGAAAGAAAGAAGGGTTTCAAAAGCCTTTCATTTGAGTTGGAAATGGGATTTTTATAAGGGAATTTCGATGAGAGAGAAAGTGATATAAAATCTTTTAACTCCCAAAATTGGTGCCACATACTCTCCTCCATCCCTTGCATACGAAGCCATCTCCCCCACCTTGTAATTCCTTTTCATTATCCATGAATTAAAAGAAAATAAATTAAGCACCTTAACCATTATAATAATAATATCCAAAATTGAGTGGATATTACTTTTTAGTTAACTAATGTGACTGGGCTCTCCACTCACTTTAAATATTTCATTGCCTTTACAAGGCACAAGGACGTCCAAACTTATACAAATTCAACCATACCATTTTTTATTGAAGGGTACTTCAATTAATATATTTATTTGTTTGCATTAAATTGAATTAGGGTTTCAATTATGCTTAAATCTTGATTATTTTAGTATCAAGATTCTCTCTCCTCTAAAGTGATTCAAATGAGATGCCTATCTCATTTTATTTGCTCTACATGATGCCAAGAAACATTAGGGACTCTCTAGAGGTGGTATTTTGCATATTGAACCCTATGTTTTGGGTAAATTGCACATTATACCAAAACTAGGTTTTAATGCACAACATTGCTCAACAAGCTCTTTCTTGGTACTCAGGCTACCACAAGCCATACTTCTGAATCGTTATCATTCTTATGATGCTTCAACAACTGAGGAACATTTTACCATGCAATATTTGCAAGTTAACCCCTCAACTTGGGTAATTTGCACTTTAGTCCAAAACAAGCAAAACATTGTTTCAACATTATTCAAAAAGGACTAAAATTGATATATAAGTTCCTCTTGAGCCTTAATTACTTTTCAAAAGGTAAGAGCAAGCATATAATTAACTTTATTAAATACAACATCTAGGGTTAATTCATAACCCATGTCAGGGATGTTACAGAAACCACCCCAACAAAATGCTAGTCAAGAACTAAATCATACCCCTTAATACCAAAACAACCCCAACACCCTAGTCAAGAGCCAAACCATAGCCTTTACAAACAAAACCACTCAAATAATCTTTATGACCATTTCACCACCAAATTCAATCCATGCTTGAAGAAACCACCTCAAATACATCCTAGTATGCCTATAAGTCTGCACAGTCTTGTACTGGCTCACTACCCCATAATGAGGCCATTAGCATTGAGGATAGAGCGATACTCTATCTATGTAATATTTAAGCCTAGTCCATTAATAGTATTAGTAAGAAGAAAATCTTGAGAATGATCAGACTGTAGACACTTGAAACTTCGTTTTTTCTAGCGGTCATGTCAAATTTATCCTCCATGTCTCCAATAATTTTGCTGAAAAGGGCACTTTCCAATGAATTTTGTTATTTAGGTAGGATGGTTTCCTTGTTAGAAAAACTAAGAAGATAAAAAATTGGAATGGTGACATGAAGACAATCTAAAGCAATGATAAAATCAGAATCCATGTAGAATATCTCACTGTCTCATAAAATATGATCCTGAAGCACCCAAGATTGGACCTAGGAAGCCACAAAAGTATATGAGGAGGCCTTTACGATTGAGTGCAACCCTAATATGCCTCGGTAAATGGGTAAGGAAGCTACATACCATTGAAGGTAACCAAACAAGGGACCTGCTCAAACAACTATGTCTTTAATGGATCCTTGTAATCCTCTATCAAAGAATGTTGTTGCATCCTCCATGTGAATAGGTTGGCAGTCCTGAGGATGAAAAAAAGTTTTGCAATACCCATACAAGAATGAAGCAGAAGGAGTTCACTTTTTAGATCACACAACTATGGAAGGAGCTTCATAAGCTCAAAAACCTTAATAGCCTTTTGCATAGCCAACCCCTCAGTCAGACCTCTATTCCTACTGATAGATCCTCCAAGAAACTTTACTCCAAGCAAAGGACTTCCAATGTCTATAGGAAACAACCCTTGGTGAAGCTCCAAAATATTACATGTAGGCTAAAAAGTTCAGTCTTACAAACATTCAGTTCGAGACTCAAACTAGGACCACTTTATTGAATGATGTCAAGAACCTTCTCCACCTCCCTTGTATCCCCAATAACACTCCCATTATCAAGGTACCATGAATGAAGAAGAAGTTTATAGTTGTCTCTAATATCATGGACAAGAGGATGTAGAACAAGGGAAAATGAAGTGACCCTAACGGGTCACCATGGTGCACTCCAATGGCAGACCAAATATGCTCATCTCCAAAGTATAACCTATTTGTCTGACTGTACAAAAACTCCACCACAAGGAAATAGATGAGAACCTCCACCTCACCTCATGAACTAGTGCCATCTTATCAACCAGGTGGAAAGCATTAGAGAAATCTACAGTGAGCATGAAAAGAGACTCATCTTTATGATGATCTCTTAACATTCTATTAACTTGACAATGTGTTCCCAATCTTTATGATGCTCACTTAACACTCTATTAGCTTGATAATGTGCTACCGATAATTTTATCATATATTTTTCTTAGTTCACATTGAATAAGATCTTATCCAAATGTTATGTGTTTATGTTTCAACTTAGGTGTTTTTTTCTTAGTGAGTGATATTCATAGGAAATGACATAATCCTCAACTAATGAAGAATCAAAATCCTCTTTATTTACCTACCCTATCCTAGTGACTTTCATCCTTGCCTATGGAATCTCTAAAATATTTGTTTCCATTGACAACCACCACTACACATCTCATTTAGTCAACCCCCATTTTCTACTTTTAAAATGACAAGAACTCCCACAATCACTCTTCTTTCTTCAATCTTTCATGATAGAAACTGTAAGATCCTAGACCTGGATTTTGGGTTAACCCTATTTTCTTTGGCTTGATGATGTGCTTAGAACCTTTCTCTAATACTTTGTGATGTTCTTAGAGCTTGTAGAGAGCTTAAGTTTCCATTTTGAGTTGTTTGGATGATGTGTGTGCTTTTTGTGCTTATTTTGGGTCAAATTGCAATTTACTTATTTGTGTAGGTTATATTGCAATTTGTCACCTCTAGCTTGTGTCTTCTCTCTATTGTCTTCATGAGAGAGTGTGTGGTGCTTTTGAATACCTTGGTTGGGCCTTGGTTGAGTGGTGACACCCCAGGGGTGATTAGCGTTTCTAGGGTTTTGAGTGTCTCGACCATATGTACCTTATTGGTTGTCTAGCCTATGTCACAACCTTGGGTGTGTTTTGGTTGCTGTCTCGACCAAGACACCTCCTATAGGTTTTGTTATATCAACTGTGATGGTCTTGGGCTTGTTGGTATGTATGCCCTGAGAGCCAATCATGGGATAATTGGTGGGATACATTAAGATTGATTTGATAAACATCAAAGGCAAGCTTCCAATTCTTTCTAGTTCAGTCATATGAGATAATGATAGAAGAGATTGAATGTCTAGAGAATGATAGTACTCAATGACGTATGCTTTCAGGTTCAGGACCTGAACGATGAGATCATACAAATGCTAAGAGTTTGTACATTCATTATGTTCATAGTTGGATGTCATTGTGGAAGGTAGATATACAACAATGACACACAAGACTAGATTGTGGTGTTGGTTGATGACAAAATCTCATTAGTCATGATATGGAGATATCAAACCAAACACATAGGTACGTGTTAGAGAACAAGTGTACCAGACAGACCCACCGTGAGTTTGACACATGGAACCATGACATGGTAGTCACAGTCAGTTCTCACAGTGATGGTGGTGAATGTGATTCTTTGACATGAAATCACTACACTCAACACATGTCGTTGGGTACACTTTGAGATCATCAAACACTGTCCTGAAACATGGGTTGCTATAAAGGTGATGATTGGGTGGCTTTAACACATGGGGATTTTGAGGGGTAAGTGATAGATATGGGATTTGTCCCTCCTGAGGGAGTTTGATATCCATGGCCACTTGATGAGTAGGATTGAGATAGGTGTGTACACACATGTGTGAATCAATATGTGATATTGATGTCATACATATGTCCTCCAATCTATTCTGAGATCAAGAAAGTGAATGAATGTTGAAAGGATGACTGTTCCATACCTTGAGTTCATTCGGGATATCAGTGGCAAAGGAATTATACATTCGTTGTAACACCATTCATGGATTGTAGGATTGAAAGTTGTTCTCCAACTTTCCTTTTCACACCACAAAGGGGAATTTGCAAAAGGAAGTCATACTTTTAAAACAAAGCATAACAAATTTCTAATATGTCTTTTTTTCTTCAAATAATTGCATTTCAAATATGTAAATACATGTGAAAACTAAGTTATACAATTCTTCCCCTCTTATAGAACATTTTTCCTCAAAATTTGACTAATCATACAAACAATTCAAGATGAGACGTTTCCATGTTCGATTTTAGCTTCCATGTGGCTTCGTCCTCTCTATGGTGCTTCCATAGAACCTTTACCATCTCAATCTTTTTCCTTTTGTGTTCCTTCACCATGGTATCTAGTTCCCTCATAGGTGATGTGGGGTATGTTAGCCTTCCTTGGAGTTCAAAAGGTTCAATGCTCAACAGATGACTAGGATTCTTCTATAGAACTTCAGATTGGACACATGGAACACATCATACATCATAATATATTGTGGGCATAAGGCTAGACAATAAGCAGCTTCACCAATCCTCTTTAGGATCTCAAACAGACCCACATATCCATGACTCAATTTTCCTCTATTCTTAGCTATAGCTCGGAGGGTTTGGATTTTCATAAACACATAGTCACCTATGGTAAAGTGTAAATTTATCTGCTTTGCATCAGCATACGACATATTTTGATCATGGGCTCTCTTCAACCCTTGTTTTATCAAAGCAACCTTATCATCGTATAACTGTAGTTCCTCCGACCTCAACAAGGTCATGTCACTAACATCATCCTAGTGAAGCGGTGACCGAAATACACTCCCATAAAAAGATTCATAAGGAGGCATCCAATACTAGATTGGTACCTATTATTATAAGAAAACTCATCTAAGGGAAAGTAATACTCCCATGATCCACCCTAATCAAGCACACATGCTTTCAATAGGTCTTCTAAAGTCAACATTGTTGTTTCTGACTATCCATCAGTCTATGGGTGATATGTTGTGCTGATTTTAACCTTGTATCGAGTTCTTCATGTACTATCTTCCATTACTTAGAGGTGAACTTAGGGTCACGATTTGGGGATAATTGAACTCGGAACACCATGAACATGAACTATTTATTCTAACATACAGTTTGACTACGTCTGACACCTTGGTAGTGATCTTTAAGGATAGGAAGTGTGTTGGCTTGGTTAGGCGGTCCACCACAACCCATATTGCATCATGACCTTTCTTTGTCTTAGGTAGACCCAGTATAAAAGTCATAGTAATTTGGTACCATTGCCACTCAAGAATCTAAATTGATTGCAGTAATCCACCGGGTCATTTGCGTTCATCCTTCACCATCTAGAACATGAGACAATTGGCCACATATGCTGCTGTCTTTCTTCATGCTAGGCCACCAGAATTATCATTGCAAGTCTTTAAACATCTTAGTGGTGCCAGGGTGTACAATAAACTTATACCCATGAGCTTCTTTCAAGATATGAGTTTTCAAGGGCGAATCTTTAGGAACCCAAATGCAACTCTTATATCAGATTCCACCATCTACGCCCACTGAAAGGTGTGTTTGCGGTTTCTCCAACAAACCTTTCATCTTTCCAAGATTTGGGATGGCTAATAGGGAAGCTACCAACTCGGTCAATAGGTCAGATTTTATCTAAATGTTAGTCAAATGGATTCAATCTTCCAATGGTTGTGGATCCCATCTTGTAAACTCCTCCAAGCATCTCCAGTGGGTAGACAAGGAAATCACACATTTGAGCTATTTTCAACGTAGGTAATCTACTACTACATTATCCTTTCTCTAGTGATAGTCAGTGGTAAAATCATAGTCCTTCATATACTCCATCCATTTTCTTTGTCTCAAGTTCAGGTTTTTCTAAGTCAGAAGGTATTTTAGGCTCTTGTAGTTGGTGAGGATTTCAAAGGTAGCCCCATATAGATAGTGTCGCTAGATTTTTAGTGCACGAATAATTGTCACTAATTCTAGATAATGTTTTGGGTAGTTCACTTCATTCAGCATGAGTTCCCTGGGGGCAAAGGCAACAACATGTTGATTCTTCTCTAGAATGCATCCAAGCCCCATCTTTGATGCGTCAGTGAAGATCATAAAACCTTCATTTCCTGATGGTATAGTCAACACATGTGTTGTGGTCAACTTTTCCTTCAACTCCTGGAATCATGCTTCACACAAGTCAGACCACATGAACTTCTCATCCTTCTGGGTGAGTTTGGTGAGGGGTAAATGATCTTTGGGTAATTGTTGATGAACCACTGGTAATACCCGATGAATCCCAAGAATCTGTAAATCTCAGAATGATTCTTTGGTGCTGGACAATCATGTACCGTCAACATTTTGGAAGGATCCACTGAGATAGTCCCTCTAGAAATAATGTGTCCAAGGAACATGAAATGGTCTATCCAAAATTTACATTTTGAGAACTCCCCCATTGAACATATATTTTCTTAAGATATCAAGGACTCTAACTAGGTGGTCACAGTGTTGTTCTAATTCATCGGAGTAAACTAGGATATCATCTATGAATAATGTGACAAAGGAGTCAAGGAATGGTTGGAAGACACTATTCATACGGGTCATATACACACTCAGGTCATTGGACAAACCAAACGGCATGGCTAGGAACTCATAATGGTCATAGAGGGTTCAAAAAGTAGTCTTTAGGATATCCTCACTCTTGACTCGTAATTGATGGGAGCTAGATCTCAGGTAAATTTTTGAAAAGACTCAGATAGACTTAAGATGATCAAACAACTCATCTATATGGGGTAAAGGATACTTGTTCTTAATGGTAGCCTAATTTATCATTCTATAATCTATGTACATTCAGAGTAATCCATCCTTCTTCTTTACAAAGAGGATGCTCCCCATGGAAAAGTTCTAGTTCGAATGAAGCCTTTGTTCCTGTAGTTGCTTTTTGTACTCAAGAAACTCAGGGGGTGGGGGCATCCTATAAGGTGTCTTGGAAATAGGGTTCATCCCAAGAGGTAACTCTATTGAGAAGTCCACTTCTCTCTTTGGAGGTATGCCAGAAAGCACATCCAAGAACACATCAACATACTCGATGACTACTTATATTTCCTCTAAAGGTTGCACCTTAGGCTTCAGCTTGGTAACTACTGTTAGGAGTGTCTGACAACCCCATTTTATCATCTACTCTGCCTTCAAGGCTGACACATACATGATAATGGTTGCATTTTTCCTACCTCTAATGGTAAAAGGTGGGTGACCTAGTCTCTCTATTCTTATATGCTTTTCCCTATAATCTATTTGCACTCCATAAGTACAAAACCAATCCATGCCAATGATTACATTAAAGTCATTTGTTTCAAGGAGGATAAAATGTATGTGGAGTTAATCATTCAGGTATTGAACAGATATAAATGGGGTTTTTAAGAAAGACATAAATATTCGACCACTTGGGGTAGTTACATACAAAACATATCCTAATTCCTTGATATTCAAACAAAGCGTAGCTACAAGATTTCTCAAAATAAAAGTATTGGTAGAGATAGAGTCAAACAAAGCATTTACATTTTTTCCCATGATCTCAAGCATGCCTAAATTGTTTTTGTGATAGTCAAACAACTAAATTTTCCACATTTAAGGATAGGAAAAGAACTTTAAGGGTGGTTACCCTCTATCAGATAGTTGTCATTATCGTGTGCCTCTTCATTTCTGATGGAAAAAAATCAATCATGTTGACGTTCTCCTGTAGGTAGGTTACTCTTGGTGTGACACCCCTTGCCACACAAAGTAAGATTACTAAAAAAAACAACAAAATTAACACTAAACAAGTGGATTATTGAAAAACATAGGAAATTAAAATTGATTAAAATCAAGAACCAACATTAAGGAACTTATTACATAAGGGTCCAAAAAGCTTCCATCTGAATTATATCTCATAAGCATCATTATTTACAACATTTCCTAAGGACTACTTGTCACATGTGATATATGTTCCACTTAAATATATATGCACATCAACTAACTATTTCAACAAGGGTGCATAAACCAAAAACTCATCTCGATAGTACAACCATAAAACACACTGAACTATCTCCAAGACCTGAATGTACATGGATGACTCTAGGAATCTAACACCAAAAGACCAACAACAACACACTCAACCTTATCAGCTACTGATCTTGCTGCTCCTCCTCCTCAGCTGCACGATCACCACCATGTCATGGACAACCACCTAAAAGATGTGGAAACCCATGGGGTGAGATTCCAAATCTTTGCAAGAAATATAACTCTCCATCAACACTATTATTAGCACATGTAAGATGATTAAGGAACAACAGTAAAGTTACAACCATGATAAACAAGTACTCATCACTAACAGAATAAGCAATTGCAATTATATTATGAAACATCTTATCATCACTAAAAGGAATATGAAGAACATGTATATTCTCTACCAACTAGCATCTACAAAAGCAAGGCAAGGCTACAACCAATGTTCTCATATTTGATCCTAAGAAAATACACTGTGAGAATGATTACATATTTTATTATGCCTCAAGGATTTGAGTCGTACCACCCAAGTCCAGCTGATCACTTCTAAGTCAAAATCAGTGTCATACAAGATCTAGTGGAAGAGCCAGAATCCACGACCTCACCCCCTTGGTCAGTACGAGTGAACCTACAGTGAAATCACTGGTCAACTACAACATGTGAAATATAGTCAACATAAGGATCGACTCACACATGGCCGTCCACATATATGAACACCTAGCCCACCTTGGTATAGGTAACAGTGCTAGAAGAACAAGCTCACTCATTGCCATTCTAACAAGGAGTGGATCATGCATGGCCATCCATATAACAATGAGATCAGCTCAGTCATGGTCATCTCACACATATTGAAATTAAAGATGCAAGGGAATACTCAACTTGCACCCCACATATTCAAAAATATGTGCTCTGAGTAAAACTCATTTCACCATTTAGCAAGTGCTGACACTGAATGGATCTATGGCATAGGTCAATGCTACATGACTAAGTTCCACTTAATTATTCAATTAAGTTTCTTTTAGCATCAATCAAGTTATAATGTATAAAATCATAACAAGCTCTATAAAAGTTAGGCATAACCCACTCCATGAGATATAAAACGTGTATGGTAAGACTTGTCACACTACCACCACATGATACATGTATTATTGTCATTCAGATCATCATTATCAAGCCATATGCCATGGGACACAATCCCTCATTCTATCCATGGGAAAGATTATCTCACAATAGGCAACCACCATTGTTAGGTCATAGGACCCAATCACCACATTGTGTATCACATGTATAATCAGCATGTCTCACAAGGGATATTCAACCTATCTCACATCATATCCATCATAGCACACACTATCTATGATCATCAAATTACTAACACTTGCATGGTTAGAAGATCATAATTAAGAGATATAATCACATAACATCATAACCATCCATGATAATGAAATAAGCAAAACTTGTTCACAATTATGGTTTAGGGTTCCTTCTTTAGCCGAGTAGGGTTTACAAGGTTAGGGTCAACAAACCATCTTAGAATCACCACCCTCCATCATCTTGGAGTGTATTAGCATTAGGTAACATCATTAGAGAAGATTAAAGATCATACAAAATAGAATAACACATATACATACATGATTAATGTTAGATGTTCAAATATGTTTCATAACTACCTACCACTACCACATGTTAACCACTTGGGTACCTAGGTCATGTCCACCCTCCATAGTATGTTGTGACCATATCATACACCATGGGTGCCTCAACGCATAACGTCATCACCATGTCGTGACCCATCTTCTCCATGTCGTGCCTGTGACATTAGAGTTAGGGTTAGGTCTTTATCTCTACCAGAAACTATGTGTTGCAAATGTATAACCTCAGTCACCACCATGTCATGGCCACAACTCCTCTTGGGTCATGGCCCAATGCACCAAGGCTATCACAATTTGGTCATGGAAAGGGACTAAGGGACAATAAGTTGCTAAGCATTAAGGGTTCTAACCCACCTTCACTAGGCAAACTTCACCACAAGGAAGAAATTACTCGACCCCTAGGCCAACCTGGTTGTAGCCAACCACCATGGGCCATGTTGCGACCATGATGCCCATATGTGTGTGTCGAATGCCAAGCCACCTAGGTTGCAATCACATTAAGGGTGAACATCTAGATCACCAAAATAGAACCCAACTAAGGAAAAACCATGATCACCATGAAACGAAGTGTCAAGCAAACTGATCTCCACAAACCCTAAGAAAAATGTCTAGGGAAAGCATATCCAAAGGAAGTTAAACCATGTATAAGATAAATAAAACTGAGACTAACTATCCCCCACCTCTAGTGCACAAACACCAAACATGAAGACCAAATCAAGGGTCACCCATGAAGAAGGAAATTCCATGAAACAACCTCTGTCAAAATGGTCATAAGAAAGATTAGGGTTTCATATTACTTCCAAACCAAGCAAACTATCTACACCAAACAAACTCTAGAAACTACTACTAAGTACAAGCATGATGTGGGAGTAATCTAGAGAGAGAAGACAATGATAAAATTCATAAAGAAAGTGTAATAATAGAGTAGGTTTAGTGTTATATAACCCTCCTTAAGAAGGTCACCACCAAAGCTCCAAGCACACGATCTAAGGGTTGGAAAAGCTCCACACTCGACCATAAGATCATCTATAGAAAAGGGGAAATATCAATTCAAAGGGTAGCTCAAGAAATAAGCAAAGAAACTATTGGACGAACCAAAGAGAAGGGAAAAGAGAGGAGAAACCATGTTCACACTTGGGTCTATGTCCCTTGTGATGATGGGTATCTCTCCCAAAATGTCCATCATGGAAGAACCATGGTCTAGGGCCAAGAAAAGAGAGGAAGATGAAGGTAGGAGAACAAAGAAACATCAACTTATAAGACAAACA
This sequence comes from Alisma plantago-aquatica, assembly GCA_963693085.1. Taxonomy (NCBI): domain Eukaryota; kingdom Viridiplantae; phylum Streptophyta; class Magnoliopsida; order Alismatales; family Alismataceae; genus Alisma; species Alisma plantago-aquatica. The sequence continues at coordinate 1,777,242,382 of OY856409.1, forward strand.
CTTACCAATGATGGAAGATGAGCTCAGATCACCACCACCACTACATGCAAGAGAAGACTGATAACCAAGGCTTCCAAGGATGAGCCTCCTTGCTCCACAAAGCACCAAGAACAAGAAAGGAAGAAGGAAGAAGATAGAGGGTGTAAAGGGTTGGAAACAAGGAGAGATAAGGGGTTACATAGATGAGGTATGAGAGAGAAACAAAATGGTGATGTGTCAACATGCTAAGGAACCTAAGGGACACTTGTCCTCACAGAAGACCAACATGCAACCACTTAAGCATGATATGCAAGATATGGTGATACACTCTAGGTAGTGTCTCAACCATCATGCATCTCCCCATGGTGTGGTCACAACCATCCTAGGATGCACCATCCATTGTTACGACACCAACAATCAACATCACTATTAGGTCGAGACATGACACCTCCACAAACCCTAGGTCATCCATCTCGACCCAAAACTACCCTAGACCTCTTAGGTCACAGCCCAAACACCTGGAGGAAGTGTATCAACTATGACACCCTCAAAAACTAGCCTTGTGTCGCAACCCAAGGTTGACACAGCACAACCAACTCACACATGGTCAAGGTACTCAACACTCACATCAACCCTAATCACCACCTAGGGTGATGCTCCTCAACCAAGGCTCAAGCAAGGCGCCCTCCTCTTTCTCTCTCCTCTATATGATGTCAAGAAAGAGAGGGAACACTATAGAGATGGCAAATTGCACATCACCCCCCTACATGTGGTAAATTGCAATTTGCATGTATCTCGGGTTTTGTGAGTGAATGAGGTAAAGACGTAATGAAATCAGATGAGAAGGGATCCTAGAGGTATTTTATTTTGAGTAAATTCCTCTGACTTTGGCCAGGTCAGATACAGGGGTATGGAGTCCTCGTAATCCAACTTGTGGTGCAGAGGAAATTTGTTCCAGCCCCCAAATCGTGATCCTTTCGAGACACAATCGTCTTTGGAAAACCCTCTAATAATTCCCTTTAGGCTCTAAAAAAACTCCTAAAATTCAATAACTATTAGAGGTTAAATGGTAAACAAACTATGATAACAAATGCAATGACCCCTCCCCCTATTATCCACTATTCAACCGACCGAGAAGGCAGGGTCCATTACCAGAATTACAAGACTGATGGTTTACCAATTAACCAGAAATAATTAATAAATTTCACTAAATAGGTAAAGAATTTGAACAAGATAATGTTTCCATTGAATAATTACATGAGTTTTTAGAGTTTACAACATGAAGTAAAATCAAATTAAGTAAATCCTCTAGGATTACATTACTTCTTTACCTTTGGGTGCCTTCTTCTCTGGATGTCCATTTGCTATTACACTTGCAGAATTGATAGCAGATTATCCTAAAATGTCGTGAAAACAATTAGGTCATTGTAACATGTTATATTGGTCTGTGGGGGAAACAAAATGTTCACATCTAGTTGTAACAATATATTCACAACATTAATTATTACTGAATCAAAATTAACATTTTCATCATAAATTCTCAACCTGTTTCTATTCAACCTCTGGGATACCCTTTTAGGGTCTTGTCCCTACAGTGGACAGAAGGCCACCTTCTCAATCTAGAGCCCAAGTGCCATGTTGGTCAGCCACGTTCTCATTCCAGAGTCAGGTGTCATGTTGGTGTTCCCAACCTGGGGCCGCACCAAATATGCACTACTACAAAAATGGCTTATAACGTCACTTTTAATGGTGTCGGTTGTAATAATACACTGACACCTAAACCATACAGTGTCAGTTTATAGAATAAGCCGACATCAATCTCTGAAGGGCGACCAGACACGAGTATCTCTTTTATTTAGTGTCGGTTCCTTAATAAGAAACCGACACCTAAAATTAACCGCCAAAATCAAAATTTCCAGCGAAAAAATTACCTCCAAAAATTGACATACATCGTCGATTTTTAAAATAGAAACCGACGACGAAAGGTTTTCTGCGAGATAGAAATTTGCTCACATTTTATCGTCGGTTTTGTAACAATAACTGATGCCATTGTGTTTTCACGCAAATAACTGTGAAATTTTTTTCCTCCCTTTAGTGTCGGTGTTTTGTTGCAAACCGACACTTAAAGTTTGTATTGTCAGTTTTTGTTAATAACCGACACCTATAGTTAACTTAACAATGCGAAGCATCTTCCTCTTCTGTTTCATTCATTTCCCACAGATCAGGGTTTTTGCTCCGATGATTTCCTTTGCTCCTCCGTCTCCGCCACCAGCTCCGCCTCCGCCGCCAGCTCCGCCTCCGCCTCTGCTTCTCCGACACCGCCGTCACTCGTCGCATCTACTTCTGCCAGCCACTTCCGGCGACCGCCCGACCAGAGTAGAAGCACCACCCGCACGGAGCAGCACTGTCGCCCACAATAACGTCATTGGCAAGGAGCAACAACGCCGCCCACATAGAGCAGCACTGTCGCCTGCACGAAGCAGCGCCGCCGCACGGAGCCAGCATCGTCGCCGCTTGAAGTAGCCAGTAGGGCCGCCTCTTCGAGCTGCTATAGGGGCCGCCAGTTGAAGAACGACCAGCCCTCCTACACGCCCATTATCAAGTTTTCCCCTGACCTACATTGTTCTATGACAAACTGCATTTTGTTCTACACAATATTACTCATGTTTACAACATACTCACATATCAATTCAGGGTTAATGTGGGGGATTTGGGGGCGGGATATTGCACTACAAGTTCTTCAAGTTGTAGAATTCTAGGTAGTTTTAAGCTACATCTTCACTGCTTCAACCACTCAAAAGTTTTGATATGTAGATTCATCAAGTTGATGAATGCATTATTACATTGTTTAAAGCTTGATTAATTATGGTAATCTAATCATTATGTTTTAAAACTAATGAGAAGAATTAAACATTATTTGATTCACATAATTAGGGTTTGAGAATTGAAAATCCTAATCGAAAAAATTAGGGTTTTGGTAACATATGAATACAAAATTTGATCAGTATAGTCGTGTACTAAACGATTTTCAGCATTTTATATACAACTAGGATTTAGTTGAAATTTGTACATGGTTTGGAGAAATTAGATATTAGTTGGAAGAATTTTTTGACTCGTTTGTCGGCCGATTTTACCCAAGATAAACTCAATCGACCATGTATTCAAACTGAACTATAGCGATCTAGTATTTGAATTTTATGTTTTTATTGGTATATCCAATTGAACTGAAATTTTAATTATGTTTTGGAAACTCCATTTTGGATGTCTTGTTAAACTTTCCTAATTTTTTAATGATGTTTAAACTCTACAGAGAGGAGTGGCGGTTGAGTATTCCCTAGATTAACTCGACCAACCATGTTGCACACTATCTTGATTGACGATCCATGGGAAATTCTATGGATATATGACTATGCTATTTCATGTGAATATTGCCTAAAAATCAGGTCAGTGGTCAATATGCTTGGGAATTGAATTGACATTATAAAATCATATTTGAATTGTATTAGAATGAATTATACAAGTGTTTGTTGAGTCTTACTGAAATTAAATATGATATATATATAAGGATCAATGTGAGGTGGCAATATTCCCTATTTAGGGTTGTGTTGATAGATTACTAAATTATGTAATTCTTATGATGTTGAACAAAGGATGACTTCTTGAAAACCCTAGAAGTTTAGTATTAAGATGAGTATGAGTAATAAAGCTAGAACTTGTATATAATGTTGCAAATGTGATGAATTGTTGAAGTGTAAGTATTAATACTTGTATCAGATGGCTGATCAGGACCGTGCTGATGATCATCATGAGGGTGAGGATGTGCTTGCTCTGCCTGACAAAGTAAGTTTTAAGAATATATCCCTGAGGTTTCTATCTATATGTTCATTTATAATTATATCATGTAAGTGTGTTTTTTTTATCAAATTTTAGTTTGGTGATGTACCCCCTGAAGAAATTACAACACTTGATGAGAAGCAAAAGAAAATTGAGAAAGTGAGGGGCATCACAATGATGAACAAGTTAATACAGCAAAGGGGAAATGGACCCAAATTGGCTGTGGATTTTGATCAGGCAGGAAATCCATATGGAGTGAACCACAACTCATTTGTTTCATATCTTGGGGTTCTTACTCGCAGCCATTGCAGTCTTATCCTAGAATCATGGCATAGAGTTTCTAAGGAGAAGAAAGACCACATATGGAAGGAAATATGCATGAGTTATTATTATTTGTAATTCTATTTGTGTAGATTACTAATTTTAGGATACTAGTTAATAGCAATTCTATTTAATTTGCAGAGCATATTTGATCTAGATGAAAAGTTGCATCGTAAATGTGTGATGCAACGTTGTGGGAGGGTCCTAAGAAACTATAGGACCAATCTCACCCGAGATTACATACGCGATGCTAAGAATAGGGTCTTGATAGATTCCAATTCTAGACATTGATCAATATTTCGCTAACTTTACACTAATAATTTTTGTTTGTATTCTCTTTAAAAGATGAATATAGGAAGAAGGAAGCCACACAACAATGGAACTACTTGGACCCCAGAGAATGGGAGGAGTTTGTTACCCAAAGAAAAATAGATGAATTCAAGGTATTAAGCGCCGCCACTCCCAATTTAATTAATATATGTTTTTATGTATTCACCTATTCAAGATTAACCTTTAGTGTTACTAACGAAATCAATGTGCTAACTAACTAGGCTAAGAGCGATGCTCAACGAGCAAGGCGTGCACTGAATGTGAACGACCACACAATAGGTCCAAGAGGATATGCAGGTGTTTGCCAAAGACTACAGACTGAGTCCACTCAGCCTACTACTACTCAAGAGACTACAGAGTCCTCTACTACTGCTCCCGCACCTCTCCCTCATCATGTTATGTGGATAGCTGGGAGGAAAAACGAGAAGGGAGAGATACCGAAGCCCGCAACCACTGAGGCGGATGTAAAAATGGTAAAAATCAAACTCTTAGAGCAATATATCGATATTGATTATTGTTATGTTTACTTATGAATTTTTGTTGATGGTGCTTAGAGGGAGATGCACGAGCAGAGGAAGGATGGCAAGTTCATCCCTCAGGGCATAAGGGATGAACTGACAGTTGCTCTGGGTAACCCAGAGCATCTTGGACGTGTAAGGGGTGCATACGCTGGTGTGGGCATCAAAGCGTTCTTTGGGCCATCCCAGCATAAACCTGTCCCAAAAGTGGGACTTTCACAAGCTGAGGTAACTTATTCTTATTTTAGAACGTTTTTGCGAAAGGGAATTCAATAATCAGCAACTACCATTTCTTTTATCCATGTATAGGTAGATTCCTTAATTGATAGGAGAGTCGAGGAAGAATTTGATAAAAGACTCAAGGAAGAAGTTGATAAAAGACTCGAGGAAGCATTTCACAAGTGGCAGGCATCTCAGACTGCCAGTCAGACAGTACCCATGGCAAACCTCTCATCTCCAACTCCTCGTACTGCAGAGGTTGGGAGTAATCCTATAGACCCACCTAGCACGTCCTCTGTAAGTATTTTTATGGCATATATAATAGCGAGTCTGTTTAAGATGATATGTTTGTGTATATATGCATATAACATTCTTTAATTATGTAAATTTATAGGGGTTGAAGCCATGCCGACTACAAAGTGAAGGATATATCGTTGCAGATGCATCGGCTTACCCACCCCTTAAAGGGTGCATGATTCATGGGAGTCCAATACCAGATGGCATGGTACGTGTGAGTCCCATACATATACTCACTGGCTGGATGGATCTTGCACTGCCTCATGCACACCCAGATGCTGAAACACTTGGTGAGGTAGTAGGCGGAGTGATACTGTGGCCCGAAGCGGATGTCCTCTATACTGATATTATATGATAAATTTTCATTACTTTACTTTGTTAGTGTGTATATATATATATGAGTCAATTGATATGAAATTATATATACATGTCAAAAAGACGAGACCCACTACATCTCGGCCTCCACCTCCTCGACTACCAAGTTGGCTTCCAGGGGACCTACACACCTCGATAGGTCCTAATTGTAGGAGTGTGGCAGTATGGATTGGCGAACATAATCTAAATTGTCCTATAAATGTTATTATTCCGGAGAATGTTGCAGGTAAATCATACGATAACAATCTATTTATACAAGTTTAGCATATGCATTAATGCATACGTAATAGAAGTTCTGGATATATATTAATGCAAGTGAAACATTCAGAAACAACATATTTATACAAGATATTTTGGAGTTGTTTAAGTATGAATGGCTGAACACATCTATGATAGAGTTGTGGATATGGTGAGATTAATTAATGCATACGACAATCTAGTTTATACATCCATATACCTTGTTTTATATACGGCAATCTGGTTTCTTATATATTAATGCATACGTAATACATGTTTTGCAATCACTTATACAAGACGTAAAGATTTTGGGTTTTCCCATGTGGGATTTTTGGTTCCATCTTTGATTAGTCTTGTAGATAAAGACCCTGGTTCAGTTACTTCATACTGTTGTGATTCTTTTGAATATTTTGGTAAAAATAATAAGATAGTGATAATAGCTCCATTCAATGTCGAGTAAGTTTACTTTGCTTGTAATTTGGACTTAAGCAAATTACATTTTTATTGCGGATATTGAGTTATTAATTTTCTAATTTCTTACCTATAGTTCTAAGCATTGGGAGTTATTAGTTATTGTCCCCAAGACATTCACCGTCTATTATCTAGATCCTGCAGGGAGTGAGTTGGATGTATATGGACATGCAATTAAAAGGCCATTATTCTTGTGAGAAATATTTTATGTTTTTATATATGTTAACATCTATTACTGCATTACTATTTAATTATGTAATTTAATGTGTTACATTAACATATATAGGGATTTACAAGAGTACAAAAAAGCTGGAGGAAAGGTCCCCAGGAAAAAAATCTGTAGCTCATTTGGAAGAATGTGAAAGTAATTTCCTGACTCCAATGTATATATTATTTATGTGAAGTGTACTTATTTGTATTTTTGAATATTTTGTATGTTTCAAATTTATAGTGTGCTACACAAGAAAACGGCTGGGCATGTGCCTACTATGTGATGCGATTTATGGACATAATCATCAAACATGTTGTATTGGAAATCGATAACATACAACATGTATTATACATAGTCTCGTTAGATAATATGAAATATATGAATCTTATTATATATTATTATAATTATGTATGTACGTCATTCTCTTTGTAGGTCTTTAAAACTGAGGACTTCAACACAGGTGCAAAGCATTTTGATGTACATGCTCCCTATATGAGAGATGAATTAGATGCTGTAAGAGAAGATTGGGCAAAAGACCTGCAAAGAGTGGGAATTTTTAAATATGATTTTGATGACAATGATGATGATGAATAAAGAATAACTTTGTTCTCATAATTAATTTTGTGTGAATGTGAATGCATTTTTATGGATTGTCATATATGTGTGTGAAAATCATCAATACAGGAAGGTTTCTACATGTGTCTGAATGTGAAAAGAGATGAAATAAATGGAACTACAGGTTGCTACTGGTTTCTACATGCGTGTGATGAAAAAATAATATGAATTAAATTTCTTATACATGAGTGTGAATCACATATATAATAATTTGTCCATCATGTTAATTTTGCAGGTTTGTGGCCTGTTGTTGGCTGATATCAATGGATGTCATAAAACCTGCAGTTCATAACTGAACTGCAGGTTTCTCATCCTGCGGCCAGCCACAGCAGGTCTGCAGACTGACAGAAAAAAAAGCAAATCATAGGCGTCGATTATTTTTATAAAACTGATGACATACGTTTATAGTGTCAATTTCCTTACTAGTACCAACGTTGATTTCCCTACACCACGGCCGTGCTGGCCAGCACGGCTATGGCAGCAAACCAGACATAAAATACGTGTCGGATATCTGTATAAAACTGACGATATATGGTTACAATGTTGGTTGCCATATTAGTAACCGACGTCGATTTCCCTAATGAGACCAGACACCACGGCCATGCTGGACAGCATGGCCGTATAAGCTGGTGATTCAATGTCGGTTTCCTAGCAGATAACCGACGCCTATACCCCCTGCTGGTGCATTTGCGGCGCGTTTTCGGTGGCGCACGAAGGGTTGTGGCGTCGGTTTGAGAACCGATGCATAAAGGTTGGTCTTTTAGCGGCGCCCACATAGGTGTCACTTAGAAACTGACACTAAAGGCCTTAAATAACTGACACTAAAGGCCGGTTATGTACTAGTGACGAGCTTCCCAATTTGGGGCCAGGTCCTAGTATCTTCAAATATGACCTTCCCAACTTAGGGCTAGGTCACTTTCTCAATTCTTAGATTTCCAGATTTGATATGAGGGATTCAAGCAAGTTATAAGCATATAATGTGATATCCATAGTGACTTTATAGATTACAGGAAATAAATAAACAAGCATGCATTTATTTGCAATCCATTCGACAATCCTCGGAAAATGTCGACAAACTAATGTGGTTAGTCTTATACTTAACCACATACCTTGATCATAAGTATTTGATGTCCAAGCAAAAAGGGTAATCAGTGCAATCAACTAAGAAACTATCCTAAAAGTTAAAGCATACACCCACATATCATCATTTTATTCAAATTCCACTATGAATACTGATTTGGGCCTCAAGCTAGGGTTTCATTAGGGTATCGAATTCCTAAGCTTCAATTACTATATTTCATGCATTTTTGGTTTACAATCCTTACTCTTGTCATTACTTGCACTTTTAATCTCAAGGAAACCCTAGCTCATCATTAAATGATATATTAATATCAAATTAGGTCCAAGTTATCCTTTTTATCCAAAAAGACCAATCTAAGATCAATTTAACACAGTATAATCATCAAAACCTAGAAATTAGGGTTTTCATTCATTCAACACATTAAAGATAGTAACTTTGGGTACTTTTTGAAATAGAGACATATCTCGGTCTTGATTGTATTTTTATTGAATCCCTCGTACTTTTGTGAGTAAAGTTCATATGTTACTTTCCTTGTTTGGACATTCCTACAATTTATTATAATTTTTATAAAATAAATTGATCTCAGTCAATCGTAGGCCACCACCTAAGTAGCGCATCCCAGTCCTGGCCTTGCCAACTAGGTTGGGCTAACCAATGGGCTCACGACACCAAGGATAAGTGAGCCCCCGTAGATGCACGCTCGACTTAAAAGAAGGAGGAGGACAAGATGGGAGTGCCCTTACCTGATCAGAAGAAGGGTGAGGGCAGAAGGGTAAAATTCCAACCCATCGTCTCTGACCTCTGCCTATTTGTTAGAAAAGCATGGTAGTCAACGGTGATGTTGACTTCGACAACTAGATCATTAGTGTGAGTATCAAGACCACCCTCACCTCCTCCATACTCCAATAAACTCACCAGTATATTCAAATATTCTGACGAAGGTCAGAGTCATCGAGACGAAAAAGGGGAACTCCGGTGAGATGACAAGATGGGGTAGGGGAGGAGGTCAAGGCTAGCATTGCAATTGAGACTTGCAAATTGATTATGGTACTCGACCAAATCTTTAGAGAAATTTTTTTATTTGATAGAGGGTATATGCTCCCTTATTTATACCATCCTATGTCGATAGGGTTGTCTTGTGGAGGTGGATTGGGTAAAATCCCTAGAAGCGTTCAAACCTGGTAAAACTTGTGGTAGCTTCACCTTGTTCCCACGAAGACAATGGGCAAGTTTCCTTTCTTGCTTGTATAAACTTGCTGGAAAATTGTATTTGAAAGTTGGCAAGTATGCTCATTTCCTTATCGAACCGAGGTAGGTGATGAGTGCATCATCTTTAAATCATAATGTTGGTATGATGCCCAGAAAGCCAATCATATGATGATTGGAATGTGGCATTAGATACCTGATTTGATAATAATAAAGGAAATTCCATCTATATTGTTTGTCTCAGTCATGAGATGATGAAACATGCATAGTAGATGTCTAAAGAATGATGTTAATCGATGCCATATATCTTCAAGTACATGACTGGAACAATGAGATCATACAAATGTTAAGAGTACATACATTCTTGTCATGTCCCTAGTCAAATATTACTGAGGAAGAAAAATAGACAAAAATAATACATAAGACTAGAGTGTGTGTTGACTGATGACAAAGTCTCATTAGTCATGATATGTGATATCAAGTCAAGCACAAAGGTACATGTTAGTGAATAGTGTGTCAGACACACCCACCATGAGAGTGATACATTGAGACCATGGAATGATAGTTAGACCCAACTCTCATAGTGATAGTGGTTATTGTGGTTCTTAGACCTAAAGTCGCTACATTCATCACATGTCGTTCATGTACTTTGACATCATCCAATGTAATACTGAATAAGAGTTTCCATAATGGTGATGATTGGATGCATTGTGACACATGAGGATAGAGTGTCAGTGATGTAGATGGAATTTGTCCCTCCTACAGGAGATTGATATCTAGGCCACTTAATAAATGAAACTGAGAATTGTACGTCCGTACTCATGTGATACAATATGTGATATGTGAACTCACATGCATCTCATACAGTCTGCTCTAGTTCAAGGAACATGCATTAAACGTTGAGAGGATGACAATTCCATGCCTCAAGTTCAATCCTGATCAATCCATATATTAGAGATAAAGGAACTATTCAATCATGATAACACTAATCATAGATTGTATGTTGAAGTGGTTCTCAAACTTTCTGAATTACTTGGGTAGAAACGATGTGTTTGTAGATGCCACCCTTTGCTTGTGATGTCATAAATTTGTTTTGGACATTCACTGCCAACATAATTATGGACCTATAGGGTCACTTGTATAGGAATGCACTTGGATTAAACGAGTATATTCATGAATGATGTTTAATTTTATTACTAAAGGTCTTTAGGTATTCAATTATACAACTGAGGTTCAGAATTGACTAACTAGACTCTGAACTGACCCGTTCAAGTGTTGAACTGATCAATTGGAGTGTCATATCAATTGGAATCAACATTGGCTGATCAATGGTTGAACCATAGAGAGAGATAGGAAGTTCACATAGTGACCTGATCAGTTCATATATCCCAACCAACCGGTTCATGGGATGAACTCACCGATTTGGTTGCCAATTTGATTGGATCAAGGTTTGGTGATAACTTCATGTTGTGCATTAAATGTGCATTGATTAACAATTTGATTTAGAATAGGAAACTGCATGAACTGATCAGTTCTCTTAGCGAACCTACCGACTCACATAGAGAACTGATCAAATCACACACCAACCGACCAATTGGGTGTGCAAACTGACTGGTTTGCCATACGCAGGTGCTAGAAAATATGTAAATTTGACCTTTTCGACTCCCACAATGATTGGAAACCCTGACCCAACCCCTCCTATACATAGAAGGGTATTGAGAGCTTCCTAGACATGATAATTGTCCATGATAATGTGTTGTCCCCTTTGGTTGTGGTAATCAATAGAGAGCCCAGGAAAGTCCTACCCAATAAAGGGAGGGATAGAAAGGGAGACACAATTACAGGAGGGCAAATTAGACTTAGTAGGTTAACGTTTGACAACTCCTTCCCGTTAGCTCTGGTAGCACAATGTGGAATTTGCGGTGGCCTGTGTGGACTACTCTAGAGGTGGGAGGTTGTTGTCCTCCACTAAGAGGACATCGTCAACCATTGTATGTAGTTATACATCAGGAGGTTGGTGAAAATGATTGTATGAGTGTTGCTACTAGTAAAGGAATGTGTTTCTTCTTAAAGAAGAAGAAGAATAAGAACAAGAATGAGCTACTACATGGTTAATTTATCTAGACTTGCTCCAGGACCGGGTATAACCTTGCAAACCTTTCTTCCAAAAAACATATTTTATGCAATCTTACTATTTTGGGAAACATGCATTTAAATATTTTGTTTCCACTGCCTATATCTGTGCCAAATTTCCCTACACACAGATCCAACAACCATCATTCCACACACATTATAAAAGGGCCGAAAAAAGATTTTCCTTAATTGGTAATATATCTTGACATTTAGTACATTAACTCATTAACCAGTTCACTTTAGAATTTCTTGAAAAAATCATTTCTCTCTCTCCTTTTATCTTTTTAATTCCAAATTTTGGAGTAAATTCCACAATGACATTATTTAATAATGGACAAGGTTTAAGTCCAAAAATCGAAAAGAAAAGATGTTTTTCTTAACATCCAAGTGTTCCTCTTATAATGCATACTTTAATCATTAATGAAATCCTTTTCTCTTTCTTATCTTTTCTATATCCTTCGTTTTGATAACTTTTCTTATAAGAAAATATGTGAAATCAAAATCTAACCTTTGGTGGTCAACCATACCACTTTCTAGAGAATTATGCATAATTCTCACAAGTATATTACTCATACCTATTATCCTTTGCCTTTTTCTTAATATTGGATTTTCTTTTATTCCTTTTCCCCATATCTCATTATCGGATAAAAAATAGTAGAAACCACAAATTTCACCACAAAGGGGAATTTTCAAGGAAGACATACTTCTAAAACAAAGCACAACATATTTCTAATATGTCCTTTTATTCAAATAATAACATTTCAAATATGTAGATACATGCAAAAACTAAGTTATAACAATTACCTCATCCTCTAGCATGCTTATAACAACCAAACAAAGGAGAGCTTGTTACACAAGATAAACACACATAAAATTATATCACACTTTAACATCTACTAGTTTCATACATCGTTCAACATTTGATAACAGTACATAAGATTACATATAGAAATACATAAACAAATACCAAAGTACAAAACTAATTGCAAAAAAGAAACATTTAAAGTGTGATGTAACATTGTTCTATAAAGACTATATCTTTAGTAAAAATTTAGGTAGTGATATATGTGACCTGCATTCATTTTCGTTACAATCAATGCCTCCAAAAATATCAGTGATGTGGTCAACATCATTTGGTGCAGTAAATTCTTCTCATCAACAACTACTACATTTGGTTCATAGTATAAAACTTACTAAGGTTGCTATTGTAAGCCTGACAGGTAAGTGTGAGTATTGTTCAGAAGGTGTGTGGAATTGTTCCTACATGTTCCACAACTTTCCAAGTTGTGTTGAGCATGTTCTTGGACACATCAATCCTCCTGATTGATGTGTGGAAATCACGAGAGCATCACACCAAGCCTGATGTGTCAAATGGCCACACATTTTGTCTAAATAGCACTGACATCTAATATCATTTTGAATGTTGCATCTGATCGTCATCACATTGAAAGTGGTTCATATTTTGTGGAACTGCTGCAAAATATGTAGACAAACATCAATATTAGTAATTAATGTATCTTTTTTGCAAAAAAATGTGTGTTTGGAATTTCCATCACAGACACATTCAGTTTATATCAAGAAGTGCTAAAAAATACAATTATAAAATGAATTCAAATCTATACACATGATATGCTACCAACTTAAAATCTAATTCTGACAACAAAAAATAAATAGTTCATCAACATGAAATAAATTTTGACCATTATTTTAAAAAAATACAATTGGTCTATGTCATCATCGGAGGGGAAGGAGTCTAAAAAAGTTGATTGGTATCATCCAATTTCTTCACTATGACATATAGTTCATTGTACTCATATTTTTAGGATTGATAAACATCTTTAGCTTCATGACGGATTTCAAAAAGTCCTTCTAGTTCACTACCTAGCCTAATACTGCTTTGCATTCATCATTTGATAACTTAATGTGAGCCTCTAGAGATTGAAATGTTGGGGGGGGGATCTATTTTCAAGTGAAACTATTGGCGCTCATATTTATCCATTAATGTATTTGGTTTGAGTTACTTACAAGGAACACATCATATACATATTATTATATTTGTATATTTGTGGTTGTATTAACAAACCTGTCTTATTGAACAAATATATTATAATTCCCTAATCTTTTATGAAGGACATTGAGTCCATACAACCCTACATCTTTGGTGTTCATGAGAAATAAGGAAACATTACCACACAAACATATCTGATTTTTTTATATATCTCTTGTGATCTAATAAAGTATATTTCATTTATAATTTATTGTCTTTCTCAAATTATAGATTACAAATTGTCACATTTAATAGCAAAAGCTAGTTCAAAACATGCAACTAAAATTATTTTCCAAGGTATGCTACAATTACGACGTATTCCATCCTTCCTCCTATGTTGAGAAATCACTATTTTTCAGGAGGTGTAATTGTTCGTGAAGATAATCTTGTCTCTCCCGATGAGTATAATTTCCTCCATTAGTCTATTGGTGTCTACTCTTGTGTAACATACAAAGCCACATGAGTAGGCTGTTGCTATTGTTTGGTGTGTGCAAATGCATGCTACGTTATCATTGCATCCCTAATTGCAGCTAGCTAGAGTGATCAAGTTTTTGTGAACTCAGTGTGTAGGAAAGATCACACAACATCTGGTTTGAGCTAGAACCCTCTAGCATGTATAGTACAACATGTGGGAATTGTTATCATTGAATCACCCATTGTTCGCATATGTGTCATCCATGTAAAGTCACATGGTGACATGTGTAATGATAAAACTTAATGGCCAATGAAGGAATATCAGAAGGGGAAGTAGACCCATACACATAGGCTTGTGTGGTCAACATTCATACATTGATTTCCAATTTCATATGTTATAGATATGGGTTTTTGTGTTTGTATGCATTAAAATGAACTTGTGTATGGGAAACAAAACAATCATACTGATAAAGTAATCGTACATGACTACTGATGATATTACCTAACCATTTGCATAATCCTAAGACATGTATTATTGAGTTTAAAATCTCATGTTTATCTTGGTCTTAATCACCTAGTTATACATTAACACAATTTGAAAAACGTGGGCATGTGCACAATCATTGGTGGTTACTAAACATCAATGCCATGAATTAATTTGGTAACAATTGAGTAAACTACAATGACATCCTAAATTGGAGAAACCACATTTACATCAATCAATCACAACACCATCATAAAGAATTCTTACATGAACTAAACATGAATGATATGTTTAGGAAAGGCATACCAAAAGGAAAATAGACATGCCCCAATGCTAAGGATTAATTTGGTTACACTTGATGTTTGGTAAAATTGACTTGCCTTAATGTGTTGACAAAATAGTTATGTATGTACATACATAAGTAAAGGCACACCTCATTTAAATGAATCAATCACAGATGAATAATAAGGAATTCAAAATGTGTTATGAACTGATCATGGTGAAACATGTTTAGCAAATGTTTAGAAATGGATTTGAAACCTTGATACGACTATTTTGATTAACAACCACTATTTAGTAAACATTTTGGCTAATACTTAAATAAGCATACAGAATTAAACAATTTGGACATACCACATTGTAAATTACTAATGAATAAATACATTTAAAATATAGTTAAATATAGTTTGGGCATAGAAAACTAATTTATTTATCTTTGTGTGTACAATTAAAATACCACATATGATGCCCCTCATATTTTTTCACTTGAAATGGGTTGCCTTCACTTAATGAGAAATCACATTGTTCTATAATAAAAAACATCAATTAGATCAAGCCAAGTCCACAATTGTAGTGTAGTCAGGCTTAAATCTAAACTGACTTCTATTAAATGTACATGATAGGGCCTCTCTCACCTATGAACGTTGAGACATCTAAAAATACAAATCCAAAATGGGCACTATGGAAATTCTTACTTGTATATGAATGCAAACCAATATTAAACTGAATTAGGGAGGATGCATAAGAGAGGTTAAACCTAGGTCTAAAGTTGTAATGTGGTCAGCCCTAACTCGATCACTAGTTATATGGACAACAAGCCCTTGGACATGACAGTGATCGCTTTGGTGGATGTACTGAACAATAATTGCATGGTCAACAAGTTCATACCATATGGAAAGTCAAATACAAAAACCATGTCAATATTGAAAAAGGTATATGAAGTAATGTATCATCCATAATATATTCTTCCATTAATAACGATGCATTAATAATTTGATGTTAGAAATAAAGAGTGCATTTAGAAAATTGGCTAAAAGATATTTATAGAAATGGTTGGGAAAATTTGTTGACATATATGATATAATATGTACCCCACTTCATCCAAATACATAAAAATAGGGATGAATTGAGGGAGATGAATTGAAGTAGAAAGAGGGAATGAGGCTTGAACAAAATCCATTGGAGGATCCTGCATGCATGAAAATGTAGTTGTAATTATTGGTGGGGTTCCCCATTTTGATTGATCTTTCAAACCCACAAAACTTCCCTATCACAAACTAAAGAACCAAAATTACTACAAACTAGTCATCATAGACTACCATTTGGCTCATAATAATTTTATTTTAATTCACTGATTCACAAACAAGTTAAATGATTAGAAAAATTGAAGATAAATTTTGAAAGAACCAATCAATGACTAAATAACTAGTCAAACTCAAATCCTAGACAATGATAGGCTTGTCAGCCAATAAAACCTAGATAAGTGCTTAAATTACAAGATAATCCACATAAAGTCAATATCTATTGCAAGTTCTTGAATAGAAACAATCATAAACAAGTTAACTTATTAGGCAATAGGGCAAGAAATGGGGTTGTAAGTTGACAGAGCTAAGATTTTTAGTGTAGTTTATGACAATGGGTCTATGTGAAACCCTAACAAATCCAGCCAAGAAAGTATAATATTTGGAAAAGGTGCATAACATAATGGGTAGACAATACCAAGATAAATGTAGTTGTGGCATGTATCAAAACCTTCACTACGCCTAACATTTTACCTTTAGTACCCTTAAATTATGGCCCTAGGTTTTTAGGTAGATATACATGGAGGTAGTTAGTTATATTGGCCAAAATATATCAAGTTATTATGTAACCTAAGTGGAATATTGTTGAACACTAAAATCCAAGTGTGTATAGTTGCATATAAATAAGAAACATTAATAAATGAAGCAATGGAGTAAGAATGTACTTGTAATATATAAAATAAGTTTATCCAAAAAGTTGGTTATATATTAAATGTTAATGCCTTTATATGTTTTATATATTTATATTTAGGTGTATATTTTAAATTTGTTATAGTGAGTAGTTTGCTCACACAGCCAATGAATCATACTCTATTGATTGTTTTATGTTAATGGGAATACAAAAAAAACAAAACAAATTAACTAATGACTGGGCATTTGTAATAGGATAAATCGTAAAGGAAATAGGGAAATAGAAAATTATAAAGGGAAAGGAGATGCATAAAAATGGTGCGGGTTCAAACATAAACCATGGGTTGGATTCAGATAAATATCATGGAACATGGTATTGGTACTTGGATAAAGGAATATGAGTCTGGGAAATAAAAATATAATGGCAAATGAGATATAAAATGGTTTGAAATCAGACATAAATCACTGGTTGGGTACATACATATATCATGGGATAGTGCATTGGTACTAGGATAAAGGGAAAGGAAATGGGAAATAAAAAAGGAAAGAGGGTAAAGGTAAATAGAAATGGGTTGGATTCAGTCACAAACCATGGGTTGGATTCATACATAAATCATGTAATAGGGCATTATTACTATGGTAAAAGGAAAAGTGAATGGGGTAAAAATGGACACATTTGAATAAATAGCCATATTAGAAAAAGAAAATTGGAGCATTGGAGTAGGAATCAGACAAACATTATTTATTTTTGTGTGGAAAATTTGATGTCAACTTACAAGCTCAATCATGTTATATCAAAAAAACTAGGTCATTTTGGTCAAGGTTAAGCATATCCACCAAGTATTATATGAGTTTCACAGTGAGAGCTAATACCTATACAAGGTGTCTGAGAATGAGTTAAGATCACCCACATAATCCTCTATGATTCTAGAAAATTTATAATGATGTATGTATAAGATGAAAAAGGTGTTGTTAGTAAACATATAGGAAGACAACCAACAAAAAATCAGTTTTGACATCATAATGGAGATCATTTGACAGTATTGAAGGCCTTCCTACCTCTCCAAAATCGAAGGAGATCAAGAGTGGTTGCATTATTCTTCTAGGAATATGAGAGAATGTGGATGATGGTGGGTAACTGGAGTGTTGTCGACTTGGTGATCACAAGCCCCAATTTAAATGTTGTTGTTGACCCTTGTTCAAGCTAGGGTTTTGAATCATGCTTTTCATTGATGAGAAGATTGAAGAAGTGGCTAAAGGATGGAGAGAATCAATAAGAAAAGAAAGTTGAATCAAGGAACATGCTTTTTCTCCACCTACTAACCACTATCACACCCATGATGGTAGGGGCATGTGACACCATATTGGGAGACATGATCAATCATGTCATTTGATGAAACCTTAGCTTGATATTTTTGTTTGTAGTCATTGTAGTCATGGAGGGTGGTGGCAGGGCTATGTCGACCATTCACCATCTCTGAGAGGACAAATCCCAATTACATCACCATTGATAACCAGACACTTAATAGTGGAAAGGAGATGAGAATATGATTGATAGAAACACAAAACCAACCCAAATCCGATCGTGTTACAAATGGGTTATGTTTTATTCATTGCATCCAAACACAAAACCAACCCAACTCAGATTGTGTTACACTAACTTGGCAGAAAAAAATACATCGTAGATTGGATCCAATCCTAAACCATATACGGGCTATGGATCCTTGAGAGAGAGGAGAGAGAGTGATCTTCTAGAGAGAGATAGATAGTGATCCACTATGTTCCCCCCTCCACATGGAGACAAAAGATGCTATCCTCATGTCTCTAGAACCAGTTCAATCTGAAAGCTACTACATTCAAGGAGATGTTGATGTCATTGGTAAGGCACAAGGGTTCTTAGAAGACATTGTTGAGAAGATCCAGGGAGGTAAGAGAAAGCTCAATAAGACCCCATAGAGGACGTAGGGAATTTCCAATACAACCTGAGAAAGAAGAGATGCCCAAATAGCATTGAAAAAAACATAGTAGGCTATAGAAGTGCTATTTTGGAGAAGGAAAAATCACATCGCCAGCAATGTCTTGGATGGTGACATTTGAAGGAGTGTAGGGATCCTTGGGTCTACTTTGGTTGTAGAGGAGTAGGTCATAGAGAAAGGATTCACCAAAGAAGGAAGAAACTTAGAGGACCGCCATATCTTTTCAACCACATTTACTTCCCATGTCTAGATGGCACAAGGGGGTCTTGGGGAAGTCTATTGGGTCTTGGATGGAAAGAAAATGACATGGTGGTTTCTATTTAGGGCCGAGAATCAACTAGACATTTCACAAAATAGGTTTTAAAAGAGGTTTTGGTCCTATCCTAGATGATACTAGTTATGGCCAAGCTTGGAGAAAGCAAATCATACCAAATGGCTTGAAGCTCAATGGGTGGTGAATTTTAATGAGAAAAAAACCCCTCCTTTCCATTTTAGACAACAATCTCATAGATTCTCTCTTATGGGCCAGAGATACAGTGGTGGGTAGATGTTCACTAAGACAAATATGTGGTTGATGGAGGTAGATGATGATGGGGTGGCTTGGTGGTGGATCTCGATGGTTGGTCCTCCCCTACACACAAGAGATACAAAGGCTCTAGAATAGATGACCTCCCCTTTTGGGTGGCTGATAGGGGTTTCCTCATGGAAGGAACATCCTCTAGATCTATGAGATCTCCTTTTTCTTTTCAAGGAGTTTGAATAGGATGTCCCTGACCATGTTTCCCTTTTCGTTGGACAACATTTCTAGATCAGACTGATGCCTTTGACCTCCATCTACAAAAGAAAAAATCTTGTATGCTTACGACAGTGAGACATGAGAGGGGGTTGTCGACTGAGGTGTTCAAGGTTGGAACCATTAATCTAATCTCCAATGGGTTCCCACCATTACCACCTTAGACCACACCTATAGCTTTGTCCACTTTTATCCCTCAGGCAATGAAGGGGGTAGGGACACTGGGCAAGCTTCAAGAGAAGAGGTGAACACATAGTTGAGAAATCAGTTCTCTGATTAACCAATAAGAGCATCACTTTGGTACCACATATGGCTAAGGAGGAGGCATGATGTAGTATCTCTTGCCCTTACTCCAATGGTCTAGGAACATGACAAGAAGAAGTATTGTGAGTCAGACCTGGTCTTAGGAGATTTTCTCTTGATAATCCCAAATACCTCTTTTGCTGACATGGGGGATTCCGTATCAAGGATGGTGAGGGATGCTAGAGGAAGATGTTAGAGTGATTATAATACACCAGATATGTTCTTCCTGACTCTATCTCCATTAGACTTGACCATATTGGGAGAGAGGCAATCTGGAATGAAATTTTCTTCAACATCTTTGAGGATGAGATTGAGATCGAGGACACTATGTGAGGACAGAACATATGGAGTGGATATTAAGCATATAAGTTTTTGATGTATTAATTTTCATTTTGGATGTTAGAGGGATCATTGTAAAAGAGACTAGGGGACAGATATGGGTGCCCAAAAGGATCCATAATCATGATGTGGTGGCCAACATGGAGCTCTTTGCTCCTAGTTCTAAGGCTACAATGTTGGGAGTCTGGTTGTGCATTGATTGGAGCTCAAAAAATGGAGACGATGATGTTAAGATTTGGGTGTTCTCATCACAAAATCTAAATCCAAAGGTGTGCAAAACACTGATCTTTTCTCGCGATGGTGTTTTTGGGGTGAGAAGGAGCTACAATCTGCTTCACTAGTGTGTACACAAAGTGAAAATGCATCACTAAGTGATCCCTTTGGATGGATATTCTAGATAAGGCAGGAAGGTAGGAAAACATGTCATTGATAGTTGATGGGGAATTCAATATCATCATATGAGACAACAAAGGGGTTGGGAATAACCCACTAGATCTTGAATAGGTTCGTGACTTCAACGAGTATATCTCAACCATATTCTTCATCTTGAACTTGTTCCAGGCATCTTCATCGAGTGATTTGGACACTACAATTTGCAATTAGATCCATGATTGGTCCAGTTGCAAGAGAATGGGAGTATTTGTCCTCCCATGGGCTTGGGGAGTTATGAGAGTCTCTATACTCACTTAATGCCAATAGAACCCTAGAACCCAAACAGTTTGAATATACTTTATACACCTTGCTATGGGAGGTTGTGAAGGAAGACCTTCTTTCTTTTGCACAAAAATGATTTAGAGGGGAGGAAACCCATAGGGGGTGTTAGAAACAAATATTGTTCGCATACTAAAGGAGGAAAAACCAATGAAGGTTGATGGACTTCAGATTTAAAAGTATTATTAACATATCTATGTGTTTGAATCCAAGCTGGGGAAAGAAGGCTTGCTCCCCTGCTTCCTAGTCCGATATCACTAGAGCATAATGCTTTTGTGGGGGGGGGAGATATATCCCCACAAACATCAAATTGGCCAACATATTATGTCACAACCTTTAATAGAAAGCATATTATTCTTGCAATGTGGTGATTAAGCTAGACATGTCAAAGGTGTTTGACATGGTGGACTGGCGGTTCCTCTGTAGAACTCTTGAAAGTTTGGATTTTATCTAATAAGTAGTAAGCTCCTCTGCGAGATCATCATGGGGTCCTTTTTCTCTTTATATTGGAATGGATCATCATTGGGTTTCTTCATAGCTTTGAGGGAGCCAAAGGGGCCCTCTATCCCCAACCCTCTTCATTCTCATGGAGGAATATCTCATCAGGGTGCTATGATTGGATCTTCATTAGGATCATGTGTATAGGTTCAAGACAAGAGAATTGGTTTTGGTGCCATGCCACTTATAGTTCACTGATGACATTCTTTTGTTTCCAGACAAGTCTGGTGATTTGATCTAGAGATTCAAGGCGTTACTAAAGAACTACACATGCCAGGTGATTAACAACTAAAAATCTTCCTTTATCGCCAACAACAAAAATAATGAGGCTATAAGGGATATGGAAAGGATCTTGGGCTTCCCTTACTGAATCGTCCCTCCGAACTAGCTAGGAATCCACCTTCCTATAGGGTGGGTTCCCATGATGGTCTATTTTTCTAATAAAAATTGGCCATTCTATTCATCCTGTGGCATGGGCTCGATCTTGGGACCTCTCACTAACAAACTGAGTGTCTAATAATCTTGGTGTCTTCTGTTAGACTCCCATGATGGTCTATGACCCTTTGAGGATCAAGGGCCCATAATGGCTTATGACCCCTTGATTCTCAAAGTGGGGTAGGGAATTCTGAGTTAGTAGAGGAAGCTTCTTTGTTTTGGTGTTTGGATCACCTTGATCAATCAAGTCTTGATGTTTGTACCTATTCATTCCCTAGTGGTACTCACAGTTCACAATGGACTACTCAGAATATAGGAGCAGAAGATGGAAAGCTTCTTATGGAATTCTTTGGAGGGGCACTTGAGAAGACAATGGCTCTAATGGGAAAAAATTGCACAACCAAGTGAAGAAGGAGGATTGGGGGTTCATAGACTATTAGTGGTTAGGGACAACCTGCTCCTCAAAATGGCATGGTTTTTTCTTACTGGAGACTCCATATGGGTAGTGTTCTCTAGAAGGATATATTTCTATAGAGAATGGAGCTTGGACAGTCTCCACCCTGCTTGGATCAAGAAAATCTCATTTGCTTCCCCCTATTGGAACTAAGTCTGGGTGATCTACCCCATCCTACTTTATTATTAACTATGGGAGATAGGTGATAGAAAGACTCCTTTTTTATGGAATGGTGGGGGAGAAACTCACTCCTTGAGATATACCTATAGGGTGTGACCCCTGGGGTTGATAACCTGGATCAGATATTCTTCTTGGGTGATGGAAATCGGGATTGGGGAGAGCTAAGAGAATTACTCAATGATGAGTATCTAACTCTGGTAAAGGAGTCCATACACTCCTTAGATACTTGGAATGGCCTAATTTGTGAACCAATAGTGGACAAGGCTTTTACCAAAAAAT
Source organism: Alisma plantago-aquatica (assembly GCA_963693085.1). Lineage (NCBI taxonomy): Eukaryota > Viridiplantae > Streptophyta > Magnoliopsida > Alismatales > Alismataceae > Alisma > Alisma plantago-aquatica. The sequence goes on from OY856409.1 coordinate 1,777,265,332, forward strand.
CCTCCCAGGAGGTTTGCATCCCAAGGAAAACTCACTTCTATATGCCATATGGGTATGGTCAACATCTGTCGTGATGAAAATAATGTCCTTCATCTAGAAAGTCCTATATGGAGTTATTCTAGTGGATGCAAGAATTTATGAATGCTTGATTCGAATCACATCAAAGTGTGAATGTTGTATGGAGGGTAACTTGTAGTTCCAGGACCTCCTTTTCCTGGAGGGCAATCTAGTATCTTTCATGTGGAGAAAAGTCGACGAGATCCTAGGGAGAGACCTATTGAAGGGTGAAAACACCATGTCCATGATCCAACTCTACTGGTTGTGGAACAATGACACCACGCTAGGGGGGTTTTAAGGGGTATCATCCCCCCTCTATTTTAACTGTAGATAGGAGTTCAAAGGTACATAAGGAGGTTAGATGGAGAATTCACAGTTTTAACTTTAGTTTGGGAGAATATAAAGAGAGTTGATGTTGCAACATGGTGTAACAAGATCTTCATGAGTGAAGAGAATCAAGGGAACAAACCATATTCTCCTTTAGGGATTATCTACACACACAATCACCACACAACCCCCTTTAGGGATAATACAATGGCCTCTACCAGAGAGAAGGAGACACAAACTCCACTGGAGTTTCTGCCCATGTACAAGAGTGGGAGAAGAGCATAAGTAGTTGTAGGGGATTGATTTGCAGAAAGGATGGAGATGCCTTTTGCCATTCACATCTATATTGGGCCAGTCAGCAGAATTGAGTATGGTTTACATGATACTCTACACGTGCAATATCTGTAGAGTAACCAAGATCAGACCTGACATCCTTGAAGTGGATGCCCCATATATCCACATCATCTGATCAAGTAAGGGCATGTTTGGTTTATAGGATTCTGCTGGATTATTAAGAATACAAAACTTTTGTCATCCTGCATTAGTTTTTTGCGGGGTTTTACAAATGTAGTAATATACAATTTTATGTTTGTTTTATGCGGAAAGCATTTTGGGCTCTCGTCACATGCGTGAATAAATCATAGCAGGTTCGGTTGGCAGCAGGCGTGTGGGACCACTAATATAACTGACATTCACGCGGGTAGACTGTTCCGTCGTTCTGGATCATGGCGTCCAGCCATTTTGAAATGTAAATCATTCTCCAGCACTTACTGCATGCCGAGGGATTGCTTTATTTCTCTTTTTTTTTTCTGCTCCATCAAATCGAACATAGATTTTCTAGTAATGGATTCATGATTACAATCCAATACAGTTGGACACGGTAAACCAAACGTGCCCTAAGGGAGAAACCCTCTATATATAGTGAAAGGAAGTCAATGACATCCTTGTATAGATGGATGAGGGGCCAACCATTTTTTCACTCATTCCTAAAGAGATTAAAACATGGACCAAACACTTGATGAACATGCCCTACTTTATGAAATGCTTCTAGAGACTTCGGATCACACTCTTATAAAGAATATGATAGAGACTTTTTAGAAAGATAGGAGAGGATATGTTTATAAAAGGATATACACTATAGAAACATAGCACATATGAGAGAATGTATGATAGTTAGATCAGTATATGTTGAGGGTATACCTAGGGAAATTAATGTATACGTTCCTAGATTTTTTGGCTAGAGAGTTTAGTTTTTTGTTAAGAGATGTCCAAGTGTTTTTCTTCCCTTGGTCACATATGTATGAGTGAGTAATTTTTCTCAAATAGGAGATGATATGAATGTTATATCCCAATTATTATAAAAAAGGAGTCCATCTATATGTGGTGGTTTTGAGACCTAATATTGAATTTTTTTTGTCGTTATCACAAGAAAGAAAACATATTTGTTTATTACCAGTTATCATATTATCATTTTATTCGGGTTGGTTTGTGTGGTAAAGACAAAAGGGGTTGTGTCTTGAGTCTTAAAATCACTACATATAGATTTTCCTTGTAGAAATAAATATATATACATATAGATAATTTTTACCAAAAATATCATTGGGTAATATTATGATCTATATATAGTTTATGAAGTAAATGTATAGGACTGTGCTAAAAGAATGTTGAAAAAAAACCCAAAAGAGAACATTTTACTAAAAATATTTTAGGATGTAACACTCTTAGAAAAATAATACCCAATATAGCCCATTTTAATGTGGCCATTTTCATATATGTATGGAGAAAATAAAAACTCACTTGAAGATTTTAAATAAAAATATAAAAAAAGAAAGCGCTAAATAGATTGGTGCTTTCACCTTGAACGTAGATGCAATAGCGCCAATCCATTTAGCATTTTGACCTTTCTTTATTTCTAATGGAAAGATCCAAATCACTTGGTATTTTCACTCAGTCCATTTAGAAAGTGCCACTTTGCTAGTGTTTTCTCACCAAAGTGGGAACTATAAATTTTTATTTTTATTTTTGTGTACCATTTTGGTTTTGTGTTGTTATGTCATATCTTCCTTCTCACAAAACTAAATTGATACATGTAAGATGTTCCAACTGAAAATTTTTCTATATAACTATCACTTCAGACCAAAAATATGTATATGTGTTAGTTTGTTAGACGAGAGTACATGGACATAAAAAATACGTAGCCTACATGCTACTAAATGTGGCATCCAATTCTGTTTGGATGAGGAACTTAATGTGTTTTAAGGGGTCAAGGTGTACCCCACAAACAAAGAAAATAAGCTATATGTATATTAAAATACCATGTACATAATTGATTAGTGTTTGTGTTATTTAATCATTGTTTCTATTCATGGACATGTTGTGTCTAGTTTAATCTAGATATAGACATTTTTATATCCAGGAATACAAGTAAGAATTTAGAAGAGAACATAGATTATAGTAGATTGAGAACATTATAAATAGTACAAAAATGAATATTCTATTGAACTATTTCTCTAATATATCAAAACTTGCATTTTCTTATATCTCTTTATAGGCATTTCTTGTGATACCATCAATATGTATATACATGTAAAACCATCCTATCTTTTTATCATAGTAAGATATGAAAATTGATTATAAAAGAATAATTTTGATCATATGAAATTTAAAACATGTTTTGATGTGAACAAATTTAATCTAGTAAGAATATGTGTATTATAGCCTAATAGCTATAATTCATAACTTGGACAAAAATGAGTAATTTTGGAATATTGTGCATTGAAACAAGAAGGTCATTTGCACAATTCTCATACATATGTACTTTTAGAATTTAAAATATAATTGACCTTCCAATAAAATTGTGAATGAATAAGATTACAAATTGAAAAGAGAATAAAATATAATACAAAAGGAGGAGGATTTCATGAAAATAAGATAGGATGAGACTTCAATATGTGTTTATATGAGCCAAGTTAATTTCCATAAAGGGAAGCATATGCACTTCCCCGTCATTCTTACACTTTTACAACATGGTTTCTGACTACAGATAATGGTCTAATGTATGGAGTTCCAGAATGATAAAGGTGAGACATTTTATAGTAGATGATTATTTATGAGTGATATGTATATGTTGTTTTCTAATATTTCTCTCTACTATAAAAAGTTTTTTTTAATCTTTTTTCTCTAAGAAATTGAATATAAGCTACCCAACAGAAACATACGAACTAAGAGCATCCAAACAACTTCTGATGATGTTAATGATATGTTCTAATACAAACACAAGTATATATGTTATCTCCAAACCACCCATATACTTTTCATGGTGTTAATGATTCGATATTTTGGACCGTCCTATTATAGTTCCACTACACCATGTTGTATCTCTAGAGATCTTCCTTCTCATTAAACTAAATTTGATGCATGTGATATGATTCAACTAGAGATTTTCTAATCAATAGATAAGTTTATATACAATATGATCCATGTTAGCTTTTATGACAGGGAACCGTGCATGTCAAAGAAGTGTGTCACACTAACATTTATGAGCCAACATGATAGAAAAGTTGCAATCCAGTTTTTCTTAAACGAGGCACTCCATGGTATGCAAGATGTGATAGATTAAGAAGGTGAAGGTGTGCTCCACGAACTAGTCAAAGAAACTAGTTATATATATTTTTTACTCTCTCTATTCTTGTACTTGTAATATCATGGACAGTTTTGTGTCTAATCAAATTTGGACATAAAGGTTTTTATGTGTTGGAATACAACTAAGAGTTGATAACATCAATTTTGATGCACTTTTAATAGCCTTTTACATAATAAAGATCAAGAGAAATAATGTTTAGATGTTTACTTTTACCCATTTTTACTCTACTACACTTAAATGATAAAACTCCAATCCTGTGTTGATGAAATTTGAAAGAATTAAGTGCATTTCCAATGAAATTGACAAAGTCTAAAAGACCTTGTTTCAAACAATCGACCAACTGGTTGACAAGATAATAGGTCGCCAAAAGGGCCTGATGACTCAAGATAGACATACTCATAGAGCACCAACTTGTCAGATTAAAGAACCTTGACAACCATCTATCAGAGTAATGAATGTCGAGAAAAAGAGAAAGTTTCATTCCTTTCGATTAGACATCAACAGTCCATCCTACCAACACCAATAGATTCTTTTCGGTCCAAAGCTATCAAGCCAATCCTTGACACAACTGTCAAACATTGGATCCTCAAAACCCCCATCAATTGTTCTGGCGATAGCCACATCGATAGCACTGTCAATGTGCATAAGACAACTACTGAGGAATCACACCGACAAACAAATCGACATCCTCGGTTGACGTCATCACATTGACAAATTCCCTATAAAGAAGAAATTTTTCAATGATAAGAAGAGATCGATAACATGATTTTACCATGCGTATAATGCAAGTGCACGCGTCAGAGTAATATAGGCCTTTGTGAGGCCCGAGTCGAACACAGGGACACTGGACTATCAGTAGACTACTTACTAACTACTCGCGATCAGCTAGACCGATTAAAAGGTTTTGAGAGTTAATTGAAAAATAAATAAAAAATAAAAGAAAACAAAGCAATCGATTAAATGTTGAGTTTAATCAATTTAGATGGGAATCTTTAGGATTGTGGTTTCACCGCAGGTTCTCGTTGTATTTATTTCTATATAGTTAATCAAATTTTTCTCTCATTCCAGGTAGTGGCCTATAGTCAGAATTATTCACTGTCGTGATACAATTCACTATATAAATCTAGGTCGGTTCCACGGTCATATTAACCTATACCCTAAACTAGGTGCATGAAGACCAAACTCTGGGTTTCCACCACTGACCGTACATCACCTTGTTCAAGGGATTTATTAATTAATGTGAATTTCGTCTCTTTTCAACCGTTAATTCTTCTTTCAAAGCAATTAAAGGCATTAGATTATCATTAAGGTGATCAATCATAATGTAATAATGGAGAAAAAAAATCATACCACGGATTTAAGAGACAAAATATGAATTCCTATGATAAAAACGTCATACAATGATTACCCGGGCTACACCCGGTCCTAAAGACAAATGGGATTAGCCCCACATGTTCATCTCAATGAAAGACATGATGGAAGAAGGGGAAAACATGGAGAAATGTGAATGAGAGTGATGTGAACCCCTAAACAGAGGAGATCCAATCGTTCCTTGACATAGAGTACGCGATCTATAGCCTACCGGTAGTGGAATTCATCTTCTGCGGCTCTCAGAATGATCGGGGTGTAATTTTGGACTCCGTTCTCTTCCCCACACCTCCTCGGGACTTGTGCAACGGCTAATGATGTGATCTTCTGCTTAGGGCTGCCGTCATTAGGTATATGGACCACTTTTGGTCGCCAAAAGATCACCACCGTCCGATCAAGATCGATATGAAACAAAACATATCCAGACGCTGTCGATACCATCGACGTGGGTCGATGGTATCGACCCGTCATAGTATCAGCAAGTTCTCTTCCCTTATCTAACGCTCTGCCTGATGCAGACTCGATACCATCGACGCGGGTCGATGGTATCGACCTCTTTAGGCGTCAGTTTTTTCACCATTCTGACGCTGAAGCTGTGCAATGTCGATAGTATCGACTTTTGTGTCGATAGTATCGACCAGCTGATTGCTGGCTCAATGTAAGTATATCGCTACTATTGACCTCCCAGTCGATGGTACTGACTCTGCTTGGCTCCTTGCGGCTGTCTCACTGTGATTGTTTCGATACTATGGACAAATGTCTATGGTATCGACAACTGTGTATATTCGTTTTTCCTGAAATTGAAAGACAAAGCCGAATCAGCTATGCTAAAACCCATTATTATTATCGTTTATAATCAAAAAGATAAAATATGAGAGATTTGATACAAAATGAGATTATAGACTACATCAAATGAATCATGCAATACTAACCACAAAAGTGACTAACAAACACACAAAACACATGTAAAATAAGTCTATAAAAGTGACTCAAAATCATCACATCATACTCCCATAAGATTAAACATTGCTCGTCCTCGAGCAGCAGAACTATAGAATAAAATTGTGAGGGTCACCTAAAGAACATACTATCACAACAGACATTGAGATATGATCCCCACCAGACATTCACATACCGGCCCTTACTGACCACAGAATGATAATTACCATCTAGGCGACAATGATCATCCATAAGCGATATACACCCCAATATTGATGAACACTATCAAATAAGGCAGTTAATATAATAAAATCCTCCAGTTCAGGCTTGGTGCATCTTTGTGATCTCTATCTGCGTTGCTCGTTTCCTAACTACCATCTAAATGGAAGCAGATCTCCCGATATTAATGAATGAAGAGATAATCATGGGTGGCCTACCAATTAGAGCAATGGGTGGATGGAATAGGTGGCTATGGAAGAAATTGAAGCATATAATAGTCAATCATGCAATACAAAAATTAATGCCCTATCATGATGAAAAATGCACGTGAAAATGTCCTAATGCTATATTTTAGGTGGAATGATGCATGTACTATCATTCTATCCCAATGAGAGACAGAATATCTACAAACCTACACATGTGCTTGCTCTTCTTATTCTGCATATGAACAAATTCCTTTCTCCCTCTGATCTTCATGTTTTTTTTAAAGCCCTTATCTTGCTTAATAGAACAAGATGAAATTTTCAATATCTTTCTCTTGGGCTTATTAACATATCTATTATTTTTTTCTCTTTTTTTTAAGACACAAAGAGTATGAAATAAGTCCTTTATTCACAGAAGAAGCAAAGCACATCATTGTATAGGATGATTAAAGTTATGCAAAATGCAACTAAAATGACATTGACATGCACTCTAAAATTTGTGAATGTAGGATTATAATGAAACTTTTTTTTTCTTTCTTTTTAATGCAACAAAAGTGAACACTAACTACAATGCAATCTTAACTACATGTAATGCAACCAAAAGATGAAAAACTGTATTTTGCTCCCAATTCTTATGGTGGAGTGTTAAATAAGATGAAGTGGATAGATCATAAGATTAATTTACATAACCATTGGAAGATATTATATGTCCCTCCTTACTGACATGTGTAAAATCAGGAGGTTTCTCTCTCTTATTTCAGATTAAAATCTCATTACCATTTGATCAGTTCAGGCTCAACATCTAATTTTGTCCACTTTTCTTGAATCATATGCATGTACAGTTGTGATTTTATGTTTTAAAGTTGACAAACCCAATTATTTTCATAAGTTATATGCTCAAATTCAAACAAAGCAAGCTTGCAAATTCATTAAAATTTTTCACATTGACCCCTGACTCCCATGTGACAAACAAAGAGATGACACATTAAATTAGACATCCACGATTACACTAGATAGAATGTGGATCCTAAAAACTATGAAAATTTCTAGAATAAAAGAAAATGCAATAATTGATAAAAACTAGAAATAAAGATAGAAAAAGATAGAAATTGTTCCATCTCCCCCCCTAAGCTTGAATTCGACTATGGCCTCATAGTAAAAAACAATCTTAACAGGTGGAACAGTGATACCCTTCATTGTTCAGGTGGTGGGTACTGTGGGGCGGTGGGATCCCATGATGGATACTGCTCCTGGAAACTTGGATCATGCGGGGGCATGGGCGGCGGTTGCGGATATCCCCCGAAGTAATTCTGGCGCCAGTAATGATTGTAGAATGGTTGTTGCTGCATCTCCATCCTATGCAACCTATCATGAATATTTTCTTGGTTCGTGAGGAGGAGGCACTCATTCTCGTAGATGGCCTGCTGATTTAGGAACAGTCGGTTCATAGTCTCTTGAATATCGGCAAAAGAAGCAGTGTGTTGCTGCTGGGTCTGCTGAATCTCTTGCAACATTGAGTACATCCCCTGCATAGAGTAGACATCCTCTCCTTGCTGAGAGGGCTGAGGTGGCAGAGGGTGTGAAGATGATGATGCACCCGAGTGGAAGCTGGGATGCTTTTGCGGTGCCACTCATGCACGAAGAGGAATGAAAGCCTCCACTTCCTCTTCTTGCTCATCACTGTTGTCATTGTCATTGTCATTGTCATTACCGTCATCTTCTTCGTCGGAGTCGTCGATGGAGATGATGGGCCACCGAAAGTGTTGAGCTTCCTGGATGTTGAAGATGGGATCTGGAAGCACACACTCCTGGTACTCCTGGTTGACATGACACTGTGCATAGGCCACGCCATCACAGAGCGTAAGAAGGTTGGAGCTGTGTAGATGATGCAGGTTGACTTTATTCCTATTTGACAGTGGAGTGAGTTGGGAAAAATCCAACCTGAGATATAGAGAAAGTGATGTGATAAGCCCCCCAAAATGGATAGGAGCTTTTCTTGTACTCCTCCACGCGGCCAGCACACACATCAAGAAAAATGCACCCCAATTGAGCTCTTCCCATTTCAGCAACTTATACAAAAAGAACAAGTCCATCTCCTAAAACTTACAGAGAGAAAGATTGCCTCGAGCAAACAGAGTAGTGCACAGTATGCGATGTAGAATCCGCACAAATGGATGCTTGAAATCCGCTACAGCTGCATTATGATAGCTGACGGACTTGCCTGGAGGCGTGGTCACCAGCTGGGCAAAGATCTCATCATAATCTGTCAGGTTGGCTGACCTCCTGTGTTGATTTAGAGAATGGTACCAGTTGTAAATTGCATTGAACTGTTGGAGGGTGAGGTTGTAATTGTTGTTGTACAACCGGAAAGAAATGCGGCCCTTGATCCATTCCCGATCGGTGGCGATGAGGTCGTTAGGCACGACGCATATATCCAATGATGCCATAAACTCTGCCACCAGTTCCTTGTATGTCGGCCACTCGCCGAAAAGGGGAGGTTGTCAGCATGGTACGAGACCTCATCAGACCTCCTTCCTATATGTTGCACTTGCCCCTGTAGGACGTAGGTGATGTTAGCTTCGAGCCCGAGGTCATGGACCATGGTCCGATTGACATATCGGGTTGGCTCGATTTTCCACTTGAGAAACTCCTCGTGTATCTTCCTTACTTCTGTCATGGGTGAACAATCCTCAGACGAGGAATCGAGCCAGGTGGTGGAGGAACAAATGTCGCAATCTCCATCGGGGCCATCCTTGAAGAAGAAGCTCCTTCCGTCCACACCATCATCACAGAGAGAGAGGGGAATAAGAAATAGAGCTCGGTGAAGGTCGTAGAAGATGATCTCTGCTCGGTGTAGAGCTCGGTGAAGATATCCCAATCCTTGGATGCTTGATGAAGGCCTCCGGTCACTCCACAATGCACAAAGCACAAGTGGAAGGAAGAAGCTCTGAAGGTGTGAAGAAAATTGAGAAACAACCCTTCCTTTTATAACTGATTTCGTCGTTGCTGCCGCTCTTTCGATACCATCGACGGGGGTGTCGATGATATCGACACCTGTAGAGTAATCTGTGTCTTCACTACTATCGACGGTTGTCGATTGCTTGATGTGGTGGCCTGGATCGATGACGCGTCGATACTATCGACATGGGTTGATGGTATCGACCCATCCCACATATCAACTTCCTTGATTTGGCATCCGCCGCTGATTTCTTCTCGTGGATCGGTGACGTGTCGCGTCGATACTATCGACGGGTGTCGATGGTATCAACTTTGTGTGGTTTGAATACCCTCGTGAGGCCCATACACCGCTTCTTTTCCGTTGTCGTTTCGATACCATCGACAAGGCCATCGATGGTATTGAGATCACTGAGATGAATTCATCTGTAAATCTTCAGGGATCCCACGAGTATCGACTTCGTAGTCGATACTATCGACCCGAGGCTATATTTTTCTTCAAAGTCGCTGATGGTATGTCGATACCATCGATGAGGCTATCGATGGTATCAACCTAGAAAATTTTTTGCAGTCGCTTCCCTATACCCATGTCGCTACCATCAACCCTGTTGTAGATGGTATCAACTCTGTCTCAGTACTACACACTGAACAAACGATTAAGGTATCATTTTTATACTAAAAACGAAATTAAATAAAACTAACTTGTAAATGTGAAAGAAAATGAAAGAACTACCAATGGTTGGGTTGCCTCCCAACAAGCGCCCTTCTTTAACGTCTTAGACTAGACAAAATTGAGCTCATCATTCATCTTTAAGTGCTATGAGTTTAACCAGATGCACTTTCCTCGTGTAGTCCTCGCCAAAGTACAACTTCAACTGCTAACCATTAACTAGAAACATCGTCTCTCCATCACAAACCATGATGGCACCATGCAGTCATACTTCTTCCACAACAAAAGGTCCACTCCACCGGTATTTCAATTTCCCGGGATGCAGCTTCAACCTCGAGTTGAACAATAACACACGATCTCCCTTTTTGAAAACACACACTTGAATGTGCCGATCATGAATTAGTTTTGTCCTCTCTTTGTAAATCCGCAAGTTTTCATTGGCGTTCATCCTTAGCTCATCTAACTCATTGAGCTCAAGCATTCACTTCTTCCCTACCTCATCATAAGTCAAATTAAGTTTCCTTAGCGCCCAGTGCGCCTTGTGTTCCAGCTCTACTGGTAAATGGTAGGCCCACCCATAAACCAACCTAAAAGGCATAGTGCCTATAGGTGTCTTATATGCGGTCCTATACGCCCATAATGCATCCGATAGCAAAACACTCTAATTCTTTCTTGTCAAAGCCAATGTGCACTCCAAAATTTTCTTAATTTCCCTATTTGACACCTTGACCTGCCCTTGTGTTTGCGAGTGATACGAGGTACCAACATTGTGTTTCACCTCATACTTTCTCAATAACACATAAAACTTTTGATTCTAGAAATGGGTGCTTCCATCGCTAATAATCATCCTTGGCACATCGAATCTACAGAAAATGTGATCTTTTACAAACATGCACACTACAACAGTGTCGTTAGTCCTTGTGGGTATTGCTTTTACCCACTTTGATACATAATCAATAGCAAGTAAAATGTATAAATTAGAATTCGAGGACACAAAGGGACCCATAAAATCGATGCCCCCACAAATCAAATACCTCAACTTCTTGAAACACGTTGAGGGGCATCTCTTGCCTCTTGGAAATATTACCTGCCCTTTGACAGGAGTCACATCTTTGCACATAGTCATAGGCATCCCGGAAGAGTGTAGGTCAATAAAGACCACTCTCTAGCACCTTGGCCGCCATTCTTGAACTCGCATGATGACCACCAGTTGGTAGTGTGTGACAATGACTAAGTACACTGTCATATTCTATCTCTGGTACACACCTGCGCAAAATGCCATCCCTGCATTGCTTCAACAAGATGGGATCATCCCAGAAATAATATCTCAAAGAATGGAAATTTTTCTTTTTCTCTTGATAAGTCCAATCATCTAGGATTATTTTACAGGCAAGATAATTAACAACATATGAAAACCATGAATCCTTCGATTTTACAGAAAGGATTTGCTCATCAGGAAATGTCTCGGTAATGGGTATATTAATATCCTTCTCATCTATCCATTCTAACCTAGACAAGTGGTCCGCCACCACATTCTCAATTCCCACCTTATCCTTGATTTCAATGTCAAATTCTTGTAACAATAAGATCCACCTAATCAATCTAGGTTTGGCATCTTTCTTTTCCATCAAGTATTTTATGGCGGTGTGGTCCGTCCATACCACAACTTTTGACCCTACCAAATATTGCCGAGATTTTTTGAATGCAAAAACGAGGGCGAGAAGTTCTTTTTCAGTTGTGGTGTAGTTAATTTGTGCCTCGTTTAAAGTCTTAGATGCATAGAAAATTACCGCGGGTTTGTTCTCAAAATGCTGCCCAAGAACAGCCCCTACTACAAAATATGAAGCATCACACATGAGCTCTATAGGCTTTGTCCAATCTGACATTTGAACAACCAGTGCATAAATTAACTTTTCCTTCAGTACATTAAAAGCATGCAAGCATTTTTCATTGAAATCAAACATCGCATCTTTCTCCAGCAGTTCAGACAATGGTTTAGCAAATATTGAGAAATCTTTGATAAAGCGGAAATAAAATCCTGCATGATTGAGAAAACTCCTTACCCCTTTAACCGAATTAGGTGGGGGTAATTTCGAAATAACCTCAATCTTTACTGGATCCACCTCCAGCCCCTTACTAGACACCTTGTGTCCAAGCACAATTCCTTCACTAACCATCATATGACACTTTTCCCAATTGAGAACAAAATGTGTTTCCTCACATTGTTGTAAAAATTTATCCAAATTGTACAAGCACTCATCAAATGACGCACCATAGACAGAAAAAGCGTCCATGAAAACCTCTAGACAACGCTCAACCATATCAGAAAAATAGTGAGCATGCAGCGCTGAAAAGTAGTTGGTGCGTTACACAGACCAAAAGGCATACGGCGATATGCGAATGTTCCATAAGGATAAGTGAAGGTAGAATTTTCTTGGTCCTTAAGATCAATAGAGATCTGATTGTAGCCGGAGTAGCCATCTAAAAAAAATGAGATCGACCCGCTAGTCGCTCTAAGATTTGATCGATAAATAGAAGAGGAAAATGATCTTTTAACATAGTAGAGTTCAATCGATGGTAGTCAATGCACACACGCCACCCGGTTACCAATTGGGTCGTGACCGGCTCATTTAACAAGTTGTGAGTGACAGTAATTCCCCCCGTTTTAGGGACTACCTGTGTGGGGCTTACCCACATCAAATCGGAGATAGCATAAATGATGCCTGCAGAAAGGAGCTTGATCACCTCCTTCTTGACGACCTCCATCATGCTCGGATTGAGTCGTCATTGTGGCTGAATCACAGGTTTGGCTCCTTCCTCGAGCCGGATCTTGTGCTGACAAAGTGTAGGGGAAATCCCCTTGATATCCACAACTGACCACCCGAACACGCAATTGTGGTTGTTCAGCATGATCATCAATTGCTCTTCTTCATCGACACTCAGATATGCCGAAATAATCACCAGTAGTCTTTCACCATCGGCTAAGAATGCATACTTTAAATGTGGAGGCAGTGGCTTCAGTTCTAATTCTAGAGGACTGATCAATGATGATTGAAGCGGTGGTGGGAGTGGCACAAGATCTTCATAATACTTGGCATAATAGCACGGAAGCACTTGAAGCATCTTGACACATTCTTGTAATGACTTGCTTCTCATCCAGTCATGCATTATGTTGACAAGGCAAGCTTCAAGGGGTAGTTCTGGATATGCGTCAAGGACATAACTTGCTATTGCATCATCTTCAGTCGACAGAGGAATTCCCTCCTCTTCATCATTTGGAAAACCCACAGCTCTGGAAAGAGAAACAACTTTAGTCTGTTCCATAATGTCTACAGCCAGTGTCCCCTTATCAACCTTGGTCATTACATGAGCCATATCTAGAAATGGCTACCCTAGGCAAAGAGAAATGTTCTGATCAAAATGTTTCACCATGCGACACTGGTCCTTTGCCTTTGATTGTGTTGTATTCATGGGCATAACCATTTCAAATCAGTCATACGCGATTCCCAATGTGAGACGACCTCTTCCCATTTCGAGTATCATATTTGTCGTAGCTTGGAAGGGTCTTCCAAGGAGTATCTCACTCCCTTGGTCATCTTGCATTTCCATTACCACAAAATCTGTTGGAAACACAAACTTGTCAACTTTAACAAGTACATTTTCACAAATGCCATATGGCTTTACCACATAATTATCTTCTAGTTGAATCATCATGTTGTTATGTCTCGATTCTTTCAGTCCCATATTCTTGAAAGTAGAAAGAGGCATCAAATTAATACTTGCCTCGGAGTCACACAATGCTTCACCGAATTTCACCTTACCGATGTAACATGAAATATTGAAGCAGCTCAGATCTTGCCTTTTTGGTGGTAATGTGCCCATAATGAAGGCGCTCACTTGTTCCTTAAGAACCACCACTTTAGTATCAGGAATCTTCCTCTTCTTTGTAATTATAACTTTTAGAAACTTGCCATAGGAGGGTATCTGCTCTATTGCTTCTAACAGAAGAATGTTGACAGAAAGTTTCCTAAATCTATCTAGGAACTTCTTGAACTGAGCATCCACTTGTTTATCCTTCAAACCATTTGGATACGACACTGGGACAGTCTGTGCCCTCTGATGTGGTGGCACATATGGTGTCCTCTTTTGAGTTTCTTCCTCAGTAATGGGTTCTGGTGTGGCTTCCTCTACCGCATCCTCGATCGGCTTTGTGATTGTAACCTCCTCTATGGCCTCACATGTAGTTTCTGGCTGGGGTGTGCTCGGTTCATTGGCCATGGGGTTTAAAATCTTCTTTCCACTCCATAGTAGAATTGCCTTGGCTTGTTGATTTCCTCCTGGAACATTTGTATTTCCGGGAAAACCTAGCTGTGTTGGCTTTTTTAGATTTGCTATCTCAGCTACCATCTATGCTAATGATGTCTCCATAGTTCTCATATGAGCCCCATGACTTTGTAAAGTTTGTCCAAATTGATTCATAAATTCTCCTTGTTGCTTGATCTACTGGCCAAACGTGCTCATTAGTTCTTAATTCTTCTTGATTACATGATTGAGCAACTCATTGCTCTTGTCCTCTACTGACAATTATGGTTTGGCATCGGGTTCCTACAGGAAATTGTTTGGGTCCTTCCATGAAATTTTTTTATCTTTCCACCAAGAATAATCATTGTTTCTGAACCCCTGTTGCTGGCGCATAAATTTCACTTGTACCTCATCATCAGATTCTCTGTCTTCCTTTTCTAGCAGTTTCTTGGCTAATAAGTCCATCTTCTCATTCAGCTCTTTGATGGCCTTTAACTCGACTGTGACTCATACCTGCTCTGGTGTGTCTCTATCACCCCATGATTGCTTTCTAGCCATGTTGTTCAATATTTCCCAACACCTAGTGCCAGTGTTGTCCAAGAAGAAACCAGAACCTACTGAGTCTAGATTGCTCCGGTCGTGCTCATTCAAAGCAAAGTAGAAGATCTTCACTTGTTTTTCCTTATCTATCTCGTGATGTGGACACTTCTGCAGCATTATTTGGAAGCGCTCCCACATCTCAGAATATGTCTCGCCAGCCCTTTGATAAAAATTGTGGATTTTCCGTACTAAGTCATTGGTTTTCTCTGGTGGAAAGAATCTCTCAAAGAAAACCTTGATCATTTGATCCCACATTTCAACGGTCTCATCATCTAGGTTATGCAGCCTTTCACGTGCATTACCTGCAAGAGAGTTGGGAAACCGCTTCAGATACAGTGTCTCCTGTGGAAACCTATCTATCTGGATCATATCACAATTTTCCATGAAAGTGCTGATGTGTGCAACAGGGTCTTCATTCTTCAGCTCATGGAATGCTTGAGACTTGACCAAGTTTATCAGTTCTAGATCAATCTTATAGGTTGGAATGTTGACTGCCTATTTTTTTATCGCCCCCTTTGATGCTGATGAGGAAGAATCCTTTATCTTCTCCCATATTGTCTGTTCTTCTACCATGGATTCGGGTTCAAAGTCTGAATCTATGTCCTCAGGTTGATCGTGAATATTATTCTCTTCGTCATCTGATCCCAACAGTGGAACCTCTGGTGATGGCAGTGTGTAGTCTGTGCTATGCGTCCTCACCATGCACTGGTACCTGCAAGGTAAGAAATTTGATTCAGTACAATGCTAGATGATTGCTAAATACGAAAGAGAAACGATGAATTTCAAAAATAATAATAAAAAAAGTGTCCTAGAGTGGCCTCTTGTAGCACTCGTAGTGTCGACAGTTGCCGTGTCCCCGACAACGACGCCAAAAACTTGACACGATTTTACTGTGCGTGTACCGCAAGTACACGTGCCAGAGTAATATAGGCCTTTGTGAGGCCCGAGTCAAACACAGGGACACTAGACTATCGATAGACTACTTACTAACTACTTGCAATCAGCTAGAACGATTAAAAGGTTTTGAGAGTTGATTGAAAAATAAAAGAAAAATAAAAGAAAACAAACCAAATGATTAAATGTTGAGTTTAATCAAATTAGATGGGAATATTTAGGATTGTGGTTTCACCGCAGGTTCTCGTTGTATTTATTTCTATATAGTTAATCAAATTTGTCTCTCATTCTGGGTAGTGGTCTGTAGTCAGAATTTTTCACTGTCGTGATACAATTCACTACCTAAATCTAGGTCGGTTCCATAGTCATAGTAACCTATACCCAAAACTAGGTGCATGAAGACCAAACTCTGGGTTTCCACCATTGACCGTACATCACCTTGTTTAAGGGATTTATTAATTAATGTGAATTTCGTCTCTTTTCAACCGTTAACTCTTCTTTCAAAGCAATTAAAGGCATTAGATTATCATTAAGGTGATCAATCATAATGATATAATGGAGAAAACAAAATCATACCACGGATTTAAGAGACAAAATATGAATTACTATGATAAAAACGTCATACAACGATTACCCGGGCTACTCCCAGTCCTAAAGACTATGGGGATTAGCCCCGCATGTTCATCTCAATGAATGACATGATGGAAGAAGGAGAAAACATGGAGAAATGTGAATGAGAGTGATGTAAACCCCTCAACGGAGGAGATCCAATCATTCCTTGATGTAGAGTACGCGATCTATAGACTTCTAGCGGTGGAATTCGTCTTCTACGGCTCTCGGAACGGTCGGGGCATGATTTTGGACTCTGTTCTCTTCTCCACACCTCCTCGGGACTTGTGCAGCGGCTAAAGATGTGGTCCTATGCTTAGGGCCGCTGTCATTAGGTATATGGACCACTTTTGGTCACCAAAAGATCACCACCATCCGATCAAGATCGATCTGAAACAAAACATATCCTGACGGTGTTAATATCATCGACGTGGGTCGATGGTATCAACCTGTCATAGTATCGGCAAGTTCTATTCCCTTCTCTCACACTCCGCCTGATGCAGACATACCATCGACGCGGGTCAATGGTATCGACCCCTTTAGGCGTCGGTTTTGTCACCATTCGATATAGAGGTAGAGGAATTTGTTGAACGAACCACACTCCTTCATATACGTCAGGAGTCCATTGATGAAAAGGGGCTGGGGAAAGCTTGAACCCAATTCCTATAGTCAATTTGGAAAATGTTGGCAAGTCAAATGTGCCATAAAAAGGGATGTGTTTTAACCTTTGTACCAGACATTATATTGATGCAACGGCAAAAGATTGATCTAGCTTAGCTAATCCTATTCCTCATACTAGAAGAAAATAAAAAAAAGGTGGGGCATTCCGAGAATCGATCACCATGTCTAGATCTGCCAATCCAACCTATCGACCTCACTCCTTGATGGCTTCATTGTCGTCACCATCGATCTGAAGGACCTTTTTATTTCAAGCCAAAATAAAAAGGAGGAGGAAGCTTGTCGACACTCATGTCGATCGTCGGGACCTCAACCAAGAGGTTGGTAGATTGATCATTCAATATACCCTTGTATCAATCTCCCTATTCCCCTTTCTTTATCTTGATTTATTCTAGTTGTACTCTTTTCATTTCTTTAGTAATGTGTGGTTAAACCCCATAACTTCAGTTGGGAGTAGCTGTCCGGCCCTCCCAACTATGTAGTTGTTCATCCTTCTATTTTATGGCATGTGTTCTTCAAAGTTTTGTTCTCATACTCTTATTTTACTGCGTTGATTGATGATTAGCTACCCTCTTCTAATGTATTACATGAATATTGTTTGAGAGAATGATTTCAACTAGATCTGGAGTATAGAATAGTCAGGATGCATCAGAGTGAGGAGTTGCTATACCAAAAGTCATATAGTTTTTCCTTGACCTTTTGGTTACTAATTTGAGAGAGAGAACCCCGTTAGATAGAAATCTGCCTAGATCTCGAGAGAAGTAAGGTGCATATATGTTCTTATGGATATTTTCTTAAAACAAGTAGAGAATCATTTCTGAAATAGGAATGAAGGTTCTGCATGGTTGTGGTTGGCTTGATTGGTGAATCCCAATCCAAGTCCCTTTTATCTTGATTTCTCGACTTAACTTTGTTATTCCCTTAATCTTTTATAGCTTGGGTTATTTCTTCATTAGATTAAATTTGTTCCTAAATATGAACACCATTAAAATTGTTCTATGGTTGGGCTAGACTAAGCCATGATTTTGCATTCTTAATCTATTATTCTCCTTGTGCTTGTGTTCAATCCCGCACTACTACAAAGACTTCATATTTTGTTGCGTACGTCTCTTCTAGTCTATTATAAATTTAAAGTCCAATTTCTTTTGACAAGACAATCATGTTTACACTTTTGACGCACAAAAAAGAGTGATCAACTTTTGGCGTTGTTGTCAGGGACAAGGCAACTAGATAATCTTTAAGAACCTGTGGTCTACTTCACACTATTCATGGCTTCTAAATTTTGCAAAAAGTTTATTAGCAAACCCTTTTACTACCTATCTACTAGAATATTGGTTACATTTCCATTGATAGACTCCAATTCATTCAATATTTTGCTTATAGGTAGCTTACAATCCTTTCTTACCAATCTTGGATTTCCTCACTGAATATCTTGAGGTGGGCATTTTCCTCATCAATGTGATGGAGGCACGAGGCCTCCCTGACACAAATGTCCCTAAAGAAAGGCCTTCTCTATGTTCACTGGTCACAGGTCGTGTCAATGATGATTGGGATTCTATAGATCTCCCTCGCATACCAACAACAAACTTTGAGTTGAAGCATGGGTTTATCAGCATGATTAAAAATCAAATGTTTGAGGGAAATTTTGTTGAAGAAAACCCTTATCATCATATAGATGCCTTCAAAAACATCTATAATACTATAAAGGTGAATAGAGTACCACAATATGTCATCTTCATGAAGGGTTTGCATTTATCCCTTAAAGACAAAGCCTTATAATGGTATCCATTTCAAAAGGGCATTACTTCATGGCAACAATTGTCTGAATCCTTTGTGAACAAGTTCTATTTAGTTGAGAAGACAGTTAGGTTTAAGCTTAAAATTACTGATTTTAGGTAGAATGCTATTGAAAGCATGCATGATGCATGGGAGAGATATTAGGAAGACTTGAGGGATTGTACACATCATGGCTATAAGCCTATAATGTTGGATTTATCGTCACTACTTTCTATGAAAGCCTTACCTCCATCGAGAGAACATCCTTAAGCACTACAGCTGATAGCAATTTCATGAAACTTGATGTTGAAAACTCCAAAGAGATAATCAATAATATGGAAGCTCTCCATGAAGGCTGCAATTTTGGTAGGGTTTCTACAACAACCGTGTCTACCGTTAGTGATTCCCTAGATTTTAAGCTTCTTGAGAAATTGAACAATAAACTCGATAATATGGCATGCGACGTCCAGAATCTGAAGGAAATCAATTCTAGATACTTTATTGAGGCATCCATAAAGTGTGTCACTTGTGGAGAAGGGGGTCATGGCATTGATCAATGTATTTAAACTCATGAAGTAGAAGACACAGACTGAGAATGTGTCCTATGTGAATTACAAACAACTTGATCATCATGGATTCTCCTATGGGAACACCTATGCAACGGAAAACTCATTTAAACTGAATAAATCTTATCAAGAAATACGAAGGGGGAAATCCATCGGTTACAATAAAATAGACATCATCCACAACAGTAGGGAACGTTGAATGGGAAAGAGGAAGTCTCTTTCAACAACATCAAAAGTCCATATCTAATGTGGAATATTTGACAGAGAAGATGGGGGAATGTCTGATGAGTAATAAATACATTTTGGCTAACACAAACACAGATGAGCATTGTGAATACTCAAATAAGTGATCTTTAAACCCACAATAAGATGATCGACAGTTGTTGCCACATCAATTTGAAGATCAGCAGGACAATTTCCATCCAACACCGAATAAAATCCCAAGAACAAAACAACAAGAATGGTCACACTTCGTTCTTGGAGTTCCACTTCTATTCCACAACCAAAAGTACCAATCATTGAAGGAGTCATCAACATCCCAATAGTGTGCAATAAGCCAAAGGGGTTCACATGCTCCCTTCCATCATTGAAGGCGACCGAAATTCCCACTGGAGTCCCCTTTCCGCATTGCTTCATCAAGGCCTAGCTCGAGAAGAGATACACCAAGTTCCTTGACACGATTAAGAAAATTCATCTTCATATTCCTCTCCTTGATGTCATAGATGAGGTGCCTACGGATGCCAAGTTATTCAAGGATCTCATCACAAAGAAAATAATGAGGGGAGAAGTCGAGATGAAATGCCTTATGAAAATGACATCTACTTTTTTCCAATCAAATATGACAATGAAACAAAAAGATCTTGGTCCCTTTACTATTTATTTCCTCATTGGAGATACAACAAAAAGATATGGTCTTCCAGATCTAGTGGTCAACATCAATCTCATGCCCTACAATTTGGCAGCCAAGTTGGGCCTCACCGATATTATTAAAAGCAATATGAGAATTCAAATGGAAGATAATTCTTATACTAAACTGGTTGGAGTGGTGGAGGATGTACCAATCAGGATTGGGAATTTCTTCATTCCTTGTGACGTTGTCATCATCAGTGTAGTGGAAGATCCCACATGTCCAATGTTCTTCGGATGACCCTTCCTTTCCATAGCACGAGTGAGGATTGATGTGGCTGAAGGGTTAATCACAATAAGAGTTGGGAATGAATCTATAGATTTCTACATACTCGATCATATGAGGGGCCCTTTTCAGTAGAAATAGTAAAATATGCTTCTCTTCAGTGTGAACTAAAAGTCAACTTGGTTCCAAAATCATTGTTAGAGCTCAAACCCCTTCCTAAAGGTCTGAGGTACAAATTCCTTGATGTAGAGAAGAGAAATCTAGTTATCATTAATGAACAAATGCCCTCCGATCAACAAGAGAAACTGTTATCTAAACTAAATACCCAGAAGAAGGCTCTTAGGTACTGTATAGATGATATCAAAGGTCTCATCCCAATAGTGTGCATGCATAGAATCATCCTCGACAATGATGCGAAGCCACGAGTCCAAGGTCAACGAAAATGGAATGATAAAATGTGAGAAGTCGTACTTAAAGAAGTCATCAAACTAATAGGTGTTGGTATTATCTATGCTATTAGTGACAACAACTATATAAGTCTAGTTAAAATGGTCCCCAGATGGTGGGATGATAGTAAGAAGAGATAGTGAAGTAAAGGAATTAGCCACTCGTATAGTGACTGGTTGGAAAATGTGCATTCATGACTATTAAATGTAACAACATGCAAAGACCATTTCCCTCTTCCTATCATTGATCAAGTTCTAGAGAGGTTGGCATATCATTCTCACTTCCAGTTATCTAGATGGTTATTCTGGATTTTATCAGATTCCCATTTAGCTAGAAGATCAGGAAAAGACCACTTTACTTGTTTGTATGGGACATATGATTTTCGACGCATGCCATTTGGTCTATGAAGCACCCCTACCGCTTTCTAGAGGTGCATGTCATCTATATTTTATAATCTAATAGAAGAAGTCATGAAAGTCTTCATGGATGACTTCTCTATTTCTGGTTCATCTTTGGAACAATGTTTAAAGAATTTATCGTTAGTCCTCCAAAGATGTGAAGAAAAGAAGCTAGTCCTCAACTGGGAGAAGTGCCACTTTATGGTATGAGAAGGAATAGTTTTGGGATACAAGGTGTCCGAAGCTAGTATTGAAGTGGATAAAAGTAAAATAGATGCTATCTCTAAACTTCTTCCTCCCTCTTCAATATCTTTGGTTCGTAGTTTTCCAGGACATGCATGGTATTATCGTTGTTTTATCAAGAATTTTCAAAGATAGAAATTTTTTTATCCAATTTGTTGGTAGAAGACAATCCTTTCTGCTTTGACGAAGAGTTCCAGAAGGCCTTCAATACCCTCAAAGATGCCTTGACCACTACTCCCATTATGCAAGCTCCAGATTGGGGCCTACCCTTTGAATTAATGTGTGATGCTAGTGATTATGCAGTTGGGAATATCTTGGGACAAAAGAAGGACAAGAAACATCATGTTATCTACTATGCCAGGAAAACTCTTGATGAGGCTCAAATGAATTACACCACAACTGAAAAATAGATGTTAGACATCATCTACGCCTTCGACAAATTTAGATCCTATCTGTTAGGTGGGAGGGTGATAATCTATATTTACCATGAATCAATTAAGTATCTTATGCATAAGAAAGATAGAAAACCACGTCTCCTCAGGTGGGCCCTCCTCTTGCAAGAATTTGATCATGACATTGTTGACAAAATGGGATCAGAGAATGTCATTGTTGATCACCTCTCTTGAATAAAGGTGGAAGAAAATAAATCACTTCCTATCAATGAATCCTATTATGACGAGTCCCTACTTCTTATTCATTCTCTTGATCAAGTAACTCCATGGTACATTGATTTCTACAACTACCTGGAAAGACAACGGTTACCTCCTAGGATGACCTATAATCAAAAGGAGAAATTCTTTTTTGACATCAAGAACTATTTTTGGGATAATCCCCTCCTTTTCAGAAAATGCGCAGACAATGTATATCTTCGTTGTGTGGATCACAACGAAGCATGTTCAATCTTAGAAAAATGTCACACGGCCCCCTATGGGGGACATCTTGGTGCTGAGAAGACAGCTTTGAAAATCTTGAACTCTGGTTTTTATGTGCATGATTTCACTAAATAATTTGATGTGTGTCAATGCACTGGGAACATTAGAAAATGAAACGAGATGCCTCTTGCTGAATGGATCAAAGTGGAGATCTTTGATGTTTGGGAGATAGATTTCATGGGAGCTTTCCCACCATCTTATGGAAAGAAATATATTTTGGTGGCCATTGATTACATCTCTAAGTGGGTGGAGGCTATATCATCATCAATCTGTGACTCCAAGATGGTAATGCATTTCTTCAAAAAAATCATTTTTCATAGGTTTGGAGTTCCCTATACGATAATTATGGTGAAGGATTGCACTTCATTGAAAAAAAATCTGAGGCTCTTTTGAAGCGATATGGAGTAAGACATAAGATAGCTACTTTGTATCACCCTCAGACTGTAGGCCAAGTAGAGGTCTCCAACATGTAAATCAAGCAAAATCTTAATAAGACAGTAAGAAAGTCAAGAAAATATTGGTCATATAAACTCAATGATGTACTCTAGGCATATCAAACTATTTACAAGACACCCATAGGAACCACCCCTTATCGGTTGAGCTATGGTAAATCTTGTCATCTCACGTTGGAACTAGAACACAAGGCCTATTAGGCGATTAAAGCCCTAAACATGTATTTTGGAGTTACCAAAGATAAGGGCTTTTTATAGCTATGGGATTTGGAAGAACTCAGTCTGCATGCTTATGATAATACATAAATCTACAAAGAGCGCATCAAGATTTGGCATGAATCTCATACAAGGAGAAAGGATATTTTAGAAGGAGACAAGGTTATTCTATTCAACTATGCTCTTCATCTCTTCCTGGGAAAACTTCATTCTCCTTGGTCTGGACCATTCACAGTGGTTACCATATGTCCATCTGGAATGATGGAAAATTATAGTGAGAAATTGGGGACATTTTCGATTAATGGTCATTGACTAAAGAGGTACTATGAAGATGAAGCCATCACCAGAAGGGCATACTTGGATCTTCTAGATGCCCCAAAAGCAAAATAATATGTTCAAGAAGTCAAGCTACATGACTATAACAAAGCACTACTTGGGAGGCAACACAAGCATTTACCTTTAAATCATTTAGATTAGTTTTCAATGATTTTTCTTTTTCTCATACAAAAACTTTATAGAGATTTTCAGATCTATATTAAGGTGGACAATCTCTTTATTTTCTTTTAAAATGATGATTGGAAGATAGTCACTCTACCGTGACTTGTCGGCCTAAATTTTGATCTGACTTATAGGATTTTACTTAGAAGGGTTCCAAATTACATTATTGATCGTCACGATTGAGAGTTTTGTCGGCCCACCTTGTTGACTAATATAGACCACCTAGTGATATTCTTCACTTTTGGATGGTTGTCGACCCTCAAGTAGTATCGTTCGACAGCCTTTTGGATTTCCATCTATCGATTTCAAGGTCGACAAGTTTCAAGGAGATGATCGAGAAACCAATCTGGTAACATTGTCGACCTTCCTAGTGGACACCTTTGTCAACTGACAACATGTTACCAGATTCTGATCTGCTATCTAGATCACTGACTTAAGTTTCACCAACCCTAACCGCAACTATAAATATCAGACCCATGGTTAAGAATTTTCTTACCATCTTCTAATCCTAGCAAAGCGTTGCCTCTTAATTTACTTGACTGTGAATGTACCGATCGACATGCTTTACTTCTAAGTTCCTTTCAACATCTGCCATCTCATTCAATCGATAGGTACATGCTTGTATCGGTCGACACCTTTGTCGAGCCTTGCAACAATGTTGTTGATACGATGACCTTGTCGACCATTTTTCACGATATGACTATTGATCTATTTTGTATTCCGATGATTGATTCACCTCTTGTTGATCGATAACGATGTTGACTTTTCTAGTTCTGATTATGATCAATTGACATCCAAATTGACTATATTCCATTTTACATGTCAACATCAACTTATTTAGCACAATTCTATCGACGCTTGCATCTATGATAATCAATCGATAGAGTTAAATCATACCTATAATGTGCCCATTCCTTTTCTTTTACAGTAATGGCTCAACAAGGAAGAACCATCCCATATAAGAAGCGGGAGAAGAGACCTCTCTCCAAGAAACTCACAACAGAAGGGAGAAAAGAGAGACAAGATTACTGAATCAGTACTGGAGCAAGGCTCAAAGTTGGAACTTACCTACTCTCAAACCTTTAGGCCACATAAGAAGGACCATCTGGAGGCATTCAAGGCAATGAAAAGAGCAATTTTTCAACCCACTCCTTCATCTCTTCCAATGCTCTTGAAGAAATAGACATCAGGGCAAGAGTAGAGGAGATTTTGACTAAATCCAACATAGCTCACCTCTGTTACACGAAACCTTCAGCTTATGTGGAAGAGGCAATGAAATTCATATCCTTTATTAAAGAGGTCTCGTCTAGATAGCTACAAGTCCACATCAATAATGTTAATTATGTTCTTATTGATCAAATGTTGAACAAAATATTTTGTAGTTCAGAACAAGAGGCTACCAAGGCATCTTCAGGTTTTTTAGAAAAAGATGATTTAAGCTTCAATGCGTCTAGATATTGGGAGGATTAACTGGACAAAAGAAGTACCAATCTGAGCATTCCAAGGCATTAGTGGTACATTCCA
The DNA here is from genome assembly GCA_963693085.1 of Alisma plantago-aquatica. Taxonomy (NCBI): domain Eukaryota; kingdom Viridiplantae; phylum Streptophyta; class Magnoliopsida; order Alismatales; family Alismataceae; genus Alisma; species Alisma plantago-aquatica. The sequence continues at coordinate 1,777,290,980 of OY856409.1, forward strand.
GATTCTGGAGAATTATGCACAAGATTGTGGCCAATGTTCTTATAACTAAGGCAGAGATGAGAAGCATCTGTCTTGAGGAACTCTATATACTATCTTGTATAATGGAAGGATGACCGGTTAGAATTGGTCGCCTTCTGATTGACAAATGACTACTCATCAGCTCGACTAAGCAAAAATAACATTATATGGGTGGTCTCGTTAGACTCATATTTCAGGAATATGGACACCCGCCCTACGTCTCTTTCAAGGAAATGTCAGTAGACAACTTTTTCACCATCAGGTAGCTGACATTTTTTGGTATCTTATTAAGGCATAACAATTCTAGCCACTAAAAGTTTACAAGAACCATGATTTCCATTCCTTTACCTAGACTAGCAGATTATGACAAAGAAAAGTTGCTATATTTAGAGGTGGAAGTTATTAAGCTCATTCAAAATTTTTGGATTACAAATTCAACACAGCCAGGCACGTCATATGGTCGGGTTCGATCAAAGCCTATTGTTGCAAAGAAACCTAATGCTTTGTCCAATATATGGGAAGAAAGTGAAGAAATAAGAATAGTCGAGTATGATTTGGAAGAATTGTGAGTGTCACCCGAGCAAGGCTTGAATTTACACCTTGTTACTCCATCATCTCTAACCAAGCAACCACAAACTCAACCCACCATAAAATTCCTCACCACCATCCCAGCTCCAATTTCTATTGCCAGCAGACTTGTATCCCCATCACAACAGATAGTGCATGATGTTCCTGATAGTCCAGCAAGACTGTGTCCTCATATGGATCTCCCTTCTTCTTCTCATCAAGTACCCAGATCTGAGAATCATTTGTCATCTTCCTCAAAACCTGATATTTTGGGTAGCGCTTTTGGTCGTGAATTTGATGTTATGTATAGGGTAATGGGTGCAACTATGACTGCTTTTCCTAAACTTCAAAAGGTTGTAAATAACATAGAATAGCAGGTCCAGTTCCTAGACACCTGGTTCAGTGAGCTAAGCAACATTCCCATACAAATGGTAACTCTTCACCATAAGCTTTATGAAATATTGAAGGTCCAACACCACCTCTTGCTCCATATGACCAACTATGAAAAATCCAAGTAGTACCGAGAAGAAGAACACACTCTTTGATGACAACACTGATGAGAGTGCCTTTGTAGATCTATTGAACCATCATCTTCTCAGCCTTCCGAAGGTAATTCTTATTATGTCGATACTATGAGTGAAGACACTTGTCACCACTCTCCTGATCCAGTTGCTGGGTCATTCCAAGAATCTATGTCCCATGTATCTGAATCTATTCTCGACACTGCCAAACCTTTGTTAAGAGACCACATTCCTCATATTCCATAGCCTCTAGTAAATGGTCTACCTCTTTTTGATTCAAAACCAATCATCATCCCTTCTAAAGATCATCCTGTTGGGTTTTAGGGGAGACAGAGAAGGCAGCGGAAACAAAAAAATTTTCTCCCCCAACCCATACCGAGGAAACGCGTCAACGTCTATATAATAGGAAAGGATGGTTTGTGGAATCATACCTTGTCCCGAGGCTTGCTCGGCGACAATACCTCGCGCAATGCGCGGTCTTCAACTCCGGTCTTGGATGGCATCTGTGCAGCTCCTGGTCGCACCGGGACTGACGACTCCTCCTCCTACCGGACTGTCAGATGACAGTTGTCCTCCTGAGCGGCAGTGACCTCCCGCCTCTGTAGTAGTCCACACGGACCACCTGGAACTCCACACTCCTTGTCCCACAAGGAAGTGGAAGGAGTCGCACCCTCCTGTTGATGTACTAGTCTCCAACACACTCTCCTGCTACCAGTTGCAACTGCAGTTGTCCTTCCCTTGCTGCACCTCCCTTTTGCGGGAAGCACTTGCTCGGGATCTCTCACGGTTACCAAAACCAGAGAGAACGACAACTTCGCAAAGCAACCGGCTTGCATTGAGTTGTACTTTGAGAAGCCCCCAATACCCCTATATATATAGGCGGGTCATGGGACAGGGTTCTCTGTGCCCGACAATACGGGACTAAAGCAGGAGTAGAAGGGTTCGAGAATTTTCCACAAAAAGCAACCGGTTCGCAACTTGAAATGATCAGTTCACAACTGAACCGATCGGTTCGGCCATTGAGCCGATCGGTTGGACCTGAGCCGATCGTTTGGGGCACTCCAACCGATCGGTTGGTGCCCTGAACCGATCGGTTCATGGTCCTAATCCGGCTCAAAAAGACTTTCCTTGTTTCGTTCTCAATTGGTATCGTATACCAATGTTATTCCCAATCGAATTGGGCAATTTGAAACCAAAGGAAAATTCTTGCCGACATGACTTTCCCAACTGGTCGGTTGCACCAGTTGAGCCGATCGGTTCAACTCTTGAACCGGTCGTTTCAACCTGGGCATGAGCCGATCGGCCTGGACACTCCAACCGACCGGTTCAGCACCTCAACCGACCGGTTCATCACATGAGCCGACCGGTTGGGAGCACAAGTTGGGCAAAATCATTCAATTGCGATTTCAATCAATCCGATACTCCAATCAATGCGTCCAACACCTTGAACCATATGATATTGAGCTATCGACTGATTGAGTTTTAATTCAACTACTAAACTCCTTTAGTAATCAATCTAAACATTGCTTTGTGGACAAAACTCCTCTTCCAGGTTAAATCCTATGTGTGTGACCTTGCAGGTCCATTTCATGTTGGCAGTGAAAGTCCATAACACTTATGACTTCACAAGCAAAGAGCGGTGCCTAGTCACACATCATTGCTACCCAAGTGAAAGTAGAAAGTTGGAGAACAACTTTCATCCTACAATCCGTGAATGGTGTTACAGTGAATGTATAATTCCTTTGTCACTGATATCCCGAATGAACTCAAGGCATGGAACAGTCATCCTGTCAACGTTCATTCACTTTCTTGATCTCAGAGTAGATTGAAGGAGATATGTATGACATCAATATCACATATTGATTCACACATGCGTGCGCACACCTATCTCAATCCTACTCATCAAGTGGCCTTGGATATCAAACTCCCTCAGGAGGGACAAATCCCATATCTATCACTCACCCCTCAAAAGCCCCATGTGTCAAAGCCACCCAATCATCACCTTTATAACAACCCATGTTTCAGGACTGCGTTTGATGATGTCAAAGTGTGCCCAACGACATGTGTTGAGTGTAGTGATTTCAGGTCAAAGAATCACACTCACCACCATCACTGTGAGTACTGACTGTGACTACCATCTCATGGTTCCATGTGTCAAACTCACGGTGGGTCTGTCCGGTACCTTGTTCTCTAACAAGTACCTATGTGTTTGGTTTGATATCTCTATATCATGACTAATGAGATTCTGTCATCAACCAACACCACAATCTAGTCTTGTGTGTCATTGTTGTCTATCTACCTTCCACAATGACATCCGACCAGGGACATAACAAGAATGTACAAACTCTTAGCATCTGTATGATCTCATCGTTCAGGTCCTCAACCTGAAAGCATACGTCATTGAGTACTGTCATTCTTTAGACATTCAATCTGTTCTATCACTATCTCATATGACTAAACCAGAAAGAATTGGAAGCTTGCCTAAGATGTTTATCAAATCAATCTTATGTATCCCACCAATCATCCCATGATTGGCTCTCAGGGCATACATACCAACAGACTCCCACTTGCACTGCGATCCAATCACCCTTGAATCATATTCATAGTGATCTTCAAACATGTCCCACATGTTACTGTGCTCTAGTGCGAACATAGTGAGTAATGGCAACACCTTGCCAAAGTCTGTATAAATTACATGTCTCTCATCTCTTCGCTGTACGTCACACATATGAGATGGAGTTGTCGTAATATGCGATCTAGTATTCCTTTGCTAACCTTTAGCCACATTGTATGATCAAGGATTCCAGACTTGTCATCAATGACCGGAATATCTATAATTTCATCTCATGAACTTCTAGATCCATATAGTATCCACTGATGTTCTCTAACACACGGATACTCGGCATTTCCCTTTTAAATGGTTTTATTGGAACATTTCCAATAATCAACGAACTTTCACTTTTATACATCCTATGTATATTTTGCAATCAATTTTCTGTCCTTTCGGAAGTTCGCATCAATGTAACTCTTTACATCGAACTCTTCCTTATCTCCATAGAACTAGTACTTCCCAAGTACTTATCAAGTTCTTATGGTATTCCAGTAACCCTTACTGGAAGTAGACAGACATCCACTCGTCATGTCCTACATACGAGTTATCAGGATGAGCACATCATATTGCCATGTCCTACATACAAGATGATGAATGCATTTTATTCTTTCCATGTCATACATGCAAGACAATGGGATGATTACATACATGATAGATCCATATCTATTCTTAGTGTTCCCATTCTTCATAAGAATTGGACACTTGGCCTTGGGATACTAATATCCATATAACATGGACAAGTTTTCTCCCACTGAATCTGTGCATACTGAACCCTTCAGTACAGATTGCCAATGTATGATCTCTCTTTTCCAGGTCAAGAGATTTGTCGAGAACTATCTCTATAGATCTCTATTCCTGTCATATAGGAAACATCTCTATCTTCCTTAAAGATAATTTCCACTTTTGGATTTCCATTCTAGAACAATCCCATTTCACATCAATATGTGGAATGTGAATACGCTCCCACTAAATCACAGATCCCGTCTTTATCTTTGACATATCAGTCAAACCCTTTGACTATATCATCAAAGTAAAGATCCAATTTTGAGTTGCTTATACTCAATCAATCACATTGATTAGTCCATTGTAACTTATAGACTTCATTTGCATTAGTGGATTCATAAACCTTATAGGTTGTGTCACGTACACATCCTTGTTTTATTCCTCATAGGAATGCGGTTTTAGTATCCATATGCCAAATGTCTCAGTCATTAAGTTGCAATCAACAAGCATCATCCTTCTCAAAATGTTATCCATGTGTCTTAACACTTAAGACTTATTTGCACTTATGGACATGATCCAATGAATGCTACCATCAAGGTCATACCTTATGGCTCACATGGAAGTCATTTAGGATGTAATGGTTTTATACCATAACTCAAAATATGATTCCTCATATTCATCTGGATAGTTGACTCATCATATGAACAACTCATCACATAGATAATTGAGGTGTATCTGTTAAAGATATAAGAACTCACAACCCTTGTGATTCTTAATTTCTTTTATTAGTGTGGGGTATTCATTTATTAAGAAGAATTCAGTTATTTGATAATCATTCTCTAACTCCTTAGAGTATGATTCCTTCTTGATTTAGACATCACCATGCCTTAATCATGAGTTCACTATGATACACTATCATAATCACTCATAAGGATCTCAAACATTTGGTCCAAGTATTTCATTCATTGATCTCATCAAAAATTAATACTTTACCAAATTTGTACTTCATCTATGACAATCTTGAACACTTCAAGATGTTCATATTGGTATTTCTCTAAATACCATTTGAAGTATTAGCATTTGTTCCAATTGGTATGTAAATACATCACATGTATTATACCTAATAGGATAATCACTCTCCCACTACCTTTAGTGAAGATTGATTAATCATGTCCAAGATATTCATGTCTCTTAATGGTTCTCTAACCAAAAGAGTCTAGATTTATCCATCATATGGAAACTAGAAATGGATTTCTCATGATTAATGCTAATTTGATTGTTTGAGTTATCAATAACTTTAGGTATCATTTTATCTTATGAATACCATGTATCACAAGATAAACAAGGCATTGCCACGAAGATCATATCTTTAAGATTGAAACATCAACTTTATTAATTGCCATCATTGTCATACAATATGCAATAATAAAGTGTTTCTATCTATTGGCAATATATGAAATAGCAGTTCTCAACTCTATTTCGTGCCCTTTAGGCTGAAATAAACTGAAAGATACTCCTATCTATGGCCGCAACACTTGCTCCAATGATGGGTACTTCTTTCTTGGTCCTTTCACAAAGGCCATCACTTCTTTGCGGATATTGCATATCATATATGACATATCCATATTTTGGTATCATATACCTCGGATAAAGAAGTGGTTCATTTCATGACACCTTAGGTGGAGATCTCCATCCCCTCCTTCATCTTCTTTTGTTCTTCCAGATATAGAGGGCAGTTCCCTCATACACCCTTTCCCCATGTGCCTTGAGGCTGAAGACGGCTTGGATTGCTGGCTAGCATCAGAACACTTCTTAGCTTTGCCCTTGCCCTTGCCCTTAAGACTTACCTTTTCTTTGATCATATCAAAGATTATGGTTTGTCTTTCTTCATCTTTGCCTCTACTATCCTCAACATGTCCAACAACTCTGTCAATGCTTGTCAAAGTTGTTCATGTTGTAGCTTATCATGAATTGTATGATTCTCGCAACATTTGTAGTATCATACCAATAGCCAACCCTTGGCTCAAAGGGAATCCTTCTTAGTCAGGTTTTACACATACCCAATCACATTGAGTGTGCGAATACCTTACTGGATCTCCTTCTGTCATGACATACTAGGACAATATCTTGGAGACATCATATGTCTCATGTTGTCTCTGCAACTCACAGTTCAGAGAACACAACATCAAGCACTCTTCATCAATGTCATCCTTGGTATGCTTCCATAAGCATACTTTCAGCCATTGATGTGGTGGGATTGAGTTCATCTGGTTCTGGTATAACTAGGACTTAGAGCTTTCGCTCCTTGATTGAGAACACTTCTCATCGTCCTAACCAGTCATGGAATTATTCCCATTTAATTTGTTGGTCTCAAAGACCGATCGCAAATAAAGTGATTTGTTGATTAACCATTTATTTTAACAAAAGGAAATATATGCAATTTTAGTCCAAAAACTCATTTTTGACTTGTTTGATTGATTTGAAAAGTTGACGATAAAATTAGGCCTTTAATTAATTATCGCTCCCACTATTTTACTTCAAATTGATAGCCCTCACCATCAATTCGGAAGATTGCAACGTACAACCTTCTAGTGGGCAAGATCCTAAAATCCTCTAAGTCATGGACCAGCTTGGGCTGTCACCCACAACATAGATCTCTCAGGTAGGCAACTTTTGCCAATTGCATCATATGCAACTCTTGATAAGATGTCATCTACAACTCCTTGCAATGATCATCTCCATGCCTCAAGGCGCTAGATCCTATCTAGGTCACCTTGTTAAGTCTAACCCAAAGCAAACACGATGAATATGCACCCTGCTAGGGCAGACCCACACATTCATCCTTCACGCTTCCACGAGGTAGACGGTGCACCACGCTAGGGTGTGCCCACACTTGGTCGAACAAGCTTTTCACGTGTGTCGCATTTGGAAAGCATCTAAAACTTAATATTTTAATGAGGGATTTGGTTTTATATACATATACATATCCAATCACCACAATACATAGTATGTATCATATACATGCTATATCCCACAGAAAACATGCACAAAACGATAAAAGCGATGATTATGGCCATCCTAATGTGATTCCTCGAGCCAAGAGGAATCACGGTCATCTAGGTCTACATCACATGCAACCTGTACAAGATGAACTTTGTGCCTTGCCATCTGAGTTGATCAACTCATCACATGAATGATCTGTACTCTCCAGCCGGTCGTTTGGGTGCCACCAGCCGATCGGTTGGCTCCTCCAACCGATCGGTTCGCCTGGTCGTCGTGCATCTCGTCATGTCCGCCACCCGCTCGTCTCGCTCCTCAAACCAGTCATCAACCGATCGGTTCACTCCTTGAACCGACCGTCTGGAACGTCAACCGATCGGTTCACACCTTGAACCGATCGTTTCAGCTGTCGTCTTGATGTCCTCCGGTCTTCGACATAATAGGAAATAAAATCTATCCTAATAATTACATTGCTTTAAAGGGAAACCCCGAGTTACATTCGGGGGGAGCAAAGGTAGGAAAGAATCTCGAATTATTTCGAGTTACATCATTAATAAGAGAGGGAAGATCGGTGCGCAGACCGAGATGCAAGCAACCACAAACAACCACACACACAAATAGGGGTTTATAGGCCATAATCATGTTACACACATCCACCACAAAACTCGTTTAAGGGCGACGCGTATCAAGTGCATTAATAATACATATCATATATGTAATTAGGGATTTGTGGATTTAGGATTGGACATGCATAAAGCTGATATTATTCGCATCGTATGCAATAAATAAAGGCGACAAACTAAAATCGATCATATCGATATTCCTAAAATATAGAGCAGTTGACGTGGCTCTGATACCACTGTTGGGTTTTAGAGGAGACAGAGAAGGCAGCGGAAACAAAAAAATTTTCTCCCCCAACCCATACCGAGGAAACGCGTCAACGTCTATATAATAGGAAAGGATGGTTTGTGGAATCATACCTTGTCCCGAGGCTTGCTCGGCAACAATACCTCGCGCAATGCGCGGTCTTCAACTCCGGTCTTGGATGGCGTCTGTGCAGCTCCTGGTCGCACCGGGACTAACGACTCCTCCTCCTACCGGACTGTCGGATGACAGTTGTCCTCCTAAGCGGCAGTGACCTCCCACCTCTGTAGTAGTCCACACGGACCACTTGGAACTCCACACTCCTTGTCCCACAAGGAAGTGGAAGGAGTCGCACCCTCCTGTTGACGTACTAGTCGCCAACACACTCTCCTGCTACCAGTTGCAACTGTAGTTGTCCTTCCCTTGCTGCACCTCCCTTTTGCGGGAAGCACTTGCTCGGGATCTCTCACGGTTACCAAAACTAGAGAGAACGACAACTTCGCAAAGCAACCGGCTTGCATTGAGTTGTACTTTGAGAAGCCCCCAATACCCCTATATATAGGCGGGTCATGGGACAGGGTTCTCTGTGCCCGGCAATACGGGACTAAAGCAGGAGTAGAAGGGTTCGAGAATTTTCCACAAAAAGCAACCGATTCGCAACTTGAAATGATCGGTTCACAACTGAACCGATCGGTTCGGCCATTGAGCCGATCGGTTGGACCTGAGCCGATCGTTTGGGGCACTCCAACCGATCGGTTGGTGCCCTGAACCGATCGGTTCATGGTCCTAATCCGGCTCAAAAAGACTTTCCTTGTTTCGTTCTCAATTGGTATCGTATACCAATGTTATTCCCAATCGAATTGGGCAATTTGAAACCAAAGGAAAATTCTTGCCGACATGACTTTCCCAACTGGTCGGTTGCACCAGTTGAGCCGATCGGTTCAACTCTTGAACCGGTCGTTTCAACCTGGGCATGAGTCGATCGGCCTGGACACTCCAGCCGACCAGTTCAGCACCACAGCCGACCGGTTCATCACATGAGCCGACCGGTTGGGAGCACAGGTTGGGCAAATATAGTCAATTGCGATTTAAATCAATCCGATACTCCAATCAATGCGTCCAACACCTTGAACCATATGATATTGAGCTATCGACTGATTGAGTGTTTAATTGAACTACTAAACTCCTTTAGTAATCAATCTAAACATTGCTTTGTGGACAAAACTCCTCTTCCAGGTTAAATCCTATGTGTGTGACCCTCCAGGTCCATTTCACGTTGGCAGTGAAAGTCCATAACACTTATGACTTCACAAGCAAAGAGCGGTGCCTAGTCACACATCATTGCTACCCAAGTGAAAGTAGAAAGTTGGAGAACAACTTTCATCCTACAATCCGTGAATGGTGTTACAGTGAATGTATAATTCCTTTGCCACTGATATCCCGAATGAACTCAAGGCATGGAACAATCATCCTGTCAACGTTCATTCACTTTCTTGATCTTAGAGTAGATTGAAGGAGATATGTATGACATCAATATCACATATTGATTCACACATGCGTGCGCACGCCTATCTCAATCCTACTCATCAAGTGGCCTTGGATATCAAACTCCCTCAGGAGGGACAAATCCCATATCTATCACTCACCCCTCAAAAGCCCCATGTGTCAAAGCCACCCAATCATCACCTTTATAACAACCCATGTTTCAGGACTGCGTTTGATGATGTCAAAGTGTGCCCAACGACATGTGTTTAGTGTAGTGATTTCAGGTCAAAGAATCACACTCACCACCATCACTGTGAGTACTGACTGCGACTACCATCTCATGGTTCCATGTGTCAAACTCACGGTGGGTCTGTCCGGTACCTTGTTCTCTAACAAGTACCTATGTGTTTGGTTTGATATCTCTATATCATGACTAATGAGATTCTGTCATCAACCAACACCACAATCTAGTCTTGTGTGTCATTGTTGTCTATCTACCTTCCACAATGACATCCGACCAGGGACATAACAAGAATGTACAAACTCTTAGCATCCGTATGATCTCATCGTTCAGATCCTCAACCTGAAAGCATACGTCATTGAGTATTGTCATTCTTTAGACATTCAATCTGTTCTATCACTATCTCATATGACTGAACCAGAAAGAATTGGAAGCTTGCCTAAGATGTTTATCAAATCAATCTTATGTATCCCACCAATCATCCCATGATTGGCTCTCAGGGCATACATACCAACACATCCATCTAAGAATATTCATCCTCCGACCTCACCATTGTCCCAAGATACTATTGAAAGGGACATGAAGAAAAAACTAGAAGAAGCAATGCTCAATCTAAGCCCAATATGTTCTCTGCTTAGTGTATGTACAGAAGAGGACATATCTGTTGGGGTGTATGCCACTCACGTGGATCTCAAAGATGATGCTATCAGTCCTTCTGGAAATGAAGATGTTTCTTCTAATGACGACAATGGTGATCTCTCTGTTGTTCTATTAGTTGCACCTCCTCATCTATCTGAATTGATCTTTCCAAAACCTCTTTTTCCATTTCCACCTCAACTTCCTCTGAGAATGAGTGGACTTGATCCAGATTGTTTGAAGGGAATGCCGGTTTGTGACATTTTTTTCCTTACAAGACATTCTTAATGACCAATGTAATGGTGACCATATTGTTTATAACAACAACTCCATCACCTTGTCACGAGAAGATTTTCAAAATCCTTTTTGCAATTCTACCAATGTTACCAGAAAAATGTTCACTATCTTGGCATCAACTATCCTGGAGGACGTCATGCCTAGTGATAAGGATTGGCCATTTTATAATGCAACTCTCTCCTTAGCTATATGATTATTCAAGAAGCATCTGAAGGCTCAAGCAGTTTTAACTTTGTAGGAAAAGCTTGAATTTAAGAAAATAAGAGTCATCTTGTTACCTTTTCATTTTAGAGGATTATGGCTACTTTGTGTTGCTGATTTAAATAAATGCCAAACTACTCTGTTCAACACCTGTGTTAAAATGATGATAAATGTTGATATGTGATTTAAGGATCGAGCTGTTGAAATGCTTCCTCATATCCTGATCTGACTTCAACGAGTTGTCAGTGAAGTTCGGTATTATCAACCTAACTGGAAAAGTTATGTGATTGCTCCATTAGCTTTCCAACACAATATTCAAAACAATGATAGTGCTTTCATCATTCTTTGAGCTATGGAAACCCTCAATCATGAAACTCTTGTTTCTAGTCTGGATCCCAATGGCTTCACACCTCATGGTGGACACTACGCTATGGAGGTCATCCACGATAGACACTTCTTTTAGGACCCTGAACTGCCAGAAAATCTAAGGTATCTTTATCCACTTATTCCTCGACCTGAGAAGGAGGCTTTCCAAGATATCTTGTAGAAAGAGGAAGCAACATGTTACACCATCACCTGTTGTCACCGAACCTCCTACAATTGTTATATAAACTACAAAAGTTAAAGAAGCTACAGATATACTCAAATTCCTAGATGATCCTGAGTTGTTTCCAGTATTTGATCAAATTTTCACTATAGAACCACGTTTTGAGAACTTTGACCATAGTTCATGTTGTGAAATTTCTCTCTCTCATCTGATAATGTTGATGTAGTGCTTCAATCCTGATGAAAATCACATAGTCTCCAGTCAAGATGACCTTTGGATTATGAAAGATGACCTCCTAGGGACTCTTCAACCATGAGGATGTTTATCTCCTAGCCTCATGGTGGCTTATCAATATCTTATATGCCAAGATGTTGATGATGTATATATGGCCGACCCTGATCTTGTCATTGGTCTCTGCCAAGACTCTGATTGAGGTGAAAAAGATCTTCTTCTTTGTCAGCTACAGGAGTCTATTCCCTGCAATATTTTTATACCTATTCTTCATGATGTGCAGTGAACCTTGCTTGGTGTCTCTACTCGTAAAAGGGAGGTCATGCTTTACAATAGTTCTGATTCTTCTTTTGACCCTGAAGTCCCTAAATATTTTGTGCTAATCCACAGTACACATGAAAGTATTGTTGACACATGTTCTAAGGTGCTTATTCCACTGATATGGGAATTTGGAAGTGGCTATTTTTCTCAAGAACCAAGAAGATGGAAGGTAACCTAATTCTAGCATCATTGTCCTCAACAACATCCATTATCCAATGATTGTCACTTCTACATTCTACACTGGATGTACACCATTGGAGTCCTCCATGTTGTTGTTGAAGAAACTCACAGTGGTAATTATCATTGCCTTCGACGAAACTTTGCTCTGATGTTCCCATGGGATATAGTGGACCTTCGCTGAGAAACTCATGTGTTTACAATGTCTTTTCCTTTCTTTTTCACACTCTAAGGATAGTTTATGTTTTAAGTTTGGGGCTGTAATCATGTGAGTTAGGTATCTATCGTATCACAAACATTGCTTTCCTTTTTTTCCTTTAATATTTCTTTTCATAATTTCTTTGTTTTCATTCACCAATTTCAAACTTTCTTATGAAATGAAGCTACAGTTGATGAAAAAACTCCCTCTACAAAGATTCTAGTTTCCTAAACTATTCCCTTTTACACGATATCTCAAGGAAAACTCTTTTTGTTAATGATATAGTTTTTATCTTTTCCTCGTAGCAAAACATCAGTTATCTTTATGATGTCATCAATTGATTCTTACCAAAAGAATATAATTAATAAAGTCTTATCTTGTCAAAAGAATGTTCTCACAATAACAAAGAAAGAGATACCTTGTGTCTTCTTCTAAATATTTTATCCCAAAAATAGTAAGGAGTGAAAAAGGATCTGAGATATATCCCGTGAATTAGAGCTATTAAAACAATGTAGTTATGTGCTCATGAACGCAGATATGTCAATTTTATTGAACCTTTACAAATGCTACCTCACTCTAATGGAGTTCATTTAATGGTATTGCAATCCAGAGCAGTGATACTTAGGATGTGCAATCACTGCTCTAAAACCATCTAGTTTGGAACACAAGGATCACTCGTCCATCTAAACTGACATATATGTGAATGACCCAGAAGACGAAGGGAACATTCATAAGGCTTTATGCCTACCTAGTTGTTTCATATAATACCTCGACAAGAGTGAAATCTTCATTAAACAAAGTGATAGATATGCTGGAGACAAGAATAAGGCACAAAATCAAATAAAGAAATAAATTGTTGACAAAATAACATTTTTGATAAAGTTAGTTTTGATAAGAGGATTGTATAATAATATGTTTTCAATAATTTTTGGATTTTTGTTTGATTGATCAAAGAAATAATGATTCCATTAGCTTGAGGGCAAGCTAAAATATAAGTTTGGGGGAGTTGATAACATCAGTTTTGATGCACTTTTAATATCCTTTTACATAATATGGATCAAGAGAAATAATGTTTAGATGTTTAGTCTTACCCATTTTTACTCTAAATAATAAAACTCTGATCCTATGTCGATGATGTTTGAAGGAATGGGGTGCATTTCCAGTGAAATTGACAAAGTCTAAAAGACCTTGTTTTAAACAATCGACCAACCGGCAACTGGTCGACAAGATAAGAGGTAATCAGAAAACTTAAAGTTATAGAAGAATTTGAACATTGTACATAGTATAAAAAGAATATTTCATAAAATTGTGTCCTAAATATATTAAAAAGTATTGTATTATGATATTAACTTTGGCTATGTTCCATACATTTTGTGCAAATGTAGCCAGTCCCAAGATCAGGTAAAGGAGGAGGGTTGATGGTAGGTTGACAATCAGTCACAAAAATTTTGTCACTCTTTCTATGACATGGAAATTTATAAAAAACGTTGTTGGAGCATCTCTACCTCACAATGTGATGCATTGGCCCCCAGGTGTAGTGATAAATTTGTAAGGGGTTTCAATAAAGCAGAACATAGTTATGTTGAAAGATGTGCAAGGGTTTCCACATCTTAGATGGGTGTGGATAAAGATGCTACTCATGCTGAATCATTTCCCAGATGTAGTGAAAAATGTGCAAGGACGACACTTTCAATGGAGATAGATAAAGGAGCAAGTTCAACAAAAAAAATATTAGAGTTAGAATTTAGAATATTGACTCTTTGATAGGGACATTTTTGGAGATATTAGATACCATTATTAGAAGAAAAATCAATATACCTTTCTTGCAGGAACAAAGTGGACAACAAAATGATGTACAGAGATTGGAAACACAAGGTATACATGTATTGATAAACAAGAGGCAAAGAAAGATTTTTGGGATGATAGGGATGAATTGATGGATGGAATACTGATAGAGGAGAAGATAATTATTGGAAGTGATTTAAATGTCCAAGTGGGGAATAGCTATGTTTGATAGATTTCATGGTTTTTATGGTTATGGCAGCAGAAATAGAGAAGAAGAGGGTAAAATATTTGAAGTTGCATATGATATGTTTCTGGAAAACACCCATTTAAAGAAAAGAGCATCTCATAAGATTACTTTCAAAAGTGGGAGTAATTGTATCAAAATAGATTACTTTTTTATGAGGGTAGATCGTAAAGTATGTAGAATGGTTTTAATGTGATTCTTGGCAAAGAACACACCACCCAATATAGATTTGTGGTTCTGCATACTAACATGAAGATAAATAAGGAAAGCATAATAGAAATCAAGATACTAGGTCAAGTGGTGTAATCTTAAAGGATATAAGAAATTGACTTTCCCTGATAAAATTGCCAAGGATGGAACTTTGAGTCTGATGGTAAAATCATGTGGCATTATATGAGTTTCTACATAACAAAATTACTAAAGAGATTTTAGGGGATTCCAAAGGTTGTGAGCCTCCACAGAAAGAGACTTGGTGGTGGAATGATGAAGTAGACGGTCCACCAACTGCTCCTCAGTCGGTCATCTCGGTCCATCAAGCGGTCATCTTCAATCTTCATCATAGCAAGAAATAAAGCTAATCCTATTTTACATAATCTTTGTGAAACCTTGAGTTACATTCGAGGGGAACAAAGGTAGAAGAGAATCTTGAGTTATCTCTGATTGCATTTAGAATACAAGAAGAGGGATCGGTACACAGACCTAGATGCAAATAACCATAACCAACCACACACATGCACATAGGATTTATAGGATGTGACCATGCTACACATCCACCATCAAAACTATTTTAGGGTGACGTGCATCAATACCATATATACCATATCATATATATATATTAGTTTGGGATCATGTTGTACTAATCAGATATTCACATTAGTCATTTAAATATTTGCATCGTATGCAATAAATAAAATATGGTAAAACCAAAATCCAATCATATCGATTATCCCAAAATATAGAGTATTGATGTGGTTCTGATACCACTGTTGGGTTTTACGTGGTTGGAGTAGGAAGCAGAAACAAAAACTTTACTTGACCATAAACCCATAACCAGCAGATCGCATCAACATATATGTAATGGGAAGTATGATTTTAGTGAGTTATACCTAGTCTTGAGGCCTGCTCAGAGACTATACCTCACAACAAGTGTGGTCTTCAACAACCTATCTTCGGCGACATTTGTGCAGCACCTGGTCTTGACCCAAACTACGGTTTACGGTCGTCCTCATGAGTGGAAGAAGTCTCCTGCCTCTATAGATAGTCCACACGGAGTACCGAGAACTGTAGTTGTCTTGAAGAATAGAGTAGAAGGAGTTGTCCCCTTCTATTGGCGTACTAGTCATCAACACAGTCTCCCACAATCAGTTGATTTTCTGCAGTTGTCTTTCCCTCTTTGTTCCTCCCTATATAGGTAGAACTTACTTGGGCTCTCTCAGTTACCAAAACCGAAGAGGAAAACAACTTTGCAGAGAAATTGATGTTCTGAGTTGTGTTTGTTGTGTATCTAGAGAATCCCCCTGTACCCCTCTATTTATAGTAGAGGGCAGGGTCAGGGTTCTTAGTCTATGCGGCAGTAGAAGGGTCTGGATTTTCCATGAATAATTTGCACTGCGGCCGGCATACCGGTCATTTCACTTGAGAACTGATCCGTTGGCATAGTGAATAGGTCGGTTCACAAGCCAGACCTGCTAGCAATTGACTTTCCTAATTTGTTTCTAATTAATGCAAAGATTAATTCTTGTCCCAATGGAATTGAACAAGTGAAATGGAAAACTTTTCTCACAAACCAGGAAACCCAACACATGCTCATTTGGTCCAAGTGAACCGATTGGTTCACTAGAGTGAATCGGTCATCCCACTAACCATGAGCCGATCAGGTCACTCAGTGAACCGGTCGGTTGGTGGTCTAGATTGTGTAGAACTTAGTCCATTCAGTTCTCAATCAATCTGACACACTAATCAGATGGTTCAACACTTGAACTTGATGATTCTGAGTCAAGTCTATTGATTGAATATTTGATTGAGTACCTAAACATTTTAGTAATCAATCCAAACACCATTCATGGATAAACTCCTCTTCCAGGTGAATCCTATGTGTATGACCCTATAGGTCCATAACTAGCTTATGACATCACAAGAAAAGATAGGTTCCTAGTCACACATCAGTGCTACCCAAGTGAATGGAAAGTTGGAGAACAACCTTCAACCTAAAGTTTGCGATTGGTGTTCAAGTGAATCTATAATTCCTTTTTCTATGATATCCTAAATGAACTCAAGGCATGGAAATGTCATCCTTTCAATGATCATTCATGTTTCTTGAACTAGAGCAGACAGTTTGAGATATATGTGAACTCAATTTCATATATTGATTCATGTGTTAATGCGCATGCTATTCTCAGTCTTGCTTATCAAGTGGCATGGACATCATACTCCCTTAGGAGGGACAAATCTCATTTCTATCACTCACAGTCTATCTTATGTATCAAAGCCACCCAATCATCACATTTATAACAACCCATGTTTTCAGACTAAGTTTGATGATGTCAAAGTGTACCCAATCACATTCAATGAGTGTAGTGATTTTAGGTCTAACAATCACAATCACCACCATCACTATGAGAGATGAGTCTGACTACCATCTCATGGTTCCATGTGTCACTCTCATGGTGGGTCTGTCCGATACACTGTTCTCTAACATGTATCTATGTGCATGGTTTGATATCATATATCATGACTAATGAGACATTGTCATCAACCAACACACACACTAGTCTTGATTTGTCATTGTTGTCTATCAACCTTCCATAATGACATCCAACTAGGGACATAACAATAATGTACATACTCTTAGCATTTGTATGATCTCATTGTTTAGGTCCTTAACCCGAAGACATACGTTATTGAGTATTGTCATTGTTTAGGCATTCATTTTGCTGCATCATTTATCTCATAATTGGTTGAACTAGAATAAATTGGAAGTTTTCCTTTGATATTTATCAAATCAATCAGAACATATGCCAATCCAATCATCATATGATTAACTCTTACCAACAATATCAATAAGTAATTTGGTTTCATGCCTAGAAGATCAACAACATATGATGTTTTTATGATAAGGAGGCCTATGGAAAAGTATAGAGAAAGTAAAATAGATCTTCATATGATTTTTTATTGGTTTTGAATGTCTTATGATCGAGTACCCATGGAATTCATGTATATGGTTTTGAAGAAAAAAGGTGTGCCAATCCAATACACTGACTTGATTAAATACATATATGACATGTCAATTGTAAGTGTGAAGACTCCTGGAGGAGAAACACCAACATTTCCCATCAAAGTTGTGGTAGACCAAGGATCCACATTTAACCCATATCTATTTTTCCTTTTTATGTATGAGTTGACAAATAATTATATGGATGTTATCCTAGGTGTATGTTAGTTGCTCATGGTATTGCGTTTATTGATGAAACTAAAGACTGATTGAATGATAAAGTTGAACTTTGGAGAAAAACATTAGAATCAAATGGATTAATGATAAGTAGGAGAAAATCTTAGTATATGCATTGCAATTCCATCCAATCTCAGAGTGTGAATGGTGGAGCCAAGTTGGACGAAGTCGATATACCAAAATGTGATAAATTTCGTTACTTGGGTTCTTTTATTCAATTAGATATGTGTATCCATTTTGTCACATGATTATTATAGGATGGTTGAAATGGAGGAGTGTGACTAGATAATTATGTGATAGGAAGATTCATTTTAGATTAAAAAACAAGTTTTACAGAACATTATATGTCCAATAATGTTCTAGTGGAGTGAATGTTGGACGGGGAAGAAACATAGTCTCAAAAAGATGAATGTGCCTAAAATGGGTATGTTGAGATTGATGTTCGGGAATACAAGAAAAGATCGCTTGAGAAATGATTATATAAGGAATAAAGTGGGGGTGGTGAGCATTGAGAGTTAAGCGAGATTAGACTCAAATGGTATGGACATGTGCAGTGTAGACCAACTATTGTTCCTATATGAAGAAACAATATTAAGGCAAGCACAATAAATATAAGAAGAGTAAGACCTAGATTAACATGGGAAGAGCTTATAAAGAGAGATTGTGTATGTCAACATCTTGATCAAAAATATGACTCATGATAGATCTGAATGGAAAAGAAGGATCCATGTAGTCACCCCCAACATGGTTGGGACAGAGGCTTAGATGATGATTATTTCTATATTATGGAATCTTCTTGCATTTATTTATGATATTGTAATTGTATTTAAATGGGAATCATATGATATCTTTCTCAAGCTATAACGTGATCTTTGAATTTATTCAAAATTAGATAACCAAAATGGTAAAACTATGGCTAATTTCAAGAGACCACTGTGGAGTAGAGCAGTTGTGGCATATTTTCTTCCATAGCTTCCTTTCAAATGTGCCTCTTGGTGTTTTTGAATATGCCACATTGAATCTACTAAAAATAACTTCATTACCAACAACATATATAATAGCTTTATTTCATTCGTTTGGAATAAATTGCTTTTTTAATTTCTTTGTGTTGCAAAATAAGGTTGTTTACATTATTCATAAATACCTTTTGAAATTTTAAATACAATTTGTATTCCATGTGATATTATGAATAAATAAGATCTAAAATGAAAAGATTAAAATAAAATCAAGAAGGGGTATGCTTTACTAAACCTAATTAGATCAGGACTTCAATATGTGTATATATATGTCAAAGTGATATCCGTAAAGTGAGGAATATGCACTTCATCATGTTGGATCTTAGATGGGTGATTAGATGCTCTAGAGGGGGGGTGAATAGAGCTAAAAGCACACAAAAAATTCATTAGACCTTCAAGATATATCACAAGATAAGGTTGCTAAATAGGAAATTTGAGTGCAACTAAAACATGCATAGAAAGCATGAGAGCAATTGAGAAAACACAAGTAGACAAGCTATTTAGAGTGGTTCCACACTTCAAACTAGAATTATGTCAGTCCACTTACCTAGAGAGGTAAACCTCTAGGATTTCCTAACCATTGCATTCTTATATTCATTTATAAGACTTACAATACATGACCAAACAAAGGACTTACTTATCCAATACAAAGAGTCTTCAACCATACAAAGGACTTACCCACTTTGCAAGGAGTCTTCCGCCTTCTTCCAAGGACTTACCTACTCTTGCACAAGTCTTCAGCCTTGCAGGGATTACCCACTCTTCTTGGATCTTCCGCCTTTGAGTTCACCTTTACTCGGAGAAGCTTCCACCAAGGACTTACCCACTTGAGCAAGGAGTCTTCTGCCTTCACTAAGGGCTTACCCACTCTAGCTCCAAGTCTTCTTCCATGATCTTCACCAAGGGACGCCTTCCCTTGTTCTTCTTCACCTCTCTTGGATAAGAGATAGAACCTTCATCTTCATGATTGAAATGAGAGATGGGGAGGTTGTGGAAGTGAGAGCCTCACAAGATATACATGTAGGACTAGATCTCTGACAAATCTCCTACTCACTCTAATGGATTTAGAAAGTGATTAACCTTAGAGAGAGAGAGGAGGTTGTAGGAAGCACTCAACTATAGAATAGGAACCTCACATAGAGTTTGCATTGAATGCTCAACCTTGGAATGAAGCCCAAGGGGTCCTATTTATAGTTGGAGATGCCTCTTAGCCTTTGGGAACACTTGAGAATGAAAACTAACCATTTTGTGGCTTACAATGGAAATTTTTTCACTTGTTGCAACTATATAATGACTAGAAGCACTTTTCTGCACTTTTCCGTACTGTGCAATCGGTTGAGTTTCTATAAGGGTAACTCGACCGATCAAGTAAACGACAAGGCCGATACTCAAATGATCAGTCGAGTTTGTCCTGAAAAAACTCGACCAACCATTAGGAATCGAAATGGTCAGTTACTTGATCAGTCGAGTTCTGTGTAAATACAACTCGAACAATGCAATCTCCAAAAAATTGATCAAGGATGATCGGTCAAGTTTTCATACTGGGAAACTTGACCGACAAAGTGCATGTAATCAATTTTCAAAGTTGCATCTAAAGTGATCTAACATTCTATCTAATTGCTCCTGATTTTTCTAAGCTTAATTACAAGTCATACAATCATTACAAGTGATTTACAACATGATTCTCATGGATTTACATCATATTACAAAAACATGCACTTGTATGAATTTGACTTGTCTTTTCTCCAATTTGATATGCGCAAGTTAGGGCATTTGGAGTGTGTCTATACCTAATCTGAAAGTACTCAAGTAGAGACATTAGACACCAATATGTGGAATGGTTAGTCATCATCAAAACACAGGTTTAGTCAATTTAGACATGAGTCAACATTGACCTAATTGACATTGAGTCAACACATCATTCTTGTAGATTTGAATCATGGTATACTACTACAAAATATGGTTTAATGTCTGGAGCAACAAAATGATAAATGTCAAAAATTTTATAGTACCTAAACAACTTTGTCAAGGTTAAGCTATCTCTTAGTTGTTTTGCCCTAGTGTAAAATAATAATTTCATTATCATTATCTCTAAGAAATTGAATATCATCATTCCAACAATATCATAAGAACTCAGAGCACCCATAGACCGTTTGATTTTGTTAAGTATAAACGCAAATCCTAATCAAGTATGCTTTTTTTCCTTTTCTTTGGTTTTAGTCTTCTATATTTACAATGAATCCATTATAAGTGTTTAGTTACATGATCAAAGTGGTTAAATCAATCGATTTTTTTTAAATACATTGTCTTTGGATCATTTAACTCAAATCGATTATTGACTACCTGATTCCCAAAATGATATTATGTTGAATTATGCATGTTAAATGTAGAATATCAACTAAATAAACATATTTTTAATCAATTTCTTGTAGTTATATAAAATATTAGAATGATTGTAAGGACCACATGAAACAAAATCAAAGCACTCAATTCCTACTTCATAAAGTATCAAATGATGTTGAAGGTTATTATGATATATGATTGAATGAACCAATTAATCATATTAGAATGTTTCTACATAAAGTTTCGAAATTCCAAAGACAAGATGAGGCTATTCACTTCCAAAATTTAATTTTTTAGCCTTATTTGATAATTTTTCATGCATGCAATTTTTTTTGGATATATGGGAACCACCCTCAAGGATGAGTCACTCTAATGACCCCACTCTAACAGTGCAAAGCAAACCCCCTCCTTGGCTACTCATACACTAGAGGGGGATTTAGTTCACATAGTAAGCCATCCTATTTGACAAGATGATTTGTTTTTAAGGAACACAATGTGGGTTTCAAACATGGGTCCCTTCATATGTGAGATCATGTATTTACCACCCAATCTTCAAGCTTGTTGGCATCAAAAACTCTACTAGACTTAGCGGTGTTGTCAAAGAAAATTCTCCTATGACTATGAAACTAAGGGGACATGCCATACTGGCTGATATTATTGATGCATCTCCAACCAAAACAACTATGTTGTCTCTAAAGAAGGTGTTTGATGAAAAAATGGCTTCAAGTTTGATGAAACTGGATATATTTCCAACAATAAAAAATCATAATGGATACCCCATCTTTGTCATCAAAAGAATATTCAACGGTAATTTTATTCAAATATACTTCAAAAATATAATTCAAAAATCAAGGATGTGTAGGAGAAAGCAAGTTGAGAGGAAAAGAATACATTTTATGTTAAATATTAATTGGGACCCCCTTCACATCCAGGTAGAATATATCACTAGTGTTTGCAGTCCTATATAGTTATGAAACCAACCAACCTTCAAAATTTCATTGTTGAAAGTCATTGTATATGTAACACCTCATACTCAACAAAACACGATTACATGCTAACCAGTGGATTACCGAAAAACACGGGAAATTAAAACTGATTTACAAAAAGCACCACAAGATGAAACATATAATATCTGAGCCAACACTTTGCATATCACAGCATAGTCCCAAGGTTCTACAACATAATTTCCCATCATCTCGTTACATGAAATAACTATTGCAGGATGCTTTACATCAAGATACATATCTGAACCCATACATCGATCATTGTACGAGAAACATCGAAAACTCTCCCGAAGACATGAGTGTACAGGGATGACACATAGGACTCTACTACTAGACTCTATCTATCCCACCAGGTACGGTACCTCTGCATAACATCCGCAGTTACATAATCTGCATCTTACCAGGCATGTCCACCTAAAATGGTTATTAACCAACGGGGTGAGGCACACAGTCCCAGCGAGAAACATAACCCTCTACCAGCTTTATTATGATTACAGATAACTGATATAAGCAGATTATAAGAGAAGTATACTGAGCAGGGTTATTCTTACCAGCAATCTTACCAAGATATTCATGAGGCCTATAACCAGACATTCTGTATGAAACATGATTGACAAGATAAACTTTATATGATATTATCAAATGATATAAGGAATGTATGGTAAACTGTAAGTTTATAACCAGAGCAACTATACAAACAAGGTCTCAACCAATGTTTCGTATTTGACATAAGCAATTACAGCTTGCTTACAAATTATTATGCCTTGAGGAAGTGAGCCGTACCGCTCAAATCCAATCGACGACTGCGAAACCCAGAGCCGGTGCCATACAAGGAAATGGAAGAGCCAGACTCCATGACCTCCCACCTCGTAGTCAGTGCACGAGAGCCAAAGCAGGACCGCAGTCTCATTCCTAAGTGGCCTCAGCCACAAGGTCAGCTCCATAGGCTACCCTTCCTCTATCCCGCCTTAGTACAGGTCTCGACACTAGTATATCTGAGCCACGGGCCTGTTCACCGTGCTCTGAGCCATGAATGCATTCATGCTCCCATATATCCTGAGCCATGGGCCTGTCCACCATGCTCATATACATATCCCGAGTCTGCAGCAGCAGCTGCACTCGATTCCCTCTCTATTTTAGGTTAGGAGAAACCACACATATTCAATAATATGCGCTTCCAGGTTAACCCATAGGAGAACCTGTTTCACCATCACCGGGTCCTGACAATGATGGATCTATGGCCAGGGAAAACTACATGAGAGATTCATCTATAATTAGTTAATGTATTTTAAGTAGATTGTTGGGGCAATCAAGTTGTATTAAGAAACCATATATAAAACATGAACAACATTAGATTCATTACATTGATGTTATATTGCTACTGCTATTTCCATTTCCCTCAATAATCATCTCATTGCCATGGGATATAAATCCCTCACATCATTTCATAGTGCTAATGCCTCTCAAGCCTTCATCATTTCCTATCATCATGGGACATCAATCCCTGAGTTCATCACATTATACCAGTGCCTCTCAAGGCATCATCAACCTCATTAGGGAATTTCAATCCCTCATGTCATTACTAGAAGATCACACCTCAACATGCATTTCTCATCATATTGTTAACATACGTTATCTCATCAACATTATTACTTGTATATTGCACAAATATTAAGTGCTATACGAAGCACATAAGCATATAGTCACCATACCTCTTACTTGGCTATGAATTCAATACACCTACATGGTTAGCTTGCATAAGAAAGAGATAACTGGATCACCAAACATAGAGCATAGATCCTTTAGAGAACATATTATGATTATCCTGCTATCAAGGATTTAGATGTACTAGATTGGAACAACATCCATATTCATAGTTGTGTCTGTAGATAATTTAGGTTATTGATACCAAGCTGTGAGCATCAATCACTATCGAGTCATCATCCCTAAGGATTATATTAAGGATCATACACCATAATACACCATCTAATCTTATTAAAGGTTCATCTATCATTACTCATAATTAACCACTACACAAAGGTCCACAACCCATTTCATCTTGGGTTCATCATACTTTATTATTATTATACATGAACACACATCATGGCCCATACTTGTCGTCATGCACCTGTGTCACATTGAAATGTGCAACAACATCATCTTCTTTCAAACATACCATGGTCACAACCTATCCAACATGGGTGCAGGGTTCAAGGTGATCACATACATTAGCTATATGCATTTCGGGTCATCAAAACCCTCACCAAAACTCCCTCAACCCTCACTAGAGGTCTAGCGGCAGCACCATCCCTCACCAAAGGATATGCCTGGTAGCAATACCCTTACCAAAGGTATCACTACTAGGGTTTCCAACCCTAAGGAAGCTCACCACCATATCAGCCAACCACGACACACCCTCTATCATGCATCAAGGTCCCATCATCTCTCATGGTATCAGGAAAGGTGTATCATGCATCACCACAGGGATGTCGGCCAAAGGCCTATCGTGCACACCAACTAAGGTTAGGGTTTCATCTATCGACTAGTCCTCAGGAGTGACCGTATCGGTTAAAGGGGTACCACCTCCATGTCGTCCAAGATATCATATCGGGCATCACCAGACTACTTCATACCGAACAAAACCTATCACAAGGTGTGTCGTGCAGAGCACACATTTAGGCGTATCGTCAAAGATCCAACTCCACCAAAGTGGTAACGACCAAGCTCAACTAAGCCTATCGGTTAGAGGAACATCACCACAGCAACCTTATCAGTCAAAGGGGTGTCGCCCAAGGTGCCCCTACTACACAAACATCTCTGTACCGTCTAGGGACCACTTCTATTGGCCAGGGCACCAAAAACCATGTCGTACATAGCCATGAAGCTGCATAACAACTAGCATCTAGGGTTAGCCTATCGGGCATCATGCCATGTCGTCCATCCCCTCATCTCGGCCAAGATCACTAAGACAAGGTGATGTCGTCCAAAGCTTGTGTCGGGCACCAAGCTATCAGAGTCTATCGGCCAAGGCCATGTCGGGCATCAAGCTAGCACCACCTAATGGCCAAGTTCATCTCAAGACAAGGGAGGTGTGTCAGGCATCCTCTACACATGGTGTGTCGTCCAACCATATCGACTAGGTGTGTCGGGCAACCACCTCTACAAGGTGTGTCGGGCAGGGTACTCAACATAATGTATCGCCCATCCATCATCTCCACAAGGGATATCGGCCAAGGGACGGACCATAACGGTTACCAACTCAGCTTTATTAGGTATAACGACCAAGGATACAAGGATCAACCTAACACCCAAGCAAACATACCTACCGAGGATTCCGCCTCAAGAACATATCATGCCATAAGGGTAGACCACTTATGTCGCCCAAAGCAACTCTAACGCCCAAGCTAGGGTTGAGGCTCTATATCATCCAAGATACAATGTTTAGGGTTGTGTCGGCCAACTACCATCATCTTGAGTAGATGCACATATCGGTCACAAGGTCACTAAAGAGTTCACCTATCATATCACTCAAGGCTCAACTATAGAGGGGGGGTATCGGGCAACACACTCAAAGGTTCATCATGGAAACATATCGGCCAAGAGCCCGTCTAAGGGTCTAGCAACCATATCGTCTAAGGCTTATGTCTAGGGTGGATAGGGGGCATCGGACATCAAGGTGCAACTACTACCAACTCATCATATCGTCCATATGTCTAGGTCATAGGCTCGCCTTTCAAGTCCAAAGGAGAGAAAGGGGTGTTGTCATAACCATCAACCAAAGCATAGGCTATAGAACAAGGTACTGTATCAGGTAGATGCCCATATCGGGCAACCTAATTGTATCGGCCAAAGATTCATATCGTGCAAGTCATCTTCAACCTCTAGATACCCATTACCATCTTGTACAAGGAAAACAAGATAAAGACAATAATAAAACATAGCATCCTCATTAGATAAGATTCCAAGTCCCATATATATATCTATCATGGAGAAAAGGTAACGATTTATGTACAAGAACCATCATGTACATATATGGAGAGTGTGCATAATAGAGATGGTTTAGAGTTATGTAACCCGCCTTAAGAGGATCTCCATGAAAGGCACAAAACTCCGTGATCCAAGCAACAAACACACGTTCTCTTTCAAGAATAGCACCCATCCAAAGATCCAAACATGCCTTCGGCACCATCATCACCATCTCAAGAAACAAAGGAAGAAGAAGAAGAAGAAACCATGGTTATGTATAGCTCAAGAAGAAGAAAGGAGGGAAGATGACCACGTCCTTGCTTACTCTTACCAATGGCCTATCCATGGACGAGAGGGAAAGAGGAAGGTAAAGAAGTAAGCACAAGGAAAACTAGCAAGGAAGCATGACTCACCAAGGTCGAATCTTGAGCAAGGCGTTTCCATGGCCAAGGAGCTTGCCCCTCCGTGCTCCATAGGAGTCTTCCTTAGCTCCCAAGCTCCCATGCTCGTCACATATTGTTAGCAGAAGGAAGGTGGCCGAAAAGGATTGCTTGGATAAGGAGGAAGGGAGTTATATACACCAAGGAAGAGAGAGGTAGCAAGGGAGAGGTGTCATAACCACATAAACCAAGGTGCCACTTGCTCTAGCTCACAACGCCACTTGTTGCCACCCTAGCAGCTCATGCATGGCCTGGTGATACACTCTACGAAGTGTATCGTTCAGATGGGAAGCTTCCATGGCTGACACACCCCTACTGGGTGACACACCTTCATGTCCTAGCCGATACACTAAAGGACAAGGTGACATATGTAACACATATATGTTATAAAGACCATAAGGATGTCATTCCTCATCTATCACCCAAACATGGTGCCCCATCATCCATACTCATTATAGATGATGTAAACTCAAGCAATAAGACTCTAGAGCTGATAGAGTGCACATTGACCCCTCCACTTTGGGTAAATTGCAATTTACACCAAAACTAGCACAAAAAGCATAACCATCAACCAACCAAGCTCAAACTTGAAACATAGGTCCTCCACAGGGTGCCCCATGGCATAATTCTCTTTCTAATTATGCAATAGAACTAAATTCATGCTCCACATGTAACATATTGCAATATAACCCCTTACTTTGGGTAAGTTGCACTTTGGTCCAAAACAAGCAAACATTTCTCAAACAACATCCAAACGGGACCAAACTGGAAACATGAGCTTGTCACAAGATACCAAAACATCTTAGAAGATTAGATTAAGGTTCTAAGCACCTTTCATAAGAAAAGAAAATAGGGTTAGCCCAAAACCTGGGTTAGGGTCCTAACAAGTTATAAACCCCTAACAAGGATTTCGTCCCAGAAATCCTGAGCGGAAAGAAGACATGTGTTACTTGTGCATCACATCAAACAACTCCGCAAGGCTCCCAGGTGTCACAGATCTGAGAACAACATACTTGCTCTTTTCCCAGAGCCACTCAGAGTTTCCTTGTACTGGTCACACACTCAAACCCTCAACTCATCATCCTTTGCCTGGTAACACTCTTAGATACTGGGACTTTATATGCAACTCGTATTACTCAGGTATCAGTTCCTTCTACTGATGTATCATATCCCTCGTTATGTTTCCACTGTGCTACTCTGATCTCACAGGCTTGACACTTTAAGATTTGTGTAACTTGTATCACTATCTTTCTACTATATATGTTTCAACTGTTCCTTCTCTTTTCACAAAGGATGTCTTTACTCAAGGGGAATCTTTCTCAGAAGAGGTTATCACAAGATACATACTCTACAAAACATCTGTATGCACATGACATGGCTCAACTAGATGAACTTTCCCAAGAGACCTTACAACACTTCTCTCCCTTGGGTGCACCCCTTCCAATGTCATGTTTATGCGGAGCATAAACCCCTAACATATGATAGCCGCACTATAGGAACTTAGCCAGATCAACCCAAGTCAACCTCTCCATCTGAGACAACTTCACACCTTTCCAAGGGTATCCATTCCCAGGGTTACAACAATCCTTGACATGTCACATAGAAAGGGATTCACCCGACTATCACATCTAGAAAAGGAAAGGATACGGAGAAGGGTATACCTCATCCTGCACAACCAGGTCATCAACAAGGTGCTCGACGGCAGACTATCTCTCTTCTAACGAATAGGAAGGAAACATATGTCAGACCTAAAACAAGCGCTCAAAGGAGGGTACATCCTGAACTAGATCAACAATAGTAGATAAGAGGCAAGAAGAAGACAAAGCAGAATGGAGTGATTCCATTCGACCTGTCACCCCACACATGTCATTCTACCATTTCTGGTCAGCTCATGCCATAAGATCTAATTGTTGTCTGTTGCCATCTGTTGTCTTGATCGAACCATCCAGTCCTCACTTACTTATCCTTATCAGTGTTCCTATGTGATGTCGAACTGCTACTTCGAGGGTCACCACATAGATCCATGCTTCCAAAACAAGCTTCCAGCTTGTGGGTTCAAGGTCAAGAGCGATCGATCAAGACGATTCACCTTCATACCTCCATGATATAGGCATCTTGATTCTCAACCCCTTCTCAGAAGGCATGCCAAGAGGATCCTACCATCCTCATCCATCACAGACATCCCCATCTTGGAAACCAAAGTCTAAGATCAGCTGATACTTTTTGAAGTATCCAAACAACGATCACTTCAAAGGACACATATCAAGTGACAGAAGGTCCACTTGACTGCCACTCCCTCGAAAGGAATGAACACAAAGGAACAAACTCCTCCCACCACCCCATCGACGCCTATGGTTTCATATCAAAGGGGAGGGTATTATCACTTTCTTTGACCCTTACATGAGTTTCCAACCGTTTATACAATGTTAAACCTTGCTCCATCTAGTTTTATCTTGTATCTTTTTGGGTTCCTTGCAATCAGCACAGGAAACATCAAGACCATTACATGTCGTTATTCTTCTTCTCTTGTTATCATTTCATCCTAATCATGATTAACTTTTTCTTATATCAGATTTTTGTTTCCTCTTTATGAAAAAGATCATTATTCTTCACATATTCTTTATTGAACAAGGATTATCTCCCTGGTTCTCTTTTTCTTATCAAGAATTTGCACTTTATTCTTTCACATCTTTGCTTATGTTCATTGGTTGGTCTGAGATTATCTCAGGTTCCTTCTTGTTTACTCATCACTTATTCTTCTCTTTCTTCTAACTTTATTTTTGCTTTCAGGCACTTTCTTCATCTTGTGTAAGTTCTATGCTTTTACTTACATTATTATCACAAATTAATCTGTCTTTTATCATATATATCTCTTGAGATTACAGTTTCAAGAACTTATCTCATCATATTCTTATACAGATTTAGGTTTCAGAGAACCATTACTTCCTCTTTTGATTATCAAGAATACATGTTTTTTTAAAGAGTTATGGTGCATTCACTTACCTCTTTTATAGCATGATTAAGATATTGACGTTGTATTTCTAACTTGTTATGCTTTTTAGATTGCTCCAGAATGACTACTTGATCAGAGTAATCAAGGAGGAAACAATCTAATGCTCCCTACTTACCTTTGTCTTCAATATTTGAATACCTGGCCAGGGCATCAAGTACTGAGATTACGTAGTATGCACCATATTTTATGTCACGGTCCAACCTTAGACACCACCCTAATCCTATTCCTAGTGTCCCTGTAGACTCGGCGAACCTAAAGCTCTGATGCCAAACTTGTAACACCTCATCCTCAACAAAACATGATTACATGCTAACCAGCGGATTATCGAAAAACACGGGAAATTAAAACCAATTTACAACAAGCACCACAAGATGAAACATATAATATCTGAGCCAACACTTTGCATGTCACAACATAGTCCCAAGGTGCTACAACATAATTTCCCATCATCTCGTTACATGAAATAATTGTTGTAGGATGCTTTACATCAAGATACATATCTGAAACCATACATCGATCATTGTACGAGAAACATTGAAAACTCTCCCGAAGACCTAAGTGTACAAGGATGACACATAGTACTCTACTACTAGACTCGATCTATCCCACCAGGTATGATACCTCTATATAACATCTGCAGCCACATAATATGCATCTCACCAGGCATGTCCACCTAAAAGGGTTATTAACCAACGGGGTGAGACACACAGTCCCAGCGAGAAACATAACCCTCTACCAGCTTTATTATGATCACAAATAATTGATATAAGCAGATTATAAGAGAAGTATACTGAGCAGGGTTATACTTACCAGCAATCTTACCAAGATATTCATGAGGCCTATAACCAGACATTCAGTATGAAACTTGATTGACAAGATAAACTTTATATGATATTATCACATGATATAAGGAATGTATGATAAACTACAAGTTTATAACCATAGAAACTATACAAACAAGGCCTCAACCAATGTTTCATATTTTCCTTAAGCAAATATACTATATGGCTTGCTTACAAATTATTATGCCCTAAGGAAGTGAGTCGTACTGCTCAAATCCAACTGACGGCTGCGAAACCCGGAGCCGGTGCCATACAAGGTCAATGGAAGAGCTGGACTCCATGACCTCCCACCTCGTGGTCAGTGCATGAGAACCAAAGCAGGACCGCAGTCTCATGCTTAAGTGGCCTCAGCCACAGGGTCAGCTCCATAGGCTACCCTTCGTCTAGCCTACCTCGATACAGGTCTCGGCGCTAGTATATCTGAGCCACTGGTCTGTTCACCGTGCTCTGAGCCATGAACGCATTCATGTTCCCATATATCCTGAGCCATGGGCCTGTTCACCATGCTCATAGACATATCCTGAGTCTGCAACCACAGCTGCACTCGATTCCCTCTCTATTTTAGGCTAGGAGAAACCACATATATTCAATAATATGTGCTTTCAAATTAACCCGCAGGAGAACCTGTTTCACCATCACCAGCTCCTAACGATGATGGATCTATGGCCAGGGCAAACTACATGAGAGATTCATCTATAATTAATTAATGTATTTTAAGTAGATTGTTGGGGCAATCAAGTTGTATTAAGCAACCATATATAAAACATGAACAACATTAGATTCATTACATTGATGTTATATTGCTACTGCTATTTCCATTTCCCTCAATAATCATCTCATTGACATGGGATATAAATCCCTCACATCATTTCATAGTGCTACTGCCTCTCAAGCCTTCATCATTTCCTATCATCATGGGACATCAATCCCTGAGTTCATCACATTATACCAGAGCCTCTCAAGGCATCATCAACCTCATTAGGGAATATCAATCCCTCATGTCATTACTAAAGGATCACACCTCAACATGCATTTCTCATCATACTGGTAACATATGTTATCTCATCAACATTATTACTTGTATATTGCACAAATATCAAGTGTTATACGAAGCACATAAGCATATAGTCACCATAGCTCTTACTTGGCTATGAATTCAATACACATGAATGGTTAGCTTGCATAAGAAAGAGATAACTGGATCACCAAACATAGAACATAGATCCTTTAGAGAACATATTATGATTATCATGCTATCAAGGATTTAGATGTACTGGATTGGAACAACATCCATGTTCATAGTTGTGTCTGTAGATAATTTAGGTTATTGATACCAAGATATGAGCATCAATCACTATTGAGTCATCATCCGTAAGGATTATCTTAAGGATCATACACCATAATCCACCATCTAATCTTATCAAATGTTCACCTATCATTACACATAATTAACCACTGCACAAAGGTCCACAACCCATTTCATCTTGGGTTCATCATACTTTATTATTATACATGAACACACATCATGGCCCATACTTGTGGTCATGCACCTGTGTCACATTGACATGTGCAACAACATCATCTTCTTTCAAACATACTGTGGTCACAACCTATCTAACATGGGTGTAGGGTTCAACGTGACCACATACATTAGCTATATGCATTTTGGGTCATCAAAACCCTCACCAAAACTCCATCAACCCTCACTAGAGGTCTAGCGGCAGCGCCATCCCTCACCAAAGGATATGCCCGGGAGCAATACCCTTACCAAAGGTATCACAACTAGGGTTTCCAACCCTAAGGCAGCTCACCACCATATCGGCCAACCACGGCACACCCTCTATCGTGCATCAAGGTCCCATTATCTCTCATGGTATCGGGAAAGGTGTATCATGCATCACCACAGGGATGTCAGCCAAAGGCCCATCGTGCACACCAGCTAAGGTTAGGGTTTCCTCTGTCGGCTAGTCCTCAAGAGTGACCCTATCGGTCACAGGGGTACCACCTCCATGTCGTCCAAGATATCATATCGGCCATCACCAGACTACTTCATACCGGACAAAACCTATCACAAGGTGTGTCATGCAGAGCACACATTTAGGCATATCGTCCAAGATCCAACTCCACCAAAGGGGTAACGACCAAGCTCAACTAATCCTATCGGTTAGAGGAACATCACCACATCAACCTTATCGGTCAAAGGGGTGTCGCCCAAGGTGCCTCTACTACACAAACATCTTTGTACCGTCCAGGGACCACTTCTATCAGCCAGGGCACCAAGAACCATGTCGTGCATAGCCATGAAGATGCATAATGGCTAGCATCTAGGGTTATCCTGTCGGGCATCATGCCAAGTCGTCCATCCCCTCATCTCGTCTAAGCTCACTAAGACAAGGTGATGTCATCCAAAGCTTGTGTCAGGCACTAATCTATCAGAGTCTATCGGCCAAGGCCATGTCGGGCATCAAGCTAGCACCACTTAATGGCCAAGTTCATCTCAAGACAAGGGAGGTGTGTCAGGCATCCTCTACACATGGTGTATCATCCAACCATATCGACTAGGTGAGTTGGGAAACCACCTCTACAAGGTGTATCGGGAAGGGTACTCAACATAGTGCATCACCCATCCATCATCTCCACAAGGGATATCGGCCAAGGGACCATAACGGTTACCAACTCAGCTTTATTAGGTATAACGACCAAGGATACAAGGATCAACCTAATGCCAAAGCAAACATACCTACCAAGGATTCCGCCTCAAGAACATATCATGCCACAAGGGTAGACCATTTATGCCGCTTAAAGCAACTCTAACGCCCAAGCTAGGGTTGAGGCTCTATATCGGCCAAGATATAAGGTTTAGGGTTGTGTCGACCAACTACCATCATCTTGAGTAGATGCACATATCGGTCACAAGGTCACTAAAGAGTTCACCTATCATATCACTCAAGGATCAACTCTAGAAGGGGGGGTATCGGGCAATACACTCAAAGGTTCATCATGGAAACATATCGGCCAAGAGCCCCTCCAAGGGTCTAGCAACCATATCGTCTAAGGATTGTCTCTAGGGTGGATAGGGGGCATCGGACATCAAGGTGCAACTATTACCAACTCATCATATCATCCATACGTCTCGGTCATAGGATCACCTGTCAAGTCCAAAGGAGAGAAAGGGGTGTTGCCATAACCATCAACCAAAGCATAGGCTATAGAACAAGGTATTGTATTGGGTAGAGGCCCATATCAGGCAACCTAATTGTATCGGCCAAAGATTCATATCGTGCAAGTCATCTTCAACCTCTAGCTACCCATTATCATCTTGTACAAGGAAAACAAGCTAAAGACTGTAACAAAGCGTAGCATCCTCATTAGATAAGATTCCAAGTCCCATATATATATCTATCACAGAGAAAAGGTTACGATTTAAGTACAAGAACCATCATTTACATATATGTAGAGTGTGCATAATAGAGATGGTTTAGAGTTATCTAACCCGCCTTAAGAGGATCTCCATGAAAGGCACAAAAATCCATGATACAAGCAGCAAACTCACGTTCTCTTCCAAGAACAACGCCCATCCAAATCTCCAAACATGCCTTCGACACCATCATCACCACCTCAAGAAACAAAGGAAGAAGAAGAAGAAGAAACCATGGTTATGTATAGCTCAAGAAGAAGAAAGGAGGGAAGATGACCACGTCCTTGCTTACTCTTATCAAGGGCCTATCCATGGCTGAGAGGGAAAGAGGAAGGTGGAGAAGTAAGCACAAGGAAAACTAGCAAGGAAGCATGACTCACCAAGGTCAGATCTTGAGCAAGGAGTTTCCATGGCCAAGGATCTCGCTCCTCCATGCTCCATGGCAGTCTTCCTTAGCTCCCAAGCACCCATGCTCATCACATATTGTTTGGGGAAGGAAGGTTGCCGAAAAGGATTGCTTGGCTAAGGAGGAAGGGAGTTATATACACCAAGGAAGAGAGAGGTAGCAAGGGAGAGGTGTCATAACCACATAAACCAAGGTGCCACTTGCTCTAGCTCATAACGCCACTTTCTGCCACCCTAGAAGCTCATGCATGGCCTGGTGATACACTCTAGGAAGTGTATCGTGCAGCTGGGCAGCTGCCATGGCCGACACACCCCTGCTGGGTGACACACCTTCATGTCCTAGCCGATACACTACAGGACAAGGTGACATATGTAACACATATATGTTATAAAGACCATATAAGGAAGTCATTCCTCATCTATCACCCAAACATGGTGCCCCATCATCCATACTCGTTCTAGATGATGTCATACTCAAGAAAGAAGACTCTAGAGTTGATAAATTACACATTGACCCCTCCACTTTGGGTAAATTGCAATTTACACCAAAACTAGCACAAAAAGCATAACCATCAACCAACCAAGCTCAAACTTGAAACATAGGTCCTCCACAAGGTGCCCCATGGCATAATTCTATTTCTAAGATGCAAGAGAACTACATGCATGCTTCACATGTAACATATTGCAATATAACCCCTTACTTTGGGTAAATTGTACTTTGGTCCAAAACAAGCAAACATTGCTCAAACAACATCCAAACGGGACCAAACTGGAAACATGAGCTTGTCACAGGATACCAAAACATCTTATAAGATTTGATTAAGGTTCTAAGCACCTTTCATAAGCAAAGCAAACATGGTTAGCCCAAAACCTGGGTCAGGGTCCTTACAGTATACATTACCCCATCAAGGACAATCAAGAATTTGTGTAGTGTTTTCTAAAACGCATTCATGTTTTGATCCTTAAGAATAGAACATATATGTATTCATATTGACATTTTATAATGGTCTCCTTGATACTACTAACACCTATTACCTTACCATTTAACTTTGCATGAATGTTCATTTCTTAAAGTAAATCTTGAGCAAATGAGAAGTGTACTTCTCCCACTACCTATTTAGTCACAAATTTCTATCTTGCTAGTTATCTAGTTACAACTTTCAGTTTCATTACATTACATACTTTGGCATTAAAGGGAAAAGAATGACAAGGGATGAACCATAAGAAAATTACCATGGAACTACATGATGGTGAAACCAAACTAGAACAACTTAGAACAACATACAAGATTTTTTTTTAAAAATCAAGCATGTTATGCTAAGATCACTGCTTTTCAAAGTGCTATTATGATTATGTGCCTATCAGTTGTGGCTCCACAATGTTTTGGACGTCTATAGAAAAACCATGTTACTGGAAGAAGGAATCTTACTTTCTATAGTAGCATGTGAACCAAAGAGTTTTTGTTCATGATATTTTCTCAAATAATGAAATCGACACAGTGTTTCATATATCTTTCTTCACATATGTTGATGAGACATTCCCTAATTCCTATGCATCCAACATCCCGGATGCATGGAGATGCTCATTCCCCAATTGGCTACCATTTTGGTTTTCTCCTCACGAGTGTCCTTGATTCAAAAGCAAAGCATGTCTTTTCTACTTTAATGGTGTTTGGTAAGGAAGCCCAAGATGTATGAATTAAGAATGCATAGATTGAGGTATTGTGAAGCATTTGAAGCTGGGTGTAGGAGGAAACATTGTTTTCCTTGCACATTTGAGTTATGAACACTCAAAGTCGATTAGGATACTACTTTGGTTATGGCACCACCCAGATGAAAGATACTTGCAAGATAGCAGTCGCCATGGAAATTTGTTGGTACTTCTTGTTCATATTCTTGTGGATGATTTAGGGGATCAAGGTGGGAATGTGTTCTCTCTTCAACTAAAGAAGTTAGGCATATATGTGTATATAGTAAGATATTATATAATGTATATTGTAATATGTAATATAAAATATATCAATATATATATTATATACATAATGATACCATTTAGATTAAAAAAATCTATTTTTGTGTTATTTCATCAATCTTTCATTTCTTACACTCAGAAGATCATCGACTTATTTTAATATAATTCAATATTTGCATATACATTTTATGTGTAGGAATACAAGCAAGATATAAGAAAAAATATAAATAATAGAAAATTGAGAAATTGTAAAAAATAAACATTCAATGAAATTTGTCTCCCAAAGTTGTCAAAAGCATTATTATATAATATCACTCTTATAGCATCAAAATTTATGACACCCTCAAATATGTATTTTGATGAAAGATCATATGATCTTTGAATTAATTCAAAATGACATAACAAAAATGTTAGAACTATGGTCAATTGGAATTCAAACCATGTTTCGATAATCCTTTATTTGAAACTATGACTGAGCATATTATCAATATTTTAATCATTCAATCTCCTAATTTTTTTAAATAAATGAGTTTTTTTTAAACATTATTTTTTGAAACAAAGGATAAATTAAATTTCCTCAATATTTAAACTTATAAATTTTAAGATGTAATACATGTGCCACAGATATTAGGTAGTCACTTTTTATATATTGAGATTATATGATGGAATCTAAGAATGAAACTTTTTAGAATGGTTCATTACTATTATGAGATAATTTTCTAGTAAATTAAAGTGGATTTGGATCCACAATTGTGATATAGCCTATGTATGGAGAAAATGTTGGATATTTTCAAGTGAATGTACATGTTGTATACAAATTAGGGTTTTGTGATATCAAATGCTTTATTTATTCATACAATCACATCACATTTTGAGTTTTACCCTCTTTCTAAGTGATAGATAAGTGAATGGACTAATTAATTAGTGAAACCCTAATTGTTTTGTTTCCATATGATTGTATAACATCCATAGTATGTAGAAGTAGGGGAAGTATAATAGGCATATTTGTAGAACTTCAGGGCTTGTGAGAAGGTACTCTGAGTTATATATTGTTAAATGTATGTGGGTTGCATATAATCCATATTAGGTATGGTCCTATAACTTATATGATTCATTCATTTATATGCATGTTGTCAAGATCATACATTATGTTGTTACACAGTAGTTTTAATGGTCATCCAAAGCATGCTGGTCCTTTTCTATATTTATTGGAAAAGGTTTACATACAAATAATAAAATGAAAGGGGATAAATAAGAAAAACTAGATTATGAGTTAAAGAAGAGAAGAGATATACATGAAAAATATCGAACAAAAGTCAAAACAACACTATCTGTATCCATACAATTTTCCATATATCATCAAAGTTTCTTTCTTTCCCTTCAAAAATCTTTGGTTGTGCTCTCTCTAGATCTCACAAACCAACATCATAGAAGTAGTACGTTCCTTCCTTCCTTTATTATTAGTGAGATCAACTAAACTCTTGGGTACATGTATATACTGTTGGGTTTTAGAGGAGGCAGAGAAGCAACAGAAACAAAAATTTTCTCCCAAAACCCAGAACAAAAGGAATCGCGTCAACGTCTATACAATAGGAAAGTTGGTTTGTGGATGCATACCTTGTCCCGAGGCTTGCTCGGCGACAATACCTCGCGCCTTGCACGGTCTTCACCTCCGGTCTTGGACGGTGTCTGTGCAGCTCCTGGTCACACCGGGACTGAAGACTCCTAGTCTCACCGGGACTGTCGGGATTGACAGTTGTCCTCCGAGCGACAGAGGTCTCCCGCCTTTGCAGTCGTCCACACGGACTGCCTGGAAGTCCGATCTCCTTGTCCCACAAGGAATCAGAAGGAGTCACACCCACCTGTCGGCGTACTAGTCACCAACACACTCTCCTGCCACCAGTTACTTTCTGTAGTTGTCTTTCCCTTGCTGTGCCTACCTTTTCGGGTAGCACTTGCTTGGGCTCTCTTGGTTACCAAAACCAGAGAGAACGACAACTTTGCATAGCAACTGGTTTAAACTGAGTTGTACTCTAAGAATCCCCCAATACCCCTATATATATAGGCGGGTCA
Organism: Alisma plantago-aquatica; assembly: GCA_963693085.1. Lineage (NCBI taxonomy): Eukaryota > Viridiplantae > Streptophyta > Magnoliopsida > Alismatales > Alismataceae > Alisma > Alisma plantago-aquatica. The sequence goes on from OY856409.1 coordinate 1,777,329,587, forward strand.
TGGGACAGGGTTCTCTATCCCGGTCAATGCGGGACTAAAGCAGGAGTAGAAGGGTTCGAGATTTTCCACAAAAACAACCAACTCGCAACCTGAACCGATCATTTCACAACTGAAATGGTCGGTTGGGGATCTGAGTCGATCGGTTGACACCTCAACCGATCGGTTGGGACCATTGAACCGATCAGTTCACATCTAAACCGGTCAGTTCGTGGTCCTGATTAGTTCTCGATTGACTTTCCTTCTTTTGTTTCTAATTGGTATCGAATACCAATCCTTGTTCCAATCAAATTGGGAAAGTGAAACGAAAGGAAAATTCTCACCAATCTTACTTTCCCAACTTGCCCAGTTGCAACAGTTGAACCAATCATTTCAACACTTGAAGCAATCATTCACCCTATCCATGAGCCGATCAACTCACCACCTGAGCCAATCGGTTCACCAAGATGGGCCGATCGGTTCATCACATGAGCCGATCGGTTGGGAGTACATATTGTGCAGAATCAGTCAATTGCGGTTTCAATCAGTCTGATACTCTAATCAATCAATCCAACACCTTCAACACTATGATACTGAGCTATCAATTGATTGAGTGTTTAATTGAACTACTAAACTCCTTTAGTAAACAATCTAATCATTGTTTGTGGACAAAACTCCTTTTCCAAGTTAAATCCTAAGTGTGTGACCCTGCAGGTCCATTTCACGTTGGCAGTGAAAGTCCATAACACTTATGACTTCACAAGCAAAGAGTGGTGCCTAGTCACATGTCAGTGCTACCCAAGTGAAATAGAAAGTTGGAGAACAACTTTCAATCCTACAATCCGTGAATGGTGTTACCGTGAATGTATAATTCCTTTGTCACTGATATCCTGAATGAACTCGAGGCATGGAACAGTCATCCTGTCAACATTCATTCATTTCCTTGATCTCAGAGCAGACTAGGTGAGATGTGTGTGACATCAATATCACATATTGATTCACACGTGCATGTGCATGCCTTTCTCAATCCTACTCATCAAGTGGCCAAGGATATCAAACTCATTCAGGAGGGACAAATCCCATATTTATCACTCACCCCTCAAAATCCCCATGTGTCAAAGCCACCCAATCATCAACTTTATAACAACCCATGTTTCAGGACTACGTTTGATGATGTCAAAGTGTACCCAATGCCGGGTTCAACAAAAAAAAAGTGTACCCAACGACATGTGTTGAGTGTAGTGATTTCAGGTCTAAGAATCACACTCACCACCATCACTGTGAGAGATGACTGTGACTACCAAGTCATGGTTCCATGTGTCACTCTCACGGTGGGTCTATCAGGTACCTTGTTCTCTAACAAGTACCTATGTGCTTGATTTGATATCACTATATCATGACTAATGAGATTCTGTCATCAACCAACACACAATCTTGTCTTCAGTGTTAGTGATGTCTATGGTTATTTCCACAATAACAGCCGACTAGGGACTAAACAAGAATGTATACTCTTAACATCTGTATGATCTCATCATTTAGGTCCTCAACCCAAAAGCATATGTCATTGAGTAAAACAATTCTTTAGACATCTATCATGTTACACCATTATCTCAGAAACTGTTTAAACATATAGATTGGAAATTGCCTTTATTATTATTCAAATCATTTACAAAGTATCCCATTACAATCATCATATGACTTGCTCTACGTGCATACATACTAACAGACTCCCACTTGCACTTAGAGCTAGTCACCAAGGAACCTCAATCCTTGTGACCTAGCATGACCATCATGCTTCTGCTGAGAAAGGGCCTTAGTCAGTGGATCAACTATGTTGTCTTCAGTTGGTACTTTGCAAATCTTCACATCTCCTCACTATATGATCTCTCGTATGAGATGGAAGCGCCGCAGTATGTGCTTGGACCGCTGATGTGATCTGGGCTCCTTAGCTTGTGCAATAGCTCCATTATTGTCACAATAAAGCTCAATTACATCACAGCTACTGGGAACTACACCAAGTTTAGAAATGAACTTCCTGATCCACACAGCCTCCTTTTCTGCATGTGAAGCAGCAATATACTCGGCCTCTGTAGTAGAATCGGCAACTGTTTCTTGCTTGGAACTCTTCCAGCTCACAGCTCCATTATTAAGGCAAAATTCAAATCTTGACTACGATCTGTAATCATCTTTATCAGTTTGAAAGCTTGCATCGGTGTAACCCTTTACAACCAGCTCTTCCTCGCCACCGTAAACAAGAAACTGATCCTTAGTCCTGCACAAGTACTTGAGGATGTTCTTTACGGATGTCCAATGAGCATCCATGGGATCTGACTGGTACCTGCTCATCATGCTGAGAGTATACGAGACATCTAGGCATGTGCACAACATAGCATACATGATGGATCCGATGTCTGATGCATATGGGATCCCATTCATACGCTCCCTCTCTTCACAAGATTGGGGACATTGAGCTCTAGAGACGGTGACTCCATGTAGCATGGGGATGTTGCCTCTCTTTGAGTTCTCCATGATGAATCGCTTCAGCACTTTGTCAATGTACGTGCTCTGACTTTGTCTGAGAAGCCTTCTAGATCTATCTCTATAGATCTTAATTCCTAAAATGTAGGATGCTTCTCCTAAGTCCTTCATTGAGAAAGTATTCCCAAGCCAAGTCTTTACCTTCTCTAAGGCTAAGACATCATTCCCCATCAAAATTATGTCATCCACATACAATATGAGGAATGTGGTCGAGCTCCCACTAACCTTCCTATACACACAAGGTTCATCTTCATTTTGAATAAAGCTAAACACTTTGACTTCCTCATCAAATCGAAGATTCCAACTCCGAGATGCTTGCTTCAATCCATAGATTGACCTTTGCAGCTTACAGACTTTATTGGCACTCTTTTGATCTACAAAACCTTCAGGCTGTGTCATGTACACATCCTCATTTATATTCCCATTAAGGAATGCAATTTTAACATCCATCTGCCAAATCTCATAGTCATAATAAGCTGCAATAGCAAGCATGATCCTGATGGACTTAATCATGGAAATTGCAGAAAAGGTTTCATCATAGTCAACACCTTGAACTTGTCAAAATCCCTTTGCAACCAATCTGCCTTTATAAGTTTGTACATTGCCATCCATGTCGGTCTTTTTCTTAAAGACCCACTTGCACCCTATGGGTTTTACCCCTTTGGGTGGTTCCACCAAAGTCCATACTTTGTTGGAGTACATGGATTCCATATCAGATCTCATGGCTTCAAGCCATTTCTCAAAATCCGGTCCCTCCATAGCCTCTACGTAGTTAGTTGTATCATCATCTATGATCAACTCACCACCTTCCTGAGTCACAAGGTATCCAAACCTCTCAGGTTCAAGGCGGGTCCTACTAGATCTACGAGGTCCTTGTGTTACCTGAGGAGACTGAGATTCCACAACACCTTGTGAATCTCCATTTTCCTCTTGTACATCTACCAGTTCTATGTTTTCTTGTTGGGCTTGAACCTCTTCAAGCTCTATTTTCCTCCCACTTCTTCCTTTGAAATAAATTCCTTCTCTAGGAACACAACTGTCCTGGCAACAAACACTTTGTTGTCAGTAGGGTGGTATAGATAGTATCCCCTCGTTTCCTTGGGGTATCCAACAAAATAACATTTATCAGATTTGGGTCCAAGCTTATCAGGAAACATTTTCCTAACATAAGCCTCACAACCCCAAATCTTCAGAAAAGACAAATCGGGACGCTTCCCAGTCCATATCTCATATGGTGTCTTTTGAACCGATTTAAATGGTACACGGTTAAGTGTAAACGCGGCGGTTTCAAGAGCATAACCCCAGAAATAAATTGGAAGATCAGCAAAACTCATCATTGATCGCACCATATCCAACAATGTGTGATTCCTTCTTTTAGACACACCATTATGTTGTGGTGTTCCAGGAGGAGTCCATTGTGATACAATACCATAGGCTCGTAGAAGGTCCTCAAACTCTTGGCTTAAGTATTCTCCACCTCAATCGGATCAAAGTGCCTTAATACTTTTACCAAGTTGGTTCCGTACTTCATTCATGAAATCCTTGAACCTTTCAAGGGTTTCTGACTTATGTTTCATCAGGTACACATAGCCATACCTACTAAAGTCATCAGTAAAGGTAATGAAGTACTGATACCCACCTCTGGCATTAGTTCGAAAAGGTCCACATACATCAGTATGTATGAGTCCTAATAGATCACTAGCTCTCTCACCTTTACCTGAAAAGGGAGACTTGGTCATCTTTCCCAATAAACAAGATTCACATGTCTCTATTGATTCATAATCAAAAGAGTCTAGATATATAACCATATTTATGGAGTCTAGAAATGCGCTTCTCATTTATGTGCCCTAGACGACAATGCCAAAGATACGTTTTGTTTGAGTCGTTGAGATTTTGCCTTTTGGTGTTTACGTTTTATACACTTGTCTCCAAATCTATCAAGTATAGACCATAAGACATTGGGGCACTGCCATAAAAGATCCCATCTTTAGAAATGTAACATTTTCCATTCTTAATAAGAAATTCAAATCCATCTTTGTCCAAACAAGAGATGGAAATAATATTCCTATTTATGGCAGGTACATAATAGCAGTTCTTCAACTCTATTATTAGCCCACTTGGCAGAGTTAACTCATAGGTTCCTACGGCTCTGGCGGAAACCCTTGCCCCATTGGCAACATGTAGTTCAACCTCGCATTTCCCCAAAGGCCTACTTCTCTTAAGATCCTTCACATTTGAACAAATGTGAGATCCGCATCCGGTATCAAGTACCCATGACGAAGAAGTAGTAAAGTTAATCTCTATCACATATACACAGAAGTAGAGATCTCTATCTCTGAATTCTTCTTCCATCGTTCCTTCCATCCTCTCCATGTAGAAGAAATCGGTTTGGCGAGAGAACCCTTCTCTCCCTCACCTATCGTTCCATTGATCTCTATCAATGAACTTTCTTTCTTCTTCACCAACGCCTTAAGCGTACATAGAGTGGATTCAAAGGCTTCTGGTATATCTGGATTGGGCAGAACACTTCTCACAGTCCTCAACCAGTTATGGAATTTATTCTCAATTAATATTCCCATTTTAAAAGATGATTCCTTTGCCATTCTACAAGAGAAAATTGCATTTTGTCAAAACTCTTTTGATTTGATTTGAATAAAATTTGACGATAGTTAATTAGGTCTTTAATTAATTACCGCTCCCACTATTTTGACTCAAATTGACAGCCCTCACCATCAATTTGGAAGTTTGCAGCGTACAATCTTCTAGTGGGTCAAGATCCTGGGTGTGCCCACACTTGGTCGATCAAGCTTTTCACATGTGTCGCATTTGGAAGGCATCTAAAACTTAATATTTAATGAGGGATTTGGTTTTTATATACATATACATATCCAATCACCACAATATATAGTACGTATCATATGCATGCTATATCCCAGAGAAAACATGTGAAACGATAAAAGCAATGATTATGGCCATCCTATTGTGATTCCTCGAGCCAAGAGGAATCACGGTCATCTAGGTCTACATCACATGCAACCTGTACAAGATGTAATCTGTGCCTGCCTTTCTGGGTTTGATTAGCTCATCTCCATGATTGATCGGCTCACCATTAAGTTGGTTGTTCGGGTGCCACCGGCCGATCGACTGGCGCCTCCAGCCGATCGGTTCACCGGTCGTCGTGCATCTCTTCAGGTCGCCACCCGCTCATCTCGCCCCTCGAACCTGTCGTCTGGAACACCAACCGATCGGTTCACACCTTGAACCGATCGTCTCAGGTCATCCGCCGTTCTTTGACATAACAGGAAATAAAATCTATCCTATTTACAATTGAATTGTGAAACCCCAAATTACATTCGGGGGGAGAAAAGGTAGGAAAAGAAATCTCAAATTATTTCGAGTTACATCAGGAATATGAGAAAAGGGAATCGGTGCGCAGACCGAGATGCAAGAAACCACATACAACCACACACAAATATAGGGTTTATAGGCCATAACCATGCCACACATCCACCACAAAACTCATTTAAGGGTGACGTGTATCAAGTGCATTAATATTACATATCATATATGTATATTTGGGATTTGTGGATTGGACATGCATAAATCCAATTTTATTCGCATCGTATGCAATAAATAAAGGCGACAAACCAAAATCGATCATATCGATAATCCTAAAATATAGAGTAGTTGACGTGGCTCTGATACCACTGTTGGGTTTTAGAGGAGGTAGAGAAGTAGTGGAAACAAAAATTTTCTCCCAAAACCCAGAACAAAAGGAATCGTGTCAACGTCTATGCAATAGGAAAGATGGTTTGTGGATGCATACCTTGTCCCGAGGCTTGCTCGGTGATAGTACCTCACTCCTTGCGCGGTCTTCACCTCCAGTCTTGGACGGTGTCTATATAGCTCCTGGTTGCACCGAGACTGAAGACTCCTGGTCTCACCGGGACTGTCAGGATTGACAGTTGTCCTCCGAGCGACAGAGGTCTCCCGCCTCTGCAGTCATCCACACGAACTGCCTAGAACTCTGATCTCCTTGTCCCACAAGGAATCGGAAGGAGTCGCACCCTCTTGTCGGCGTACTAGTCACCAACACACTCTCCTGCCACCAATCGCTTTCTGCAGTTGTCTTTCCCTTGTTGTGCCTTCCTTTTCGGGTAGCACTTGCTCGGGCTCTCTCAGTTACCAAAACCAGAGAGAACGACAACTTTGTAGAGCAACTGTTTTGCAATGAGTTGTACTCTGAGAAGCCCCCAATACCCCTATATATAGGCGGATCATGGGACAGGGTTCTCTATCTCGGGCAATGTGGGATTAAAGTAGGAGTTGAAGGGTTCACGATTTTCCACAAAAACAACCAACTCGCAACCTTAACCGATCATTTCACAACTAAAACGGTCGGTTGGAGATCTGAGCCAGTCGGTTGACACCTCAACCGATCAGTTGGGACCCATGAACCGGTCGATTCGTGGTCCTGATTAGTTCCCGATTGACTTTCCTTCTTTTGTTTCTAATTGGTATCGAATACCTATCCTTGTTCCAATCAAATTGGGCAAGTGAAACGAAAGGAAAATTCTCACCAATCTTACTTTCCCAACTTGCCCGGTTGCAATAGTTGAACTGATCGTTTCAACACTTGAAGCAATCGTTCACCCTGTCCATGAGCTGATCGACTCATCACCTGAGCCGATCAGTTCACCAAGCTGAGTCGATCGGTTCATCACATGAGCCGATCGGTTGGGAGTATAGATTGTGTAGAATCAGTCAATTGCGGTTTCAATAATTTTGATACTCTAATCAATCAGTCCAACACCTTGAACACTATGATACTGAGCTATCAATTGATTGAGTGTTTAATTGAACTACTAAACTCCTTTAGTAATCAATCTAAACATTGTTTGTGGACAAAACTCCTTTTCTAGGTTAAATCCTATGTGTGTGACCCTGCAGGTCCATTTCACGTTGGCAGTGAAAGTCCATAACACTTATGACTTCACAAGCAAAGAGCGGTGCCTAGTCACACATCAGTGCTACCCATGTGAAATAGAAAGTTAGGGAACAATTTTCAATCCTACAATCCATGAATGGTGTTACAGTGAATGTATAATTCCTTTGTCACTGATATCCTGAATGAACTCGAGGCATGGAACAGTCATCCTGTCAACATTCATTCATTTCCTTGATCTCAGAGAAGACTGGGTGAGATGTGTGTGACATCAATATCACATATTTATTCACACGTGCATGCGCATGCCTTTCTCAATCCTACTCATCAAGTGGCCAAGGATATCAAACTCCCTCAGGAGGGACAAATCCCATATCTATCACTCATCCCTCAAAATCCCCATGTGTCAAAGCCACACAATCATCACCTTTATAACAACCCATGTTTCAGGACTTCGTTTGATGATGTCAAAGTATACCCAACGACATGTGTTGAGTGTAGTGATTTCAAGTCTAAGAATCACACTCACCACCATCATTGTGAGAGATGAATGTGACTACCAAGTCATGGTTCCATGTGTCACTCTCACGGTGGGTCTGTCCGGTACCTTGTTCTCTAACAAGTACCTATGTGCTAGGTTTGATATCACTATATCATGACTAATGAGATTTTGTCATCAACCAACACACAATCTAGTCTTCAGTGTTATTGATGTCTATGGTTATTTCCACAATAACAGCTGACTAGGGACTAAACAAGAATGTATACTCTTAACATCCGTATGATCTCATCATTTAGGTCCTCAACCCAAAAGCATACGTCATTGAGTAAAACAATTCTTTAGACATCTATCATGTTACGCCATCATCTTAGAAACAGTTTAAACATATAGATTGGAAATTTCCTTTATTATTATTCAAATCATTTACCAAGTATCCAATTACAATCATCATATGACTTGCTCTATGGGCATACATACCAACAGACTCCCACTTGCACTTAGAGCTAGTCACCAAGGAACCTCAATCCTTGTGACCTAGCATGACCATCATGCTTCTGCTGAGAAAGGGCCTTAGTCAGTGGATCATGTATGTTGTCTTCAGTTGGTACTTTGCAAATCTTTACATCTCCTCATTGTATGATCTCTCGTATGAGATGGAAGCGCCGCAGTATGTGCTTGGACCGCTGATGTGATCCGGGCTCCTTAGCTTGTGCAATAGCTCCATTATTGTCACAATAAAGCTCAATTGCTTCACAGATACTGGGAACTACACCAAGTTTAGAAATTAACTTCCTGATCCACACAGCCTCCTTTGCTGCATGTGAAGCAGCAATATACTCGGCCTCCGTAGTAGAATCGGCAACTGTTTCTTGCTTGGAACTCTTCCAGCTCACAACTCCATTATTAAGGAAAAATACAAATCCTGACTGCGATCTGTAATCATCTTTATCGGTTTGGAAACTTGCATCGGTGTAACCCCTTACAACCAGCTCTTCCTCACCGCCGTAAACAAGAAACTGATCCTTAGTCCTTCACAAGTACTTGAGGATGTTCTTTACGGCTGTCCAATGAGCATCCCCGGGATCTGACTGGTACATGCTCGTCATGCTGAGAGCATACGTGACACCTGGGCATGTGCACAACATAGCGTACATGATGGATCCGATGGATGATGCATATGGGATCCCATTCATATGCTCCCTCTCTTCACAAGATTGGGGAGATTGAGCTCTAGAGACGGTGACTCCATGTAGCATGGGGATGTTGCCTCTCTTTGAGTTCTCCATGTTGAACCGCTTCAGCACTTTGTCAATGTACGTGCTCTGACTTAGTCCGAGAAGCCATCTAGATCTATCTCTATAGATCTTAATTCCTAAAATGTAGGATGCTTCTCCTAAGTCCTTCATTGAGAAAGTATTCCCAAGCCAAGTCTTTACCTTCTCTAAGGCTAAGACATCATTCCCCATCAAAAGTATGTCATCCACATACAATATGAGGAATGTGGTCGAGCTCCCACTAACCTTCCTATACACACAAGGTTCATATTCATTTTGAATAAAGCCAAACACTTTGACTTCCGAATCAAATTGAAGATTCCAACTCCGAGATGTTTGCTTCAATCCAAAGATTGACCTTTGCAACTTATAGACTTTATTGGCACTCTTTGGATCTACAAAACCTTCAGGTTGTGTCATGTACACATCCTCATTTATATTCCCATTAAGGAATGTGGTTTTAACATCCATCTGCCAAATCTCATAGTCATAATAAGCTGCAATAGCAAGCATGATCCTGATGGACTTAATCATGGCAACTGGAGAAAAGGTTTCGTCATAGTCAACACCTTGAACTTGTCGAAATCCCTTTGCAACCAATCTGCCTTTATAAGTTTTCACATTGCCATCCATGTCGGTCTTTTTCTTAAAGACCCACTTGCACCCTATGGGTTTTACCCCTTCGGGTGGTTCCACCAAAGCCTACCATAGCCTACCATATCTCGAACTTTAGGAAGAAGCTCACATTTTTAAAAGAAAAAATTGTTCCACATCCAAGGTAAATTTGACTTGAAATTACTCTCTGTAACACCTGGGCCCACTACCCAAAGCTCTAGTAGATTTCAGGAATGACGAATGGCCCCACAAACCACCACTAGCCTTAACTTTGCACTTTGTCCTCACTGACATGCAAGTCATGATGAACTTCTCGATTGGTCCCCATCCTAGTACTACTATGTGCAAAGAACTCTTAACCACAGAAGTTTTTTCAGCTCCTATTGGTTTGGTGTAAGTTCTGAGTTCTGCGTAACTCATTTTATAGGAAACTCTAATTCAATTTTTGGAACTGAAATTTCATTCAATTTCATGTTATTGGTTTATTGTAAGTGTAAGTATGGAAATCAATAAAAATATTATTAATTTTTATTGTGTAATATAAATGAGTGACAATGGAAAAGTCACAAAAAATAATTATATCTATGAAAACTCATAATATTCTTAAATCATAATAACCACAAAAAGTGGTTATGGTATAGATGGTGCTACTTTAAAAAATATTCTATTATGGTACAACTATAATCTTAATAAAGACATTATGATTAAAGTTACATTGCAATATTTTTATTTCACTTTGTTTATACTAAGTATTTTAACAATATTCACTTTTCATGTTCCTACAGATATAAGTTTTGGTTCATCATTTTTTACCACAATGTAGAATTTTAATTCTTACATTATTTTTAAAGGGAACTTTTACTATATTATTCGTGTATGGTTACAATTCATTTTCATTTTTCACATCATATTATTTAAACATGAATAGTAAAAATATGTCATGTAAATCACATTGTTTTCACATGGTGCAATGTTTTTCTTTCTTATAAGATTTCTAATTTTTATTTTGTAAGTTGCATTCATAATGGTGATTATAGTGTAAAATATTTAACATAGTGAAATTATGTGTATGATAAGTTGTCATATTATGTTATGGTTTTAGCAATGAACTATATTCACACCGCTAATATTTTTAGTCATTAATATTTTACATGTGTCACTTATAACGAATGAAACATATAATTGTATAAGAAATGTTATTAGTTGTCCTAGAACTCATTTTACTCTCTTTTTAAGAGGGAACTCAGGAATTGTGTTTTGTATGTAAGTATGTAACTCATCAGAAGTCACTGAACTCAACTTACAACACTTACTTTAAACCAATCATAAAATATTGCTTAAGGAACTCCAGTTCATAAGTTTTTTAGGCCAGTTACGACAAACCAATCAGAGCCTAAGTGATGGGCTCCTGGAAAGGAAGTGCACCTTGGTGATATTGGTACTCCAATCATTCCTTTAAGATCAGTTTATTAGATGCCTCAAATCCTGGGACGTTACACTCTTCCTGAAAGAACTTAGGTTGTCCAAATTGACACCACCCCTTAAAAGTTTGGACATGCTTCATCAATATAAATACATATAGTGATAAGAAAATGAAAATAGTTTCCCATTAAATGTGAAAATAACAAAGGGTTGAAATGAGGAACTCAAGCCTATTAGCAAAGATAAGTACTTGGATGTCCATCCTTCAAAGTTATTTCAATCTTATCTATTGTTGAAGAGTATAGAATTCAGTTGTCCTTCATTTGAATAAGGGAAATCCCAAATACTTCTTAGGTTGATCTTCTGTCTTCATATGAAAGGAGTTTTCCAATCTCTCTCTATTCTCATATAGGTTGCGTAATATGAAATTTTATATGAGCTTAAATCCATGCCTAGAATTATTCTAAATTTAGAAATAGAATTTGTAGAACCTCAGGACATTGATCCTTTGATCCAAAGACAATAACACATCATTAAAAAAGTTCATGAGAAACAAATCATGAGCATAGAATAAAATCCTTTCATAGCTAGTAGAAAGAGAAAAGGCACTGAAGGGTCCCCCTTCATGATTCCCCTAGTAGGGTAAAACTTGTAGAAGACTTCCCATTATTCAAGACTTGAAAAATAATTTTAGAGAAAATCTCCAATATCTAGCGGATAAATCAGCTAGAAAAAGTCATTATATTGGCAATAGCATAGATATTGTCACTCAATGGAGTCATATTCCTTCATGATGTCCATTTTGATATAGAACTTAGGCGTATAACTCTTCATCATGCTATTAATAATTTTTTTATAACCAACATTAAATTTGTGATTGTTCTCCCCTTAACCACATTTGATTGAGCATGATCAATAATCACTATTTGTAATCTGCTAGCAGTTATCTTGGAAATAAGTTTGTATGGCACACTACATAGTGATATGATCCGGATCAAAATAAGTTTTGTGGGTTTGAAAGATCAATCAAAATGGGGAAACCCACCAATAATTACAACTACATTTTCATGCATGCAGGATCCTCCAATGGCTTTTGTTCAAGCCTCATTCCCTCTTTCTACTTCAATTCATCTCCCTCAAAGTATCCCTATTTTTATGTATTTGGATGAAGTGGGGTTCATATTATATCATATATGTCAACAGATTTTCCCAACCATTCCTATAAATATCTTTTAGCTAATTTTCTAAATGCACTCTTTATTTCTAACATCAAATTATTAATGCATCATTATTAATGGAAGAATATATTATGGATGATCCATTGCTTCATATACCTTTTTCAATATTGACATTGTTTTTGTCTTTGACTTTCCATATGGTATGAACTTGTTGACCATGCAATTATTGTTCAGTACATCCACCATAGTGATCATTGTCATGTCCAAGGGCTTGTTGTCCATATAACTAGTGATCGAGTTAGGGATGACCACATTACAACTTTAGACCTAGGTTTAACCTCTCTTATGCAACCTCCCTAATTTAGTTTAATATCAGTTTGCATTCATATACAAGTAAGAATTTCCATAGTGCCCATTTTGGATTTGTATTTTTAGATGTATCAACGTTCATGGGTGAGAGAGGCCCTATCCCGTACATCCAATGGAAGTCAGTTTAGATTTAAGCCTGAATACACTACAATTGTGGACTTGGCTTGATCTAATTGATGTTTCTTATTATAGAACAATGTGATTTCTCATTAAGTATTAGCAACCCATTTCAAGTGAAAAAATATGAGGGGCATCATATGTGTTATTTTATCTGTACACACAAAGATAAATAAATTCGTTTTCTATGCCCAAACTATATTTAACTATATTTTAAATGTATTTATTCATTAGTAATTTACAATGTGGTATGGCCAAATTGTTTAATTTTGTATGCTTATTTAAGTATTAGCCAAAATGTTTACTAAATAGTAGTTGTCAATCAGAATAGTCGTATCAAGGTTTCAAATCCATTTATAAACATTTGCTAAACATGTTTCACCATGATCAGTTCATAACACATTTTGAATTCCTTATTATTCATCTGTGATTGATTCATTTAAATGAGGTGTGCCTTTACTTATGTATGTACATACACAACTATTTTGTTAACACATTAAGGCAAGTCAATTTTACCAAACATCAAGTTTAACCAAATTAATCCTTAGCATAGGGGCATGTCTATTTTCCTTTTGGTATGCCTTTCCTAAACATATCATCCATGTTTAGTTCATGTAAGAATTCTTTATGATGGTGTTGCGATTGATTGATGTAAATGTGGTTTCTCCAATTTAGGATGTCATTGTCGTTTACTCAATTGTTACCAAATTAATTCATGGCATTGATGTTTAGTATCCACCAATGATTGTGTACATGCCCACGTTTTCAAATTGTGTTAATGTATAACTAGGTGATTAAGACCAAGACAAACATGAGATTTTAAACTCAATAATACATGTCTTAGGATTCTGCAAATGGTTAGGTAATATCATCAGTAGTCATGTATGATTACTTTATCAGTATGATTGTTTTGTTTCCCATACACAAGTTCATTTTAATGCATACAAACTCAAAAAACCCTATCTATAACATATGAAATTGGAAATCAATGTATGAATGTTGACCACACAAGCCTATGTGTATGAGTCTACTTCCCCTTCTGATATTCCTTCATTGACCATTAAATTTTATCATTACACATGTCACCGTGTGACTTTACATGGATGACATATATGCGAACAATGGGTGATTCAATGATAACAATTCCCACATGTTGTACTATACATGATAGAGGGGTCTAGCTCAAACCAGATGTTGTGTGATCTTTCCTACACACTGAGTTCACTAAAACTTGATCAATCTAGCTAGCTGCAATTGGGGATGCAATGATAATGTAGCCTGCATTTGCACACACCAAACAATAGCAATGGCCTACTCATGTGGCTTTGTATGTTACACAAGAGCAGACACCAATAGACTAATGGAGGAAATTATACTCATCGGGAGAGACAAGATTATCTTCACGAACAATTACACCACGTGACAAATAGTGATTTCTCAAAATAGGAGGAAGGATGGAATACGTTGTAATTGTAGCATACCTTGGAAAATAATTTTAGTTGCATGTTTTGAATTGCCTTTTTCTATTAAATTTGACAATTTGTAATCTATAATTTGAGAAAGACAATACATTATAAATGAAATATACTTTATTAGATCACAAGAGATATATAAAAAATCAGAGATGTTTGTGTGGTAATGTTTCCTTATTTTGCATGAACACCAAAGATGTAGGGTTGTATGAACTCAATGCCCTTCATAAAAGATTGGGGAATTATAATATATTTGTTCAATAAGACATGTTTGTTAATACAACCACAAATATACAAATGTAATAATATGTATATTATGTGTTCCTTGTAAGTAACTCAAACCAAATACATTAATGGATAAATACAAGTGCTAATAGTTTCACTTGAAAGTAGATCTCTCACCCCCAACATTTCAATCTCTAGAGGCTCACATTACGTTATCAAATGATGAATGCAAAGTAGTATTAGGCTAGGCAGTGAACTTGAAGGACTTTTTGAAATCTGTCATGAAGCTAAAGATGTTTATCAATCCTATTAATATGAGTACAATGAACTATATGTCATAGTGAAGAAATTGGATGATATGAATCACCTTTTTTAGACTCCTTCCCCTCCGATGATGACATAGGCCAATTGTATTTGTTTAAAATAATGGTCAAAATTTATTTCATGTTGATGAACTATTTATTTTTTGCTGTCAGAATTAGATTTTAAGTTGGTAGCATATCATGTGTATAGATTTGAATTCATTTAATAATTGTAATTTTTAGCACTTCTTGATATAAACTGAATGTGTCTGTGATGGAAATTTCAAACACACATTTTTTTGCAGAAAAGATACTTTAATTACTAATATTGATGTTTGTCTAGATATTTTGCAGTAGTTCCACAAAATATGAACCACTTTCAATGTGATGACGATCATATGCAACACTCAAAATGATATTAGATGTCAGTACTATTTAGACAGAATGTGTGGCCATTTGACACGTCAGGCTTGGTGTGATGCCCTCATGATTGCCACACATCAATCAGGAGGATGGACGTGACCAAGAACATGATCAAAACAACTTGGAAAGTTGTGGAACATGTAGGAACAATTCCACACACCTTCTGAACAATACTCACACTTACCTGTCAGGCTTACAATAGCAACCTCAGTAAGTGTTATACTATGAACCAAATGTAGTAGTTGTTGATGAGAAGAATTTACTGCACCAAATGATGTTGACCACATCACTGATATTTCTAGAGGCATTGATTGTAATGAAAATGAATGCAGGTCACATATATCACTACCTAATGTTTTACTAAAGATATAGTCTATATAGAACAATGTTACATCACACTTTAAATGTTTCTTTGTTGTAATTAGTTTTGTACTTTGGTATTTGTTTATGTATTTCTATATGTAATATTATGTACTGTTATCAAATATTGAGCGATGTATAAAACTAGTAGATGCTAAACTGTGATATCATTTTATGTGTGTTTATCTTGTGTAACAAGCTCTCCTTTGTTTGGTTGTTATAAGCATGCTAGAGGATGAGGTAATTGTTATAACTTAGTTTTTGCATGTATCTACATATTTGAAATGTTATTATTTGAATAAAAGGACATATTAGAAATATGTTGTGCTTTGTTTTAGAAGTATGTATTCCTTTTGAAAATTCCCATTGGTGGTGAAATTTGTGGTTTCTACTATTTTTTATCCAATAATGTGATATGGGGAAAAGGATAATAGGTATAAGTAATATACTTGTGAAAATTATGCATAATTCTTGAGAAAGTGGTATGGTTGAACACCAAAGGTTAGATTATGATTTCACATATTTTCTTATAAGAAAAGTTATCAAAATTAAGGATATAGAAAAGATAAGAAAGAGAAAAGGATTTCATTAATGATTAAAGTATGCATTATAAGAGGAACACTTGGATGTTAAGAACAACATATTTTCTTTTTCATTTTTGAACTTAAACCTTGTCCATTATTACATAATGTCATTGTGGAATTTACTCCAAAATTTGGGATTAAAAAGATAAAATGAGAGAGAGAAATGATTTTTTCAAGAAATTCTAAAGTGAATGGGTTAATGAGTTAATGTACTAAATGTCAAGATATATTACCAATTAAGGAAAATCCTTTTTCGGCCCTTTTATAATGTGTGTGGAATGATGGTCGTTGGATCTGTGTGTAGGGAAATTTGGCACATATATAGGCAGTGGAAACAAAAATTTTAAATGCATGTTTCCCAAAATAGTAAGATCGCATAAAAAAAAGTTTTTCGGAAGAAAGGTTTGCAAGGTTATACCTGGTCCTGGAGCAAGTCTAGATAAATTACCCATGTAGTAGCTCATTCTTGTTCTTGTTCTTCTACTTCTTTAAGAAGAAACACATTCCTTTAGTAGTAGAAACACTCAAACAATCATTTTCACCGGCCTCTTGATGCATAACTACATACAACAGTTGATAGTGTCCTCCTAGTGGCGGACAACAACCTCCCACCTCTAGAGTAGTCCACACAGGCCACCGCAAATTCCACATTGTGCTACTAGAGCTAACGGGAAGGAGTTGTCAAACGTCAACCTACTAAGGCTAATTTTCCCTCCCGTAATTGTGTCTCCCTTTCTATCCCTCCCTTTATTGGGTAGGAATTTCCTAGGCTCTCTATTGATTACAACAACCAGAGGGGACAACAAATTATCATAGATAATTATCATGTCTAGGAAGCTCTCAATACCCTTCTATTTATAGGAGGGGCTGGGTCAGGGTTCCCAATCATTGTGGGAGTCAAAAAGGTCAAATTTACAAATTTTCTAGCACCTACGTATGGCAAACCAGTCGGTTTGCACACCCAACCGGTCGGTTGGTGTGTGATTTGATCAGTTCTCTATGAGAGTCGGTAGGTTCGCAAAGCGAACCGATCAGTTCATGTAGTTTTCTATCCTAAATTAAATTGTTAATCAATGCACATTTAATGCACAACATGAAATTAGCACCAAACCTTGATCCAATCAAATTGGCAACCAAACCGGTTAGTTCATCCCATGAACCGGTTGGTTGGGATATATGAACTGATCATGTCACTATGAGAACTTCCTATCTCTCTCTATGGTTCAACCATTGATCAGCCAATGTTGATTCCAATTGATGTGACACTCCAATTGATCAGTTCAACACTTGAACCGGTCAGTTCTGAGTCTAGTTAGTCAATTCTAAACCTCAATTGTATAATTGAATACCTAAAGACCTTTAGTAATCAAATTAAACATCATTCATGAATATACTCATTTAATCCAAGTGCATTCCTATACATGTGACCCTATAGGTCCAGAATTATGTTGGAAGTGAATGTCCATAACAAATTTATGACATCACAAGTAAAGGGTGGCATCTAGAAACACATCGTTTCTACCCAAGTTATTCAGAAAGTTTGAGAACCACTTCAACATACAATCTATGGTTAGTGTTATCATGATCGTATAGTTCCTTTATCTCTGATATCTGGATTGATCAGGATTGAACTCGAGGCATGGAATCGTCATCCTCTCAACGTTTAATGCATGTTCCTTGAACTAGAGTAGACTGTCTGAGATGCATGTGAGTTCACATATCACATATTGTATCACATGAGTACGGACGTACAATTCTCAGTTTCATTTATCAAGAGGCCTAGATATCAATCTCCTGTAGGAGGGACAAATTCCATCTACATCACTGACACTCTATCCCCATGTGTCACAATGCATCCAATCATCACCATTATGGCAACTCTTATTCAGTATTACATTGGATGATGTTAAAGTACATGAATAACATGTGATGAATGTAGTGACTTTAGGTCTAAGAATCACAATAACCACTATCCCTATGAGAGCTGAGTTTGACTATCATTCCATGGTCTCAATGTATCACTCTCATGGTGGGTCTGTCTGACACACTGTTCACTAACATGTTCCTTTGTGCTTGACTTGATATCACATATCATGACTAATTAGACTTTGTCATCAGTCAACACACACTCCAGTCTTATGTATTATTTTTGTCTATTTTTCTTCCTCAGTAATATTTGACTAGGGACATGACAAGAATGTATGTACTCTTAACATTTGTATGATCTCATTGTTCAAGTCATGTATTTGAAGATATATGGCATCGATTAACATCATTCTTTAGACATCTACTATTCATGTTTCATGATCTCATGACTGAGACAAACAATATAGATGGAATTTCCTTATTATCATCAAATCAGGTATCTAATGCCACATTCCAATCATCATACAATTGGCTTTCTGGGCATCATACCAACATTATGATTTAAAGATAACGCACTCATCAGCCACTTCGGTCCGATAAGGAAATGAGCATACTTTCCAACTTTCAAATACAATTTTCTAGCAAGTTTACACAAGTAATAAAGGAAACTTGCCCATTGTCTTCGTGGGAACAAGGTGAAGCTACCACAAGTTTTACCAGGTTTGAACACTTCTAGGGTTTTTCCCAATCCACCTCCACAAGACAACCCTACTGACATAGGAGGATATAAATAGGGGACCATATACCCTCTATCAAATAAAAAATTGTCTCTAAAGATTCGGCCGAGTACCATAATCAATTTGCAAGTCTCAATTGCACTGCTAGCCTTGACCTCCACCCCTACCCCATCTTGTCATCTCACTGGAGCTCCCCTTTTTCATCCCGGTGACTCTGACCTTCGTTAGAAGAATTGAAGATACTGGTGAGTTTATTGGAGTATGGAGGAGGTGAGGGTGGTCTTGATATTCACACTAGTGATCTAGTTGTCAAAGTCAAAATCACTGTTGACTACCTTACTTTGCTAACAAACAAGCAGAGGTCAGAGATGATGGGTTGGAATTTTACCCTTCTACCCTCGTCCCTCTTTTGATCAGGTAAGGGCACTCCCATCTTGTCCTCCTCTTTCTTTTAAGTCGAGCGTGCATCGACAGGGGCTCATTTATCCTTGGTGTCGTGAGCCCATTGGTTAGCCCAACCTAGTTGGCAAGGCCGGGACTGGGATGCGCTACTTAGGTGGTGGCCTACGATTGACTCAGATCAATTTATTTTGTAAAAATTATAATAAATCGTAGGAATGTCCAAATAAGGCAAGTAACATATGAACTTTACTCACAAAAGTACGAGAAATTCAATAAAAATACAATCAAGACCTAGATATGCCTCTATTTCAAAAAGTACCCAAAGTTACTATCTTTAAAGTGTTGAATGAATAAAAACCCTAATTTCTAGGTTTTGATGATTATAGTGTGTTCAATTTATCTTAGATTGGTCTTTTTGGATAAAAAGGATAATTTGCACCTAATTTGAGATTAATATATCATTTAATGATGAGCTAGAGTTTCCTTGAAATTAAAAGTGCAAGTAATGACAAGAGTAAGGATTGTAAACCAAAAATTCATGAAATATAGTAATTGAAGTTTAGGAAGTCGATACCCTAATGAAACCCTAGCTTGAGACCCAAATCAATATTCATAGTGGAATTTGAATAAAATGATGATATATGGGTGTATGCTTTAACTTTCAGGATAGTTGCTTGGTTTATTGCATTGATTACCCTTTTTGCTTGGACATAAAATACTTATGATCAAGGTATGTGGTTAAGTATAAGACTAACCACATTAGTTTTTCGAAATTTTCTAAGGATTGTCGAATGGATTGCAAATAAATGCTTGCTTATTTATTTATTTCCTGCAATCTATAAAATCACTATGGATATCACATTATATTCTTATAACTTGCTTGAATCCCTCATATCAAATCTAGAAATCTAAAAATTAAGAAAGTGACCTAGCCCTAAGTTGGGAAGGTCATATTTGAAGATACTAGGACCTGGCCCCAAATTGGGAAGGTCATATTCGGTGCGGCCCCAGGTTGGGAACACCAACACGACACCTGACTCTAGACTAAGAATGTGGCCGACCAACATGGCACTTATGCTCTAGATTGATAAGGTGGCCTTGTGTCCACTGTGGGGACAAGACCCTGAAAGGGTATCCCAGAGGTTGAATAGAAACAGGTTGAGAATTTATGATGAAAATGTTAATTTTGATTCAGTAACAATAAGTGTTGTGAATATGTTGTTACAACTAGATGTGAACATTTTGTTTCTCCCACAGACCAGTATAACTTGTTACGCTGACCTAATTGTTTTCACAAAATTTTAGGATAATCTGCTATCAATTCTGCAAGTGTAATAGCAAATAGACATCCAGAGAAGAAGGCACCCAAAGGTAAAGAAGTAATGTAATCCTAGAGGATTTAATTAATTTGATTTTACTTCATGTTGTAAACTCTAAAAACGCATGTAATTATTCAATGGAAACATTATCTTGTTCAAACTCTTTACCTATTTAGTGAAATTTATTAATTGTTTCTAGTTAACTGCTAAACCATCGGTCTTGTATTTCTGGTAATGGCCCTTGCCCTCTCGATCAGCTGAATAGTGGATAATAGGGGGAGGGAGGGGTCATTGCATTTGTTATCATAGTTGGTTTACCATTTGACCTCTAATAGCTATTGAATTTTAGGAGTTTTTTTAGAGCCTAAAGGTAATTATTAGAGGGTTTTCCAAAGACGGTGGTGTCTAGAAAGGATCACGATCTGGGGGATGGAAAAACTTTCCTCTGCAGCACTAGTTGGCTTACGAGGACTCCATACCCATGTAACTGACCTGGCCAAAGTCAGAGGAATTTACTCAAAATAAAATACCTCTAGGATCCCTTCTCATCTGATTTCATTACTTCTTCACCTCATTCACTCACAAAACCTGATTTACATGCAAATTCCAATTTACCCAATGTAGGGGGTGATGTGCAATTTGCCATCTCTAGAGTGTTCCCTCTCTTTCTTAACATCATATAGAGGAGAGAGAAAGAGGAGGGTGCCTTGCTTGAGCCTTGGTTGAGGATCATCATCCTAGGTGGTGATTAGGGTTGATGTGAGTGTTGAGTACCTTGACCATGTGTGAGTTGGTTGTGTTGTCCCGACCTTGGGTTGTGACACAAGTCTAGTTTTTGAGGGTGTCATAGTCGAGACACTTCCTCCAGGTGTTTGGGCTGTGACCTAAAAGGTCTAGGGTAGTCTTGGGTCGAGATGGATGACCTAGGGTTTGTGGAGGTGTCATGTCTCGACCTAATAGTGATGTTGATTGTTGGTGTTGTGACAATGGATAGTGCATCCTAGGATGGCTGCGACCACACCATGGGGAGATGCATGATGGTCGAGACACTACCTAGAGTGTATCACCATATCTTACATGTCATGCTTAAGTGGTTGCATGTTGGTCTTCTATGAGGAAAAGTGTCCCTTAGGTTCCTTAGCATGTTGACACCTCACCATTTTGTTTCTCTCTCATACCTCATCTATGTAACCCCTTATCTCTCCTTGTTTGTAACCCTTTCGACCGTCTATCTTATTCCTTCTTCCTTTCTTGTTCTTGGTGCTTTGTGGAGCAAGGAGGTTCATCCTTGGAAGCCTTGGTGATCGGTCTTCTCTTGCATGTGGTGGTGGTGGTGATATGAGCTCATCTTCCATCCTTGGTAAGTGTTTGTCTTATATATTGATGTCTCTTTGAGCTCCTACCTTCATCTTCCTCTCTTTTCTCGGCCTTATACCATGGTTCTTCCATGATGGACGTTTTGGGAGAGATACCCATCATCACAAGGGACATAGACCCAAGTGTGAACATGGTTTCTCCTCTCTTTTCCCTTCTCTTTGGTTCATCCAGGAGTTTCTTTGCTTCTTTCTTGAGCTGTCCTTTGAATTGATGTTTCCCCTTTTCTAGATCTTCTCTTATGGCCGAGTGTGGAGCTTTTCCAACCCTTAGATAGTGTGCTTGGAGCTTTGGTGGTGACCTTCTTAAGGCGGGTTATATAACACTAAACCTACTCTTTTATTACAGTTTCTTTATGCATTTTATCATTGTCTTCTCTCTCTATATTACTTCCACATCATGCTTGTACTTAGTAGTAGTTTCTAGAGTTTGTTTGGTGTAGATAGCTTGCTTGGTTTGGAAGTAATCTGAAACCTGAATCTTTCTTATGACCATTTTGACAGAGGTTGTTTCATGGAATTTCCTTCTTCATGGGTGACCCTTGATTTGGTCTTCATGTTTGGTGTTTGAGCACTAGATGTGGGGGAAAGTTAGTCTCGGTTTTAGTTATCTTATACATGGTTTAACTTCCTTTGGATATGCTTTCCCTAGACCTTTGTCTTAGGGTTTGTGGAGATCAGTTTGCTTGACACTTCCTTTCATGGTGATCATGGTTTTTCCTTAGTTGGGTTCTGTTTTGGTGATCTAGATGTTCACCCTTAATGTGATTGCAACCTAGGTGGCTTGGAAGTCGACACACACACATGGGCGTTGTGGTCGCAACATGGCCCATGGTGGTTGGCTACAACCAGGTTGGCCTAGGGGTTGAGTGATCTCTTCCTTATGGTGAAGTTGGCCTAGTGAAGGTGGGTTAGAACCCTTAATGCTCAACAACTTAGTGTCCCTTAGTCCCTTTCCTTGACCAAATTGTGATAGCCTTGGTGCATTGGGCCAGGACCCAAGAGGCATTGTGGCAATGACATGGTGGTGGTTGAGGTTCTACGGTTGCAACACATAGTTGGTGGTAGAGATAAAGACCTAACCCTAACTCTAATGTCACAGGCACGACATGGAGAAGATGGGTCGCGACATGGTGATGATGTTATGGGTCAAGGCACCCATGCTGTATGATGTGGTCACAACATACTATGGAGGGTGGCCATGACCCAAGTACCCAAGTGGTTATCATGTGGTGGTGGTAGGTAGTTATGAAACATATTTGAACATCTAACATTAATCATGTATGTATATGTGTTATTCTATTTTGTATGATCTTTAATCTTCTCTAATGATGTTACCTAATGCTAATACACTCCAAGATGATGGAGGGTGGTGATTCTAAGATGGTTGGTTGACCCTAACCTTGTAAACCCTACTCGGCTAAAGAAGGAACCCTAAACCCTAATTGTGAACAAGTTTTGTTTATTTCGTTATCATGGATGGTTATGACGTTATGTGATTATCTCTCTTAATTATGATCTTCTAACCATGCAAGTGTTATGAATTTGATTACCATAGATAGTGTGTGCTATGATGGCTATGATGTGATATAGGTTGAATATCCCTTGTGAGACATGCTGATTATACATGTGATACACAATGTGGTGATTGGGTCCTATGGCCTAACAATGGTGGTTGCCTATTGTGAGATAATCTTTCCCATGGATAGAACGAGGGATTGTGTCCCATGGCATATGACTTGATAATGATGATCTGAATGACAATAATACATGTATCATGTGGTGGTAGTGTGACAAGTCTTACCATACACGTTTTATATCTCATGGAGTGGGTTATGCCCTAACTTTTATAGAGCTTGTTATGATTTTATACATTATAACTTGATTGATACTAAAAGACACTTAATTGAATAATCAAGTGGAACTTAGTCATGTAGCTTTGACTTGTGCCATAGATCCATTCAGTGTCAGCACTTGCTAAATGGTGAAATGAGTTTTACTCAGAGCACATATTTTTTAATATGTGGGGTGCAAGTTGAGTGTTCCCTTTCATCCTTAATTTTAGGATGTGTGAGATGACCATGACTGAGTTGATCTCATTCTGATATGGATGGCCATGTGTGATCCACTCCTTGTTAGAATGGCAATGAGTGAGCTTGTTCTTATAGCATTGTTACCTATACTAAGGTGGGCTAGGTGTTGATATATGTGGATGGCCATGTGTGAGTCGATCCTTCTATTGACTCTATTTCACATGTTGTAGTTGACCAGTGATGTCACTATAGGTTCACTCGTACTGACCGAGGGGGTGAGTTCGTGGATTATGGCTCTTCCACCAGATCTTGTATGGCACTGATTTCGACTTAGAAGTGATCAGTTGGACTTGGGTGGTACGACTCAAATCCTTGAGGCATAATAAAATATGTAATCAGTCGCATAGTGTATTTTCTTAGGATCAAATATGAGAACATTGGTTGTAGCCTTGCCTTGCTTTTGTAGATGCTAGTTGGTAGAGAATATACATGTTCTTCATATTCCTTTTATGATGATAAGATGTTTCATAATATAATTGCAAGTGCTTATTCTGTTAGTGATGAGTACTTGTTTATCATGGTTGTAACTTTACTGTTGTTCCTTAATCATCTTACATGTGCTAATAATAGTGTTGATGGAGAGTTATATCTCCTACTATGATTTGGAATATCACCCCGTGGGTTTCCACATCTTTTAGGTGGTTTTGCATGACGTGGTGGCGATCGTGCAGCTGAGGAGGAGGAGCAGCAAGATCAGTAGCTGATAAGGTTGAGTGTGTTGTTGTTGGTCTTTTGGTGTTAGAGTCCTAGAGTCATCCATGTACATTCAGGTCTTGGGGATAGTTTAGTGTGTTTTATAGTTGTACTATCGAGATGAGTTTTTGGTTTATGCGCCCTTGTTGAAATAGTTAGTTGATGTACATATATATTTAAGTGGAACATATATCACATGTGGCAAGTAGTCCTAATGAAATGTTGTAAATAACAATGCTTATGAGATATAATTCAGATGGAAGCTTTTTGAACCCTTATGTAATAAGTTCCTTAATGTTGGTTCTTGATTGTAATCAATTTTAATTTCCTATGTTTTTCAGTAATCCACTTGTTTAGTGTTAATTTGGTTGTTTGTTTTTGAGTAATCTTGCTTTGTGTGTCAAGGGGTGTCGCACCAAGAGCAACCTACCTGTAGGAGAATGTCAACATGATTGATTTTTTTCCATCAACAATGAAGAGGCACACGATAATGCCAACTATCTGATAGAGGGTAACCGCCCTTAAAGTTCTTTTCCTATCCTTAAATGTGGAAAATTTAGTTGTTTGACAATCACAAAAACAATTTAGGCATGCTTGAGATCATGGGAAAAAATGTAAAAGCTTTGTTTGACTCTGTCTCTACCAATACTTTTATTTTGAGAAATCTTGTAGCTACGCTTTGTTTCAATATCAAGGAATTAGGATATGTTTTGTATGTAACTACCCCAAGTGGTCGAATCTTTATGTCTTTTATTAAAACCCCATTTATATCTGTTCAATACCCAAATGATTAACTCCACATAGATTTTATCCTCCTTGAAACAAATGACTTTAATGTAATCATTGGCATGGATCGGTTTTGTACTTATGGAGTGCAAATAGACTATAGGGAAAAACATATAAGAATAGAGAGACTAGATCACCCACCTTGTACCATTAGAGGTAGGAAGAATGCAACCACTATCATGTATGTGTCAGCCTTGAAGGAAGAGTAGATCATAAAATGGGGTTGTCAGACCCTCCTAACAGTAGTTACCAAGCTAGAGCCTAAGGTGCAGCCTTCAGAGGAAATATAAGTAGTCATGGAGTAAGCTGATGTGTTCCTGGATGTGCTTTCTAGCATACCTCCAAAGAGAGAAGTGGACTTCTCAATAGAGTTACCTCATGGGATGAACCATATTTTCGAGACACCTTACAGGATGCCCCCACCCCCTGAGTTTCTTGAGTAGAAAAAGCAACTACAGGAACAAAGGCTTCATTCGAACAAGCACTTCTCCATGGAGAGCATCCTCTTTGTAAAGAAGAAGGATGGATTACTCTGAATGTGCATAGATTATAGAATGATAAATTAGGATACCATTATGCACAAGTATCCTTTACCCCATATAGATGAGTTGTTTGATTAGCTGAAGTCTATCTGAGTCTTTTCAAAAATTTACCTGAGATCTAGCTCCCATCAATTACGAGTCAAGAGTGAGGATATCCTAAAGACTACCTTTTGAACCCTCTATGACCATTATGAGTTCCTAGCCATGACGTTTGATTTGTCCAATGACCTGAGTGTGTCTATGACCCTTATGAATAGTGTCTTCCAACCTTTCCTCGACTCCTTTGTCACATTATTCATAGATGATATCCTAGTTTACTCCGATGACTTAGAACAACAATGTGACCACCTAGTTAGAGTCTGTGATATCCTAAGAAAGTATATGTTCAAAGGGGGAGTTCTCAAAATGCAAATTTTGGATAGACCGTTTCATGTTCCTTGGACACATTATTTCCGGAGGGACTATCTTAATGGATCCTTCCAAAGTGTTGACGGTACATGATTGTCCAGCACCAAAGAACGCTTCTGAGATTTACAGCTTCTTGGGATTGATCGGATATTGCCAGTGGTTCATCAACGATCTCCCAAAGATCATTTACCCCTCACCAAGCTCACCCGGAAGGATGAGAAGTTCATGTGGTCTGACTTGTGTGAAGCATGATTCTAGGAGTTGAAGGAAAATCTGACCACAACACATGTGTTAACTATACCATCAGGAAATGAAGGTTTTATGATCTTCACTGACGCATCAAAGATGGGGCTTGGATGCATTCTAGAGAAGAATCAACATGTTGTTGCCTATGCCTGTAGGGAACTCAAGATGAATGAAGTGAACTACCCAACACATTATCTGGAATTAGTGACAATTATTCATGCACTAAAAATCTGGCGACAATATCTATATGGGGCTACCTTTGAAATCCTCACCAACCACAAGAGCCTGAAATACCTTCTAACTCAGAAAAAACCTGAACTTGAGACAAGGACAATGGATGGAGTATATGAAGGACAATGATTTTACCACCGACTATCACCAGAGAAAGGATACAGTAGTAGTAGATTCCCTATGTTGAAAATAGCTCAAATGTGCGATTTCCTTGTCTACCAACTGGAGATGCTTGGAGGAGTTTGCAAGATGTGATCCACAACCGTTGGAAGATTGAATCCATTTGGCTAACATTCAGATAAAACCTGACCTATTAACCGAGTTGGTAGCTTCCCTGTTAGCCAGCCCAAATCTTGGAAAGATGAAAGGTTTGTTGAAGAAACCGCAAACACACCTTTCAGTGGGTGTAGATGGTGGAATCCGATATAAGAGTTGCATTTGGGTTCCTAAAGATTCACCCTTGAAAACTCATATCTTGAAAGAAGCTCATGGGTCTAAGTTTCTTGTACACCCTGGAACCACTAAGATGTTTAAAGACTTGCAATGATAATTCTGGTGGCCTAGCATGAAGAAAGACATAGCAACATATGTGGCCAATTGTCTCATGTGCTAGATGGTGAAGGATGAATGCAAATGACCCAGTGGATTACTGCAATCATTTGAGATTCTTGAGTGGCAATGGTACCAAATTACTATGAATTTTATACTGGGTCTCCCTATGATAAAGAAAGGTCATGATGCAGTATGGGTTGTGGTGGACTGCCTAACCAAGCTAACACACTTCCTAGCCTTAAAGATCACTACCAAGGTGTCAGACGTAGCCGAACTGTATGTTGGAATAAATAGTTCGTTTTCATGGTGTTCCGAGTTCAATTATCCCCAAATCGTGACCCTAAGTTCACCTCTAAGTCATGGAAGATAGTACATGAAGAACTCGATACAAGGTTGAAATTCAGCACAACATATCACCCATAGACTGATGGATAGTCAGAAACAACAATGCAGACTTTAGAAGACCTATTGAAAGCATGTGTGATTGATTGGGGTGGATCATGGGAGTAGTACTTTCCCTTATATGAGTTTTCTTATAATAATAGGTACCAATCCAGTATTGGATGCATCCGTATGAATCTTTTTATGGGAGTCTATTTCGGTCACCGCTTCACTAGGATGATGTCAGTGACATGACCTTGCTGAGGTCAGAGGAACTACAGTTATACGTTGATAAGGTCGCTCTAATAAAGTAAGGGTTGAAGAGAGCCCATGATCAAAATATGTCGTATGCTGATGCAAAGCGGACAAATTTACACTTTACCGTAGGTGACTATGTGTTTATGAAAATCCAAACCCTCCGAGCTATAGCTAAGAATAGAGGAAAATTGAGTCATGGATATGTGGGTCTGTTTGAGATCCTAGAGAGGATTGGTGAAGCTGCTTATTATCTAGCCTTATGCCCACAATATATTATGATGTATGATGTATTCCATGTATCCAATCTGAAGTGCTATAGAAGAATCCTAGTCTTGTGCTGAGCATTGAACCTTTTCAACTCCAAGGAAGGCTAACATACCCCGTGTCACCTTTGAGTGAGCTAGATACCATGGTGAAGGAACGCAGAAGCAAAAAGATCAAGATGGTAAAGGTTCTATGGAAGCACCATGGAGAGGATGAAGCCACATGGAAGCTAAAATTGAACATGGAAACATCTCATCTTCAATTATTTGTATGATTAGTCAAATTTTTAGGAAAAAATTTCTGTAAGAGGGGAAGAATTTTATAACTTAGTTTTCACATGTATTTACATATTTGAAATGCAATTATTTGAACAAAAGGATATATTAGAAATATGTTATGCTTTGTTTTAAAAGTATGACTTCCTTTTGCAAATTCCCCTTTGTGGTGAAATTCGTGGTTTCTACTGTTTTGTTAATCCAATAATAAGATATGGGGAAAAGGAATAGAAGAAAATCCAATATTGAGAAAAAGGAAAAGTAAAATAGGCAGTAAGTAATATACATGTGAGAATTATGTAAAATTCTCTAAAAAGTGGTATGGATGTCCACTTAAGGTTAGATTTTGGTTTCACATAGTTTCTAATAAGAAAGGTTATCAAAATGAAGGATTTAGAAAATATAAGAAAGAGAAAAGGATTTAATTAATTATTAAAGTATGCCTTATAAGAGGAAGACTTAGATGTTAAGAAAAACATCTTTTCTTTTTGAGTTTTGGACTCAGAGCTTGTCCATAGTTAGATAATATCATTATGGACATTCTCTAAAATTTTGGATTAAAACGATAAATGGAGAGAGAGATATGGATTTTTTAGAAATCCTAAAGGGAATGGGTTAAAGAGTTAATGTATTAAATGTCATGATATATTGCCAATGAAGAAAATCATTCTTCAACTCTTTCATAATGTGTGTGAAATGATGGTTTCTGGGTCAGTGATCCAATAGTGACACACTCATCACCTACCTCAGTCAGAGAAGGAAATGATAACACAGACTTGTTAACTTTCCAATCTGATTTCCTAGTGAGTTAATGCACAAGAAAGCAAGGAAATTTGCCCATTGTCTTCGTGAGAACAAGACAAAGCTACCTACCCCAAGTTTCACTGGGTTTTGAGGCTTCTAGGGGTTTTTCCCAATACACCTCCACAAGACAACCCTTCTGACATAGGAGGGTATGAATAGAGGACCCTAGAACCTCTGTGAAATCACAAATTATCTCCAAAGCTTTAGACGAGTCCCACAATCATTTTCCAAGTCTCAATTTTGTTTCTAGCCTTACCTCCACCCCTATCCCATCCTATCATCTTGATGAAGTTCCCCTTTATTGTCTGTGTGACTTTAACCTTCATCAGAAGAATTGAAGACATCGGTCAGTTTGTTGGAGCGTAAAGGAGGTGAGGGTGGTCTTGATACTTGAACTGGTGATCTAGTTGTTGAAGTCAGCATCACAGCTCACTGCCCTTCTTTGTTCATGAACGAGTACATGTTGAAGATGACGAATTGGCATTTTACCCTTCTGCCCTCTCCCCTCTTTAGATCAGGTAAGGGCACTCCCATCTTTTCATCCTCTTTCTTTTAGCTGAGCACGCATCCACGCAGGCTCACTCAGCCTATGTGGCGCAAGCCCATTGGTCAGCCTAGCCTAGTTGGCAAGGCTTGGACTAGGGCATGCTGCCGAGGTAGCGGCCTGTAATTGGCTGAGATCAATTTATTTTGTAAAAATTATAATAAATTGTAGGAATGTCCAAACAAGTCAAGTAACTTATGAATTTTACTCAAAAAATACGAGGAATGTAATAAAAATAGAATCAAGACCTAGATCTGCCTCTAGTTTAAAAAGTACTCGAAGTTGCTATCTTTAATGTGTTAAATGAATGAAAATCCTAATTTCTAGGTTTTGATGATTTTAATGTGTTCAATTGATCTTGGATTGTTTGTTTTGGATAAAAAGGATAACTTGGATCTAATTTGAGATTAGTACCTTATTAAATGGTGAATTAGGGTTTCCTTGAGATTAAAGTGCAAGTAATGACAAGATTAGGTTTGTAAACCAAAAAGTCATAAAATATAATAATTAAAGTATTGGAAGTTGAAACCCTAACTTGAGACCCAAGTCATTCTTCATAGTGGAATTTGAATAAAATAATGATACATGGGTGTTATCCTTTAACTTTCAAGATAGTTGCTTGGTTGATTGCATAGATTGCCATTTTTGCTTGGAGATCAAATATTTATGATCAAGATATGTGGTCATGCCTAAGCCTAACTGCATTAGTTTGTCGACCTTTTCTAAGGATTGTCAGATGGATTGCAAATAAATACTTGCTTGATTATATGGTCCCTGCAATCTATAAAGTTACTATCAATATCACATTATCTGCTTATAACTTGCTCGAATCCCTCATATCAACTCTGGAAATTTAGAATTTGGAAAGTGACTTGGCCCCAGATTGGGGAGGTCATATTTGAAGATACTAGGACTTGGCGCCAGACTGGGAAGATCATATTTGGTCTGGCCCTAGAT
The DNA here is from genome assembly GCA_963693085.1 of Alisma plantago-aquatica. Classification (NCBI taxonomy): domain Eukaryota; kingdom Viridiplantae; phylum Streptophyta; class Magnoliopsida; order Alismatales; family Alismataceae; genus Alisma; species Alisma plantago-aquatica. The sequence continues at coordinate 1,777,360,620 of OY856409.1, forward strand.
TAGGAAGACCAACACGATACCTAACTCCACATTGAGAAGATGGCCAACCAACATGACACATGTGTTCCAGATTGAGAAGTTGGCCTTTAATCCACTATAGGGACAAGACCCTGAAAGGGTATCCCAGAGGTTGAGTAAAAGTGTGTTGAGAAATTATGATAAAATGTTAATTTTGATTCAGTAAAAATAATTGTTGTGAATATGTTGTTACAACTAGATGCAAACATTTCATTTCCCCCCAGATAATAGTATAACTAGTTATTATGACCACAATATTTTCTTAGCATTTTAGGATAATCTGTTGTCATTTCTTGACATGCTTTTTACGTGCGTAGAGACGCAATTGTATGCGTCAATGTAATATAGGCCTTTGTGAGGCCCGAGTCAAACTCAGGGACACGTGAATTATCGGAGACTACTACTAACTACTCGCAATCAGCTAGACCAATTAAATAGATGGAAGTTGTTGTAAAATTAAAAGAAAAATGAAATAAAACAAAGCAAAGCAATCGATTAAATTATTAGTTTAATCAATTCAAGATGAGATCTTTAGGATTGCAGTTTCGCCGTAGGTTTTCATTGTATTAAATTCTATGTAGTCATTCAGATTTATCTCTCTATCCGGGTAGTGGCCTGAAATCAGAATTGCCCACTGTCGTGGTACAATTCACTACCTATGTCTAGGTCGGTTCCACCATCGTAGTAACCTATACCCTAAACTAGGTGCATTAAAAACAATCTCTCGGTATCCACCGTTAATCTTACACCACCTTGTTCAAGGTATTTGTCAATTAACGTGAATTTCATCTCTTTTCAACCATTAATTCTTCTTTCAAAGTAATTAAGGGCCTTAGATTATTATTATGGTGATCAAACATAATAATATAATTGAGAAAACAAAATTGTACCACAGATTTAAGAGATAAATGATGAATTACTATTATAAAATTGTCATACAATGAATTCCCGGGCTACTCCCGGTCCTAAAGACAAAGGGGATTAGCCCCACATGTTCATCTCAAAGCAAAACATGGTAGAGAAAAGGGGAAACATGAGAAAAACGTGATTGAGTGGTGAAACCCCTGAACGGAGAAGATCCAATCGCTCCTTGGCGTAGAATACACGTTCTCCCGCCTTTCGGTGGTGGAAATCATCTTCTTCGGCGTCCGGAATGGCTGGGGCGTGCTTCTGGGCTCCGTTCTTCTCTCCACACCTTCTCGGGATGTGTGCAGTGTCTAATGACGTGATAGATTGCTCTTGGCCGCTTTCATTAGGTATAATATTTGAATTAGGTCACCAAATTACCACAGCCATCAGATTTAGATCAATTTGAAGCAAACATGTATCTGACGGCGCGAGTCGATGGTATCGACCCTGCACTGTATCGGCTGGTCTTCTTTTCTTTTCTTTGTCGCAACTGATGCCACCTCGATACCATCGACGCGGGTCGATGGTATCGACATTCATAGGCGTCGGTTTTGTCCTTTTACGTCGCTATAGCTCCACTCGTCGATGTTATCGACTTTTATGTCGATAGTATCGACTCTCTTTTCTGAAGCAACCTGATGTTATCTCGATACCATCGACTCTCCTGTAGATAGAATCGATAGTTTGCTACTCCTTGCGGCTGGCTGCCTGTGGTCAGGTCGATGGTATTGACCACTGTCGATGGTATCGATAGCAGCAGATACTTGTTTTTCCTAAAATTACAACATAAAACCACATAAGCCAAAACAAAACATATTCTTGTAATGATTTATGCTGAAAATAGTGAAATAAGGGAGATTTGACATAGAGAAAGATCATAAACCAAAGTAGATGAATTATGCAATATTAACCACCAAAATGACCAATAAATGCATAAAATACAAGTAAAATATATCTCTAAATGCGACTCAAAATCATCGCATCAAACTCCCCTAAGCTTGAACATTGCTCGCCCTCGAGCAATAAAACCTTAGAATAGAATTGCCAGAGTCAACTAAAGAACAAATCATCACAACCAACATTACCATATGATCCCCACCTGACATTCACATTCCGGCCCTCACTAACCACGGAATGATAATTACCCTAAAGGCGACAGTAATCATCCATAAAAGATTTCTACCTTAAAACTGATGAAGACTATCACATAAGGCAGTTAACATAATAAAATTCGTCGGTCCAGACTCGGTGCATCTTGTGATCTCCTATACTACGTTGCTCGCCCCAACTACCATCTACATGGAAGCAGCTCTCTTGATATTCACAAATGAGGAGAAAATCACGGTGGCCTACCAATTCGAGCAACGGGTGGATGAAATGGGTGGCTCATGGAAGAAATGGAAGCAGTATACAATTTCAACATGCATAAAATAAAAATACCCTAAATGATGCAATTTGCACATGAACATGCCCTAATGCCTAAGATTGGGTGGAATGATGCATGCACTAACATCCCGTCTCAAAATGAGATGGATATCTTACTGAGCTACATCACGTACTTACTCATCTTAGAATGCAGGTGTGATTATGTTCCTTTCTCCTTCTTATTCTACTTGCTTCTCAATAATTTCTTTTTCTTTTTCATTTTTTCATTTTTTTACTCTTTTTTTCCTTAAGCCCTTATATCCATAATTGATAATGAATTAGTTGTTGGGCTCACTTTTTCTGCATAGTTCAAATATTTGAAGCATTTATGAAGGTATGGAACAACTAATCACCCTTAGAGAAGAAATAAGTTACATGATGTGCTCTATGCATAGAAATTATGAATGCAGCTAAATGACACACACCTAAAGATAATGTGCATGTATAACTATTCTAATTTTCTTATTTTCATGTAAAACATGTGAAAGTGGTTGCAATGCAAAACCTATCTATATGAGATGCAATCAAAAAGATCAAAATCGTAAAGTACTTCCAATTCTTATGGTGGATTGTGAAAAACAATGAGGTGGAAAGCTCACAAGACTAATTGACTAAACCTTTGAAAATTATTATGTGTCCCATCTTACTGACATGTGTAGTAGTTAATAGGTTTCTCTCTCTTACTTCAAATTAGAGTCTCATTATCATTTGGTCAGTTTAGGCTCACACAACCAATTCCATCCACTTTTCATGAATCATTAGGAATGTACAGTTGTGATTTTCTGTTTAAGGGTTGACAAAACCAATCATTTTCTTAAGTTATGTGCTCAAAAGTGAACAACACAAGCTTGCGAACACTCAAAATTTTTTTAATTTTCCCTTAATTCCCATGTACAGGCAAGTGAGATGACACATGACTTAAGACATCCACAATTACACTAGATAGAATGAGGATCCTACAAACAAACTAAGATTGAAATTTTTTATTTTCCCTTAATTCCCATGTACAGGCAAGTGAGATGACACATGACTTAAGACATCCACAATTACACTAGATAGAATGTGGATCCTACAAACAAACTAAGATTGCAAGAAATTAATGACAAGAACAAACAAAATAAATCTAAAAACTGAGAAAATAAAAGATAGAGTTGTTCCAACTCCCCCCCTAAGCTTGAATTCGACTATGGCCTCATAGTCAAAAACAATCTTAAAGGTTGGAACAGAGATACTGATTTACTCTTCTGGTGGAGGCGGGTACTGTGGGGCTGTGGGGTCCCAAGACAGGTATTGCCCCCCAAAGTAGTTCTGGCTCCAGTAGTGATCATAGAAGGGATGTTGCTGCATCTCCATCCTATGCAACCTGTCATGAATCTGTTGTTGGTTGTTTTGGAGGAGGCGATCATTCTCGAAGATCGCCCTCTGATTGTCCAATAACTGGTTTGTCGTCTCCTGAACACCGGTGTACACTGTTGTATGGTGCTGCTGCGTTTGCTGTATATCCTGCAGCATGGCATACATTCCTTGCATGGAATAGACATCTTCGCTTGGCTGCGAGGGCGGTGGTGGTGGCGGAGGCTACGAAGACGAAGACGCACCCGGATTCATGCAGGGACGCTTTCTAGGTGCTACTCGTGCCCGAAGAGGAGTGTAGGCCTCCTCTTCCTCTTTAGCCTCATCGTCATTATTGTTGTCGTTGTCGTTGTCGTTGCCTCCATCTTCATCGGAGTCAGCAATGGCTATAATGGGCCATCGGAAATGTTGAGCACCCTCGATATGGAAGGCAGGATCAGGAAGCGAACATTCTTCGTATGCGTGGTTTACATGGCAATGAGCATAAGGTAAACCATCTCGAAGCAAGATGGGGTTTGATCGATGAAGATGTTGCAAATTGACCTTGCTTCTGTTGGAGAGCGGAGTCAAGGTTGCGAAGTTCAGCCCAAGGTAGTGTGCCAGCGGAGTGATGAGTCATCCAAAGTGAATTGGAGCCTTCCGCGTACTCCACTTTACCGCCAACACTCGCTGCAGAAAGACAGCTCCCCAGTTGCATTCTTGCCGCTTCAGTAACTTATGCAAGAAGAACATGTCTGTCTCTTGGAATTTTCTAAGAGACAAATCACCCCTAGCAAACAGGGTAGAACACAACATCCGATGAAGAATCTGCACGAACGGATGCTCGAAGTCTGCTACCGCTGCATTATAGTAGCTCACTGACTTGCCCGGCGGTACCGTCACAAGCTTGACGAAGATCGCGTCGTAGTCGGTCCGGTTGGCTGGCCGCCGATAGTCAGTCTGGGAATGATTCTAGTTGTAGATCTCATTGAACTGGTGGAGTGTGAGATTGTAGCCATTGTTGTACAGCCGGACAGACACACGACCCTTGATCCACTCGCGGTCCATGGCAATGATGTCATTTGGCACGATACAGACATCCAGCGACACCATGAATTCCGCCACCAGCTCTTTGTATGTAGGCCATTCATTGAAGAACGGCTGGCCATCAGCATGGTACTCCATCTCGTCGGGCGTCCTACTCGTGTGTCTCGCCTGTCCTTTTAGAACATAGGCCAGATTTGCGTCGAACCCCAAGTTGTGGATGGTCTCCCGCTCAACATAGCGGGTCGGCTAAATTTTCCTCTTCATGATCTCCTCGTAGATCTTCTTGACCTCTGCAGATGGATGGACAATATATAATTGAGAAAACAAAATTATACCACAGATTTAAGAGATAAATGATGAATTACTATTATAAAATTGTCATACAATGAATTCCCGGGCTACTCCCGGTCCTAAAGACAAAGGGGATTAGCCCCGCATGTTCATCTCAAAGCAAAACATGGTAGAGAAAAGGGGAAACATGAGAAAAATGTGATTGAGTGGTGAAACCCCTAAACGGAGAAGATCCAATCGCTCCTTGGCGTAGAATACGCGTTCTCCCGCCTTTTGGTGGTGGAAATCGTCTTCTTCGGCGTCCGGAACGGCTGGGGCATGCTTCTGGGCTCCGTTCTTCTCTCCACACCTTCTTGGGACGTGTGTAGCAGCTAATGACGTGATAGATTGCTCTTGGCCGCCGTCATTAGGTATAATCTTCGAATTAGGTCGCCAAATTACCACAGCCGTCAGATTTAGATCAATTTGAAGCAAACATGTATCTGACGGTGTCGATACCGTCGACGCGAGTCGATGGTATCGACCCTACACTATATCGACTGGTCTTCTTTTCTTTTCTTTGTCGCAACTGATTCCACCTCGATACCATCGACGCGGGTCGATGGTATCGACATTCATAGGCGTCGGTTTTGTCCTTTTACGTCGTTGTAGCTCCACTCGTCGATGGTATCGACTTTTATGTCGATAGTATCGACTCTCTTTTCTGAAGCAACCTGATGTTATCTCGATACCATCGACTCTCCTGTCGATAGTATCGAGATTTTGCTACTCCTTGCGGCTGGCTGCCAATGGTCAGGTCGATGGTATCGACCACTATCGATGGTATCGACAGCAGCAGATACTTGTTTTTCCTGAAATTACAACACAGAACCACATAAGCCGAAACAAAACATATTCTTGTAATGATTTATGCTCAAAATACTGAAATAAGGGAGATTTGACATAGAGAAAGATCATAAACTAAAGTAGATGAATATGCAATATTAACCACCAAAATGACCAATAAATGCATAAAACAGAAGTAAAATAAATCTCTAAATGCGACTCAAAATCATCGCATCATTTCTGAAAATATAATGGCAAATGGACATCCTGAGAAGAAGGCACCCAAAAGTAAAGAAGTAATGTAATCCTGAAAGATTTAGTTAAACATATTTAGCTTCATATTGTAAACTCTAGAAAATCATGTAATTCTTTAGTGGGAAGTTTATCCTCTTCAAACTCTTTTACCTATTTAGTAAAATTTACTAATTACTCTTGGTTAATTGTTAAACCATTGGTGATGTATTTCTTATAATGACCCTTGCCATCTTGATCCACCTGAATAGAGGATAATAGGGGGAGGAAGTCGTTTCAATAATAGTATCTACAATTATCCTTACATCAACACATGTTAATCTATTCCCCAATATAAATTCGTACCAACTACAGATGACTCGACTAACACCTATAAAGGTCCAAGGCCTCTGGAATGCTCTGTAGAAGGAATTGTTTTAGACTCTCCCACTTGATTTCAACCCACCAAGAGATCTCCAAGGCAACTTGAGATGTTCATCTTTCCTTCTGTGATCCTTCATTATCATGGTATAAAACCACCACCACATGTATAGGGACATGTTGTGGACCTCCAAACGCTGAACATAAGGATGCAGGTGGAGGGAGTGCGGGGGACAACATCAGTCTTTAAAGGTCTATGGAGGACGCCTATCCTATAGGAGGCCTCTTATAGAAAGATGGTAGGAGACCAATCAGAATTTTGTATAGTATTAAAGAATTCGTTTTAATGCTGAAAACATAATTTCTCTCCCCATTAATTTTTTTATGGGTTGGGTTTTTGGTGTTCTCATTGGTTGTCCTATACAATAAGTATAGGAGGTCTCCTATACTACCAGTTTTGGTCTATGGAGGTTAGGGGGAGGACCAACCCAACATCTGGTCGCACGGTGACCAGTCTCTAAACATCGGTAGCATACTTTTGGGTTGGGGCATTGAGCCTACCAATGTCCTTTCTGGAGACACCTATAACACTTATCTTTGGGGATGTCAAATTGAGGCTTCGACTGACCCAAAGAAGTATTTGTTGCATGTGGCGTCTCTGGTTCAAGCCATGATGGTGGCTCCCTATTTTACAACTAAGTCATCTCCTTAGCCAATTCCTCATAGAGAGGAAGGGAAACCATTGTGATAGTTGTTATCAGACTAAGGCTGCGATTGCTTTTCTGGCCAAGTAGTGGCACGAGAAAAATTTGTTAACGACATATTAACTTTTGTTTTTTGCGCCATTTAGAATACAAATAAGATGTCGTACATGTTAGTTAACCGAAAAAACCTCAGATAATGTACCGTTTAAAATCCTCGCGGAAGAGATCAGATTTATTTGCCGCAAATGACTATTTACATATAACCCTTTTAACTGACTCCTTAAGACATATATTGTTATTTACGTGCAGGTCATAATAGTATTTATCTAAATAAGCTAGGGTTACTTACATGTGTACTAAATGACGAACATATTACCATCAAGTTTATTTATCGTTGATCCAAAGAACAGTCATCTAACACGAGGTTTACCTATCATTGGTTAATTTGGCCAGGACAACTAAACTCATGGCAGCATAATGCCAAACACAACCTAAAAATGGCTCTTTATTATGAGAAGTGACATTTTTAAAACGACTTACGAACATAGATATTAGAAGAAACACAATCTAGACAACACAATTTCAGTAGGATGATAACATGATTACAAATGAATGAAGTAATTAATAATAGCAGTATGTGCACAAATGAATATTGATTTGGAATTATACACAAAAAGGAAAAACCATACTCGGAATTTGAATAGCAACAATTGTCTATTTTTTAAATTTAATAAATATATTTTCTGTACTACACTTCTATACAGTATCGAACGCGGTCGGATTATGATTTGTACTACTCAAAAGGATCCATGGTACAAGTAGATCGGAACCAGATCATATCCAGTTGAGATATCGAACAGATTCAGACTGCATCTAGATCACACGATAAGAACGAGATTGGGATTGCCAAAAAAATAAAATCAAAATGGACCCATATCAAACTAGTCTAAATATTTTAACCCTACTAACGCAGCCAATGACAACAAAATCCCCAATTCTGAACCAAACATGAGGCATATAGTTTTGAACAAAAACAACCACCATCCTACCTTGGTGGAGGGAGGCCGTTGTTTCCTACTTGTTAAAGGTCTGATTATATCAAATCATATAGAGTAGGACCCTTGTTACAAGCACCTGTATGGTACGACCAAAAAGTGGTGATACCGTCATTCATCTGCTAAAGTGTTGGTGGGTGGTGGCCATGGGGCCAGAACCTCTCTAGTTGTTATGTCATTCAGGTTTCAACTCTCCCGATTGATTCAGGCTAGGTTCATAAATTCGAAAATGATTGGGTCACGCAGTGGGTGTTAAACCTAGCTCACACGCGGTATTTTTGGGGGAGAACTGATTTGGAGTGATGATATGACGGGATTTAATTGGAAGGTATGTGGAAGTTGTGTAATTGATAAATAAATTTGTTTTGTTTATAACTTTTGAACCGTGATGAATTTTTTGACAAAACAAAAACCATTAGATTTGTTATGAAAAATACATTCCAACAAGACTAATATTGATATATTTTAACAAAAAATATAAAAATAATATGAATAGGTTATTCTTGATGTCAATGAACCATTTTGGGCGTCAAATAATCATATTTGTGTGTCATTAGCCATTTATGGGTGTTATTAGCCATTTATGTGCGTTGTTATAATTCTAGGTGTCAGTGAACCATTTTGGGCATCATTAAGTGGTTCTTCGATGTCAAAGAGACCTATTTGGGTGTCATTATGTTGTTTTGGTTGTCAATACCTTATTTAGGTGTCATTTTAAAATTCTGGGCGTCAATTGCCTTATTTGAGCGTCATCTTTATACTTTGGGTGTCAATGAACTGTTTTAAGCATCAAATAACCAATTTTGAGTGTCAATAACCATGTATGGGCGTCATAGCATCTAAAAATACCTTATTTGGGTGTCATTTTAACCTTCTAGGTGTCAATGAACCATTTTAGGTGTCAATTACGTTGTCAATACCTTATTTGTGTGTCATTTTAAACTTCTGGGTGTCAATGAACTATTTTGGGCGTCAATTACCTTATTTGGGCGTCATCATATACTTTGGGTGTCAATGACCTATTTTGAGCATCAAATAACTATTTTTGGGTATCAATAACCATTTATGAGCGTCATAGCATCCAAAAATACCTTATTTGGGCGTCATTTTAAACTTCTGGGTGTCAATGAATCATTTTGTGTGTCAATTATCTTATTTGGGCGTCATTTTTATACGTTTGGGTGTCAATGCACCATTTTAGATATCAATTAACTATTTTTAGGTGTCAATAACTATTTATGGACGACATAACATCCAAAAATGGCTAAATAACGCCCAAAAAGGGTTAAATAGTTATTTTGGTTATCAATACCTTATTTGGACGTCATCTTTATAATTATGGGTTTAAATGAATTATTTTGGGCGTCAATTAACCATTTTTTAGTGTCAATAATTATTTATGAGCGCCATAGTTGGTTGTCAATTAACCTATATATATCTTTTTTTATTTTTTTTCAAAAATATGTCAATATTAGGCTTGTTAGATTGCATTTTTTGTAACGAAACCAATGATTTTTGTTTCATTAAAAAATTTATTACAGTTCAAAAGTTATAAGCGAAACAAATTTATTTATCTATTGCATAATTTTAAAAAAATTACTCAATCACCATTTGTTTGCCATGTGGTATGGATTGGACGTTGATTTGAGGCTGGTTTTACCCGGGCGTGAAACCTGGCCTAATCGAACGTGAGTGTCAAGGAATCTTAGTCCTCCTAAATTCTTATCCTGAAGCTACGTGCCTACATCAGCAACCTGCATGTGCACCCGCATGTGAACCGTTGCAGGTGATCGTCATCCATGCCCCATTGAAACACCTTCATCCTTAGCACTAGCAGTCAAGTTCTCTCCTTACTCCAGCAGGCGTCCTGTCGTGATCGCCTTTTTACGAACGACCACTATCCGCTCGTCTCCTCCCAACCGCCGTATATGGCAATCCAGGTGTGGATCTAGGTAGAGTCTCTTTTCGCTTGATGTTAGTGGGTGCTTTTTCCCTCGCGTCAACTTTTGTACTATCATCTCTTGTGCTGACTGAATGACGTGGTTGGCAAAACAAAAAACTAAAAAGACCAAGATCGGCCATGCATGCTTTCCGCCTTTCCGGCTTTGTACTATCATCTTTTGTACTATCAACATTTGTCGCTATGCTTTCTGGCGAACATGCCGATTGATTTGATTCTCTTTGTCGTTAAGATAGTATAAATAAGATTTAGAGCGTGCTATACTGTTTTGCACGGGACACATTCATTCATTCATGTGATGTGTATATATGTTGTTGTTTTCCTAGTCAGCTTCTCTGCAATGGCCACCGTCGGCTGAGGGGCTCCGGTTTCCTTCCTAGTTCCGGTGGAAGAAATGGCGGAGTTTGGGGACGCCAAGGAGAAGGTAGAGGTGGAGGGAGAAAAGAAGAAGATCACGAAGCAAGGAGGCCTGAGGACAGCACCTTTTATCTTAGGTTTTACTTCAGAATGCTGCTTTCTTTCTCAATCATCAATATATATATGCTTCCTACTTGACTGTCTGTCGCTCTCCTCTTCTGTTTACTGATGTTGCTCATCGGTTTTCGTCCTCCTCCGTGGACTCCAATGCGAACGCCACGCGCGTGCCATGCATGTTGTTCCATGATCTCCCCATTCAGCCAACGAGGTGTGCGACAGGTTCGCTGCGGCAGGGTTCCACGCCAACATGATCTCCTATCTGACGCTACAGCTCCATATGCCCATGGTCCAGGCCTCCAATACGCTCACCAACTTCAGCGGCACGTCCAATCTGACACCTATCGTCGGCGGCCTCATCGCCGATTCCTTTGCCGGACGATTCTGGACAATCACCGTCGGATCCCTTATCTACCAAATGGTGAGCTCGACTAGCTAACTCGGGATTTAATGATTGATGATGTAAGACTCATATATGCTGTCACCCTGTGCAGGGCATGATCAGCCTCACAGTCTCAGCCGTCCTGCCGGCCTTCCGTCCGCCACCATGCAACCCATCGGCACCAAAGTCCCCACAACCTCCTCCTTCCTGCCAGCGGGCCTCATCCTGGCAGCTATCCGTCCTCTACCTCTCCCTCCTACTCGCCGCCGTCGGGTCTGGCGGGATCCGCCCCTGTGTCATGGCCTTCGGGGCCGACCAGTTCGACCTTGCGGCTCTACGGGAGAAGAAGAAGCAGAGATGGAGCTTCTTCAACCTCTACTACTTCAGCATGGGTCTGGCTCTGCTCATGGCCCTCACCGTTGTGATCTACGTCCAGGACAACGTCGGCTGGGGATGGGGGCTGGGGATCCCGACCATCGCGATGGCAGTATCGGTGGTCGTGTTCGTGGCGGGTTACCCGCTGTACATAAGGATGAGGCCCGCAGGGAGCCCGCTGACGAGGCTGGCACAGGTCGTCGTTGCAGCATTTAGGAAGAGGAGCGTGGTCGTGCCGGACGACCCAGGGATGCTGCATCAGGATGCGGATTTGGACGCCGCGCTCTCGGTTACTGGCAGGCTAGTGCACACGGATCAGCTGAGGTTCTTCGACCGTGCTGCCGTCGTGACTGAGGCTGACGACGAATATGCCAAGCCTAAGGCAGATCTGTGGAGGCTGTCGACAGTGCACCGGGTCGAGGAGCTCAAGTCCGTGCTCAGGATGCTTCCCATATGGGTCGTGGGCGTCATCAGCGTCACGGCGTCATCGCACAACCACAGCTTCTCCGTCCAACAAGCGCGGTCCATGGATCGGCACCTGACACCCTCGTTCCAGATCCCACCGGCATCCATGAACGTCTTCACGGTACTCACCATGCTCCTAACCCTCGCCGCCTACGACCGTATTTTCGTCCCGCTCGCCAGGCGCGCCACGGGACACCCCAACGGCATCAGCTGCCTCCAGAGGATGGGGATCGGGTTCGCCATCGGCGTCTTTGCAAACGTCGCCGCTGCGCTTGTTGAGGTCAGGCGCAAGGCCGTCGCAGCACAAAACGGTCTGTTAGACACACCAACCGTAGTCGTGCCCATCTCTGTGTTCTGGCTTATCCCGCAGTATGCCATCCACGGTCTCGCTGAGACCTTCTCCTCCGTCGGCCACCTAGAGTTCCTCTATGACCAAGCGCCCGAAAGCATGCGCAGCACTGCCGTGGCGCTATCCTGGCTCGCCAACTCCATGGGAAACTACCTTGGCACATTCCTTGTCAACGAGGTGCAGCATTACACTAGAAATGCCAACACAGGGGGTTGGCTACAGGACAACATCAACAGGGGCAAACTGGACAGATACTATTGGCTCGTGGTTGCCTTTCAGCTAGTCAATCTGCTCTATTATTTGCTATGCGCCAAGTATTATACGTATAAACCGTTGGAGGTGGTACCAGTTGTTCCAAAGGTTGTTAGTCATGGAGGTGCAGGAGACTTGGAGAACGCTGACGTCGGTCATCCCTGTTCTGTATCTAATAAGGATGTAACATAGCCGTAATCGTTTATGACAATGTTGTATATATATAATAATAACGTCACCAAGCCTATCTATGCTCAAGCCCTAATTGTATCCATCTAATTTTTTTCTCCTTTTGAGATTGCGTTTAATGGCCTGTATGGAATTGTTTGCTTTAAATTTATAGAGGCTGCATTCATTAGACATATCGACATAGCCAACTGAGTTGCTAATTTCTCTTAGGGCATGTTTGGCACGGTATAGTCGGATGGCAAAGTGTGTGTTTGATGTACATGTTTACATTGCAAACTCACACAACTACACCCAACCAAACTAGCCCTTAGCAAAGTTGGAAAAGCCTTGTAGCCAAGATATTATGCTTTTACAAGACCAAAGACTAAAGGATTTGAGTATGGGTAAAGACATAGTCAGGTAACTAGATAAAAGTTATTTACCTAATTACATTTCTTTTCATGATCGAGGAATCCCTCCACGGGGCTAGCCACATTTGTGACCAATTCTGGTAAGGTAAAACCCGAGAGACACTACCCCGCACGCAAGAACAGTGACCCACTAAGTCGCATTGTTGACTGGCCCACACAACAAGAGACTAAATCCGTGCACCCAACAAGAGTCAAACTTGGGACCCTTCGTGAGGGGCCTCTTGCTGCGAGCAGCTGAGCTACCATTTGTCGGCTATTTACATGTATGGAAGAAGCTACCACTCGCCGGCTATTTACATGTATTTACCTAATTACATGTATGAAAGAAGCTTTATTTTTATTCTTCTTTTCCTATATACACAAGATCATGCTGCTAGGAATATTACCTAAAAAGACTTGAATATTTGGTTATTCACCAACCAAAAATTGTGCTCTGGGATAACCACCAGGAGGACTTCACCATCAACCATAGAATATTCAACACAACAATTGTGCCCTAGCATAGCTACATCGGACATGGATGAGGATCTTCTTAAAGAATGGATATTTGGTAAAATTATCTCCAGAATAAATATAAGAAAGTCATAATTGATCTATTGGATGACCATACATGTCAATATTCTTAAGTGGATGATTGGTGTTCAAGGTACTCATAATTGAAAGTTGGGAATGTGATCACACTTATTAGTAGCATCAATCAAGATGAATTGCCTCAACCATAAACCATGGTGTGGGGGACCTTGTATAAACTAGTGGAATCTTTAGGAGATGCTTGGACTATTGATTGAGGTCAGATTGATGTTCTTTAACTTATTGACTCCATTATAGATAAAGTAAACTCTAGTTATCTAAAAATTTGGAACCAAGTTGAGGTTTACAAAATCATGGCATTAGATATTGTTGAAGTTACTATTTGGCCTTTAGAGTTGTCAAGAAGATGAATTTTTTACCCTTTTTTTGTAAGGACCCTGACCCACATTTTAGAATAGCCCTATTTGTCTTGCCTAAATATGTTGCTTAGCACCTTGCTCTAATTATTTGAGATGCAATTAGGGCATGTTGAAGCTTGGAGTTTCTGTTTGAGCTTGTTTGGTTGATGCTTGTGTTTTGTGGTGAGGTTTTGGTACAAATTGTAATTTGCCCAGAGTAAGGGTTGATATGCAAGTTTGCCACCTCTTGAGTGTTCCTTCTCTCTCTAGGCACCATCTAGAGGAGAGAGAGAGAGATGGACACCTTGTTTGGGTCTTGGTTGTGTGGTGACATCCTTGGTGATATTTTGGACACATGTTTGAGGTGTGCCTTACACATATATGTGTTGTCTTAGGCTAGAGAGCCCTATAAAGGTTGTTTATCGATTTGTGACTGTGTAGGGTTGAACCCTATCAGTTTGTGAGTGTGTAGGGTTGCACCCTATCGGTATGTGAGTGTGTAGGGTTGCACCCTATCAGTTTGTGAGTGTGTAGGGTTGCACCCTATCCGTTTGTGGATGTGTGGAGATGTGGTACCGAGCATGACCTTGGTAGGAGACCAAGTGGGTGAGACCTTGCCTAGACCTTATTGCCATGTCTTGCATGATGTTGTGCATGTGGCTCATTTTTGTGGACAAGTAGCACCTAAGCTCCTAAGGTGATAATACCTCTTCCCTGATCCCTCTCCCATCCCCCTTGTATATATACACCTTTCTCTCCATGCAAGATGATCCTTTTGGCCATCTTTGCTTTCCCACTTCCTTGGTGGATGACCTTGAGAGGTTTAAGGAGCTAGATGATCTCTCCTAGAGCTTGGTGGACAAGTTCCAAGTTGTAGTGTTTCTTGAGCATCCTTCATCTTCTACTTTGGTAAGCTATGTTCCCTAGCTATCTTTTCTTCTTCTTCTTCTTCTCAACCATGGATCTTGGATACCTTCCTTTGATCTTGAACCATCCTAACCTTGGCATCATCTTCTTCCTTGGAAGTGTGGTGGTGACCTAGTTTGGTGGATCATCTTCTACCTTGAGCTCATGACCTTGGAGCTTGACCTTGGAGCTTGTTTCTTGGTGGTGATCTTTGAGGCGGGTTATATAACTCTTAACCTCCTTTGTTATTTTCACTCTTCATACATTTATGTTATTCTTAATCTTGAGATCATTCATCTTTTGTATACTAGTAGTTGATAATGGTTATAGAACTGTTATGATGATGGAATCTCATTGGTTTTCTCTTCATATCTTACACCTTCTTGTTGTGTTAGTAGATGGACTAGTGGCCAAACTTTCTAAGGTTGAAGACAAAAAGCCCACACACATTCATGCACCATGTTGAGGATAGGTCGTCATGTCTTATAGTGCAACAAATTGATATCCTATGTGGCAAGTCGTCATGACTTGGAGATGCCTAAGTCATCATGAATTGGGAATGCCTAGGTTGACATGCCTTGTGGAGGTTTAGGCCGACATATGTTTAGAAGGTTAGCTCATTTTGACTTATGGTTGCTAAATCGATATGGTTGATAGACTTGGATGAGCTAGCCCATCGTGACTTAGCAACACTTAAACCGATATAGGATGCTTAACCATTATGCATCGTTATGCATAGTGAGTGTTAGTCATCATGCTCTTGAAGTACCTTACAAACATTATGCCCATGAAGGTGTTAGCCCGTCATGGCTATGGAGGCACCATGAGGAGTTGGTCTATTTTGGAGGCTAACTGTGATGCCTTGGCTAGGTAGAGGCCGACACTGCTTGGGGTCATGATACCCGATAGACCTTAATCCATGACACCTAGCTGAACCCTAACCCTAACAAATCGTTACCCCTAGTGTTTCTCGACATACCTATGGTTGCTCGTCACAACTTAGGTGTTGATTCCCACCACACTTCAGGGCAGGGCTAGCCGATATGCTATGGGAGGGTGTTGCCCATCATACTTGACACAATTTTACTATGCTCTTAAACGCAAGAGAATGCGTCGAAGTAATACAGACCTTTGTGAGGCCCGAGTCGAACACAGGGATATTGGGAATTGTTGGAGACTCCTACTAACTATTTGCGATTAGCTAAGCCTAATAACAAATTGAGAGTTATTGTTGAAATTAAAAGAAAATAAAAATAAAACAAAACAAATGATCGATTAAATGTTAATTTAATCATTTCAAAAGGGTATCTTTAGGGTTGCGGTTTCACCGCGGGTTTTCATTGTATTAGATTTTATATGATGCCTCAATTTTATCTCTCTATCCGGGTAGTGGCCTGAAAACAGAATTGTCCACTATCGTGGTGCAATTCACTACCTAGGTCTAGGTCGGTTCCACCGTCGTAGTAACCTATACCCTAAACTGGGTGCATTATGAACGATCTCTCAGTATCCACCATTAATTTTACACCACCCTGGTCAAGGGATTTATCGATTAGTGTAGATTTCGTCACTTTTCAGCCGTTAATCCTTCTTTCAAAGTGATTAAGGGCATTCGGTTATTATTATGGTGATCAAGCATAACAATACATTAAGAAAATGAAATTATACCACAGATTTAAGAGATAAAATATGATTCACTATTATAAAACTGTCATACAATGAATTCCCAGGCTACTCCCGGTCCTAAAGACGAAGGGGATTAGCCCCGCATGTTCATCTCACACAAGTACATGGTAGAAATAGGGGAAAACATGTGAAAAACGTGGAATGAAAAGGAAAACCCCTGAACGGAGAAGAACCGGTTGATCCTTTGCGTAGAACACGTGCTCTCCCACCTTTCGGTGGTGAAATCCGTCTTCTACGACGTCTGAATCAACTGGTATGAGCTTCTAGCCTCCATTATCCTCTCTACTGCTCCTCGGTACTCGTGCAATGGCTCATCAGATCCCCTCCACGTCTGGGCGGCCGTCATTAGGTATATCTCAGTCATTAGGTCGCTAATTAACCGTAGCCGTTCGATTGAGATCATTAGGAAGCCAACTCATATCCTACGGTGTCGATACCATCGACGCGAGTCGATGGTATTGACCCGCTGTAGTAGCGGCCGGCTGCAAACCCTTCCTTTGTCGCGCCCGACATCATCTCGATACCATCAACGTGAGTCGACGGTATTGACTTCCTTTAGGCGTCGGTTTTTGCAAGTTTTCGACACTGTAGTCTCCGTACGTCGATGTTAATGACTTGGTGTCGATACTATCGACCGCTTTCTCGCCAGCAACCTGTTGGTATCTCGATACCATCGACATCCATGTCGATAGTATCGACGCTTTGCTGCTCCTTTCGGCTGGCAACCTGTGATCATGTCGATGGTATCGACGGAAGCAAATACTCGTTTATCCTGAAATTCAAACACAAGATCACATAAATTCACACAAATAATAATAATTTGACAATTCAAGCTCAAAATGATGAATTAAAGGGGATTTGACATAAAATAATAGCAAAGACCAAAGTGACTGAATTATGCCACATTAACCATAAAAATGACTAATAAAAGCATAAAACACATATGAAACAACTCTAAAAATGCGACTCAAAATCATCGCATCAAACTCCCCTAACCTTGAACTTTGCTCGCCCTCGAGCAACTAATCCTTAGAATAGAATTGCTAATGTCAACTGAAGAACAACGCATCACAACCAACATCCAAATGACTCCCACCTAATAGTCACATACCGGCCCTCTCTAACCACATAATGGTAATTACCCTGCAGGCGACAGTAATCATCCATAAGAGAAATTGACCTCAAAATTGATGAACACTATCACATAAGGCAGTTAACATAATAAAACTCTCCGGTTCAGACTTGGTGCATCTTGTGATCGCCTATACTACGTTGCTCGCCCTAACTACCATCTACATGGAAGCAGTTCTCCTGATATTCATTAGTGAGGAGAAATTCACAATGGCCTACCAATCCGAGCAACTGGTGGATGAAGATGGGTGGCTCATGGAAGAAAGTGGAAGTATGATACAGTTTCAACATGCATAATACAAAAATGTCCTACATGATGCAAATGCACATGAGAAATGCCCTAATGCCTAAAATTGGGTGGAATGATGCATGTACTAACCATCCATCTCAAAACGAGACAGACATCTAATTAAGCTATATCATGTACTCAATCATCTTAAAATGCAGGTGCTACATGTTCCTTTCTCCTTCTTATTCAAATGACTTCTAAATAGCTTTTTTTTCAATATGCAGATTTTTTTTTCTTCAGAATTATTTTTTTTCTCTATTTTTTTTTCTTTTTCAACCCTTTATATCCATAATTGATAATGAATATTTTATTGGGCTTATTTTTCTTCATACTCAGAAATTTGCACTATTTAGAAGGTATGGAACAATTTAATTCACCATTGGAGAAAAATTGAGATACATGATATACTTTATGCATGAAAATTATGAATGCAACTACATGACATGCACCTAAAGGTAATGTGCATGTATCACCATTCTCATTTTTTTTTCTTTCTTTTTATGCAAAACATATGGAAAAAGAATTAATGCAGGCCCTATCTACGTGCAATGCAGTCAAAGAAGTTAAAACTGTAAAGTACTTCCAATTCTTGTGGTGGATTGCAAAAAGCGAAAAGGTGGAAAGATCACAAGACTAGGTGACTGAACCTTAGAGATAAATTTATGTGTCCCTCCTTACTGACCTGTGTAGTAGTTTAGAGGTTTCTCTCTCTTACATCCAATTAGAGTCTCATTACCATTTGGTCAGGTTAGGCTCAAACAACCATTTCCATCCACTTTCATGAATCATTAGGAGTACAATTGTGAAATTTTGTTTTAAAGTTGACAAAACCAATCATTTTCATAGGATAATTGCACAAGGTTAAACAAGACAAGCTTTCCAAACACACAAATTTTTTAAAATTTCCCTTGATTTTCCCATGCACTATTAATGAGATGACACAAACTTTATGACATCCACGATTACACTAGATAGCATGTGGATCCTACAAATGCTAAAATTGCAAGAAACAATAACAAGAACAAAAATAATAAAGCTAAAATCTAAAAAAACAATAAAAGATAAAGTTGTTCCAACTACCCCCCTAAGCTTGAATTCGACTATGGCCTCATAGTCAAAAACAAACTTAGAGATTGGAACAGTGATACCGGATCATTCCTGTGGTGGTGGAGGCGGGTACTGCGGCACCGTGGGTTCCCAAGACGGGTATTGCCCTTGGAAATTCAGATCATACTGAGGCATCGGAGGAGGCTGTGGATACCCCCCAAAATAATTTTGGCTCCAGTAATGATAAAAAAAACGGCTGATGATGCTCCTCCATCCTATGCAGTCGGTCATGGATGTTCTGCTGATTCTCGAACAAAAGGCGCTCATTCTCAAAGATCGCCTGCTGATTGACAAAGAGCCGGTTGGTAGTATCTTGAATACCGGCAAAGGTGGCTGTGTGGCTATGCTGGGTCTGCTGGATGTCTTGCAGCATCACGTACATGCCGTGCATAGAATAGGCATCCTCACTTGGCTGTGAGGGTGGTGGTGGTGGCGACGTAGGCTGTGATGATGAAGATGCTCCCGGATGCATCCTAGGGCACTTCCGAGGTGCCACTCGTAATCGAAGAGGTGTGAATGCCTCTTCTTCCTCTTCCGCCGCCTCGTTGTCGTTGTCACCGTTGTTACCGCCGTCTTCTTCATCGGAGTCGATGGCTATGATTGGCCATCAGAAGTGCTGCGCACCGTCGATGTTGAAGACGGGGTCGGGAAGAGAACATTCTTGATATGCTTGATTGACGTGGCAGTGCGCAAACGCCACACCATCTCAGAGAAGTAACAGATTGGACCGGTGTAGATGCTGGAGGTTGACCTTGCTCCTAGTATAGAGGGAAGTAAGCTGAGAAAGATCCAGCCCAAGATAGATAGCCAATGGCATGATTAGCCCTCCAAAATGAATTGGCGCTTTTCTCTTACTCCGCTTCACGGCCATCACGCGTGTCAAGAAGAACGCGCCGCAGTTGCACTCCTCCCGCTTCAATAATTTGTAGAAGAAGAACAAATCTACCTCTTGGAACTTGCTGAGAGCTAGATCACCACGGCCAAATAGGGTAGTGCAGATCATGCGGTGAAGAACCCGCACAAAAGGATGCTCGAAATCTGCCACCGCCGCATTGTGGTAACTCACAGCATTACCCGGTGGCACCGTCACAAGCTCGGCAAAGATGGCGTCGTAGTCTGTCCTATTATCTGGCCACCGGTGCTGATAGTCATGATGATCCCAGTTATAAATGGAATTAAACTGGTCGAGGGTGATAGTGTAGTTGTTGTTGAAAAGTCGGAAAGACACCCTCCCTTTTCTCCATTCTCTGTCAGTAGCAATCACATCGTTTGGCAACACGTTGATGTCAAGTGACGCCATGAATTCCGCCACTAGTTCCTTGTAGGTGGACCACTCCCCGAATAATGGATGGCCCTCGGCATGGTACTGGACGTCGTCAGGCGTACGGTCGGTTTGGTGCACTTGACCTTCAAGAACATACTTCAGATTGTCATTGAACCCCAAGTCGCGAACCATTGTCTGATCGACATAGCGCGTGGGCTCAATCTTGCGCTTCAGCAACTCCTCGTACACCTTTCAGATCTCCGGAGTAGGGTGAACTATCTGGGGATGAGGAATAGAGTGAGGACGAGGAGGAATGAACACCAGAATCTCCATGGGAAGCGCATGTGAAGAGGATGCACCCGCTGTACGCACCATCTTTGCGAAAGAAAGAGGATTAGAACTGGAGCTCGGTGAAGATCAGAGAATCGAATCTCCGCTCGATGAATATCGTCGCTCGATGATGCTTTTCTTCGGGCTTGGACGGCTCGGGGGAGTGCTCGGCGCAAAGGGAGGAGATCGCTCTGAAGGTGTGACATCAATTGACGTAATGAATCTCCTTAAATAGACTTGGCTGGCGCCATTGTTGGCCCGTCGATACCATCGACGCGAGTCGATGGTATCGACACTAGTCGATGTGATCCGCCCCCATCGCGAGTATCGACGGTTGTCGTTGGCTGGATCTTGAAACCCGGATCGCTGATGTGTCGATACCATCGACGCGGGTAGATGGTATCGACGCTTCACCCGGATCGATGACGTGGAAGCCGCAATCGTCATTGATTCGTTTGCACGGATCGGTGACGTGGATGGTCGATACCATCGACTCGCGTCGATGGTATCGACTTTTCTTTGTTGCAACACCTCCGCTTTACATCTCAACCTGTAGCTGTGTCGATACCATCGACGAGGCCATCGATGGTATCGACTTTACTGAGTCGATTTTGTCTGTAAATCTCCAGAGATCTCGATGGTATCGACGGCCATATCGATACCATCGACTGTTTCTTCGTGACCTGCCTGTAGGTAAGTCGATACCATCGATGAGGCCGTCGATGGTATCGACGCAGAGCAAAATCCACAGTCGTCAACCTGTACCATGGTCGATACCATCGACCAGTGTGTCGATGGTATCGACTCTTCCTCAGCCTGCACAAAGAAAAACCGATCACGGTATCTTTTTTACACTAAAAATTGAACCAAAACAAATCAACCTACGATTGTACATAAACTAAACTAAGGTATCGATGGTTGGGTTGCCTCCCAACAAGCGCCCTTATTTAACGTCTTAGGCTAGACAATTTTAGGGCACCTTATTCATCCGAAAGTGAAATGAGTTTGACCTCATTCACCTTCCTCTTGTAATTTTCACCAAAGTAGAGCTTCAATCTTTGTCCATTCACTAAAAACGTGGTGTCACCATCACGCACCAAGATCGCGCCGTGCGGTTTGACCTCTTCTACCACGAACGGTCCACTCCACTGGGATTTGAGCTTCCCGGGATGCAACTTGAGTCATGAATTGAACAACAAAACACTATCTCCCTTTTTGAACGTGCGCAACTGGATGTGGCGGTCGTGGATCATCTTTGTGCGCTCCTTGTATATCCGTGCGTTCTCATATGCCGTCATCCGTAGCTCGTCCAACTCGTTCAATTCCAGCAGTCTCTTCCTCCCCGCTTCATTGTAACTCAGGTTTAGCCTTCTCAGCGCCCAATGCGCTTTGTGCTCTAACTCAATCGGCAGGTGACAAGCCCGACCATACGCCAACCTAAAAGGTTTGGTGCCTATATGTGTTTTGTAAGCCGTCCTGTATGCCCACAGAGCATCCGGTAGTAGGGCACTCTTGTTCTTCCTTGTGGATGCCACTGTATGCTCTAAAATCTTCTTAATCTCACGGTTGGAGACCTCCACCTGGCCTTGCGTTTGCAGATGATATGGGGTACCTATGTTGTGCTTAACCCCATATTTCTTCAATAATGTCGAGAACTTCTGATTCCTAAAATGTGTACCCCCATCACTGATTATCATTCGGGGTACCCCAAACCTGCAGAAAATATTTTCTTTCACGATTCTTCACACTACAGTGGAATCATTAGTCCTTGTGGGTATTGCTTCCACCCACTTTGACACAATCAACCGCTAACAAAATATATAAATTGGAGTTTGAGGACACAAAGGGTCCCATGAAATCTATGCCCCACAAATCAAATACCTCCACTTCCTGAAACACATTCAGGGGCATCTCCTGTCGCTTTGAGATATTACCTGCTCGTTGGCAGGAATCACATTGCCTCACAAACTCGTAGGCGTCTCGAAACAAAGTTGGCCAATAAAGGCCGCTTTCCAAAACTTTAGCTGCCGTGCGCAAGCTGGCGTGGTGTCCTCCCATAGGTGATGCGTGGCAATGACGTAAAACGCTCTCGTACTCCACTTCAGGCACACACCTGCGCAAGATACCTTCCCTGCATTGCTTAAGAAGAATTGGGTCATCCCAAAAATAATATTGTAAAGAATGGAAAAATCTTTTCTTCTCCTGATATGACCAATCTTCCGGGATGATCCTGCAAGCCAAATAGTTTACAATCTCAGCGAACCAAGGATCCTTA
This sequence comes from Alisma plantago-aquatica, assembly GCA_963693085.1. Taxonomy (NCBI): domain Eukaryota; kingdom Viridiplantae; phylum Streptophyta; class Magnoliopsida; order Alismatales; family Alismataceae; genus Alisma; species Alisma plantago-aquatica. Next base: position 1,777,383,611 of record OY856409.1, read on the forward strand.
GAGTTAATTTTCAAAATCTGTTCATCCGGAAACGTCTCGGTTATGGGTATATGTAAATTTTTTTCATCCACCCTTTCTAACCTAGACAAATGATCAGCAACAATGTTTTCAATCCTAGATTTATCCTTGATTTCGATGTCAAATTCCTGTAAGAGAAAAATCCACCTAATGAGTCTAGGCTTTGCGTCTTTTTTCTCCATTAAGTATTTGATTGTGGCATGGTCAGTCCATACAACTACTTTAGATCTAACTAAATACTGCCAGAATTTTTCAAAAGCGAAAACAACGGCGAGTAGTTCTTTTTCAGTAGTTGTATAATTTAATTGGGCGTCATTCAGAGTCTTTGAAGCATAGAAAATCACAGCGGGTTTATTGTCCACCTGCTGCCCCAACACAGCTCCTACCGCAAAGTCCGAGGCGTCACACATTAGTTCGAACGATTTCGTCCAATCTGACGTTTGAACAACCGGTGCAGAAATCAGTTTTTCTTTTAAAACGTCGAACGCATGTAGACACTTATCATTGAAATCAAATACAGCGTCTTTCTCTAAAAGCTCGGATAGAGGTTTCACGATTTTAGAAAAATCTTTTATAAATCGACGATAGAACCCGGCGTGTCCCAAGAAACTTCTTACCCCTTTAACAGAATTTGGTGGGGGCAACTTGGAAATGACCTCAATTTTGACCGGATCTACCTCTAAACCTTTGCTAAACACCTTGTGTCCTAGCACTATCCCCTCAGTCACCATCATGTGACATTTCTCCCAGTTGAGGACCAAATGTGTGTCCTCACAGCGCTGTAAAACTTTGTCCAAATTATAGAGACATTCATCAAACAATGCACCATACACCGAAAAGTCATCCATAAAAACCTCGAGACAGTGCTCTACCATGTCAGAAAATATGGCGAGCATACAACGCTGAAACGTCGCAGGTGCATTGCATAAACCAAAAGGCATTCGGCGGTAGGCGAAAGTCCCATAGGGACAAGTGAAGGTAGATTTCTATTGATCCAAGGGATCAATCGAGATCTAGTTGTACCCCGAGTACCCGTCTAGAAAATAGAAGTGTGATTAGCCGGCAAGACGCTCTAGGATTTGAACGATAAAAGGTAAAGGAAAGTGATCCTTTAGCGTGGCGACATTCAAACGGCGGTAATCAATACAAACTCGCCACCCGGTTACCAATCGGGTGGTGACAGGTTCATTTAAAATATTTTGGGTGACAGTAATTCCCCCCTTTTTAGGGACTACCTATGTGGGACTCACCCATGTCGAGTCTGATATTGCGTAAATGATACCTGCAGCAAGAAGTTTAATAACCTCCTTCTTCACAACCTCCATCATGCTTGGATTGAGACGTCGTTGAGGTTGGATCACAGACTTGGCTCCCTCTTCGAGCCAAATCTTGTGCTGACATAATGTAGGGGAAATCCCCTTGATATCTGCAACGGACCACCCAAAAGCTCCCCGATGGTTTTTCAGCACTATCAACTATTGTTCCTCCTCATCCGCACTCAAATAAGCAGAAATGATCACAGGTAACTTGTCTTCCTCAGCTAGAAAGACATATTTGAGATGCGGTGGCAGCGGCTTTAATTCTAACTCCGGTGGGCAGATCAGAGATGATTGAAGCGGCGGGGGCAGTTCACCTAGATCTTCATAATGCCTCGCATAGAAGCATGGAAACATCTGAAGCATTTTGGCACACTCCTTGAGTGATTTGCTCCGCATCCAATCATGTGTAATATTTACCAAGCACGCCTCCAATTGTAATTCAGGATATGTATCAAAAATAGAAATAGCAATTACATCATCTTCCATGGAAGGCGGAATGTCCTCATCCTCATCATTCAGGAATCCCACAGCTTTGCACAGAGAAACTACTTTGGTATGCTCCATGATATCCACAGCCAAAGTTCCATTGTCCACCTTGCTCATCACATGAGCCATGTCCAGAAATGGCTTCCCAAGACAGAGTGAAATATTACTATCCAGATGTTTTACCACCTTGCATTATTCCTTTGCCTTAGATGACACAGTACTAGAAGGCATGACCATCTCAAAGCGGTCATCGGCTATGCCCAAGGTCAAGCGACCTCTCCCCATCTCTAAGATCATGTCGGCTGTAGCTTGGAAAGGACGTCCAAGTAACAGCTCGTTGCCATGTTCATCCTGCATCTCCATGACTACAAAATCTACTAGAAAGACAAATCTATCCACCTTCACTAACACATCTTCACAGATTCCATAAGGTTTTACCACAGAGTTATCTGCCAATTGAATCGTCATATTGCTTGGCCGTGACTCCTTCAATCCCAGCTTTTTGAATGTAGAAAGGGGCATCAAGTTGATGCTTGCCCCTGAGTCACATAATGCTTCACCAAATTTGAATTTTCCAATATAACAAGAAATGTTAAAACAGCCTGGATCTTGCCTCTTTGGCGGCAAAGTGCCCATGATGAAGGCACTCACTTGCTCTTTGAGCACGACAACTTCCGTGTCCGGAATTTTCCTCTTCTTAGTAATGATGTCCTTTAGAAATTTCCCGTAAGAAGGGATTTTCTCAATGGCTTCCTGTAGAGGGATATTGACTGAAAGCTTCCTGAAACTGTCTAAGAACTTCTTAAATTGCACATCTACCTTCCTTGCCTTAGCACTATTTGGATATGGGACCGGGACCGCTTGTGCCCTTTGATGAGGTGGCACATAGGGTGTCCTTTTCTGAGGTCCTTCCTCCTCTGCAATCGGGTCTTCAGTAGAATCCACAACTATGCCATTGACTGATTCTGTGACCGGTGCAGGCTGCTCCTCATTGGCTTCACCTTCTACTTCAACTTGTGGTGTGCTTGTCTCCTCGGCCCTTGAATTTAACAATTTCTTGCCGCTTCTGAGCAAGATGGCTTTTGCCTGTTGGTTTCCCCTGGAACATTGGTATTTCCCGGAAAACTTGGGTGTGCCAGTTTCTTCAAACTGGCGATCTCTGCTGCCATCTGTGCCATAGATGTCTCAATGGTCCTCATTTGAGCCCCATGGCTCTGCAATGTTTGCCCGAATTGGTTCATGCACTCTCCTTACTGCTTGATTTGCTGGCCAAACGTATTCATTAGCTCTTGATTTTGCTTTATAACCTGATTGAGTAGCTCCGTGCTCTTATCTTCTGCTACTGGTGGGGGTTTAACATCCGGATCATGTAGAAAATTGTTTGGATCCTTCCATGAGAACTTCTTGTATTTTCTCCATGCGTAATCGTTGTTCCTATAACTTGGCTGCTGCCTCATGAATTTCACTTGAGCCTCTTCCTCGGACTCACTATCCTCCCTTGCAAGCAATTTCTTTGCGAGAAGATCCATCTTCTCACTCAGTTCTTTTATTGCCTTAGATTCTCCTACTACTCGGACCTGCTCCACGACGCCTCTTTCGCCCCATGATTGTTTCCTAGCCATGTTCTTTAATATCTCCCAACACCTGGTGTCCGCGTTGTTTAAAAAGAATCCTGACCCAGCTGAATCAAGGTTGCTCCTATCGTGCTCGGAGAGAGAAAAATAGAAGATCTTTACCTGTGTTTCTTTATCCAGCCCGTGATGTGGGCACCATCTCAGCATGACCTGAAACCTCTCCCAGGTCTCAGAATATGTCTCACCTGCCTGTTGGGTAAAGTTATGGATCTTCCTAATCATGTCGTTGGTCTTCTCAGGAGGAAAGAACCTCTCAAAGAAAACCTCCACCATATGGTCCCAGGACTCCATAAAATCATCATCTAAATTGTGTAGCCATTCTCGCACGGCTCCTGCCAATGAACTCGGGAAAAGCTTAAGATAAAGTGCATCCTGTGGAAACCTGTCGATTTTAACCATGTCACAGTTCTCAACAAACTGGCTGATGTGCACGACGGGGTCCTCATTCTTGAGCCCATGAAAAGCATTGGACTTCACCAAATTTATCAGAGCCGGATCAATCTTATAGGTAGGTATGTTGATTGCTTGCTTCTTTATAGGCCCTTTTGACGCGGATGCGGAAGAAGCCTTGATCTTCTCCCATATTGTCTGTGGCTCATCTTCCATCTCTTCTTGTTCCTCGGGTTCAGAATCTATATCCTCTAGATGATCTTGATTGTACCCGTCCTCGTCTTCAGGTCCCGTCAGTGGGGGAACCTCTGGTGCGCGACTTGCGTAGTCAGTACTATGCGTCTGCACCATGCACAGTACCTGAAAATAGAAAGATTAAATTTAGTACGGTGCTTGACGATTGAAAATATTTAGAAAATAGTCTATGAATTTTTGGAATGATAAAAATAAAAAGAATAAAAAGGTGGCCTAGAGTGGCCGCTCACAACACTCGAAGTGCCAACAAATATCCGTATCCTCGGCAACCGCGCCAAAAACTTGACGCAATTTTACTATGCGCTTAAACGCAAGAGAACATGTCGAAGTAATAAAGACCTTTGTGAGGCCCGAGTCAAACACAGGGATACTGGGAATTGTTGGAGACTCCTACTAACTATTTGCGATCAACTAAGCCTAATAACAAATTGAGAGTTGTTTTTGAAATTAAAAGAAAATAAAAATAAAACAAAACAAACGATCGATTAAATGTTAATTTAATCAATTCAAAAGGGTATCTTTAGGGTTGCGGTTTCACCGTGGGTTTTCATTGTATTAGATTTTATATGATGCCTCAATTTTATCTCTCTATCCGGGTACTGGCCTGAAAATAGAATTATCCACTGTCGTGGTGCAATTCACTACCAAGGTCTAGGTCGGTTCCACCGTCGTAGTAACCTATACCCTAAACTAGGTGCATTATGAACGATCTCTCAGTATCCACCATTAATTTTACACCAACTTGGTCAAGGGATTTATCGATTAATGTAGATTTCATCTCTTTTCAGTCGTTAATCCTTCTTTCAAAGTGATTAAGGGCATTAGGTTATTATTATGGTGATCAAGCATAACAATACATTGAGAAAACGAAATTATACCACAGATTTAAGAGATAAAATATGATTCACTATTATAAAACTGTCATACAATGAATTCTCGGGCTACTCCCGGTCCTAAATACGAAGGGGATTAGCCCCGCATGTTCATCTCACACAAGTACATGGTAGAAATAGGGGAAAACATGTGAAAAACGTGGAATGAAAAGGAAAACCCCTGAACGGAGAAGAACCAGTTGATCCTTTGCGTAGAACACGTGCTCTCCCACATTTCGGTGGTGAAATCTGTCTTCTGCGGTGTCCGAATCAACTGGTATGAGCTTCTCCCTCCTGTTCTTGCATGCATAAGATCCAAAATAGGGCACCGCAGTGCCCAAGACCTCTAGCGAGGTCAAGCTCCCTATTCTGGCCACGAACTCATGAGGTAACGACTTCCCTAACTCCGTCCCGATATACACTCCATGGCCATTGCCTTATTTGTGCCCTGGGTGGACAAGTTTGAAGATCCCCAAACCACAACCATGATGTGGTCGCCGCCCCTCCTGGTCTTCTTCTCTGTCATGAATCTTCCTCTCTTCTACTCATGCTTCACGAAAACCCTAGATCTAGGTGTGTGAGGATATATGCTCCGAATCCATGAAGTTTTTATAGAATCTTTCCCAAAGGATCTTGGGCAGATCCCCTTCTTCATCGGACTCTATTCAAGTCTGTAAAATAGGGGTCACAACTCTCAAATCCGCGAGGACTGGTGTCACCCCTTTTTTATTTTATTTTTCTCTTTGCATAAAAGTCTAAATTAAAGAAATAATTATTATATCCACATACTTAATCCATTTGTGTCCAAACATTGGAATTAAGATTGTCTTTTCATTATCTTTCTTTTGGTACGATATTAGGTCAAAACTAAATAGGTAGACATTCCAAATCTACCTTTTAAGTAAAAACTAGATAAATACTAAATTAATTACCTAGGTCTCTAGATAATTCAAAATCATTCAAAATTTTACTAATAATCTTACATTTTAATTCTACATATATGAAAAATATCTTGAGCATTTATCATGACCATGAAACACTAAATTCACAAATTTTCACTCCAAGGACCCAAATGTAAACTATGATTGGCCCAAAGGGGCTTGAAATTGTTTCTAGAATACATGGCTCATTCGTTGGTCTTGTAAAGGGTCCATAAGCTCAATCATATTCTTGATTATGAAACCAATTCTTGAAACAATATAATTTTTCAATCAAAATCTTCTTATGATACATTAGGTCAACATTACTTTACTTTCTTAATAATGAGACAGAAGTTGGTCTAGAGCTCAAACCAGTAACTCAAGTATTCATATTATGTATATAATCATCACATTATTGTTCACAGGAATTAATTCATTTATATTCATCTACACTTGACCACAATAAAACAAAATTTAAACCATTATGTGTGTATTGGTGGACCATATGACTTGTATTACAAATTTTGTGAACTTAATTACATACCTAGTCATGGTTAGGTCCATTAGGTCCCTTGGCATACACATACTAGAAAACTCCACATTAAAGGCTTACATTAGCTATGAAATTGAGGATGTTACAACAAGTGTCACCTGACACACTAAGGTGGTTTAAATCGATAAACTACATGTTAGCCCCAACTAATATCTTGTGATGATGGCTATGTTACATCATGTTGATGATAGGGTTACATGTTATGATGTGATACCCTATGGGGTGGTTATGTGAATAATAAGGAGTGTTGTTTTCTACAGTCTTTATCTCATGGCATACCTTATAATGATGATGGGAACAATGATCTAAGGGTGGTTGTTGATCCAACCTTATAAACACGAATTGATTAAATAGAAACCCTAACTCAATTGATGTAATGTGAATGGCATGAATCTTATGAGATGGTAGTATTGATGATGTATTTTTCTTCTTTTTACAAGTCTCTAATAATGTAGGTAACACTAGTTGATAAGCATAGTGAGGTATGAGCTATGTTGCTTATGATATGTTTGAATGGGCCTTGTGAGGCATAAGTGTTGTTGACATCCTTCATAGAGGAGGTAATTGGTCTTATGACCTAATGATGGCTTATTGCCTTGTATGAAGTGATGGTTTCCTTAGTGATGAGAGGAGGGGTTGTTACCTCAAGATATGTTGTCCTTGTGATGGATGAAAAGTATCAAATGATGAGGTGATGAGATTACACCCTATATGTCCAAATATGTTTTGGTGATGTGTTATGACCTTGTATGTATAGAACTAGTTTGGATTTTATACGTTGTAACTTGATTGATGCTAGAAGACACTTAAATGACCTAATTAAACAATCTAATCATGCAGTTTTCCCCGTTTCATAGATCCATTCAATGTCAGCATTTGTTGAATGCTGAAATGAGTTTAAATTAGAGAATATTTTTTAATATGCATGGGTGAGGACGAATATCCCCTTACGTCTAGGTTTTGTAGGATTGGTTGAAATCATACCCTGATAGGAGTGCATCTGCAGATGTAGCTCAGTGATATATGATACATGATTGGTTGTGATCATACCTAGATAAGAGTGCAGATGTGGTTGTTGCTCAGTTTTACTAGCGTCGTGACATGTACCAAGGTGGGCTAGATTTGTACAGCTGGACTACATGTCGTTGATAGCAGTCTGATCGATGATGTCACTGCATGTTCACTTGTATTGACCAAGGGGGTGAGGTCATGGATTCTGGCTCTTACATTAGACCTTGTATGGAACCTATTTCAACTTAGGAGTTATCAATTGGATTTGGATGGTACAACTCAAATCCTCAGGGCATAATAAAATACATAAACACCCGTATAGTATATTTGTATAAGATCAAATATAGAAAGATTGGATGAGGCCTTGCTTGATCTTTATACAATTTTATTGATAAGAAATATACATGCTCTTCATATTCCTTTCAAATTGTTAAGATGTTTCATAATTCAATGGTGATTGATCATCCTATTAGTATTGAACTCATTCTTATAGTTTTAACTATATTGCTACTTTATTTATCTCATTTGTGGTGATAATAGAGTTGGTGAAGAGTTATATCCCCCATTGAGATTTGGAATCTCACCCTGTGGGTTTCTCACATACTTTTTAGGTGGAAGCACATGAATAGGTAGAGATCGAGCAACAGAGGTTGAGGAGAAGTAAGAGGGACAATAGATGACAAGGTTGAGAGTGTTGTTGGATGTATTTTATCTTTAGAGTCCTAGAGTCACCTTGTACACTCAGATCCTTGGGGATGTTTTGAAGATGTTTTGTGGACGTTCTTTTGATATGTGGTTGGTTTGTGTGCCCGGTTGTATATAGTTGTAATGGATGTATGTATATATGTTCTAGAATAGGTTCCCTAGTGACAAGTTGATGGCACACACTAGTAAGTGCTTTGAGGCATGAAAGGACTCATATGTCAGGTTCTTGTCGGTTGATAGTTTTACAAAAAAGTTTTTAATTTTTAGTATTTTTTCAATAATGTATTTGTTTAATCTTTATTTTGTAGTTTTGTTTTGAGTAGTCTCACTTTGTGTGGCAGAAGGTGTCACATTTGGTTGATATCAGAGCTTTTGGTTTGCTGAGTCTACATGGACCTAGGACTAGGGTTTCTATCTGTTCTAGTATCATCCAGTCTATCTTATAGTAACTTTTGCTTATGCATAAGAAGAAGAAAAAAGCTTAAATATGTTTGGAGAACACGAAGAACATGCTGTCGAGAGTAGTGTTGTTGCACCAAGTGGTGGTGCAAGGAACCATGCATGAGAAGATTGGGTTCCTGAAGTCCCCTAGTTTGACACAACCATGGTTGAAAACCCTACCTTTCAATCTCTTTTTGGGAAGTTTATGGCTACTATATGGCGGACATGATGCCTGCTCCTCAGCCTAGGGCACCAGTTCCCCATACAAAATCTTTGGTTACTAGGAAGACTTTTGAGTGGCTTTGCCGTGTTGGTACGACGGAGTATGTTGGGATGGATGATTTGGTATATGAGGATATGTGGCTTACTGAGCTTGAAAAAGTCTTTAAGATCTTAAGTATCCCTTAAACGGAGAAGGTGAAGCATGTGGTGTACCTTCTGAAGGGGAGTGTTGGCCATTGGTGGGCCATAGAGGAGGAGAAGAGGCCAGGTGTTGTGATCGTTGGGAGGAATTCTGACATGAGTTTGTTAGTCAGTACTTTCCTCAACCATATCTTGATGAGAAGATCATTCAGTTTGAGAGGTTTCGATAGGGATCCATGACAATCAATGAGTATGAAACAAGGTTTATGTAGTTGTTGAGGTTCTATCCTCATATGGCTACCACAGAGGACGAGAGGATTTGTCCTTTTGAGAAGGGATTGAACACTGAGTTATCTACCCTTGATGATTATTTTGGAGAATTGAGAAAGGTTTGCCATGTTTGTGGAGTCTGTTCATAGGATAGAACAATCTATGAAGGAGAAGCGGGAGGCAAGTGCCAGGAAGAGCATAGTCTTAGGAGCAATCAATAGGAGGCTTTAAGAAGTTGAGGTATTATGCAACGTCAGCATCGTAGAGGTTCAGTGCACCAACACAGTGGTCGTAGAGGTTCGATGCAACACAGGGAGGCAAGTGCCAGGAAGAGGTCGTAGTTTTCCACCTATAGGATCCCAGAGTGCTGCATCAGTATCAGTGACAGGGCCATCTAGGCCACAGTATGAGACCTGAGCTTTCCACAAGTGTGGGAAGGTAGGACTTCTAAAGTGGGAGTGCCTAATGAGAGATGACGAAGTGACCCAGCAACCAAGGCAAAGTTAGTAGGGTTCATAGAGGTAGCACAACAATGGCGTAGGAGGATGAGGATGTGGTCAAGCATCACATACCAGATCATCTACTAAGGGAAGCAGAGGATTAGGGTGTCAACATGAAACAACTAGATTTTACACCATGAGTCATCCAAAAGTGGTGGTCAACCCGCGACTGGTGACAGGTCAGATGGAATTATTTCAGTCTGATTTATCTTCTTCTTGCTTTGTATATGTTTTAGTTGACTCAGGTGCAACACACTCTTTTATTGCTCATGAAGTGCTTAGCAGCTATCTTTTTCCTATTAGTCATAAGAAGAATTTCTTGTTTCTAGAAACCTTGTAAGTTGGTTCTACAGTGTTGTAGGATGTGTGTTCTTCCTGTGTCCTCTCGATACTCGACACATCATTCAAGTGGACCTCATTCCACTTTATATGCATGGATTCTATGTGATCCTTAGAATGAATACCTTGGAGAAGTACAAAGTAGTCTTGTATTGTAGTTCTAAGCAAGTGACGTTCATAAAGGATAGTGAGACGTGGATCTTCTAAGGAGATAGGAAGATTCTTCTAACATGTCTGGTATCATCCATGGTAGAGAAGAAGCTTTTGAGACGGGTTGCGAGGCATTCTTGGCACATGTGATGAATACAGAGGCAAGAATTCCTAGTATTCAGGAGGTTCCAGTGGTTAGTGAGTTCGAGGATGTGTTTCTTGAGGAGTTTCTAGGTGTTCTCCCACCCCAAGAGATTGATTTTGGGATCAATCTGGTCCCCATAACACAACTGATAGCTCAAACAATGTATAGGATGGCTCGGATAGAGATGGCAGAATTGAAGAGACAGTTGTAAGAGATACTTGAAATTTTTTTCATCAGGCTGAGTACGTCATTTTGGGGTGCTCTAGTGTTGTTTGTGAAGAAGAAGGATGGGTCTATGAGGTTGTGCATAGACTATAGACAGATGAACAAGGTGACGATAAAGAATAAGTATCCCTTGCCGAGGATAGATGACCAGTTTGATCAGTTGTGTGGCATGATAATGTTCTCAAAGATAGACCTGAGGTTAGGATATCACCAGTTGAGGATCAAGGAGGATGGCATACCTAAGTCATCCTTTAGGATGAGATACAATCACTATGAGTTCGTGGCTATGCTGTTTGGGCTGACCAATGCACCAACATCGTTCATGGATTTGATGAACTGTGTGTTTCAGCCATTTATTGACCAGTTTGTGGTGGTTTTCATAGATGACATTTGGATATACAATCATGACAGTCAACAACACAAACAACATCTTTGTTAGGTGTTGATCATGTTGAGACAACACCAGCTTTATGCTAAGTTTAGCAAGTGCGAGTTTTAGTTGAAGAAGGTATCTTTCTTAAGGCATGTCATATCAGTCGAGGGAGTGTGAGTGGATCCTAAGAAAGTGGAGTCTATGACAGAATGGGAGCATCCAAAGACACTGATAGAAGTGTGTAGTTTTCTAGGGTTGGAAGGCTATTACAAGAGGTTCATCAAGGACTTCAACACTATTGTCTTACCCCTAACTAAGTTAACAAGGAAGGATGTGCCATTCCTTTGGGATGACAAATGTCAACGTACTTTTCAGACACTGAAGGTGAAGTTGATAAGTACACTGATTTTGGTCTTTCCTGAGCAAGGAAAAGGATACATAGTCTTTTGTGATGCGTCCATGAATGGTTTGGGTTGTGTGCTAATGCAGGACAAACAAGTAGTTTCTTTTTCTTCCTGAAAGCTTAATAAACATGAGGAGAATTACTCAACCCATGATCTAGAATTAGCAGTGGTATTTCATGCTTAGAAGATTTGGAGGCACTACTTGTATGGGTAAAGTATCAGATCATCACAGGTCACAAGAACCTAAAGTACATCTTTTCACAATAGGAGTTGATTATGAGGTAGCGTCGTTTGATGGAGTGATCAAAGACTATGACTATATGATTGATTATCATCCAGGGAAGGTGAACATCATAGAAAATGTGTTGAGCAGGAAGTCTCCATCTTTATCTATTGATAAAGCCCATTTGAGTTTTTTGATGTGTCATAAGAGAGACATGTTGGTCTCCTTGCACCAAATGAATTTTAAGTTGAAGGCTTCTTTGCTAGAAGGTTTGTTGTCCCATCTACATGTGAAGCCTACGCTGATACAACAGATCAAAGAGGCATAACAGACAGATATCATGATACAACAGATTTGATCAGAGTTCAACATCGAGAAGTGTGATGGTTTCCACAAGTCATATGATGGGACAGTTTGTTACCATGGTAGGATAGTGGTTCCTAATGCTAATGACCTAAAGAAGATGGTGCTAGAGGAGTCTCATTCATCTATGTACGTTATGCACCTAGGTAGCACCAATGTATCATAACCTGAAGGATATGTATTGGTGAATAGGCTTGAAGAAGGATGTGGATGAGTTCATTGCAAGATGTGTTATATGTCAAAAGGTTAAAATAGAGCATCATAAACTTACATGAATGTTGCAACCGTTGCCTATACCATAGTGGAAGTGGGATCATGTGACAATGGACTTTGTGGTCATCCTGCATAGGACAGCCAAAGGCCATTATTCCATTTGGGTGATCATTGATAGGTTGACCAAGTCAACATATTTTCTTCCCGTGAAGATCACATTCATAGAAGAGAATCTTACCTAGATATATGTGGATGAGATAGTGCATTTTCAAGGCATTTCAATGACTATCGTGTCTGATAGGGGTCCCTAGTTTATGAGTCACTTTTGGGAGTGACTGCACACAGCTTTAGGTACACAGTTAAAGTTTAGCACTACTTTTCACCCACAAATAGATGGTAATCTGAGAGGACCATTCAGACCTTGGAGGATCTATTGAGGGCTTGTATTCTTCAATTTTCAGGAAGTTGGGATGTACACCTTAGTTTGATAGAGTACTACAACAACAACTATCAGAGTAGCATTGACATGGCACCTTATGAGGCGTTGTATGGGAGACGTTGCATATCACCATTGTGTTGGTACGAGATAGGTGAGTATCAACTTCTCGGTCCAGAACTTGTGAAGCAGATGATAGAGAAGATCAACGTAATCCAGCAACGGTTGTAGGTAGCACATGATAAACATAAGTCATATGTCGATAACCTTCAAAGGCCCTTGGAGTTCTAAGTGGGAAACAAGGTAAATTTGAAAGTCTCTCCTTGGAAAGGTGTCTTGAGGTTTGGAAAGAAGGGTAAGCTGGCTCCCAGGTTTATGGGACCTTACCTAGTGGTGGCACAATTTAGGAAGGTGGCCTACAGGTGGGAGTTTCCACCTGAGCTACACAGGTTGCATCCATTATTTCATGTAAGTATGTTGAGGAAGTGCCATCCGGATACAGAGTTGATGATGCATCCTATGGAGGTATAGGTGAATGAGGATATGACCTATGTGGAAGGTCTAGTATTAATCCTTGATTGAAGAGTGAAGAAGGTAAAGAGGAAGGACCTTGTACTTCTAAAGGTTTTTTGGCATCATTGTGGTGTTGAGGAATCCACATGGGAACTCGAGGAAGAGATGAGGAGGAAGTACCCCTCTCTTTCCTCTTAGGATTTTGGGGGTGAAATCCCCGATTAGGGTTTTATGTCTTGTAAGGACCCTGACCCACATTTTGGGATAACCCTATTTGTGCCTAAATATGTTGCTTAGAGCCTTGCTCTAATCATTTGATATGTCATTAGGGCATGTTGAAGGTTGGAGTTTCTTGTTTGATCTTGTTTGGTTGATGCTTGTGTTTTGTGGTGGGGTTTTGGTGCAAATTACAATTTGTCCTCTATCAATTTGATCCTTTATCCATAGAATATAAATATATAGACCGTACTCATTTGCTAATATTTTGGTTCTTTTTTTCAGTTGATATGCAAGTTTACCGCCTCTTGAGTGTTCCTTCTTTCTCTTGGAACCATCTAGAGGAGAGAGAGATGGGCACATTTTTTGAGTCATGGTTTTGTGGTGACATCCTTGGTGATGTTTTGGATACATGTTTGAGGTGTTCCTTACACTTAGATGTGTTGTCTCGGGATAGAGAGCCCTAGAAAGGTTTCCTATTAGTTTTGAGTGTGTAGGGTTGCACCCTATTGGTTTGTGAGTGTATAGGGTTGCACCCTATTGGTTTGTGAGTGTTTAGGGTTGCACCCTATTGGTTTCTAGATGTGTGGAGCTGTAGCATCGGGCATGACCTTCATAAGAGACCAAGTGGGTGATACCTTTCCTAGACCTTATCACCATGTCTTGCATGATGTTGTGCATGTGGCTCTTTTCCATGGACAAGTGGCACCTAAGCTCCTAAGGTGATGACACCTCTTCCATGATCCCTTTCTCATCCCTCTTGTATATATACTCCTTTCTCTCCATGCAAGAGGATCCTTTTCGCCATCTTTGCATCCCCTCTTCCTTAGTGGACGACCTTGACAAGTTTAAGGAGCTAGAGGATCTCTCTTGGAGCTTGGTGGACGAGTTTCAAGTTGTAGTGTTTCTTGAGCATCCTTCATCTTCTACCTTGGTATGCTATGTTTCCTAGCTCTCTTTTCCTCTTCTTCTTCTTGGCCATGGATCTTGGATACCTTCTTTCTATCTTGAACCATCTTAACCTTGGTATCATCTTCTTCCTTGGAGGTGTGGAGGTGACCTAGTTTGGTGGATCATCTTCTACCTTGAGCTCGTGAGCTTGGAGCTTGACCTTGGAGCTTGGATCTTGGTGGTGATCTTTGAGGCGGTTTATATAACTCTTAACCTCCTTTGTTTATTTCACTCTTCATACATTTATGTTGTTCTTCATCTTGAGATCATTCATCTTTTGTAAGATAGTAGTTGTTAATGGTTTTAGAACTGTTATGATGATGGAATCTCATTGGTTTTATCTTCATATCTTGCACCTTCTTGTTATGTTAGTAGATGGACTAGTGGATGATCTTTCTAAGGTTGAAGACATCAAGCCCACACACATTCGTACACCATGTTGAGGATAGGTCGACATGGCTTATAGTGCAACAAATTGATATCCTATGTTGCAACTTGTCATGACTTGGAGATGACTAAGTCATCATGACTTGGGGATGCCTAGGTTGACATGCCTTCTGGAGGTTTAGGTCGACATTTGTTGAGAACGTTAGGTCATTTTGACTTATGGTTGTTAAACTGGTATGGTTGATAGACTTGGAGGAGCTAGCCCGTCTTGACCTAGCAACACTTAAACTGATATGGGATGGTTAACAATTATTCATGGTGAGTGTTAGTCATCATTTTCTTGAAGTATCTTAAGTAGATAAGGTGTTGCTCAACCGTTATTCCCTTGAATGTGTTAGCCCGTCATGGATATGCATGCACCTTGAGGAGTTGGTCTATTTTGGAGGCTAACTGTGATGCCTTGGCTGGGTGGAAGCCAACACACCTTGGGGTGATGATGCCTGATACACCTTAACCCATGACGCCTAGATGAACCCTAACCCTAACAACCCGTTACCCCTACTGTTTCTCGGCATACCTATGGTTTCTCGTCCCAACTTAGGTGTTAATTCCCATCACACTTTAGGGCAGGGCTGGCCGATATGCTTTGGGATGGTGTTTCCCATCACACTCTTTGGTGGTGCTAGCTGATACACCATGGGATGGTGTTTCATGTCACACTATTGGGTGGTGTTGGACGATACACCATGGGGTGGTGTTTCTCGTCACACCTTGAGATGGTGTTGACCATTACACTCTCTAGAAGTGGTAAACCGATACATCTCTCAGTAAGGTTATCTCTGGTGCTGTGCTTTGTGGTAGTTGACATCTTGTGATGATGACAATTTGACACCTTATGGCGAGTGTCACCTGACACACCAAGGTTGTTTAAATCGATATACTACATGTTAGTCCCAACTAATATCTTGTAATGATGGCTATCTTACATCATGTTGATGATAGGGTTACATGTTATGATGTGATACCCTATGGGGTGGTTATGTGAATAATAGGGAGTATTGTTTTCTACGATCTTTATCTCATGGAATACCTTATAATGATGATATAAATAATGATCTAAAGGTGGTTTTTGATCCACCCTTATAATCCCTAATTAATTAAACATAAACCCTAACTCAATTGATGTAATGTGAATGACATGAATCTTATGAGATGGTAGTATTGATGATGTATTATTCTTATTGTTACAAGTCTCTAACCATGCTGGTAACACCAGTTGATAAGCATACCCAAGTATGAGCTATGTTGCTTATGATATGTTTGAATGGGCCTTTTGAGACATAAGTGTTGTTGACATCCTTGAAGAGGAGGTAAATGGTCTTATGACCTAATGATGGCTTCTTGCCTTGTATAAAGTGATGGTTTCCTCAGTCGTGAGAGGAAGGGTTGTTACCCCAAGATATGTGGTCCTTGTGATGGATGACAAGTATCAATCATGAGGTGATGAAATTACACCCTATATGTCCAAATATTTTTTGTGGTGTGTTATGCCCTTATTTGTGTAGAACTTATTTGGAGTGTATATGTTGTAACCTGATTGATATTAAAAGACACTTAAATGACCTAATTAAAAAAGTGGAATCTAATCATGTAGTTTGACATGTGCCATTGATCCATTTAGTGTCTGCATTTGCTGAATAGTGAAACGAGTTTAACTCGGAGCACATATTTTTGAATATGTAGGGGTGAGGATGAATATCCCCTTACAGCTAGGTTTGATAAGATTGTCTATGATCAAAACTTGATAGGAGTGTGGCTGCAGTCATAGCTCAGTGATATGCAATACAAGATTGGTTGTGGTCGTACCCTGATAAGAGTGTAGCTACGGTCGTAGCTCAGTTTTACTAGTGTCATGACCTATACCAAGGTGGGCTAGATTTGTATAGATGGACTATATGTCACTGACAGCAGTCTGACCCATGATGTCTCTACATGTTCACTCATACTAACCCAGGTGGTGAGGTCATGGATTCTGGCTGTTCCATTAGACCTTGTATGGCACCGATTTTGAGTTAGCATTGGTCGGTTGGATTTGGGTGGTAAGACTCAAAACCTCAAGGTATAATAAAATATGCAAACAACCATATAATATATTTATATAGGATCAAATATAGAAACATTGGATGATGCCTTGATTGATCTTTATACAATGTTGTTGATTGGAAATATACATGCTCTTCATATTCCTTTTAATTTGTTAAGATGTTTCATAATTCAATGGTAATTTCTCATCGTGTTAGTATTGAATACTTGCTTGTTATAGTTGTAACTATACTGTTACTTTATTTATCTCATCTATGATAATATTAGAGTTGGTGTAGAGTTATATCTCCCAATAATATTTGGAATCTCACCTTGTGGGTTTCCCACATCATTTTTAGGTGGACGTAAATGAAGAGGTAGAGATCATGCAGCAGTAGCTGACAAGGTTGGAAGTGTTATTGGTTGTCTTTAGTCTTTAGAGTCCTAGAGTCATCTCTATACACTCGGGTCGTTGGGGATGTTTTGGAGATATTTTTTGGACATGCTTTTGATATGTGGTTGGCTTGTGTGCCCTGTTGTATATAGTTGTAATGGATGTATGTATATATGTTCTAGAATAGGTTACCTGGCAATAGGTTGATGGTACACATAGTAAGTGTTTTGAGGCATGAAAGGACTAGTATGTAAGGTTCTTCCCAGTTGACAGTTTTATGAAAAAGGTTTTAATTTTCAGTATTTTCCAGTAATCTATTTGTTTCATCTTTCTTCTATGGTTTTGTTTTGAGTAGTCTCACTTTGTGTGGCAGAGGGTGTCACAGTTTTAGTACAAGATTAAGGCCTTAGGCAAGAGCCCCAATTAATATTAATTACCTATTTAATTTTATATGATGTATGTGATGGTACATTTGGAATTACCCAAAAATTCATGATGATATGCAATTGGCTCAGTACTCCATATAGGAATTATATTCTAAGGGTTGTTAATAATCATGAATGTAAGACCCCATACCTATCTTAACCCGAATATCTGGTTTGTTTATCATATTTGAATGCTTAATTAGAATTTATGTCAATTATTATGAGATAATCCTAATCTAGTCTGAATCATATTGTGTTTGTCCTAATTTCATAATTATTTAATTAATTGAATATAATGAGGATTAATTTAAAATAATGTAAGATCATGCTTTGCATCAGGAGTGTGCATTTGTATGATGATATAATGATGTATTCATGTCTTTTTTTCCTTAGTGGTTCACCCTTGTACCTTTGCTTCAACATAGGCTCAGATTTGGTGGTTGGATATGGATGAGGATTAAGGTATCACCCTTGGTCAATGGATCATCACCCTAATGAGGTTTGATAAAATCACCCTAATGATAGTCAATGACATCAACCTTGACAAGGGTCAATGGCTCATCACCCTGATAGGGGTCAATGGGTTTAGCTTGATCAAGGTCTATGGATTCACCCTTGAGGGTAGTGGCCTTAGACCAAGTGATTGGTGGGTAACCAGACCAAGTGGTTGATGGCTTTTCATGACCATGGTCATGGCTAGACATACCAAGTGGTAAATGGCTTAGATGGGTAGGCAGTTTATGGTTGGGGAGACCAAGGAGATAACGGGTCTACTTGCAAAAGTGGTCAATGGGTTCACTAGTCATGGGTTGTTTGAACCTTTTTGCTACCCCAACCTATATATACCCCAACACCCCTTGACCTAGGGTTTGTTTCAAATCCCAGTAGCTACTACAAAGTGGTTGGATCCAATGGAGGACAAGGGTAAGACTCTTGGGTATTTTGTAACTTCTTTGGTAGAGATATACCTTGCTTTCAAGGATCTAAGGTTAAAGCTCCAAATTTAGCCATAAAACATGTAATATCTTTACTCCTTCTTATCTTATCTTATTACCCTCTCATATCCCTACTTTAGCCATGGTCAATGGACAACCATGGTGGATCTAGATTTTTCAGGCTAAAAGTTACCCTTTTCTTCTCTATTTGACCTAGATGAGGCTAGATCTTTCTTGGAGGAGATTTTGGTTGAGTTTTGAGAATGGATCGTGCTTTTCTCTTACTATATATCATGGTATTCACAAGAGGTGAGTGACATAATCAGTTTTTGCTCTTATGGTTGCATAACCTACATGAAAATCCTAATAATAATAATAACATGCTAGAAATGCTTGAAGATTTGAATTTTATGTTTTTTTGGGTATTATGATGGTTATTATCTGATTTCTTCCTATCATTTAAACAATGAATTTTGACGATAACATCAAACCCTTTTAATTATGTATGGATGAAATTTTGAAATATACATGTTGTTTCCCTAAAAATGATAAATTTATGAGATGTTTAATATAATATATGGAGAATTCAATTTATAACTACCTTGTTGTTTGTATGTAGATATAAGATGGAAATAATGTTCGGTTTTATGGCCTCAGAGTAGGTAGTGGAAACAAAATTTTACTGGCCATTAACCCATAACAGGAGATCACATCAACGACTATGTAATGGGAAGGATGGTTTTGGCAAGATATACCTAGTCATGTGGCTTGCCCAGTGACAATACCTCACAGCCATGTGTGGTGTTCGACGCCATGTCTTGGATGGTGTATGTGCAACTATTAATCTTCTCCATGGAATCTAGCCTCCACCACAGACTACGACTGATGTGTCCTCCTAAGTGGAAGACATCTCCCGCCACTGCAGATAGTCCACTTGGAACACCTGGAACTACTGTCGTTCTAGAAGAATTGGCAGGAAGGAGACAACCTCCTATTGGTGTACTACCACCAACCTACTCTCCTAAACTCAGATTACTTTTCTACAGTTGTCTTTCCCTCGTTGTGCCTCGCTAGTCGGGTAGCACTTGCTCGGTCTCTCTTAGTTACCAAAACCAGAGAGGACAAGAACTTTGCAGAGCAACTGATGTTCTGAGTTGTCTATTATGATAAGTTCCCAGTACCCCCCTATTTATAGTAGAGGGTAGGGTCAAGGTTCCCAATCTATTCTGGAGTAGAAGGATCTAGAAATTTCATTAATAGTTTGTACTGTGGCAGGCGAACTGATCGTTTCACAACTGAACCAATCATTTGGTCAGGTGAGCTGATCAGTTCACCCAGTGAACCGGTAGTTTCACTTTCCAGACTTGCCCACAATTGAGTTTCCTCAATCGTTTCCAATTAATGCAAATATTAATCCTTATTCCAATTGAATTGAACAAGTGAAACGTGAAAGTTTTCTTCCAACCACGAAAATCCATATTTCCTTAGTTGGAAGGACTGTGAGCCACCTAATTCACCAAGTGAACCAATCGGTTGGCTCACACCAGCTGAATGGCTCACAAGAGTGAACCGGTCAGTTGGCAGTCCTGACATTGCCAATGCAATCTCCAATTGACTTGACACTCTTACCAACTAGTTCATCACTTGAACTTGATAGTTCTGAGTCTAGTTAGTCAATTGTATGTTTAATTGAGTACCTAAACACCTTTAGTCTCAATCTAAATCATTCATGGACAATCTCCTCTTCCAGGGGTATCCTATGTATGTGACCCTACATGTTCCAATTAATGCTGGAAGTGAATGTTCATAACAACTTATGACATCACAAGCAATGAGTGAAATCTATTTACTCATCATTGCTACCCAAGTAGCTAGAAAAGTTGGAGAACAACTTAAACCTACAATCTATGATTAGTATTACAGTGATGATATAGTTCCTTTTTCACTGACATCCTGATTGAACTCAAGGCATGGAATGTCATCCTCTTCAACATTCAATCCATGTTCCTTAACCTAGAGCAGACTGTTTGAGATGCTTGTGAATTCACATATCATATATTGAATCACATGAGTATGGCCATACAATTCTCATTCTGGCTTATGAAGGGGCCTTGGATATCATACTCCTTGTAGGAGGGACAAATCCCATATCTATCACTCACATCAAGCCCCCATGTGTCAAAGTCACCCAATCATCACCGTCATAACAACCCATGTTTCAGGACTGCATTTGATGATGTCAAAGTGTACCCAATCACATGTGATGAGTGCAGTGATTTCAGGTCTAAGAATCACAGTCACCGCCATCACTATGAGAGACAATTGTGACTACCATTCCATGGTATCCATGTATCACTCTCACGGTGGGTCTGTCTGATATACTGTTCTCTAAAATATATTTGTGTGCTTGACTTGATATCATATATCATGACTAATGAGACTCTGTCATTAGTCAACACACACTATAGTTTATGTATTACTATTGTCTATTTTTCTTCCACAGTAATATCCGACTAGGGACATAACAACAATGTATGTACTCTTATCATACATATGGTCTCATTGTTCAGGTCCTTAACCTGAAGACATATGTCATCAAGTCATATCATTCTTTAGACATCTATCATGTATGTGTCATCATCTCATGAGTAAGACAAACATAATAGATGGAATTACCTTTATCATTATCAAATAAAGTGTCATATACCTCGTTGCAATCATCATATGATTGGCTCTCTGGGCATACTATACCAACAAATACTGGGTTTTCCTATAATGCTAGAATTATGTGATATATTTGATTTTTTGCTTAAAGATGGTATATTCAAATATATTGTCGCTCTCCTTATATCTTCCTCATGAAAAGTAGTTATTAAACAAAATGTGAATTGGGTTTGTATTTCTTAAATGTAAATAGAACACACCTTTTGTGGTAAAGGATGAAACTTATGAGATGATTTCTTTGGCTAATTATGTACACTTTGATGCATGAGTCGGGTTTTGTTAGCATCTATGGTTTCTCATGACTGATTAATGTTGCGTCTTGGCCGTATGTTTTGAAATATACCATGGTTTCTTCCTAAAAGATAAGAAAAAGTTCAAATAAATCAAGTGAAACCCTAATCATATAATGACCTATGGATGTAGAACTATCCACCATTCAGATGTTGGTATAGTGAAATGGGTAACCTTGTAGCAATCTTGGATAGTGATAAGGTACTCAAATTCATATAAGGTTAGATAAAATAGGTAATTGGAGTCAGTTGCCTCAACATCCAAATGAAGTTATATGTATGAGCATAGCAAAGGTCGTATCTCTAGTTATGGCATTGTAAAAAAGATATGTGACATCTTGATGCACAAAAATTTATACCCATGATGTAGGTATTGTGGCCTGAGTACCCAGGAAAAAACTAATGTTATCAGTTGGATTTTGTGGCCCTACTAGTAGGTTTATGGTAGATGCACTCCTACACCATCTGAGGTGTGTTGAGATCTTATGGAGATAATTAATATATTATATGGTGCCCTAAGGGACTTTTCATTTACTAGGTTGTTTGAGTGTTACATCTCAAACAACAAGGAGATTTAAGAATAAAATAGGAAACCAATTAGTGTAGCCAATGTTGTTTAAGTATTTAGATGATTCAGGTTGTATTGCTTCAATGCCCTTATTGATTTTGTATTTGTATATCTTTGGTTGATGGAGCTTGAGAAGGATATGTAGAAAAGGAGGACAATTTAGCATTCTATCTACCTTTCAAAGGGTAGTTCTCGCCACTGGTAGGCCATAGAAATGGAAAATAGGTGTGGTTATGCAAGGATTTTAAGGGCAGGTACTATTGTTAATCATACCATAAGGTGAATATTAACTATTTAGAGAACCTACACCAAAGGCCATTGCTAGTTAATGACTAAAAGTCACAATTCATGGAGTTTTTGGTTTATGTCCTCAGATAGATTTATAGAAGGAGAATGGATCAGATGATTTAAGAAGGGCATGAATTTCAAGTTGGTATAGTTGGCATATATAATGGAGACATGTGTGATGTTATCATCATGTATTAAGAAAGTTGTTGGATCAATGGGTTCTATAAGGGGGGTTGAATAGATCTAAAAGCAATTAAACCAAACTTTATAGATCTTCAAATTACTTCAAGTGATAAGATTGCAATATGGAATTTGATGTGCAACTAAACATACATAGAAAGGATGAGAGAGATTGAATGAGATCAAGAACAAGCTATGTATAGTGGTTCCGAAATCCAAATTAGGAGAGTGTACATCCACTAACTAGAGAGGTCAACCTCTAGGATTCTGCAACCATTGCACACTTACATTCCATTATTAGACATATAATATGACCTTCCTTTTATAGGGAAAGGATACCTAGACTTCCTGTTCAATGATCAAAAGGATCCAACAAACCTTACAAGGTCTTAGCTATCCTTTGAGGAAGAGTCTTCAACCTCTACAAGGGATTGCCCACTTTTGAAACAAGCATGACACCTTCACCATATAGCTCCTCTCTTGCAACAAGTCTTCTGTCTTGAAAGAATTACCCACTCTTCTTAAGGATGTTCAGCCTTCGTCTTCTCCTTCACCAAGGAGAAGCTTTCATAAACTTTAATTGAAGAAGGTGTTTGGGAAAAAGAAATTTTAAGAGATTCACAATGATTAAAAAGAAGTAGCTCTCTCACACATTAATATCTCACTCAGATTGACATTTTGATTAGTAAGTAAGAGAGAGAAAGGGGATCTTAGTAGACAAATCCACTCAACTATAGCTAGGAGCATAAGAAGCAAACTTGGAATGAATCCCAAGGGTCCCTATTTATAGTTGGGGGTGTCTAATAGCCAATAGAAGTACTTGGGAAAAAATTCTAGTTGTTTGGGGGTGTTGCAACATATCTATTTTTGATGTTTACCACACTCCAAAGGATAGAAATAGTTTTTCTGCACATTTCATACAGTGCGGTCGATCAAGTTTTAAAAAAGAAAATTTGAATGACAACACTATGCGACAAATTAATTTTTAAGTGTTGATCGAGTTTATCCTAGATGAAACTCAATCAATGTCTTAAATCTATTTTGGCTGTATAGGGGTGTCAGTCGAGTTTGTCTTGGGGAAATTTGGTCGACACTGGCATTTTCCAAAATTCATCAAGGCTGTCGGTCAAGTTTATCAAAGATAGAACTCGGTCGATAGAAGTCTCTATATTAAATCTTGGAAAATGTTATTAGAGTGATTAAACAATCATTTAAAGTACTCCTAGTTTTTTATCATCTTAATTACAAGTCATACCATCAATAAAAATGATTATAAAAATTGTCTTAATGGTTTTAGATAATTCTCCACAAAAGAGAATTTGCATTGACTTTTGATTGTATTTGGTCATGCTAGGGATTGATTGCATTGATCCTTTTCATGTACCTAATACCTAAAATCAATCTCAAATAGACATATTAAATACGTATAAATTGAATGGTTAAGTAATCATCCAAATATGGACAATGTATAACTGTTAGGTCAACATTATATTTCTTTTTGAAGATGAAAAACCATTCCTAAACATATTGAAAATGAGTTGGAATTTAAACTTTTACCATGTAAATTGTAGGGGGGGGTACATCAATGAACAATAGAAATTGCTCCCCCTTGATTCATGCTTGCCTTTGGTAGCTTCTCAAAAAAGCATAACCTTAGCACATATATACTATTTGAGTCCTCTTACACAGTCACATGATATTTTAGAGAATTAATTATAAAGGGATCATAATTCAATATGTAATAAGCTCATTCCCTCCCCCCTTCTCCATATCAAAAAGGTAGGAGGAAGAAGAGCTAAAATACATGTCTTAGCCAAGGCACAACTACACAAGAAACCACCATATGCAAGCACTAGACATAAGCCACAGAGAGAACAAATATGCTAGAGTCATTATCAAAATATGGAAGCATATACCAAGTAACTCGTGAGATATATCCAAGGATAGAGTTAGGGTACATATAATCAGAATACAAAAAAATATATGAAAAATAGTAAGCATGAGATACAGTGCCCAAATGTTCAGTACATGAATGTATACAAAAAGACATATAGATGAGCACTTTATGGACTATAAACTGAACTTCAAGGTCATCTATGTCAATGGTCTTTTCATCATTAGGTTGGTAGTCTTCATCATCATTAAAGGGCACATCAGGGGTAATAGGTGTAGCCTCACCACCATCTCCATCCTTGGAGCCATCATAACCATCCTCGTCATCATGCTCATCCTCTTCACCATCACCACCACCATCATCATCATCATCATTAATCTCCTCATCCTCATAAGGTCCAAAGGAATGAGTAGCATGCCACTTGGCATGTTTCTCTACCCAAGACATACCACATGCATGTAATGCATTTGCTTGCTCGAATTTGGGTGTAGAAACCCCATCAAAGCTAGCAAGCAAGGTGGAGGCAAGTTCAGAGGGAAGAAGAAGTAGTTGAGTGGCACTCGACTGAGGAAAGGATGTAGAGGCAGGTCCCTTATCAGAGGTAGGGGGTACAACAAAAGCGGAAGACTAGTAGGTCAGGTGGAATTGATCATATGAATAAGAGGCATAGTCTACAATTGGGTAGGGCTGGTAGGTGGGATAAGGATGGGTGCAAGACAAGTTCATGTTAAACATTATGTGAATAAGGTCATGGTGTAGGTACTCCTAGACTACATGTTGTATGCCAGTTGGTGCATCATGTAGCCCATCATGTTTTCATTAGACACCGAAGACGAGGCACAATCATGTCTAGACGGAGGCTGGGTGGAGGTTGAAACACCAGGGGTAGAGGAGGCTAGGTGAAATGATTTCTTGATCACAGTGTGACTGATGTTAACTTCTTTTTGAGGGATTTTGTAGAAAAGGTCTTTAAAAAAGGATTGACCAGTGTGATCCTAAAAGACACCACAAATTAGGTTAGGGTAGGGAGGGTGGGAGTTGCTAATCATCTTCTATGTGTCAAAGCAAGTCACGTGATGAAGAATGTATCTTTCCCATTTGACAAGGATATTCTGAAGAAGACAATACTTGATCACTTCTTAATTTTCTACTATCCATTTGATTCTTTTTTGGATGGATGTTGTGGTTAACTAGGAGAGAAACCAAGAGAGTCTTAATATCTAGAGAAGAATATTGTAAGATGGCTTTTTTCCTAAATGGGACCTCAAGATTCATAAGAGATTTTTGGATATCAGAAAGAGATAAGTCAAGGTCAACGCTCTAGTAGAAGGCTTCAGGATCAAGGAGGTCACAGTAAGTGGGGTACAAAGATATCCAATTTGACGAGGACCAAGCTAGATAAGTATTCAAAGAATTCTCAAAGATTTGAAATCTTATCCTGCCAATCATCAATGTCAAAACCACTAGGGAGTTAGGAGGAGGAACTAAAGTGATATAGTCTCAGGTAAGATTTGCATAGAACTCATGCACCTCTTTCTTGCTTGAGAGAGAGTTCTTATAGTTCATGCATTCATAGCAAATAACATCAAGTTTTTGGTTAGAATAGAGTTTGTTAACCTCTTGTAGTATCCCATTTCTAGTAATCAACAAGGGTATAAAAGGATAAGGGTTCCTTGGCAAAAGCTCCCTATAATGATTGACCACTTGATTTGAGAAAAATGAGGTACCATCATAGGTGATATGCCTAAGAGCTGTGGAGGACAAAGAAACACCTGATGCACCTGTTCTTTTCCACCTTGGATGCCATAGAGAGAAATCTTGAAGAAGATGGCACCAAAAAAGGAAGAAAATATAAGCAAAAGGATAGATAGGTCTAGGAAAGGGGATTGGGTGACCTAAGGTTCAAGGATGAATAGAAGGGGTGACTAGTCGGTCGAGTTTTCTATAGTTGAGAGGGAGGAAATCATCCGACAGTCTATATATATTTCCATGCCACAATGTTGTCAGTTGAGTTTGTGATTATGGAAACTCGATTGGCAGTGATGTGTGCTCAATCCTTGGGTCTGTTGCCGGTCGAGTTTTCCCAGAGCAAACTCGGCCATCAAATAAGTTTGTGACACATATTTGAAATTTAATTCTAGGCCACTAGAGTGCTATTTGAATTTATTTTTCTAGCCTATCATGCATTTTGAACATATTAAGACACATTCCACTCATCATTGACTACTATTTTGTGATGAAACAAGCATTTTCCAAAAATAGCCAAAAAACACAAAAGAAGGCATTAAAACTAGGCATATGTAGCACTAACAAGCATAAGATGAGCAATCTATGAGCAAGAACATAAAGGTATGAGAATATCTAGCTAGAAGGCATACTATTATCATGAAAAGTAGCAATAAGCAATTTTGATCTAATTAAAGTAAATGGTCTCTAGCTAGAGGTTTAGTGAAAATGTTCACAAGTTGTTTTTATGTGTCCACATGAGTAATATAGATATCTTTCTTGGAAATATGGTCACAAAGGATGTGGTGGAGGACCTCTATATGTTTTTATATACAATGCAATAATGGATTGTAACATAAATTGATTGCACTAGTATTATCACAAAAGATAGGAGGAGCATCATAATATATATTAAAGTCTTGGAGAATTTGCTTCATCCAAAGGACTGGAGCACATCAACTCCCAGCTGCAATGTACTCATCCTCAGTAGTTGAAAGATCCAATGTGCTTTTTTTCTTAGAGAACCAAGAAACCAAGCATGGTCCTAGGAGGAAGCAAGTACCAATTGTGCACTTTCTATCAATTAAGCACCCAACATAATCCACATCACTATAAGCAGTAAGATTGAATTACCTTGACTTGTGATATCATAGTTCAAAATTTTGGGTTTTGGCTAGGTATCTTAGAATCCTCTTACCTTTTATAATATGCTATATAGAGCTTCTCATCTACCTTCTCACCATCCTCATCTCTATCAAGTTTGGTGGTGTTTGACTTGGGAGTATCCATCATCTTGGTGTTCTCTATCCCAAAGTGATTCAAGAGTTCACTTGTATACTTGCCTTGGTTGATGAAGTTTCCTTCGTTTGTTTGTTTGATCTGGAATCCAAGGAAGAAATTAAGTTGTGCCATCATACTCATTTCAAATTCACCCTAGATAACAGAACTAAACTCCTTACAAATATCATTATTAGTTCTTTCAAATATGATATCATCAACATAAATTTGGATAATCAAAAAGTTGCTAGAAGTGTGTTTGAGAAAGAGAGTAGAATAAACCTTGCTCGTGACATAACCATTGTCTAGAAAGAAGTTCTTCAATTTCTCATACCAAGCTCTAGGGGCTTGTTTGAGACCATAAACAGCTTTTTGTAGCAAGTAAACATGGTTAGGGATATTGTCATGTTCAGATTTGGGAGGTTGAGCCACATAGACTTCCTCCTCTATTCTACCATTTAGAAACACATTTTTAACATCTATTTGGTATAGCTATAAAAGGAAAGTAACATTCTAACATATTCAAGTCTAGCAACAAGATCATAAGTTTCATCAAAGTCAATACCTTCATGTCGATTATAGCCTTGAGAAACAAACCTTACTTTGTTTCTTACCACTTTTTTTCTTTCATCTTGCTTGTTGTGGTAGACCCACTTGGTGCCAATTATCTTCCTATCAGTTGATCTTGGAACTAAGGTCCACCCTTTGTTATTATCAAATTGCTCTATATCCTCTTGCATATCTAGGATCCATTCATCATCTTTAAGAGCTTCTTTGACGTTCTTTAGCTCAAGTTGTGAGATGAAGGCATTGTCGGCTTGTTATTTGTTGAAGGCAGCCCATGTCTTCACCATTTCTAAAAGATTGCCTATGATGAGCTCTTTAGGATGATCTTTAGCAAACCAGGGAGTTGGATACTTGAGGTCCAAGGAATCGAAGATGATATGATAATGGCAAAAGAAAGAGGAAATATCAATTAATTTGGATTTATTAATGAATAACTTGCATATGAAGGAAACACCCTTTTCCTTTGGAATTTGGGTTTCAAATTTAATAAACGAGTAGATAATGCCAAGACAGAGTTTCCTATAAAATTTGAGTGAAAAATAATAAAAGAGGAGAGAGATATGATTTTCACAAGATTTCATTGTTTAATACCCCTTTTCCCTCATTTTTAAGAAATTATAAATAAGGGAGTGGTGACAACCATTGGATGCCCCGCATGGTCTAGAGGATCACGAATCCAACATTGGTTGTCCATCGCCCACCTCGAGTCAGAGAAGGAAAGGGAGAGGGAAACTGATATTTCCCACTGTGATTTCCTCACATTTCTTCCCACCTGCCACAAATCCTAGACCACGAGGGTCTTTGGGAGGTGATTCCACACATGACCAACCCTATTCTTAGGGTGTCTCGAGGGTTCTAGAGGAAACGCCCAGTTGGGCTGAGGGACAGGTGGTAGCGAGAGTAGGGGAACCCTAAAGGAGCCCTTAAATACTATAAATAGACCCTCCTCTTGATTCCTCACATCCTCACAAACCCATATGGCTGCATCCCAAGTCCCAGCTCTCTCTCTCCCTCTAGATCAATCCCTCTCTGGAGAGAACTCTACCTTGGCGCCGCTGTGACTCAGACGTCAGAAAAGGAAGAAGACGACGAGTAGTGATCGTCTGATCGTGTTCCACTGTGATCTCGCAAAGAGATCCAATAGTCCTAGGCTCATCCGACTTATTTACCTCACGAGTGGAGGCGTGTGATGTGGAGCGTCAGATCCAAATGGTGGACCAGTGGATCATCAATCAAACGGCTGAGGAATTTTGGTAAATAGCCCTCACTGCTTGAATATTCCAAAGAAGTACTTTTCCTTGTAAAATTTGTAGAAATAATTACTAGGAAGCTCTAATGACAAAACTTAATATATGAAAGTTGATCAAAAAATACGAGGAACACAATAAAAATGGTTTGAGAACCTAATTTCATTTCTATTTGCAAAAGTATGTTAAGTTGATGGAAAATGTTTTAAAGTTTGGTTAGAAACCCTAATTGAGGTTAATGAATGAATCTATGAGGCATAATAAGTTAATTCGAGTAGTATTAACTTGTTGAATGATAATGGTAGATTCTAATATGACTTTGATGATAAATTGCATGACTTAGGGTTATAAAACAAGAATGTAAGAAAATGGATCTAGAAACCCTAATTTAGGGTATGAAAACTATGTTTAATTCGAAATATATGGAAAAGGTTGATAAATGTTGTTCCTAAGCCTACTAGGAGAGATAGGATGTGAAACTTAGGGTTTATAAGTAGTTTTGTCTAATTAGGGTTTGTTGTACAAAAAGTAAAGGAAAAACCCTAGTTGCAAGTGAAACCTTAAAAAGGGGTAGAAATCCTAAAAAGGACTAGAAATCCTAAGGAGCAAGTTGGTTTGGATAGATCTTGATAAAATAAAGTTGTATGTTTATTTTAGGATTCTTGTGGTGTACTTGATTGCTTGATTGGATTTCGACTTGGTTGATTCTATCTCAAATCAGAAATATAGTTATGTGGTTATTTATGAGTAACTGATTTAGTATTACAAAGTTTTCTTGACTGATTGATCGAATTGGATGCAACCTAACTGTTGGATGTTCATTTATGCAAATCTTTAAAGTCACTATGATTATCACAATTAATTATAAATGTGCATTCTCACACCTACATGTCACCCTGATGTATGATGCATGACCAAGCCCTGGAGGGAAGGTCAATCCCAAGAGGGAAGACCATTGGGCACTATGAGAGGTGACCCCAAGCACCAAGCTCAAGATGGAGAAGGTGGCCTTATGATTCTTGCATGATTATTGGGCACCATGAGAGGTGACCCCAGGAACCAAGCTCAGGATGGAGAAGGTGGCCTTATGTCTAGTGCAAAGGAAAAACCCTAGAGAGGGTATTCCAGGGTTAGGGAAAAAGCGGTGGAGAATGTCATATTGAAAACATAATTTGAATTGTTAAATAACTTAATTGTGATATTTAGGTTGTTAGAAATATTTGTGAAATTTTGGTTGCCCCCAAATACTGGAATATTCATTAATGTTGACCGACGTTTTGTTTGTCGGCGTTTTAGGTACAATATGAAAAGGACAAATAGTAAAGTGACACATTGTGAATATATGAATTTATGTACAAGGAGGATTAGTTAGAATAGACTCCACTTGTGGTTAGAAGTTTAGAAATCCAAGATTTTAAAGAGGTATGCAAAGTTTTATTTTATTCCAGCTTTTCAATATAGTTTTTGGTAGAATTTAGCAATTATTATTGATTATTTATCGAACCATTGATCTGGAAAATTGGGATAATGGCTCTGACCTTTTGGTCTCCTTTAATTGGGGGTTACCGGGAGGTGGGGTCATTACATTTGACATCAGAGCATTGGTTCCTCATTCAATCCTTAATAATTATTAAATTTTATAAACTTTGTAGAACCAGGGGAGTTATTAGAGAATTTTCCAAAAGGCAGAGGTGTCTAGAAAAGGATCACAGTCCAGGGGATGGCAATATTTTCCTCCGCCCCACTAGTCGATCACGAGGACTCCCAGATGTAGTGTGAATGCTTGGCCAATGTCTTAGGTTCTGACTCGAAATAAGATACCTTTAGGACTCTCTCATCTTTTCCATCCCTTCTCAACCCTAATTCAATTAAGGATTCTAAGATTTAGGTTTTTCTTTCTCTTCCCCACCCACCTGAGGTATGGGTAAGTATGATAAGGTTTTAGGAATCCTCCATCAAATTAATAAAAGATATGTAAATAATATGTCATGTACTTAAGTATAATTAGTTTAAACGTAGACTAAAGGTCCGTTTGTATGGTTATGTAGATGGCTCGAGTGAAGACCATTGCTATCCCTGAGGCCACCAATGGTGGTGGGCCTTCCCTCAAGGGAAAGGGGTCTTCTGAGAAGAGGAAGAGGAACCATGGTGGTGAATCCTTGTAGAAGAGGAAGAGACCTGAGGGAGCTGCAGGTGAAGTCCCCGATCTTGAAATGATACCCTTTGACAACCTTGAGATGGAACAGGAAGAGGAACCTATGTTTGAGGATGAGGCCAAAGTGGAAGAGGACCAATCTGGAGGTCCAGAACTGACAATGGTGGTTCACACCCCTGACGCCTTATGGATGGAACAACAAAAGAGTCTGATTGAGGCCATCATTGCTCTGGCCCTTAGGGACATAGCTAGAGACGAGAATGGTGAACCACTCCCCATTTGTCCCCGACTCAGAGTCACCATTCTGGACTTCCTCAAGATGAACATTGAGAGATTCTAGGGAGAGAATAAGATAGAGGTGGTCGACAAAGCAGAGGCTTGGCTGTTGGCAGTTGAGAATGGGTTCCGCATGCTTGTGGTACAGCCAAACAAGAAGGTTCTTGTTGCTGCTCACCTCTTGGAAGGAGCATCCAAGATATGGTGGGAAAACCATATCATGTGATGAGATTTAAGTGAAGAACCGATTGCGTGGACCAACTTCAAGACTATCTTCACTGCCAGATTCATCCCCGTCTCAGCTAAGAAGGAGAAGGAAAGAGAGTTCACCAACATGACCCAGGGTAACTCATCTGTTGTGGACTTTGGTCGCAAGTTCTGCATCCTGGAACACTTTGGACACATGATGGATGAGGAAAGAAGGGTACACCATTTCATAGAGCGTCTTCATCCTGCCATCAAGCCCCATGTTATGGCAAGTAAACCAAAAACCTTCGCTGAATCCTACAACACTACCTTAGACATGGAGAGGACTGTGATGCCTACTCAGAACCCCTCGAAAGGATATCTGGATTTCACTGAAGGAAATCAGGAACAAAAGAATGACCATAAGAAAGGATAAGGGCGTAATCACAACAAGGGAAAGCATGGACACAAAGGAAATCCATGTGGTGAGAATCACTTTTTGAAGTGTTGTACCGGTGGATGGTCACATCCTGGGAAGTGCCACATTGAGAAGAGGGTGTGCTACCATTGCCAACAAGAGGGAAAATTCATCGCCAACTATCCTCAGCCTGATCCGAGAGGTCCACTGGCAACACAGCTAGCGGCAACAGCACCCCCAGTAGGAGGAGGAACACCAGCTGGAGGTCCCCCTGTTGGAGAGAGGATGCAAGACAAAGTATTTGCCATCAACAATGAAGAAGCCCAAGCAAGTTCTAATAGGTTGATCGAGGGTAATAACCCATAGAGTTTTCCTTTTAGTATAGTAGATCATGTAATACCTATCTGATATGGTATGAACTATCTAGGTGTGATGTCCCCAAATTTTCTAAAACTTAATCTGATGTGTGGCGTCCAAATTGAAATCTCACCTCAATGAGAATCCCAATTTAAACACCCCACACTAGGCTAAGAAGAAGAAAATCAAGGGAGTCAGAAGGAAACAATTAGTAGCACACACATGAACAATAATAAAACCATACAACACATGTTCACCATTCAACATATAATTACAACATGAATTGTTACAACATTTGATATTACATATTGAATAGAAAACTTATACATATACATGTACTACCACTAAACTATAGGATCTTAAGACAATAGGTCTACATGTACATTAGCTCGCCACACAACTCTCAACTATCCTAGATCTTCAAGAGCATAACGAAAACCTAAACAAAAGATTACATGTGGTACACGTCAGCATAATATTCAAGAATATTGTACTGAGTACGCCTATATGTCTTTTATATATCTCTCATCATATCTCGGAAATAAGATAAAACTAATACTTGGCAGTAATAGAAGAATATAAGAAAAGTGTATACTGGCAAAAAGATATTCATTAACAAAAGAGAACACATATATTTTAATCACATTTCCATCATATATCGCATACATCTGCCCCTAAGGGCTTTGATGTTTTTAGGCCTTATGATCTACTACCAAAGAGTTTGAGATCATTTTATGTGTGATCTACTACCAAAGTGTTTGAGATCTAACACATGTGATCTACTACCAAAGACTTTGAGATGACTTCAATGCATTGTACTACTAAAGAGTTTAGTGCTATCATATGATGGATCAAATATGTTATGTTTCATGTGTTCATAGCCATATGTATGGAAAATTAAGCAAGATATCATACAAGAACAATCATTTCATCCAATACCATATGCCAAGTATTTTACTACATATAACACAAGTATAATGTATAATAAGCCAAGTAAGAGGTAATGGCGTACCTTGATCAAGAGATAGATCATACTAATCACATATTCCTCATGTCATCTATAACTTTGTTAAACCTGAGTAAGACAAGACCACATACTATCATCAGATCCTCATCATCATACATCTCATCTTAAACCTAACCGTGTTCATTTGGGTTTCACTTAGTCATTGGGATATTCTCATTAGGATATGTACTTTATTACTTGTCTTATCATCTTGTTGTTATGTTCTTGACTTGGGAATTAGCTTACTGATCTCATATTCTAGATTAGGATATAGAATCAAAATATCAGGTTATGTATCATCCTTTATATATATTAAACCTAGGTTACATGTATTGTACAAAATATGGTTTGATCCCATGTATTAAGGGTCATCTTCATGTAATGTGAATTCTATGCATGTAACTGATATTTGATTTATATCTTAGCCTCAGATTACTGATATGAACTTACTTTTTAAATTTCATCATTTATTGAGAATGGAAATATTTATTACATTTTATTTAGGGTTATTATCCCTAATTAGCCATATTAATCAAATTATATGCTTGTGTGCATCAACATGACCATATCTGACATCATATGCATTATAAACATGATTATAGACTTATTGACATTTTTTCATAATTTTAAGCCATCGTTTGGTCTTTATTATCCATTAAACAAGAATTACACATATTACATGATATCACTATTATTAATGCATCAAAAGCCTGATATTATGCTTTCATGTTGTTCTACACAATTTTATGAGAATTCTGATATATTACATGTATTTTTCTAATAAGTTTGCTAATTACTGTGATTTATTGAAGATGTGGGAATTAACTGAGATAATTACCTTGTGTGGCCAGTGGCATGCTGCCACGTGGAAACTCGGGTTGCACCCATCCTTTGCTGTAGCGACTGGTTTTGTGTTCATGGACCTAGTTTAACTGAAAAGGGAGTCATCCTCCTTTCTTTCACGCTCTCGCCCGATGCACGACTCTACTGCATGAGTCTGGGATAGAGCTGACGCCGCACAGAGATGCTCCGGCGAGCAATTTCTGACACGCTGGAGCTTTCGGTCCTCTCCTTAGGTTCCCATAAGCTTTAGATGTCCTCCTCATACCTCCTCGGCTGATCAGGTTCGCCCTGGCGCTTTCGAGCCACCGTGTCTGCAAGCTCTCCGCCGACAGCACTACTGAAGTGGAGCAAAAGGGGCATCATGCCTCAGTTTCTCCTCACACACATTTGAAGCCTCTAAAAGCTTCAAAACTCCTCCACAAACTCCCCTCAGGCCCTGATTTATGGTGAGGAGCTCAGCATACCCGGTTCCAAGATCTGCCTTCTTGTCCGGCCAGGTTGGCTTCGGCAGCCATGAAACCCATAGCGGCAGGGTACGAAACTAGTGGCATTCAACTTCAATATGACCTAGCTTCATTTTCCCCTCTTCATCTTCCTCTGATCTACTCACTAGCTCCATTCCCTTCCTCTTGACCAGACTTGCTCGTCTCAGTGGAGAGGTGGAGAGGAGCGGGAGCTGTTTCTCCCTGATCTCTTTGCCAAATGAGCTGCTCCAGGTGTCAAACGATTTGTAAGGGGGAGACAAACCCAACTCCTCGACTACTCCCCTCCCTTACCCCACGATCTGGACGAGTGGTGGCCGAGGTGGTCGCGGGGTCAGCTGCCCCACTACCTTGCTCTAACCGCAAGGTAGGAGACAATCTGGTTGCCCTCAGATCATAATCCAAGGGCTGGGGATAGCCCCTAATCTTAGCCAGTCTACAGCTCCTGAAAACCGCTAGATCGAAAGAAGCAAGGGCTAGGATTCGGCCACATAGCCTAGCTCAACTAGTGGTGCGTGACACTTCATTAATTTGATGACTTAAATCAATAAATCCTCACATATACACATTATTTCACGAATTTCAAACCTAAATAACTTCCTCTAGGAACATCCAAATGCCACAAAATTTTAACCATAGCTTCCCTACCTCTCGAGCTACATCCTACCCAACTTTGGTAATAAAACTCATCTTTTTGATCATTTGATTAAATACCTCAAAAAGTCATGAACTTAGGGATCTTAATCATAATATCAACATCAATCAACAATCCAACTTTACCAAACCACTTGGGATTCTCAAAACAACTCAACATACATGACTTCACTAGTGTCATTGGTCATTTTAGGATTCCAAAAGTCCACTTCATCACATCCTACACACCTTAAAAGAAATTCCATCCTCAGAATTAAGCCAAAAATCCAGTCTATGACATCATATACATCTTAAAAGAAAATTTCATCCTCGAAATTAAACCATTCTCGTACTCCAAGGAAAAACTAAGCATGTCTTCATCCACATATATAGCACTTTTCTAGGTGCAACATATTCACGAAACAAAGTTCCATGATCATATCCAAACCACTCTTAGGAGGTTTTAAAAGCATCTCGGGTTAACAAACGCCCATTCAAGGTTGAACCCAGGGTTTAGAAACTCTGGTTATGTCATGACATATTTCATGTTATAGGATTTGCATCCTTATCTTTACCCACACATTAGGGTTTCTACATTCTATTATCATGTTCTAAAGGAGTTAACTAAAGTTAACCCATTATCAAGGTGTCATCAACATTTTATTGAGCTAATTGTTGGAACATGTTCAACATTAACATAAGCCTTTTAGTAGAGAGTTAACTATCAACACACTTAATCCATATAGATCATATCAAGATGTCATAATCGTTATGTTGTGCTAACTGTCAAACTGTGTTTTTCATCTTTATTAATCACTAATATTAACACCTCACGTAATATTTTTCCTTCATATGATCTTATTTCATTGTTCATAATTGATGCCACATTTACTGTTGATTTATTACAAGATTAACCAACAAAATCACATTATCATCATTATTCATGTATGTGGTTAACAATTATACATAGAGATTTATCATGTCATATCTACTTATATCACATCTTGAGATTAGATCACATTCTTACACATATTGTATCATGGTTGTGCTAAAAAAACTTATGTGAGTGACTTGTTAAACATGTATCAAAACTTTATCTAGTCCAATTGAGGTTCTCCTAACCCATATCATGAGGGTAGTGCCATGCTCAGTCTCTCTGAGATAAATCATCTTTATGATTATCTCATATGCATATACTTTATTTTTCCTCTTTGATCTAGGGTTCTTAGATTACCTCATTGGCATTGGTGATTGCTTTACAAGCTCTAGTCACATTAGCACAAACCAAAACATGCTAAAACATCTTCTTCATAGGTTTCTACCCATGAGACATCTTACCCAAAGCTCTCTCTCTTATATACACCACTAGATTCCTATATGAAAAACCACAAACCCGAGCATGAGGCTTTACAGAAACTAACATAGCTACCTCCTCCAGGGTCTTGGGCATCTCTCCCTCACCCAGATGGTAGGTTCTCATATTCATGTTCACATGCACATATATAACCAGCCTCTCTCTATCTCTAGGGTTTGGTCCTCCCAAGGACATCTAGGGTTCAACAAAGCTATAAGGATCATGCATAAAGTAACTCATCTCAATTACTCAGGAGTAATCTAGTTTAGGACATACCATAACACAAATTTCTCATAATTCTCATATCTTGGAGTTTAGGTTCTATGACCTTCTCCCAATGGGTCTTGCTCTCTCTGGAGTTAACCCTATAACTGGTCCCAACACTAGAGGGCCTCCCTTGTAGAAGAGATTGAGGCTCTTATTGACTCACATCTCGTTTCAACTTAGCTTATATTAACTTAGAAAAGCACACACATACTTGCATCATCAAAACGTATCTCAAATCCTCAAAACTGAACTTAAGTCCTCAAAGACAAATGTATATCATCATAGACTATCTTATCTCATCTATATAAGACTTAAATCATAATCAAAACTTATTTCATCTATTCCATCTATCACATATTCTAACAAGGCTCTAGACATCTAATCTAGATATACTCTCTCTTCTAGACTGATGCCATTCACTTTTACTTAGGTTACATGACCAGCTCCTACTCGTACTTGTGTGAAGACACATTTTTGTAATACTTACATATATAATAAA
This sequence comes from Alisma plantago-aquatica, assembly GCA_963693085.1. NCBI lineage: Eukaryota > Viridiplantae > Streptophyta > Magnoliopsida > Alismatales > Alismataceae > Alisma > Alisma plantago-aquatica. Next base: position 1,777,421,359 of record OY856409.1, read on the forward strand.
ATATTATATAGTTTTTCTTTGATAAAACAAGCATCAGAGAAAACTATCGAGGTTTGATCCGTTTGGAATCAAAAACCAAATCCTAAAAATGAGTGTCCCACACATAGTAGAGTGTACAGTTTCATGAAAACTAGTGAAAAGGATGAGACCAAGGGGTATACTAGTGCAGCTACTCTAGACAACGTGCGCAATATATCTAGGGTTTTTCTTCCCTTTATGCACGTAATTTCCAAATAGTGCAATGTCCCATACCACTGCACTACAAGGAAAGTACAACATCTAAGGACTTGCTATACAACAAGCACCAGTCTAGACCTAGTTCTCGGACATCTAGGTACTAACCTAGAATCTAGGTCAGATCTAGTCTCTAAAAGATGACTAATCTAACCCTAAAAGATTTTTATGTTCAAGGTTCTTTGGTTTTGAGTTGCATAATGAGAAAATGTCAGGCTTTGCTATTGTTCATTCTCTGATACCACCTGTGACGTCCCCGAATTTTCTAAAACTTAATATGATGTGTGACATCCAAATTGAAGCCTCACCTCAATGAGAATCCCAATTTAAACACCCCACACTAGGCTAAGAAGAAGAAAATCAAGGGAGTCAGAAGGAAACAATTAGTAGCACATGCACATGAACAATAATAAAACCATACAACACATGTTCACCATTCAACATATAATTATAACATGAATTGTTACAATATTTGATATTACATATTGAACAGAAAACTTATACATATACATGTACTACCACTAAACTACAAGATCTTAAGAGAACATGTCCACCTGTACATCAGCTCACCACACAACTCTCATCTATCCTGGATCTTTAAGAGCATAACCAAAACCTAAACAAAAGATTACATGTGGTACACATCAGCACAATATTCAAGAATATTGTACTGAGTAAAACTACATGTATTTTATATACCTCTCATCATATCTTGGAAATAAGATAAAACTAATACTTGGCAGTAATAGAAGAATATAAGAAAAGTGTATACTGGCAAAAAAATATTCATTAACAAAAGAGAACACATATATTTTAATCACATTTCCGTCATATATCTCGTACATCTGCCCCTAAGGGTTTTGATGTTTTTAGGCCTTATGATCTACTACCAAAGAGTTTGAGATCATTTTACGTGTGATATACTACCAAAGAGTTTGAGATCTAACACATGTGATCTACTACCAAAGAGTTTGAGATCACTTCAATGCACTGTACTACCAAAGAGTTTAGTGCTATCATATGATGGATCAAATATCTTATGTTTCATGTGTTCATAGACATAAGTATGGAAAATCAAGAAAGATATCATACAAGAACAATCATTTCATCCAATACCATATGCCAAGTATTTTACTACATATAACACAAGCATAATGTATAACAAGCCAAGTTAGAAGTAATGGTGTACCTTGATCAAGAGATAGATCATACTAATCACATATTCCTCATGTCATCTATAACTTTGTTAAACCTGAGTAAGACAAGACCACATACTATCATCAGATTCTCATCATGATCAATCTCATCTTAACCCTAATCATGTTCATTAGGGCTTCACTTAGTCATTGGGATATTCTCATTAGGATATGTACTTTATTACTTGTCTTATCATCTTGTTTTTATGTTCCTAATTTGGGAATTAGCTTACTGATGTCATATTCCATATTAGGATATAGAATCTGAATATCAGGTTATGTATCATCCTTTATATATATTAAACGTAGGTTACATGTATTGTACAAAATATGGTTTCATCCCATGTATTAAGGGTCATCTTCATGTAATATGAATTCTATGCATGTAACTGATATCCGATTTACATCTTAGCCTCAGATTACTGATATGAACTTACTCTGTAAATTTCATCATTTATTGAGAATGGAAATATTTATTACATTTTATTTAGGGTTATTAGCCCTAATTAGCCATATTATTCAAATTATATGCTTTCGTGCATCAACATGACCATATCTGACATCATATGCATTATAAACATGATTATAGACTCACTGACATTTTTCCATAATTTTAAGACATCGTTTGGTATTTATTATCCATTAAATAAGAATTACACATATTACATGATATCACTATTATTAATGCATCAAAAGCCTGATATTATGCTTCCATGTTGTTCTACATAGTTTTCTGAGAATTCTGGTATATTACATGTATTTTTCTGATAAGTGTGCTAATTATTGTGATTTATTGAAGATGTGGGAATTAACTGAGATAATTACCTTGTGTGGCCAGTGGCATGCTGCCACATGGAAACTCGGGTTGTGCACATCCTTTGCTACTGCTGCCGGTTTTGGGTTCATGGACCCAGTTGAACTGAAAGGGGAGTCGTCCTCCTTTCTTTCACGCTCTCGCCCTACACACGACTCTGATGTGTGAGTCTGGGATAGAGCCGCCGCCGCACGGAGATGCTTCGGTGAGCAACTGCTGACGTGCTGGAGCTTTCGGTCCTCTCCTTAGGTTCCCATCATTTTCAGATGTCCTCCTCAAACCTCCTCGGCTGATCAAGTTTGCCCTGATGCCTCCGAGCCACCGTGTCCGCAAGCTCGCCGCCGTGAGCACTGCTGTGGTGGAGAAAAAGGGGCATCATGCCTCAGTTTCTCCTCACACACATCCGAAGCCTCCAAAAGCTTCATAACTCCTCCACAAACTCCCCTCAGGCCCTGATTTATGGTGAGGAGCTCAGTGTACCCGGTTTCGAGATCTTCCTTCTTCTCCAACCAGGTTGTCTTCAGCGGCCATGAAACCCATAGTGGTTGGGTACAAAACTGTGGCATTCCACTTCACTGTGACCTAGCTTCATTTTCCCCTCTTCATCTTCCTCCGATCTACTCACTAGCTCCATTTCCTTCCTCTTGACCTGACTTGCTCGTCTCGGTGGAGAGGTGGAGAGGAGCGGGAGCTCTTTCTCCCTAATCTCTTTGCCAAATGAGCAGCTCCAGGTGTCAAACGATTTGTAAGGGGGAGACAAATCCAACTCCTCGGCTACTCCCCCACCCTCACCCCACGATCTGGATGAGTGGTGGCCGAGGTGGTCGTGGGCTCAGCTGCCCCACTACCTTGCTCTAACCGCAAGGTAGGAGACAATCTGGTTTCCCTCAGATCATAATCCAAGGGCTGAGGATAGCCCCTTCACATGGCCAGTCTGTGGATCCTGACAACCACTAGATTGAAATAAGCAAGGGCTAGGATTCGGCCACGTAGCCCGGCTGAACTAGTGGTGTGTGACACTGCATTAATCCAATGACTTAGGACAATAAATCCTCACATATACACATTATTTCACGAATTGCAAACCTAAATAACTTCCTCTAGGAACATCCAAATGCCACCAAATTTTAACCATAGCTTCCCTACCTCTTGAGCTACATCGTACTAAACTTTGGTGACAAAACTCATCTATTTGATCATTCGATTAAATACCTCAAAAAGTCATGAACTTAGGGATCTTAATCATAATATCAACATCAATCAACAATCCAACTTTACCAAACCACTTGGAATTCTCAAAATGACTCAACATACATGACTTCACTTGTGTCATTGGTCAATTTAGTATTCCAAAAGTCCAGTTCATCACATCCTACACACCTTAAAAGAAATTCCGTCCTCAGAATTAAGCCAAAACTCCAGTCTATGACAGTAGGCATGCTTGAAGTCATGAGATAAAATGTAAAACCTCTTTTTGATTCTGGTTCTACTAATACTTTTATTTCAAGAAATCTGGAAACTATGCTTTGTTTGGACATCAAGGATTTGGGTTATGTTTTGGATGTCACAACCCGAGTGGTCGCATATATACATCTCTTTTAAAAACCCCTGTCTTTCCTGTTAAGTATTTGAACCATGAACTTTCCACTGACTTCATCTGCCTCGATATGAATGATTTTGATGTAATCATTGGTGTGGATTGGCTTTACACCTATAGAGCCCAGATTGACTGTAGGGAGAAGAAGATTCTTATTAGGAAGCCTGGCCATCCACCCTTCACCATTTGAGGAAGGATAGATGCAACTACCAGCCTTTATCTGTCAGCCTTGAAGGCTGAGAAAATGATATCCAAAGGTTTCCGAGCATACCTAGCCATAGTTACCAAACTTGAGACCAGGGTGCGACCCTTAGAGGATATAGAGGTAGTTTGGGAGTATGCGGACGTGTTTCCAAATGATCTACCAGGGATTCCCCCTGAGAGAGAGGTGGATTTATCCATTGAGTTAGATCCCAGAACTAACCCTATATCTAAGGCACACTATAGAATGGCCCCTGCCAAGTTGCTCGAGTTCAAAACCCAATTGCAGGAGTTGTTAGATAAAGGTTTTATCCGACCCAGTACATCACCATAGGGAGCACCAGTCCTCTTTGTGAAGAAGAAGGATGGATTGCTCCAGATGTGTATTGATTATCGGATGATCAACCAGGTGAACATTAAGAACAAGTACCCTTTACCCAGGATAGATGACATGTTTGACCAACTAAAAATGGCTCGAGTCTTTTCAAAGATTGATTTGAGGTCAGGATACCACCAGGTGAGACTGAGAAGTGAGGATATACCTATAACAACTTTCCAAACCTGATACAGACATTATGAGTTTGTGGTCATGTCGTTTGGGTTGTCCAATGCACCCAGTGTCTTTATGAACCTTATGAATAGTGTGTTCCAACCTTTCCTTGATTACTTTGTAATAGTGTTCATAGATGATATCTTGGTCTACTCCGATGACCTAGTCCAACACCATAACCATCTGGGTAGAGTCCTTGATATCCTGAGAAAGTAGAAGTTTTACGGAAAGTTCTTGAAATGTGAGTTTGGGATAAATCAAGTCATATTTCTCAGACACATCATCTCAGGAGAAACGGTAGTCATAGATCCATCCAAAGTGTTGGCAGTTCAAGACTGGCCTACACTGAAGAACCCCTTCGCGATTCGCAGCTTCTTGGGGTTGGCCAGATACTATCAATGCTTCATCAAGGATTTCTCAAAGACCGCCTTGCCGTTGATCATGTTTACTCAGAAGGATGTGAAGTTCGTGTGGTCCGATGTATGTGAGGCTCATTTCCAGGAGCTAAAGGAGAATCTAGCCACTGCCCCAGTGTTCACCCTACCTTCCAACAATGAGGGTTTTGTGATATTCACTGACGCTTCGAAGATGGGACTTGGTTGTATGTTGGAACAAGACCGGCATGTGGTTGCATTTGCTTCCCGACAACTCAAGTCCAACGAGGTGAATTACCCGACGCATGACTTAGAACTGGATGCTATCATCCATGTGTTGAAGATATGGAGGCATTACCTATACGGTGCTACCTTCGAGATCCTCACCGAACATAAGAGTTTGAAGTACCTCCTGACACAGAGAGACTTGAACCTACGATAACGACGATGGATGGAGTACATGAAGGATTACGACTTCAATATCACCTATCATCCTGGTAAGGCGAATGTCGTAGCTGATGCTTTGAGTCAGAAACAGCTAAGGTGTGTATCTATTTTGTCCAGTTAATGGAAGAGGTTAGAGGAGCTGGTGGAATGGACTCCACAACCGCTAGAGGATTGAGTCTGACTGGACAACATCCAGATTCAGTCAGAGTTGTTAGGCGAGATCGTGACAACATAATTGGTCAGTGGGGAACTCCATAAGATGAAGGGATTGATGAAGAAGCCACATGTCGATCTCTCAGTGGGAGTATATGGAGGGATTATATTTGAGAATCGTATATGGGTTCCTGAGGATTCACCACTAAGGGAATGTATCCTACAAGAGGCACATGGTTCTAAGTACACGGTGCACCCGTGAACTACCAAGATGTTTAAGGACCTACAGAGGTATTTCTGGTGGCCAGGAATGAAGAGAGACATTGCGGCATTTGTGGCCAGCTGGCTTACGTGCCAGATGGTGAAGGATGAACACCAATGACCCGGTGGACTTTTACAGTCGATAGAGATTCTAGAGTGGAAATGGGAACAAATCACCATGGATTTTGTGGTGGGTCTACCCCGGACCAAGAAAGGTCATGATGCGATATGGGTTGTGGTAGATCGCCTTACCAAGTCAGCACACTTCCTTGCCCTAAAGACCATTGCCAAGGTGTCATATCTAGTTGAGTTGTATATTAGAGAGATAGTATGTTTGCATGGCGTACCTAGTTCCATCATCTCTAATAGAGACCCAAAGTTTACTTACAAGTTGTGGAAGCAAGTTCAAGAGGAACTTGGTACAAGGTTGAAGTTTAGTACCGCTTATCACCCCCAGATGGATGGGCAGTCAGAGAGGACGATCCAGACATTAGAGGATCTGTTGAGAGCTTGTGTGCTTGATTGGGGTGGACTGTGGGAATAGTACTTACCTTTAGCTGAGTTTGCCTACAACAACAACTATCAAGCTAGTATTGGGATGCCTCTGTATGAAGCTCTTTATGGGAGACTGTGTCGATCACAGCTTCACTGTGATGATGTCTGTGAGAGGACCTTGTTGAGGTTAGATGAACTCCAAGTGTATGCTGATAAAGTTGCTTTGATCAAGCAGAGGCTGAAGAGAGCCCATGATCGACAGAATTCGTATGCGGATGTGAAGCGGACTAACATGTAGTTCACAATGGGAGAGCATGTAATTCTGAAAATTTGACCGCTCCAAGCTATAGCCAAGAATAGAGGAAAGTTGAGTCCCCGATACATGGGTCCGTTTGAGGTATTAGAACAGATTGGTGAATCTGCATATCATTTGGCATTACCCCCTCAGTATAGTATGATGCATGGTGTGTTTCATGTGTCCAATCTGAAGCGATATGTGCAAGATCCGAGCCATGTGCTGAGCATTGAGCCTATTGAGCTTCAAGGGAAGTCGACCTATCATGAGTCACCTTTGTGGATTCTAGATAACAAGGTGAAAGAACTTAGATGTAATAATATAGATATGGTAAAGGTTCTTTAAAAACACTGTGGAGAGGATGAGGCCACATGGGAGCTGAAGACGGACATGGAAAAAGCATATCCTGACTTGTTTGTTTGATTGTTGAATTTTGAGGGCAAAATTCCTATAAGGAGGGGATGATGTTATAACCTCATTTTTCCTAAACCATGTAACGAGATTTGTAAATCTCCTTTTAATGATAAATGAAATCAATGGTTGATTTATTTGTTTGAATTGAATGGATTTCATTTACAATAGCCTTGTTTGGTTGTTTAATGGGGTTTATTGGCTATTGAGCCTAATTACAAGAAAAAGAGAAATAAAAAGAAAAAGGAATTTATCTAATAAAAGGAATAAATAAGAAAGTGATAAAGGATAAGAGAAAAGGGCAAAGGAATATTTCCCAAGATGGGATTTCATGCCTTTAGGGCTCCTTGAGGTCCAAGGAATCTAAGATGATAAGATAATGGCAAAAGAAAGAGGAAATATCAATTAATTTGGTTTTATTAATGAATAACTTGCATATGAAGGAAACACCCTTTTCCTTTGGAATTTGGGTTTCAAATTTAATATCGAGTAGATAATGCCAAGATAGAGTTTCCTCTAAAATTTGAGTGAAAAATAATAAATAGGGAGAGAGATATGATTTTCACAAGATTTCATTGTTTAATACCCTTTTCCCCTCATTTTTTAGAAATTAGAAATAAGGGAGCGATGACAGCCGTTGGATGCCCCGCGTGGTCCAGAGGATCACAGATCCAATGGTGGTTGTCCATCACCCACCTCGAGTCAGAGAAGGAAAGGGAGAGGGAAACCAAGATTTCCCAATGCGATTTCCTCACATTTCTTCCCACCTGCCACAAATCCAAGACCACGAGGGTCTTTGGGAGGTGATTCCACACATGAACAACCCTATTCTTAGGGTGTCTCAAGGGTTCTAGAGGAAATGCCCAATTGGGCTGAGGGAGAGGCGGCATCAAGAGTAGGGGAACCCTAAAGGAGCCCTCAAATAGTATAAATAGACCCTCCTCTCGATTCCTCACATCCTCACAAACCCAGATGGCTGCCTCCCAAGTCCCAGCTCTCTCTCTCCCTCTAGATCGATCCCTCTCCGACGAGAACACCACCTCTGCACCGCCGTGGCTCGGGCATCAAAAAAGGAAGAAGAAGACGAGTAGTGATCGTCTGATCGCGTTCCACTGTGATCTCGCGAAGAGATCCAACGGTCCCAGGCTCAGCCGACTTATTTACCTCATGAGTGGAGGTGTGTGACGCAGAGCGTCAGATCTAAAGGGCGGACCAGTGGACCATCGATCAAACGGCCAAGGAATTTTGGTAAATAGCCCTCACTACTCGAATATTCCAGAAAAGTGTTTTTCCTTGTAAAATTCGTAGAAATTACTAGGAAGCTCTAATGACAAAACTTAATATATGAAAGTTGATCAAAAAAATATGAGGAATACAATAAAAGTGGTTTGAGAACATAATTTCGTTTATATTTGCAAAATTATGTTAAGTTGATGGAAAATGTTTTAAAATTTGGTTAGAAACCCTAATTGAGGTTAATGAATGAATCTATGAGGCATAATAAGTTAATTCGAGTAATATTAACTTGTTGAATGATAATGATAGGTTCTAATCTGACTTTGATGAGAAATTGCATGAGTTAGGGTTATAAACCAAGAATGTAAGATAATGGATCTAGAAACCCTAATTTAGGGTAAAAGATGAGAAAACTATGTTTAATTCGAAATGTAAGGAAAAGGTTGATAAATGTTGTTCCTAAGCCTACTAGGAGAGATAGGATGTGAAACTTAGCATTGATAAGTAGTTTTGTCTAATTAGGGTTTGTTTTACTAAAACTAAAGGAAAAACCCTAATTGCAAGTGAAACCCTACAAAGGGGTAGAAATCCTAAGGAGCAAGTTGGTTTGGAAAGATCTTGATAAAAGGAAATTGTATGTTTATTTTAGGATTCTTGTTGTGTACTTGCTTGCTTGATTGGATATCTACTTGGTTGATTCTATCTCAAATTAGAAGTACATGTATGTGGTTATTTATGAGTAACCGATTTAGTTTCACGGAGTTTTCTCGAATGATTGATCAAATTGGATGCAACCTAACTGTTGGATGTTCATTTATGCAAATCTTTAAATTCACTATGATTATCACAATTAATTATAAATGCGCATTCTCACACCTACATGCCACCCTGATGTATGATGTGTGACCAAGCCCTGGAGGGAAGGTCAATTAGGTCAAGCCCAAGAGGGAAGAGCATTGGGTACTATGAGAGGTGACCCCAGACACCAAGATTAGGATGGAGAAGGTGGCCTTATGTTTCTTGTCTGACTATTGGGCACCATGAGAGGTGACCCCAGGCACCAAGCTCAGTATGGAGAAGGTGGCCTTATGTCTAGTGCAAAGGAAAAACCCTAGAGAGGGTATTCCAGGGTTAGGGAAAAAGCGGTGGAGAATGTCACATTGAAAATGTAATTTGGATTGTTAAATAACTTAATTGTGATATTTAGGTTGTTAGCAATATTTGTGAAATTGTGGTTGTCCCCACATACCGACATATTCATTTATGCTGACTGACGTTTCGTTTGTCGGCATTTTAGGTACAATATGAAAAGGACAAATAGTAAAGTGACACATCGTGAATATATGAATTAAAGTACAAGGAGGATTAGTTAGAATAGACTCCAATTGTGGATAGAAGTATAGAAATCCAAGATTTTAAAGAGGTATGCAAAGTTTTATCTTATTCTAGATTTTCAGTATAGTTTTTGAAAGAATTTAGTAATTAATATTGATTATTTGTCGAACCATTGATCCAGAAAATTGGGATAACGGCTCTGACCTTTTGGTATCCCTTAATTGGGGGTCACCGGGAGGCAGGGTCATTACACTTGGTGTTTAAAAACAAAATAAGGACAACCAAAAACATGAAATAAATTGATAGAGAGCTTTCTACCATGCCATTACTCATAGGGGGTTTTCTTTAGGGAAAGATGAGTGAAAACCTGGTTTTGCACAAAACATGAGGTGCTAATGGCTTCGGTCCAAAACTTCTTGGGACCATCATACTATAAAGCATGGTACTAGCCAATTCCTATAAATACCTATTCTTTCTCTCTACAACCCTATTCGTTTGAGGTGTTTGAGTGGAATAAAATTTGTTTGTATAACTAGATTCCTCACAAAACTTTTCAAACAAATTATTTTCAAATTCTCCCCCATGGTCACTACGGATAGAGACCATTTGGAAAGAATCTTCATTTTCAACCAATTTGCAAAAGGCATATAAAACATCGAGAGAACCAATTTTTGAAACCAAGAAGAATCTCCAAGTAAAGAGAGAGAAATCATCAACAATTATGAGGCAATACTTACTACCATGAAGCGATTGAGTTTTCATAGGCCCAAATAGATCAATATGAAGAAGTTCAAGAGATATTTTGGTTCTAAGGACTCCTTTGGATTTAAATATGGATTTGGTTTTATTTCCTTGTGTAAAAGGTTGACATACCTCATCCTTATCAAAGTACAATTTGGAAAGTCTTTGACTAATTGCTTTTTGATCAACTTCTTCAATTGAAGCATATTTACATGACCAAGCCTACGATGAGACAAAGATATATCATGTCTACCACAACAAGGCATTTACTGAGAATTGGCTTATGATAATCAAGAACAATAGCATACATATTTCCATTTCTAGTTCCCTTATACATGACATTATAGGAGAGGGAATCAATAAGCAACTAATCAAGAGAAGTACATAACACAAGATAACCATTATCACATAATTGACTAACACTAATAAGATTTTAATATAGTCCATTCACAAGAAGTACATTCTTGATGCATAGTGAATCACTCACATCATTCTTACCTATCAACTTTACCTTTGTTGGTATCTCGAAAAGTCACTGATCCTCCTTTCTTTTTTGCAAAATTGTTGAAATGGCTCATCTCACCTATCATGTACTTAGAGAAACCACTGGAAACAATCCATTTTTCTTTTACCTACAAGAAAGGAAGATGTTGCTACCTGATTCAAACATTAGGATTCAAAGTTAGCTTGGGGACCCATTTCATCTTTTGGTTGGTCCCTTTCTCTTTGTAAAAATAATAAGTAAAATATTAATCATCATTCTTGCAATATGCACAAATCTTAGGGTTCTTTGAGATAGATGAATCCCCATGGAAAATAGGAGGTTGCTTGCTCTTTTTCTTTCTGTTGCCCTTGCTTTTGGGATCTCCTTCATATCCCAAACCAATTTTACCATTTTGTTTGGTAGAGTGATCTAGTACTTCATTCAGGGACTTTTCCCAGTGAGGAACTTTTGCAAGGATTCTCTATGCTTGTGGTTATCATCACTAAGAGTAATAACAGTTAAAGAAAGGCTAGCTAGATCATCTTGAGCATGAATCAAGTCATCATCTAAACAAAGGGCTTTATTCAAGTAATAATTTCTCTTAAGAGATATACTAGATACTTCATTATTAGGCAATAAAGGTCTAGAAGTAAGATCATTGATTTTATCTAGCAATCTAGCATTTTTGGTTCTAAGCATAGTAAGCTCATCAAGATAGATTCTATTTTCATCCTTTATACCATCACACAAATGCCTAAGATCATTAAACTTGGAAACAAGCTTGTCATTTTTAGTTCTAATTAAAACACATTCACTAAGACAAGATTGTTCTGTAAGACTATTGATGTTCTTAAAATAAATACCATTTTATACCTCAACTCCATTGTATTGCAAGAAGTTCAAGAAATTGACCTTGCAAGACATCTATATTATCAAGATTAACTTTTTCATTTTGCTCAAGAAAATCAATTTTATCTTACAAGTCATTAATAATATTCCCTAACCTTTTCTTCTTAGATTTTCATTTGAAATAAGAAGAATGGGAAACATTAATCATATCAATAATATATTCTTTAGGTAATTCATTTAATATCATCTCACTTACTTCACTTACATCACATACATCTTCACTAGTTGAGGCCATGAGAGCAAGGTGACATTCTCTTTCATTGTAGATGGAATCACTTGAGGAAGATTCCTCCCACGTGGCATGAGTTGCATCTTTGCTTCTTCTTTCCTTCTTATCCTTTCTCTTGGAATTTCTCTCCTTCTTGTCCTTACTATTGGACTTTCTCTCCTTTTTTTAGTCCTCCTTCGAGATTCTCTTGTGGTGGCACTTCTTTTCCTCAGGACAATCATTCTTGTAGTGTCCCTTTTGACCACACTCATAGCACCTTAGAGTAGAGGAGGAGGACTTTCCTTTGATATGATCCCTCTTGGAGTAGTTAGCTTCATGATCACTAGGGGCTTCATCTTCACTTGAGGAAAGAGTGGTTCGTTAAGAAAGTTGTTGTTGAAGAACAAAGACATCCAATTGAGCTTTGAAGGCATTTTACTTCATATTCTTTGACTCCTTATCTTCTATCTTTTCCTCTTCTTCTTTCTTGTCAAGTCTAGGCTCATAGGCTTGGATATTTCCTATAATATCTTTGGTAGAAATGCAACCAAGTCTTCTTATTTCTTTAATGGAGGGTCACCTTGTATCATCACCTCTGAGGAAGAGACCTAAGGATCTTGGAGTTGATGGTACCTTGGTCCATGGGTTGGCCCAAACAAGGAAGTCCAATTACAATGGTTTCGAGCCTTGAGTACATCTCGTCCACTCTCTCTTTCTTACCCATTTTGAAATTCTCAAGGAAACCTTTGAGCATATAGACCTTTGACTCCTTGAATTTCTTGGTCTCTTCAGAGGTTTTTTTCATATCTCATAGGTGGTTTCCCAAGAAGAGATTCGATTGGATTTGAAAGGAATGAGGGTTCCATAGATGATGCTTATCAACTAGGCTTTCTTCAAGGTAGCTTCATACCAAGTAGCCACATCTCATCTCAGATCCTTGTAGGGAAGGATGACCACTTTCCACATGTAGTAGATCATCCCTAGCAAGTAGAATTGCATCCTTCATTTCCATTAGAGGAAGTTTGTGACATCAAAGATTGGAGGTCTCATGGAGAATCCACCCTCCAAGTTGAAAAAACCTAGAAGGTTGTCATCCATCTTCTTGTCTCATGGGAGATGTAGTCGGAGAAGACAATGGCTTTGATACCACTTGTTTGGATCAATGGGCTGTAGAAGGGGGTTGAATATAGCTACAATCACTTAAACAAAATTTGTTGAACCTTCAAATTACTTCAAGAGATAAGATTTAAAATATGGAATTTGGCATTCAACTAAACATACATATTAAGGATGAGAGAGACTGAATGGGATCAAGAACAAGCTATGTATAGTGTTTCCAAACTCTAGGCTAGGAGAGTTTACATCCACTACCTAGAGAGGCCCACCTCTAGGATTTTGCAACCATTACACACTTATATTCCATTATAAGACATACCATATGACCTTCCTTTTGCAAGGCAAGGATACCTAGTCTTCCTTTTTAAGAATCAAAAGGAGCCCATAAACCTTACACGGTCTTACCTATCCTTAGAGGAAGAGTCTTTAATTTCTACTAGGACTTACCCACTTTAGCAATGAGCTGGTTACGTTCACCAAGGATCTTCCCCCTTGCAACAAGTCTTCTTCCTTGGATGAATTAACCACACTTCTCAAGGATCTTTAGCCTTCACCTTCTCCTTAACAAAGGAGAAGCTTTCACCAACTTTTCTTGAAGAAATGGATTGGTAAAGGGAAGATTTGAGAGCTTCACAATGATTACAAAGAAGTAGATATCTCACAAATAACCTATCTCACTCATATTGACATTTTGATTTGAAAGAAAGAGAGAGAAAGGGGCTCTTAGTAGATAAATCCACTCAACTATAGCTAGGATCATAAGAAGAAAACTTGGGATGAAACCCAAGCATCCCTATTTATAGTTGGGGGTGTCTACTAGCCACTAGAAGCACTTGGAATAAATTGTAGTCATTTTGGGGTGTTACAAAAGATATATTTTTGATGATTGCTACACTCCAATAGATAGAAATACTTTTTCTGCACATTCCATATAGTGCATTCAGTCAAGTTTTAAGAAATCAAACTCGATCAATAACACTATGTGACAAAGTAAATTTGAAGTGTCAGTCAAGTTTATCTTAGATGAAACTCGTCTGATGGCTTAAATCTATTTTCTCTATTTAGGGGTGTTGGTTGAATTTGTTCTAGGGAAACTTGACTAACCCTGGCATTTCCCAAGATCCATCAAGGGTGTAGGTTGAGTTTATCAAAGATGAAACTCGGTAGACAAAATTCCCTGTAATGATTTTTGGAAAATGTTAGTAGAGTGTTAAACATTTGTTTAAAGTGATCCTATTTTTTTTGCATCTTAGTTACAATTCATACCATCCATACAAATGATTATAAAAAAATTCCTAAGGGTTTTAGGGATTTTTCCACAAATGTGTATTTGCATTGACTTTGGCTTGTATTTGGTCAATCTTGGATTTGACTGAATTGATCCTTTTCATGTACCTAATACTTGAAATCAATCTCAAAAAGACATATTAAATACATATGAACGGAATGGTTAAGTCATCATCAAAATATGGACAATGTATAACTATTAGGTAAAAAATGTTAGAAGGACTGAAAGGATTTTGGTAGTTTCTCATGATGCTAAGTCATTGAAATAGTCAAATCCATCACAAAGTAAACAATCTAGGGGTTATAATAAACCAAGATTTTTGACACCATTATAACAACAATAGTGCCAACAATAACATTAGAGACATCGAGTGCCTGAGCCAAAGGAACCCATACAGTCACAATGGTCTCCTAGCAAGGGTTAAGGCCGAGGTCTTATGCACTCTAGGGTGAATATTTTTGGTTCCATGTCAGTGACATGGCCATCTATGCCACAATGTGAGGGATAATGTAGTAACTACAACAACAACCACTCTAGTCCATGTTGATTTGAGACATAGGATGTATTATCAACATGTTCAATTGGACACATGTAGATATTCTTCTCACAACTATACTAAATGGTGTCATAAAAATAAAGGTTGAGATACTAGTGTTCACAACAATACAATAGTTTTGATAGAGGACAAGACCAAAATTCACAAGCAGGGTTGTTAGGACCACCATGCATCATGGAATGGTCTGTAGGAAACAACTTGAGTCTATGATTGTCTAAAGGAGTTATAAACGCATGGTTTGTGATAATTCACATGGAACATTTTCACTATTATCATCTTCTTCATCCTACTCTTTTCTATTTGACTCAGGTGAAACACACTTATCTATCACTAGAGAGGTGATTCTCCTTGGTAACTTGCCTATTATATAGTAGATCTTGTCATCTTTTATCAGAAATTCTTTTACTAAATACTAGTTTTTTGCGGAAGTTATGTCCATCATTTGTACTTTGCTTCTTGGGGAAAAACCTTTAAGGTGGATTTCATACCACTTAAAATGTATGTATATGATGTAATCCTAGGAATGGATATCTTAGAGAAGTCTACGATTGTGAGTACTATGTGTTCAAGGTTGTAGAGTTTAGGGATGGTCATGCCTCATGGTTTGTCCAAGGAGATAGGAATCTTTTCCATACATGTTTGATTTTCATAGCTATAGTAGACAAGATGATGAGATAGAGTTTTGTAGCTTCTCTAGAACACGTTATAGACTGAAAATCCCAAGGATCAATATTATAGGGGTGAGGAAGCTTGAGGATGGGTTTACTAGTGAGTTTCTAGGTGTTCGGCCACCTATAAAAGTCTATTTTGAAATCAATTTAGTACATGACATAGAACCCATAGCACAAGCATTATATAGGATGGAACCAAATAAAATGAAAGAGCTACAGGCATAACTTTAGGAGTTGTTGGACAATGTGTCCATACTGCCAAGCATGTCTCATTTAGGTGTTCCTATTGATGTGAATATTATCACACTAACAAATTCACTAGGAAAAGAAATCCTAGATTTTACCAAAATAAACATACAATAATGCCACTCACAAATCGGTTGGTTCTTATCGCAATATAGTTGATTAAATCACAAACAAAAAGTTTTTAAGAAGCTTCTGGTTTGTATCCAATTGAGATATGACTAATATTTAAAACCAAGGTTTTATTGCATTGAGTTAAGCTAATTGTAGGAAAAGTAAAAGCTAGAATACAATTGAGTCTAGATTGATGATGGAAAACACTATGGTGGAATTGGGTTTAACCTCCACTATCTAAATCTGGACATTCATTCAAATCCAAACTTGTAAGAAGAGATAATTGGATCTATGTAGTTTCTCCTTTTGGTGTGATAAACTTGCAAGAGTGGACATCACCATAAGCTTGATTTCTTGATGCTTGCATGTTGTATATATACTACTCTAAAGATTTCTCATAAGAAGTTTTCATCAAGACATCAACCAAAACTAATTGATCTTTAAATATTAAATATTCAAGTTCTCACGACCTAACATTATAATAAATCATGTAGAGTACATGATCAATCCAAAAAGTGCATTAAAAATTGGTAATGAATTAAATGAGATCATATAAGACTTGGAATACGAATGAATTTGCAAGAAGAGGGTAGTGGGGATAGTCCCCACACCTCGGTGAAATGACTACTTGCTCCATATAGTGAGATCAATACAACATAATGAATAAGAAGGTGCAATCCCTTTCTTGAAAGCAGGTAGAGGGTGACACGACATGGTGTGCGACCGGTAGTATTCTTCCTTTTTCTTACTCAGGTATCAACCCTACCTTATAAGGCTTGGGTAGGTGACGGGACAATAGTTGTGGATGGTGGATGGGATTGTTGTCAAATGAGGAAGGAGTGTTCGCTTTCAATTTGGTGGTGGCAAGGAGATTGATGGATATAGTGGAGGTTAGGAGATACAATGACTGATAGAGAATGAAAGAGCAGTATGGCTACATGCTTACTCACTTGGTTGATCTTTATTTCTTGCCTCAGAGGTTAAGGGAGAAAAGATCAAGGGAATATGTGAGGTTTCATAGGGATATTTTGCCCCTTCCAGGTTGGGGGAGTGGAAACATATTTATAGGCCCATTTGGAAGCATTAGGGTTAGTGACTATGACCCCACCCATGAAGTGTTAATCGACATCACATATATCGAGAAATGATGGCCAATATTGGTCAATGATCGATGTCCTAGAGGTGGCAGTCGATGGGTGGTTGCCGACCGTGGTTGTTGACCAGTGGCTGAATAATGAGCTACTTCTTGGATTTCCGAGGTCGATGATTGTAGGTCAATGCAACTAGTCCTAAAGGTTGAAAGACACAAGTTGATTGAATGGATGTCAAGCTCGGGCTATTGTTCTATAAGGTTGATCAAATGAGGTCTATTAGTTTAGATATCAATCTTTGGACATTGACCTTGAGGGTCAATGGGAAGCTTGAGCATTGGGGTCAATGGACCAGAAGTTGGATCGCCATAGTTTGATCATTTATAATGTTTGAAGGCCAAATGGCGGGTTGATAAGTAGATCAATTTTTTCCTTTGGACACAAAAGGTGTTGACCAATCTGCCTTCTAGAAGTGCTCAAAGTCCATTTTGGTGAAACCTATAAGACGAGTAAAGAAAAGTATCCAATTACTTAAAATTAGCATGAAAACATGAGTAGATCAAACATAGCTATTTCTAATAAAAGTGAAGATTTGGATGCAAAATTGGCCTAAAACAACCACTAAAACTATGATGAATATGCACTCATCACCTATGTGGTTTGTGAAGAAGATGGATTTATCTATGTGTTTTGTGTAAATTATAGGTATTTGAATAGAATGACAGTGAAGAACAACTATCCATTGCCATGGATATATGACATATTTGATTAGTTGAAGGGTGAAATGGTATTCTTAGAGATAGATATGAGATCTAGGCACCTTTATTTGAGGATAAAGGCATATGACATCCATAAGTAAGCATTTAGGATTAGTTATGGTTCATTTTGAGTTCATGTTTATGTCATTTGGATAACTAATGCACATGCAACTTTTGTGGATCTATTAATTAGAATGTCCAGGAAGTATCTAGATATATTTGTTCTATAGGTCATAGATGGCATCTTGATCTATTCCAAGGATATGGGTCATCATGAAAAGTATCATTGTATGGACTTTGATTTGTCTAGGAAGCATCAATTGTATGTCAAGTTAACCAAGTGCAAGTTTTGGATAATTGATGTGTTTTTTTCTTGGTCATGTCACCTTTGGTAAGTGGATCCATGAAGATCCCAAGAAGGTGGATTTAGTATTGGAGTCCCAATAGTGCAATACACCAACAAGGTTTAAGGTCTTCCTAGTTTAGTTTCTATATTTTTGTCATTAACCAAGCTAAACAAGAAGTATGCACTTTTTTGGGAATAAGGAGTATCAATGTTTCTTTCAATTATTGAAATAATAGTTGACACCGTCACCTATGTTAGTTACTCTAGAGATAGGGGAAGGATACATCATTTTGTGTTATACTTCAAAGAAGGGTTAGGTTGGTTGCTGATGTAGGATAAGAACATGATCTCTTATGTTTCTAGATTATTCATGAAACATGAGGAGAACAACTGAACTCATGATCTAGAGTTGGTAGCAATGACTATGGCTTTGAAAGTGTGGAGCAGTTATCGTTGTGGGAATAAGTGCCACATCTTCATATTTTACAAGAACTTCATGTATATCTTTTCATAGTATGAGTTGAATATGAAGCAGAGGAGATGGCTAGAGTTCAACAAGAGCTATGATTGTACAATAGATTATTACTGGGGAATGGAAAATTGTGTTATTGATGGTTTTAGTAGACACTTTGTATTTTTCCATAACAAGGTACATTAGTATTCCATAGCCTGTAGTAAGAGATACATGTGGGTGTCTCTCTGTCAAATAAATTTAAAGATGGAGGTTTCTATGTTGGGATGTTTGTTGGGATAGTTTCAAATAATGTCTATATAATATAACAGATCAAAGATGCAAAAATAGATGATAGTGTGATATAGAATGTTTGGTTTGATTTTGGCAACAATAATCACAATGTTTACATGAGTTGGAGGATGGGATAGTTTTCTTTCATATTAGGATTGTGGTTCCTGACATAATAGGTTTGAGAAATATGGTGCTTTAAGAAGAACATACCTTGATGTATGCTATGCATATTGGAAGTAGCATGATGTACCATAATATAAAGAGGTAATATTGGTGGGGCTAGGTATGAAGCTTGACATGGTAGAATGTATGAATAATTGTCTAATTTTCTAATAGGTCAAGGAAGAGCATTAGAAACATATTTTATTACTGCTACTATTGCCAATTCCTAAGTGGAAATAGGATCATGTTACCATGGACTTTGTGGTTGATCTTCTTGGAGCAACCAAGGTGTACTATTCCATATAGGTAATTGTTTATTGCTTAACAATGTCAAAACACTTTATATCAGTCAATTTACCTTAATTGTTGAGTATTTGGCCCATCATATAGTACATGGATGAGATAGTTCATTGCATTGTGTACTAGAAATAATAGTTTTTGATAGAGGTTGTTCACAATAAGGTTTTTAGGATCATCTATATGGATCTTTGGGGACTAAATTGAAAACCATAGACTATTGTTCAGTTATAAAGAATGATATGGACTCGGGAAGATATGTAGAGAGCATGCATATTCCAACTTATTGGTAGCTAAGACATTCACTGAAATTTGATACAATTATCTTATAATAAAAATTATTAAAAGACCATAAACATGATTTGTATGAGTCTTTGTACAAAAGGTGTTGCATAATACCTCTTTGTTCGGACATGGAAAGTGAATATCATCTTTTAGGCACTCCATTGGTGCAACATATGACATAAAACATTATAGTTATCAAGTAGAAATTTAAGGTAACACAGTTGGCACAAATCTAATGCATATCATTGTAGAAGGATGTTAGAATCGTAGGTTGGACACCTTATGTATCTTAAAATATCACCTTAGATGGGTGTTTTGTGTTTTCAAAGAGGGGTAAGATGGTTCCTAGGTTCGTGGGGCCATATCTTATCACCAGAAGTGTTAGAAATGGCATACATGTTAGTTCTGCTGCTAAATTTGAGACATTTGTAGAATGATTTTCATGTTTCAATGTTGAGTAAGTGTGACCCTAATATAGAGAAAATGATGCAGGAAGAAGTGCAAGATAATGATTATATCTCATATGTTGTCAAAGTAATTTTTTTTATGGAATCATCATGGTGTTGAGGAAGCTACATGGGAACTATATGATGAAATGTGTTGGAAGAAAATGTCTTCATTTTGATGATTTTGGGAGAGAAATCCTTGTTAGGGAGTGGGTTTCTATGACCCCTTATCTATCTTAAAAATCCTTACTAGGGGGTTGGGGTTGTAAGACCCCATACCTAGCTTAACCCTAGTCTTGTTTGTTTATCATAATTGAATTATTAATAAGAATGTGATTCAATTGATTATGAGATAACCAAAATTATCCCTGATTGCACCTTATTTACCCTTGTTGCATAGTTACAAAATTAGTTAAATCAATGAGGATTTATTTTAAATAATTTAAGATCATGATTTTCTTTTCGTATGTGCTTTGTAATGTGTTTCTCTCCTTTGTTCCTTTCTATTATATTCTAGTTCCATTGATTCAACCTCGACTAGCATTTGGTGGTTGGATGAGTAAGGCTGATGGAATCACCCTAGACCAGGGTTGATGGCTCTCCACCCTTACTAGGATTTATGGCTCATCACCATGATGAGGGTCGCTAGTTTATCACCCTCTGGGGATTGATAAGTTCACCCTAACCAAGGCTAATGGGTTCATCCTGACAAAGTTTGATTGGTTCAATGTAACCAAGGTTGATGGATTCACTATGGAAAAGGTTGAGGAGTTCAACCTTGAGGTTGAGTGGATTCAAAACAAGTTGTCTATGGATGGATGCACTAAGTGCTTAATGTCCAGCTTGACCATGTGGTTGATGGCTTAGATGGGCGGGTGATCGATGGGTAGGCCAACCAAGGAGGTCAACGATAATGCTAGAAATAGTTGTCACTGGGTTCACTAGTCATGGGCTAGTTTGACCTCACCCCAATCTATAAATAACCTTGTATCCATCAAACTAGGGATCATTTGTAATCCTAGTTGTTAGTAGAACATGGTGAACCAAGTGAAGTCAGGGGTAAGGCTTTTGGGTGTGATACAGCGAGATATAACTTAAATGAAGGATGTAAGGCTAAAGTTGCACTTTTTTACCATCAAACATGCAACATCTTTCCTCCTTATATTTTATTTTTTACCCTCTCTTCTCCTTTCTTTGTCTGAGGTCAATGGCGAACCATGGTGGATCTAACTTCTTTAGACTAAAAATCTCTCTTTTTACCTTTTTGGCCTAGCTGAGTCTAGGTCTTCCTAGGAGGATATGTGGGTATCTTGTTTGGTACTTCTTTGGCTTATATTTCTATCTTTTCTTTATGAAGCTTGTGAACTTCACCAGAGGTGTGTGATATAGACACTATTTTGTCTTCTATGTTTTCATAGCCTATGTGCAAACCATAGTAATGTAGAAAACATGCTAGATATGCTTTATTATTGGATTTTTATGGGCTATTTTGTTAGTATGATAGTTGAACTTAGATTTTCTCACCTTCCTCTCACTTAAATGATGAACTATGATGGTAACATTGAACCTTTGTTATTCCATAAGGATGAAATTTCGAAATATGCATGTTGTGCCCTAAAATTGATAGCTTATGGATTGTTTGTTACCATGTTGAGAAAATCCGAATTTTATAACCTTAGTTCTTCAATTTGTGTGTTGATCTAAATTGAAAAAAAAATCCTGTCATAGTTTTTAAATCTTTAAATTTCATAGTCTATGTGATTTTTGCTTAAAAATGGCATTTCTATGCGTATTATGGCTATCTGTATATCTCCCTCGTGATAAAGAGTTTGTAAACAAAATTTAGCATGGTTGTTTATTGCTAATATGTGAACAGAAATACACCTTTATTGGTAAAGGTTGAAATTTTATGACAGTTTGATTTTACTATGACCAAAGATGATTTTTTTAGTTGGGAATGTACATCTTTGATGCATGATATGAAGTCTTCTACAACTTCTAGGGTTTGTCATGCTTGATTAATGTTGTATATTGACATTATCTTTTGTATTATACCTTCATTTAATCCTAAAAGAAGAGTAAGAGATTAAATGAGTGAAGCAAAACCCTAATCATATATGGTCCTATTACGATAGACTATCCCATTGTTCAGAAGTTTGGATAGTGAAATGGGTGACCTTGTAGCAATCTTGAATTCTGAGAAGTCACTTAGATTCATATAATTCTAAATATACATTGTAATCAAGGTTGGTTTCCTCAATATCCAAATGATGGTTATAAGTATGGGTGGCAAAGTGAAGCCATATGCGACAAATTAGTGTACGAGTCTTTATACCCATGAGATAAGTGTTGTGGCATGAGTAACCCATGACAGACTGAATGTTTTAGGTTAGATTTCAGCCCTTACTGATCGGTTTTTGGTCAATGTGTCCCTACTTGTTATACTAACGCTAACCAAGGCATGGAACAATCTTATGGTGATTAGTAATACTAATATCCTATACAGTATGGTAGATGAATTTGCAATCACTTACTAGTGGTTTGAGTGGTAGACCTCAAACATCAATGCACTTAAATAATAGAATAATGACCAAATCATATAGACATATATGTGTGTAGTATTTTGACAATTCACATTGTAATTCTCCAATGTTCTTATATACTTTGCAAGTATTCCTTATCTTACTCTAATTTTGCATATAATTTGATCACAATTTCAATAATATTACTTACTTGCTTGCATGCATTGAAATTTCTTTACTATATTGTTGGTACATGGATCTCACTCTCATGGTTCTTCACATGATTTTAGGTTTTCAGCCTCATAAATTACTATCAAGATATTGATGTTATCCTTTCTAGAGATATCTAGAGTTATCCTTGTACACTTATGTCTGGGAAGTGTGTTTTATATGACAATGTAGATATGAATTGATTTTTGGCTTTCATTCCATATACATATGATCATGTTATAAACTTTAGAAAATATATTTTTGTATAATAGGTTGTGATAGTGGTCACCAATGAAAGCAATGTCTATTCGCATGTTGATAAATGAATATGATGACCCCTTTATGAGCAACTTGTGGATTTGTGGATAGAATTTTATTTTATGTATTTATTTATCCTCTTTGTATATTATTGATGATTAATAGTGATTGGTGTTTTGTTTCTATTAATCTCTCTTTCATGGGTCACATATCCACATTGAAATCATTATGTAGGATGTATACAAAAACATCACAAGGACTTGGCTATATGGTATTGTAAATCCTTTTCCATATTGGTAAGAGACTATATGTTTCTAATGTGGTAGATTTAGTGGGGTGTGCTCGTCTTTGAGGATTTAACCTTTGTGATCCAAATAATGAGATAAAGTTAGAAAAGAAAATAATGAGGTTGTTAAGATTCTGTTAAAGGAAAAATGAAATGCCTTCATCTTCCCTATCTATCTATGTGGTCCTGACACGAAAGGCATAGATGATAATTGGAGAATGAAAGATGCGGTGTGTGAAGGTCAAGATTGTTTTCTTTGGTATTAGGTGGATCACGATGAGAAAGAAGTTTCTAGAGTTAAACCCCTACTACTATAGTGGGATAGAAGAATCGAGAAAGACCACTTGGAGTAGGATCTTGCTAGCCTATATGGCATTGAGAGGAAACCTCAAGTAGTTCAAAAACTTCCATATACCTACCTCATTTATGGTCCTTATTTATTGAAAATAATTGACGGACAACCATTTTAAAGAACCATATGAACCATGAATGATCCAAGTAATTCAAATAAAGTAGGTAAACAATGTACTTTACAATAAAAAAATTATATCATATAAGAAGTAAAATATAATAATAAAGTTAAAGGAAACATATACATATAAATGGAACAAAAAACCTACATTTTTGGGGATAATTAGATGTCTGTATAAGATAAATAAGTTTTTTATGTGTTCAAAGGCATTATTAAATACATACAAATTATTTAATGTAGGGATAACTCTACTAGGAGGAGTTAAAATCAACATAGTATCATACTCAAAACTCTATTCTTTAGTTCCTTAATGCCAATTTTATTTTAGAATATATATTGGTTTAGTTGCAACATATGCTTTTTGCAGTTTAAGTGAATATAAATATGTTTCTCTTATTTTGCAAAAGGACAATAGTTTGCAGATTAAATTTTAGACATCATGGAATGCTTCATTTTCCTAAAAATAATAAAAAAAGTTGATTAAGTAAAAATCAAGCACACTAAACACAAAATTATACAAAATAACTACACTAAGATAATAAGCATTATAAGAAAATTTATATGAGATATTATAATTTGTGATCAAGATCATCTGTAAAGTTCCTATATACTACACCATGCTTGTCCTCAAGAATATTATATCAAAAGAGAGAGAAAATGTGAGTGTGAATGTAGAGTAAAAAATTAAGTTTATTTTGAAAGTTAAAAATTAGATGAAATGGTAGATGATATATGACTTTTCCCCTTTACAATACCTCACTCAACCTAGATCCCTTAAAAATGCTAGATCCAAACTCAGATTCCCAAAAATGATAATACTAACCTTAATGAATAGACACCTTATCGGTCTAGTTCAAGTGGTAGACTCACCTCATCCCATCTAGTGGAAGGCATGTGAGTATTGATATAACATCGAATTGGTGAATGAGTACTCTGTATCAAGTAAAGCACTCTTCTTGAATTATGTAAGGTGTTGCCTATGGTTTGGCACATGATAAAATCCAAAGATAAAGGGATTATTGATGTGTGTGTTATAGTATAGGAAAATTTGCCTAGAGAAAAGTCCCTAGATTTTTACCAAAAATACGTACAATAATCACCACCTACAGGTGAATGGATCTTATAATGGTATAGTATTAGGATTGAACTACAAGAACAATGTACTTAAGAATTATCAAATCAAGGTAACCATACAAGACTAGTAATTAACACAAAGTTGAATTGGTTGATTATACTAAGGTCGCAGTAATTAAATCGATGGATAGAAGTATATATTTATTAGATGAAGGAGACACTAGGATGGAATGGGTTTAGCAATCACAACCTAATATTCCCTCTCTCACTACATAATATTAAGCATGAAAATACATACCTTGAGGCTAGGTAAATTCCCTTTTTGACATTATGATTAAAACAAAGACAGATATATTTCCATGCTTGTGATCATGTTACCTTGAGGTAATACTCTACTGACTAAAAAAAACATATATCGAGGGTTTAACTAGAACCAATCGACATCCTATATCATGTGTTCAAATTTCTCAAAATTCCATATATAATAAACATGTAAACTTGATGATTTGGAAAGAGTACAACATAAAACTATTGATTTTATAAACATATATTGGTCCATACAATAGTAAATGCAGCAAAGAGAGAAAATTTGGGTAGTAGGGCTACTTACTACACCCAAGAAATAGGAGTACTTGCTCATAGTGGTAGTAACAAGTACAATAGGAAAAAAGAGGGAGAAATTCACCATCATAGTAGATGATGAAATTTTAGTTGTGGTGTGTAGAAATGTGTCTTGTACATTGAGATCAAGTTGTCAAGCAAGTCAAAAGAACAATTCCTTGACTTTTGCTGGAGGTGAATGGGAAGTTTTCAATCCCCTTCCATTATGGTAGGATTTGCAACTATGGAAAAAATTTAGGTGGAGAATATGATAGATGAATGGTGGAGGATGTCACTAATCTAGCTTATTTTATAGTTAGGGCCTTGGAGTCATAGAAGAGGTTGACATCACATTGGTTGGGCAACCAATGCAAGTGGTCGGTTGAAATTGGAAATGGATAAATAAGGAATGATTTTAGTAGAGGTGTCAGGGGTAGAATCCTTTTGTGGATGTCATGGATTTGTTTTTTTCAACAAAGGCTAGGGTTTGGAACCCTTCAGATCCATCTTCCAATTAAGACTTTGGCTTCCATGGATGCAAAGAGACAAGGGAAGGAGGTAGATGAAGGGTCCCATGGCATTTAGTGTTTTTTTGGTAGAAGAATAGATAAGATTACCATAAGTGGATAAGAAGAATCTTCATGGGAAGTCAAAAGTTCTATTGAAAGGTGTGGGCATGAATCCCACCAAAAGATCGAGTAGGAATCCCATCTAAAGATGGACTCCATCTTTCCATCAGTAGGTAGAGTGTAGAACCTCAATCAGTTGAGACACACAAGACTCCTATCAGTTTTGTTCATTTGTATATGAGCAATGGAGTTACTTCGGTTTCTGATCTAATATTTTAATCATTTGATGAGACAAGAGTTCTATTGGAAGGTGATACAAGATCTCCATTTAAGGTAGATGCTAGATCTCTATAGGAAGATGAATATGTAAAAGTTTCGCCAATAGGCGGGCACACAATGTTTCCATCAAAAGATAACCATCACTAGGCAAGTGATGGATCTTTGTTGGTAGAAAATATGCAAGATTTTTGTCATTTGACGAGTGTTGGGCTTCGATAACTTGTCAAACATAAGAAGGGAAGAGTAAGAAAATTGATGAGGTTTTAGGAAAATGCAAACCCACCCTCCTCTAATGATTGTACACATGTGTCATAGGGTCTGTGCCTATGAATCATCAACCAATGAAGGGACATATCAATGGAAATATGGTGTTCTTATAAAAATTGTTGGTGTCCTCTAGTCAGTTAGTAGGACCAAAATATCCTAAGTTGGTGCATAAGATATTAAGCTCATAATTTCCTTGAAAATTAGGAATTTGGATAAAAATCTTACAAATTAACATAAAATCAAGAAAATTAAAATGTCAGATAGTTATAAAGTGAAATGATGGAAATAAATGAAAAACTAAGCTGAAAATGCAACTAAAACTAGGACGAATATGTGACGGAACTGTTCTTACCCTAATCCCAATCTCATTTCCCGGGTCAACAATGCAGTAGATTAGAGTTCCCGTCTTTGAGTGACCAGAAGATCACATACATGTGATATACAAAGAGAACTAAAATTCTATTTTATTAAAAGTAAACCATATCATTTATTGCATCAGGGCTGATAAGAAACATGTAAAGGAAAGTAACAAGATAAGAAGATTGAAACTAGACACTACATCTCATTTACATATAATCCCATGTGATGAGCATTCTTTATTCTAGAAAACATTGGAAAAGAGTACGGTAGATCAACAAGTTGAAAATCTTCAAATATTCACATCTAAAATTAGATAATTCGAGACATAATGGATGCATATGCATCAGTACCCTTTGAAACAAACAATATTGAACAATTGAAAACATTTATATCGAAATATTATACTTGGAAGGAATATATGCAAAATTCTTAATGTGATATTCAAACTCATATTCATTTTGAGAAATTCATTTTCTATCACAAATTTCTCCATTTTACTGAAAGCAACATGCATTCATATACGTATGGCCCCATCACCCTAACAAGATGGAGGAGGTGACCATGTTGTACAAGTTCCACCCTCCGATATGAGGAGGTCCCTTGTACCCAATATCAACATCATTATTATAGGAAATCATATGGGGCTTTATCATTTATATTTATGGATTTTCAAGAAAATATTTTTAAATCAAAAGATTAGTCAATAGATAATGTTGTAGATGAAACAATTACATAGACAAGATTTTCAAAAAAAGTCCATATAAGATTAATAATCAATACTACTAGTCTGTTCAAAGAGGAATCAATATAAAAGTGTACTTCTTGGAGTCAAAATAGAGTATTATAATTTTCCAATATTGGTCCAAGAGTTTAGATTAAACCCTAGATTGTAAGATTTAAATCTTTGTCAAGATCTTGGATAAATATAAGTCATAAATCGATATTTCACGAGTAGGGTTCCTAATTCCTAATGTGTCCATAAGGTGATCATTTATCATATTATTTTGAAATTTTATCATCAATATAAGTATCTAGTATGAACAAGCATGAATAATCCACCTCGGTCTTTTCAGAAATTAGGGTAAACCCTAATTGTCCATACACACATTATTGTCATAAATCAAGATTATGAACACTGAGAGAGATGTAGTCTCCAATGCTTGATCAGAGTGTAACATAATCAAGATGTTGACATTTAGCAAGGAAAATTAGAGTTTATTGGTAAGATTAGGGTTTGAAATACTAATAGAAACCCTAATCAAGATAAATAGAGATATATATTTTATCATAATCAAAACCATAGTTATAGAGAGATGTAATTTTACCATATTAAAGTACACATGTTACTGAGCACGTGGGTATTTTTCTTGTAATGTTTTGGCATTCATACTATTTTTAATAAATTTTCCAAAATGGACCAATGAGATTGTTGCTAGGTAATAAAACAAAAAAAAGAAAAATACCAATCGGCTTCATGGATAAGGGGATGGATCCAAATTTCCAAATACTCCTTCCTGACTAGTGATCTATTATTAGCTCAAGCAACTGGGATAGAGGATGACAAGACCAAATGACTCATGAGATGTTATATTTCTAGTGTGAGATATCGGGGCAAATTGGTATTATTGGGCCCCCGAATTCTGCAACCAAAATAGGTACCTCACGCCATTGCTATAGCCCAGAAGAATTATGGAGAAGGTAATAAGGCCACAACTAGGAGCTTGATCTCATCCTGAGGTTGGCTTCTCCTTGGCCTTGCAGAGGTACTGAGCCATCATTGGCAAAAGAAGACAATAAGTAGAACAAAATGGAGGATTTGATTTACATGTGAAAAAAGAGAAAAAGACAATGGAATTTGAGAAGGATATTGAGATAAGGGGAAATCAAGTGGTCTTGGTAGCCTCATGATTTCCCTAGAGCTATGTTCTAGGTTCATTTCCTTGTGGTGGTGCTTGGTGTAGCTTGCTGACAATGACCTTGTGTGATTCAAGGGAGTTTCAAGGGTGCGACTCCTAGATCCTTTGCACCTCCACACAAGGGTGGTAGAAGCTTCTCTAAAGTCTCTTGATGGTGCAGGTGCATAGAATTTGGAGAGGGAGATAAGAGGTCAGGGCTAGAAATTGTAGTTCAGTTGAGAAGAGGTGGAGCTTGGTGGATCATTTCGAGAGTGATGGTGAGCAATTGGATGCTTAGTAGGATTAAAGAATGTGTGGTGGAACCATTGGAGGCATTAAATAGAATATCTAAGTCGAGGAGTGGTATTGAGGTGGCATCGTACATGTCCAAGTTGTTAGATATTTAAGCATTTTTGATATGGTGATCGAAATGGAGATATTTAAGTGTCATTTGATAGATGAGGAGAGATTAGATCTAGTACAAATTATTTGATGAAGAAAGGATTAGTAGGGGGAGATATGGCCATTTGAAACTTGGTGCTACACTTCTTATTTCTCCTGAATTAACTGAGCAAGGAGATGACTCCCTCCTTCTCATGAAGTCCCCAGATCTGGGTCTAACAGGGATCCATTTAGGCTAAAAATTTATGATTTTAAGGTATTAAAAGGTATTTATTTTCAAATTTTTATATCTCAATATATTTATCCAAAAATTGAGATTTTAACGATAGCTTCATAAAGATCTGAGGTAGATAAAAATAATTTTTGGGTCCAAATGATCAAGTTTGACACATGAAAAAAAAGTTTATTCATAATAACAATTTGGTTAAATTGAATGCCACAAGGTATGCTTTATGATATTAGGGTATCACAATTTCAATGTGGATGTCAAAACCATTCAATGATCACATGAGTGATAAATTGAGGTCAATTGAGCAGTATTAGATACCACAAGGTCATAATTCATACTTGGACCATAACTATAGGAAAATATACTTCATCACATCCTTCCCTCTTTAAAAAGTATTTTGTCCTCAAAATAAAATAATCTATCAAGATTGGGATTTCATATTTCATATTATAACCAACTTGGTATCAACATTGTTTCATAATCAAGCACTCACACATTAAGGTCAAACCTTAGTCACATTAATCAGTTAGGACATATCATCACATGATTAACTATAACATACCAGGATTTGAGGCCTTGGATAAAATGAACTTAAAAGGAATAATTGAATTACCCATATCACCAAGGTGCACCTTGTTTTCAGGGATCTCATCACTAAAGAATTATGTGGTTAAGTGTGCTCATCCCAAAGCAGTACTAGAATGAGTGACCAGTAGGGACATTGCCCCCAGCTTGTGCATGAGTGAGGACAAAACACATTGTTGAGACTAGTGGTGGTTTGTGGGGTCAATTGTCATTCCCGAAACTCTACTAGATCCTTGGGTAGTGGGCCCAAGAATTATAAATGGTATCAAACCTATGACCCCTCCAATAGGTGGATCTCATTTGGGCTTGTGGCATGCCAAAGTTTGAGTTGTGTGGTCCAGGCATGTTGGGAAGGGGAATTTGTGGTGATGGAGCCACCCTTGCACTGGTAGTCGTGATTGGAAGTTGGGTGTACATGGTCCATTAGGGTCTGCACTAAAATGGGGAAATATTGGGAGGCTATATAGTTGAGCCTTGATGAGAATAGAAAGATTCTAATTGGGGGAGATTGTAACATCTCAAATTTGAAGCCTTAGATAAAATGTTATTAAAAGGAATTATTTGACTACCCATATCATGAAGGTAAACCTCCTTCTTAGGGAGACTGTCGCTAAATAACTATATGGTTAAGCATGCTTAGCCCAGAGTAGTACTAGGATAGGTGACCAATTGGGAAGTTGTCCTTGGCTTGCACATGAGTGAGGAAAAAGCTCACATTTGAGACAAGTGGTGGTGTATTGGGCCATTTGTTATTCTTGAAACTCTACTATAGCCTTGGATAGTGGGCCCAAGCATTACAAATGTAACACCCTGGCCCACTGCCCAAGGCTCAAGTAGAGTTTCAAGAATGACAAATGGCCCCACAGATCACCACTAGACTTCACTACTCACTTTTTTCCTCACTCACTCACAAGTTGAGATCAACTTCCTAACCTGTCAGCCATCCTAGTACTATTCTGGGCTAAGCACTATTTACCACAAAGTTCTTTAGTGATGGGCTCCCTAAAAAGGAGGTGCATCTTAGTGATATGGGTAGTCCAATCATTCCTTTTAAGATCATTTTACTTGAGACCTCAAATCATGGAATGTTACAATCTCCCTCACTTATACGCTTGACATCCTCATAAAGGATCAACTATATGGATTCATAATTGCTCCCCATTTCCATGCTAACCCAAATGGCCCATGTACACCCAACTCCCTCTCACAGCTACCAACACAAGTGTGGATCCATTAACTTAGATAGGATACTACCAGTACAAGGGTGACTCCATCAACTCGGATAGCCCTTTCCAACATGCTTGGACCCCACG
Organism: Alisma plantago-aquatica; assembly: GCA_963693085.1. Classification (NCBI taxonomy): domain Eukaryota; kingdom Viridiplantae; phylum Streptophyta; class Magnoliopsida; order Alismatales; family Alismataceae; genus Alisma; species Alisma plantago-aquatica. The sequence continues at coordinate 1,777,452,739 of OY856409.1, forward strand.
ATTCAAAGACTAGCATGACACAGACCCATGTGGGCCCCAACTACTGGAGGGAAATTGCCTTTGATACCATTTGTAACACCCTATCCCATTTCCCAATGCTCAAGTAGAATTTTAGGAATGATGACTAGCCTCACAGATCACCACTAGCCTTAACTATGTTCTTTTTCCTCACCCACGCGCAAGATGAGATCAATTTCTTGACTGGTCACCCATCCCAGTACTACTCTAGGATAAGCACACTTAACCATAGAGTTATTTAGTGATGGGCTCCCTGATAATGAGGTGCACCTTCATGATATGGGTGGTTCAATCATTCCTTTTTAGATCATTTTATTCAAGGCCTCAAATCCTAGGATGTTACAATAACAAATTGAGAGAAGTTATCCTACATATCACAAATTTAAAGAGATTAGATTTTAAGTCAAATGAATAGAGCTCTTAAATCAAGAGAACAACACAAATTTCATTCCCAATATTTTAGGGTTCTAGCTTCTACATTAGCCTACGTGGGGGTATACATCCATGATTTGAGATTACATGCTTCATCAATTCGAGACAACGTTATAATTTCAATATCATGATTTTGTGCTCAAAATCAGTCGAAGGTCTGAACCTAGTCCTCATGAGAGCTAAACCTTAAGTCATAAATCCAGGGATTCAACATAGACATCACTTCAAAATTTTCAAAATTTTCGATTTGAAAGTCACTAGTCATATGTCAAGGGTGATCTCAAGACCCAAATAGTGTGATCATGTGATTCATATTGATATTGATAATCATGATTCAAAATTTCATTAGTCAATATCAAGAGTCAAGATTTTTGGACATTAAAAGTCATAGGTCCAAAATATTGAAGCTAGGAATTATATTCCTACTTTAGACCTTAGGGATGATCATTCATCCAAATACAATGATCGAGCAATATTCAAGAAAAAAATCAAGATAACAGTATCAATTTCATTATGATGGTATTAAAGTTGATGACTGATATAGACCTAGGCTTTTCTAGGGAGTCAACCACAAGCAATAGTCAACATTTTCATATTTCAATATCATTAATAAATCAAGATTCAAGATCTAGTATCAATATCATCATGGATTTAGCATATTATAGACATAGGTTAAGCAATCAATATTGAATGAAAGAGGACACCTTTCAAAACTCTAAATAATTAGTAAGGTGAACATTTAGAGCTTGTCATAATAGGGGTGCGACCTAGGTTAGGGGAGTCATAAGTCAACTACTACCCTAATATATCACATAAAGCTACATTAGTCATGATCAATCGAACATACCTAGATAGGGAGAGTATTGATGATCAAGTATGATTCCACAAGGTCATAAAATTGAAATATAATATTAATATGGCAACTATGTCAAGGTTTTACCAGATTTGAGTCATAATTTCATTCTCTTTTTTTCATGATTAAGGTGATAATATAATCTAGAAATAGAGGATTTGGAGTAGGAGCTCAAAATTCAGAGCATAATGGTGAAAGATTTGAGATCCATATTCATAATTGAGATTATAAAGGTCATAGTGATCAATAGGGAAGGTGGTTTTTATATCAAAGTCTTACATAGAAAGTACTAAGGTATAGCCATTCACTATCGTAATCACGGTGTATACCCAATAGTGAAATGTTTTTCTTAAATATGTTTGAGGTTTAATCAATAATAGGGCAACATGAACTTAATCAAATAAGGACCTCATCAACCATTAGGTATAAGGTTTAAATCTTCCTTATTTCACCATATCAAGATTATTACCATTTACCTCAAACATAGGAAGCATGTAGTCAAATTTTGATGAAATTGAGTTTACATCATATGAGATGTCATACATGAGTATTTGATTTCCACATTAATTATATTAATCAAAATCAAGTTTTCAAATTAAGTTCCGATCATGGCATCATCATCTTAATAAACTTTCATGATTTCAAATAAGTTTTAATTTCCCCATGTATAAGCTACCCATAATCGAGAAATCTTGTGGTAAATAGTCATGAGAGAAGAACCACACAAGGAGATGACAATACCAACTAATCATCATATTCTTGTGTGTCTTAGGGTAGTCCTTAAAGAATATGCAAGATGCTAGAAGACTATCTAGGGTTATAGAAAATCCTTCAGTACATTTCTCAATCCACTAATGCTAGGTGGAGTAGGGGAACCTCAACCACCATAGTTATATGAGGATAGGAGGAATTACTTACATAACCCCTTATTCTCTCTAAACACCTCAATTTTACCATAACAAACTATAGAGTTTTCCCTTGGTTTATAGATTAGGAATATTATTTTGTTAACGCATAAAAAGTGTGTGGTGGCTCTGATACCAATTGTCACAAAATTGTTCTTACCCTAATCCCAATCCCACTACCCAGGTAGGAAGTGTTAAGGAGATTAGAGTGCCTGTCTTTGATTGGCCCTAAGATCACACACACGTGATATGCAAAAAAAATAACATTCTATTTTATTAAAAAATGAACCACAAGGTTTATTACCTCAGGGCCCACAGGCAACAAGAAAAGGAAAATAACAAGATAAGATGATTCAAAATAATTACTACATCCCATTTACATATAGATGAGAATTCTTTATTCAAGAAAATATTGGCAAGAGTATGGTAGATCAACAAGTATCAAATATTCAAATCCTTACACCTAAAATCAGGTAAATCCATATGCAATCAATGCAAATGCATCGATACACTTTGAAATGAACAATATTGAACAATTGAAAACATATGTATCAAAATATTGTACTTGAGAGGACTTATACACAAAATACTTTATGTGATATTTAAACTCATCTTTACTTTCTACAATTCAATTTTTATTATGAATCTCTAATGTTATGATGAAATCAACATGCATGCATATACTTATAGCTCCATCACCACATCAAGATGAAGGAGGTCACCATGTTGTAAAGGTTCCACCCCCCAATATCAGGAGGTCACATGTATCCAATATCAACATCATTATTACAAGAAGTCATGAAGGGTTTTATCATTTATGTTCAATGATTTTCAAGAATATATATACAAATCAAAAGATAACTCAGTAAGGAACGTTGTAGGTCAAACAAATACATAGTCAAGATTTCAACAAGAGTACATACAAGATTATCATCCAATATTACTAGTCTATTCAAAGAGGAATTAATATAAAAGAATACCGGTAGGAGTCAAAAACGAGTATTAGCAATTTCCAATGTTGATGCAAAAGTTTAGATCAAATCCTCGATTGCAAGATATAAATCATTTATCAAGAACTTGGTTAAATATAAGTCATACATTATTATTTCATGATTAGAGTTCCTAATTCATAATTTGTCCCTAAGGCGGTCATCCATCATATTATTCAGAAATTTTATCATCAATATAAGTATCTAGTATGAATAAGGATAAATGACACACCCAGGTATTTTGGGAAATTAAGGTAAACCCTAATTCTCCATATGTACATTATTGTCATAAATCAAGATTATGATCATTGAGAGAGATGTAGTCTCCAATATTTGATCAGAGTCTAACATAACCATGTTGTGGACTTTTATTAAGGAAAAATAGAGTTTTGTTTGGCAAGATTAGGGTTTGAAATACTAATAGAAACCCTTATTAAGATAAACAAAGAGATATATTTTAACATCATCGAAAACCATAGTAATAGAGTGATAATATATTCCCATATTGAAGTACACATTTTACTAAGCGTTTGCATATTTTTCTAGCAATTGTTGGACATTCAAGATATTTTTAATGAATTTTCAAAAAATGGACCAATCAGGTTATTACTAGGTAATAACAAAATAAAAAATAAAATAAAAATGTCATTCGGCTTCTCAGATTAGGGATGGGATCTGATTATGTAGTTTCTCTTGCTTGACCCATGATCCATGCTTGGCTCAAGGGGCTGGGATAGAGGATGACTGCATTAAAGGTCCCATGAGAGGTTAATTTTCTAGTGTGACATATCGGGGCAAATTGGTATCATTGGCCCTCGAATGGTACGATCAAAATAGGTTTATTGTGCCATTTCTACAACAAGAAGAATCAGCAGAATCCACAAACTTGGTATCTCCCACCATTTCTACAACAAAAAGATTCTGCAAATTGGAAAATCGATATTATTTCCCCCCCAAAGGCCACAACTGGGATCTTGATCTAGCCTAAGGTTGCCTTCTCCTTGGCTTGGCAAAGATACTGAGTCATCAATGGCCAAAGAAGTCAGCAAGTAGATCAAAATGGATGATTTGATTTACATGTGAATAGACAGAGGAAGACAATGGAATTTTAGAAGGATACTAAGAGTAGGAGAGATCTAGTGGTCTTGGAAGCATTCTAAGTTTCCCTAGATTCTTGTGCTAACATCGTCTCATTGTGGTGGTGCTTGGTGCAACTTGTTGATGATGACCTTGTGTGCTTCATGGGAGTTTTAAGGGTGTGGCTCCTTGGTCCTTTACACCTACACAAAAGGGTGGTAGAAGCTTCTCCAAAGTTTCTTGATGGTGTAGGTGTAGCTAATTTGGAGAGAGATATCAATGGTGGGGGCTAGACACTCTAGTTTAGTTGAGCGGAGGTGCATCTTGGTGGAGAATTCGAGGAGTGATGGCAAGCAATTGGAGGCTTAGTAGGTCTAAAGAATGTGTGGTGGAGCTAGTGGAGTTATTAAATAGATAGTATGAGTCATGGAGTGGTGTCGAGGTGGTCGCATGCACAACCATGTTGTTATATATTTAGGTGTTTTCGATATGGTGATTGAAATGGAGATATTTAAGTGTTGTTGGATGGACGAGCAGAAATCAGATTTAGTGCAACTTATTTGACAAACAAAGGATTAGTTGGGAGGAGATATGGTAGTTCAGAACTTGGCACAACAATTTTAGTATGCCCCAAATTAACCTGGAAAGGGAGATGACTCCCTCCTGCTCATGAAGTCCCCAGATCCAGGTCTAAACGGGATCTGTTTAGGCTAGAAATTTAGGATTTTAGGGTTTCAAAAGGAATTTCTTCCCAAATATATATCTCTCAATATATAGGTCCAAAAATTGTGAGATTTTAATCATACCTTCATCAAGGTCTCACCTACATAGATATAAGTTTTAGGTCCAATTGATCGACTTTGAGTCATTAATAAATTCATTGGATTAATAGCAAATATTTATTTAAATATAAAGTCACAAGGTGCATATTATGACATTAGGGCATCAAAATTTCATTTTGGGTATCAAAATAATTTAGTGATCATGAGAGTGTGACATGAGGTCAATTGAGGAATATTAGATACCTCAAGGTTATAATTGATATTTGGATCATAAATGTGGAAAAATCCAATTCATCATAGAATATGTATTCATCAAATAACCACAAACATAAATGTTGCTCGTCCTCAAATATAATATAATCTAAAACAATTTCCAAATGAATACTTTCAACTCATGTGTTTTCCTCTCCTTCACATCGTACTCATTTTCCTACCACCTATTATGACCAAGCTACCCAACTACCTAAGATTAAAAAACACACAAACCATGATTTCATTTCCAATTTTACTTCCTGAAAATACTTCTTCACTACTATCCCCAATACTAGGTAGATCTAAGAGTTTTCATGAAAATTTAGAGAGTCTCACATAACAACAAGTATGCATATGATCTAAAATTGGGTTGGACAAAAAGGATATCAAAATGATATAATTATTGTGTCCCCTAGTAGAAAATGGAGAGAAGGGGGTGGCTAAAGGAAGATGTGAATATCTCCTTTATTGGACTTGAGATATCATTTATTTGTGCAAATACATATATTGCAAAAATATTGTGTGCAAATTGACATCATTTGTTTTAGGTGGTACGCCCTTGATACACAGAGAGGGGTGTGTAATAAGCAATAGAGTAGGGAGGGGTTCCTCCAATCTGAACTTGGATTTTTTTTTATTTTTAAGGATTTATTCATGTATGGAAGGCAATGAGATGGAATAATAAGTGTGGAAGAGGGGTCAGATCTCCCTGCAACTTGATTTAGGATCCATTGCACATACGTTGTTCTCCTAGTTCCACTATGCTCAAATAATGACCTGATAAGGGGAAAATGATGATTTCATGAATTTGTTTCACTAGTCAGTAAGAAGAATGATGTGTTTGATCCCTCCCAATTCTTCAAATACTTGTCATCTTTTCTAGGGAAACATGATGTTTGAATTCCTAGGCCATAAGGGACGATTTCTAGCAATTCATTTGTTTCAAAAAATGGTTATTGTGAGGTTTTTCTTTGAATGCGTGGAGTTAATGATAATAATATGTGTAGATGAATATAGAAAATTTGAATCTAAGATGGCGGGGTAAATTCTTTGATTACTCTAGAAAAGAAAAAAAATGAAAATGTCAGCTAAATGCAATGCCTTAAGTTTAATGCAATGTTGAAATACAATAATATATCATAAGGTATGAAAGGACAGGTATGGGTAGAGTATAAAATACATACAACCCACTCTCCACCCCAAAATTAGCTATTTTCTCATGATCGAGTAAAAAAAATCCAATATGTAAATAATCTAGATTAGAATTTCCTTACTCTCGGGATGGGTAGTGTACTGAGTTTATGCATACATGCAGATCTAGAAAATATAAATTTAATTACATATGAGCAATGAGATTTGATTATGGTTTTTACAAATTTGAAATGATTTGTGATATCTAAATATGTTGCCCGTGATGTAACATTGGTTTATGAGGTTTTATGAAGTAAATGAAAAATTTACCTATGTTTCTTGCGTACTATATTAATCATGTTTTGTCTAGAATTAGCTTTTTTTTCATGATCTAGGTTTTGGTTTATGGTTTTTCTCTAATGGTTGGTATTTATACTAATCAAAAGAGAGGTCCTCAAACATAATATTAGATCCTAGGTTAGATGAGTCTACAAGGATAATAGGATCTAGGGCTCAATGATAATATAGATGTAGAATATAACCATAATGATATGCATAGTGACTTAAATCAGTATTCTTGTGACGTCCCCAGATTTTCTAAAACTTAATATGATGTGTGACGTCCAAATTGAAACTCTCACCTCAGCAAGAATCCCAATTTAAACACCACACACTAGGCTAAGAAGAAAAAAATCAGAGGAGGTCAGAAGGAAATAATCAGTAGCACATGCACATGAAAAATAATAAAACCATACAACACATGATTACCATTTGGTATTACATATTGAATAGGAAACTTTTACATATACATGTACTACCACTAAACTACTTGATCTTAAGACAACAGGTCCACATGTACATCAGCTCACCACACAACTCACAACTATCTTGGTCCTTCAGGATAATATATCCACAACCAAAACAAAAGATTACATGTGGTACACGACAGGACAATATTCAAGAATATTGTATTGAGTATGCCTAAGTGTCTTTTATATACCTCTCATCATATCTTGGCAATAAGATAAAACTAATACTTGGCAATAATAGAAGAATATAAGAAAGCGTATACTTGCACAAAGATATTCATTAACAAAAGAGAACACATATTTTAAGCTTATTTTCCATTATATATCCATGCATTGATCGTCAAAGGTTGAATGCATTAAGGACTTTATGATCACTACCAAAGAGTTGGATCATATGTACAATGTGACCACTACCAAAGAGTTAGGTCCAAGCACACTACCAAAGAGTTGCTTCTTCCATATGTACAATGTGACCACTACCAAAGAGTTAGGACACTTCCAAGCACACTACCAAAGAGTTGGTGCTTTCATATAATGGACATAATAGATTATGTTTGATGTGTTCATAGCAATAGGTATAGAAAATCAAGCAACATATCATATAAGAGCAATCATTTCAACCAATAACATATGCCAAATGTTTACTACCATATAACACAATCATATTGTATAATAAGCCAAGTAAGAGGTAATGGCGTACCTTGATCAATAACAAACCTAATCACATATTCCTCATGTCATCTATATCATTGTTAAACCTAATCAAGACAAGATCATATGTACCATCATTAGGTTCTATCTCAACCCTAGTTATGATTCATTTTAGGGTTTAGCTTTGTCATTTGGGTATTCTCATAATTACTTGTATTCTTGTCTTATAATTATCTTACTGATGTCATATTCCATATTAGTATATGTAATATGAATATCAGGTTCTGTATCATTATTTATACATATTAAACCTAGGTTACATGTATTATTCAAATTAGGGTTACAACCCATGTATTAAGGGTCAACTTCATATAACATGGATTCTATGCATCATCATGATCTCATAATTAAATATGAGGTTCCACATAATGATATGAGATTACTCTGTAAATTTCATCATTTATTGAGCATGTATGCATTTACAACATTTTCTTTAGGGTTATTAGCCCTAATTAGCTATATGGAGCAAATTTCATGACTTTATGTTCAAAGATCATCATATCTAACATCGTATGGGTTATATACATGAATATGGATTGAATAACATATTATCATAATTATAGACCATCATTTGATATTTATTATCCATGAATTGAACATTTCACAACTTACATAATATTACTGACATTTAAACTTCAAATGACTGATATCATACTCCCATACTATTCTACTCATTTTTCTGAGAATTTGGGTACTTTATTTGTATTTTTCTGACTTCGGATGTATTTACTATGCATTATACTAGATCTGAGATTTTCTGAAGATTTTACCTTTTTCGGCCACTCCGGTGTTGACATGTGTCCACCAAGGGCACGGCTCGTTTAGCTTTGGGTTGGCTGATTTGACCGCTAGCTGACATGGTTCACTCCCTCTCTCATGAATAGTGTTCTCTGCAATCGTAGAGCTGACACCCACGTACACCACCGCCGCACAGGTGATCTCCGGTGATGAACTGGTGTCTCCCTAGTACTCCTCGTCAACTTTTAACACCACAAAACACTTAGCAAGGCCTCCCTACATGGCGTTAGCCTTAAGTCTTGTTGTTAGTGGCTCCTTCTCTCAGATCTGAGGAGCTCGCTGGTGTCAGCTGCATTTGTGATGACATGGAAAGGGGGAAACCTCTCCAACCAATGAATCTTCACAATAGCGCATAAGGAGTGTCACAGGGACCTCTGAAATACATCTGAGGCTCCAGAACCCCAAGGGAAACCCACCATACTTTGCCCGAAGTCATCCTTCATCTCCCGTGAACTCCTGCTCGTTGGCCCTACAAAGCTCAACAAAAGTCACCACAAACACTTGACTCCTTCTCCTCTAGCTTCGCCCTTCGTAATGTCCTACTTCCTCTTCCTTCATAATGTCTTCTCTACCTCTGACTTCTTCTTTTTCTCCTCTACGCCACCTGCTACTTGCGATGGAGAAACCAATAGAAGGGAGACACTATTATCCCTTAAATAGAGTGCAAAAGGCTTAGTTTAGGGGTCTTTAGAAACATCCCTCCTAGGACTCCAACCTCTCTCACATGAAGTCCTTTCCTAAGCCACGATCATGACGAGGTGGCGACCAGAATCACTGCCTCCATTTTTCCCCACAGTCTCCAGTTTAGTTGGAGGTATGGAGGTAGGGGACAAACATCTTGCCATCCAAAGCAACCCATCCAACGCTGCCCAGGAGGCCATGATGTGAATCTGTGACTCCTAAGCTTGGGGTGCATGACACCAACCTAATTAGGAAAAAGCTAGTAAACTTCGGTCTATTAATCATCAACAATGTGCATAATGTCACTAAAAACAAACCTTAATAACTTCCTATAGGACAATCCAATTACCACCAAATTTTAACCATAGCTTTCGTATCTCTCAAGACACATTTTAATCAAATTTGGGGATAAAAGTCCACCATATAATCATCAACTTAAATACTTCAAAAAGGTATATAGTTAAGGATCTTAATCATGATATCAACATCAATCAACAATGCAACTTTGCCAAAAGGCTTGTAACTCCTGATATTATAAACTAAAAACATTGATTCACTTATGTCCTTGATGTTTAATAATTCCAAAAGTCCACTCCATCACATCCTACACACCTTAAGAGAAATTTCATCCTCAAAATTAAGCCAAAATACAATCTTTCACATCATATACATCTTAAAAGAAATTTTGTCCTCAAAATTAAGCCATCCTCTTACTTCAAGGAGCTTCATCCATTTCTAGAGAACCACTCTATGTGCAACATATCCACAAAGGATACCTAGAACCATATATCCAAAGCACTGATAAGAGATTTTAAAAGCATTTATGGTGAACCCCTCAACACATATAATGATGTAGATGCTTAGGTTGTGTCACATTTCCAATTAGTATTTTTTTGTCCTAATTTCACCCAAGAATAAGATTAGACAATAGATTATTCATGAAATTTTTCACATTTTAGGGTTTACATTCTCATTTTATCCAAACATTAGGTTCTAACATTATTTCCTCATTTTGAAAAGAGTTATTTATAAATTAACTCGATTTATCCATATAGATCATAACAAGGTGTCATCATCATTATATTGTGCTAACTATAAAATTATTTTTCATCTTTATTAAGCCTAAAGATTAACACCTCATGTAACATGTTCCATTCATATGATCTTATTTCATTTATTAAATAAATTACACATTTACTAATGATTTCATCACAAGATTAACCATCTTTATTATATCATCGTTATTCATGTATATGGTTAACCATTTATGCATTGATACCTATTAACCAACTCTAGGTTTCCATCGTATCATGTATATATATCACGTCTTGAGATTAGATCATATCCTTACATATATTATATCATGGTTGTGCTAAACAAACTTATGTGAGTGGCTTGTTAAACACATATCAAAACTTTATCTAGTCCAAATGAGGTCCTAACCCTTACCATGAGGGTAGTGCCATGCTCAATCTCTCTGAGCTAACTCAACTCTATGAGTATCTCATATGCATGTACTTTATCTTTCCTATCTTAGTCTAGGGTTCTCAGATTACCTCATTGGCACTAGTGATAACCTTACAAGCTCTAGCCACATAAGCACAAACCAAAACATGTTATGACATACTCTTCATAGGTCTCTACCCATGAGTTATTCTTACCCAAAACTTTTTTATATACACAAACACTAGATTCTTACAAGGTACCATCAATCCGAGCTTGAGGCTTCACAAAAACTAACATAGATAACTCCTCCAAGGTCTTGGGCATCTCTCCCTCACTTAAATGGTAGGTTCTCATATTCATATTCAAAATGCACATATAACTAGCCTCTCTCTATATCTAGGGTTTCATACTCCCAAGGATATCTAGGGTTCTACAAGATTATAGGAATCATGCACAAAGTGACTCAACTCAATCACTCAGGAGTATTCTAGTTTAGGACATATCATATCGCATATCTCATAATTCTCATATCTTGGAGTTTAGGTTCTCTGACCTTCTCCCTGTGGGTCTCACTCTCTCTGGATTTAACCCCGAAAGTGGTCCTAACACTAGAGGTCCTCCTTTGTACAAGAGCTTGAGGCTCATGATGATTCACATCTTGTCTTAACCTATCTTATCTTATCTAACAAAACCATACATACCTTCATCAACAAAGCCTAGTTCAAATCCTCAAAACTGAACTTTAATCCTTAAAGACAACATGGATTGTAATAAACCATCTTATATCATATCATCAAAACTTATTTCATCTATTCCATCTATTATGTATTCCAACAAGTCTCTAGACATCTAATCTTAAACTACTCTCTCTTCTAGACTGATGTCATTCACTTTCACTTAGGTTGCATAACCACATCTGTTACAACCCCAATTTTTGGGTTCATTGGCTGAGAAATGTAATGTCTCATATTAAAGATATTTGGACAAATAATGGTACAACTGTTTTAAATAAATGTATTTTGTTTACAATAGCCTTGATGTTTGTGTTGTGGGCTTTATTGGCCTTTGGGCCCAAATAACAAGAAATCCAATTAGTAAAGGAATAATTGAATATTTGAGAAAAGAAAAACGTGGAAACCTCTAGAAGGCAAAACCAAAGAGGATTTCGTGCCTCTTGGGTTCCTTGGGTTCCAAGGATTCCAAAGTTGCATAAAGAGTGCAACAAGAAAAGAAAAGACCAGTTAAGTATTTCTTTATTAAGAAAGAAATTGAAAATAATGATAAAATGTGGAAAACAAGTGAAAAGTGGTATAATTTAGTTATCCTTTGTGGAAATTCGTATCCCAAGGATTTCTAATGTTAAAAGGAGTATCAATGAGGAAAATAAAAGAGAAATAAAGAGAAATCCTCAAAAAGAGCTATTTTAATAAGAAATAAACAAGATAATGAGAAATAATAAAGAATAATGCATTTAGATGCATCTAGATGGATAATGAATATCCAATAAAAAGGATTTCGAAATAATAAAGTTTCTTGGGATCCAAGGATACCCAATAAAGAGGAAAAAAAGAGAAAATACCAAAATTGCCAAAATAAAAGGATAATGGTGATATATAATTAATGAATTATGTGGTTTTGCTAAAAGGAAAGTATTTTCTAATAAATGAAAATAGAATTTCATGCCAATGGTTTAAAAAGCAATAAGAAGGATGATTTTCTAAATCCTAATATCTAAAGAAGAAGGAATATCTAAAAAGATATATAGGAGAGAGAGAAACTTACTTCACATTGAAGGAAAAGAGTTTCTTTTGGGAAAGTGCTTGGTAACTCATGGATAACCCACCTAGGGCTTCGTACCCTCCTCTATAAAAGGTTATGAACTCTGGGTCGAGCCCAAGAGGTACAAGCCAAATGGACAAACAGTAAATCGTCATATTGCAAAATACATAAAGTAAAGTGAAAGGAGGATTAGTTAGAGTAGAATGCATACATGGATAGAAGTTTAGAATTCCAAAATTTCAAAAGGTATGCGAAGTTTATTTTCTTACAGTTTTCCCGTTTAGTCTGTTAAAATTTGATAATTATTCTTGGTTAAGTGTCGAACCTTTGATCTGGAAGTTATGGGTATGACTTCTACTTCACGTTCTTCCTTAATTGGGGGTTACCGGGAGGTGTGGTCGTAACATTTAGTATCAGAGCGTAGGTTCCTCACTTAACCATTAATAATTTTTAAATTTTTACAAACTCCAAAGAACCCAAGGGAGTTATTATAGGATTATCCGAAAGATGGAGGTGTCTAGAAAAGGATCATGATTGGGGGCTGGCAATATTTTCCTCCGCACCGCTAGTCAGAATACGAGGACTCCTGGATCCATGTGACTTCCTGCACAAAGTCTTAGGGTATGGATCGAAATAAGATACCTTCAGGACTTTCTCATCTTATTCATCCCTTCTCATCACAAATTCTGTTACGGACCTTAAGGATTAGGGTTTTCTCTCTTTTCCTCACCCTCTTGAGGTATGGGTAAGATTAATAAGGTCTAAGGAATCCTCCATCAAATTAATGAAAAGCATGTAAATAAGATGTCATGGACATAAGCTTAATAGATTAAGCGTAAACTAAAGGATAGATACATGCTTAGGTGGTATGACATAAGTTGTCATTGAAAAACTACTAGAGGGGGGGTGAATAGAGTTTTTGAATTATTTTATCAATTTATTGAATTCAAACAACCACAATTGAAATTGGAAGAAAGAGACAGGTGTTTAGAGTGGTTCCAACTATAGCAAATACTATAGTTGTCAGTCCACTACCCGGTTGCTTACCCAACCGGGATTTGAAAGTATTTATTTTATTACCTCTCGAGGATTTATACAAAATAAAATACTTTCCTTTACACCCTTTGAACAGCCTTCACCCTGAAGTAGGTGCACCAACTTTGAGGTAGCCTTCTTTGAAGTAACTCCAAGCTCCCCCTTGAAGTAGCCTTCCTCTCTAGAAGTAACCTCCCGTTGCACCAGCCTTCTGAAGTAGCTCAAAGTCTCCTTCTTCGCCAAGAAGATCTTTACCCTCTCTAATCCGCAGCCTCCAACCTAGGAGTAGCAAGGAGAGTACAAACAATAATAGGGAACAAGAAAGAAAACAAAAATTACAACTTATCCTTTGTAGCCCAAAGCTTGATTTGCCTAGATCAAGCGTATAGATCTCCTAACCAAGTATGTGAACTTGTGATTGCAGTGGGTAGGAGAAACTAGCCTATAGGACACGAATTATGATCTAAGGAATGAAATGGCCAATTGTCACAAGCTCAAATTGCTCACAAACAGATTGCACAAAGTATGCTCAAAGGTTTCTCAAGTGTAGCAAGTGTAAACAAGTGAGTTTAGGTGTCCTATGGCTTGTCCTATTTATAGGAATGGCCTAAGGATGCTTAAGGACGTTCTAGACAACTTCTAGGGGTTTCTAAGTGCTTAACTAGCCGTTAGGTACAAAGTTGTTGCTTTAACAACGGCTAATTAATTAATTCTGCAGTTGCTGTCAGAGACCATCTCGGTCGACAAATGGTCGACCGAGACACCTACTCGGTCGAACTTTTGTCGACCGACAGGCTCTCTGGAACAAGTGATTTGCAACGTCTTTCTCCAACTGCCAACTAACTTGTCTGTTGTGTCTAACGGCTACTTTGGATCTTTCTCAGTCGAGAAGTTTGTCGATCGAGAGTGTCTCGGTCGAGGAGTTTGTCGACCGAGATTGATCCTGTTTCAAGGTTTCAATTTAGGCACAAATTATGTGTGTGAGTGTGCATAAGTAATCCTATTTGAATGGGATGACATGTCTAACTGTGGTGTTTAGCTAGGGAAAATCTAACACTTGATTTACATGCAATTCTAAGTACTTGTACATTATATTTTTGTACAAGTTTTTACAACAGTGATTACATTGCATGAAAATATAAATATGTAAGCTTGTGGGTTTTCCCTTGTTGCTTTGTCATCCTGCACACTCAAGTAGCTCGTTAGATTAATAGGAATGAAATGTTTGTCATAATCAAAACAAAGGGATTTATAGATGTCCATTTAGCCAACAATCTCCCCCTTTTTGAAGATGACAAACATTTCCAAATTATAAATAAAGGAAATATAAAACATATGAGTTTCATACCTTTAGTTTACCTTTTGTAGCTTTTTCTCTTGTGTATAAAATGTGTGCTTATTATTCCCATGAATTATGGAACATGAAATCCAGATCATTCGGGAATATAGCAACTTTCAATGTAAAGCCAAGAGTTTATTTATGAAACTCATTAATTGAGTTTTTCATAATTACTAAGTTTTAGTTTTATATTTATCTCTCCCCCTTTGTCATTTCAAAAAGATAACCGTTAAGAATAAAAAAACTCCCCCTTAATGAGATGTCCCATCAAATATAATGAAAAAGATGTCCATTTGGAAGCCAAAATATCATGATGTAATTAAGAGTTTGTGTTTAAGTAGCACAAATATCAAAGAAAACATCTTCCAAAGGAGTGATAAGTAATTTGCTTCCTAATTTGTTAAATTGATCTAGTGGAAGCGGTTTTGTAAAAATATCAGCCAATTTTATCTTCAACATGATGAAGGGAAACATGATTCTTGGTTTATTGATTTGCAAATATATTCAATTTTATTGCAGACTTGACAACAGAAACCTGCTCGGTCGACGATCTTTCGACCGATAGTGTTCTCGGTCGAACAGTTTCTCGACCGAGAATGTGTCTGGATTTGTTTCATAACTGTTTTAAGTAATTGTGTCATAGATCCTTGTCAATTTTGCCACAATTTTAAAGGTTGCATTTTTTATTTATTACTCCCCTTATTTTGTATGCTCTACAATGATGATCTTATAATCCATATTTTGAAGATGTCTCATATGCTCTTTAGAAAAATATCCATTGGAATCAAATAAAGATGACCAATTTCATTAAAAGCATGTATTACAAACATAGAAAGATAGACACATCATATATAGATGACTCATTACAATTATTCAAAAGATATCATTACAATAACTCCAACACCTACTGGGAAGACTTAAGAATTACATCAATGTCAGGGTCTTTCCCAAGAAAAGGATCAGTTCCATAATACTGGACCAAGGTTTGCCAATCTAGAGCACCTGTCTTAGTTAAAGCATATGCTTCCAAGAATGTAGGAACTCGGTCAAATCGGAAATGAGCGGCAATATCTTGCAGTTGCATGGATGAAAACTGAGTGTGCGTAAGATCCACAGATGGTGGAGGTGGAGTTTGATAATAGTTGTACGAAGGATTGTATGGATTGAGCATGCCAGGATTTAAAGAATACGGATATTCATCAGGTTGGTTTGGTGAAAGGGTTTGCATTCTTTGGTTTATATAAGTCATGGCATGATGGTTATAGTCTAGTTGTTTGCTAAGGTGATATTGGGAGCCAACAATATAAGTAAGAGTGTTTTGAATGGGATCATGTGATAGGTTAGTAGGAGGAGGGGGTGGTGGTATGTCTTGATGAGATGTTTCTCCTTCTACTCTAGCCCTTTTATGACCAAAATCAATTCCCATTTTTTCTACTGTATTCTTACTTATTTTTTGTGGTCTACGCTCCCATGTATATCCCATATCCTCAAGTTGGGTCTTAAGGAAATGTTGAGTAATTTGGCATACAAAATCGGCATATGGAGGATTGCCAGAAAACTCAAGCATGTTTTTCAGAATGATGCGGATAAAATTTGTGGGAATACGTTGGATAATGGCATATATTAGACACATACGAAAAATAGGAACTTCAGACTTATTGGCTCTAGGATGTATGTTTGTTGAAACAATAAGGTTTATAATCCTAGCAGCTGGTTTGAGATTTATAGCATAATATGTGCCTCTATCTTCATGACGGGTTGTATTGGATTGAAAAATGGTCCTTTTGATGTCACTAAGACTAATGGTATGGTCATCTTGGAGAAATTGGTTAAGGGGGTTTCCAAAAGTAAGGTCAAGGGTGTCTTGATATTCATCTATGTCAATGTTTAGCATGTCAAGAATGTCCCCTTCAGTAAATCGGAAGCTATGCCCATTGACCATAGTATAGAAGAAGATGGTTTTATTTTCAGAGTGGGAAATGAGGTTTGCATAGAATTCATTCACTACCTTGATTGAATAGGAAGGAAAAGAAGGGTTGATGAATTCTTTTAACTTTTGCACTTCGAAAAGGTCCTCCAAGTCGATGATGTTGATGAAGTCCATAACTTCAACTGGTCGTCGTGGGAGAGGAGCTTTGGAGGAGAGCCATAGATATCGATCACCAGCATCTCCATCGACGAAGGCAATGTCGTTGATGATCGTCAGTGCTGGAGTAGCTTCCCGAGCTTCCCTTCCTTTCCTGCCGGCGACCTTCTTCTTCCCACGAGCAGATGATGAGGCCATTGTGTTGCTTGAAGGTGGAGATGAAGCAAGGAAGGCTTGGGGATGAGGATGCTAAAGAGTTGCACAAAAATGCACTAGAGAGAGCCTATGGAAGCAAGAGTATGCAAGTGTGAGGAAGTGACCCGTCTTTGGTTCCTTTTATAACAATCCAGCGACCTGGTCGGTCGACGATTCGTCGACCGAGCGTCCGCAACGGTCATGTTGCAGACGTGCCACTCGGCTCCCCAACGGTCATATAACGGTCATAAACGGTCATAATGGTCGGTTTACAACGGTCATATCCAACGGCTATTTCTCGGTCGAACAATTGTCGACCGACATTGTCTCGGTCGAACATTTGTCGACCGAAAGTGTGTCCGATACTAAATCTGTCTAGATTCTGTCGGTCGAGAGAGAGGGGCTGACCGAAAGGTTTTCAGTCGAAGAGTTTGTCGACCGACAAACTTACTGAGTACGAATTTGAAGCTGATTTTTAATGTAAGTGATAGACTATATTTGTAGAGCACATATATAGATTTTCTAAGGGAGTAATATTGTGTTTATTATTGACAATATTGGGACAATTTGTGATCATAAATTTATTATTCTTTTAATCATAAAAGGATATCCAAATAGTTATTATGTCAAACTTATTTTAGGTCGAATTTGACTACCACCATAGCGCCCCTTGGTCAAATTTTATTTTGACCAAGAGGCAAATTTTGCAGATTTTCAGATTGAATATATTGAGTATAATATCTGCATAAAATTTAATTAAATGTCAAGCTGAAGCATAATACTTAATATGATTCTTAATTGAAGGCACAATTAATTATCTCAAATCTTCAAAGATACTAATTTATGGATTTTTATCTTTATGTGTTGCAAGCAATAACATATCACCAATAAATCATTTTGGTTGCCTATATATTTTCATGGATCCATGCATACAATTATCATTATCTATGCGCACCCAATGATGAAAGCATGGTATAATAACAGCATACAATGATAATTCCATCACATGATTAGTATATGAATAGACCAGAAGATACTTTTACGAACAATCATGTGAAAATAGGAATTTTCTTTTCATTTGACTAAGCATGATTTCAGTTTAAACTTTAAATCATCTAGGGAATAAACTAATATTAATTTCATTTACATTTGTAGAGATGATTTCCAACAATATATCCAGTCATCAATCATAAGTAGATAGCAATTTCATCGGAAAAATAAATGCAGCAATTTTGTAGTAGACTGGAGAACAGTGATGTGCTCGGTCGACAATTGTTCGACCGATGGTCTTTCGGTCGACAGTTTTTCGACCGACAAGATTCCTGGAACTGTTATTAAAACATAACTGTGTGAGTTAACTATTTAGATATTTATTTGTAATCTCATTATGTTGAGTTGAGATAGACATAGAAATATGCAACTAATGTCTCTGGTCATATCTCAACTTGATTCTGTTCATTTAGTTTGGAGGTTTTGGAACCCAAACTAACTCGACATCTTTTCTCTTATAAGGACATGAAAAAGAGTAATGTCCAAGACGTGATCAATAATGGCAACATATAGAATCAACCTCAAGTCGTTTTCTTTGGTTTTGTTCTAGGTTGTTATTTGGTACAAATGTATTTGTTCCTTTAGGTACATATATAGATTGATGGGTTTGTGATCTTTTCCAACTAGGTTGATAGGACTTCCCTTTAGGCTTATAACCTAGTCCTCTTCTCCCAATTTGATGATAGGAATTATCTAAGATTTGATCAAGAATGCCATTATTATTTAAATTACTGACTTTTTGTTGTAACTTTGCAATCTCTTCCATTCTCTTCTTAATATCTAGTTTTGCTTGATCTAGATTAGATGACAATAAATTTCTTTCTTTGACAATAGAATCATAATCTAGATGGTTGCACAAAATGGGTTGTTTTTTAAGATCATTCACTTGTCTTTGCAAATTATTCTTCTCTAAAGAAAGTAGATTACAATTTGCCTCTATAGATTTTATATTAATATCATGATCTTCAATGATCTTTTTAAGATCTTCATTTTCGGATGTAATAGCAAGAAGTTTAGCATGTAATTCATCATTTGCTTTATTTGACTTCTTTAATTTCTTCTTGCATTCAACATATTTAATATGAGTTTCTTCAAGGCTAGCAACTAGTTCTTCTTTAGATAAATCAAAAAGACTTACCTCTTCTTCTTCTTCCTCGCTAGTTGTAGCAATGAGACAATCTTTGTTCTCATCTTCCTTCTTAGATCTCCATGGGCATCCAGTTGTTGGGTGGCTTGTACCTAAGCACCAATTGCAATATGTTGTAGTTTTGTCCAAGCAGCACCTTTTGTTGTGATTGTAATCATCACGACTCTCCATTCTTCAAGACCTTGTTAGGGTTCCTTGAAGCCTGCTCTGATACCAATTGAAAAACTACTAGAGGGGGGGTGAATAGAGTTTTTGAATTATTTTATCAATTTATTGAATTCAAACAACCACAATTGAAATTGGAAGAAAGAGATAGGTGTTTAGAGTGGTTCCAACTATAGCAAATACTATAGTTGTCAGTCCACTACCCGGTTGCTTACCCAACCGGGATTTGAAAGTATTTATTTTATTACCTCTCGAGGATTTATACAAAATACAATACTTTCCTTTACACCCTTTGAACAACCTTCACCCTGAAGTAGGTGCACCAACTTTGAGGTAGCCTTCTTTGAAGTAACTCCAAGCTCCCCCTTTAAGTAGCCTTCCTCTCTAGAAGTAACCTCCCGTTGCACCAGCCTTCTGAAGTAGCTCAAAGTCTCCTTCTTCGCCAAGAAGATCTTTACCCTCTCTAATCCACAGCCTCCAACCTAGGAGTAGCAAGGAGAGTACAAACAATAATAGGGAACAAGAAAGAAAACATAAATTACAACTTATCCTTTGTATCCCAAGGCTTCATTTGGCTAGATCAAGCGTATAGATCTCCTAACCAAGTATGTGAACTTGTGATTGCAGTGGGTAGGAGAAACTAGCCTATAGGACACAAATTATGATCTAAGGAATGAAATGGCCAATTGTCACAAGCTCAAATTGCTCACAAACAGATTGCACAAAGTATGCTCAAAGGTTTCTCAAGTGTAGCAAGTGTAAACAAGTGAGTTTAGGTGTCTTATGGCTTGTCCTATTTATAGGAATGGCCTAAGGATGCTTAAGGACGTTCTAGACAACTTCTAGGGGTTTCTAAGTGCTTAACTAGCCGTTAGGTACAAAGTTGTTGCTTTAACAACGGCTAATTAATTAATTCTGCAGTTGCTGTCAGAGACCATCTCGGTCGACAAATGGTCGACCGAGACACCTACTCGGTTGAACTTTTGTCGACCGACAGGCTCTCTGGAACAAGTGATTTGCAACGTCTTTCTCCAACTGCCAACTAACTTGTCTGTTGTGTCTAACGGCTACTTTGGATCTTTCTCGGTCGAGAAGTTTGTCGACCGAGAGTGTCTCGGTCGAGGAGTTTGTCGACCGAGATTGATCCTGTTTCAAGGTTTCAATTTAGGCACAAATTATGTGTGTGAGTGTGCATAAGTAATCCTATTTGAATGGGATGACATGTCTAACTGTGGTGTTTAGCTAGGGAAAATCTAACGCTAGATTTACATGCAATTCTAAGTACTTGTACATTATATTTTTGTACAAGTTTTTACAACAGTGATTACATTGCATGAAAATATAAATATGTAAGCTTGTGGGTTTTCCCTTGTTGCTTTGTCATCCTGCACACTCAAGTAGCTCGTTAGATTAATAGGAATGAAATTTTTGTTATAATCAAAACAAAGGGATTTATAGATGTCCATTTAGCCAACAGTCATGACCTCAAAAGAGACTTGAGGCTAGACCTTCTTCAAATGAGGATAGATAAGGAGAATTAGTCTTGGAGATAGAGATCTCCATTACAAGTAAAGACCTAGCACATCCTCTGAGGATGATGTTAACCCTAACCCTAAGTGAAGGTTAGAGAGAAATATGGCATGATGAGTTAGACCAGGTGTTTGGATGGACATGCCTTGGATGACGTAAGAGCCATGATAGGTTGGAAGACATAGTACCTCTAGCGACCCAGCCCTAGGAAGGGTCGTTCATGTTAGAGTGAAGGATAACTCCTTCATTGATGAGGTTAGAGAAGAACCTATGGAAACCCCATGAGCCTGTATGGGCATAATAGGTACCCCGAGTGTATTAGTAGTACGAGAAATAGGTTGAAACCCTGGCTGGGAGAGTTTGATGGATAGCTTGTGAGAGTTATGGATAACCTTGAATGAACATAAGTTGAACATAGGCTTCATCCAGGTAGGGGCATGCTGTTGAAGTTGATCCTTCATGAGGGGAGGACCTCTAATGGTGAGGTTGGTTAGGGTTATCCCTAGAGAGAGAGCAGGAAACCCAGTAAGAAGGTTGGAATCCTAGACTCTGAGATACGAGGAGAAGTCAGGAGTTGAGGATGATGTGACCTAAGTAGATGATAGTGGTCACCACATGCTTGATCCCTAGAGGTTGATGATGTCTTGGTCGCCATGGGAGGAACCAAACCCTGGAGAGAGGATGAGGCTTCTGGCACCTATGTGCCTATGGTATAAGTGTTTGCCTTCTGATAAAGGAAGAAGAAGTTCTGTATACCCTGGAGAGGTTTAGTAACAGGTTATGATACCTTGTACCTTGTTGATTGTCCTTGAGGAGGACTCAACTTTAAAGTGTTGATCAAGGAAAAAGGATGACAGGAAGTGTACGTCATACCCGTTACATGTTTGATTCGTGGTTAAGAGGTTGCGCGAACAGCTGGACATCAAGAACATGAACCTTTGGTTCCTAGGCCTAAGAGGGGAAGTAGTATACCTAATGCTCATGATGAGAATTAAGTTGCTATAGTTTCGAGCATGGTACTCCTCATGTGTAGAGGTAAAGGAAACCCCTTAAGTTAAGGGTATGTTTGATGAACCCCTCACAACTAAGTTGGTCTAATGTTGAGGAAAGAGAACAAGTATGACCTAGCATGGTTTGGTAGATGCTCTTCTTATGCCTTAGTAGTTGTTTGGTTAAGCATGCCCGTGTGTATGGAAACCCTAAGGATGGTTGTGACCTTGGTTATCAAGGTGTAGTTTCCTCCCATCCTGGGAGAGGGACCCTTTTGTAGGGTGTATACCAGTCTTGTTGGTTTAAGGTAGCCTAAAGAGGTCTCATAGGATCTTGAGAAGCTAAGTGAAAAGTACATGGTATGAGAATGAACTTGTACACCCATGGATATCCATATCTAAGTGCATGAGGATGTGTTACCATGGAAGTAACCGGTATGGGGCCTGACCAAGGTAGGCAGGTCACCATGACCCCTATGAGAAGATGAAAGACAACCCTCAAATGTAGAAAGAGAGATGATGAAGGCTTGGGTAGGGTTCTTGGTTGGACATGTACTATAATAGAATCCTCAGCCTATCCTAGGGTCAGGTAGGGATAAGACTGATGGAAGTAGGAGTTGCCTAATTCCCTAGTTGCACATGACCATAGGGTCAAGAGGTAACTGCTATCATTGTCTAAGGACCATGGGTTAGGAGATTGATCACCTTCATGAACTCATGGGACCCAAAGGGCAAATGAGTAGGGCACTCTCTGAATGCATAAGGGAAGAGGGATAACCCCTAAAGTGCCGACACCCTATAGACCTAGAGGAAATGACCAAGGATTGTGTGGTGACCCAAGTAGGTTCGAAATCAGTTTTCCATGGAAGTAATTTTTGATGTCATGATGTTTATGATATAGAGACATATGTGGCACATTTCAACTTAGATTTGAAAGTGTACTGGCAAGGTGGGATGTACCATCTCTACTCTTGGAACAGGAAGAACTCTGTATTTGGACTACAACCAAATACTTATTTCCTTTTGTTATGGGAGTGAGAGATAGGACAGTACGCATGCCATACACCAAGGATAAAGATGATGTGGGTTGGAACATTGCCACGAGATATGGGGATAGAGATGGTAACATATCCCGATGGAGTGAATGATACATGGATGGTTTATAAACACTAAGAGGAACGAGGTAGTCACCTGATGAGGATGATTTTATCATGAGATATGATTCATACAAGGTTGAGTTTGATCACCAAGAAGATGAGCTCAAGGTATTCTCAATGGAGACAGACTTAGAGTTCGAGTTTGGGATGATAAGTGAAATACCTGAAAGTGTATGTCTTCTATGTTACTAAGGATGTGAAGTGGTAAAGGATGCTCTGGTTGAGATATATCTGACTAGTTTGGCTAGAAACTAGAAGAGGTTGTTAGGCTAACCCTAAGTTTGGAATAGAGATATGTTTGGCTAATACTCAGTGGAAACGTGATATGTTGAACAAGTTAATGGTTGTTTGGTTAGCCAGCCTAGTCCTTGATGTAATAAAAGGATGGTGGTAGGATCTCATATACTTTTCTTTGGATAGGAAGGTAATGAAACCCTGATGAGAGTGGTTTAGGGTTTTCGAGGAATCGATCTTGAGGAATCATGACATACAGGATATCGTGACTTTAGTATCACCATATACCATAGTACTACTTAGATAATGAGTGGTAGCAGTACTATGGATGCTGGAGATGAGGCTGCATGTGGTATGTGGCCATGCAAGCCGAGGGTGAAGGACGAACACCTGTAACCCAATGCGTGGATATAAAGGATAAAGAGTTCCCGAGAGGGAATGGGAGTTGATCACTATGGATGTGGTGATAAGTCCCCTGGACCAAGGAAGGTCGAGATGCAATCTAGGTTATGGTAGATCTCCTTACCTAGATGACATGAGAAAGGAAGAGTTCTGTCAGGGATAGATCCAGTTGAACTACCAATAAGAGAGATGGTTCAACTACACCATGATGTGAGTTCAAAGGTTCTTGAGTTTGACCTAAAGGTTCCCTTCCAAGAGGTGAAAGTAGGTACATGAAGAACTCGATGTTAGTACAGTATATCACCCCTAACTAATGATTAGTATAATCCAGACTAAAGGGTCTGATGAGAGCATGTGTGCTCATTCAGGGTGACAACTAGCGACAGTTCTTGTCCTATGAAAGATGTGATGATGACCACCATAGCCAGTATCGGGATTTAAAGAAGCTCTGTAAGGGAGGTTGTTTCAGTCACCACTTCAGTAAGGTGATGTTGGTGAAAGAACCATGTGATGGTTCGAAAAGGGCCACAGTGCGTGTAGATGAAGTCGCTTTGATCGTGCAATGGCTAAAAGGATCCTAGAGATGTTAAGAGTCGTGAGCAGATGCAAAGTAGACTGACATGCAGTTCACTGTGGGAGAATATGTGACATAAAAATCCGACCCCTCTGAGCTACAGCTAAGGAAGTTGGGTCCCTGATACATGGGTCCATTTGAGACGGATTGGTGGAGAAGGTTATGGTTGACTTTACCCCTCAGGATAAAGTAATGTGTGATGAGTTCCATGTGTCCAATTTAGAGCACTATGTGAGGTACCTCGACCAGGTGCTGAGCAATGAACCTAGTGAGCCCCAAGGGAGGCTGAAATGGTATGGGTCACCTGTGCGGTTTATAGACGCCAGAGGGAAAGGACTCAGAGAAAATAATATGTGATGATAAAGGTTCCTTGGAAGTGCCATGGGTAAGGTAAAGCCACATAGGGGCTAATGATGGATATGGACAAGTCTTATCCTGAGTTATTTGTTTTGTTGAGGGAATTTTGAGGACAAAATTCTTATAAGAGGGGAAGGCTGTTACAACCCCAATTTTTGGGTTCATTTGCTGAGAAATGTAATTTCTCATATTAAAGATATTTGGACAAATAATGGTACAACTGTTTTAAATAAATTGATTTTGTTTACAATAGCCTTTATGTTTGTGTTGTGGGCTTTATTGGCTGTTGGGCCCAAATAACAAGAAATTCAAATAGTAAAGGAATAATTGAATATTTGAGAAAAGAAAAATGTGGAAACCTCTAGAAGGCAAAACCAAAGAGGATTTTGTGCCTCTTGGGTTCCTTGGGTTCCAAGGAGTCCAAAGTTGAATAAAGAGTGCAATAAGAAAAGAAAAGACCAATTAAGTATTTCTTTATTAAGAAAGAAATTGAAAATAATGATAAAATGTGGAAAACAAGTGAAAAGAGGTATAATTGAGTTATCCTTTGTGGAAATTCGTATCCCAAGGATTTCTAATGTTAAAAGGAGTATCAATGAGGAAAATAAAAGAGGAATAAAGAGAAATCATGAAAAAGAGCTATTTTAATAAGAAATAAACAAGATAATGAGAAATAATAAAGAATAATGCATTTAGATGCATCTAGAAGGATAATGAATATCCAATAAAAAGGATTTAGAAATGATAAAGTTTCTTGGGATCCAAGGAGACCCAATAAAGAGGAAAAAAATGGGAAAATACCAAAATTGCCAAAATAAAAGGATAATGGGGATACATAATTAATGAATTATGTGGTTTTGCTAAAACGAAAGTATTTTCTAATAAATGAAAATAGAATTTCATGCCAATGGTTTAAAAAGCAATAAGAAGGATGATTTTCAAAATCCTAATATCTAAAGAAGAAGGAATATCTAAAAAGATATATAGGAGAGAGAGAAACTTACTTCACATTGAAGGAAAAGAGTTTCTTTTGGGAAAGTGCTTGGTAACTCATGGATAACCCACCTAGGGATTCGTACCCTCCTCTATAAAAGGTTATGACGTCTGGGTCGGGCCCAAGGAGATCCATGCATCCCTCCCTCTCTCATCTCTCTCTTCTTCTACATCTTCTTTGCTATAAACCCTAGATAGAGGAGTAATGTGGCCATGGCACCACAAGGAGCTTGTAACTGATTTTGATGAATGAAGAGTACACCCACGACGACTCTGGGGACATTGTCCATCATCCCCTTGCCCGCGCCTTCACGTAGAACCAGCAGGAAGTCTGCAACATGACTGCAAGGTCGAGAGCTAAAGGTCGCACACCCGGCCATCCTCGCCGTGGAGAAGAGCCTGGAGAGTTGCGTCGGGGGCTTCCGGAGAGGAAGACCTAGTTCTTGGTCACAATCGGGGTCCAGGGATGGAGCTGGAGCCGCGCCCTTGGCAGCTAGGGCGGCTGGTTCGCGCAAGCTGGAGGTTGAAGAAGGTCCAATCAATTTGACGGTTCTATCCCTCGGCGTTGTGTAGAGCGAATTGCTTAAGTGGGGGTAAAAATGTAACTCGGTTATGTTTTCCTTGGCAAGCAACGTCGCATGAACTGGAGGACATGGCAGCATGCCATTGGTCCAAAAAGGTAACTTTTGCTAAAATCGTAATTAATTCTAGGAAACTCTGATTAAAAAAAGTCTTATATGAAAATTTATACTCAAAATGAGAGGAGCACAAATAAATTATGTTTGAAGCCTAATTCTGCTTGAAACTTAAAAAGTATAGGGTTTTACATCTTTTGATGCATTAATTGATAGAAAAACCCTAGAATGATATAAAAATGAACATGATGAATCTTTTATATGTTTTTGATCAATCTTAACCTGATAAGAGTAAAAGGAATCGTAAAATCATAAAAGGATGATTAGTATGTTGGTTTTAGGGTTTTATGATCATGAACATGGTTTAATGGACTAAAAACCCTTATTTGAGTAAACATGAGTTTTAGTGGTCATAACACAATATTGCAAGAATACAACTATAATATGATGATTCTTGAACATAGTTTGATTTAGAGAATCCTTAATGAAGATAATTAAGATGATTAGGATTTTGTAAGAAACCTTAGAAACCCTAATTTAGGGTCAAAGAGGATAATATCATATTTAATTTGAAAAATTTTGTTATAGGATGGTTCTAATATATTTTGAGCATTAAAGTTCTTAATTATGGATAAAAACTCTAAATGTAGTGATTAGGGTAATCTCATGAATAAAAGGTAGATTTAATGGCAAATCGAGTTCATATGTTAATTAGACCATAATGAACTTTGAATTGATGATGAATGTGTATAATGATCTTGTCATGGATTAAAAGGATAAAAATAGTAGCTTTAATGAAAAAGAATCTTAATTAAATTAATTGATGATTAATGTGCTTTTAATATCGAAATAGGGTTATATGTTGTTACGATAACCTTAATGTTGAAGAACAGATGAGATAATTAGGGTTTATGAGTAATGGCATAAAATTAGGATTTAATATGGTAAAAGATGAAGGGAAACCCTAATTGCAAAATGAAACCCTAAAATGGATACAAAAACCCTAGAAAGTGAATCCAAGTTAATAAAGTAGATTCTTGATAAAGTGTGTAATAAATAGAGTGCATATTCTTTTCAGGAATTATGTGAGGATTGAATTACTTGCTTGGATTTCATTCTTGGTTGGGTTTGCTTAATGCTTGTGAAATCATCAAATCAGGTATGTGGTTACGGTTATGATTATCCCGACTAGTTTTCCGAGGATTTTATCGATGTTTCCCTCATGGCTTGAAATAACTGTTGGATGCTTTTATTTCATGCAACTATAGAGTGACTATGACTATCAATATGAATATACATGTATAACTGGCTAGATCCGGGTCCACCTCTATTACTTGTAAAGGCTAAAAAGGGGTAACATAGAGTATGGTCTAGGTTATCGTGGGTTAGAAATTGGGCTACCAAGTGTAGTGCCATGAGACCCATTAGCCTGCCATGAGTTAAGGAGTGGGCTACTTAAGAGTAGTGCCATGTGACTCAACCCTAGAAACTGGTTCACCTATAGGTGGGACCATGAAGGTTTTAATGGGGATCTACCATAAGGAAGGTAGTATACAGGTCCACTGCAGGGATAGCACAAAGGATAGGGTACTCATGGATCGTCGAGTTATATTTAAAATGTAATCTTGGTTGTTAAATGAATAATTGAATGATTACATTGTTATCATAGTTGCACGTTTATTGTTTCCCCCACATACCAGCTTCGGCTGACCGACATTTTGTTTGTCAACATTTTAGGTACAAGCCAAATGGACAAACAGTAAATCGTCATATTGCAAAATACATGAAGTAAAGTGCAAGGAGGATTAGTTAGAGTAGAATACATACATGGATAGAAGTTTAGAAATCCAAAATTTCAAAAGGTATGCAAAGTTTATTTTCTTATAGTTTTCCCCTTTAGTCTGTTAAAATTTGATAATTATTCTTGGTTAAGTGTCAAACCTTTGATCCGAAAGATATGGGTACGACTTCTACTTCACAGTCTCCCTTAATTGGGGGTTACTAGGAGGTGGGGTCGTAACAACCTCCTACTCATACATGTGTGGGGACACATTTTTATATTCACATATACATAATAAAATATTATATAGTTTTTCTCTGATAAAACATGCATCAGAGAAAAATATCAAGGTTCGATCTGATTGGAATCAAAAACCAAATCCAGAAAATGAGTGTCCCACACATAGTAGAGAGTACAGTATCATGCAAACAATTGACAAGGGTGAGAACATGGTGTAGAATGGGGTAGCTACCCAAATCATATAAGCATCATATGCCAAAGGTTTCTCTTCCCGTGATGTACGTCATTTCCAAATAATGTAACGTCCCATACCACTACACTATAAAGAAAGAAAGACATCCAAGGACTTGCTATACAACAAGCACCAGTCTAGACCTAGTTCTTAGACATCTAGGTGCTAACCTAGAGGCTAGGTCAGATCTAGTCTCTAAAAGACAACTAATCTAACCCTAAATATTATTGAGTTCAAGGTTCATTAGTTTTGTGTTGCATAATGAGCAAATGTCAAGCTTTCTTATTATTCATGCTCTGATACCACTTCTGACTCCCTTGATTTTTTCTTTCTTAGCCTAGTGTGGGGTATTTAAATTGGGGTTCTCACAGAGGTGAGGGTTTCAATTTGGATGTCACACATTAGATTAAGTTTTACAAAACTTAACATGATGTGTGACGTCCAAATTGAAACCCTCACCTCAATGAGAATCCCAATTTAAACACCACACACTAAGCTAAGAAGAAGAAAACTAGAGGAGGTCAGAAGGAAACAATCAGTAGCACATGCACATGAACAATAATAAAACCATACAACACATGTTCACCATTCAACATATAATTACAACATGAATTGTTAGAATATTTGGCATTACATATTGAACAACAAACTTTTACATATACATGTACTACCACTAAACTACAAGATCTTAAGACAACAGGTCCACCTGTACATCAGCTTGCCATACAACTCACAACTATCTCGGTCCTTCAAGAAAATATATCCACTACCTAAACAAAAGAGTACACGTGGTACACATCAAGACAATATTTAAGAATATTCTACTGAGTATGCCTACATGTCTTTTATTTACCTTTCATCATAACTTGGCAATAATATAAAACTAATACTTGGTCGTAACAGAAGAATATAAGAAAAGTGTATCCTTGCATAAAGATATTCATTAACAAAAGAAAACACATATTTTAAGCTTATTTTCCATTATATATCCATGCATTGACAGTCAAAGGTTGAATGCATTAAGGCCTTCATAATCACTACCAAAGAGTGGGATCATATGTACAATGTGACCACTACCAAAGAGTTGGTGCTTCCATATATACAATGTGACCACTACCAAGGAGTTAGGTCACTTCCAAGCACACTACCAAAGAGTTGGTACAATGGACAGAATAGATTATGTTTGATGTGTTCATAGCAATAGGTATAGAAAATCAAGCAACATATCATATAAGAGCAATCATTTCAACCCATACCATATGCCAAGTCCTTACTACCATATAACACAAGCATATTGCATAATAAGCCAGGTAAGAGGTAATGTCGTACCTTGATCAATAACAAACCTAATCACATATTCCTCATGTCATCTATATCTTTGTTAAACTTGATCAAGACAAGATCATATGCACCACCATTAGGTTCTCATCATCTCAACCCTAGTTATGATGCATTTTAGGGTTTATCTTTTTCATTAGGGTATTCTCATAATTACTTGATTCTTATCTTAGATTTATCTTACTGATGCCATATTCCATATTAGTATACGTAATCTAAATATCATGTTTTGTATCATTATTTATACATATTAAACATAGGTTACATGTATTATTCAAATTAGGGTTACAACCCATGTATTAAGGGTCAACTTCATATAACATGGATTTTGTACATCATCATGATCTCATAATTAAATCTGAGGTTCCACATAATGAAATGAGCTTACTCTGTAAATTTCATTGTTTATTGAGCATGTATGCATTTACAACATTTTCTTTAGGGTTATTAGCCCTAATTAGATATATGGAGAAAATTTCATGATTTTATGTTCAAATATCATCATATCTGACATCGTATGGGTTATATACATGAATATGGATTGACTAACATATTATCACAATTATAGACCATTGTTTGATATTTATTATCCATAAAATAAACATTTCACAACTTACATAATATTACTGACATTTAAACTCCAAAAGATTGATATCATACTCCCATACCGTTCTACTCATTTTTCTAAGAATTTGGGTACTTTATTTGTATTTTTCTGACTTCAGAAGTATTTACTATGCATTATACAAGATCTGAGATTTTCTGAAGATTTTACCTTTTTTGGCCACTCAGGTGTTGACACGTGTCCACCAAGGGCATGGCTGGTTCAGATTTGCGTCGGATGATTTGACAGCTGACTGACCCGATTCACTCCCTCTCTCATGGATCGTGTTCTCCGCGATCGTAGAGCTGACGCCCGCGTATGCCGCCGCCGCACGGGCGATCTCCGGCAATGAATTGGTGTCTCCCTAGTACTCCTCATCAGCTTATAACACCGCAAAACAAATCGCAAGGCCTCCCTACATGGCGCCAGCCTTTAGGCTTGCTGTCAGCGGCTCCTTCTCTCGGATCTGAGGAGCTCGTCGGGGTCAGCTACCACCGTGACGACAGGGAAAGGGGGAAACCTCTCCACTCAATGAATCTTCACAGTAGCACATATGGAGCGTCACAGGGACCTCTGAAACACATCTGAGGCTTGAGAACCCAAAGGGAAACCCACCATAGTCGACCCCAAGTCATCCTTTGTCTCCCATGAATTGCAGCTCATCGGCCCTACAAAGCTCAACAAAAGTCACCGCAAACACCTAACTCCTTCTCCTCTAGCTTCACCCTTCGTAATATCCTACTTCCTCTTCCTTCATACTGCGTTCTCTACCTCTGACTTCTTCGTTTTCTCCTCTACGCCACCTGCTACTTGCGGTGGAGAAACCAATAGAAGGGAGACACTGTTATCCCTTAAATAGAGTCCAAAAGGCTTAGTTTAAGGGTATTTCGAAACGTCCCTCCTAGGATTCCAACCTTTCTCCCACAAAGTCCTTTCCTAAGCCATGATAATGACGAGGTGGTGACCAGAATCACTACCTCCATTTTTCTCCACGATCTCCAGTTCAGTTGGAGGTATGGAGGTAGGGGACAAACATCTTGCCATCCAAAGCAACCCATCCAACACTGCCCAGGATGTGAATTTGTGACTCCTAAGCCTGGGGTGTGTGACACCAACCTAATTAGGCTAAAGCTAGTAAACTTAGGTCTATTAATCATCAACAATGTGCATAATTTCACTAAAAACAAACCTTAATAACTTCCTCTAGGATAATCCAATTACCACCAAATTTTAACCACAGCTTCTCTATCTCTCAGGACACATTTTACTCAAATTTGGGGACAAAACTCCACCATATGATCATCAACTTAAATACTTCAAAAAGGTATATGGTTAAAGATCTTAATCATGATATCAACATCAATCAACAATGCAACTTTGCCAAAAGGCTTGTAATTAACTCCCGATATTATAAACTAAACACATTGATTCACTTATGTCCTTGATGTTTAAGAATTCCAAAAGTCCACTCCGTCACATCCTACACACCTTAAGAGAATTTGCTTCCTCAAAATTAAGCCAAAATACAGTCTTTCACAATTCTACTATTGTGGTCAAGTTTTTATGTATTGGGATAAGCTAGTATGGAGTTGTCGTATGTACATTTTCAAGATGTCCTGACCACACATCTAGATAAAGACTGTTTGGATGTATAACAAGATGCATGACAATAATAGAAAATATAAAATGAAGAATGAGAAAGGATTATATAATAAAATATGGAACTTAAGGACAAACATGAAATTTCATATGAGAAAAATGAATGAATTTAGGGGATTATGTAGATAATTCCTAATGAAATTGATTATGTGTATAATTATAAAATTGTAAGAAAAAGAGGAGAATTGAGAATGATTCCCACTAAAATGATCTTCCTTGTGAAGATACTGATAAATGATAAATGTGGATAATAATATAGAATTAATTATAATCCCAATCCATGAGACACATAATCAATTTATGAAAGAATATAAAAGGTTATCTGGATCACATCTTGATACTGATTTATTATCAGGATTTTTAATATAAGTGTTTGTAATACTCAAAGTCTGATATGATGATGATAGGAGATGAAATATTTATCTAATTCTAGTATATTTCAAAATTCCAATGGAAGAGATCCAAGAAGCATGAAAATGATGTAATATGAAACAACAATCAACTAAAAATCATTCAAACAAGACACTGAGACAGATGCACAATAGATGATATGATCTTCTTTCATATATTTTCTTGGATTTCAAGACAAAATCCAAAAAGGAGAGGAGAATTTGTAATGACCCATTTTTAACTTAGCCATCTAATTATGATTTACTTGAATAATTGCATGCTTAACTAGGTTTATCATTGTTTAATTTTGAGTTATAATGGTAGTCTAATTATGATGTTAAAAACCTAATGAAAAAAAATCTAAGAATGCTTTTAAATTAAATAATTAGGGTTTGATAAGTGCAAACTCTAGTTGGCCAAAATTAGGGTTTTAGCAACATCTGAATACATCATTTGATAAATGCAATGATGTAGCAATTGATTTTTGGTATTTTATCTATAAGTATATAAAAAGTGGCACCTGAGAGGGGATTCACTCTTTAATATATTGATTAGTGAACCATCCAAATCGATGCATACTATATTCTATGAAGGAAAATAGGTATTTATTTATCAAAAGGTATGTATCACATAGCAATCGCTTAAGAAGAAGCGGAAACAATTCTATTTATAAAGTTAAAAGATAATCCATATACAATTGTTCCTCAATATAATAGTGGAACTAAAAATAATATAATAAAAAATGTTACATTTACTTGTACCTAAGACAAGTTGTAGAGGGAAAACTAGACATCCCAACTATCCTCAAAACCAAATCCTTAGATCAATGATCATGAGTCATAGCCTTCTAAAGTACCTAACCTAGGTGGTTTGGGAAAAACATCCAAAAAAGAGGTAGATAAAAGTAGGGATTAGTGACATTGAGTATCAACATAAATAATATATTTGGAACATGGAATGAAAGATTATGTAAGTTGAATGTAAGAGTATTAACTTTTCATTTACTGTCATCTATGGAGAACTAATAGTTTCAACTAGAATCATCTAATTAAGTGACATTGACTAGATTCTTTTACCCACACACCTCAGGTGTAAAGAACCTCAGAAACATAGCCCAAGAACTGATCCACTTTAATCTGTATGAAACTTTAAGAAATCGGTCCTTTTCTTCCTTCTTTCAACTTAAGAATCCTAAATACAGAGATTGGAAAGAATGAAAGAGAAAAGATGGTGACTTGATATCCTTTTTATTAAAATTGTAGGAGGTACATAATTTAAACATAGGAGATAAGAATCACTATGAAAACCTCTGTAAATAAATTAACTTACTTGATTTCATCACTTGTAGCAAGACAAAACCCAAGATCAACCTCTCCACTCTTTTCCTCCTCCAAACCCTAACTCTCCCTCTCTCTCTTGTATTTCATTTCTCTAGGATGCATATGAATTAGTATAGATTCTATGGTGTTAGTTTATTGATATATATAAATTGAGGTGCTTGGTTCAATTATAAATAATCCACAAGAATAAATTTTAATTTATATCAACATATTTTTTTGTTAGAAAAGTTAATTGATATGTTAAATATTTCACCACGTTGTGATATCAAAAAAATCTAAAAATATTGTATGATGTCTAAAATACATTTTCTAACTAAGACTCTAAATTTCTCCCTACTTTTACATATCAATAAAATAATAAAACTCAATCACTACACTGATAAGGTTTTGGAATTTCATAATGGTCTGCTGAATATTTTTTGATGAAATACAACTGATGAATAGGTCTATTACACAACCAAAAATTCTAAAAATTTTAAAAGATCATAACATGATATTTATCTTCTATAATTCAAAATTTGCATAATAGTTTGAGATTTGAATAAAATATTAAAAATCAAACACTAGTTGTTATTCTTATCACTAAATTTCTCATCAAAGTTCTTATTACTATTCTATCAAAATTAGTGCTTTGAGCTTCAACAAGATAAAATTATTGCATGTTAGGATTTTTGATAAAATCCTATATATTTCCAACTATTTATCTGAATTAGTAACATGAAAATATATATTCCACATCAATTTCACATTAAACATCTTAAAATTGAGATTAGGGTCTTATAACCCTCAATGACCTACTAAGTAGGGATAGGGTTAGTACACTAGGACAAGAAGCCAGAGATTACCAGAGGGGTATGGATGTCTAGGCCCAACATGGAAGGACTACATAAAACATAGGGGCATCCAACATTAATCATAGATCCCAGTTATACTCATTTCAATTTATGTATAGTTTTAGAGGTCCTAGTGGTATTCATCTTAGTTACTACTTAGTGAGTTAGTATGTGTCGAACCACTAGAGTAGATATATTTATCTAGAGTACTTTTGACTCTCCACCTCAATTCCCATATTTAGGGGAGGAGTCTAGTTTTTACCGACTAGCTATTCAGGTTTCAAATCCATATGTGACGAGGCCTATTCCAGACCTGGTACCAAGCTAGAGGACTTAGAGTCATGGGTCTAGTCTAAGTTTTGTATGGTGATATCATAGCTTTCTATGATGCTTTCACATGTCTTGGCACACTTCATGTGGGTCTAGGGCATAATAATATGAATAAGTGACTAATAAAGTATGTTTAGTTATTGATATATTGTTTGTAGTTATCAGAAGTAACTTGCCATTTATATGTTTGAAAATGACTAGTTTCATCTAAAATTAATCAAATATGTTTAGATATTAATTAATCCTCTAGATGTTGTGATTGACTAAATTCTCACTAGTTCTTATTTGTTCTACTTCATATGTAAATGCTCAAGAATGTATCTTTTGACTATTTAAGTGTTTTAAACTATTTCTTAGAAGTACTTATTCACCGGGCGAGTAGCTCATCACTCTACCCACACACTTTAGGTGAATCCTAAGCATATGGAGATCTAAATGTATATTAAAAATTATATCACAACTCATATGCTAGAGAGAATCATATAGTTGGTCCTTATCGCTCTAGATCCTTGTTTACAAGTACACTGTGTTGTATATAAATAAAGTTCTAATAATGTTTGATCATGAAAGTGTTATAGTCAAGCTAATAGTCATGTAATGTCGTAAGACAATATGGATATCTTACTATATTCTCTTATGTTTGGGATCATTTCAAATAATAATGGCTTTATTTGTTGTATAGGTTGTTTCAATTGCTTGTGTTTCATACAACATATAGTTTTATATGATCAGAAAAAAAATGTTAAGAGCAATGTTTAGTTTTCATAACTCATGTTATACCTTAATTTAATGATATACTAGTCATTATGGAATCTGTGTGTGACAATTAAGCTAGTTTTAAGTTTGATATTAGGAAATGGATTAGAATTAAGTTTTCCAAGCCCATGACTCTCCTATATATAGGGGAAAATCCCAAAGGGTTATACAACTCTTTTGAGACAACTTGTGAGACATGTTGGTCATTGAACTCCTCTCTCTTAGAGATGAAACACCCTAAGGGCTACTATTGAAGATAGAATAAGTAAGGGAGTTATGGAATGCCTAACACATCGACAACTCCTATTCCTCTTCGAATTGGTGGCTAAGGTGTTGCACCACATTTTCCCTCATGTAAATGGACTAAGGTAAGGCAAAGGCATATGTGTAAAGGATTGGATAACACATTCTACAAGATGACAATAAGTTGTTCCTTGGTGCCCAATATGGATCTTCTTCTTATCTATAGGACATATTGGTGGTAGTTCCAGATCTAGATCTGGAGGATCGAGTTCTTCACCAACATAAGATGCATCTACTTGTTAGAGAAGTAATGTGTGAGCTATCACCTTTATCCCCTCTTATGTATTTTATTCACTAATGCCTTATAGCTATAATGAATCCAATTGCTTGGGTACAAAGGGATTTATTTTGTATTCCACTACACCTCATTCCCTAAAACCCAAAAAGGAGGATCTTGGATGTTGGAGATTTTTCCTTTGGTTATGGAGTTTGTTTTCAAGATTGAGGCTTCAATGTTATTCTTCATGAGTGGACTCATCTCCTCTCTCATTAGGTGAGTGATAAAACCTTTAATTCATCTATTACCTATTGCATATAGTCATGTCTAGATTTTGTTGTGGTACTTCCTAAAAATGTTGAAAGATAGTATCTTTATGTATCTTGAACCTAATGTGTCCATAATATGCACTAAATGTTGATGTTATGTAATGTGAGCATCCTTTTACAATGAAAGACGATTGTTCAACACTTCTCGGTAAAGATTCAGCTTTCAATTTCTAAGCGAGTTTAAATAACAATACTTTTACACATGGTTACGAAATACGTGTCTATAGGAAGCTAACTATACGGTGATATTTTCATGAGTACATTCTTGTACTTGTTTTTTAGTTGTTTCTCTTGTTGTTTTGCTTCTCAAATATGTAAAAATGGCTACTTCATAGAAAATAATGGTTTTGATTATTTATTACACTCTTTGACACGAGTGCTAGGTGGTGTTTTACTTGACAGTGGATTCTTAAGGATTTATAGGAAGGATATTGTAAACTCCCTTACCATTAGATGGTTGAGCTATATAGAATGTCTTGATGTTAATAGAGGTGTAGCAATATGTTAGGCTCTGAGATGTTATATTTTAATAATCATACATTTTATGTATTCTTCAACTGCTGGCAACATTATTACTTATCTTTCATTGATGGATGTGATTACACCTTGATTAAGTTGCAGAGTAATGAATGAAACTAATAAAAAGAAATATTAGTGGTAGATTCTTGAGTCTAGAGATCTATTCCCTTAGGTCATTTGGGGTAATAGTGAACTGATTATATCTTGTAGAAACCTAAAATTGTGATAAGATGCTTGGAGTTAAATATTAGTGAGAATGGGGACAGTTGGTGTCATCATAGCCTATAATCTTTAAATGATGTTTGGGATGCAAAAAAGACCGATGGCTCAATGCGGAATGATACATGTGATGTGATGATAAGTTGAAATATGGTATGAAGGGTTGATACCCTAAGTTTGGCACTGACTTGTATACCCAGGGCAGTTCTAAGATTGGTGGATCCACTCTTAATCATATAACCATGGTGGACTAAGCCAGTGGGCTCTCTACCTCTTAATTACCTTGGTTTGACCTGAGGTTGTGTGAATATATCTATAGAATATGGGGATATTCTTAGATCTATAACGAATTACTATTATGTATCTAGCTGATTTAATGTTATGCCTCAATCTACCTAGGACATCATAAAATATGTCCAAGATGAGAAACATATTTAGTTAGGTTTAATTGTTGCTAAACATGGATGTTCTCTTGATATAAAAATTATTCTTACAATTAAAATGTATTTACTATTCAACACCTCTTGTATGTTAGAAAAAGATACATGTATGGATGGGTAAGTGTGTACTTCCAATTAAACTGACATACTTTATATATCTAACATTCATCTACTTCCTTTCAATGTTTATCATCTCGTAAATAATCAATGTCATAAAGTTATATCATAGCAATGGGACTTGGGTTCTAACCTTGTGGTTTCTCCACATCTTTAGTTGAGTGACATAGTTACCTTGTAGTGATAGTGATGATCAACAAGAAGAGAGACAACTTTATATAAGGAGGTATGTGATATATGTGTGAAGAGATATCAAAGGTAGGTGGTTTTTTTTTATATCCTACAAAGATAAACCATATATGGGTAGAGGTTAAGCTTTTGTCAATGAACATATTCAGGTCTGCACAAGTTGATTTTGTTATATGTGTGTTTCTCAATTTGAGTTTAGTTATATGTGCATAACCTCTGGAGATGTGGTTATATGAGTTTAAAGGTTTCACAAGCATGATCTACGTTAATTTCCTTTACATAATATTTTAACAACATGCATTTTGATGATAAATTGTGTAAGTGGCTCATGGACATTTTGTGAATTAAGGACTTGTAATTCATGGGAAATGTAATAAATAATGATGAACTTCTAGAAGAATACAATGTTTCAATTAGTTTTGTTTGTCATATTTGATGAACTTTTTGGCATGTGATCTCTATGTGTGATATGTAGTAATGATGATTGTTATTTTTAATTTGGTTTTACTTTGGGTAATATTTCTCTTGTAGAAATGGGTCATCACACTTAGGTTCTAAAAAATCTAGAAAGAAGGATTGTACTTGTATCATCATATTGTCACTTGGCCTAGAAATCAGTTATTAGTTCTTTCTCATGTGAAATTAACATTTTACCCCTTAAAGGTTAGAAACCCTCAGAACTATCTTTGACTGTTATTAACATCTCACTACATGAAATAATATTCATATAATATTAATGGAGTCATAATAATTATACTCATAGTCACATATGGAACATTCACCATTCAATATCAATATTCACATTACAAACATGCATATTCATAAGTTCATATACATACATACTAATGTCATGCTAACATGTTTACTAGATGAAGTGAGATTCAAAGATCATTAAGTTTCCATGTTTTAAGCTCTATAGGTAGAATATAATAATATGTTCATTAAAAGAAAGAATGAAGCCCTTTCATTTCCATTTTCTCCTTTTCACCATATAAAATACTATTTCAATTATGGTATTATTTGACTAGAACCTTTGATCCAAAACATGTTTAGATTTGAAAAGAGAGTCTAATGCGGTAGAGAAAGGACAAATATGAGTTTCTTTGGGTTTGGAGAACCCATTTTTCACCTGCTATCGTCATGTAAGAATCAAACAATTACAACTTGAAAATTAGTATCAATGGAAAGTGCAGTATTATGAGTACCATTATAATTAAATATGGATATTTTTGTACCATCTTCTAAAATAAGGAGACTATATGTATTTTCTTCATGGGTGTATTTGAGATGCAATTTAGTTATCTCATTGATGTGGATATTATTACACTATCAAATTCATGAGGGGTCAAATCCCTAGAGTTTACCTTTACTAACATACAATAATCACCACCTGCAAGAAGAAAGATCTTATTACATTATAGTTCATGATTGAACCTAAAGGACAACATTTTTATAAACTATTCTAATCAAAGTAGGCAGAAAAAAAACTAGTATTTCACATAAGATATGGTTTTGGTTTTTTATTATACTAAGTTGAAAATAGTCTAAGTTGCAAATAGTAAAGTCTGAATTAATTATTTAATAAATAAATGGATGGGAACACTAGGGTGGATTTGATTTATCCACCAACCTATTATTTTCTCTATTAATACATCATATTAAGTGTGAATATATATAAAGAACTTGTCCCCTCGCTCCCGTCGCTCTGGCGATTAGGGTTGTGAAAAGTGGACGCCCTCCCCACCCTTCTAGGGTCTCTCTCTCTTGCAGGTTCAAGCGTTTGATTGTCTTCTGGTCCCTTCCCTAATATGGCAGCAGAGTTACTAGAAAGATACGTAGGTCGAAGGTTGTTGGATGAGGAAGAGGAACCCATTGATGTTAAGCCAGTGGGAAGCAGAGAGGAAGAGGATCATACGACATTGGCATTGATAGGAAAGTTGTTAACAGACCGCACTTTCAACTTCATAGCCATGGAACGCACGCTATCGCAGGCTTGGAGCCTTAAAAAGAAGGTGGAGTTCAAACAACTAGAATGAGAAATATTTGTCATTCAATTCACCCATTGGCGTGATAGGCAATGCGTCATAGACGGGGCACCATGGCACTTCGACGGGCATTTATTAATGATTAAAGACATTTGCAAGGAGGAACAGTCAGGGCTGGTTTCTATTAACCAGAGTCCTTTCTAGATTCACTTATACGACCTCCCACTAGGTTATAGAGGAGAAGACACGGTACGTGAAATCGCTGGACGTGTGGGAGACGTGATCAAAGTGGACACAGACGGCTCGGGGTGGGATGCTTTCACCCACGTCAGGATTTTACTGGACGTTACCAAGCCCTTGAAACGGGTGCTAAAGATTAGGGTGAAAGGGGGCAACATTGTGGATATTGAGGTGAAATACGAGCGCCTATCCAATTTATGTTTTGAGTGTGGGATGCTTGGCATATTGACAAGGATTTCCAGGGCGCCGGTGTCAAGGAAGTCCATGTGCAGTGGTGGGGGAACTGGATGCGAGCGTCACCATGGAAGCAGCGATGGCCAGACCATGTCAATGAGGGAAAGCTGGGAACACTGATGTTTAAGGATGAGACGTAGGGGGCGTCGTCTCAACAGGGAAGCCTTGAGCACAGTGATTCGGTGGAGAGGCAGCGGGAAGATCCTAACAAAAGTGGGACTGTGGGTGCATCACGACGTTCGCCTTGGTGTAGCGTCGGGGATACAGTGAGCAGCACGACAGGTGCGTAAGGGGCGGATGATGAGGGGGGGAGTGTGATGGTGGGTGAGGGTGTCGGCTCTACCCGTCGTAGCCTTGGGCGCAGTAACGGGAGTGTGAGGAGGGGCGCGGAGCAAGGAGATGGGGATGAGGTCGACGAGGGTCGAACAAGGATGGGTGGGGGTGTTGCTATAATCCAGCGTGTTCGGAAGGAGTCAGTGAATAGGGGGCAAACGGAGGAAGTCAGGCATCATTGCGGCGGGTGTGATGTCGGGAGCGTGATGAGGGGTGGGGACGACGCTGGGCGGGGAAGTGGGTGCAACGTAGCGTCAGGGACGACGCTGGGCGGGGAGGAGGGTGCAACACAATGCAACACAATGTGGCGTCAGGCGGGACACTCTGTCGGGGATATGTCAGGGGGTATGCAGCAAGAGAAAAGGGTAGAGAAGGGATAAGGGAATGTGGCACCGAGCGTTTTGGAGACGGAGGACCTGACGGGGGACAAGGGGCATGCTTTGCGTGATGTGAGGATGTCAATCTCAGGGGACATGATGGTGGGAAAGCTTGTTAGAGAGAAACAAGAGGAAAGACGTAAGGGGGAAGAGGATGAGCTTTATGGGCAGGTCAGAATAGAAGAGCAAGCACCGGCAGAAGAGGAGGAAGATCTAGACGGGGGCTCTGTAGGGCTGGTAATGATGCAACGTTGCAATGAAGAACAACGCCATAAAGAAGACATATCTCTGACGGATAAAACATCTTGGCAGCAACAGCAAGTGAAGGGACGCAACACACATAAAGAGAAGGGAGAACCCCGTACAATCAAAAGAGCTCAAAGAAGGAAGGCAGATGGTTTAAAGTCGAAGCAAGGGGCATGTCCTACTCGAACAAAGAAGAAACATCAACCTTCGGTGTACAAGATGAGTAGAGGTGCCCGTCTAGGCATCCCAGAGGAGGAGGTGGTGTGTGAAAAAAGGGCAGGGAAAAGGGAAAGGAACTCATAATGGTGTGACATCAAGCTTGATGAACTACCAATAGCAGGGGCTGGTGAAAAGAAGGCAAGGCAAGCTATGACAGGTGGAACTACCTCAATAGGGGTTGGTGAGACACAAGTAGTGGAGATTGGTAGTGCCCAATCCCGTGAAGGACAATGAAACTCTTCAGCTGGAACTATCAGGGATTGGGCGACCCTGACACGTGTATGGCTCTCTGATCATGGTGTTGGAGAGAGCGTCCAAATATAGTTTTCGTTATGGAAACTATGATTTCTAGAAAGAATCTGGAAGGTGTTCAAAAAAGTTGTGGGTTCAAGGATGGCTAGAGACGGGCCGGGCAGGGGGTATCAGTTTCTGGTGGAAAGAGGCAGATGTGGAGGTTCTTAACTACTCAAATAAGCATGTCACTAGTCTTGTTAAAGACAACACTATAGGGGCTAGATGGCGTGCCATTGGGTTATACATATGGGCGGATCAATAAAGAAAATCAAAGACATGGGCCTTGATGAGGATCCTAAAGGCAGAGGTCGAGGATTCAGTTCTCTTCTTTGGTGATTTCAATGAGATAGTATCTAATACTGAAAAGAAAGGTGGCCCACCCAAAGAGGAAAAGTGTATACAGAATTTCCGGGACGTTATCGATGACTGTGAGCTGGTGGACCTCGGCTTTGAAGGAAATGTGTACACTTAGAGAAGAGGGTTGTCTAACCGAACCCTTGTGTAAGAAAGCTTGATAGATATCTTGTGGAGCCCAGTTGGTGAGATCTCTTTAGCTACTATAAGGTTATCCACCTACCCATTTATGAGTCAGATCATGCCCCTATCCTCTTGATGGCCAAAAATAGAAGAAGAAAAGGAAGAACTAGAGGAAGGTACTTTGCTTTTGAGCCCATGTGGACAGGCGAGGAGGATTGCGCAAACATTATTTTGAAATCATGGACAGGTGGTGGAGACTTGAAGACAAAGCTTAACACTTGCAAAGACCAACTTAACATGTGGGCTACAAAGAAATTTGTGAATTAGAGAAAAAATATTCATGAGCTTGAAGGCGAGCTGAAAAAAATTCAGGCTCAACCTCCAGACCAAGTAAAACTACAAAGGGCAGAGGAGATATCTAAAGACCTCCAATACTGGTTGTAGAAGGATGAGGAGTATTGGGCAGCAAGGGCACGGGTCAAAGAACTCAAGAAGGGGATCGTAATACTGCCTATTTTCATCAAAAGGCGTCTAACAGGAAAAGAAGAAATTGGATTGAGGGTCTCGAGGACGAACAAGGAAATTTTAGAACAAATGAAGAAGATATTTAAACTATCATCACCAATTTCTTTCCCCAACTTTTCCACACGAGTAATCCCATGGGTTTTGAACAAGCAGCAAGAGGAATTAGGCGGATGGTCAGTGAGGAACAGAAAGAAGATTTAGAAAGAGATATCACAAATGAGGAAATATGGGCAGCCCTGAGACAGATGCACCCTAATAAGGCACCGGGTCCGGATGGAATGAAGGCGATGTTTTACCAAAAATATTGGAACATTGTGGGTCAAGATGTGGCTAGCTACATTAAGGGGTGGTGGAAAGGGGAAAGGAGCTTGGAAGAGGTAAACAATACTCTGGTAGTGTTGATCCCAAAAACCGACAAGCCCAAAATAGTAGGGGAGTTTCACTCGATCAGCCTTTGCAATGTGCTATACAATCTCACATCTAAAGTAATGACAAATAGATTAAAGCCGCTCATGA
This sequence comes from Alisma plantago-aquatica, assembly GCA_963693085.1. NCBI lineage: Eukaryota > Viridiplantae > Streptophyta > Magnoliopsida > Alismatales > Alismataceae > Alisma > Alisma plantago-aquatica. Next base: position 1,777,496,571 of record OY856409.1, read on the forward strand.
ATGACATCATAACGGAGAATCAAAGTGCTTTTATTTTAGGGCGCATGATCACTGATAACACTCTTATTGCTTATGAACTTTTCCATGCTATGAAGAGGGATAAAGGAAAGATGAAAGGCAGACTTGCTCAGAAGTTAGACATGTCCAAAGCTTATGATAGGGTAGAATGGAGTTTTCTAAACTATGTGATGGAGAGAATGAGATTTGGGGTGGTATGGAGGGGGAAGATTCAAGATTGTGTCACATCTGTCCAACATATGTTTGCCATCAACGGGGACCGGACCAGGAGAACAAAACCTTCATGGGGACTTCGCCAGGGTGACCCTCTCTCTCCCTACCTTTTTATAATATGTGCGGAAGCTTTCTCTACCATGTTAAGTATTGCTGTAGGTGACAACCTTATATATGGTATCACTCTGTGTAGAGGGGTGCCACGCATATCTCACCTTTTCTTTGCATATGACAACATCCTATTTGTAAGAGCAACCTCGTCAGAGTGCTTGAAGATAGCTGAAATTATCAGCCAATATGAATAGGAATCCGGACAACAAGTTTATTTATCCAAGACGGAGGTAGTTTTCATCAAGGGGGTTTCGGCCACAAAACGGAATGATCTAAAGGGACTGCTACAAGTAAAGGAGGTAGAACGACATGCCAAGTACCTAGGCCTTCCAACGACGATAGGTAGATAAAAGAAATAGATTTTTAGCTTCATAAAGGAAAGGATTTGGAAAAAACTCCAAGGATGGTCCGAAAAATTTCTATCCAAACTCGGCAAGGAGGTCCTTATCAAGGTAGTGGCATAGGCTATTCTGACATATGTGATGAGCATCTTCCAAATCCCAGCGGGCATGCTTGATGAGATTCAAAGCATCATATCAAGGTTTTGGTGGGGTGCAAAAGGAAATGTAAGGAAATTATCTTGGACAAGTTGGGAAACTATGTGCAAACCAAAAAGGCTGGGAGGGCTCGGTTTTAGGAATTTCCACGTCTTTAACCAAGCCCTTCTAGCCAAACAATTATGGAGATTAGGAGTGAATCTGCACTCCCTTGTGCATAAGGTGCTGAAGGCTAGATATTTTCCTAGAACATCCATTTAGGAAGCAAGTAGAGGCTATAATCCCAGCTATACATGGAGGAGTTTATGGGGAGCAAAGGTGTTGTTGAAGGAAGGGATGAAGTGGAGGATAGGAAGTGGGAAAGACATCGACATTTGGTAGGATACATGGCTGCCGGGCGAGGAGGACACTCTTGCACGTTTCAAGAAATCAGATGACACACCTTATTTGAAGGTACATGATCTCATGACACTGGATTGCTTAACATGGGACATTGCAAAGCTGGAGGATTGCTTCCCATAGGCTTACATAGAGAGGATAAGAACTATCCCGCTTAGTCTTCGTGAACAAGATGATGTATGGTCGTGGTGGCCGGCAAAGAAAGGAATATTCACAGTGCGATCAGCATACTGGCTTGGCATGTTAGGGAAAGAGGAAGCCAGGAAGCAAGCAATGCAACATGGTGACAGGTTATGGCAGCATATATGGAAAGGTGGGTGGACCCCCAAAGCTGCACACTTCATTTGGCGAGTGTGTACGGGGGGTCTAGCAACAAAGGGAAGGTTGTTCGACCGACATTGCATTGATGATGGTACGTGTCAACTATGAATGTCGGAAAAGGAGTCTATTCCACACATGCTTTTCTGTTGCCCCAATGCTACGGAGGTTTGGGAACACTTGGAGCGAGGGACCCAAGAGTGGGTGGAAGACTATAAGGATGAAGACATCATTAGCACCATGGGGGCGGCTTTGGGTAGGACTGAAAAAGAGGCGATCATTGTAGCCATGTGGGTTGTTTGGAGGGGGTGCAACATGCGAATCTTCCAAGACGGCGAAGTGCACATCAGGTACCTTTTTCGTTCAGCACTGACATGGGTCAAGCAAGTAGGAAGAGAGCAGCACCCAAGGAGTCATAACAAAGCTCGACGAGACAGAGAAGTTATACCAAGGTGGGTCAAGGCAGCATAGGGATGACTGAAGATCAATGTGGATACTACATGTGGTGAGGATGGAGCGACGAATATTGGGATGGTGATGCGGGATAGTGAGGGGGCGCTAATTGGGATAGCAGGAGAGAAAGTTTGCAGCGACACAGGGATAACAATGGCAGAAGCAACAGTCATGAGGACAACACTCTAGTGGGCGAGTAGACACGGTGCCGGACAAGTCGAGATGGAGACAGACTCCCTTGAAGTTGTACAAGCATGCAGCGACTCTTCTACACAGAGAGACTATGTGGGGATCCTTGTAGACGACATTAGGAATCTAAAGTACTGTTTCCCTTTTTGCAGTTTTTCTTATGTTAGCCGCTCATGTAACAAACTTGCCCATGAAGTTGCCACCATGGCACGAAGGGGACAACTGGATAGGTTTTCCTTTTTCCAGTTGTTTCCTTCATACTTTGTGAACCTAGCTTTGGTTGATGTAGCCTAGTTTTATAGAAGACGGGGGGTCCCAATCATAGGGCGCTCCATCCTTTATAAAAAAAAGTATGAATATATATATATGTTGAGCCAGCAAAATCCCCCTTTTGGTGTTAGGATCACAACATATACATATATCCCTCTAAGTTCATCATCATGTTACCTAGAGATCATACATCTATATCCTCAGAAACACCTATTTGAATTTCTCATCAATCTTTAACTAGAATCTAAACAATATCTTAGATCTTGTGTTTGAAGTTATCTACATCCAAGATCATGATACATGTGTAAACTTGCTGATTAGACAAACATACAAGAAAATTTTCATAGATTTTAAACATGCAATTGTTCATGATAAAAAGAGATACAGATACATGAGCCAAATAGAGTAGCGGGGCTACTCCCCACACCCTAGAGCTAGAGGTGACTACTCTCTCATGGAAGCAACAATAGAAACAAAATGAGAAGAGAGAAATAAAACCATGATCATAGAAGAGAAAGAAAGAAAAACTATGGTGTGTGGAAGAAAGTCCTTGTGTTGCAAACTAATGGTGGAAAAAGCAGCAACAAGAACACCCTTTGATGTTAGTATGAGGTAGATATGCATCATCATTCTTCCTTCTTCAAGTTGCATCTCATTACTTTGACGAGGGAGCAATGGTTGACAAACATTGGAGTCATCAACTAATGGTGATAGCCATTACAAGATTGACCTCCTTCGGAGTTGGAGCCTTGGTTCCTTGGTGGTGGTGGAGGTGGAAGAACATTGGTTGATGTTTGTCAACCAGTGGGGAAGGTTGATGGTAGCTAGAGGTCAAATGCCTAGGGAAGAAGTGGAGGTCTAGCGTAGTAAATGGTGGATCCTTTTTCTACAGGTCTTGGTCTTCTATTTCTAGGTGTCAGACAAGGTTTGGAACCCTCTATCCGCCATGGAGTGAAGTCTCCGTGCCGCCATGAAGTTGAGGAGGAAGAGGCAATGTGGGGGAAGACAGTGGGTCATCAATCTACAGTAACTCCACTAAAAGACAAGGAGTATCACGACAATCAGTGCAACCACTAGTAAATGAATGGTTGCAAAATGACCATTAGAAGGCGGTGTAGATCGGTCATCAAAAGAGGTCTGCATGGAAGCCATTAAAATATACAACATGCTCGGCCGTCACATAGTGCAGAACTTCCATCAGGAGGTGAAGCAGGTGAACCAACAGGAGTTTGAAAGATAGATGTTGCACGACCATCGAAAGCTGCATGAAAATTTTTCATCATAAGGCATATGTAGTGGAATAATCATATTTTGAGAAAATATTGCCATTGGAAGTCAAAGTAGAATAACCATTGACTAATGGGCCATCGGAAGGTGAGAGTTGGTCATCAATGTCGGGCAGAAAAAATGATGAAAATTGATGGTAGGGCAAAGGTAATGTAATTTGATGGTTCAACATATGATACCTACCCTGGGAGTGAGGGGGAGGCTATTGCCATAAGGCCAATGGTCTGTTATGATATAACATCTTTTGATGGAAGGGAAGATAACTAAAAGTTGATTTCTTGATAAATGTGTTATTAACTAATGAACTTCATCAACTGATGGGGGATTCGATCATCAAAAACACGGTCCATTTAGTCTGAAATTTCTCACCTCTTTTGCTTGTGCATGAGGTTTAAGCCTGCCATGGAATTGGGGAAAATGGATCAAAATCTTGTAAATTAACATAAAATTAAGAAAACCTACATGTTAGACAACTATAAACTAAAATGATAAAAATGAGTGAAAAACTATGATGAAAATGATGTTAAATTTAGGATGAATATTCATTCATCACTTATTTACATCAAATTTCTCAAGCAATTCACATGACATATACTCTTCATAACCAAGAGGGTAATCCTACACTCTTCATTTTCATGTTATTAGGCTGATCCTAAAGGGAATTTACTACATTCTTATGGTCTAACTATTGTTGTCCTTCTTTCCAAGCTTTTTCTAGCACAAAAGTGATATTGACATCTTTAGATTTTAGTGTCGTTGACATACTAAATTGATATCCTTATAAAAAAACCACTCCCCTTCATAGTTCTAAGCTACTACTCCTATAGCATCCCTCCCTACTATATGTGTAACGTCCATGTTAGGATTCACCCATCCTAGAGAGTGGGTAAACCAACCTATGTTCTTGGGGGTCTCATTATCTTATGGATTTTTAAAAGATTTACCCATGCTTCATCTCGGTTCTCTTGCATATCCATACAACATTACATCTCATGTAATTGAACACGGCCTAATTTCTTCTTTGTCAAATCTTCAAACTTCCAATAATATTTATTCTCTTATATCCATTATTCTATCAGTTATAACTTAGCCATACTGCAATGGTAGTGATGAATATATTTTTATCATGTTTGTGTGCTCCCAGACTTCTCCAAGTAAGTTCACCCTCCCTATAGTCAAAGACAACATGAATCATAATTTCACCATTTTTTATGCATCTAGTTCATTTAGTACGTTGGTATAGCACATTTGATTTATCCTAGCATTGATCATGATCACTCATATGCAGCTAGCCACATTAGGGTCCTATATTTGGTCAGGTGTTCTACTTTCCAGATACACTTCCAAGAACCACTTTGATGTTTGAATTTGGCTTTCTTAGACATAAATTTCCCTATTAAGTTTTCTATCCATGTCCACATATCAGTTTTATCATCTCTCTTTAGATTTGGCGGGCTTGTTATCTTGTCAAAAATATTACAAGCTAAGTATTTATGTGAGAGATTCTGGTCCCAACTACCATTCATGTTGATCAAGCAAGAGACCTTAAGGTGTTAAATGTGTTCTATGATTGGATTGTTCACATGACAATGTAGTCATCATCATGAACCCATATGTCATGGAAATCAAAGTGATGTCTTCATTTAAGATGGTTTTACGATTGTAGGTTGACACTTTTGATTTCAACTAGTTTCTAATCGTCCAAAGTGAGGTCAAATAATATCTAGGACTTCATTAATAGGATTTGTATATGATTTTAATATATGAACACTAGAAAGTCTTCCTTCTTGAGAGAAGGTCCCAAACACTCTTCATCAAAAAGGATCAGTTCCATCATGCATATAGAGGATTTCCAATCCTCCTTCCCCCTTGTCTTTTATCTCCTTGTCTCATGCCTACAATGATATGTGATGATTTATGTGGCCACCCTAGACGAACTGGTGGATTCATTATGCAACTCTTTTGCATAACTAATAGGGAGATAAATCTTTTTCATTGTGTATGTGACATCTTGCTATCACAAAGACAATAAAATGTCACGCAAAAACGTACAGAACCATCATAAACATCATATTACCAATAACACGGGTTAATTAAAACCGATTGTGGAAAGCAGATAAGAAAGGAAATATTACATCCAGATCCACATCCTGCAAAGAAACATGTTATATGAATATATGTAAACTTGATACATGTCCACATCTCATAGGATCTAGCTATCCCATAAGCACAAGAGTTCACCACCTATTTAAATACAGAGTAGGCCACATCAGGCCAACAACATGATAAACAAGCTACATCAACTATACATCGTGAAACCTCATCAAAACACCTTTAAGGACCTGAGAGTACATGTATGACTCTAGGACTCTACTACAAAACATCCAACAACAGCAGCAGCATATCCAACCTTGCTTTCTACTGTTCTTCTTGCTGCTCAACCGCAACCTCACGAACACCACCACGTCTAGCTCGATCACCTAAAAAGGTTTTAAACCAACACGGTGGGACACATAGTCCCAGCAAAAAAGATAACCCCCGTCGAAACTATAAAACCTCAAAGGAGAGCTAGAATATATAAAATGGGTAATTGATATAAGCAGATCGTATATGAGCAACATACTGAGCAGAACTACTTGTTATAACATCTTTCCAAGACATCCGGCAGGTATATAACCAGTTATTTCTTATGGAACATGATTGACAAGACAAGTTATATAAGAACTTATCATAAGATATGAGGACCGTGTAATTAACTGAAAGATATAACTAGGGCACCCATACAAGCAAGGCCTCAACCAATGTTCTGTGTTTTGTCCTAACAAATATACAATACGGCCGGATTACAATTTATTATGCCCTGAGGAAGTGATCTGTACCGCTCAAATCCAACATTCGGCTGCAAAGCCCAAAACCGGTGCCATACAAGGTCAATGGGAGAGCCAGAATCCATGACCTCACCTCCTCGTGGTCAGTGCATGATATCCAAAGCAGGACCGTAGTCTCTTGCTTAAGTGGCATCAGCCATACAGGGTCAGGCTACCCTCTGCCTAGCCCACCTTGGTATAGGTATCAGCACTAGAAAACCAAGCCACATGCATGTTCACCATGCTCCATCATCACTGAGCAATGGGTCTATTCACCATGCTCTGTCACATATCCTGAGCCATGGGCATGTTCACCATGCTCTAACCACACTGAGCCACGAGCCTGCAACCATGCTCTAAACATGCACTACTACTTAGGGTGTAGGCGCACCCTGCATATTCAAAAATATGTGTTCCGGGTTAACCCACACGAGAACCCATTTCACCATCACCAAACTCCGGACAATGATGGATCAATGGCCAGGGTAAACTACATGAAAAGTTCTTTTGTAGTTAATTAATGCATTTTAAGTGGATTGGAAGATTCAACCAAGTTATGTAACATGCAACTATAACAAGAATGAATAAACGTCAAACTCATTAGCTTGTGTTACTTTGTCACTAAGGCCTTCAGTGCCTTCAACATCATCATGATCCATCACAAGGATCCAACATTACATGTTACCACTTGGCCTCTTGCCAATCAACTACATCCATCTCAAGGATCAACATCATAGGGAATCAATCCCATCATCAAGGCACACAATTCCATTCCATGGGTAACACCCATCATAAATCTTTGGGTTCATCACAACCCTTCATATTCCACATCATATTATTATCATGCCATCATCATGGCCTCATCTTACAAATGTTACTTGCATGGTTAGTGAAATCACAAAGGAGCAATGATACTTGTACAAGGAACATTTACAACTCCTTACTTTATTATGAGAGTTAACCATGCAACATGGATGAGTGTATCAAAGCATAGCATTCTTATATATATATCAAGCGTAACAGCTGCATATACTAAAGCATAACAAGCATTAAGGTTACCAATCAAACACAAGATACAACCCTCACTATAGGTGTATCGGGTAAGGGACAACCCTCACCAAAGGTATACCACAACCCTTACTAAAAGCACGGCGTCTCTTACCAAAGAGTGTGACACCCATCACTATATCGGTTAATCATGTAACACTTCACCACCTATTGTATCATCCAGCACCCCTCTAGGGCTATAGCCATATTGTCCAACCAACTAAAGGTTAAACCCTAAAGGCATATCATGCAACTAGGGTAGGACAACCCATGTGAATATTACTGAAGACTCATGTGAGAAAACACAAGCTCTTGAAATGAATCCCTTACTCGAATGATTGAAACACGTGTTTTTAGATGAACTAAAGGTCTGCCCAGTCATTATAAATTCAGATCTAATAGCGGAATAAGAGGATAAACTCTTGATGGAATTAAAAGAAAGAATAAAAGCAATAGGGTATAAGATGAGTGATGTCACTGGGGTCAGTCAAGCATTGTGTATGCATAAAATCCCCATGATGGAAGATTACAAGCCAACTGTTGAACACCAAAGGAAGCTTAATCTGAATATGAAAGAAGTTGTCCGCCTTGAACTTATAAATTTTCTCAAGATATGAATAATCTATCTGATCTCTGATTCACTATGGGTAAGTCTTGTGCACGTTGTTCCGAAGAAAGGTGGGACTATAGTGATATGGAATGACGACAATGAACTCATCCCCACACGGACAGTCACAGGGTGGAGGATGTGTATTGATTATAGAAAGTTGAACAAGGAAACTCGAAAGGATCATTTCCCAATGCCTTTTCTTGACCAAGTCCTAGAAAGGTTATCTCACCAAGAGTATTTGTGTTATCTCGATGGTTACTCTAGATTCTATCAAATACCTATACATCCAGATGACCAAGAGAAAACAACCTTTACTTGCCCATTTGGAACATATGCTTTCAGAAGGATGCCATTTGGACTTTGTAATGCTCCTGCCACTTTCCAACATTGTATGGAAGCCATATTTGCTGGACTCACGGTAACCATTATGGAAATTTTCATGGATGATTTCTCCATATATGGGGATTCATACGAATCATGCCTGAAGTACCTCTCTCTGGTCCTCAAATGATGTGAAGAAGTAAATCTTGTGCTAAATTGGGAGAAGTGTCACTTTATGGTAAAGAAGGCATTGTCCTTGGCCATAGGGTCAGTAATCAAGGAATTGAAGTAGAAAAGGCTAAGATCAAAGTGATCTCCAAACTCTCTATCCCAACCAACGTAAGAAAGGTTCGCGCATTCCTTGGTCATGTTGGATTTTACAAAAGGTTTATCAAAGATTTCTCCAAGATAGCAAAGCCTATGACCAACTTGTTACTAAAGGAAGTTGATTTCCATTTTTATGAAGAATGTGTTAAAAGTTTCAACAACCTAAAGCATGCTCTTACAACAACACCCATCATCAGAGCTCCGGGTTGGGATAACCCAATTGAAATTATGTTTGATGCCAGTGATTATGTTGTGGGTGTCGTTTTAGGGCAATGTATAGAGAAGAAGCATCATGTCATTTACTATGAATCTAAGACCCTTGACGAGGCATAGAGGAATTATGCAACTATCGAGAAAGAACTTCTTGCAGTCGTGTATGCCTTTGACAAGTTCAGATCCTACCTCATAGGTTCAAAAGTCATTGTCTACACAGATCATGAAGCTATATGTTACCTCCTAGCAAAGAAAGATGTTAAACCCGGGTTAATTAGATGGATTCTCCTATTGCAAGAATTTGATCTTGAGATAAGAGATAAAAAGGGTACAGAGAACATTGTAGCAGACCACCTAAGTCGTATCCACACTCTGGAAACCGAGAAGATCCTGATCAACGATTCTCTTCCGGATGACCAACTAATGAAAGTTTTAGAAGCTACCCCTTGGTACTCGGACTATGTGAACTATCTCGCCGCCAGTGTTATCCATCATGAATGCACCGGGAATACACTAAAGCAATTCATGCATGATGTGAAATAATATCATTGGGATGAGTCGTACCTATTCAAACTCTGTGTTGATGGTCTCTACAGACATTGTATCACTCAGGAAGAAGCCCAACTTATATTAGAACAATGTCATTCAAGACCAGTTGGAGGCCATGAGTGCTAAGAAAACTACTATAAAAGTTTTGCAATGTGGTTTCTTTTGGCCAACTATATCCAAAGACTCCAACAACTTTGTTCTATCATGTGACAAATGTCAAACAACGGGTAACATTACAAAGAGAGATGAAATTCTACTTAAGTTGTGGCAAGAAGTTGAAATTTTTGATGTTTGGGGTTTGGACTACATGGGTCTATTCCTATCTTCTCATGGATTTAATTACATCCTAGTTGTGGTTGATTACGTCTCAAAATGGGTTGAAGCCATACCAACCATCACTAGCAATTCCAAAGTCATCAAGATGTTCAGAGATATTATTTTCCCCTGTTTCAGAGTCCCACACACTCTGATATCCGACGGAGGATCTCATTTGCTGGAAAGAAGCTTTGAAGCATCACTGACGAAATATGGTGTAACAAACATGGTAGCCTCACCCTACCATCCACAAACTAGTGGATAGGTAGAGGTTTCTAACCATCAACTCAAGGCTATCTTGGAAAAGATAGTAGGCCGCAACCGAAAGGATTGGTCAGTGAAAATCAATGATGCATTGTGGGCCTACCAAACTGCTTTTAAGACTCCTCTGGGAACTACACCATTTCGGTTGATCTATGGGAAGTCTTGCCACCTGCCTATAGAACTTGAACACAAATCATTGTGGGCAATCAAACAACCAAATTTTGATATGAAGAAAGATGGCCAAGCCAGGATTCTACAACTTCAAGGTCTTGATGAACTCAGGATGACAACTCATGAGAATGCACAAATATACAAAGAATGCAAAAAGATTTAGCACGATGGTCATCTAAAAAGAAAGGACATACAAGTAGGAGACCAAGTTCTATTGTTCAACTCAAGACTGAAGTTATTCCCAAGAAAACTCTATTCTCGTTGGTCTGGATCTTACATTGTCAAGAGCATCTCCCCACATGGTGCTTTCTCTTTATGTTGTGGAAAGTCAGGAAAATTTGTAGCTAATGGTCAACACTTGAAGAGATATTTCACCTCAGTCGACACATGCCCCGAAGCAATGCTAGAACTCACGAATCCAATAGATCCACTATAAAGTTGAAGGAATCAAGTTGAGCCATCGACATAAAACAAAGGCGCTTGTCGGGTGGCAACCAGATCAATAAATTCATTTTTACTTTTAATTTTGAATTAGAAATTCTGTTTTTAGATAATTTTGCACTAAAATAAAAATCGCATCGAAAGATTCTATCTTAAGTTCTAATTAGTCTTCATTTTTGAAGTTTTCAGATGAAGGACGCGCGCTGATTGGAACACAACCACATTTAGTGGTCCAAACCACATGAATTTTCTCCTCCATCTCGGATTTAGTGTTTGCTTGGTATGAGCAAATTTCTAAGTTCGGGGTGGGGGTGGGTGGTACGTACTTCACTTTCCACATTCACCCATCTATTTCAGACTTAAGAATTTCATCGTTGCATTTTTTACCAAAATTTTCAATTCTTTTAAAGTTTCCAAAGAAATTGAACAGATATTGGATGAAGTTTTGACACCTATCATTTCTCTTTCTATGCATTTTGAATCATTACACCCTCCTTATTTGAAGCGGATCCTCAAAAGGACCACCTTTTGAAACAAGCCTTTTGATCAAAATCATCTTGTGAAGCTTATGATTCCTAACATCATGATACTTATGCAAAAATGACAAGTGTCTGTCAAACTAATAGGGATCAAACATGTCGTTCTTCCTAACTGACAAGTGGAACAGTAACATGGAATCCCCACTGGATCCTCATCAAGTCATTATTTTAATAGAGTATGATAAAGAGAACGACCCAGTGCACTGAATTGTAAATCAAGTTGTTTGCATTCTGATTTGAACTCTCTTCTACACTTCTTCTATCATCTTTATACCCCTCCATTCATCAAAAAGAAACAAAAATGGCCAAAATAGTGCCAAACGCTAAGTTCGGGGTGGCACGCCACTTCCCTCTACATTCACTCCTTCCATACCCCTCGCAAATTAATAGGGGTGTACCACCAAGAAAAGATGCCAATGTGCACATAAAAAGAAACTGCAATCTCAAGTCGAATAGAGGAGAGATTCGTACAAAAAATGCAATTAATGAAATTGCAATCATAAAATAAAAATCTTGAGTCGAATAGAGGAGAGATTTATATCTTCCTTTCATACCACCTTTCACACTCTTTTCTACCTAAACGCAAAATGAATGCCTCCACTACCCTAAAAAACTCCAGTGTCAGATCAGATACACACTTGTTGTTCTGCGGGTATCTCTGGACTCTTACAAAACTCTTTGACATGCTTGTTGTTGGAAAAAGTGAGGAGGAAGTGATGTTGGAAAACAAACTCAGGAACAAAGATACGGTAAGATGTGTTCAGTGGTCTCAGGAGGTTGATATGCTTAGTCATAATGAGCAGAAAGAAAACAATCGTGATGTGAAGATGAGGCAACCACATGAGTTGAAAGTATTTATTTGGTGACTATTTCAGATTTTGTGTTAATCGAGGATGAGCAACATTTAAGTTCGGGGTGTTCTAATGAATGCTTATTCATCATGAAATTCAATCACCATCTTGGGCCCAATTCAACTCAATTCATTCGATTTCATCTCCTAAATCTCACAATTTGCAAAATTGCTTAATTGGTTCAATCATCAAGATTATTAACTAAATTTATATTTATTTTATGCATGACATGATGGGGTTCAACCATCAACTGAAACTGCCTTCACCCAAGATCCTTTCTACGATCTTGATCAAACGGTCTCGACCAATCGATCCAAACGGTCTTGACATATCAGTCTCAAACCAAATGTTTTGCTCATTCAGTCTCGCCCTAAAACCGTGCATCTCCTGAGACTTCCGATCGAGAACCAACAACACATATGCATCCAACCATGTGGTTTTTCCCTAGGACTTGGAGCCATCGGTCTTAAGACTTTAACGTTTGCACCTCTACCCTTCTCATAGTTTCAAGACCGTGAGAAATCCCACGATCTCAAGACCACAGGAGCAGCAGAGGAACTGAAAACCGTATGGGTCTGATCGGTCTTCCCCTTTCATCATCTCCCCCTACAACGCCGTCTTCCTTCCTTGCAACCACCTGCAACACCACCTACTCCTTGCTTTCTAGTCCTCCTACTGCCTGCATCAACAACCAGATCCATGTCCTCCTGCTTCCATTCTTCTTCTTCCTTGGCTCCGATCTGAAACCCTAATCAACTACTGCAACAACACCATTCTCAAGGAGGGCTGACGCACTTGCATCATCATGATACCACTGTAGCACCTCTTCACCTTCACCCGACCTCCTTCTACCTAACACCTCAGCAACACCACACTCCACATGCAACCCTAAGCCTACCGCCATCGCTACCTCCAACCTGCAACTCCTCTCACGGCCCCCGCTCAACCTGATCCTCACCGGTCTCAAGACCATGAGGCAGGGATCAGTCCCCAAACCGATCAGAGGCTACCGGTCTCAAGACCGTTAAGCCCAAGGACCGATCAAGCAAGATAAGCACAAACTGCGAAGAACCTGGTCCATCAAGATTGTTTGTTCATTGATCGGTCTATGAGACCGTTTGGGAACGAGATCGTTTGGATGATAGGGAGTCGAAGACCGTTTGATGGAAACCATTTGGATCCCTGGCTCAAGATCGATTGGAATCCTATGGACTGAAGACCGTTTGGAGGAAGAACTCCAAGACCATTTGGTCATTGATCAGTCTGCAAGACCATTAGAACAGATCTCCAAGACCGGTTAATATGAAGATTGTTTGGATATCTAAGCATTCCAAGACCGTTTGGACTTATCAACTCAAGGATTGTTTGGTTAGTACTAACACAAGACCGGTTGGAGGCATTTTACTCCAAACTGTTTAAACCATGTAAAAGGTTCAGAGCAAAAAAATGAGGCACCAGTCCAGTACTTATAAATAGGACCAGTAGGGTCCTCATTTGGGCATCGGGCCCGGGACGCCGACAGGCTTCCTGAACACAGGTTCGCTCTAGATCATCACGCATATTCACCTACTTCTTCTGCTACGATCGAGGAGACTGAGAAGAGAAGGAAGGAGGAGTGAGAAAGACTATCCGGTCTGTCTTGGCGTCCCTCGTTCCTCGTCCAGATCTGCTCTAACACGATGTAGAGGACCACATCATCTTCACCAAGCTGCGACTACCTTCTGCATCATGCTCATGGCAGAATCTTCCCTCTCTCTCTTGTTCTTCTTGTTTCTCGCATCATGAGTGAGTAGTTCCTTTTCACTGGGGTGCGGGTACTAGCCCCGCTACCCATTCTTTCATGTCTTTTCATTTAACATTCCAAGGCAATGTATATAACTTTTCAAGTCGTTGTTAATCGTTAATATTTGTAGAATGGTTACTTGCTTGCTTTCATCTTGTTTTTCCCTATGTTTTGAGAACTTCTATAAGTAGGGTAGAATGTCGATTAATGAGATTGACTCCCAAACTGGAAATAGAATGGGATTCCTTGGGGTCATAAGTGTATGATCCGTGAGGGGATGACCCATCTAGCCTACGGTGACACTTCTATGGTCTAAACATCCCTCAGGGAGGGTCACAGCCTTAGTAGGATTTTGTATCTTCTTTGTTAATCATCGATGTTTTCTTGTAGATTAATCACCTACTTTCTTGTTGATTAGCACGGTTGACTCATTGACGAGAACTTATGATAGGATTCCTTGAAGTCGTAAGTGTATGATCCATGAGGGGATGAGCCATCTAGCCCACAGTGACGCTTCTGTGTGCCTAACGCCTGTATAGGGGGGCCACAACTTCATTTGGATTATTGTATCTTCGGATCCATAGGTGAGTAATCGGGATGGTGACGAGACATCTGATACCTAAGGTGATGCTTACGCAAGCCTAACGCCCGTATGGGGGGTTTTGCAGCAACTCCATTTGGATGGTTATATCTTGCCTGGAAGTTTGATGTTAGGATGTGTTTGCATATGTAGTGGTGGTGAAACCCGGGACCATCCCAATGATTCCATATCATTAATATAGATCCAACTTTAATTTTGCTATTTACTTTCTTTCAATTAGTTTAATTAACCTCAAATCAACCAATCGTTCTAAATATTAGCCTTACTTGAGCTAGATTCGACTAAAGACGATTCTTAAAAATGTTGTCTCTTGGGATTCAATCCTCAACTATACTGTGATAAGACCCATCCACTTGCGGGTGGTATTATTGCACAAGGTTTTGGTAAAGCTCGGGGATTTCAACCCCGAGTGAATTTGTTAGTGCAATAATATTCCACGTCAAATTCTGGCATCCTTGTCGGTGACAACGGAATCAGTTTAGTCAAATCAAGTTCTTTTGAGGCTAATTTAGGTATTTGCTTTTTCTTTTGATAAAATCGATCATCTACTTGAATTTCACTCTACTCCATCAATCTTACTTCAGATCTTTTCAATTTCAGGAACCACCAAAGGCTAGTGTATGAACCGTTTGAACAACCCCATACTCTCTGCTAGCTTTGACCCAGAGACAGACAGGACCTTTCATCACCAAAACAGAGAGAATCAAGCAAGAATGGTTCAAGAGGAGGAAATAGCCGAAAGGGTAGCTCAAGCCATTAATGCACAAAAAGATAGGATTACGCAAGAAGCTAGAGCTACATTTGAAATAGAGATCTGAGCAGCTCAAGCAGTAGCACAAGAAGCAGAACTGTAGAAGGACCATAGAGAGTTCTCAATCCCTAAAGCTGCTGACATTCATCACCCAGTTCAACCTCCTCCCATCAACGCTCCAAATTTTGAAATACGGGCACATTTGATTGCATTGCTTCAAAACAACCCATTCTATGGTAAATGAGGAGAAGATAGTCAGGAACATCTTCTGATATTTATTGATCTATGTGCTATGACAAAGAAAAATGGAGTTTTCGATGACGCCATTAGACTCCGTATTTTCAAATACTCTCTTGCTGATAGAGCTATAAGTTGGTACATTTCTTTGCAAAGTGAACCCATCACCACTTGGGAACAACTCCATAATGTTTTTCTAGAAAAGTTTTATCCTCCCTCTCTCACCTATGAAATTAGGGGACGAATAACAAATTTCACTCAAGTCCCTGGAGAAACCCTTACCGAAGCGTGGGAAAGATATAAAGAACTTCTACTCAAGTGTCCACACCATGGAATTCCTAAGAACCAACTCATTGAAATTTTCTATAGGGGCGTGGACGATGATAATAAGAGGTTTTTAGATTCCTCATCTGGAGGAAATTTCATTCATCAAAGTTATGACAACGCATGGAGAGTCGTCACCCTTGGAGCTAAAAATCAAGCTAATTGGGGTAGATCTGTAGGTAAAGGAGTGTTGAAAGTAGCTATGGCTGAAGCTACTCCTGAGTACAAGTCTATTTCTGAAACCCTAAAACTTTTAGTTGCCAAGCAAGATCATATCAAATCGTCCCTTGCTGCATTTGGAAGAGGATATTTACCCCCTCAACAACAGGAACAAATCAAGTCAGCTTCACTATTCTGTGAAGCATGTAAAGGAACTGATCACTCAACATTAGCCTGTAATGTTCTCTATGATGTTGTTCTAAGAAAAGTTTGTAGTCAAAGAGATAATGGTCAAATAGAAAATCTTAATGTTGTCAATAAAATCTCTGGTCAAAGTTATTACAATCCGAATCAGAACAGGAACCATCCAGGGTTTCAATATGGAAATCCTTCTGGAGTGGTAAACTCGCATCAACTTGGTTCAAACAATCAACGAGGCCCACCAGGATTCCAGTATAACCAACAAAAAAACATTGGAAATCAAGGGAATTACAGAGGTAACTTTTAGAATAGGAACTTCAACAACTACTAGAATAACTCTCAATTCCATAATCCCAACCAAATCCCTTACCAACAACAAGGGCAACAAGCCGGTCCCATCTCTCCTGATGACAAATTGACTGCCATTGAAAAGATGTTGCAGTCACAACAAATTATGATAGCTAATCAGCAAGCCCATCAGAAAGCTATTGAATCTCAACTAGCTCAACTTGCATCTAGCATGAAGCCACCTGTTGGAGCCTTTGTTGGCCAACCCGAGAACAATCCTAAACACCCTAAGCAACTAAAGGTTGTCACCACCAAGTCTGGAAAGACTATTTTGATCCTCCTATCAAGACACATGTGGTTATTATAGACAAGGATGTACCTGTGATTGTCCAAGACTCAACGACACCTGAGTCTCAACCAAAAGCACCAGTGACTGCTGATAAGACAGAGGAGGAAAGTTCTAAAAACCCACTACATAAGAGGAAGAAGAAACACCAGAACCTAATATCCCTGTATACAAGCCTCCTATACCTTTTCCAGCTCGTCTAAAGAAAAACGAAGCTTGATACCCATTTCAACAAGTTCAAAGAAACTATGAAAAAACTTCATGTTGATATTCCCTTTTTAGACGATGTGGCTGAGATACCAGCCTGGACGAAGTACTTGAAGTCACTTCTAACAAGAAAATATATAACTGAGGAATATGAGACAGTGAAGTTAGCCACAACCACTTTAGACATCATCCAAAGTAAGATGCCAAAGAAATAGAAGGATCCTGGATCTTTTGGGATTTCTCGCCATATAGGTGATTCTTCATGTAAGAAAGGATTGGAAGATCTTGGTGCTAGCATTTCCATCATGCCACTTAGCCTCTACAAAAGTTTAGGGTTTGCTTAACTGCTCCCAACCGGCATGACCATACAACTTGTTGATAACACTATGACTCTACCCTTATGAATTATTGAGGATGTACCTATCAAGGTAGGGAAAGATTCCTATGTTCCATGTGACTTTGTCATCATGGATATAAAATAAGATACTAGATACCCACTCAAATTTGGACGTCCATTCCTCACCATTGCAAGAGCCCTAATTGATGTTGAAGCAGGAACCTTGTTGCTTAGATTAGGTAAAGAAACTCTCGAATTTAAAGTTTTTGAAAGTATGCGAAGACCAACTATGCAAAAAGAAGTCTACTTGATTGAGTGCATAGAGAAGATGACACTACTTACGCAAGAGGATTATGAACAAGACGATCCTTTAGAAGTGGCTTTAACAACCCCATCTGCTGATGATTCATTTTATGAACAAATAAAAGATTGTGATCTCCAACTCTACTCTGCCAAAGAAGATCCTCAAGATAAATTTGAGGTACTCAAAGCTGTGGATATTACTGAAGACTCATGTGAGAAACCACAAGCTCCTGAAATGAATCCCTTACCCGAAGGATTGAAATACGTGTTTTTAGATGAACTAAAGGTTTGCCCAGTCATTATAAATTCAGATCTAACAGCGGAACAAGAGGATAAACTCTTGACGGAATTAAAAGAAAGAAGAAAAGCAATAGGGTATAAGATGAGTGATCTCACTGGGGTCAGTAAAGAACTGTGTATGCATAAAATCCCCATGATGGAATATCAGAAGATAACTGTTGAACACCAAAGGAAGCTTAATCTGAATATGAAAGAAGTTGTCTGCCTTGAGTTAGAAAGTTTCTCAAGACAGGAATTATCTATCTGATCTTCGATTCACCATGGGTAAGTCATGTGCACGTTGTTCGGAAGAAAGGTAATACTACAGAGAATGAAGACAATGAACTCATCCCCACGCACACAGTCATAGGGTGGAGGATGTGTATTGATTATAGAAAGTTGAACAAGGAAACTCAAAAGGATCATTTCCCAATGCCTTTACTTGACCAAGTGCTAGAAAGGTTGGCTCACCAAGAGTATTTTTGTTATCTCAATGGTTACTCTAGATTCTATCAAATACCTATACATCCAGATGACCAAGAGAAAACATCGTTTACTTGCCCATTTGGAACATATGTTTTGAGAAGGATGCCATTTGGACTTTGTAATGCTCCTGCCACTTTCCAATGCTGTATGGCAGCCATATTTGTTGGACTCACAGAAACCATTATGGAAATTTTCATGGATGATTTCTTTGTATATGGGGATTCGTATGACTCATGCCTGAAGCACCTCTCTCTGGTCCTCAAATGATGTGAAGAAGCACATCTTGTGCTAAATTCAGAGAAGTGTCACTTTATGGTAAAAGAAGGCATTGTCCTTGGCCATAGGGTTAGTAACTGAGGAATTAAAGTAGACAAGGCCAAGATCAAAGTGATCTCCAAACTCTCTATCCCAACCAATGTAAGAGAGGTTTGTGCATTCCTTGGTCATGCTGGCTTTTACAGAAGGTTTATCAAAGATTTCTCCAAGATAACCAAGCCTATGACCAACTTGTTACTAAAGGATGTTGATTTCCATTTTGATGAAGAATGTGTTAGAAGTTTCAACAACCTAAATCATGCTCTTACAACAACACCCATTATCAGGGCTCTAGATTGGGATCACCCATTTGAAATTATGTGTGATGCCAGTGATTACATTGTGGGTGTATTTTAGGCCAATGTTTAGAGAAGAAACATCATGTCATTTACTATGCATCGAAGACCCTTGACGAGGCTCAGAGGAATTATGCAACTATCATGAAGAACTTCTTGCAGTCGTGTATGCCTTTGACAAGTTCAGATCCTACCTCATAGGTTCAAAAGTCATAGTCTACACAGATCATGCATCTATCTGTTACCTCCTAGCGAAGAAAGATGCTAAACCCAGGTTAATTAGATGGATTCTCCTATTGCAAGAATTTGATCTAGAGATAAGAGATAAAAAGGGTACAGTGAACGTTTTAGCAGACCACCTAAGTCACATCCACACACTAGAAACCAAGAAGATCCCGATCAACAATTCTCTTCCGGATGACCAACTAATGAAAGTTTTAGATGCTACCCCTTGGTACTCGGACAATGTGAACTATATCTCCATCGACGTTATCCATCCTGAATGCACCGGGAATGCACTGAAGAAATTCATTCACTATGTGAAACAATATCATTGGGATGAGCCATACCTGTTCAAACTCTGTGTTGATGGTCTCTACAGACGTTGTATCACTGAGGAAGAACCCCAACTTATTTTAGAACAATGTCATTCAGGATCAGTTGGAGGCCATATGAGTGCTAAGAAAACTGCTATAAAAGTTTTGTAATGTGGTTTCTTTTGGCCAACTATATCCAAAGAATCCTACAAATTTGTTCTATCATGTGACAAATGTCAAAGAACGGGTAACATTATGAAGAGAGATGAAATGCCACTTAATCTGTGGTAAGAAGTTGAAATTTTTGATGTTTGGGGTGTGGACTACATGGGTCCATTCCCATCTTCTCATGGATTTTCTTACATCCTAGTTATGGTTGATTACATCTCAAAATGGGTTGAAGCCATACCAACCGTCACTAGCAATTCCAAACTCGTCATTAAGATGTTCAAAGATAGTATTTTCCCCTATTTTGGAGTCCCACGCATATGATATATGACGGAGGATCTCATTTGCTGGAAAGAAGCTTTGAAGCATCGCTGAGGAAATATAGTGTAACACACAAGATAGCCTCACCCTACCATCCACAAACAAGTGGATAGGTTGGGGTTTCTAACCGTCAACTCAAGGCTATCTTGGAAAAGACAGTAGGCCGCAACTGAAAGGATTAGTAAGTGAAAATTAATGATGCATTGTGGGCCTATCGAACTGCTTTTAAGACTCCTCTGGAAACTACACCATTTCGGTTAATCTATGGGAAGTCATGCCACCTTCATGTAGAACTTGAACACAAAGCATGGTGGGCAATCAAACAATTGAATTTTGATATGAAGAAAGCTGGCCAAACCAGGATTCTGCTACTACAAGAGCTTGATGAACTCTAGATGACAGCTTATGAGAATGCACGAATCTACAAAGAACGCACAAAGCTTTGGCACGATGGTCATCTGAAAAGAAAGGACATACAAGTGGGAGACCAAGTTCTATTGTTCAACTCAAGAATGAAGTTATTCCCAGGAAAACATCGGTTCTCACTGGTCTGGACCTTACATTGTCAAGAGCATCTCCCCACATGGTGCTTTCTCTTTATGGAGTGAAAAGTCAGGCGAATTTGTAGCTAATGGTCAACACTTGAAGGGATATTTCACCTCAGCCGACACAGGCACCGAAGCAATGATGGAACTCACCAATCCAACAAATCCACCGTAAAGTTGAAGGAATCAAGTCAATCCATCGACATAAAACAAATGCACTTGTCAGGAGGCAAACCGATCAATAAATTCATTTTTACTTTTAATTTTGAGTTAGAAATTTTGTTTTTAGATAATTTTGCACTAAAATAAAAATCGCATTGAAAGATGCTATCTTAAGATCTAATTAGACTTCATTTTTGAAGTTTTCAGATGAAGGACGTGCACTGATTGGAACGCAACCACATTTGGTGGTCCAAACGGCATGAATTTTCCCCTCCATCTTGGATTTAGAGTTTGCTCAGTACAAGAAAATTTCTAAGTTTGGGGTGGGGGTGGGTGGTACATACTTCACTTTCCACCTTCACCCATCTATTTCAGACTTAAGAATTTCATCATTGCATTTTAACCATAATTTTCAATTCTTTTAAAGTTTTCGAAGAAATTGAACAGATAGTGGATAAAGTTTTGACACCTATCATTTATCTTTCTATGCATTATGAATCATTACACCCTCCTTATTCGAAGAAGATTATCAAAAGGACCACCTTTTGAAACAAGCATTTTGATCAAAATCATCTTGTGAAACTTATGATTCCTAACATCATGATACTTATGCAAAAATGACAAGTGTCTGTCAAACTGATAGGGATCAAACACACCGTGCTTCCTAACTGACAAGTGGAACAATAACATGGAATCCCCACCGAATCCTCATCAAGTAATTATTTGAGCAGAATACGATAAAGAGAATGACCCGGTGCACATAATTGTAAATAAAGTTGCATATGGATATGAACTCTCTTCTGCACTTCTTCTATCATCTTTGTACCCCTCCATTCATCAAAAAGAAATAAAAATAGCCAAAATAGTGCCAAACCCTAATTTCAGGGTGGTACGCCACTTCCCTCTACATTCGATTCTTCCACACCCCTCGCAAATTAATAGGGGCGTACCACCAAGAAAAGATGCCAATGTGCACACAAAAAGAAAATGCAATCTCGAGTCGAATAGAGGAGAGATTTGCACAAACAATGCAATCAATGAAATTACAATCATAAAATAAAAATCTCGAGTCGATTAGAGGAGAGATTTATTTCTTCCTTCCATACCACCTTTCACTCTCTTTTCTACCTAAAGGCACAATGAATGCCTCCACTACCCTTAAAAACACCAGTGTCAAACCATATGCACACTTGTTCTGTGGGTATCTCTGGACTCTTACAAAACTCTTTGACATGCTTGTTGTTGGAAAAAGTGAGGAGGAAGTGATGTTGGAAAACAAACTCAAGAATGAAGATACGGTAAGATGTGTTCAGTGGTCTCAGGAGGTTGAGATACTTAGTCATAATGAGCAGAAAGAAAACAATCATGATGTGAAGATGAGGCAACCACATGAGTTGAAAGTATTTATTTGGCGACTGTTTCGGATTTTGTGTTACTCAAGGACAAGCAATGTTTAAGTTTGGGGTGTTCTGATGAATGCATATTCATCATGAAATTCAATCACCATCTTGGGCCTAATTCAACTCAATTCATTCGATTTCATCTCCTAAATATCACAATTTGCAAAATTGCTTAATTGGTTCAATCATCAAGATTATTAATTAAATTTATATTGATTTTATGCAGGACATGATGAGGTTCAACCATCAACTGAAACTGAGTTCACCCAAGATCCTCTCTACGATCTTGACCAAATGGTCTCGACCAATCAATCCAAATGGTCTTGACCTATCGGTCTCAAACCAAATGGTTTTCCCATTCGGTCTTGCCCCAAAACCGTGCATCTTCTGAGACTTCCGATCGAGAATCAACGGTACATATGTGTCCAACCATGCAGTTGTGCCCTAGAACTTGGAGCCATCAGTCTTAAGCCTTTAACAGTTTGTACCTCTACCCTTCTCATGGTTTCAAGACCGTGAGAAATCTCATAATCTCAAGACCGCGTGAGTGGCAGAGGAACTCAAAACTGTATGGGTCTGATCGGTCTTCCCCTTTCATTGTCTCCACCTACAATGTCGTCTTCATTCCTTGCGACCACCTGTAATGCCATATGCTCTTCGCGTTCCAGTCCGCCTGCTGCCTGCATCAACAACCACATCCCAGTCCTCCTACTTCCCTTCTTCTTCTTCCTTGGCTCCGATCTAAAACCCTAATCCACTACTACAGCAACACCATTCTCAAGGAGGGTTGACACACCTACATCATCACGATACCATTGCAGCACCTCTTCACCTCCGCCACACCTCTTGTTGCCTAACTCCTCAGCAACCCCGCGCTCCACCTGCAACCCTAAGCCCACCGCCATCGCTACCTCCAACTTGCAACTCCTCTCACGGCCCCCGCTCAACCTACTCCTCACTGGTCTTAAAACTATGAGGTAGGGATCAGTCTCCAAACCGAACGGAGGCTTCCAGTCTTAAGACCGTTAATCCCAAGGACCTATCAAGTAAGAGAAGCACAGACTGCAAAGAACCTGGCCCAGCAAGACCGTTTGGTCATTGATCGGTCTCCGAGACCATTTGGGAGCGTGATCTTTTGGATGATAGGGAGCCGAAGACTATTTGATGGAAACCGTTTGGATCGCTGGCTCAAGACCGATTGGATATCCTAAGGACTGAAGACCATTTGGAGGAAGAACTCCAAGACTGTTTGGTCATTAATCAGTCTGCATGACCGTTAGAGAAGATCTCCAAGACCGGTTAAGTTGAAGACCGTTTGGATATCTAAGCATTCCAAGACCATTTGGACTTATCAACTCAAAGACCATTTGGTCAGTACTAAATCAAGACCGGTTGGAGGCATTTTACTCCAAATCATTTAAGCCATGTAAAAGGTTCACAGCAAAAACGTGAGGTACCAGTCCAGTACCTATAAATAGGACCAGTAGGGTCCTCATTTGGGCATCGGGTCGGGGATGCCGATAGGCTGCCTGAACACAGGTCCAATCCAGATCATCACACATATTCACCTTCTGCTCCTGCTTTGATTGAGGAGACCGAGAAGAGAAGGAAGGAGGAGTGAGAAAAACTACCCGGTCTGTCTTCACATCCCTCGTTCCTCATCTAGATCTGCTCCGACACGACGTAGAGGACTGCATCATCTTCATCGAGCTGCAACTACCTTATGCATCATGCTCATGGTGAAATCTTCCCTCTCTCTTGTTCTTCCTTCTTCTCGTATCATGAGCGAGTAGTTCCTTTTTTCTGGGGTGCGGGGACTAGCCCTACTACCCATGCTTTCATGTCTTTTCATTTAACATTCCAAGGTAATGTATATAACTTTTCATTTCGTTGTTAATCGTTAATGTTTGTAGAATGGTTACCTGCTTGCTTTCATCTTGTTTTTACCTATATTTTGAGAACTTCTATACGTAGGGTAGAATGTCGATTAATGAGGTTGACTCCCAAACTAGAAATAGAATGGGATTCCTTGAGGTCGTAAGTGTATGATCCGTGAGGGGACGAGCCATCTAGCCTACGGTGACACTTTTGTGGCCTAAACATCCCTTAGGGAGGGCCACAGCCTTAGTTGGATTTTGTATCTTCTTTGTTAATCGTCGATGTTTGCTTGTAGATTAATCACCTACTTGCTTGTCGATTAGCATGGTTAACTCCTTGACGAGAACTTCTGATAGGATTCCTTGAAGTTGTAAGTGTATGATCCATGAGGGGATGAGCCATCTAGCCCACAATGACGCTTCTGTGTGCCTAATGCCTGTATATGGGGCCCACAACTTCATTTGGATTTCTATATCTTCAGAGCCATAGGTGCGTGATCCAGATGGTGACAAGACATCTGATACCTAAGGTGATGCTTACGCAAGCCTAACGCCCGTATGGGGGGTTTTGCAGCAGCTCCATTTGGATGGTTATATCTTGCTTGGATGTTTGATGGTAGGATGTGTTTGCATATGTAGTGGTGGTGAAACCTGAGACCATCCCAGTGATTCCATATCATTAATCTAGATCCAACTTTAATTCTGCTAATTAATTTCTTGCAATTAGTTTAATTAACCTCAACTCAACCAATCGTTCTAAATATTAGTCTTACTTGAGCTAGATTTGACTAACGAAGATTCTTAAAAATGTTGTCTCTTGGGATTCGATCCTCAATACTGCGATAAGACCCGTCTGCTTGCGGGTGGTATTATTGCACAAGATTTTGGTAAAGCTAGGGGATTTCAACCCTGAGTGAATTTGTTAGTGCGATAATATTCCATGTCATATCGGCCAACACCAAGGAGAAAGCAGCAGCAACAACTATATCAGCCACTTCTTCTCCTTCCTTTTTCTCATTTTCAGCCATCAAGGGAGAGAAAATGGCTAAGGGGCAAAGAGATCCTAAGATAAAACAGAGAGATATATAGAACAGGGTAAAGGGTAGGAACGAGCAAGGTGTCGTCCTCCCTAAGAACACTTGTCCATAGCCTTTGCCACCTTGCTAGCAACAAGCACCAAGTATCCATAAGGGGTGACACAGACAATGCTAGGTGGAGGGGTGTGTGTCGCCCAACATGGCAACCCGTCACACCCACCATCACCCTCTGGATGATATGCCTCCCTGGCCGACACACCATGGCTGACACAAGGCATCAAGCTCTCCCTTTCCCGACACACTGAAGCAAGAAGGAAGGGCTTCAAGCCCAACAACAAGTCCAAGCTTCACAAGCTTAAACGGGGCCCAAAACAACTCAAGAAAGGAGCCCATCTCATCCTCTCAACCCTAGAGGATGCAAGGAGAGATAAATACATCTCTCAAGGTGACAATCTTACACATGAACCCTAGAACTTGGGTAAATTGCAAGTTGCACCTCAACTTCTCAACAAAGCACAAACAAAACCTAATCACAACTTTAGGTGATTGGAAAACATCTAAACATCATGTTTATCCAAAGTAAATAGGGTAGCCCAAAATGGAGGTCAGGGTCCTTACAAGCCATAAACCTCTACAAAAGGATTTCATCCCCAAAATCCGAAGAGAAAAGCGAGGGATACTTCATCCTCATCTCTTCCTCGAGCTCCCACGTGGCTTCCTCAATGCCATGGTGATGCCAAAGAACCTTCACAAGAACCAGGTCCTTCCTCTTCAGCTTCTTCACTCTTTCGTCGATGATCAACACTGAACCTTCCTCGTAGGGCACATCTTCATCAAGCTCAACTTCAACTGGATGTATTATTGTCTTTGTGCTTGGATGACTTTTCTTCAACATACTGACATGGAACACGAGATGCAACTTGTGCAACTTTGGTGGTAGTTATATCTTGTAGGCTACCTTGCCAACACGTGCTATTACCAGATATGGCCCCATATACTTGGGAGCCAACTTGCCTTTCCGACCAAACCTCAGCACACCTTTCCATGGAGAGACTTTGAGATACACCTTGTCTCCCACCCGGAATTCTAGAGGTCATCGACGATTATCTGCATACGACTTCTGTCTATCCTGTGCCTCTTTCAACTGTTGATGTATCACCTTGATCTTTTTTGTTGTCTGTTGTACTAACTCAGGACCCAAAAGTTGATACTCGCCAGACTCATACCAACATAATGGAGATTTGCACTTCCTTCCATATAAAGCCTCATAAGGTGCCATGTCAATACTCTGTTGGTAACTGTTGTTGTAGGCGAACTCTATCAAACTGAGATGCACGTCCCAACTGCCTAGGAACTGCAAAACACAAGCTCAAAGAAGATCCTCCAAAGTCTGAATAGTCCTTTCAGACTGCCCATCTGTCCACGGGTGGAAAGTGGTACTGAACTTTAACTACATTCCCAACGCTCTGTGCAACTGTTCCAAAAAATGACTCATGAATTGAGGACCTCAGTTAGAGACTATTGTTACTGGCACACAGTGCAAATGCACTATCTCATCTACATACACCTGAGAAAGCTTCTCTGTTGTGTACGTTGTCTTTACCAGAATCAAATGAGCAGACTTTATCAACCTATCCACCATCACCCATATGGAATCATGATTTCTAGCTGTCCTTGGAAGACCAACTACGAAATCCATGGTTACATGATCCCATTTCCACTACGGTATTGGCATGGGTTGCAACGTACCTACCAGCTTCTGATGCTCAGTCTTAACCTGCTCGCATACAGCACACCTAGCCACAAATTTGGCCACATCTCTCTTCAAGCCAGGCCAACAATATAGGTCCTTTAGATTATGATATATCTTGGTGACACCTGGATGCATATCAAACATCAATGTGTGCACTTCCTTGAGCACTAACTTCCTCAGATCATCAACATTGGGAACCATCATCCTGTTATGATAACAAACTAGTCCATCCTCAGACTCATGGAAGCCATCACGCTTCTCACTGCCAAACTCTGATCTGATCAACTGGACTGTAGTATCTGCCTACTGTGCTTCTTTGATCTACTGCCTCAACATAGGCTTCAGTTGCATCTATGCCATCATTCCTGCCAACAAATAGACTTACAACTGTACATTTATCTACCGCAAAGAGACGAACATATCCCGCCTATGGCATATCAAAGAACTCAATTGTGCCTTCTTCGTAGGAAGAGAAGAAGACTTTCTGCTAAGCGCATCAGCTACCACATTCGCCTTACCAAGATGATACTCAATGGTGAAATCATAATCATTGATCAGCTCCATCCAGCGACGTTGTCGCATGTTCAGCTCACTGTACGAGAAGATATACTTCAGGTTCTTATGATCCGTAAAGATCTGACACACCTCCCCATAAAGATAGTGTCTCCAATTTTTTAATGCATGGACTACCACTGCTAGCTCCAAATCATGTTTCGGATAACTCTCCTCATGTATCTTAAGCTATCGTGAAGCAAAAGAAATCACATGATCTTCCTACATCAGCACACATCCCAAGCCCTTCTTGGAAGCATCACAGAACATAACATAACCTTTCCCAGGCTCTGGAAGCACCAACACTGGAGCACTAGTCAGCTTCTCCTTCAAGCTCTAAAAAGCTTGTTGACAACAATCATCCCAAACAAAAGGTACATCCTTCCTGGTCAACTTCATCAACAACAAAGTGATTATACTGAAGTCCTTTATAAACCTCTGGTAGTATCCTGCTAAACCCAGAAAACTACAAACTTCAGTCAGTGTCTTTGGTTTCTCCCACTCTACAACTGAATCCACCTTCTTGGGGTCCACTCTGACTCCTTCCACCGATATCACATGTCCCAAGAAAGTCACTTCCTTCAGCCAAAACTCACACTTGTTGAACATGTCATACAACTGGTGCTGGTGAAGGAGAGTCAATGCTTGTTGCAGATGTTGTTCATGCTTTTGACTGTCCCGACTATAGATCAAGATTTCATCTATGAAAACCACAACAAACTGATCTAAAAACGGATTGAACACCCTATTCATCAGGTCCATGAAAGCAGTAGGTGCATTGTCCAAACTCAAAGTGACCATACCTTGTCCTAAAAGCTAACTTTAGTATGTCATCCCCCTTGATTCTAAGTTGATGATATCGAGACTGCAAATCGATCTTCGAAAATACTGTAGTACCACACAACTATTCAAACAGGTCATCTATCCTCGGAAAAGGATACTTTTTTTATCATAACTTTGTTCAACTGTCGGTAAACGCATCGATCCGTCCTTCTTCATGAACAAAACTGGAGCACCCCACAACGATGTTCTCAGTCTGATGAAACCTTCATCCAACAACTCTTGTAACTGCTTCTTTAGTTCCTCCATCTCAGCTGGAGCCATCATGTACGGTGTCTGAGTAACTGGTTGTGTCCCTGGCACTAGATTGATCTCAAAATCAATCTCTCGAGGTGGGGGAACAACAAGAAACCCATCGGGAAACACATCCTCAAACTCTCTGACAACTATCACATCCTGAAGACTCGGACCTTTTACCTCGGTATCCACAACATGAGCCAAAAATGCTCTACAACCATGCCGCAACAACATTTCTACCACCATAGTTGATACCAAACACGTTGGAAGAATCTTCCTATCTCCCTGGAAGATCCACTTCTTCCCACCGTCAACAAACACCGCTTACTTGGAACCACAGTCCAACACAACCTTATACCTCTCTAAGGTATCCATCCCAAGGATAACATTGAATCCATGAATATCAAGTGGTAGGAGATCCACTTGTATGATGTGTCCTGAAAAAGATAGAATACAAGATGGACACACTTCTTGAATCATCGAGGAACCATCAAGAGGGGTTTCTAACAACAATCTATCTTTCTTACAACTAACAGGTAAAAGACAACTATCAAGCATACTACGAGTGATAAAAGAGTGCATAGCACTCGGGTCAACTAGAACAGATACAAAGTAAGAAGAAGACAAATCAGAATGAAACAACTCCATCTGACCTGCCACCACTCGTGGGTTGACTATTTCCTTCGGCTGTCTCATAGCATAGAATCGAGCCGTTGCTTATTGCCCACGTCCTCAGCTTCCTTGAGCAGATGATCCTTCTTGTGATGCTTGACCGCGTCCTCATCCTCTGGCACCACTAAACTGTTGTCTATCTGACCCTTGTTGACTCTGTTTTGGTTGTTGCGTCACTTCAACGTCTCTCCTTGGGCAATTCCACCTGATATGCCCGACCTATCCACAGAGAAAGTAGGATGGGTCTCTCGACTGTGACCTAGAAGGTCCTATCGCTGCCACTGAAGTTGTACTATAGGCTCTGGATGGAAAAAAACCACGCCCTTTTCCTTTACTTGGTGACCATTGAGATGGTGCACTAGATCTTTGCATCATAGAAGGTGCAGAAAACCTAATCTTCCTGTGGTTGTCAAACCTCTATTTTTGAAATTGAGCAAGCCATATCTTGGACATGGTCTCTCTCTTCTCCTTGACTGACCGTTCAATCTTTCGGACAGAATCCACAAACATGGCAAACCGCTCTCGGTTTTCTAAAGCAGTAGTAGGTGTCGACAACTCGGCACTCAAACCTTTCTCAAACCACCTGATCCTCTCGTCATCTGTCTCTGCCATGTGAGGACAAAACCTCAATAGCTACATAAACTTAGCCTCGTACTCGGTGATGTTCAATGAACCTTAGCGTAGATGCTCGAACTGGTTGATCTTCTCATCTAGGTAGGTCTTCGGGAAGTATCGATTCACAAACTCCTATCAGAAGACATCCCAACAGATCACCTCACCGAGTTGCTTCTCTTCCTCGATGGCCCACCAGTGGCCAACACTACCTTTCAGAAGGTAGGTGTGCTTGACTTTGTCTACTTTGGGGATGTCGAGAATCCAGAAGGCCTTCTCAAGACCTGTCAGCCACATATCAACATCTGCTAGATCAGTCGTTCCAGCATAATCTGAAGCTCTGACTCGACGAAGTCTCTCGAAGGTCTTCCCAATATCCGGAGATTCGCCATGGGGAGCATGTTCTCTTGGTGGAGGCACTGGAAATCTTTCCACCATGAGATTCATCATTGCCATTACATGTCCTATAAGGTGCTGGTAGACAGGATTCTCAAGAATGGCTGAGTCGATTTGGGGGACCTCAGGCACCCAATCTTCATGTGCCTGCATACTCACTCCATCAACTGATGCAGTGGCACTGCTCTTGGTAGCGTGTTCTTCATGACTTCCAGACATCTTTTAGCTTTATCTTTTGTTGGGGGCAGAAGGTTATTATGAGAAAATTTGGAAAAATCACAAGAACATACACAAAACCTAGTCCTAGATCCTTGTAGACTCAGCGAACCTAGAGCTCTGATACCAACCTAATATGTGACATCTGAATATCACACAGACAACAAAATGCCACGCGAAAATGTGCAAAAACCGTCATAAACATCATATTACCAAAAACACAGGTTAATTAAAATTGATTGTGGAAAGAAGATAAGAAAGGAACTATTACATCTAGATCCACATCCTGTAAGGAAACATGTTATATGAATATATGTAAACTTGATACATGTCCACATCTCATAGGATCTATCTGTCCCATAAGCACAAGAGTTCACCACATGTTAAAATACAGAATAGGCCACATCAGGCCCACATCATGATAAACAAGCTACATCAACTATACATTGTGAAACCTCGTCAAAACACCTCCAAGGACCTAAGAGTACAGGGACTCTACTATAAAACATCCAACAATAGCAGTAGCATATCCAACCTTGCTTTCTACTATTTTCTTGTTGCTCAACCGCAAACTCGCGACCACCACAACATCTAACATGATCACCTAAAAAGGTTTTAAACCAACGGGGTGAGACACACAGTCCCAGCGAAAAACATAACCCCCGCCAAAACTATAAAACCTCAAAGGAGAGCTAGAATAGATAAAACAGATAACTGATATATGCAGATCATATATGAGAATCATAGTGAGCATAACTACTTGTTATAACATCTTTCCAAGATATTCGAGAGGTATATAACCAGGTATTCCTTATGGAACATGATTGACAAGACAAGTTATATAAGAACTTATCATAAGATATGAGGAATGTGTAATTAACTGCAAGATATAACTAGGGCACCCATACAAACAAGGCCTCAACTAATGTTCTCTATTTTGCCCTAAGAAATATACTATATGACTGGATTACAATTTAGTATGCCCTGAGGAAGTGAGCTGTACCACTCAAATCCAACCTTTGGTTGCGAAGCCCAAAACTGGTGCCATACAAGGTCAATGGGAGAGCCAGACTCCATGACCACACCTCCTCGTGGTTAGTGCATGATATCCAAAGTAGGATCACAATCTCTTGCTTAAGTGGCCTCAGCCACATAGGGTCAGGCTACCCTCTGCCTAGCCCACCTTGGTACAGGTATCAACGCTAGAAAACCGAGCTACATGCCTGTTTACCTTGCTCCATTATCACTTATCCATGGGCCTATTCACCATTCTCTATCACATATCCTGAGCCATGGTCTTGTTCACCATGCTCTAACCACACTGAGCCACGAACCTGAAACTGTGCTCTAAACATGCACTACTACTTAGGACGTAGGCGCACCCTGCATATTCAATAATATGTGTTCCGGGTTAACCCGCAGGAGAACTCATTTCACCATCACCAAACTCCTGACGGCGATGGATCTATGTCCAGGGAAAACTACATGAAAAGTTCTTCTGTAGTTAATTAATGCATTTTAAGTGGATTGCAATATTCAACCAAGTTATGTAACATGCAACTATAACAAGAATGAATAAACATCAAACACATTAGCTTATGTTACTTTTTCACTAAGGCCTTCAGTACCTTCAACATCATCCTGATCCATCACAAGGACCCAACATTACATGTTACTACTTGGCCTCTTGCCAATCATCTAGATCCATCTCAAGGATCAATATCACAGGGAATGAATCCCATCATCAAGGCACACATTGCCATTCAATGGGTAACACCCATCATACATCTCTGGGTTCATCACAACTCTTGATATTCCACATCATATCATTATCATGCCATCATCATGGCCTCATCTTACTAATGTTACCTGCATGGTTAGTGAAATCACAAAGGAGCAATGATACTTGTACAAGTAACATTTACAACTCCTTACTTTATTATGAGAGTTAACTGTGACGTCCCCAGATTTTCTAAAACTTAATCTAATGTGTGACGTCCAAATTGAAACCCTCACCTCAGCAAGAATCCCAATTTAAACACCCCACACTAGACTAAAAGAGAGAAAATCAGAGGAAGTCGTAAGGAAACAATCAGTCAGTAGCACATTTACATGAACAATAATAAAACCAAACACATGTTCACCATTCAACATATAATTACAACATGAATTGTTACAACATTTGATATTACATATTGAACAGCAAACGTATACATATACATGTACTACCACTAAACTACAGGATCTTAAGACAACAAGTCCACCTGTACATCAACTCGCCACACAACTCTCAACTATCCTGGATCTTCAAGAGCATAACCACAACCTAAACAAAAAGATTACATGCGGTACACGTCAGCACAATATTCAAGAATATTGTACTGAGTACGCCTATGTGTCTTTTATATACCTCTCATCATATCTTGGCAATAAGATAAAACTAATGTACTTGGCAGTAACAGAAGAATATAAGAAAAGCATATACTTGCACAAAGATATTCATTAACACAAGAGAACACATATTTAAGCTTATTTCCATCATATATCTCGTGCATCTGCCCCTAGGGCTTTGATGTCTTTAGGCCTTGTCATATAAATCGTACATCTTCCCCTAGGGCTTTGATGTTACATCTTCCCCTAGGGCTTTGATGTTTGTCAATGCACTGTACTACCAAAGAGTTTAGTGCTATCATATGATGGAGTAGATATTTTATGTTTCATGTGTTCATAGACATATGTACGGAAAATCAAGCAACATATCATGCAAGAACAATCATATCATCCAATATCATATGACAAGTATTTTACTACACATATAACACAAGCATATTGTATAATAAGCCAAGTAAGAGGTAATGGCGTACCTTAGATCAAGATATCCTAATCACATATTCCTGATGTCAACTCTAATCTTGGTCAAACCCTGGTTAAGATAAGATCATGTACCATCGTCAAATTCTCATCATCATACATCTCATCTTAACCCTAGTCGTGTTCATTAGGATTTATCTTATATCATTAAGATATGCGCGTCATTACTTGTATTCCTTTCTTATAATTATCATACTGATGTCATTTTCTAGATTATGGTTCATTATCTGAACATTAGGTTCCATATCATTTTTATGCACATATTAACCTTATGTTACATCATTAACCTAAATTAGGGTTTTAATCCATGTATTAAGGGTCAACTTCATATAACATAGATTTCATGCATCATCATGATCTCATAATTAAACTGAGGTTCCATATGCTGATATGAGCTTACACTATAAATCTTATCAATTATTGATCATGTATGTATTAATTGCCTTTTATTTAGGGTCATTAGCCCTAGATAGAAATATAAAGCAAATTACATGATTTTGTGCATCAAAATGACCATATATGACATCATAAGCACTATAAACATTATTACAAACTTACTAACATTTTTCCATAATTTAATATCATCATTTGATATTTATTACTCATGGACTAAGAATTTTACAACTTACATTATATCACTAATATTAATGCATAAAAAGCCTGATCTTATGCTTCCATATTATTCTTCACATTTTTATGAACATTTTGGTATGTTATATGTGATTTTCTGATGCTCGAGCTAATTACTAGGAATTATGCAAGATCTGGACATTTCTGAGATATTTACCTTATTCAACGAATTAGCAGTCGCCACGTGGCATGTGAGAGGCGTAGCCCTTTGCTTGGCCTGCTTGAGCCGGGCGATCTACAAACTGGACCGGTCTGCATCTTTCTTTTCTGGTGGAGTTCTCATCCCAGTGGTTTCTCTGTGCGAGTCCTCCTCGCGATGCGAGCACTGCCAGAGTCCTGAGCGGGACTCCCATCTTCGGCGAGGCACCAACGCCACCATTGGATACCTCTCCAGTGAGTCATCCGAGCCTCAGTGGTCTTCCACCAACAACTCCGCCCGGATCCCTTTCCTTCCCTGGTCTCTATGGATAGCCGTCGGGGTGTCTTCCTCCATGAAGTCGTCGCCGCAGACTTCTTTTTGTGGAGTAAGATTGATGGTCAGGTATCCTCTCCTCCATCTCATTCTACATTAGTCTGTCTGTGTGTGTGGTTGGCGTTCCTATCTATGAGAATCACCACCATGCTCCAGCATCCACGACGTGCTACCTTCTCCCTGATCCAGCGCTGTGTGCACTCTGATCACGACACGAACTGCCGCTGATGCAAGGACGGCACTAAGGAAACATAGGCGCCCTCATATCTGATGGCTTCAGATAGACCTCCACAAATAGAAGGGTTCGTCTTCTTCCCCAAAGTTCCTCGTCCAAGAACTGTGTCAGCCTGCTGCATTCTTTCTCCTCTTGGATTTGGATGGCGACGACTCCTCTTCCAGTTCCTCTAGGAGCTTCGACGTTGGAAGTTTAATGGAGAACCAGCAAGGAACAGGGGCTCATTTTCACTTCACACTTCCGCTAACGCCATCTCCTACCTTTTTCCCGCACCACCTATAGACTGAGCGGAGAGGGGCAACTGGCGATGGGGGTTGGGTTTCAGTCTCCTTTCACGCCTACAACCTCAGTACTGGTTTGTCCAGTCTATCGTGATGTAGTGGGACAAACCCCATTTTATTATTCATTCTCAACCAATGTTCAGCGACGTGGATGGGGTAGTTTGATGGTGTGGTTATGACTTTCCAACATCGTGTGAACAAGAGATGAAGATAATGTTGTGGTCATCCATTCTTTCCATCTGACGACTACTACGATGCCGTGCTACATATCGTTGGCTTCTTCTCCATAGGGTGATGACCATTGGATTAGAGATCTAAGGCTGAATCTGCCCACGGAGACTCTACCCATACCAAGGGTGTGTGACGTATCACAGCCGATCAAACCCTTATCTCTTAATATAAAAGCTTACTCCATAATATTGCTAAACACATTAGTTGATAATATTCAAACCTAATTAACTTTCTCTAGGAACCTCATTTGATCATAAAGTTGAGACATTGCTTTATCATGAATCAAGCTATATCTCATCCAATTTTAGTTCCAAGACTCACTTATTTAACCATTGAATTAAGTACTTCAAAAGGCACAACATGGACGATCTTGGTCATGACACAAATATCATTTGGCATTTCAAGGTTCCAAAAGTTCAGTCCATCACATCCTACACACCTTAAAAGAAATTTTGTCCTCAAAATTAAGCCAAAATCCAGTCCATCACATCATATACGTATTAAAAGAAATTTCATCCTTGAAATTAAGACATCCTCTTACTTCAAGGAAAAACCAAGAGGTCTTCATCCATATCTAGGACACCACTCCAACTGTATCATATCAACAAACAAAAGACCCATAAACATATCCAAACCACTATTAGGAGGTTTTAAAACACCTAAGGTGAATCACCCCTTCATAAAAGTTTGAAACAAGGGTTTAGAAGCTTAGGTTATGTCATTACATATCTCATATGTTGGATTTGCATCCTTATCTTTGCCCATGAATTAGGGTTCCATCATCATATTACCATGTTCTAAAGGAGTTAACTAAGATTTGCTCATACATGAAGGTGTCATCAACATATTATTGAGCTAATTGTTAGAACATGTTCAACATTAACATATGCCTTTTTGGAGGGAGTTAACAATAATTAACCCGCATTATCCATCTAGATCATATCAAGGTCTTATAATCATTATGTTGTGCCAACTATTAAACTATATTTTTCATCTTTATTAAGCACTAAGATTAACACCTCATGTAATATGTTTCATTCATATGATCTTATTTCATTGCTCATAATAAATTGATACATTTATTAGTGATTTCATCACAAGATTAACCAACAATTTCGCATTAGCATCATTATTCACATATATATGGTTAACCATTTGTAATTTGATGTCAATTAAACCATCTCTAAGTTTCCATCATATCATGTCTATATATAACGTTTCGAAATTAGATCAGATCCTTACATATATTATATCATGGTTGTGCTAACAAACTTATACAAGTGACTTGTTAAACATATATCAAAATTTTATCTAGTCCAACTGAGGTTCTCTTGTCCCATATCATGAGGGTACTGTCAAGCTCAAACTCTTTGAGCTAACTCAACTCTATGAGTATCTCATAAACAAAAACTTTATCTTCCCTCTTTCATCTAGGGTTATCAGGTCTACCTCATTGACACTAGTTGATTACTTTACGAGCTCTAGCCATATAAGTACAAACCAAAACATGCTATGATATTCTCTTCAGAGGTCTCTACCCATGAAACATCTACTTCTCAACTCTCTTTCTCTTATATACACACCACTAGATTCCTATATGGGAACCACCAACCCGAGCATGAGGCTTTCAAAGAAACTAACACATAGTTACCTCCTCCAGGGTCTTGGGACTCTCCTCGCCCTCACCCAGATGGTAGGTACTTATATTCATGTTCAAGCCTCTCTCTATCTCTAGGGTTTGGCCCTCCCAAGGACATCTAGGGTTCAACAAACTATAGGAATCATGCATAGAGCAACACAACTCATTCACTCAGGAGTATTCTAGTTTAGGACATATCATATCACATATTTCTCGTATTTCTCATATCATGGAGTCTAGGTTCTCTGACCTTCTCCCTGTGGGTCTCGCTCTCTCTTGAGCTAACCCCAAAACTGGTCCTAACACTAGAGGTCCTCCTTCGTAAAAGAGATTGAGGCTCGTGCTGACTCACAACCTAGTCTTAACTTAAGATATCTTATCTCATAAAAGTCTAGTTACTTGCATCAAAAAAAACTTATCTCAAAACCTCAAATCTAAACTTAGATCCTCAAGGACAAACATAGATCATCATAAACTATATTTTATCATCTCTGTCAAACTTACATCATATCAACAAAACTTATTTCATTTATTCCATCTATCATATATTCCAACAAGGCTCTAGACATCTAATCTAGGATTACTCTCTCTTCTAGACTGATGTCATTCACTTTCACTAAGGTTGCATGACCACCTCCTACTCGTACATGTGTGGGGACACATTTTTGTAATACATATACATAATAAAATATTGTATAGTTTTTCTCCGATAAAACATATGTCAGAGAAAACTATCAAGGTTCGATCCGATTGGAATCAAAAACCAAATCCAGAAAACGAGTGCCCCACACATAGTAGAGAGTACAGTGTGATGAAAACTAAGGAAAGGGGTGAGAATATGGTGTAGACTATTGTAGCTACTCTAGACAACGAGCGCCATATGTCTATGGTTTCTCTTCCCTTGATGCACATGATTTCCAAATTGTGCAACATCCCATACCATTGTACTACAAAGAAAGAACGACATCTAAGGGCTTGCTACTCAACAAGCACCAGTCTAGACCTAGTTCTCAAACATCTAGGTGCTAACCTAGAGGCTAGGTCAGATCTAGTCTCTAAAAGACAACTAATCTAACCCTAAAGATTATTAAGGTTCAAGGTTCTTTAGTTTCAAGTTGCATAATGAGCAAATGTCAGGTTTTGCTATTGTTCATGCTCTGATACCACCTGTGACATCCCCGAATTTTCTACAACTTAATCTAATGTGTGACATCCAAATTGAAACCCTCACCTCAGTGAGAATCCCAATTTAAACACCCCACACTAGACTAAGAGAGAGAAAATCAGAG
This sequence comes from Alisma plantago-aquatica, assembly GCA_963693085.1. Lineage (NCBI taxonomy): Eukaryota > Viridiplantae > Streptophyta > Magnoliopsida > Alismatales > Alismataceae > Alisma > Alisma plantago-aquatica. The sequence continues at coordinate 1,777,534,726 of OY856409.1, forward strand.
CAAGTCGTAAGGAAACAATCAGTCAGTAGCACATGCACATGAACAATAATAAAACCACAACACATGTTCACCATTCAACATATAATTACAACATGAATTGTTACAACATTTGATATTACATATTGAACAGCAAACTTATACATATACATGTAACCACTAAACTACAGGATCTTAAGACAATAGGTCCACCTGTACATCAGCTCGCCACACAACTCTCAACTATCCTGGATCTTCAAGAGCATAACCACAACCTAAACAAAAAGATTACATGTGGTACACGTCAGCACAATATTCAAGAATATTGTACTGAGTACGCCTACGTGTCTTTTATATACCTCTCATCATATCTTGGCAATAAGATAAAACTAATGTACTTCACAGTAACAGAAGAATATAAGAAAAGTGTATGCTTCCACAAAGATATTCATTAACAAAAGAGAACACATATTTAAGCTTATTTCCATCATATATCTCATGCATCTGCCCCTAGGGCTTTGATGTCTTTAGGCGTTGTCATATAAATCGTACATCTGCCCCTAGGGCTTTCATGTTACATCTTCCCATAGGGCTTTGATTTTGTCAATGCACTGTACTACCAAAGAGTTTAGTGCTATCATATAATGGATCAGATATTTTATGTTTCATGTGTTCATAGACATAGGTACGGAAAATCAAGCAACATATCATGCAAGAACAATCATATCATCCAATATCATATGCCAAGTATTTTACTACACATATAACACAAGCATATTGTATAATAAGCCAAGTAAGAGGTAATGGCGTACCTTATGTCAAGATATCCTAATCACATATTCTTGATGTCAACTCTAATCTTGGTCAAACCCTGGTTAAGATAAGATCATGTACCATCGTCAGATTCTCATCATCATACATCTCATCTTAACCCTAGTCGTGTTCATTAGGATTTATCTTATCTCATTAGGATATGCACGTCATTACTTGTATTCCTTTCTTATAATTATCATACTGATGTCATTTTCCAGATTATGGTTCATTATCTGAACATTAGGTTCCATATCATTTTTATGCACATATTAACCTTAGGTTACATCATTAACCTAAATTAGGGTCTTAATCCATGTATTAAGGGTCAACTTCATATAACATAGATTTCGTGCATCATCATGATCTCATAATTAAAACTGAGGTTCCATATGATGATATTAGCTTACACTGTAAATCTTATCAATTATTGATCATGTATGTATTAATTGCCTTTTATTTAGGGTCATTAGCCCTAGATAGCAATATAAAGCAAATTACATGATTTTGTGCATCAACATGACCATATATGACATCATAAGCACTATAAACATTATTACAGACTTACTGACATTTTTTCATAATTTAATATCATCATTTGATATTTAGTACTCATGGACTAAGCATTTTACAACTTACATGATATCACTAATATTAATGCATAAAAAGCCTGATGTTATGCTTCCATATTATTCTTCACATTTTTCTAAACATTTTGGTATATTATAAGTGATTTTCTGATGCTCGAGCTAATTACTAGGAATTATGCAAGATCTGGACATTTCTGAGATGTTTACCTTGTTCAACGAATTAGCAGTCGCCACGTGGCGTGTGAGAGGCATAGCCCTTTGCTTGGCCTGCTTGAGTCGGGCGATCTACAAACTGCACCGGTCTGCGTCTTTCTTTTTTGGTCGCGTTCTCATCCCAGTGGTGTCTCTGCGCGAGTCCTCCTCGCGATGCGAGCACTGCCAGAGTCCCGAGTGGGACTCCCATCTTCGGCGAGGCACCAACGCCGCCATTGTATCCCTCTCCAGTGAGTCATCCGAGCCGAAGTGGTCTTCTACCAACAACTCCGCCCGGATCCCTTTCCTTCCCTGGTCTCTATGGATTGTCATCGGGGTGTCTTCCTCCATGAAGCCACCATCGCAGACTTCTTTCCGCGTAGTGAGATTGATGGTCAGGTATCCTCTCATCCATCTCGTTCTACATTAGTCTGTCTGTGTGCGTGGGTGTCATTCCTATCTATGAGAATCACCACCGCACTCCAACATCCATGGCGTGCTACCTTCTCCCTAATCCAGTGATGTGTGCGCTCTGATCACGACACGAACTGCCGCTGATGCAAGGACGGAACTGAGGAGCAATAGGCGCCCTCATATCTGATGGATTCGGATAGACCTCGACAAATAGAAGGGTTCGTCTTCTTCCCCAAAGTTCCTCATCCACGAACTGTGTCATCCTGCTGCATTCGTTCTTCTCTTGGATTTGGATGGCGACGAATCCTCTTCCGTTTCCTCTAGGAGCTTCGACGTTGCAGGTTTAATGGAGAACCAGCAAGGAACATGGGCTCATTTTCCCTTCACACTTCCGCTAACGCCATCTCCTACCTTTTTCCCGCACCACCTGTAGACTGAGCGGAGAGGGGAAACTAACGATGGGGGTTGGGTTTCAGTCTCCTTTCACGCCTACGACCTCAGTACTGGTTTGTCCAGTCCGTCGTAATGTAGTGGGACAAACCCCATTTTATGATTCACTCTCAACCCACGTTCAGCGACATGGATGGGGTAGTTTGATGGTGTGGTTACGACTTTCCAACATCGTGTGAATAAGAGATGAAGATAACGTTGTGGTCATCCATTCTTTCCATCTGAAGACCATTGTGATGTCGTGCTACATATTGTTGGCTTCTTCTCCATAGGGTGATTGTAACACCCCAATCTCAATTATGCAACATTTTCAATTATTTTAGTCCTTGCATGCTCTTTTCTAATTTAGATAATTGTTGAGGACTCAAATGCAATTTTACCATAATTAGTTTTGGAAAATCACTTATTGTGTTCAATTGCTCTATTATACTTGTTTTAATTAAAGAAAATCTTTTCATGTATATCTATGCCCTTCTTGTTGAAGAAAATGAGGATAAATGTTTTATGTCCAATTTTCTCTCTCTTATGATAATTAGTGATTTACTTGTTTAATTATTTGCTTAATGACCTCCATATTGTTAATTGAAATTAAATAAGGTTGAATGCACGTTTTCATGTTTTTCAATTCTTATTTGAGAGATTAATAGCTTATTATGCATTAATCATGGCCATTTAAGTATACATGAGGGTTTTGCTATTCTTAGGTCTAAATGGGTACAAAAACGAAATCTAACTCCACAGGAATATTCTAGACACTCTAGTGAACCAATGGTCAAAATTTGAATGCATTTGACCCATGTTTGACCCCTCAATTAAATTGAGAGAGATTTGAATATTATTTGATTTAGATTTTAATTCAATTTCATTTATGCATCCGATTTAAGGCAAAGTTCCAGTTTTATTCAGTGTCACGCGTTACTTCTCTATTTCTATTTGGCGCGCGTAATAGCAGCCGTTGGATCAGGATCCAACGGCGCTCGCCTTTTCTTCCTCCTCCGCTTTTCTCGCGAACTGAGGCCGTTTCACAGGCCGTTTTTCTCCAACTCGGTTCTCACTCCACCATGCATCACTGCTCACGATTCTTTCACCAGGTAAACGGCGAGATCAATCCGATCTGTTTGAGCCCTAACTTGTGCGCTCTCGTGCCCTATAGAAGAAACGCCCAAAGTAGGGCTCGCTGCCTTTTTTTACAGACGACCTCCTAGCCTTCTCCGCCGCCACCCAAACGCTCCGAGAGCATCACCGGCTCCCGAGAGATTCTCCTCGCCGCTCAATTTCACCGTCTATTCCCTTAGGTGCCCCGGCCTACTCCTCCTTGCTGCTTCGGTGACCCAAGCTTCGCCCCAGCTCCCTACGTCATCTCCGATCAATTGTACCTCCGGTGAGCATCTATGCGACCTCTCCTGCGTACCCGCATCCATAGTTTGCCGTGTAGGTCCTCGAATCATTGTGTCCTTGAGACCGGGTCTCGGACCCCACTGGCACTAGTCGTCGTGGCTCCACAGGGCCTCCCCGACAGCGGAATTTGTTCTTTCGGCCTCGGTTTACCTTCACGAACATGCTCGGGACTTCGTCTGATGGGTTTCTAGTCGCGATCAGTGGCTTCGGCCTTGGCTCCTTCTTCTCTGTTTCCCGCCGCAATACTCTGTCCTCTGGACACAAAGGTTCTCTTGTCCTCTTCGACCCCAAAAACAACTCCACAGGTCCGGCCTTGGGCCCGGGTATGTATGTGGCCATCTACGGTTGCCTCTCGGTCAGGTTCCGGTTGTTATCTTTCCCCGACTTGTTTTCCCTGTCTTCAGTTCCAACCATGGCCAGAACCAGTTTCTGAGCTCCTAGGCTCTCCCGGCCCCGAACTTAGGCTCTCTGAGCTCGCCTTCTCATCACGAACTCAACCGATGTGTCTCCTTCTCTCGGGTAGCAGCAAGCCAGGGTCCTTTCCCATGGCTGAGAAGCTCGCCCGTGGCGCTGGAGCCATGGCTCGCGCGGTGTGAGCAAGGATCAATCCCAGTTGGGAAATGACCAAGAGGGCCATCCGTTCCTTTTCGACATTTTTTTTCGCTTGTAGGGGTATTTTTGGGATTTTGCTGATCCTCCCTTCTTTGATCGTGAGTTCTCAGAGGCAATCCGTGCTGCTGAGTTGGCCAAACAGGATTGGTCCAACTCATCGCGGGCCCGATAGCTGTTAAATATGCCACGTGGATTTTTCTCGATTGGCTATTGGTTTAATCTTGAGAAATTCGTAGCAAATCGCCTGATTATCGGAAAAATACGCAAAAATACATTTTGGAAAGGATTTTGATGAGGAATCTGATTTTCTGGTTTTTATCGACTGATTCTACTATTTTAACATGTCAAATTTTATATGAGCAAATTAGGGTTTAATGATGTATGATGAAGGATAATTATGTTAATTTCAGGTGTTTTAGGGAATCCAATCAGTCAAACCAAGTTTGACTTAAGGTGATTTAGTTCAAGGTAAGCGGGCCATGCCTTTGGCATAGTAAATTTGAATTATTGAATGATTATGATATATTATGCATTTTTATGATGAAATCTTGAAAAGTACATGTTTTTCCTCAATATACATGATTATTGGATGTTGGTTGTTATAAGCTAAGTCTAAGAGTAGAAATACCATTAGATTATGGTTTATGATTAAGATATAAGAAATTAATATTAAGAGGGAATAAGTTTCCCAATCATGCTTAAGAGGGAGAAATCCCATTATGTTTCATGGGGAGAAATCCCATTATGTTCAAGAGGGAGAAATCCCAATTAAGATCAAGTTTAGGTTATTAAGAAGAAAAGTCAAGTTTAAGAAAGATCATGAATAATAGAAATTTATTCAGATTTATATGCACCTTGTTATGGGCTTTCCGAGCAATTATGGGCTTTCCGAGCATTCATGGGCTCCTTATGGGGCATTAAGAGAGGAGCATATTTTTCTAGTAAATTTCTTTATGTGAAAGACAATAAGAAATGATTCATGATAAATGCATGTTCATAATTATGTTAAGTCACTTGTATATTTATTTTTATGTCTTATAATATGCCAATGCCGCTTACTCACTGTGTTTGTTTTCCTTTGCATGGCTGGGGACGAGATGTCCGCAGGAGTTGGAGCCAAGGAGAAGGAAACATCTTGAGAGTACCAAGGACCCAGAGATCCAAAGAGTTGTTGCCTGGTGGGACGTCCATCTATGGAGATCCTATCATTATCTAGTTTATGTTTAATATATTTTGGGAAACTGATGTAGCTTTTATACCAAGAACTTATGTATGAATCTACGTTTTCATAAAGCCAAGTGTTATTTGTTTCTTGTTATGAGATCATGTATGTAACATTTCCTCCCAAATATGCCAAGTACCCCACATTATGGATAATGTTGGGGATTAGGCTGTGCTTCCTCTGGTTACGTAAGAAACCCTAGGGAGGGGTGTTACATTAATGGTATCAGAGCAAGGAATAGATGGCCACTAAGGCAACAATAAAGATTCATGCAAGTCACCCTAGGATGAAGAAATAGAAGTGGAAAACATGATTATGTATCCTAGTATGTCTAGAGAACCCTAAAGATGACTAGAGCCCTCATCTCAGTAGAGAAGTACATGTTAGCATGCTTAGGTAGTTGAAACCAAACCCTAGATGATGACATGTTTCTCCTTGTCTCAATGGTAAGGGCCATCCAATTGAGATTTGAGGAAAATGCCATTTAATGTGACTTTTTATGTGTCTTACCTTCATAATTGTATGTGTGGTATGGGACACATGTGCACATAAGTTGGTGAGATGTAGCATAAAAAGATCCAACATTTCTAAAATATGTGCTTGATCACCACATATAAAGAGATGAAGGATATATGACCTAATGTTAGTCAACTATGAAGATGTAGCCATGATAAGTGAGAGATAGATTCCCAAAGTATAATGAGTTAGGTGTAAAGATAAGGAGTAAGTATGAGACTTAGGAAGGGTAGTTAAGTAATTTTTGTTGAATAATTATGCTTTGTTTTAATATGCCTCTTTCTAAAATGAAAATTTGTATGGAAAATTTGCAAGTTTATGTGAAACCCTTAAGGTGGGTAGAGACCCTAGGAAATTTCGAGGACGAAATTTATTTAAGGTGGGTAGTATTGTAACACCCCAATCTCAATTATGCAACATTTTCAATTATTTTAGTCCTTGCATGCTCTTTTCTAATTTAGATAATTGTTGAGGACTCAAATGCAATTTTACCATAATTAGTTTTGGAAAATCACTTATTGTGTTCAATTGCTCTATTATACTTGTTTTAATTAAAGAAAATCTTTTCATGTATATCTATGCCCTTCTTGTTGAAGAAAATGAGGATAAATGTTTTATGTCCAATTTTCTCTCTCTTATGATAATTAGTGATTTACTTGTTTAATTATTTGCTTAATGACCTCCATATTGTTAATTGAAATTAAATAAGGTTGAATGCACGTTTTCATGTTTTTCAATTCTTATTTGAGAGATTAATAGCTTATTATGCATTAATCATGGCCATTTAAGTATACATGAGGGTTTTGCTATTCTTAGGTCTAAATGGGTACAAAAACGAAATCTAACTCCACAGGAATATTCTAGACACTCTAGTGAACCAATGGTCAAAATTTGAATGCATTTGACCCATGTTTGACCCCTCAATTAAATTGAGAGAGATTTGAATATTATTTGATTTAGATTTTAATTCAATTTCATTTATGCATCCGATTTAAGGCAAAGTTCCAGTTTTATTCAGTGTCACGCGTTACTTCTCTATTTCTGTTTGGCGCGCGTAATAGCAGCCGTTGGATCAGGATCCAACGGCGCTCGCCTTTTCTTCCTCCTCCGCTTTTCTCGCGAACTGAGGCCGTTTCACAGGCCGTTTTTCTCCAACTCGGTTCTCACTCCACCATGCATCACTGCTCATGATTCTTTCACCAGGTAAACGGCGAGATCAATCCGATCTGTTTGAGCCCTAACTTGTGCGCTCTCGTGCCCTATAGAAGAAACGCCCAAAGTAGGGCTCGCTGCCTTTTTTTACAGACGACCTCCTAGCCTTCTCCGCCGCCACCCAAACGCTCCGAGAGCATCACCGGCTCCCGAGAGATTCTCCTCGCCGCTCAATTTCACCGTCTATTCCCTTAGGTGCCCCGGCCTACTCCTCCTTGCTGCTTTGGTGACCCAAGCTTCGCCCCAGCTCCCTACGTCATCTCCGATCAATTGTACCTCCGGTGAGCATCTATGCGACCTCTCCTGCGTACCCGCATCCATAGTTTGCCGTGTAGGTCCTCGAATCATTGTGTCCTTGAGACCGGGTCTCGGACCCCACTGGCACTAGTCGTCGTGGCTCCACAGGGCCTCCCCGACAGCGGAATTTGTTCTTTCGGCCTCGGTTTACCTTCACGAACATGCTCGGGACTTCGTCTGATGGGTTTCTAGTCGCGATCAGTGGCTTCGGCCTTGGCTCCTTCTTCTCTGTTTCCCGCCGCAATACTCTGTCCTCTGGACACAAAGGTTCTCCTGTCCTCTTCGACCCCAAAAACAACTCCACAGGTCCGGCCTTGGGCCCGGGTATGTATGTGGCCATCTACGGTTGCCTCTCGTTCAGGTTCCGGTTGTTATCTTTCCCCGACTTGTTTTCCCTGTCTTCAGTTCCAACCATGGCCAGAACCAGTTTCTGAGCTCCTAGGCTCTCCCGGCCCCGAACTTAGGCTCTCTGAGCTCGCCTTCTCATCACGAACTCAACCGATGTGTCTCCTTCTCTCGGGTAGCAGCAAGCCAGGGTCCTTTCCCATGGCTGAGAAGCTCGCCCGTGGCGCTGGAGCCATGGCTCGCGCGGTGTGAGCAAGGATCAATCCCAGTTGGGAAATGACCAAGAGGGCCATCCGTTCCTTTTCGACATTTTTTTTCGCTTGTAGGGGTATTTTTGGGATTTTGCTGATCCTCCCTTCTTTGATCGTGAGTTCTCAGAGGCAATCCGTGCTGCTGAGTTGGCCAAACAGGATTGGTCCAACTCATCGCGGGCCCGATAGTTGTTAAATATGCCACGTGGATTTTTCTCGATTGGCTATTGGTTTAATCTTGAGAAATTCGTAGCAAATCGCCTGATTATCAGAAAAATACGCAAAAATACATTTTGGAAAGGATTTTGATGAGGAATCTGATTTTCTGGTTTTTATCGACTGATTCTACTATTTTAACATGTCAAATTTTATATGAGCAAATTAGGGTTTAATGATGTATGATGAAGGATAATTATGTTAATTTCAGGTGTTTTAGGGAATCCAATCAGTCAAACCAAGTTTGACTTAAGGTGATTTAGTTCAAGGTAAGCGGGCCATGCCTTTGGCATAGTAAATTTGAATTATTGAATGATTATGATATATTATGCATTTTTATGATGAAATCTTGAAAAGTACATGTTTTTCCTCAATATACATGATTATTGGATGTTGGTTGTTATAAGCTAAGTCTAAGAGTAGAAATACCATTAGATTATGGTTTATGATTAAGATATAAGAAATTAATATTAAGAGGGAATAAGTTTCCCAATCATGCTTAAGAGGGAGAAATCCCATTATGTTTCATGGGGAGAAATCCCATTATGTTCAAGAGGGAGAAATCCCAATTAAGATCAAGTTTAGGTTATTAAGAAGAAAAGTCAAGTTTAAGAAAGATCATGAATAATAGAAATTTATTCAGATTTATATGCACCTTGTTATGGGCTTTCCGAGCAATTATGGGCTTTCCGAGCATTCATGGGCTCCTTATGGGGCATTAAGAGAGGAGCATATTTTTCTAGTAAATTTCTTTATGTGAAAGACAATAAGAAATGATTCATGATAAATGCATGTTCATAATTATGTTAAGTCACTTGTATATTTATTTTTATGTCTTATAATATGCCAATGCCGCTTACTCACTGTGTTTGTTTTCCTTTGCATGGCTGGGGACGAGATGTCCGCAGGAGTTGGAGCCAAGGAGAAGGAAACATCTTGAGAGTACCAAGGACCCAGAGATCCAAAGAGTTGTTGCCTGGTGGGACGTCCATCTATGGAGATCCTATCATTATCTAGTTTATGTTTAATATATTTTGGGAAACTGATGTAGCTTTTATACCAAGAACTTATGTATGAATCTACGTTTTCATAAAGCCAAGTGTTATTTGTTTCTTGTTATGAGATCATGTATGTAACATTTCCTCCCAAATATGCCAAGTACCCCACATTATGGATAATGTTGGGGATTAGGCTGTGCTTCCTCTGGTTACGTAAGAAACCCTAGGGAGGGGTGTTACAGTGATGACCATTGGATTAGAGATCTAGGGCTGAATCTGCCCACGGAGACTACCCATACCAAGGGCGTGTGATGTATCACAGCCGATCAAACCCTTATCTCTTAATATAAAAGCTTGCTCCATAATATTGCTAAACACATTATTTGATAATATTCAAACCTAATTAACTTTCTCTAGGAACCTCATTTGATCATAAAGTTGAGACATTGCTTTATCACGAATCAAGCTATATCTCATCCAATTTTAGTTCCAAGACTCACTTATTTAACCATTGAATTAAGTACTTCAAAAGGCACAACATGGATGATCTTGGTCATGACACAAATATCATTTGGCATTTCAAGGTTCCAAAAGTTCAGTCCATCACATCCTACACACCTTAAAAGAAATTTTGTCCTCAAAATTAAGCCAAAATCCAGTCCATCACGTCATATACGTATTAAAAGAAATTTCGTCCTCAAAATTCAGACATCCTCTTACTTCAAGGAAAAACCACGAGGTCTTCATCCATATCTAGGACACCACTCCAGTTGTATCATATCAACATACAAAAGACTCATAAACATATCCAAACCACTATTACGAGGTTTTAAAACACCTAAGGTGAATCACCCCTTCATAAAAGATTGAAACAAGGGTTTATAAGCTTAGGTTATGTCATTACATATCTCATATGTTAGATTTGCATCCTTATCTTTTCCCATGAATTAGGGTTCCGTCATCATATTACCATGTTCTAAAGAAGTTAACTAAGATTTACTCATACATCAAGGTGTCATCAACATAGTATTGAGCAAATTGTTAGAACATGCTCAACATTAACATATGCCTTTTTGGAGGGAGTTAACAATAATTAACCCACATTATCCATCTAGATCATATCAAGGTCTTATAATCATTATGTTGTACCAACTATCAAACTATATTTTTCATCTTTATTAAGCACTAAGATTAACACCTCATGTAATATGTTTCATTCATATGATATTATTTCATTTCTCATAATAAATTGATACATTTATTAGTGATTTCATCACAAGATTAACCAACAATTTCGCATTAGCATCATTATTCACATATATATGGTTAACCGTTAATAATTTGATGTCAATTAAACCATCTCTAGGTTTCCATCATATCATGTCTATATATAACGTTTCAAAATTAGATCACATCCTTACATATATTATATCATGGTTGTGCTAACAAACTTATACAAGTGACTTGTTAAACATATATCAAAACGTTATCTAGTCCAACTGATGTTCTCTTGTCCCATATCATGAGGGTATTGTCATGCTCAAACTCTTTGGGCTAACTCAACTCTATGAGTATCTCATAAACAAAAACATTATCTTCCCTCTTTCATCTAGGGTTACCAAGTCTACCTCATTGACACTATTTGATTACTTTATGAGCTCTAGCCATATAAGTACAAACCAAAACATGCTATGATATTCTCTTCATAGGTCTCTACCCATGAAACATCTACTTCTCCACTCTCTTTCTCTTATATACACACCACTAGATTCCTATATGGGAACCACCAACCCGAGCATGAGGCTTTCAAAGAAACTAACACATAGTTACCTCCTCCAGGGTCTTGGGACTCTCCTCGCCATCACCCAGATGGTAGGTACTTATATTCATGTTCGAGCCTCTCTCTATCTCTAGGGTTTGGCCCTCCCAAGGACATCTAGGGTTCAACAAACTATAGGAATCATGAATAGAGCAACACAACTCATTCACTAAGGAGTATTCTAGTTTAGGACATCATATCATATATTTCTCATATTTCTCATATCATGGAGTCTAGGTTCTCTAACCTTCTCCCTATGGGTCTCGCTCTCTCTTGAGCTAACCCCAAAACTGGTCCTAACACTAGAGGTCCTCCTTCGTAAAAGAGTTTGAGGTTCATGCTGACTCACAACCTAGTCTTAACTTAAGATATCTTATCTCATAAAAGTCTAGTTACTTGCATAAAAAAAAACTTATCTCAAAACCTCAAATCTAAACTTAGGTCCTCAAGGACAAACATAGATCATCATAAACTATATTTTATCATCTTTGTCAAACTTACATCATATCAACAAAACTTATTTCATCTATTCCATCTATCATATATTCCAACAAGACTCTAGACATCTAATCTAGGATTACTTTCTCTTCTAGACTGATGTCATTCACTTTCATAAAGGTTGCCTGACCACCTCCTACTCGTACATGTGTGGGGACACATTTTTGTAATACATATACATAATAAAATATACATATACATAATAAAATATTGTATAGTTTTTCTCCGATAAAACATACGTTAGAGAAAACTATCATGGTTCGATCCGATTGGAATCAAAAACCAAATCCAGAAAATGAGTGCCCCACACATAGTAGAGAGTACAGTGTCATGAAAACTAAGGAAAGGGGTGAGAACATGGTGTAGACTAGTATAGCTACTCTATACAATGAGTGCCATATGTCTAGGGTTTCTCTTCCCTTGATGCACGTCATTTCCAAATAGTGCAACGTCCCATACCATTGTACTACAAAGAAAGAACGACATCTAAGGGCTTGCTACTCAACAAGCACCAGTCTAGACCTAGTTCTCAGACATATAGGTGCTAACCTAGAGGCTAGGTCATATCTAGTCTCTAAAAGACAACTAATCTAACCCTAAAGATTATTAAGGTTTAAGGTTCTTTAGATTCAAGTTGCATAATGAGCAAATGTCAGGTTTTGCTATTGTTCATGCTGTGATACCATCTGTGACGTCCCCAGATTTTCTAAAACTTAATCTAATGTGTGACGTCCAAATTGAAACCCTCACCTCAGTGAGCATCCCAATTTAAACACCCCACACTAGACTAAGAGAGAGAAAATCAAAGCAAGTCGTAAGGAAACAATCAGTTAGTAGCACATGCACATGAACAATAATAAAACCGCAACACATGTTCACCATTCAACATATAATTACAACATGAATTGTTACAACATTTGATATTACATATTAAACAGCAAACTTATACATATACATGTACTACCACTAAACTACAGGATCTTAAGACAACAGATCCACCTGTACATCAGCTCGCCACACAACTCTCAACTATCATGGATCTTCAAGAGCATAACCACAACCTAAACAAAAATATTACATGCGGTACATGTCAGCACAATATTCAAGAATATTGTATTGAGTACGCCTATGTGTCTTTTATATACCTCTCATCATATCTTGGCAATAAGATAAAACTAATGTACTTGGCAGTAACAGAAGAATATAAGAAAAGTGTATACTTGCACAAAGATATTCTTTAACAAAAGAGAACACATATTTAAGCTTATTTCCATCATATATCTCGTGCATCTGCCCCTAGGGCTTTGATGTCTTTAGGCCTTGTCATATAAATCATACATCTGCCCCTAGGGCTTTGATGTTTGTCAATGCACTGTACTACCAAAGAGTTTAGTGCTATCATATTATGGATCATATATTTTATGTTTCATGTGTTCATAGACATAGGTACGGAAAATCAAGCAACATATCATGCAAGAACAATCATATCATCCAATATCATATGCCAAGTATTTTACTACACATATAACACAAGCATATTGTATAATAAGCCAAGTAAGAGGTAATAGCGTACCTTAGATCAAGATATCCTAATCACATATTCCTGATGTCAACTCTAATCATAGTCAAACCCTAGTTAAGATGAGATCATGTACCATCGTCAGATTCTCATCATCATACATCTCATCTTAACCCTAGTCGTGTTCATTAGGATTTATCTTATCTCATTAGGATATGTGCGTCATTACTTGTATTCCTTTCTTATAATTATCATACTGATGTCATTTTCCAGATTATGGTTCATTATCTGAACATTAGGTTCCATATCATTTTTATGCACATATTAACCTTAGGTTACATCATTAACCTAAATTAGGGTTTTAATCCATGTATTAAGGGTCAACTTCATATAACATAGATTTCATGCATCATCATGATCTCATAATTAAAACTGAGGTTGCATATGCTGATATGAGCTTACACTGTAAATCTTATCAATTATTGATCATGTATGTATTAATTGCCTTTTATTTAGGGTTATTAGCCCTAGATAGCAATATAAAGCAAATTACATGATTCTGTGCATCAGCATGACCATATATGACATCATAAGCACTATAAACATTATTACAGACTTACAGACATTTTTCCATAATTTAATATCATCATTTGATATTTATTACTCATGGACTAAGCATTTTACAACTTACATGATATCACTAATATTAATGCATAAAAAGCCTAATGTTATGCTTCCATATTATTCTTCGCATTTTTCTAAACATTTTGGTATATTATATGTGATTTTATTATGCTCGAGCTAATTACTAGGAATTATGCAAGATCTGGACATTTCTGAGATATTTACCTTGTTCAACGAATTAGCAGTCGCCATGTGGCGTGTGAGAGGCGTAGCCCTTTGCTTGGCCTGCTTGAGCCGGGTGATCTACAAACTGGACCGGTCTGTGTCTGTCTTTTCTAGTCGCGTTCTCATCCCAGTGGTGTCTTTACGCGAGTCCTCCTCGCGATGCGAGCACTACCAGAGTCCCGAGCGGGACTCCCATCTTCGGCGAGGCACCAACGCCGCCATTGGATCCCTCTCTAGTGAGTCATCTGAGCCGCAGTGGTCTTCCACCAACAACTCCGCCTGGATCCCTTTCCTTCCCTAGTCTCTACGGATAGCCGTCGGGGTGTCTTCCTCCATGAAGCCGCCACCGCAGACTTCTTTCCGCGGAGTGAGATTGATGGTGAGGTATCCTCTCCTCCATCTCGTTCTACATTAGTATGTATGTGTGTGTGGGTGTCGTTCCTATCTATGAGAATCACCACCACGCTCCAGCATCCACGACGTGCTACCTTCTCCCTAATCCAGCGTTGTGTGCGCTTTGATCACGACACGAACTGCCGCTGATGCAAGGACGGCACTGAGGAGCAATAGGCGCCCTCATATTTGATGGCTTCAGATAGACCTCCACAAATAGAAGGGTTCGTCTTCTTCCCCAAAGTTCCTCATCCACGAACTACGTCAGCCTGCTACATTCTTTCTCCTCTTGGATTTGGATGGTGATGACTCCTCTTCGAGTTCCTCTAGGAGCTTCGACGTTGCAGGTTTAATGGAGAACCAGCAAGGAACAGGAGCTCATTTTCCCTTCACACTACCGCTAACACCATCTCCTACCTTTTTCCCGCACCACCTGTAGACTAAGCGGAGAGGGGAAACTGGCAATGGGTGTTGGGTTTCAGTCTCCTTTCATGCCTACAACCTCAGTATATGTCGTGATGTAGTGGGACAAACCCCATTTTATGATTCACTCTCAACCCACGTTCAGCGATGTGGATGGGGTAGTTTGATGGTGTGGTTACGACTTTCCAACATCGTGTGAACAAGAGATGAAGATAACGTTGTGGTCATCCATTCTTTCCATCTGACGACCACTGCGATGTCGTACTACATATCGTTGGCTTCTTCTCCATAGGGTGATGACCATTGGATTAGAGATCTAGGGTTGAATCAGCCCACAGAGACTCTACCCATACCAAGGGCGTGTGACGTATCATAGCCGATCAAACCCTTATCTCTTAATATAAAAGATTGCTCCATAATATTTCTAAACACATTATTTGATGATATTCAAACCTAATTAACTTTCTCTAGGAACCTCATTTGATCATAAAGTTGAGACATTGCTTTATCACAAATCAAGCTATATCTCATCCAATTTTAGTTCCAAGACTCACTTGTTTAACCATTGAATTAAGTACTTCAAAAGGCACAACATGGACGATCTTGGTCATGACACAAATATCATTTGACATTTCTAGGTTCCAAAAGTTCAGTACATCACATCCTACACACCTTAAAAGAAATTTTGCCCTCAAAATTAAGCCAAAATCCAGTCCATCACATTAACCATGCAACATGGATGAGTGTATCAAAGCATAGCATTCTTATATATATATCAAGCGTAACAGCCGCATATACTAAAGCATAACAAGCATTAAGGTTACCAACTAAACACAAGATACAACCCTCACTATAGGTGTATTAGGTAAGGGAGAACCCTCAGCAAAGGTATACCACAACCCTTGCTAAAACTACGGCGTCTCTCACCAAAGAGTGTGACACCTAGCACTATATCAATTAAGCATGTAACACTTCACCACCTGTTGTATCATCCAACACCCCTCTAGGGCTACAGCCATATCAGCCAACCAACTAAAGGTAAAACCCTAAAGGCATATCGTGCAACTAGGGTAGGACAACCCTCTATCGGCCAAGCCAACCACTATGTCGCCCAACACCATAGGCTCACCTCTCAAGACCAAGGAAAGAGAAAGGGTATTGCCTCACAGGAACACTACACACACATTTGAACTAAGGAACCCTAATCTCACCTCTCAACTTAAAGCGAGATAGGGGTTTTGCTCAAGATCCCTTAACCCAAAGGGTAGGCTGACACAAAGGGAAACCAACACACCACATATCATCCAACATGATCTAGGGCACATAACGGGAAGCAACATAACCGACTAAAACAAGAAGCATTACTAAAAAGATATGCAAGGTCAATCAAGATAGCATAGTAATGCAACATGAAATGAAGGTAATATAGCTAGGGTAGGAGTTATGTAACCCACCTTAAGCACAAATCCAAGCTCCAAGCTTCGACCACCAACAAGAGAAGAAAAGTAGCAAGATGTATCGGCCAACACCAAGGAGAAAGCAGTAGTAGCAGCTATATCGGCCACTTCTTCTCCTTTTTTCTTCTCGTTTTCAGCCAGCAAGGGAGAGCAAACGGATAAGGGGCAAAGAGACCCCAAGAAAGAGAAAAGAGAGAGATATATATAAGAGGGTAAAGGGTAGGAACAAACAAGGTGTCATTCTCCCTAAGAACACTTGTCCATAGCCTTTGCCACCTTGCTAGCAACAAGCACCAAGTGTCCATAAGGGGTGACACAAATGATGCTAGGTGGATGGGTGTGTGTCTCCCAACATGGCAACCTGTCACACCCACCATCATCCTCTGGCTGATACGCCTCCTTGGCTGACACACCATGGCCGACACAAGGCATCAAGCTCTCCCTTGCCTGACACACTCAAGCAACGAGGAAGGGCTTCAAGCCCAACAACAAGCCCAAGCTTCACAAGCTTAAACGGGGCCCAAAACAACTCAAGCAAGGAACCCAACTCATCCTCTCAACCCTAGAGGATGCAAGGAGAGAGAAATACATCTCTCAAGGTGACAATCTTGCACACAAACACTAGAACTTGGGTAAATTGCAAGTTACACCTCAACCCTTCAACAAAGCACAAACAAACCCTAATCACAACTTCAGGTGATTAGCAAACATCTAAACATCATGTTTATCCAAAGCAAATAGGGTAGCCTAAAATGGAGGTCAGGGTAACAAACATCTAAACATCATGTTTAGGCATTTGTTATTCAAGGATATGTGCTCAGTTGTCTGTAAGAAGTTAGGTTTGTGATCTTGGAGTTTAAAGCGATGATAATACAACATAGATCTATTGAAAATAAAAGATAAACTATGGTGTTGTGGATAGTATGTATAATTGTTGACTTCATAATGATCTAGATAGGTCACAAGAAATATGTATCCACTTCTTCAAGGCCACCTATACTGTGCGTCCATATTCTTTTGAAGTTTCTAGAATCTCCTCCTCTGAGAGAAGCTGCTCTATGCAATGCTTATGATTGGTCATCAATGGTTTCAAATATTTAGGAACTACACTTGTGTCATCTCGATTATAATCCACAAAGAAAAGTTTATTTGCGACCTAAAATGGCATAAAAATAAAGATTGTAGATTAGTGAGGTCAATGATCCAGTGGTTGTCATCATCACTAAGAGTGGAGATTTTGTGTTAACTATGGATGCACTTAAGAAATTCATGGTAGAACCATTCTCGTTACTAAAATTCGAACCCAACTGAGGATGTATTTTTTGTTTTTAATTCTCATCATCATCTTCCAACAAGTTTACACACCCACTTTGAAGAGGTAAATAATGATCAACTAAATCCAAGATGTAACTATAGGTAATGTTAGCATGGAATTTCTCAATCATATTCAAAGGTTTGTGCTTCTATCTTTACATGTCAAATATTTTTGTCCTACTGTACGTGTGATGTTTTACCATATTCATCATTTTATTGAACTTGCAATCTTGATTGTCAATTTTCCATTGTTAACTTGTTGAAGTTCATTTTGACATTCTATGCAAGTTGATTCATGAAAATATGGCAGAAGTTACTCTTCTTCTTAGTAATAAGGAAGAGATGATTCTAAGATGAGCTTATACATGCTATATGTCTAGTGGAACAACTATTAAGTTTGAATCCACCTTTCATTAACTACATAGAGATCAATAAGTTAATGAAGGGGAACCTTTCAATGTGTGAACTGTTTCTAAATAAACCTTGGTATGTCAACCAAACCTCCATAAGCATTTCATAGAAAACTAGGGCCTTAGATGAGTTCAATACATTTCTCACATAGATCATCTGGGGCTTTACATAATGTTAAACTTAGTCACTGCATTTGATTCCTCATCAACATGTTCTCCAATACGAGTAATATGCTTCTAGAGTAGGTTTTCCATGGCAAGATTAGAGTGTGCATAAAAATGGTGAGGTGATATCTATTACAAATGGATAAGTGTAGGTTTTTAGATGACTCTCCAAACCTCTACATAGAAATCATTAGTCATCAACAACAACAACATCCCCTGGAGAAATATCGATCCTCCATGTCATGTGATTTGTTGATACTAAGATTTAAATGGTGTCTTTAGCCTTATCTACAAAAATGTGAAGTTGTAGTAATACAATAATTTTTAGGCAATGTAGAGTAAAATATCTTTGAGGGTGATATAAGTGTTGTCATTCTTTATAGCCTTGACTTTCTGACATAGTGTGTCTAACTTATAAACTTATCATATAGTTGTATGTGAGGGGAAAGTAACCTTAAAACCTTCTATACTAGGCATCTACTTGTTTCCTTGTCTGGGTTGTAGTCTTGCATGGTGATGTTTTGATCTTCCCATTATTGCTTATTGTTTATACAAATATTTATCCTTTTCGGTTGTTGGGTTGTGTTTTGAGTGGTACTTCCTATGATGGACTATCAACCATCTTGACTACTTTATTGGTCCATGCATTTCTAGATTTTGTTTTCTAAGAATCCTATTATGATTGAGACACCTTTAGGGTTTACAACTGTGTGGATTTCCTCTATGTTCATCGACGGTGTAATGATAGATTGCTTATCAGGTTGTCGATTACGCGACCTTTGTTGAGTCTTGGGAGGGTCTCATGATTTTCTTCAGTTGTGACCTATTTTCACTTCCTCTTCCTTATTTTCTTACCACAATTTGGGTCACCAGAGGTTCTCTTGCTAGTCACAATAGGCCTAGAGTTTTAGAATTCATCTCTTCCTCTCTTTGAATAAGTGTGTTTTGCAAATTTAGAAGTTTACTTTCTCCTTCTTGTTTGAGTTTTTCTCAATTTTTTGAGTAGTTGTCTAGTGTGTATATTATTACTATAGAAGGCATGTAATTGTTCTTCTTCTTCCAACCATTTAACCCTTACCTATTTGATAAATGTTGTGTGGTTGTATTTTTTTGTATGAACTACCATATAAGTGCAATCCTTTTGGTCATGACCCATCTTGAGAGAACTCTAAGATATTCTACAACAATACATACTCCACTCAATGGTAATGTTGCATGTTGTACAAGGACTATAGTACAAACTTTTATTACAAGTCTTGTGAATTATTCTTGTTCAGTTGTTCATGTAATCATCTACATTGATAAGTCTTCAGAGAGAAGCTCCATTCAATTTTAGGATAAATTGGTTGCAAAGGTACAAGGGGAGGTTGAATACTCTTGTTGGTGTCATAATATGAACATGGTTGTTGTTGGAGGGACAAAAAACACCATGTTGTTGCCACACCATGAGACAACTTCCAATAATTGATAAGGGACCTCATATTAACGCAATGATGAAATCCTACTCATAGGAGAGTTGCATTAATAAGTAGTTTACACTTAGTTTGTAGACATTGTATCTTATGATAGGATTCTTACACACAATGTGAGGTAGTTGAGATTCATCCAAATAGTCTGGCTATTACTACAAATTTCCATATTCTAATACATGTATTCTTGATCTAATATTCTCCTTACTCAAACAATACATGTATTAGAGATGCTTCAAGTCTAAACATTCATAAGAAATATATTCTTCAATTCTTGGATGCATTACCTATATTTTTCCATCAAAGTGATTTCTTTGTGGATATATCACTAAGTTTGCATGATGTGGATGAACCTTATCAAATGCATGCAATAGAGGAACAAACTCGGCATGGCATTCATTTTGCCCCATCAATTTTTTATGTAGGATGTGACTTTATTGATATTAATGGAACTAAATAACATAATCCACTTACGGCCAACATACAATCTAAATTTTCAATCTTCTCCATAGAGAAACATATATCTTCTAAAATTTAACATTGGTTTTTTTTTGTGTGTTTATAGGATATCATTTATAGATTTTTCATCATGTGAATCGATGGTATATGACATGAATTAGGAAACAATATGTCATGCTCACAAAAAATCCTACATTCCTTGAACTAGTAACTATAAGTGGAATGAATAATCATCTTTGAAGTTTATCAAGATATATTCATGTGTATATATCTTCTCCATTATGTGATCTCTAGGAGTACTTACTAGGGTAGCTATCTTAGCTACATGACTTCAAGATTTAGAGGCTCGACATATCTTTGTTATATAATTCCTAATTTCTGATTCTTGTTAGATGTTTGGATTTGAACTTGGTTTTGATGTCATATTGAGATTTGGAGAGAATACATGCACTACTACAGAACCTACCTTTAGTGTCAGTTATTTAAGGCCTTTAGTGTCGGTTTCTAAGCGACACCTATGTGGGCGACACTAAAAGCTCACCCATTACGCGTCGGTTCCAAAACTGACACCCAAACTCTTCACGCGCCACCGAAATCGCACATGTTTCCTGTGGCACGAAGGTATAGACGTCGGTTATTAGATAATAAACTGACACCATATACCTTCGCGCCACAGAAAGGGCGCCATCTTGGCCACTATCAGCGTCGGTTATTAGATAATAAACTGACACCATATACCTTCACGCCACAGAAAGGGTGCCATCTTGGCCACTATCAGCATCAGTTATTAGATAATAAACCGAAGCCATATACCTTCGCGCCACAGGAAACATGTGTCGGTTATTTATATAAAACCGACACTAACTTTGTGTGTCGGTGTTATACAAATAACCGACGCCTATTGTTTTTTTTTCTGTCAGTCTGCAGACCTATTGTGGTTGGTCGCAGGATGAGAAACCTATAGTTAAATGCAGGTTTTACGACATCCATTGATATCAGCCAACAACAGGCCACAAACCTACAAATTTAACAACAAAAATATTCACACATGTATTTAGCAATACAACCTGCAGTTCCATTTTATTTTCACACATTTAGAAACATTCATGTAGCTAGCAATCTGTAGTTCCATTCATTGACATTCACACATGTAGAAACATTCATATAGCAACCAACACTTTCATTCATTTTCACTCAGACACATGTAGAAACATCTAGACATGTAGAAACATTCACACATATATTATAATTCAGAAATTCATTTACAAAATATAATTCTTTAGTCATTATTCGCTATCAACATCCCAATTATATTTTAAAACCCCCACTATTTGTATGGTTGTTGCCCATTCTTCTCTTACTTCATTTAATTCTCCCATCGTATAGGGAGCATGTACATCTGGTAAGTCCGTTCCTGTAGTGGGGTCAGCTTTAAACACCTGTAAAGAGAATGATGTATATATATAATTAATGAGCTATAAATAAGATTGATATATTTCATATTATCTAATGAGACTATATAATACCTGAGCAATACAATCGATGTCCATACAACATGACAGACTAACACATATATAGTGCATAACAACAACAACTCAGAATTTACATACAACACTAGCTTAGTACATATATAGTGGGACTAAGGTGACGATCTCACCTGCTAAAACAGGTTATCGACAACTACATGTTACGACTGGGAGGTCGTGATTCAGCAACTGTATTCATTAGCAGGAGGACAAACAGATCCACCTGTTAATGCATACGGTTGCTGAATCATGACCTCCCAGTTGTAACATGTAGTTGTTGGTAACCTATTTTAGTAGGTGGGATCGTCACCTTAGTCCCACTATATATGTACTAAGCTAGTGTTGTATGTAAATTCTGAGCTGCTGTTGTTATGCACTATATATGTGTTAGTCTGTCATGTTGTTATATGAATCTGAAGCACTCGTGTGTGTTGCACATTGATTTGGTTAGTAACAATAAAGGTTAATCTTGAATAGGTGAATACATAAAAATGTATATTAATTAAATTGGGAGTGGTGCTTAATACCTTGAATTCATCTGTTTTTCTTTGGGTAACAAACTCCTCCCAGTCTTTGGGGTCCAAGTAGTTCCATTGCTGTGTGGCTTCCTTCTTCCTGTATTTATTTTTCAAAGAGAATACAAACAAAAATTATTAGTGTAGAGTTAGTGAAATACTGATCAATGTCTAGAATTGGAATCAATCAAGAACCTATTCTCAGCATCGCGTATGTAATCTCGGGTGAGATTGGTCCTATAGTTATTTAGCACCCTCCCACAATGTTTAGCATTTGTATTAACTAGAAGATAATGAAACATCAAATCAGAAAATGATATTGATATTAAAAAAGTAAACATTTAGCTTCAATAAAAAAATATAAACATGCATGCCTCTAAAATTGTGATCTTTTATCAATTAACAATCCTTCATTGTGATCTCCGCGCACATAAAAGTCATCATTATCTTCAATATTTTGTGGAGTTGGAAACCCAACTGAGAATGGACTGGAGTCATCATATTTATCATAGTACTCTTCTTCATCTATAGGATCTTCAATGAACTGTCTTTTACCATGAAGAACAACCGACCATTTATCATTTGCAGGATCATCGATATAAAATACTTGTTTCGCCTGTGATGCCAATATGAATGGTTCAGCCTTCTCGCCAATCTTTTCAAAGTTCACTAAAGTGAAACCCAATTCATCCACTATAACTCCTTTGGTGTTAACAACCCAATTACATTTGAAGAGCGGAATTTTGAAATCTATGTAGTCAAATTCCCATATCTCTTCAATGACACCGTAATATGACATTTTAGCTTCACGTGGACTCTTATCCTTTGCACTTGCAAAAAACATAGTCGATGCTTGAAGGGTGACCCCACTGTTTTGGACGACACTCTTATCATCTTGGAGCTTTGTGTAATATGTGAATCCATTAATGTCATACCCTTCATAAGACATAACAGTCAACTTTGGTTTAAAGGTGAGGCATTTGATAGTTTCAGTAATATCATCTGGTGTTTGAGATAGTTGATGTAAGACTTTATCTTCAAACCACTTAATAAAAGTCTTGTTATGCTCTCTAGCAAGCCACATTGTATTGGCTCGAGGATATTGTCTTTTGATGAAATTGGTATGTTCCTCGATATAAACGTTCACTTCGTCCATGTTGTGTAAAATATACAAATGACCTTGTTCCAACTGCTCACGGCTGATTACTTTCACACGTGATCCCAAAATTCCTTTGCCAAATAGCTCATCAATATTCTTGTCATTATCAGGAGTGTCATTACCACTGAGAAAGTCATTGCAGAAATCCATAACCTCTCTTTCCACATAACCTTCAATAATACTCCCTTCAGGCCGATAACGGTTTCGAACATCACCTTTAAAAATGCTCATGTATCGTTCAAAGGGATACATCCAATGCAAGAAAACCGGTCCCAAGATTTTCACTTCCCTAGTCAAGTGGACAATAAGATGTACCATGATATCAAAGAACGAAGGAGGGAAATACATCTCAAGCTGACATAGGGTAACAACCACTTCTCTTTGCAAATTATCGAGAGTCTCAGGGTCAATAACTTTGCTGCAGAGACTGTTGAAAAAGAAACAAAGTCTGGTGATTGCAAACCTTACATGCTTCGGAAATATAGATCGAATTGCCACAGGCAATATTTGTTGCATTAGAGTGTGACAATCATGAGATTTAAGACCTATCAACTTCAGATCTTTCATTGATACCAATCTACGGATGTTGGATGAGTAACCATGTGGCACCTTAACATTTACCAAGCATTCACAAAAAGCTTTCTTCTCCTTTCTAGACAACGTGTAACAAGCGGGAGGTAAGTATGTTCTTTTATTACCCATTTCACGTAATTCTATTAATTCTGACCTTATTCCCATTTCACGTAGGTCCAGTCTGGATTTTATCCCATCTTTAGTCTTACGTGGTATATTTAACAGAGTACCAATGATGTTATCACAGACATTTTTCTCAACGTGCATTACATCGATACAATGTCTGACTGTCAAAGAACTCCAATAAGGAAGATCCCAAAATATTGACTTCTTCTTGAATGAAGAATTGTCACTCCGTGTAGTACATTGTGATCTCTTACCAAATTCATTGACAAAGTCTTTTACTCTTTCATAAACAACCTCCCCTGGTATAGGTTTAGGTGCACTGCGTTCCTCATTCAATCCATTGAATGCTTTGCGCTTCATACGATACGGATGGAATTTTGGAAGAAACCTTCAATGACCGAGATATACATTCTTACCGCCATGTTTTAGTCTTGTTGAATTAGTGTTCTCTTCACATATAGGACATGCTTTAGCTCCTTTGACACTATATCCAGACAAATTCCCATATGCTGGAAAGTCATTAATAGTGCAAAACAACATAGCATGCAAACGAAATGTCTCTCTTCGTGAAGCATCATAGGTCATCACACCTTCACCCCAGAGTTTCTTTAAGTCATCAATCATAGGTTCAAGATAAACATCGATTTCATTTCCAGGTTGTTTAGGGCCTGATATCAACAAAGACAGCATTACGTACTTATTTTTCATACACAGCCAGGGAGGAAGATTGTATATAACAAGCATGACTGGCCAAGTGCTATGTTGGCTGCTCAATGTCCCGTATGGATTCATCTCGTCTTTACAAAGCCCAATTCTTAGATTCCTGACTTCTTCACCAAATTCAGGTTACAATACATCAATCTTCTTCCACTGTGGGGAATCAGACGCATGTCGTAGGATCCCATCATTATTTTTCTTAACATCTACATGCCATCTCAAATTCTTCGCATCTATCAGATTGGCAAACAAGCATTGAAACCATGATATTATAGGTAGATACCACATCACCTTGGCAGGAGAACCAGTTTTGGACTCCCCCGAAGTCGTCAATTTATACCGTGACGCACCACATTTTGGACAATCTTTCAAATCCGCATAGTCCTTTTGAAATAATACACAATCATTAGGGCATGCGTGTATCTTCTTGGCATCCATTCCCATTGGGAACAACAATTTCTTTACCTGGTATGTTGAGATTGGCAGCTCGTTTCCTTCAGGAAGCATTTCTTTCAACGAAGACAGAAATGACGTGAAGCTTTTTTCGCTCCATCTATTGTTAGCTTTCAACTTATACAATCTCAACACCGCGTTAAGCTTCGTAAACTTAGTACAACCTGTGTATAACGGCATCTCAGCATCATGCACAATGTTTCTAAAAATGGGAGGTGGATCGGTGTGCTCTACCCCACAACTATCCAGCATCGCATCAACGATGTCTACTGGAACTGGTTCATTCACATCTACGTCATCGTAGGCAATTTCTTCTTCCACACAAGCACTGGTATCGACATACACTGGTTTCGGGTTTGAAATCTCTCCATGCCAGTGCCATTCTGTATAGCCTTGTATAATCCCGTTGCACATGACATGAGTTTTGATTTCGTCACCAGTGTTGACTTTCAAGTTGTTACCGCAATGCCTACATGGACAGTAGAACCTATCTCCAGGTTGTTTCCTATGTTCCTCGGCAAATCTAATGAACTGGTCAAGACCAGAAATAAACTCTGGGGTGCAGCGATTGCGAATAGACATCCATGATCTATCCATTCTATGATCAAAGAGAAAACAAGTATATATTAGGATAAGATTAGGTTCTAGGGTTAACAAATACATGTGATGTCATTATTATATATAATAAATGTGTACCACCTATCCATTCTTGAACACCTAATCTCACTAGTAAGTGTATAATGTGTATTGGGTTTTCAAGAAAATTTCGGCAGTATTTCCCCGTTGTTCTCCAAGTACATATGTACTTAGAGAACAAACGGGGAAATGCTGCCGAAATTTTCTTGAAAACCCAATACACATTATACACTAACATCCTAAGCGAGATTAGGTGTTCAAAAACAGTCCCAAACCGGGGACTATCCAAGATCTACTCCTAATGAGTAAATCTTGGACGGGTTTCTAGGCCAACAAATAATGTGTTGGACGGGTTTCATGTAGCAACTTTCAGTTCCATTCATTAATCTCTTTTTACATCCACACACAGGGGTGTACCCCTAAACAATAACTAAACAAAGGAGTTGGTGTACCCCTAAACATACTCATAATTAAAAAAACTATTAATACAGACAAGTCTAGATAGATAGACAACTAAATACTACACCAACATGGTCCCGCATCAGTAACTTCGAGGACTTATCATTGTGGCGATCTTCTCCTAAAGTTCAGAATAGAAAGCAGCTATGAGTATTGATTGCTTGACAATTATATTTGTTAATTGGACTTACCGTGGTCTTTTTGATGATGAAGCTGTGTCACGAAGCTCCTCACTGTATTTAGATGAATCTGAACTGACAGGGGCCTCAGATTCAGATTCGTCCGAGCTGATATGTGACGACGTGCACTCATACCGCAGTAGATGATCGGGGGTCTCGCAGTTGTTGTTGGTTATCCAAACTTTGATGGAATTATGGCCAACTGGACGGAGAAAAATCCTGTTGCAACGGACCACATGCATCTCTCCAATCCAATCACGCCAACTGGATTTTGATACAAGATTTCCCTCCAAATCATACTCAACCTCGATAACATGTGAATAATTGCCAAAAGTTAGGGTCACTTTACCAGGCATGTAGTGTCTTCCTTTCAGAAAACGCCAATGTTTGGGTATGACCAATTGGTTTAAGGAACGATCATCTAGGATGATGTCCAATTGTTCTTCAATAGGGAACGTTAACATTGACATAGAGGCCCAGTTCATAGTGACTGTTATGGGTGGACAGAGACTGCATAATATTAGTATTAACAAAGTGTAAGTACATATAACGATGTTATATATTTTCAGAAAAAGATGTATAACATCAGTTAACCTTTTATTGCTTGTCATAACCAACTTTATTGTGGTAGACATGATAGCTTGAAAAGAAGTCTACATATGTACTTAGAGAACAAAGGAGGAAATGCTACCGAAATTTTCTCGAAAACCCAATACACATTATACACTTACATCCTAAGTGAGATTAGGTGTTCAAGAACAGTCCCAAACTGGGGACTATCCAAGATTTACTCCTAATGAGTAAATCTTGGACGGGTTTTGTCACACCCCGATCTCGCATTACCCACAAATCACGAGATTAGGGCGCGACGGAGGGATTATCACATAAACAAATCACTGAGAACTTTTTAAAACATTTTTAAAGACATTAAAAGGATAATCTGATTTATGCTGTAAACTAAATCTAAACAAACTGCGGAAGCATTTTTATTAATCTGACTAGTGATATAAAGAGTGTCTACAACATATTGCATTGTTCAACATAAAATAAAGCATAACAGTTAATTTACATCTTTTACACATTCGCCATACATACTTTCTCTCACCCACACCATGTCCCAAGGATCGAGGGGAAAGGACTAAGAGACCTCTAACTTCTAACTATATATAGCTTTTACAGACTAAACGTTAGAATGAATGGATCCTTCAGATTCCTGCTGCTGGTGATGACCTGAAAATGTTTTGAGTAGAGGTATGAGCCTACTCGCTCAGTGAATAGCCTTTCATTTAGCTATCACTAAACAACTCGTTAGGTTTATAAAATTGAAACAAAATATATATACAGTACAAGCAGGGCAGTTCTAATGACATAGAAGATTTGCAGATAATAATCACATTTCTATGCAACGACAGATATTTTAAGTAAATAAACAGATATACAGAATTTGCACAAAAGTTCGGATCTCTTAGCATATTAATTTACTGTGATCCTATATGATTACATATTAATTTTATCATGCCCTAATCATATGCAGTGTACCCTGCATACAAAGATCCGTAGCGAACTACGATCCCACCGTACAAGACTTAGCGACACACCCGGGAAATGCTAAGTCTGACGCCAGCCCTGCTCTGCCACAGGACCCCAGGCTCATCGACCTTCAGGCTCATCGGCTTCACTGCACTACATCGAGTGCTCTAGACTCCTCCTCTAACCTGAGTACACAGGCGGAGAGTCTCACAGGGTTACCTCCATGAATCCGCACGGATCTTGTTGCAATAACCCCCAATTTTCTCCAGTGCCACCGTGACATCGCACGCGTTGTTGTTGGACACTGGCTCTCTGTCCTCGTGTCTCCATGACTCCGCACGGATAATGTTGCAACACGAGTTTCACCCCTAAGAAGCAGATCTGTCAAAGGGGTTCTACGGTGTTAGGGCACCTAAGTCTATTAACTGATTAACATATAAACATTTAAACAGGAAAATCACATTTACTGATTTCATATCAGATCACAATACACTGTCATTCTAAACCGACAGAGCAATATATTTCAAATCATTGTAATTTCTGTGAAATTCTCATACCATGCATTCAGACAAACTAGAAATGCATAAATAACCCAACTTATTTCAATTTGGCACATACATAGCGAATTTACGCAATTGAACATCTTATTGCACAAATTAAAGAAATTTACTTCACATATGAGAATCATACTCAACAATTATCAATTCTCTAAAATTCTCAAAAAAAAACGTGCACATTAACCCAAATCCTGGTTTGTGCATCACTTAACTCAATTAAGAGTTAATTACATATCACAATACAATTTAATAACAATACTTGAGAATTTCTGGTAATATTTCAGAGAAATGTGCCATTTCATGTAAATATCAATTTACACATATTAACGTCAAAAGATATATGCAATTAGGGTTTTCATGCATATTTTATTTATTCATATCAACTTTGAAATCGTACATCTGATAGAAATCTTCATTGTCTGGGTTCATACCCAAATCATACCATTTTCAGACGTGAATTTCTAATTTCAACATTCAAATGAGCAATTTAGGTTCCAATGAACCTTATAAATCTACGGATTCAATCCATATTGTTCAAATGCTAAATTTAATCATATAACAGTGTCTAGAAGCATTTTATGAAATAAAAAGTCGGGCGACGCCAAACGCTGCCCGACGCCTGATAACGCCTGTTATCAGCGTAATTCGTGCACAAAACAGAAAATATTAAAACGCCTGAGTTTATTAATGATAAATAAATGAAACCCTACTCACAGTGATTTGGTCTGTCCGGATTCGTCCGGAGATACGTTCAGGGTCTAATTCCGGGCGATTTCGGATCGTCTTCTTCCTTTGAATTAAAATCTTCACTGTTCATATTTGCAGAACAGGAGCTTTACGCTCCATCTGAAATCCATTGCTAGAAGCTATCTTGGGCTGAATTGAAGGTGGTTTGTGGTTTAAACCTTCTAGCCGAGGTCCAAAACCTAGATCTGGAGCTTTGGCCGCCCTAATTCCTCCTCCTCCAGCCACACACGGCGCTGCTAGAAAGTAGTAGCTTGCCGCAGACCCAGCAGCTAGGCGGCAGCTAGCTAAGAAGGTAGGAAGAGTGGGTGGGAAGAGGTAGGAAGAGGAAAGAAATAAGGAAGAAGAGGAGAAAAGAAGCGTAATCTAATCTCTGGAAATGGACAACCTGATCGCCTCTTGCGATCGTCCTCGCGGCTGCTCCTTCTGTGCGCCGCCTTCGATCGATAACAAAGAAACGGATAATCAACAGAGAAATAAAAGAAAGCTTATAAAGAAAAAGTTTTGGGAATTTTGCAATTTCAACCCTGGAATCGGAAAAGTTCATAACTTTTGACTCGAAAGTCCAAATCAGGTGATTTCTTTTGCATATTTTCAAGAATGAGGCCCACTACAATCCCAAGGCATGAAAACATACTAATTACACTGTTTTACTGATTCAAATCTCTAATTGCATCTAATTATTACTTTACTCAAATTAATCATCTTAATTATGCACTAATTGATCTTATGTGCTTAATTCAACTAAATCAAGTTAATGATCACTAACCACATCATAAGCACATATGTTAACTCAAATAACTTTAATTAGGCTCAAATCATAATGCTTTACCAATAAACTTTGGAACGGGTCATAACAATCTCCCTCCCTTATAAGAATTTTGTCCCGAAATTCCTAAAAGAGAAAAGGAAACTTGTTCCACATATCTGACCCAAAAACTCCCACATGGTTTCTTCTAAGTTGTGGTTTCTTCTAAGTTGTGGTTTCTCCACAAAACCTTCACTAACGGTATCTCGATTCTTGAGCTTCTTGATCCACCGATCAACTATCAGAACTGGTCCCTCAACATAGGACACATCTAATCTGAACTGTGTAGGTTCTGGGTCCACTATCTCCTCTGGACCAGGGTAACACTTCTTCAACATCGATACATGAAACACGTCATGTAAATTGAGCAACTTGGATGGCAAATCCAACTTATGGGCTACATGTCCAATCCTCTCAATAATAGGATACGGGCCCATAAACCTAGGAGTCAGTTTGCCTCTCTTACCAAATCTCAGCACTCCTTTCCATGGTGAAACTTTCAAGTATACTTCATCACCAACCTCAAACCAACATATGGGTGATCTACACTTTCTACCATACAGAGCTTCATATGGGGCCATACCAAGACTGGAATGGTGACTATTGTTGTATGCAAACTCTATAAGACTTAAGTGTTCTTTCCAACTTCCACTGAAATGCAAGACACATGCTCTCAGCATGTCCTCAAAAATCTGAATGGTCCTCTCAAATTGACCATCTGTCAGCGGGTGAAAGGTTGTACTGCACCTCAACTTTGTACCCAAAGCTCGATGCAACTAATTTCACAACCTGGATGTGAACTTAGGATCTCTATCTGATATAGTTGAAACCAGAATACCATGCAACCTGACTATCTCATCCACATATATCTTAGCCAACTTTGGGACATCAAAGGTTGACTTAATATGAAGAAAGTGAGCAGACTTAGTCAGTCTATCCACAATCATTCATATCGATTCACAACCTCTAGGTGTCAAGGGCAACCCTATCACAAAATCCATTGTGATATGTTCTCATTTCCATTCTGGTATAGGAAGAGATTGTAAGGTACCTTTAGGTTTCTGGTGCTCACCCTTAACCTGCTGACACACACTGCACCTAGTCTTGTACTCATCTACATCCTTTTCATACCAGGCCACCAATACAACTCCTTGAGATCCATGTACATCTTAGTGTTACCTGAATGCATAGCATACATTGATGCATGTGCTTCCTCAAGAATCTTTTCTTTCAAATCATTATCTCGAGGTACATGCAACCTGTCACGCTGATACAACACACCATCATCTGAAAACATGAACTCTGGTCTTTTTCCCATGTCATGTCATGCATGATCTGATGTAACTCACTATCACCCTACTGTAGTTCCTTAATCTAATCATAAAAGATAGGCTTGACTTGCATCTGTGCAATCAAACCACTCTACTTGTCACCTCTAAGTCTAAGTTTAACTTTCACATTTCTACTAGCATGTCTCTCTCGAAACATGCAATAGAGAATGCATCAACTGTTGAACTTAACACTATGCTCAAAGCATCTGCTACCACATTCGTATTTCCAGGGTGATAATCTATCATTATATCATAATCCTTAATCAATTCTAATCATCTCCGCTGTCTAAGATTCAGATCCTTCTGGGTAAAGATATATATCAAGCTCTTATGATCTATAAACACCTGGCACACCTCACCATAAAGACAGTAACGTCATGTCTTATGAGCATGAACTACAACAACTAATTCCAGATCATGTGACGAGTAATACTCCTCATTCTATGGTACTAACTTCTTATTACTACTGTAAGAATTTATTTCAAAATTATATCTTACTCTTTTCTCCGAGTCATTTTCATATTGTGTATCTACCTTCCAGATTAGCTAACTTTAAACCCTGGATTTTATTAGTGCTAGGTTACCTTTCATAGTGCAAATCGTATGATCTTGTTTTATAAAGATACTAGTATTCAAGGTCAAATCACTAGCGACATCCCTTGAACTACTTCAACTCTAAACATTCTAGGGTTTGGTCCTTATCAGTAACATAGCATTATTGTGGTGTGACTTTGCTTCCTTAGTTTGAAATCAAACTTTAGATCTCATAAGTTCATCCATCTACTTGTAATGGATACAATAGATATGAATAATCATCAATGAACTATAGATATATAACAGAAATGTAACATCAGCCAAGTTCTCTAGCATAACTTATTAACACAAATGCTACAAATAAACATGATATTTGTTACCCAAGCATCACACATGGCTCACAAGGCCATCCATATCTTGTCACCTCTCACTAGGAAACAACTTATTCACATGGCTCACAAGGCCATTCACATCTTGTCACCTCTCACTAGGCAACAACTTGTTCACATGGTTCATAAAATCCGTACACATTATTACTTTTATTAAGCAACAACAACATCAACACACAAAAAGCCAATCAACATTTATTATATAAATGTCACAGCCCAAACTTGGCTATATTCATCATCTCATCATACCTGCATGGTTATTAGTCATGATAACAGTCATACAAGATATTCATCACATCATGTGATACAATAGTAATACCATCATTCCTTGACCAGGAATTAGGGTTCACTATCAAACAGGGCTTATCATTCCCTTTTTCCCCAAATTAGGGTTAGGGTTCCCCATTTCTCATTAATCCAGACCCTCTTGAGTTAACCAACTTTATCTTGTATTAAGGTATCTCCCCTCTTAATGCATTCTATCACAGAATACTCACCCTTTGCATATAATGCATAGGCCACACATTAGAATTGTCCAGCTATCTCACATGATATGGAGTTATCTTAGTTTAAGGCATAACTTATAAAGTTGCCTATAAACAATCGCAATGATACACGCTCAACTAGGGTTTCACAAGGATACACCCTCAACCAGGGTTCACAATGATACACCCTCCACTAGGGTTTACTAATCATGTATTGGATCCACGCATTTGTTATGCATTATTGATTAGTACCATTAAGGGTATTTCTCACCTAATCATTAAATTTAATCTGACCCTTATTGTGTTCCTTTATTTCTAATTAAGGATTGCTCATATGAGGTCCCAATGTTGGGTCTCCGATATCAGTTCCAACTAATTCTTAGTTGTTCTAATCTTTCCCTTATATCTCAACATCTTAGTGTATATACATTTTTCACCATGATTCGGGTCTAAATTATCCAGGATCTACTTTTATTATATTATTACTAGGAGTCATTAGATCTCAGTAACGCATCCTGTCAGCCGGACCAGGCCGAACCTGTAGTCCTGAAGCCAAGAGCTACTCAGGATTAACCAACTCCTATTAATCTCAAACATGTGGAAAGAATATCCACTTAGGGAAAACTCCTTTAAACATAACTTCTGGTATACTTAATACAAAGAATATAAACAATAACTAAATCACTTCATGACACACAACAATATAAAAGAATCATATTTATTCTATAAACTGAAAATCTAAATCCATACATATAAGAGCATTTCTAATGATTTCCAATCAAATAAGCAATATAAAGCAAGAGTTGCATCGCATCCTATGTTTAATCTCTTACTCCTGCATAAATTTCCAGTTTCTTAACCCTAAGATTTCTAGGGTTTCTCTCTAGCCTATCCTTACTCTGCATACCTGGCCAGGGCATCCAGAGAAGAATAGACAGAGTAGCTTGATACTGGTCAATCTAAGTATTCAGACACCTGGCCAGGGTATCTAAACACTCAGACCTCCCAGAGCTAAAGACATATCACTTCTTATTTTTCTCACTTATAACTCTATCTTTCGACCCTAATGATCCCTGACGATTCAACATAAACTCTTTACTTGGTTCTCGTGACCACATCCTCTTCCTGCCATCTGCAATAGTATAACAGAACACTTCCTGTTAGAAAATTGCAGTTAGAAGGAAGACACTTAAGTCCTAATCCTATTGGTCTCTTATCATCCCCTGACCTTGACTTAGAGTATTCATATACTCAACCTATGCTCTGATACCAAGATGTCACACCCCGATCTCGCATTACCCACAAATCACGAGATTAGGGCGCGACGGAGGGATTATCACATAAACAAATCACTGAGAACTTTTTAAAACATTTTTAAATACATTAAAAGGATAATCCGATTTATGCTGTAAACTAAATCTAAACAAACTGTGGAAGCATTTTTATTAATCTGAATAGCGATATAAAGAGTGTCTACAGCATATTACATTGTTCAACATAAAATAAAACATAACAGTTAATTTACATCTTTTACACATTCGCCATACATACTTTCTCTCACCCACACCATGTCCCAAGGATCGAGGGGAAAGGACTAAGAGACCTCTAACTTCTAACTATATATAGCTTCTACAGACTAAACGTTAGAATGAACGGATCCTTCAGATTCCTGCTGCTGGTGATGACCTGAAAATGTTTTGAGTGGAGGTATGAGCCTACTCGCTCAGTGAATAGCCTTTCATTTAGCTATCACTAAACAACTCGTCAGGTTTATAAAATTGAAACAAAACATATATACAGTACAAGCATGGCAGTTCTAATGACATAGAAGATTTGCAGATAATAATCACATTTCTATGCAACGACATATATTTTAAGTAAATAAACAGATATATAGAATTTGCACAAAAGTTCAGATCTCTTAGCATATTAATTTACTGTGATCCTATATGATTACATATTTATTTTATTATGCCCTAATCATATGCAGTGTACCCTACATACAAAGATCCGTAGCGAACTACGATCCCACCGTACAAGACTTAGCGATACACCCGGGAAATGCTAAGTCTGACGCCAGCCCTGCTCTGCCACAGGACCCCAGGCTCATCGGCCTTCAGGCTCATCGGCCTCACTGCACTACATCGAGTGCTCTAGACTCCTCCTCTAACCTGAGTACACAGGCGGAGAGTCTCACAGGGTTACCTCCATGACTCCGCACGGATCTTGTTGCAATAACCCCCAATTTTCTCCAGTGCCACCGTGACATCGCACGCGTTGTTGTTGGACACTGGCTCTCTGTCCTCGTGTCTCCATGACTCCACACGAATAATGTTGCAACACGAGTTTCACCCCTAAGAAGCAGATCTGTCAAAGGGGTTCTACGGTGTTAGGGCACCTAAGTCTATTAACTGATTAACATATAAACATTTAAACAGGAAAATCACATTTACTGATTTCATATCAGATCACAATACACTGTCATTCTAAACCGACAGAGCAATATATTTCAAATCATTGTAATTTCTGTGAAATTCTCATACCATGCATTCAGACAAACTAGAAATGCATAAATAACCCAACCTATTTCAATTTGGCACATACATAGCGAATTTACGCAATTGAACATCTTATTGCACAAATTAAAGAAATTTACTTCACATATGAGAATCATACTCAACAATTATCAATTCTCTAAAATTCTCAAAAAAAACGTGCACATTAACCCAAATCCTGGTTTGTGCATCACTTAACTCAATTAAGAGTTAATTACATATCACAATACAATTTAATAACAATACTTGAGAATTTCTGGTAATATTTCAGAGAAATGTGCCATTTCATGTAAATATCAATTTACACATATTAACGTCAAAAGATATATGCAATTAGGGTTTTCATGCATATTTTATTTATTCATATCAACTTTGAAATCGTACATCTGATAGAAATCTTCATTGTCTGGGTTCATACCCAAATCATACCATTTTCAGACGTGAATTTCTAATTTCAACATTCAAATGAGTAATTTAGGTTCCAATGAACCTTATAAATCTACGGATTCAATCCATACTGTTCAAATGCTAAATTTAATCATATAACAGTGTCTAGAAGCATTTTATGAAATAAAAAGTCGGGCGACGCCAAACGCTGCCCGACGCCTGATAACGCCTGTTATCAGCGTAATTCGTGCACAAAACAGAAAATATTCAAACGCCTGAGTTTATTAATGATAAATAAATGAAACCCTACTCACAGTGATTTGGTCTGTCCGGATTCGTCCGGAGATACGTTCAGGGTCTAATTCCGGGCGATTTCGGATCGTCTTCTTCCTTTGAATTAAAATCTTCACTGATCATATTTGCAGAATAGGAGCTTTACGCTCCATCTGAAATCCATTGCTAGAAGCTATCTTGGGCTGAATTGAAGGTGGTTTGTGGTTTAAAGTTTAAACCTTCTAGCCGAGGTCGAAAACCTAGATCTGGAGCTTTGTCCGCCCTAATTCCTCCTCCTCCAGCCATGCACGGCGCTGCTAGAAAGTAGTAGCTTGCCGCAGACCCAACAGCTAGGTGGCAGCTAGCTAAGAAGGTAGGAAGAGTGGGTGGGAAGAGGTAGGAAGAGGAAAGAAATAAGGAAGAAGAGGAGAAAAGAAGCGGAATCTAATCTCTGGAAATGGACAACCTGATCGCCTCTTGCGATCGTCCTCGCGGCTGCTCCTTCTGTGCGCCGCCTTCGACCGATAACAAAGAAACGGATAATCAACAGAGAAATAAAAGAAAGCTTATAAAGAAAAAGTTTTGGGAATTTTGCAATTTCAACCCTGGAATCGGAAAAGTTCATAACTTTTGACTCGAAAGTCCAAATCAGGTGATTTCTTTGCATATTTTCAAGAATGAGGCCCACTACAATCCCAAGGCATGAAAACATACTAATTACACTGTTTTGCTGATTCAAATCTCTAATTGCATCCAATTATTACTTTACTCAAATTAATCATCTTAATTATGCACTAATTGATCTTATGTGCGTAATTCAACTAAATCAAGTTAATGATCACTAACCACATCATAAGCACATATGTTAACTCAAATAACTTTAATTAGGCTCAAATCATAATGCTTTACCAATAAACTTTGGAACGAGTCATAACAAGTTTCTAGGTGCTTACTAAAATAGAACCATTATATGGAACTAATCCTACATTATACACATACTTTTCCTGAGTAAGATAATGTGCACTTCATGGAATTATTAAGATCTGAATATATATAAGTTGTTTCTACCTACTTTGATGGGATTTTATAACATTCGAGTCTTCCATTTAAGGCATTAGATGCATATATTACAGTCCATTGTGTTGAGATAAGAATCCCATGTGATACACACGATTGAGAATCTTTCACGACACTAGGAAAATTACATGTATTGTATAGACAATAGAGGATTCAACTCAGTAGAAGCACAAAATCAGTACTTAAACCCTAAACACAAATAAATAAATAAATAACTTAAAAAAAACGCCCAACAGCTGCTTGGGCGTGCCTTGGCACCGCCTAAGCAGCCGTCGGAGTAGAGGAAGAAGGAAGAAGGCAGGGCAGGCGGGCATACCTTGAGGGCAGAGGAGAGTAGCGGTTGGAGCACAACAGCCACCGGCGGAGGCGGTGGCAAAGAGAGGAGAAGCACTGGTGAGGACACAGAGCAGCGGCGGCGAGGGCACGGAGCAGCGGCGAGGGCACGGAGCAGGAGCACGGAAGGCTGCCGATGAGCACAGACGGAGGGAGTAGGAGTAGGAGCACGGCCTCCGGTGAGCACGAAGCAGCGGCGAGGGCAGGAGCAGGAGCATGGCAGCGGCGGCGGAGGAGCAACGACCGGTGGGGGCGAGTAAGAAATCGCCAGACCTAACTGAAATCGAGAATGAAAAAGGGAAAGGGGAAGAGAAGATCGCGCTGGTGAGCTATTAAATTGACAATAAGCATCGGTTATTCTAAAAAACCAACAAATAAACCAACTGTGTCAGTTCTATTCCAAAAATCGGCACCTATACTAGATTATAGTCGTCGGTTTTTAACTAAAGGACAACCGAAAACTATTCCTGTCTCGCGAATACCCTTTAGTCGTCGGTTATTTATTTATGAACCGACGTCATATGTCAAATTTTGGAGGTAATTTTTTCGCTGGAATTTTGGTTTTGGCGGTTGATTTTAGGTGTCGGTTTTTTATTAATTAACTGACACTTAATAAAAGCGGTACCCGTGTCTGGTCGACCTTCACAGATTGTATGTCGGTTTATATTATAAACCAACATTGTAGAGTTTAGGTGTGCGTTTATGTATACAACTGACACCTTGAAAAGTGACTTTATAAACCATTTCTGTAGTAGTGATGAAAGAATCTTACCAAATATGGGGATTGCAATGAGCTATTGAATGATCTTTCTAGAAATTCACAATTTCTTGAGTTGCTTCATTTGTTTCTAACATGGTTTTTCTTGAAAGCTTTGATTGTTGTGAACTCACTGGATCCATGTGTGTTTTAGACAACTCCTATATGTAGGAGAAGAAAGGAGAAAAAATATAATGATCGGGATCATCATGTTATTATACTATACATGTATTCTGTACTTCTAAAATGGGCAAGGTAAAATGTCCTTCCTATAATGTTCTCATATTTGATTCATGTTTAAATATTAATAAAACCAAACATTTGCTCAAAATAATGTTATCATATTTGAAAATTGAAGTGTATGAGTGGTATATGACATAATTATT
Source organism: Alisma plantago-aquatica (assembly GCA_963693085.1). Taxonomy (NCBI): domain Eukaryota; kingdom Viridiplantae; phylum Streptophyta; class Magnoliopsida; order Alismatales; family Alismataceae; genus Alisma; species Alisma plantago-aquatica. Next base: position 1,777,573,489 of record OY856409.1, read on the forward strand.
ACAAGAAATAGAAAAGTGTAGCATTTTCATAAAATGAGAACCATGTTTTTATAATTATATATTTATCATGGAAAGGAAGATGCCTCAACTGACCTTCATGATTAAGCTAGTATGTTTGAGTTGTTTGTATTTGGGGTGATATTGTGTTGTCACTGCTACAGTTAATGACAAACAATTCCGACCATCATTTAGGCCATTTTTTGACACTACATTCATTTAAGAAAAAAAATAAAAGATACCTACAATAACCTTCATGAACAAACTAGTAACCTGTCACGATTATTAGTTTTTGTTGAAGAGCTATACAATTATTACTACTATATATGTTGGACAATTAATTTCATCATTATAACCATCATGAAAAATGTTTAATTCATCCTTATTCTAGATATGAGGAACTAAAGTTAGTCATTGTAATTTTCACTAATGCCAAGACTAATAAAGACAACATGAGATGCCTTTTTTTCCCATATCACAATGAAATCACGACAATTACAAATAATTTTTTTCATCATTAATCTACAATCCCGTAAACATCAAAAAGATTGTTGGTGTCACTTTCTGTGACAAAAACCCATATACATGAAGTCCCTAAGCTCATTAGTTATGGCAAATTTTTCCTCTAAATTGTTGGATGATTCAGATTATCGTGACACATGTGGAGCACATGAAGTACAATTATGGGAGCCACCTTCATCTCAAAGTTTTAAGATGTTTTTGTTCATTGCTAAGTTGTTATACTAGCCACTTTTAGTTGAGTGAGTGGATTGTTATGTTGTTACACATATCTCTGTCAATAGGAATACTGTGTCTAGATGGGAAAGGGCCCACTAAGTCATTGTATATAATATGAACATTGGACTCTACTTTGAGTTTAGTTGAATGCATGGAAAGGGATTCTCTACAACCCTTCATCTTGATTCAGTTTCTCCTCCTTTTCTCTACATTCTTTGATCCATCTCAAATCTGATCTTAATATCTTGCTTTTCTAGAATCTTAGATGGTATCAGATGTTGTAATATCCTATTCACATACTCCTTAGCATGTTATAAGCTAAATCTATTACCAAACCCACCAAACTCATTAACCTCATCAACTAAGAGATTAGAAACTCAGTGAATCTAAGAGAAAATCCAGCCAAAGATGTCATAAAGCCTTTCTTCTCTTCCAATGTCAGCATTGCTAATCTCATCTCTTTGAAGTTCATCAACAAACTACCTAAACCACATACAAAAAATCTCATTAAAAGCAACAAATTAGAGTCACTTGTTGATGCTACAGGGGTTCCACCAGAGACATTTCTAGTGGACAATGAAGATAACATGACTCAAAATCCCCCTTTACTGGGTTAGCATTGATCATTTACTAATAGGATGGATCATAGGGGTATGAAGAGGAGATTTTTTAGGGCAATTCATTGGTCTTAACTATGCTATGCAGATCTGAGAGTCTCTTAAGAAAAGTTTTTGTAAATCAACTCAATCTTGAGTATTCAAACTAATGTCTAAACTAATTCATATATAGAAGGGAAGTAGATTACTATGTGAATAACTTTGAGAGTTTAAGTCCATTTATGATCATTTGCAAGCTATTAGAAAGGTTGTTCATTAGAATGAGAAGATTTATTTTCTTCTCAATAGTGAAAGCACCGATTATGCAAAATTTACCTGTCTCCATGATGACCTCAAATTCCTCCCTTCAATGAAGTTTCTTCTAACCTTAAAGACCATGCAATTTGAATATCTATTAACAATACTATCTTTCAATGTCCAGTAGTGCTTTCATTGAAAAAAAAATTACTAACCCATCTATAGTTTGTAGTTATTTTAGACAAAACAATTATAGATATAAAGGAAATCAAGGCTACATTAATGCTTTGAATCACTCTGGAAAACTAGCTACATATCACGACGTACTTGTCTCTGTGCCCAACTTTTTTCCAGACTATCAGGGATTAAATCTTGGTATTTGAAAAATGATCAAAATAGAATAATTATCTTCTATAATATATGTAGTAAAAAGGGACATGAGTCACTCCATTATTGATATAGATTTCATAAAAACTATCAATCTACAAATGTCCATCATAGACTATAAGAATCTAGAAAAGCTCTTGTTGTGAAAGTTTAGTACTCTAATGATTCACATTGAGAAATGGCATGTCAACATAGGTGCCAAAAATCACATGAAAAATGATCCACACGTACTATATAAGATAATTTATTATAAGGAGAATGATTTTATTTGTCTATAACACATTACGGAAAATCTTTTATTATAGAAAGTCACAAATTAAGCTTGAATACATTCTTATCCTTCCAATAAAACAAAATCTACTATATGTGTCATGATTAACAAAATAATTCCCATTTTATTTCATCATGTTTAAAGACACTTTCCATATCTAGCATTTTCATAACCATTCAATCCTAGACTAGGGAGTTCTTAAGGAAGGTTTCTATGTATATAAATAAGGATACATACTTCTCTTATCGACATTAAGAAAAATGCTCTTTCATCCACACCGTGTCATCGTAGTTTTGGATACAATTTTCGTCACGTTCTAAAAGTTCTAAAGAATAAAGGAAAATATATGTTATCAATAACTCAATAGAATACTTAATGAAGATATTTATATATAGAAAGAATGATACATACTTCTCATGTCGTCATTAAGAAAAAAATTCTTTCATCCAGACTGTGACATTATAAGTGGACAAAAATCTTCATCAAGTTCTAAAAAATATAGGCAAATAGTTGTTATCAATAACTCAATAAAATTCTACAAGAGTTGGTTATGAGCAAGAGTCACATACTTCCCTTCAATAATAGTCATATTAAGAATGATGCTTCCTTTGATTTGGCTTGCTATGATTTTTGGGGCATATCACCAATAATGTTTGTTCATTGGTTTAGTTACTATGCTTTGTTCTTAGACGATCATAGTGGTTATTCTTGTTTTTCCTTTTCAAACAAAAGTATAATTTTTGTTTATGTTTTATTCACTTCTTTGCAATGATACAAATAAGTTTTAGACTAAGATAAAACTATTAAAAATGATTGTGGTGGAGAATTTGATAATTATATTTTGAAAGATTTTCTTACGAGTAATGGAGTAACTCATCATATAAGTTATCCATATATACATGAACATAATGAAAGAATAGAAATGAAGCACAAACATATTGGGGAAATAGTCTTAGCACTGATGATAGACGCCTTTGTTCCAACTAAATATTGGGTAGAAAGTTTCTCCATATCATGCTTTTTAATAAATTGACTACCTTCTAAACATGACAAGATGCTTTCACCACTACAAAATCCTCAAACATAAAGAACCTAGTGAATTCACCTCGACATCATGTGTTCGTAGAACAACCACTCGGATTTCTTAACCCTTTACCTACAGCATGTATGCTCTTTGCATGAAGCCCTATATGGTCTCAAGTAGACTCAAAAGCCTACTTTAACAAACTTAAATAATTTCTTATTCAATTTAAATTTGCATCAAGTAATGTAGATCCGTCACTATTTGATATCTTTACTCTTACGTGGTTGACATCTTAGTCATTGGAAATAACAACACTACTATATAACAATCTATATTGTCTCATCATAAGAAATTAGCTTGCACCATCTTGGAGCAGCACATTATCTCTTCGGAATAAAACATGGGATTTATAAAAAGATTCTCCTCCTCTCCAACAACCCGATTAGACGTCAAATGCCCATGAGGGTGGTAAATAAAGAATTTTTTATATACATAGTTTGAACTTGGGTTTCTTCATTAGAGACCATCACAGTTCATCAACCGTGCTATTCCTTGTTGGAAATTGAACATGAAAGAATAGAGTTGTTTTTCTCATGTTGCAAGAGTAATATATCTGGGATGTTTAGAATGCAAACCGACTACTACTTCTAGACCCTTGAATTTTTAAAAGTTTCCTACATATGACTTATTAGATTCTACTTTATACAGAAGCCTTGTCGGGTGTCTACTATACATAACCATTGCAAGGCCGGATATCACGTTGCGGGTTAATAATGCTTGTTATTAGCGGGTAGCCTAGGTTTTCTCGCTTGTCTTTTGGCAAGCACATCCTGCCCTATCTTCATCTTCAAGGCCCTATAAGGTATGGCTTATTAATTTTTCCTATGCCTTGGCTTGAGCTCACAATCTACTACGACTTTGATTTGGTTTAGTATCCACTACTGGATATGCCATCTTTTCGAACTTGTGTCGTGGAGTTCTAAAAAATAACTCGCACTGACTTGTTCTAGCACCAAAGCGGAGTACAAAATACTTGCTTCAAAAAAGTTGAGTTAACACTACTTTCACAGTTTCATATCTTCTTCGTGATATGCATCTTACATTACCACACCTGCACCACTCACCATCAATCTTGTGTTTCATGTTTGCTTGTACTAAGCACATTGAAATTGATAGCGACTTCATCAGGAAAAAGGTGGAACTTACAATGTTACAGCTTATGTTCCTACAGATCATCAGATTCCCAAAGCTGTGTCTGGAGAATCACATTATCACTTTCAAGGCAAAATGGGACTTCAACAAGGCGCGCCCAGTTTGAGGAGAGCGTGTTGGATGATTCAGATGATATATCCCGACACACATGGAACACGTGAATACATGGATGGGAGCGCCACCTTCTCAAAATTGTTAAGACATTTTTATTCATTGCTAACTATGTTGTTATACTGGCCACTATTGGCTAAGTGAGTGGGTTGTTAAGTTGTTTTTGCATTTTTCAGACCCACTAGAATACTCTCTTTGTATAGCAAAGGGTCTGCCGATGCATTGTATATAATATAGACACTGGACTTTAATTTGAATTGAGCTTTTTTTTTTTTTAATTGAGTTGAATAGGTGTGGATATGCGTTCTCTACCATCCTTCGTCTTCATTCAGCTACTCCTCTTTCTCTGCATTCTCCAATCTACCTCGAATCTGATCCCAGTCTCAAACTTTCCTACAATCTTAGAAAAACAATGTTTGGCATGGGAGATTCAGGGTTGTCATTACTGTGGTGAGTCAGAATGTTAAGAAGATATGCCCTAATTGTAAACAAGCACGAACACAGTCAGTCAGTAGCTAGTGTATGAGGGCCCATGGAGAAGCGTGTCAAAGTCCAAAGGCAACCAACAAGGATCAGCTTGGCCACCCTTGTCTACCTTTACCTCATCTACCTTCGCCTTGTATGCTGCAAGAAATAATATCTTGTCCGACAGCAGCATGGAAGTAGCTGCAGTGCCTTTGACACCACCTTCCTTGCTTTGCTTTGACTGTATATCCTTCCACGTGACCTGGTGTTGTCGTGATCCGCTATTGATGCCACAGTGGTGGTCATTCTTGGAAATGAGAGCAGGTGTGGTACCATGATCCAGTTGTGACGGTGTGCATGTGGTTCGGCGGTGTGTGTTGCCGCAGTGAGGCGAAGCAGTGACGGTCGTATCTTTTTTTTGTTTTTGATAAAGGAGTGACGGTCGTATCTATCATTATGGGCCCCCAGGATTTGCTGTTCGGTTATGGGAGGTTACTGAATACGGTGTATATTGTGGGGCCTCGTTGCGGCGTTGGTGTGGTATCATGTGGTAGCGCAACGTTACATGGATCTAGATGAATATCGTCATATGCAGGGTGAGGAACCAGATAAACATGGAGCTGTATCCGCCAAGACTCTTTGAGTTAATATGCGGGATCGAACATGAAGATTTGATTATCAGCCCTACCCGATGTAAATGCTCAACGACACTTCTACCACATAAGTGTATAAAAAAAAATCCCATATTTTCATAGAGAAAGTGAACGTTCCCCAAAGTATGGAACTCCAGCAATATATGCAAAAACGCAAACTAAGACCTTGTAAGACACAAAGGTCGCCTAGCCACCCGTAATAGCTTCTAGGTACATTGAGGTGGATCTATTGTCGAACGACCTAGTCCTCAGCAACAACATGATCTGTCGATGCATCCTCTTAGAGTCACGCATCAACGTAAAAGGGCACGTGTCAACCACAATTGACCACCTACAAAATTAGTTTACAAGAATTTTATAAGTACATTGATTAGTTATAATTCGATAGTTAAATATAAGGAATTATAAGTTTTATGTACTATTTAAGTATGTGACTTGAACAATGAGATCATACGGATGTTAAGAGTATATACATTCCCATTATGTCCCTGGTCGAATGTTATTGGGGAAGACATATAGACAACAATAACACTAAGACTACAGTGTGTGTTGGTTGATGAAAAAATTCTCATTAGTCATGATATGTGATATCAAACCAAGCACACAGATACATGTTAGAAAATTGTATATTAGGCAGACCCACAATGAGACTGACACATAGAAGCCATTACAATGGTAGTCTTAGTTAGCTGTCATAGTGTTGGTGGTGATTGTAGTTCTCAGACTTGAAGTCACTATACTCATCACATGTCGTTCAACATACTTTGACATCATCCAATGTAATACTGAATAAGGATTTCTAAGAAGGTGATAATTGGGTGAATGTGACACATGGGGACTGATTGTGAGTGATGTAGATGAGATTTATCCTTCTTATAGGAGTATGATATCCTAGGCCTCTTGAGAAGCGAGATTGAGAAACACATGGTCCTGCACATGTGAGTCAATATGTGATATTGAGCTTACATATATCTCAGACAGTCTGCTCTAATTTAAGATACAAGATTGGATGTTCAAGAGGATGACTACTCCATGTCTCAAGTTCAATCTGGATATCAATGACAAAGGAACTATACAAACACTGTAACACCATACATAAATTGTAGGTTGAAGTTGTTGTCCAAGTTTCCATTTACTTGGATAGTAATAATGTAATGACCCATTTATAAATTAGTTATCTAATTAAGGTTTACTCGAATGATTAAAGTTGATCATTGTTTAAATCTTGATTAATGATGGTAGTTAAGTTTTGATGTTTTAAATATAATGAGAATGTTTAATTATACTTTGATTCACATAATTAGGGTTAATATTTGGAAATCCTAATCGGCCCAAATTAGGGTTTTGATGACATATGAATACAGAATTTGATAAATATAGTGTCCAAATGATTTTTAGAATTTTATTTGTAACTCTGATTTAGTTGAAATATGGATATGATTTGGATATTTCGAATGTGATCACCCTAGAAAAATATCAGCATTTTTGAATAATTTTGTAACTTATTTGTCGGTCAAGTTTCCCCAAGAGAAACTCAGCCAATCATGTATTCAGATTCAAATATAGTAGTATGGTATTTTATTTTTATCTTTTTATTGGTATATCAAATTGATCTAAAATTTTAAATATAGTTGGTAAACTCTATTATATACATACTATTAAATTGGTGTAAATTTTGGATAATGTTTGATCTCTACAGAGAGGGGTGTCGGTCGAGTTCTATCCAGGACAAACTCGACTGATCATGCTGCAGATTGCAATATAATAGTGTAGTAGTTGATTTTTAGTTATTTATTGGTAACTCCAAATGATCTCAAATTTTTATTGTTTCTTATGAATTCATTTTTAGACATTATGTTAAAGCTTCATAATTTTTGGATGATGTTTGAGTTCTGAAGAGTGTGGTGTCGGTCGAGTTTATAACTCAGTTGACCCACCAGTCTAAGGAAAATAAAAATACAATGAAGGGCTTGTTTGCAATTGTTTCAAGAACCTCAATTCATCTATATGACTAACCTAACAAACAAGGAGCTCTCATAAATTATCATTACTATAAAGGAAACTAAATTCTAGAGAGAGAGGAGAGCTACGGTTTTGAGAAGAGAAAGTAGTGGAGATGTTGACCTAGGGTTTCTCTATCCAAGATATGATGAAATTAAGTAAGTTTAGCTTATTTGCATAGCATTTCATGGTGAATCTTCTCTCACATGTAAAGATTCCATCCATCCTATCATTTGATTTGAAATCACATCAAATATCCCCCTTTTCTCACTCTTTCTCTTGTAATCCCCATTTCTAGGGTTTCCGAGTTGAGAGGAGAACGAATTGGATTCATTTGCTAGAGTTTGATTGGGTTTCCAAAAATTTAGTGGTTGACCTACATTTTTAAGGTGCTTGTCACCTAAGGTGAGTGTTTTTCTCCCTCCTAAGCTCTGTATTTATGTTGAAAGACTAATTCTATTTGGATAAAATAATAAAAAACATTGCTTTTATATGTATGTATGTGATTAGATATTGATTTGGAAAAGATATTGGGGGATCCAATTCTGCTAATTTTGATTATTTCTCATTGATTCGAACTTGATTTGTTCTTGATATATTGATTGAGGATCCATGGGTAATCTTATGGGTAGATGACTATGCTATTTCATGTGAATTTTGCCTAAAAATCATCCCAATGGCTGATATGCTTGGAATTGAATTGACATGTATAAAATCATATTTGAACTATACTGGATTGTATTATACAAGTGTATTGTTGAATGTTAATAGAATTTAATATAATATACATATAAGGATCAGTATGACATGACCACATATCCTGATTAGGGTTTGTGTTGAGGAAGCGAATCAAATGAGTCAATTATTCAATGTATACTAATGATTGATGAATGCAATATGTGAAAAATGGAAACTAGCCCTAATGAACCTCTATGCATCATTATGAAATTACTTAGTGATATGGTTCATATGATGTGTTGAACTAAGAATGACTTCTTAAAAACCTTAGATGTTTAGTTTTCAGACAAGTACGAGTTATGAAGCTAGAACTTGTATATGACGTTTTCAATGTGATGAAATGTTGAATGCAAGTATTAATACTTCAATTAAAGATGATGCATCTTACTGATATGATCTAAGCCTAATTCATTTGTTTTAGTACAATTTATGAAATAATGAGTAGCCCTCATATGAATGTGTGTCATTTTATACAAGTTACATAATAGTGATTTGTGAAGGATGATAAGAGGTTATGTTGTAAGAAGATGTAACCTAAACCATTATTTTAAGCTAAAGTGATTAGTATACTAAAGAACGATCATTGTTGATTATGGAAATGAAAATAGTAGTCAATGACATGGTACACTTATCTAAATATAAGAGACAATATGAACAATATGTACTTTTTGGTGATTGCAAGTTAAAGATGAAACTAATGGAGTTAGTGTGATGAAGTATTTTATCTTTTATTTTATTTACATGTGGCTTAACCCAAATTAAATGAAATATAAAAAGAGTGGCCTTTGATAAATGTTAAGTAGAAGAGAAGCATTATATGTAAAGTGAATCAAGAAAGATTGGTCCAAATAATGTAATGAACATGAAATGAAATAAGTTGAGACTACTAAATATAAAATGAAGGAAAAAGATGGGAATTAGTAGATGATTCTAAGAATGTAACTATTACCCTAAAATCATGATTTAATTACGCTAGTAAATGACAATCTCGAATGAGGGATTAAGGGATGCACATGATTGTAGTTGAATTCAACTAAAAGATGAAATTCAAGTATTTGAATTGATTTACAAGAATGTGTTCTTGAATTGTGACTTGTACTCTGGGAATGGACTAATAGTACAAACTTCAAATGATAGTCAACATATGTTGATTAGTAACCCCATCTAAAGATTGTGAAATAAAAGAAGAAGAGAGCTAAGTCTGTTATACATGTATATGCATGAAATTTATTTGCATCTATTAAGATTGGATGGAACCAACATATGTTGTATGATAAATCTATTTTGAGTACGATGAATGTTATATGATATCTATATGCTTTTACTATTGCTAGTTCTAATGCCTGAGTAAATATTTGTTAAGAGTTGGGATATGCAATGAACTGACAAGAAATATGTTGAAATTGAATTTAATATGCACTCCTTACATTTGAGAAACCTTGATAAGGGTAAATGTGACGATCCGACCACAAATCAAATCATCAATAGTAAATAATTGTGGAATAACCATAATCAGCGGATTAAAAAAATCACTAAAAATTGAAACCATTTTGCAAAGAGATCAATTTCTAGGAAAAACTCTTACTGAAGGTCCAAAACCTTATATACATCATTGTTCATATTGTACGTACATTGTATCATCTCTTCTCGAGGATAACATATAACAGTTACTTTGTCAACCCCTATACTAAAGCAGCATAAAACCTCAAGACACATTAGCCAAAACCTCAAATTGTTCATAAAACAAACACGTACTAAATCTAAGGACCTGAGAGTGCAAAGACGACACATAGGACTTCTATCTACAAGACATGACAGACAGTACACTCAACCTGAGTTGTCACTGCTACCTCAGCTGTTGTTCCTCCTCTGCAGAAAGATCTTTGCCACCTCGTGCACATCCACCTAAAGAAATGTGGATCCCACGGGGTGAGACAATTGTCCCAGTGAGAGATATAACTCTCTTCCGACCATATTATTATCCCAGATTAAGCATTTATAAACTAAGCAGAGGTTCTTTTTATATTAACAGACAAGATAAATCACTGTATGAATAGAATAAAGTAATCTCCTTTCTTAAGGAAGAAATTGCATCTACCCATGGTAGAGTTATAAATCATCTATCTGCTTTGTAAGGAATGTAAAGAGCATAAATAACATCTATCAACTAAGATGTATAATTGAAGTACGCATCAATCAATGTTTTCCATATTCGATCCTTAAGAAGATATGCTACTCGGCTAATTACATTTTACAATCAAACTTATGCCCTGAGGAGATGAGGTTTATCGCTCATACTCTAACCGACCACTGCGAAGTCAAAATCGGTACCATACAAGGTCAATGATAGAGTCGGCTGCCAAGACCTCCCTTGTCTCGGTCAGTGCGAGACCATAAGCAGGATTATGTCAACTGCTTACATAGCTTTCCAGGGTATACTGGAAACTTTGCTATAGAGCTACAGTGGTGGCTGCACTCCTTCGGTGATTGAGAGATCTCATGTTTATCTACCATCAATCCTGGCATTAATCATCATCGAGAGATTCATGATACATCCATCCCGACACATATAATGAAGGATTGAGAGATTTCATGTTTATCTCACATCAATTCCCTCATTAGGGCATATGAATATTTTTGCCCATCACCCCCACATATTCAAAAATATGCGGTCTCTAGGAGATCCCATGGGAAAACCTGTTTCACCATCACCAGCTACTGACGATGATGGATCTATGGCCAGGGCTCTACATGATAAGATTCCACTTGGTTAATTAAATACATTACCGTATTATTTTAGCATTAGTCAAGTTTTCAAACATGAATTATTATGACAAATGCTACAAAGAAAGGCATAATACATCTATCAAGTACTTTTCAAATCTTTAGAACACATATAACATTTAGGATTTCAATCCCTTATCTCATTACTGGGAATTCTCATCCCTTAAAATTATCATCATCATGATTACTAGATCTGGGTATTCAAACCCTTAGTTCATCACAGAACACTATTAATACCTCTAGGTCTTAGGACAAAGGTATACATGATACTTGTTACACAAGCATCTCACATGGCTCACAAGGCCCATTAAACATCTTGTCGCCTCTCACTAGGCAACAACTCATTCACATGGCTCACAAGGCCATTATACAAATTGTCACCTCTCATTAGGCAACAAATTATTCACAAGGTTGTTGCACATCTTGTCACCTCTCATTAGGCAACAACTTATGCACATGGCTCACAAGGCCATTAATTGGTATACTTGTTACACGAGTATTTAACATGCCTTACAAGGCTTATGTAATAATAGAAGTGCAACCTTCCCATCATTAGGGTTAGGGTTTTCCATTATTAACCATTTAGGTTTTCAAGATCATATTATCAATGATCAAACCCTAATTCATTGCTCCACACGTCTAGGGGCAAACTTTGATATCATAAGTATTCAATCATACTTATTTATTCTCATCATTTATCATTAAATGATTATCAACACAAGGTATGAGTTTCTCTCTCATCCTTGCCAGAGTATGTATACATCATACTTTATTAACTTGGCTTAACCCTTTCTTAAGGTATGTTAGCCTACACTTATCAAAGTGCATTAAGCTCATTACATCTCAATGTAACAATTGGCATGACACACTTCATGTGTTACTCATCCATACATATTGGATTTAAGGTGCATCAAGGTGTAGCAACCTTAAAGTGTTGGATGTTATATTTACCATGCCTTGGTGTATCACTTCCCTCATCACTTTTAACTTACTTAAGTTCATCAACTTATCTTGCATTAGGGTATTTCCCATCCTAATACTTTATCCACTATCCCATCATATTAATCTTGTAAAGTATTGGCCATAAGTCACATACTTGAATTACCCACCTATCATCAATGATATGGACTCATCTCGGGTTAAGGCATTGTTGATATAAGGTTATCCATTATCAACCACTTTAGGTGTTTCACCTATCAAGGTATTAGCCACACCATTACTTGGTGTTTCACTCATCACTTCTAAGAGTGTCTTGCCTTCACCTTTACAAGGTGTCTCGGGTTAGATGTGTGAATATGTTCACCATATCAGGTTATAAGTATATGAGCACTCACCATATCGGGCTAGAAGTATATACACACCATTCATATCGGGCTAGAGGTGTTTGCATGTGTTACCCATGTCGGCATGAGGTATTAAGCCATCACCATGTCGGTCTAGAGATAAATTCAATCACCATATCAGGTGGCTCATCATCTAGGGTTAGTCGTGACGGGTTAGGGTTTGCCATATCAGGCTCAACCCAATATATATATATATATATATATATATATATATATATATATATATATATATATATATATATATATATATATATATATATATATATATATATATATATATATATATATATATCCATCTCATTACCCCCTTCAAGGGTACCATCATATCTTAAGGATGAGTAATAGGTTAAACAATTGGTTAAACTCTTCTCAACCCATTACACAAGTCAATAGGAGTGAAGGACACCAATCCATGTCGGGCTACACAGACCAATGTTGGGTTGCAACACCCATCTCGGGTTAGGGTTGGTTGTGACGGGCACATGGTACATGTATGTGTCGCCCATGGTTCTTAAGAGGTATCAACTCATCATCATGTCGGGCTAGACATCAACTAGGTTTGTGTATCGGGCTACCATATCGTGCAATGGCACTTACTATTCTTCACTCATATCGAGTTACCCAAATTAGGGTTTCATGTCAACTTATAAGTATTCATTTAACCTTGTATCGTGCATGAAGTCTATACTTGACTCCCTATCATTCAAGAGGTGTATACTACACCCCCATATCATGCAAGAAGATATATTATCTTTTTCATATCGTTTTAATGGAGTAGGTGATTGCTTATGTGCTTGCACCCGATATCACTTTTATAAAGTGATATCATCATCTTCAAGCTCTAAACCTTTGTTCTAACTGTTATAGTTCATGGAAACAGGTCTAAGAAACTACTAGAACTCATAATATCATCAACTATTTCAGGAAATTTTATAATTATAAGTAATTCATTAAGTATAGAAATTTAGATGATAAATAATAACATGGTTGAGTTCAAGTTATATAACCCGCCTTAAGAACAACTTCAAAGCTCCAAGCTCCAAAGCTCCACGTTCCTAAGGTTGAAGATGACTTTATCAAAAGTCCAAGGCTCGTTCATAACTACTTCATATACAAGGAATCATCATGGATAAGCAATTGGTGAAGAAGAAAAGAAAGGAAGATCAAAACCCTAAAATCATGCTTCAATCCAAGGTTGAAGATGATCATGGCCTCACCTTAGGGTTAAGTATTGAGCTCCTTCTTGCTTTAGCACCTTTTCATGATACACGTGTGCTCTTGAAAGATATGCCACCCCTCTTGCACGATATGACACTCACTTGCATGATATGCCACTGAACACTTCATTCTATGGTCGATATCACCCTATATGGCCAATATCACCTACTTGGCCGATATGCTTTTTCTATGGGCGATATCCAAGGACCATGAACGATACCACATCACTCCTGCACGATACAGGTATCCTATGCACGATACCTTAGAGTAGGAAGGTAGTAAGGGTCACAAAATTGTACTAAGGGATGAAACTAGGGCTATATATACTTGTTGCTCATGAAGGAAGGTAAAAAATGAGGTGTCATCAATTTGAGCTAGTAGGTGCAATGTGTACATGCATGGATGACACATGTACATGCATGAATCAACATTTATATTGACATTAAAACATTTTAGGGTGATCTAGGAATAAATATTCATCTATTACATATCCCTTTGATTAAGATATATCAATTAATTCATCACTTTATACACAACTCGTCACAACTTTACTAAGGAAGCTGTAACCCGACACAACTCACCTCCTTGAGGTTAATTGCACGACATGGACTTTGCCAAGAGTCAAATATGAGGCTCATCCTATGGCTCCTTTGCCGATATGCACTCATATATAAGCTTTTCAACTTGATACAACTCAAGTTAAGCTTTCATATTCAACCCTTTTCTTGGTCATATCATCACCAAGATAACCATCATTCATAATGGAATCAAAAATGGTGTCTCCTTCTTTATCTCTCCTCTACATTATACTAGGATGAAGTAGGGACACTCTAGAGGTGGTAATTTGCATATCAACCCCACATTTTGGGTAAATTACAATTTGTACCAAAATTGGTGCACAAGGTACCAACACTGTTCAAACAAGTTCAAACTTGGAATTTAGGATTTCCACAAGCTGCCACCTTGCATCATTCTCTCTATAATAATGCTAAAACACATGAGGCATGTTCAACATCTGACATTTTGCAATATATCCCCTCATATTGGGTAAATTGCACTTTGGTCCCAAACAAAGGAACATTGCTCAAACAACATTCAATCATGACCAAACTTGGAACATAAGTGTGTCACAAGATAAAAAAACACCTTAGAGGATTATATTAAAGTTCTAAGAAACTTTATTAGCCAAAAAAATAGGGTTACCTCATAACCCAGGTTAGGGTCATTATAGTAAATGTTGCATAATGAGATTATGTCTAGGGCTGAAAGCCCACTGATGATGATAAAACCTTGATGGGGTAAATGTTGGACAATAAGATTATGTCTTGGGCTGAAAGCCCACTGTTGATGATCGTTGTGAAATGATGTATAAGATAGAAATAATTATATGTGTTGCAATCTACAGATTTATTGTGCTTCTTGCTTTGATCATTGTCCTTATTGATAAAATTAATCTATTTCATGTTATTTTAGTTACGTGAGAATACACATATATGATATATGATGTTTTGAATTCCTTTAAGATGAGTATAAGAGATTAATAAAAAGTGAAATGATGGAACATCTAGTTAGGTTCCCTAAACACCGTGAGTTTCCCCCGAGGACCACACTGGGGAAACAAAATAGATCTCCTTATAGTAATTAATGAATTATGAGAAGGATTTCTAGAGTGTGGATTGAGACCTTAAAGGTTAAACCACCAAGATTTAGGAGTGAGTCATCTGGAGTGGCTCTAGCCCTAAATCCTTGTTGTGCAAGTCTATGTCTATATGGAATAGACTTTGATGAAATGAAACATGTGAAATGTGAAAATATGTAAAATATTATGATATGTGATATACTATTTTGTTGGTTCCTATCTCATGTATTTGAGATGAGGATGTGAGCCTCTTTAGGCAACCCTGAGGTGGCCAGTGTATGTTGTTGATATCTTAGGGTGGCTGGCTAAACCCTAAGATAGTGATTGTGAGTCATTGACATGAAAACTAGGCGTGGCGACTTCTACTTGATGAGGTACAAGCCAAGTAGTTTCAGGGCAAATGAATAAAAGATGATAAACTGTGTAGAACATGATTTGAATGGTTGTTACATTCCTTGTACTGCTACTTGATGATTTTTCATTGTTGATTATTCTTCTTGTTGTGGAAGGTAATCATGTTTCTATGGGTATTTTCTATTTCATATTATCATATGTCATGTTGACAAGTTATAAATTATGGGATTTATATCCATTCTGAATATGAGTTGGATTGCTTGCTATTTGATAGTATTGTTTGGTAGATATGTATTATGTGTACTTCAACTTCAGGAATACAGGATGTGTTCCTGGTCCGACTGGTGGAGTGTCACAAAGATAATGTTATTATTATGTATTGATTCAAAATGCTTAGAAATTGACTTACTTCTCATGCAGTAGGGTTCTTAATTTGAACTAAGAAGTATCTGCTGATTTGTTCATAGACATGCTCTAAAAGATGTTTCAAAGTTATAGTTGGTTTAAGTGATTACCTTATCTATTGGAATATATTACCATTGTAAGTTAGATATGGCTTGCGATAGAACTATCTTCTAGACTTTTCAATATCTACATGTTTTTGTTAAGTTTATTATACTTAATCTAATGTTAATAGATGTACATATCTTGAGTGGGAGGTATCCACTCACTGGGGATCTATATGAGTCTCATGAGGTTGTTTCAAATGTTTTAGGTATAATGCTATCCAATGGACAGGTCATGACAAAGAAGATATAAATAGCATAAACTAGATAGATTAGAATGTCCATGTACTCTCTCTTTCCCGGGATGGGTTGCATACTAAGTTAGTTCATTAGTGTACATGTATCTTGTAATGACCTTGACCTGGGTTATGATGTAACCCTATTTGTTTTGGCTAAGTAAATTTCTTCGTACTTGAATATAATCCTCTAAAGTGTTTTTCTATCAGGTAACAAACTTATGTTTCAAATTTGGTCATGTTTGATTTATGTTTGAGCAATGTTCTCATGTTTTGGACCAAACTGCAATTTACCCAATATGAGGGGCTCTATTGAAAATTGACACATGTTGAACATGCCTTAAGTGTTTTAGAATCATAAGAGAGAGAATTATGCTAAGTGGTGTCTTGTGGAAAGCCTAAATTCCAAGTTTGAACATCGTTAAATAATGTTAGTACCTTGTGCACCAATTTTGTACAAATTGTAATTTACCCAAAATACGGGGTTGATTTGCAATTTACTACCTCTAGAATATTCCTAATTCCTCTATGTATCATTTAGAGGAGATATAAAGAAGGAGACACCATGTTTGAATCAATTATGAGTGATGGTAATCTTGGTGATGAAATGACCAAGAAAAGGGTTGAATATGAAAACTTAACTTGAGTTGTATCAAGTTGAAAAACTTATATATGAGTGCCTATCGGCCAAGGATCCATAGGAGGAGTCCCATATCATTTTTTGGACTCTTGGAAAAGCCCATGACGTGCAAAGAACCTCAAGGAGGTGAAGTGTATCGGTTTACAACTTCCTTAGAAAAGTTGTATCGGGTTGTGAATAAAGTGGTGATTTAGTTGATATATTTTATTCAAAGGGATAAGTAATGGAAGAAAATTCATCCCTATATTATCCTCAAGTGTTTTTCATGTCAAGATAAAGGTTAATGCATGCATGTACACATTTCAACCATGCATGGACACGTGGCACCTAGTAGCTCAAATTGATTACACCTCATTTTCACACTTCTTCATGAACAACAAGTATATATACCCCTTCATTCACCCCATAGTGAACGTTTTCGAATCTTACCACCCTCCTTACCTAAGGTATCATGCATAGGGTTCATTTATCATGCAGGATTGAAGTGGTATCGTGCATAGGGCCTTGGGTATCATCCATAGCAAGTTCATATCGGCCATGTAGGGTGATATCGGCCTAGTGAGGTGATATCGACCATAGTGGAGTGTTTTGATCACAAATGAGGGGGATATCGGCCACAACTGATGGCATATCATGCATGAGTAGTGTGGTATCGTGCAAGGTGCTAAGGAGCAAGAAGTAGCTCAATACTTAACCCTAAGGTGAGGCCATGATCATCTTCAACCTTGGATTGAAGCATGATTTTAGGGTTATGGTCTTCCTTTCTTTTCTTCTTCACAAATTGCTTATCCATGGTGATTCCTTGTATATGAATGAGTTTTGAACGAGCCTTGGACTTTTGGTAAGTCATCTTCAACCTTAGGAACGTAGAGCTTTGGAGATTGGAGATTTGAAGTTGTTCTTAAGGCGGGTTATATAACTTGAACTCAACCATGTTATTATTCATCACCTAAATTGCTATACTTAATGAACTACTTTTAATTCTAAAATTTCCTGAAATAGTTGATGACATTATGAGTTCTAGTAGTTCCTTAGACCTGTTTCAATGAACTATAACAGTTAGAACGAAGGTCTAGAGCTTGAATAAGATGGTATCACCTTATAAAGTGATATCAGGTTCAAGCACACAAGTAGGAACGTCTAACCCGATATGGTGATGCACCTACTTCACTAAAATGATATGGATATGATTTTATACTTTCTTTCACGATATGGTGGTGTAGTATACACCTCTTGCACAAGATGAGGTCAAAAAAACACCTCAAAAACAATATTGGGGTAACCACACACCTCTCTGCCCGATATGGTGTGAAGCACACACACACCTCTCTGCCCCATATGGTGTGAAGCACACATACACCTCAAAAGTGATATGGATCAAGCATACACCTCTTTGCCTGATATGGTGTGAAGCACACACACATCTTTGCTTGATATGGTGTGAAGCACACACACCTCTTTTCCCGATATGGTGTGAAGCACACACACACCTCAAAAGTGATATGGAAGCACACATACACCTCAAACCCGATATGGAAGCATACATACACCTCAAGGGTGATATGTTAAGCACACATGCACCTCAAAAACGAGATGGTAAGCATACATACACCTCAAAATCGATATGGTAAGCACTCATACACCTCTAAGGTGATATGGGCAGCAAGCACACACCTCATACCCGATATGATGGAAGCACTTCAATACTCAAATGAAGGAAAGCATCTTAAATGAAATATACTTGATGAAGTAACACATGAAGTGTCTTATATCAAGTCATACAATAAGAGGTATGGAGTTTAATGAATATTTATTAAGTATCCTAATGTACCTTGGAGGAAAGGTTGAGCCAACTTAATAAAGTATGAAGTAATCAATATCCTAGTAAGGATAAGAGAGAAACTCATACTTTGTGTTGACAATCATTTAATGACAAATGATGAGAATAAATAAGTATGATTGAATACTTATGATATTAATGTATGCTCCTAGATGTGTAGAGCAATGAATTAGGGTTTGGATTGATAATATGAACTTGAGACCCTCACTACTACAGAACCTACCTTTAGTGTCGGTTATTTATGGCCTTTAGTGTCGGTTTTCGAGTGACGCCTATGTGGGTGACACTAAAAGGTCACCCATTACGCGTCGGTTCCAGAACCGACACCCAAACTCTTCGCGCGTGACCGAAAACGCGCCATCAGGGGACTATAGGCGTCGGTTACTAGATAAGAAACCGACGCCCAAACCCTTCGTGCCACAGAAAGGGTGCCATCTTGGGCGCTATCAGTGTCGGTTATAAGCCAACAACCGACGAAATATGTCTTCACGCCAAAAGAATATGTGTCGGTTACATTTAAATAACCGACAATGTAAAGTTATGTGTCAGTTGTTTACAATTACCGACGCCTGTTATTGGCGCCAGCTTGGGCACTATCAGTGTCAGTTTGTATTAAGAAACCGACACCATATATGTTCGCGCCACAGGAAATAGGCGTCGGTTATATCTAAATAACCGACGCCTATTGGTTTTTTTTTTACAGACCTACAGACCTGCTGTGGCTGGTCGCAGGATGAGAAACCTGCAGTTCAGTTAACTGAACTGCAGGTTTTACGACATCCATTGATATCAGCCAACAACAGGCTACAAACCTGCAAATTTAACAACAAAAATATTCACACATGCATTTAGCAATACAACCTGCAGTTCCATTTTATTTTCACACATTTTGAAACATTCATGTAGCTAGCAATTTGTAGTTCCATTCATTCACATTCACACATGTAGAAACATTCATATAGTAACCAACACTTTCATTCATTTTCACTCAGACACATGTAGAAACATCTAGACATGTAGAAACATTCACACATATTATAATTCAGAAATTCATTTACAAAATCCCCACGATTTGTATGGTTGTTTCCCATTCTTCTCTTACTTCATTTAATTCTCCCATCGTATAGGGAGCATGTACATATGGTAAGTCTGTTCCTGTAGTGGGGTCAGCTTTAAACACCTGTAAAGAGAATGATGTATATATATAATTAATGAGCTATAAATAAGATTGATATATTTCATATTATCTAATGAGACTATATAATACCTGAGCAATACAATCGATGTCCATACAACATGACAGACTAACACATATATAGTACATAACAAGAGCAGCGTCGAATTTACATACAACACTAGCTTAGTACATATATAGTGGGACTTATAAGGTGACGATCCCACCTGGTAAAACAGGTTACCGACAACTACATGTTACGACTGGGAGGTCGTGATTCAGCAACAGTATGCATTAGCAGGAGGACAAACAGATCACCATATGTTTGTCCTCATATGGTGATCTCTTGTCCTCCTGCTAATGCATACGTTGCTGAATCACGACCTCCCAGTAGTAACATGTAGTCGGTAACTTGTTTTAGCAGGTGGTATCATCACCTTAGTCCACTATATATGTACTAAGTTAGTGTTGTATGCAAATTCAGAGTTGTTGTTGTTATGCACTATATATGTGTTAGTCTGTCATGTTGTTATATGAATATGAATCTGAACCACTTGTGTGTGCTGCACTTTATGTATTGTATATGTATCCTGCTTCTTATCATTGGGGCTTCTTCCTGCATATCCTGCATAGCTATGTCATGTCCGTCCTGCATAGCCTTCTTCCTATATTTATTTTTCAAAGAGAATACAAACAAAAATTATTAGTGTAGAGTTAGTGAAATACTGATCAATGTCTAGAATTGGAATAGATCAAGAACCTACTCTCAGCATCGCATATGTAATCTCGGGTGAGATTGGTCCTATAGTTCTTTAGCACCCTCCCACAATGTTTAGCATTTGTATTAACTAGAAGATAATGAAACATCAAATCATAAAATGATATTGATATTAAAAAAGTAAACATTTAGCTTCAATAAAAAAATATAAACATGCATGCCTCTAAAATTGTGATCTTTTATCAATTAACAATCCTTCATTGTGATCTCCGCGCACATATAAGTCATCATTAGCTTCAATATTTTCTGGAGTTGGCAACCCAACTGAGAATGGACTAGAGTCATCATATTTATCATAGTACTCTTCTTCATCTATAGGATCTTCAATGAACTGTCTTTTACCATGAAGAACAACCGACCATTTATCATTTGCAGGATCATCGATATAAAATACTTGTTTCGCCTGTGATGCCAATATGAATGGTTCAGCCTTCTCGCCAATCTTTTCAAAGTTCACTAAAGTGAAACCCAATTCATCCACTATAACTCCTTTGGTGTTATCACCCCAATTACATTTGAAGAGCGGAATTCTGAAATCTATGTAGTCAAATTCCCATATCTCTTCAATGACACCGTAATATGACATTTTAGCTTCACGTGGACTCTTATCCTTTGCACTTGCAAAAAACATAGTCGATGCTTGAAGGGTGACCCCACTGTTTTGGATGACACTCTTATCATCTTGGCGCTTTGTGTAATATGTGAATCCATTAATGTCATACCCTTCATAAGACATAACAGCCAACTTTGGTTTAAAGGCGAGGCATTTGATAGTTTTAGTAATATCATCTGGTGTTTGAGATAGTTGATGTAAGACTTTATCTTCAAACCACTTAATAAAAGTCTTGTTATGCTCTCTAGCAAGCCACATTGTATTGGCTCGAGGATATTGTCTTTTGATGAAATTGGTATGTTCCTCGATATAAACGTTCACTTCGTCCATGTTGTGTAAAATATACAAATGACCTTGTTCCAACTGCTCACGGCTGATTACTTTCACACGTGATCCCAAAATTCCTTTGCCAAATAGCTCGTCAATATTCTTGTCATTATCAGGAGTGTCATTACCACTGAGAAAGTCATTGCAGAAATCCATAACCTCTCTCGCCACATAACCTTCAATAATACTCCCTTCAGGCCGATAACAGTTTCGAACATCACCTTTAAAAATGCTCATGTATCGTTCAAAGGGATACATCCAATGCAAGAAAACTGGGCCCAAGATTTTCACTTCCCTAGTCAAGTGGACAACAAAATGTACCATGATATCAAAGAACGAAGGAGGGAAATACATCTCAAGCTGACATAGGGTAACAACCACTTCTCTTTGCAAATTATCGAGAGTCTCAAGGTCAATAACTTTGCTGCAGAGACTGTTGAAAAAGATACAAAGTCTGGTGATTGCAAACCTTACATGCTTCGGCAATATAGATCGAATTGCCACGGGCAATATTTGTTGCATTAGAGTGTGACAATCATGAGATTTAAGTCCTATCAACTTTAGATCTTTCATTGATACCAATCTACAGATGTTGGATGAGTAACCATTTGGCACCTTAACATTTATCAAGTATTCACAAAAAGCTTTCTTCTCTTTTCTAGACAACGTGTAACATGCGGGAGGTAAGTATGTTCTTTTACTACCCATTTCACGTAATTCTGTTAATTCTGACCTTATTCCCATTTCACGTAGGTCCAGTCTGGATTTCATCCCATCTTTAGTCTTACCTGGTATATTTAATAGAGTACCAATGATGCTATCGCAGACATTTTTCTCAACGTGCATTACATTGATACAATGTCTGACTGTCAAAGAACTCCAATAAGGAAGATCCCAAAATATTGACTTCTTCTTGAATGAAGAATTGTCACTCCGTGTAGTACCTTGTGATCTCTTACCAAATTCATTGACAAAGTCTTTTATTCTTTCATAAACAACCTCCCCTGGTATAGGTTTAGGTGAACAGTGTTCCTCATTCAATCCATTGAATGCTTTGCGCTTCCTATGATACAGATGGAATTTTGGAAGAAACCTTTGATGACCGAGATATACATTCTTACCACCATGTTTTAGTCTTGTTGAATCAGTGTTCTCTTCACATATAGGACACACTTTAGCTCCTTTGACACTATATCCAGACAAATTCCCATATGCTGGAAAGTCATTAATAGTGCAAAACAACATAGCATGCAAATGAAATGTCTCTCTTCGTGAAGCATCATAGGTCATCACACATTCACCCTAGAGTTTCTTTAAGTCATCAATCAGAGGTTCAAGATAAACATTGATGTCATTTCCAGGTTGTTTAGGGCCCGACATCAACAACGACATCATTACGTACTTATTTTTCATACACAGCCAGGGAGGAAGATTGTATATAACAAGCATGACTGGCCAAGTGCTATGTTGGATGCTCAATGTCCCGTACGGATTCATCCCGTCTATACAAAGCCCAAGTCTTAGATTCCTGACTTCTTCACCAAATTCAGGGTACAATACATCAATCTTCTTCCACTGTGGGGAATCAGACGCATGTCGTAGGATCCCATCATTAATTTTCTTAACATCTGCATGCCACCTCAAATTTTTCGCATCTATCGGATTGGCAAACAAGCATTGAAACTGTGATATTATAGGTAGATACCACATCACCTTGGCAGGAGAACCAGTTTTGGACTCCCCCGAAGTCGTCAATTTATACCGTGACGCACCACATTTTGGACAATCTTTCAAATCTGCATAGTCCTTTTGAAATAATACACAATCATTAGGGCATGCGTGTATCTTCTTGGCATCCATTCCCATTGGGCACAACAATTTCTTTACCTGGTATGTTGAGATTGGCAGCTCGTTTCCTTCAGGAAGCATTTCTTTCAACAAAGACAGCAATGACGTGAAGCTTTTGTCGCTCCATCTATTGTTAGCTTTCAACTTATACAATCTCAACACAGAGTTAAGCTTCGTAAACTTAGTACAACTTGTGTATAAAGGCATCTCAACATCATTCACAATGTTTCTAAAAATGGGAGGTGGATCGGTGTGCTCTACCCCACAACTATCCAGCATCGCATCAACGATGTCTACTGGAGCTGGTTCATTAACATCTACGTCATCGTAGGAAATTTCTTCTTCCATACAAGCACTGCTATCGACATCCACTGGTTTCGGGTTTGAAATCTCTCCATGCCAGTGCCATTCTGTATAGCCTTGTATAATCTTGTTGCACATGACATGAGTCATGATTTCATCACCAGTGTTGACTTTCAAGTTGTTACCGCAATGTCTACATGGACAGTAGAACCTATCTCCAGGTTGTTTCCTATGTTCCTCGGCAAATTTAATGAACTGGTGAAGACCAAAAATAAACTCTGGGGTGCAGCGATTGCGAATGGACATCCATGATCTATCCATTCTATGATCAAAGAGAAAACAAGTATATATTAGGACAAGATTAGGGTCTAGGGTTAACAA
The DNA here is from genome assembly GCA_963693085.1 of Alisma plantago-aquatica. Classification (NCBI taxonomy): domain Eukaryota; kingdom Viridiplantae; phylum Streptophyta; class Magnoliopsida; order Alismatales; family Alismataceae; genus Alisma; species Alisma plantago-aquatica. Next base: position 1,777,597,924 of record OY856409.1, read on the forward strand.
ATACATGTGATGTCATTATTATATATAATAAATGTGTACCACCTATCCATTCTTGAACACCTAATCTCACTAGTAAGTGTATAATGTGTATTGGGTTTTCAAGAAAATTTCGGCAGCATTTCTCCGCTGTTTTCCAAGTACATATGTACTTAGAGAACAAATGGGGAAATGCTGCCAAAATTTTCTTGAAAACCCAATACACATTATACACTTACATCCTAAGCGAGATTAGGTGTTCAAGAACAGTCCCAAACCGGGGACTATCCAAGATTTACTCCTAATGAGTAAATCTTGGATGAGTTTCTAGGCCAACAAATAATGTATTGTCATTCTTATACCTAAAATCCTAGTTCTTCAATTTAGGGTGATTATTGATGTCTTTAAAAGCATGATTGGCAATTTAGGGAAAAGTTCATCATTTACATTCCAAGCATGTCACATGTGTGCATTACAGGTCATCATTAAGCAAGATATAAGCAAGTATGTCATATTAAAATAGACTAAACAATATGAGAAAATAGTAGTGTAATCATGCAAATGGGAACATTCATGGGAACACACACTTCAGTTATAAGCATTCATGTAGCAACTTTCAGTTCCATTCATGGGAACACACACTTCAGTTATAACAATAACTAAACAAAGGGGTTGGTGTACCCCTAAACATGCACATAATTAAAAAAACTATTACTACAGACAAGTCTAGATAGATAGACAACTAAATACTACACCAACATGGTTTCGCATGCATCAGTAACTTCTTTTTGATGATGAAGCTGTGTCACAAAGCTCCTCACTGTATTTAGACGAATCTGAACTGACAGGGGCCTCAGATTCAGATTTGTCCGAGCTGATATGCGACGCCGTGCGCTCATACCGCAGAAGATGATCGGGGGTCTCGCAGTTGCTGTTGGTTATCCAAACTTTGATGGAATTATCGCCAACTGGACGGAGAAAAAGCCTGTTCCAACGGACCACATGCAGCTCTCCAATCCAATCTCACCAACCGGATTTTGATACAAGATTTCCCGCCAAATCATACTCAACCTCGATAACATGTGAATAATTACCAAAAGTTAGGGTCACTTTACCAGGCATGTAGTGTCTTCCTTTTAGAAAACGCCAATGTTTGGGTATGACCAATTGGTTTAAGGAACGATCATCTAGGATGATGTCCAATTGTTCTTCAATAGGGAACGTTAACATTGACATAGAGGCCCAGTTCATAGTGACTGTTATGGGTGGACAGAGACTGCACAATATTAGTATTAACAAAGTGTAAGTACATATAACGATGTTATATATTTTCAGAAAAAGTTGTATAACATCAGTTAACCTTTTATTGCTTGTCATAACCAACTTTATTTTGGTAGACATGATAGCTTGAAAAGAAGTCTACAAATGTACTTAGAGAACAAATGAGGAAATGATCCTAATGAGTAAATCTTGGAGGGGTTTCTAGGTGCTTACTAAAATAGAACCATTATATGGAACTAATCCTACATTATACACATACTTTTCCGGAGTAAGATAATGTGCACTTCATGGAATTATTAAGATCTGAATATATATAAGTTGTTTCTACCTACTTTGATGGGATTTTATAACATTCGAGTCTTCCATTTATAGCATTAAGATCTGAATATATATAAGAATCCCATTTGATACACACGATTGAGAATCTTTCATGATACTAGGAAAATACACTAACTAGATATTCATTTAGGTGTTAGACATCAATATGTGTATGAGCCCTAATTAAAACTGATTCTCATAAGAAGTAAATAAATTTAAAAAAAAATGCCCAGCAGCAGGGCGGCACCTTGAGGGAAGACGAGCAGAGGAAGAAGAAGAAGGCAGGGCGGGCACCTTGAGGGAAGAGGAGCAGCGGCCGAGGCAAAGTCCTAGCAGCTTTCGGCGGCGAAGAGAGGAGCGGCGGAGAGGGCGGTGAGGCTAGTAGACCTAGTTGCTACCGGCGACGGCGGAGAAGAGGCCGGCGGGCGGAGAAGAGGCCGGCAGGCGGAGAAGAGGCCGACGGCGGAGGAGAGGCCGGCAGGCGGAGAGGGAGGCCGGCGGGCGGGCGGAGAGGGAGGCCGACTGCTTCTCACTCGACGGCGACGAGCGGCGAGCACGGAGGAAGGATCGGCGGTGGCGGAAGGAAGCAAGGGAAATCTCCGGAGCTAGGGAAATCGGGAACGAAATAGGGAAATGGGAAGAATCGTTCAGGCAGGGTGAGCTATTAAGTTGAAAATACGTGTCGGTTCTTTAAAAAACTGACAACTAAACCAACAGTGTCGGTTCTTTGCCACAAACCGACAACAATACTAGAATATAGTCGTCGGTTTTTTATTAAACAACAACTGACAACTATTCCTATCTCGTGAATACCCTTTAGTCGTCGGTTATTTAGTTACAAACCGACGCAATATGTAAAATATTGGAGCCAATTTATTCGCTGGAATTTTGGGTTTGGCGGTTGATTTTAGGTGTCGGTTTTTTATTAATTAACCGACACTTAATAAAAGCGGTACCCGTGTCTGGTCGACCTTCACGGAGTGGATGTCGGTTTCTGTTCCAAACCGACACTGTAGGGTTTATGTGTCAGTTTTTGTATACAACCGACACCTTGAAAAGTGACTTTATAAGCCAATTCTGTAGTGGTGCCTATTCGGCTATAAAGGGAAACCCTAACCCTAATAGTTGTTGTCTAGTGAGAGGTGACAAGATGTTTAATGGCCTTGTGAGCCATGTGAATAGTTGTTGCCTAGTGAGAGGTGACAATATTTTTAATGTCCTTGTGAGCCATGTAAATAGTTGTTGCCTAGTGAGAGGTGACAAGATGTTTAATGGGCCTTGTGAGCCATGTGATTAGTTGTTGCCTAGTGAGAGGTGACAAGATGTTTAATGGTCCTTGTGAGCCATGAGAATAGTTGTTGCCTAGTGAGAGGTAACAAGATGTTTATAAAAGTCTCATGTAAGAAATGATAATGTTCAAATAAACTAAGAAATGGAATCTTAGTAACATAATAATAATAATAAATGGATACAATAATAATAATGAAATTTTAATCATACATGCTTTATGCTTATAGCCAAATAAGGGCTATAGTGTTTTGAATATGCTTAAAGGAGATAATAGGAATACTTGTATTATATAAAGGATGTGAATATGTATGATAGCTTGGCCAAGGTATAATGCCTAGTAAGGGTGATGTGGTATTCAGTGATGAGATGCACATGATTGGCATAGTCCAATACCTGGAATAGTTTCACAGGATTGGGATTACCCAATGCATGGTTGTTAATCACATGATTGGTAATAACCCAATACCTGGCAGGGGCATGAAGCCTATAATTATCATAGGATTGGTTATAACCCAATACCTGGCAGAGGCATGAAGCCTATAATTATCACAGGATTGGTAATAACCCAATACCTAGCAGAGGCATGAAGCCTATAATTATCACCAGATTGGTAATAACCCAATACTTGGAAGAGGCGTGAAGCCTATAATTATCACAGGATTGGTAATAACCCAATACATGGCAGAGGCGTGAAGCCTATAATTATCACAGGATTGGTAATAACCCAATACCTGGCAGAGGCATGAAGCCTATAATTATCACAGGATTGGTAATAACCCAATACCTGGAAGAGGCATGAAGCCTATAATTATCACATGATTGGTAATAACCTAATACCTGGAATAATTTCACAGGATTGGTCATAACCCAATACCTGGAATAATTGCACAAGATTGGTCATAACCCAATACCTAGAATAATTGCACAAGATTGGTAATAACCCAATACCTAGAATTATTGCACAGGATTGGTCATAACCAAATACATGGAATAATGCCACATGATTGGTCATAACCCAATACCTAGAATAATTGCACATGATTGGTAATAACCCAATGCCTGGAATAATGTCATAGGATTGGTCATAATCCAATACCTAGAATAATTGCACAGGATTGGTCATAACCCAATACCTAGAATAATGTCATAGGATTGGTCATAACCCAATACCTGGAATACTTGCACAGGATTGGTAATAACCCAATGCCTGGAATAATGTCATAGGATTGGTCATAACACAATGCCTGGAATAATTGCACTGGATTGGTCATAACCCAATACCTGGAATAATTGCACAAGATTGGTCATAACCCAATACCTGGAATAATTGCATAGGATTGGTAATAACCCATTGCCTGGAATAATTGCACAGGATTGGCATAGTTCAATACCTGGAAAAGTTGCACATGATTGGCATAGTCCAATAGCTGGAATAGTTGTACCGGATTGGTAATAACCCAATACCTGGAATAGTTGCACATGATAGGCATAGTCCAATACCTGGACAGAATATGATGATGTATATTCACATGACTAGTACAATTCAATATCCGGCTAACAGATTGTCTAAGGTCAACAGATAGAAATGAGAATGATTCATGGATGGCATACCATGATAATGAGTATCTTAGGATAAGCTTGAGATGTTGATATAGTATGATGGGTAAATGATATATATGTTCTTCATATTCCTTATAAAGTGAATAGATGATTTACTACTCTATCATAGATAGTGGCAATGCTTTAAAAGATTACAATGTTCTAAACTGCTTATCCTCTGCTCAGATTAATACTATTCAACTGTGACAATAATATTGTTGGCGAAGAGTTATATCTCTCACTGGGATAATTGTCTCACCCCGTGGGATCAACATTTTTTTTAGGTGGACGTGCACGAGGGGGATTGAGACCATATTGCAGAGAAGAAACAACAATAGCAGGGACAGCAGTGATGGCTCAGGTTGAGTGTACTGTCTGTCGTGTCTTGTAGATAGAAGTCTTATGTGTCGTCTCTATACTCTCAGGTCCTTAGAGTTGGTTCGTACTGGTCCCATGAATGATATGGGATTTTGGCTTGAATGCCTTGAGGTTTTATGTTGCTCTAGTATGTGTTTTGATAGAGCAACTGTTATATGTTGTCCTCGAGATGAGATGAATCAATGTTGTACAATGTAAATCATGATATGTATGAGTTTTGGATCTTTCAGTAAAAAAATTCTGGACAAGGATCTCCTTGCAAAATGGTTTTAAATTTTGTGATTTTTGTTAATCCATTGTTTATGTGTATTCCTCTTAATTAGTAACGATTTGTTTGTCAGTTTGGCGACTATCATAACAAGTTTGGTATCAGAGCTTAAGGTTCGCTAGTCTACAGAGACATAGGACTAAGGTGTTGAGTCTGTGTTAGTGTCCTCCAGTATACCCTATAGAGACTTCTACTTATGCAGAAAAAAGGTAAAGTTTATAAATGACTGGAGAACACGAGGAACACATTGCTGAGAGCAATGTTGTTGCACCAAGAGAGGGTGTAAGGGATTAGGGAAATTGGGTCTTATCTTGAGTTTCCTCATCCTATATTTGTAGAAAGATAACCATTATAGATATTTTGCATTAGAACCCCTCAATTATTCTTATTTAGGAAAAAGCTCATACTTAGTTTAAGTTAACCATGAAAATTGGGATGTGACACAATCTTCCCATTTATTCCATTTTATATAGTTGTGAGATAATGATGTAACATAATCAATGTCTAAAGAATGATTATACTTAATGACGTATGTCTTCGGTTTGATGACCTGAACGATGAGATCATACAAATGCTATACTAAAAGCATGAAAATAGGGAAGGAAAGGAGGATTCTTACTAGTTTTGGTCAAAATCACCAATGAGGACCTTAAGAAATCCTAAATAGAGAAATTTGGAACCCTAGGAGCCTTCTCCACCAAGGTAGGCACCTTCTTTTACCTTGGTACAGAAACTTTGTGGCCAAACATAGAAGGGACGATGCTCTAGGCTGGGGAAAAGAGAAGGAGAGGATTTCTTCTTGGATTGGAACGTGGGAAGGGGTAGGCATGACTTTATAAAGAAGGGGGGCAAGTATGAGGTGTCTATGTGACTTTCCATGTGTTCTTAGGCTAAGGCTTCATGACCATGCAAGAGGACAGCTCATGGACTCTTCTTGCATATAAAATGTCGGTCCTAAGAGCCCCTAGAGCCCTCTAGTTCATCCCCACTGCTCTTCAAACAAAGAAATAACCCTATTGGTTGATAGCTTTTGAAGATATGCACATTTATAAAGAGGGTAATCCCTATAATGCCCTTGGAAAGTAACACCTTCAACGAGTTCTTGAGAATTCCCATCTTGACCCAATCAGGATAGAGAATCCTACTTTTCATGCTCTTGTGAGGCAAGTTAGGACAATAGTGATTCATATAGTAGACTGGATACTAGCATTACAACCGACGTTACCTGTCCTCAATATAGAAACTTTTGGTTTTGAAAAGGTTCCTGAATGACATAATCATGTTGGAATAGTAGAAAATGTGGGAATGATTGACATATGGAAAGAAAACAGACTCTTCCATAAGTATAGACAGAAAATACATCAGTGCCCAAGGTGGGGCAATAAGCTGAGTATGAAGGAAAGGTCTCTATAATTCTAGAGACATTTGCCTAGTTGTTATAAAAAGCCAATGTTTTTGGTACCATCAGTGTAATAAATGCCTAGTGCACTAGGGTAGTAGTCACCAAGTAAAGGCAAAAGTCCTAACCTTCCACCTGTAAAAATTCTAGCTTAGCTTCTACATCGGTAATAAGACCGATAAGACCATGATACGAGGACAACACATGTCATAGATATGGACATGTTGAGCATACTAAATCCTTTTATTCAAAAAGAAGGGAGGAAATGACCCAACAACTGAGGTACACTCGGCAGGGCTTACGAAAGTTACAACTATGTGTAAAAAGGCAAAAGAAACAACATGAAACAACTAGGCTCTATGTTTGAGTCAACCTGAAGTGGTAGATGACTATGAGGGGTGATAGTTAGATAGAGATTTTTCTTTTTTTTTTGGAAATCGGTAAATATATTGCCAAAAAGGAGCCTGTCTAAAAGCAGGACCTACAAGACGCAATAGTAAACAAGGGGGTATTATCTACAAAAACCCCAGTATATCTTAGCTTGCTCAGACAGGCCTGAGGCAAAGCCTTCTTTACAAATAAGAGCACGTGATAAGAACCTGGCTATTATAGCAATAACCCTCTCCTCATCCCTAGCTTGTCTACCATGATTCCTGTTGTTCCTCTCCTCCCAAACAAAGTAGCAGGTGCTAGTAAAGCAAAAACCACCTACTGCTATTTCACTCCTGGTGTTCATTTTATCTTTAATCATGATAATCGTATCATTAATGTCGTCTCCCACCATCTGCCCCCACTCGCACTTGAGGAAGATCATCAACCATATTCTTTTGAAGAAACTGCATTGACCAAATAAATGGTTGTGGCTTTCATCTTCTCTCTTACACAAGTTGCACCTAACATCAACCTGCAGGCCCCACCTTCTAAGCCTGTCTGCGGTGGGCAGTTTGGAGACAATAGCTCTATAGGTAACCATACTCCATTTGGGAATATGGAAGGGATTCCAAAGCAGATTATGCCAAGGCACATCCTCACTGATATCCATGTTGATCCATGGTCTAGCCATGGGAACAGCCAAGCTGACAACACCAAACAAATCAACATTATACCAGTGTTGCGTCAACGTCCACTGCTTGCACATGTTTCTCCATATCCGAGAAGAACTGTTATCAAACCCATCTTGTAGCCTTCCGTACCTTTTATCCATCCATAAAGACCAAACATTATCCTTCTGCATCAAAAATTTGTTAACCCTCTTGCATTGACTTTGGTAAACCATCATTTTTGGTTCTATTATGTTCATCCCACCTTTACAGAAAGGTCTTGCAATATATTTCCACGCAACTCCATGTCCTTTACCACCCCAAACAAAGCCTGCAAACAACTGCCTACATCTATCAGTAGTTGGAAACGGGATATCACAGACGTCACTCTAAAATCTAATCATAGCTTGAAGCACAGATCTGACCAGGACCAATTTCCCCGCCATGGAAATCCTACAAGCATCCCAACAATCAATTTTGGTTCTGAGCAAATCAATGCACTGGGAAAAATCAGCAGTTGAGCCTTCCCCCCGCCACTGGAGCACCCAAGTACCGAGTAGGTAGCCTCCCCACCTTGATCTGGGTAGCATTCATCATTCTTCCTCTTCTCAAATCGTAGGACCTGGAAAGATACATCCTAGACTTAATAGTGTTGATGTACAGTCCAGTAAGGCACCCAAACTTAATCATGACGCCCTTAAGTTCCTTAACTCTTTTAGCATGACCCGTAGAAAAGAGCAAAACATCATGAGCAAAAATAAGGTGGGAGCTCACTCTGGTATTCTTAACTTTAAACGGTCTAACCCGCTTTTCATCAACAGCTTCATTCATAAGTTTAGTTAACCCCTCCATGACTATGGTGAATAGTAGCGGGGACAAAGGGTCTCCCTGCCTTAAACCATTCAAAGAAGTAAAGAGCCCCACAGGGCCACCATTAAGGAGGATAGAGAAGGAAGTGGTGGACACACACTGAGAAATGATATTAACCCACCTCTCACAAAAACCCAGCGCCTTCATGATAGCCCAGAAAGCATCCCATCTAACATGGTCGTAAGCTTTCTTCAAATCAGCCTTCAAACACACTTTGGCACAACTTATTTTATTATTAAAACCGGTGAGGAACTCAGTAGCAAGCAGGGTGCTATCAGATATACACCTTCCTTTGATGAAGGCACTTTGTTCTTTGGAAATGATATTAGGGAGAACACCTTTGAAATGACCCGTAATGACTTTAGATAAGACTTTATAAAGAACATTGCAGCAGGCTATAAGCCTATAATCAGCAATGCTTTCGATCTCCTTCTTCTTGGGAATCAGTTTGATGAAGGCATGGTTGACAACACGCACCATACTATGTCCGTTCATGATCCATCTCACTGCTTTAACTATGTCACCCTTCACCATCTGCCACATATATTGGAAAAACTTTGCATTCATCCCATCGGGTCCTGGCGCTTTTCTAGGATTAATGGAGAACAAGGCATCCTTCACTTCCTCTTCACTGACCTGGGCACAAAGTCTCCCATTAGTTGTTTCATCCACCCTTCTTTCCGGCAGCATCTCCTCCATGCTTAGAGTGTTTGACTCTTCATTATTGTACAACTCTTTGAAATAGTTGATAGCATTTAAGGCTATGTCCTCTCTACTATTCACAACTTGACCTTGTTCATTAATCATCTCATGAATAGATTCTCTCATCTCTTTCTTCTTAACTGCTCTATGATAAACTTTGGTATTGTGATCCCCGTCTTTCGGCCATTCCATCCTGCTTCTCTGCCAATAGTAAACTTCCTCAGCTTTCTTCAGGTTTAGCAATCTCTCTTCCACTTTTCATTCTACTATTATAAGCTCTTCATTTAAAGGATCATTCAAAATACTCTTCATGGTATGCTAGTATTCTTGTTCAGCCTTATTAAGAAGGTTCTTGAGGTTAACTTTTTCTTTGCTCCACTTCTTAAGAGATTTCTTCGTATTCTGTATTTTCTTCAAAGTTATGAACATATCATTACCTTCAACTTTGGTTCCCCAGCTAGCTTCCACTACTTCCTTAAAACCGGGCCACTCACACCACCAGTTCAGGAAGTGGAAAGGTCTTCTAATGTTCGGTTTGTCCACCAAATCAATCTTCATCCACGTATGGTCACTAAGCGGATTAGCACCCACCTTGATGAATGGCGTAGGCCATATACTCAACCAGGCATCATTAACCAACCCCTTGTCAGTCGCACTAGCTATTCTTCTATTCTTTTCCTGCTTGTTAGACCAAGTGGTCCTGCCTCCAACTCTGTTCAGCTCAGACAACCCACTTTCATCAACCATATTATTGAATGAGGCTAGGATTCTATCAGGCACCCTATTACCTCCCATTTTCTCATCGGTCCTCCTTATGTTGTTGAAGTCTCCTATGACCAGCCACGGAATCTCCTGTTGGGCAGTCTCTGTGATATTCTTCCACATTCTAGCTCTATCACCCTCCAACCGTTCACCATACACAACAGATAGGATAAAATGTGCACCACCCCGGTTACAACAAGAAAGCGACAGAACCTGGTCATAAGAACTAATAGGCTCAACATCCCATACATCACTGCGCCATCCAATAACTATGCATCCCCCATCCCTTTGATCCAAGTTGGTAGTAGCGTTCCACCCTGTCAGGAACAGAGTATCCACTCTCTCCCTCACCACTCTTCTAATTCTTGTTTCCAAGCACACGACCAGTGACACACCGATCTCATCTATGGCCTTCCTCAGCTCTCTCTGGCTATTCGCCAAAGACGCACCTCGCACATTCCAGGCGAGGATGGTCATTAATTTGCTTTGTTTGCCCCCCTCCTCCTTCGGGGTGGGAGCTCTTCTTTCCTTTCTTGATAGAACTTCTTATCTATTTAGGACTTCTGCTTCTTAGAGCTTCATTGCCTACCGACACTTCTTCAGGCAATTGGTCGAGCACAGAGAAAGCATTAAGCGATCAACTCTCTCCACTAGCAGCAGGTTGCCCTCTCGAGTCATCTTCATTGTAGATTCCCCCTTGTTCTACAACAACCACCACATGTGTCACACCAAACTCAGAGCCAGCCTCAGAGGGCCTATCGATCATAGCAGTAGTTTCGAACACAGCATCAATATCGATCACAACAGCAGGTACCTCAATAACCGCAACATCTGGGGCCTCAACAGCTCCCGCCCTGACGGCCACCGGGTCTGTCGCCTGGCCTTTTCTAGAGCCCAACGGAGGTCTAGACTTCCCGCCTCTCCTAGCTCTACCCCGGGGTGCCTCAGGCACAATAGGGGGGGGCAAGGGAGACAACTTTGCTCCTCTCTCCTTTTCATTCTTATATGTCCTCTCTTGATTTTATCTGATAATCCTAAGAAGGTAGTTGTTGTTGAGCTTCCTTTAATTAGTCCTATGAGGACATGAGGAAGAGATAAGAAGGATGAGAACTTATATTCAGATTAATATTCTCTTATATGTTTTGAAATTTCTCTCTTCATGTAGAAAGGGAAGATATGTAAAAGAAATCCCAGAGAAAATCAGAGGTATTAAGTAGCAAAACTTAAAGAGATGAAACATAATATAAAACAAATGCATACTACCTAATTTCAGTCCTTGAATACCCTGGCTAGGTATTCATCTATTGAAAGCAAGGTAAGTATGGAACTCTTAGATTGCTATGTTTCTAATTACTCTGATCAAGTAGTCATTTTGAGACAATCTAAAGAGCCTAATGAAGTAGGAGATGTGGCACGGGTATTTCTACCACATCCTAATTGATATATGAAGGGATCTAAGTTAATCATAAATCAATTTATAAACAAAAGAAGATGTTTAGTATAATGTATACCTTGGTCTGAGGACCTAGAGGTAATATTTACATGATGAGAGGTAACAATGTTCAGTGATGAACTGAGGGTTTGAATACCCAGATCTAGTAATCATGATGATGATAATACTGAGAGGTGGTGACATGTAATCATCTCTATAATTCCAATGCAGATGGAAAGGAACCTAGGATGAAACAAGAGTAAATGACTCATAAACAGTTGAAATTGCATGCAATAATGAGGAGATGATAATCTCTTCTCTTTAATAAACAACCCTTGGTGATAATGGGGTGATAAAAGGAATATGTTCCGTTGTGTTATTTCCTTTCAGGGACATGGAAATCAAGTGAGTCTTATGACACTTGATGTGCATGAGTTAAAAGTGTTCAATTGATGGATACTTAGAAAATATCAGTTCGTCTTCTACTTTGGTTCCAAGAATCCTAGTATCTAAGAACTTTCAATGATATGAGAAAATGGGAACATGACTCCTGATAAGAAGTAATGTTTGGTTACCTAGAAGGGCCAACTTTGAAATTAGTCTAGTTACATATTGTAGTATGGATACCATATGTTAGGTTTTTATGCCCCACATAAACATAACATCAGCAAAGATGTATGAGTTGAAGGAACAATTGTAGAATTGTTTTAGAGAAGTTGATCAAGTTAAAAATAATTCCTTCGAATATCCCTATCAAGACCTGTTGAGGAAACTTATACATAACCTCTAGAGATACCTCCGAGATAAGTTCTTCTTTGAAAATTAGCCTCTCCTTATGATAAGAAACTAAATAACTAATGTGATAGTTGATATATGTCATAATAAAGTTAGTGTTGAACCAATATATTAGATCGGTACAACAAAAGTATGATGAGACTTGTAGTCTCAAATGAATGACAAAATGTAACTCTAGCCTGGGAAGGACAATTGAGTATGAAAGATTCTATGATAACCCTATGTGAAAGAACTTTGTGCTGGTCAAATTTCTATGGCATCTCCATGACATTAAGATGTTATGTGGAGACTTGATGATATGATGAATGAATAATATATGTCTCCCTTTACCTGGGATTTCGGGGACGAAATCCTTGTTAGAGGTTTATAATTTGTAATGATCATGACCTGGGTTATGAGGTAACCCTATTTGTTTTGGCTAAGTAAGTTTCTTAGAACTTGAATATAATCCTCTAAAGTGTTTTTCTATCAGGTAAAAAACTTATGTTTCAAATTTGGTCATGTTTGATTTATGTTTGAGCAATGTTCTCATGTTTTGGACCAAAATGCAATGTACCCAAGATGAGGGGCTATATTGCAAATTGCCACATGTTGAACATTCCTTAAGTTTTTAGCATCATAAGAGAGATAATGATGCTAAGTGGTGGCTTGTGGAAAGCCTAAATTCTAAGTTTGAACATGTTTGAATATTGCTAGTACCTTGTGCACCAATGTTGGTACAAATTGTAATTTACCCAAAATGTGGGGTTGATATGCAAATTACCACCTCTAGAATATTCATGCTTCCTATATGTATCATTTAGAGGAGAGATAAAGAAGGAGACACCATGTTTGAATCAATTATGAGTGATGGTAATCTTAGTGATGAAATGACCAAGAAAAGGGTTGAATATGAAACCTTAACTTGAGTTGTATCAAGTTGAAAAGCTTATATATGAGTCCCTATCGGACAAGGAGCCATAGGAGGAGTCCCATATCATTTTGTGGACTCTTGGAAAATTCCAAGACGTGCAAGGAACCTCAAGGAGGTGAAGTGTATCGGTTTACAACTTCCTTAGAAAAGTTTTATTGGGTTGTGAATAAAGTGGTGATTTAGTTGATATATTTTATTCAAAGGGATAAGTAATGGACGAAAATTCATCCCTAGATTATCCTCAAGTATTTTTCATGTCAAAATAAATGTTAATGCATGCATGTACATGTGTCAACCATGCATGTACACGTGGCACCAAGTAGCTCAAATTGATGACACCTCATTTTCACACTTCTTCATGAACAACAAGTATATATATACCCCTTCTTTCACCCCATAGTGAACGTTTTTGAATTTTACCACCCTCCTTCCCTAATTTATCATGCATAGGGTTCATGTATCATGAAGGATTGAAGTGGTATCATGAACAGGGCCTTGGGTATCATCCATAGCAAGTTCATATCGGCCAAGTAGGGTGATATCGGCCTAGTGAGGTGATATCGGCCATAGTGGAGTGTATTGATCACAAATGACGGGGATATCGGAAAAAAGTGATGGCATATCGTGCATGAGTATTGTAGTATCGTGCAAGGTTCTAAGGAGCAATAAGGAGCTCAATACTTAACCCTAAGGTGAGGCCATGATCATCTTCAACCTTGGATTGAAGCATGATTTTAGGATTATGATCTTCCTTTCTTTTCTTCTTCACCAATTGCTTATCCATGGTGATTCCTTGTATATGAAGGAGTTGTGAACGAGCCTTGAACTTTTGATAATTCATCTTAAACCTTAGGAACTTGGAGCTTTGGAGCTTGGAGCTTTGAAGTTGTTCTTAAGGCGGGTTATATAACTTGAACTCAACCATGTTATTATTCATCACCTAAATTGCTATACTTAATGAACTACTTTTAATTCCGAAGTTTCCTGAAATAGTTGATGACATTATGAGTTCTAGTAGTTTATTAGACCAGTTTCCATGAACTATAACAGTTAGAACGAAGTCTAGAGCTTGAAGATGATGGTATCACCTTATAAAGTGATATCGGGTTCAAGCACACAATTACGCACCTCTAACCCAATATGGTGATGCACCTACTTCACTAAAATGATATGGATATCATTTTATACTTTCTTGCATGATATGGTGGTGTAGTATACACCTCTTGCACTATATGAGGTCAGGCAAACACCTCAAAAATGATATTGGGTTAAGCACACACCTCGCTGCCCGATATGGTGTTAAGCACACACACACCTCTCTACCCCATATGGTTTGAAGCGCACATACACCTCAAAAGTTATATCGATCAAGCATACACCTCTTTTCCCAATATGGTGTGAAGAAAACACACACCTCTTTTCTCGATATGGTGTGAAGAACACACACACCTCTTTGCTCGATATGGTGTGAAGCACACACACACCTCAAAAGTGATATGGAAGCACACATACACCTCAAACTCGATATGGAAGCATACCTACACCTCAAGGGTGACATGTTAAGCACACATACACCTCAAACCCGAGATGGTAAGCATACATACACCTCAAACTCGATATGGTAATCACACATACACCTCTAAGGTGATATGGGCAGCAAGAACACACCTCATACCTAATATGGTGGAAGCACCTCAAAACTGAAATGAAGGAAAGCATCTTAAATGAAATATACTTGATGAAGTAACACATGAAGTGTCTTATACCATGTCATACATTAAGAGGTATGGAGTTTAATGAATATTGATTAAGTAGCCTAATGTACCTTGAAGGAAAGGTTGAGCCAACTTAATAAAGTATGAAGTAATCAATATCCAATTAAGGATAAGAGAGAAGCTCATACTTTGTGTTGATAATCATTTAATGACAAATGATGAGAATAAATAAGTATGATTGAATACTTATGATATTAATGTATGCTCCTAGATGCGTGGAGCAATGAATTTGGGTTTGGATTGATAATATTAACTTGAGACCCTATTCGGCTATAAAGGGAAACCCTAACCCTAATAGTTGTTGTCTAGTGAGAGGTGACAAGATGTTTAATGGCCTTGTGAGCCATGTGAATAGTTGTTGCCTAGTTAGAGGTGACATGATGTTTAATGGCCTTGTTAGCCATGTAAATAGTTGTTTCATAATGAGAGGTGACAAGATGTTTAATGGGCCTTGTGAGCCATGTGATTAGTTGTTGCCTAGTGAGAGGTGACAAGATGTTTAATGGGCCTTGTGAGCCATGAGAATAGTTGTTTCCTAGTGAGAGGTAACAAGATGTTTATAAAAGTCTCATGTAAGAAATGATAATGTTCAAATAAACTAAGAAATGGAAACTTAGTAACATAATAATAATAAATGGATACAATAATAATAATAATGAAATCTTAATCATACATGCTTTATGCTTATAGCCAAATAAGGGATATAGTGTTTTGAATATTCTTAAAGGAGATAAGAGGAATACTTGTATTATATAAAGGATGTGAATAAGTATGATGGCTTGGCAATGGTATAATTCCTAGTAAAGGTGATGATGTGGTATTCAGTGATGAGATGTGTAGGATTTGCATAGTCCAATGCCTGGAATAGTTTTACAGGATTGGGATAACCCAATACCTGGTTGTTAATCACAAGATTGGTGATAACCCAATACCTAGAAGAGGGATGAAGCCTATAATTATCACAGGATTGGTAATAACCCAATACCTGGCAAAGGCATGAAGCCTATAATTATAATAGGATTGGTAATAACCCAATACCTGGTAGATGCATGAAGCCTATAATTATCATAGGATTGGTATTAACCTAATACCTGGCAGAGGCACGAAGCCTATAATTATCATAGGATTGGTAATAACCCAATACCTGGAAGAGGCATGAAGCCTATAATTATCACAAGATTGGTAATAACCCAATACATGGCAGAGGCATGAAGCCTATAACTATCACAGGATTGGTAATAACCCAATACCTGGTAGAGGCATAAAGACTATAATTATCACATGATCGGTAATAACCCAATACCTGGAATAATGTCACAGGATTGGTCATAACCCAATACCTGGAGTAATTGCACAAGATTGGTCATAACCTAATACCTGGAATAATGGCACATGATTGGTCATAACCCAATACCTGGAATAATTGCACATGATTGGTCATAACCCAATACCTAGAATAATGTCACAGGATTAGTCATAACCCAATACCTGGAATAATTACACAGGATTGGTAATAACCCAATGCCTGGAATAATGTCACAAGATTGGTCATAGCCCAATACTTGGAATAATTGTACAAGATTGGTCATAACCCAATACCTAGAATAATGTCATAGGATTGGTCATAACACAATACCTTGAATACATGCACAGGATTGGTAATAACCCAATGCCTGGAATAATGTCACAGGATTGGTCATAACCCAATGCCTGGAATAATTGCACATGATTGGTCATAACCAAATACCTGGAATAATTGCACATGATTGGTAATAATCTAATTCCTTGAATAATTGCACAGGATTGACATAGTTCAATACATGGAATAGTTTCACATGATTGGCATAGTCCAATACCTGGAATAGTTGCCCAGGATTGGTAATAATCCAATACCTGGAATAGGTGCACATGATTGGCATAGTCCAATACCTAGATAGAATATGATGATGTATATTCACATGACTGGTACAATTCAATATCTGGCTAACAGATTGGCTAAGGTCAACACATAGAAATGAGAATGATTCATGGATGACATACCATGATAATGAGTATCTTAGGATAATCTTGAGATGTTGATATAGTATGATGGGTAAATGATATATATGTTCTCCATATTCCTTATAAAGTGAATAGATGATTTACTACTCTATCGTAGATAGTTGAAATGCTTTAAAATATTAGAATGATCTAAACTGCTTATCCTCTTCTCAGTTTAATACTATTTAACTGTGATAATAACATTATTGGCAAAGAGTTATATCTCTCACTGGGAGAATTGTCTCACCCCGTGGGATCCACATTTTTTTAGGTGGACGTGCATGAGGGGGATTGAGACCGTACTGCAGAGAAAGAACAACAGTAGCAGGGACAACAGTGACAGCTCAAGTTGAGTGTATTGTCTATCGTGTCTTGTAGATAGAATTTCTATGTGTCATCTTTGTACTCTCAGGTCCTTGGAGTTGGTTTGTACTGGTCTCATGAATGATATGAGATTTTGTCTTGAATGCCTCAAGGTTTTATGTTGCTCCAGTATGTGTTTTGATAGAGAAATTGTTATATGTTGTCCTCGAGATGAGATGAAGCAATGTTGTACAATATAAATCATGATATATATGAGTTTTGGATCTTTCAGTAAAACTTTTCTGGACAAGGATCTCCTTGTAAAATGGTTTTAAATTTTAGTGATTTTTGTTAATCTGTTGTTTATGTTTATTCTGCTTAATTAGTAACAATTTGTTTGTCGATTTGGCAACTGTCGTAACATATTTGATGTAAACTGAACCGCATATGAGAACAAGATTTGATTCTTGTTTCAATGGATTTGAATATGATTTGTGATATCTAAATGTGATGTCCTTAATGTGACATTGTTTTACAAGGTATTGTGAAGAAAGAAAAAGGAAAAATTTACCTGTGATTTTTGTATATCGTTTCGTCTTTGTTGAAAATTGTTTGTTTTATTTCATAATATGGGTTTAGTTTTAGGGAATATCTATAATGGTTGGCATTTATGCTAATTAAAAGAGTGGGTGCCGACAAATAATGTGTGACAAGGCACCGCTCTTTGCTTGCGATGACATAACCGGTTATAGATATTCATTGTCAACGTAATCTATAGGGTCACACACATAGCAATTGACCTAGAAGAGGAGTTTCAACCTTCAATGATAATTATATTAGTTACTAAAGTGTTTAGGTATTCAATTCAAGCAACAAATCAAATGACTGGACTCCCAACCGATTGGCTCATATGATGAAATGACTGGTTGGAGTATGAGCTTGATTGAGTACTAAATTGATTGATTATGGATGAGTCGACCAGCGAGCCGATAGGTTCACTATGTAAACTGACTGGTTAGATATCACGAGATGACCAATTCATGCTTGTGAGATGCTCGGTTCAAGGTGCAATTTGATTGCATCAAGGATTAATGTTGACGTCATGTCACAAATTAATTTGATTAGAATTGTCAATTCATATGTGATTGGGAAACATGATGAAACGATCAGTTCACTACATGAATCGATCAATTTTCATGCCAATAGATCATTTTGCTTAGCAAATCGACCATTTTGCCATTTGTAGGTTCTAAACATTTGAGATTCTGGTCCCTTCCACTCCCATACAGACTTGGAACCTTGACCCTAACCCCTCCTAAAAATAGAGGGGTACTGAGGTCTTCTCAGACACATCAATTTTCTCTAACAATTATTTTTCTTTTCTGGTTGTGGTAACCGAGAGAACTCGAGTAAGTCTTACCTGATAAAGAGAGGGACGGCAAGGGAGAACAATTGTGGGAGAACATGTTGGTGACTAGTATGCAAAAGGGAGGGACAACTTATTCCTCTCCATTCTAGTAGGACAATAGGAGTTCTAGGCAGTCCATGTAGACTTCGGTTGAGGCGTGGAGGCCGTTGTGTCTAGGGATGAGTTGGATGCTTATTGGAAGCATGCCAATGGTGTCTTGGACATAAAGTACCTTATGCTAAGTTCCATGAACTATGAGTTGCATGATTAATGAGAGGATACGGGAATTTTTGAGACAGTAACACATCTTAGGAAAGTGAACTAGGATCTCACAAAGCAAGAAAGGAACAATGTCATAACGGTGCACTTTGAGTGTAAGCTGACAGAGGGAAAATTAGTAGATGATCATGTGCTCAATATGATTGGGCATGTGTATCATCTTGAAGAATTGGGATTCCCTTTGAGCTAAGATTTGGCCATGGATATGATTATGAAATTATTTCTATAATCATATATCCATTTTATTTAGTGGTATAGCTCGAATAATATGGCCAGACCGATGTTAGATTTACTTGGTATGTTGATTCATGCCGAAGTAAGAATGGAGAAAGACAAATTTGTGATAGTGATCAATGGAGTTGACTCTAAGGATGAAAGCAAGTCTATGAAGAATTCTGAGGCCAAGCCCAAATACAGATCTTCAACACTCAAGATGAGGAGAAAGAAAAGTACAAGAGGAACTTATCCTTTGTACTTGAAGGCATTCAGGAAGAAGAATATGGGGATATAGATCCCTACTTTAGGTATATATGTTATTGAGATAAACTTATCTATTTCTTCATAAGAGTACTAGATATTGGATGTGGACCTCACATATGATCGAATATGCAGGATGTAGAAAAGAAGTAGGCCTTTGGGAAAGGGTGAGGTTGAACTACGAGTCAAAATGGAGCAAGATTTGTTGCCACTATAGTTGGAACTTATAGTTTATCTCGACCCAAAAGATTTGTAATAGAGTTAGTGAACTCCTATTATGTATCTTCCATAAATACAAACATCATTTTTTATATCTTGTATGGAGAAGGATGCATATGAATTTCATATTAAGAATGGTTAATGTTATATTTCTAAATATGTGATTTTTTATGAAAGTGTCCCAATGTCTTAAAGTCTTTATTTTCTAGGTCTAAGGACATATGTTTATAACGTAAATATAAAAAGCCTAAAACTCAACAGCTCAAACAAAACATACCTTTGGCATTGCCATCTAGGGCACATAAATGAGAATCTCATATCTAGATTCTATAAAGATGGTTATCTAGAGTCTTTTGATTTTGAATCAATAGAGACATGTGAATCTTGTTTGTTGGGAAAGATGGATAAGACCCCTTTCACTGGTAACAATCATAGGGCTAGTGATTTATTAGGACACATACATACTGATGTCTGTGGTCCTTTTAGAACAACAGCTAGAGGTGGGTATCAGATTTCAATAGGTACAGTTATGCTTACTTGATGAACCATAAATCAGAAACTCTTGATAGGTTTAAGGAGTTTATGAATGAAATACATAACCAACTTGGCAAAAGTATTAAGGCACTTTGTTATGATTGAGGTGGAGAATACTTAAGCCAAGAGTTTGAGGACCTTCTTAGAGCCCATGGGAATTGTATCTCAATTGAATCCACTTGGAACACCTTAGCATAATGGTATATTAGAAAGAAGGAATAACACATTACTTGATATGGTGCAATCAATAATGAGTTTAGTTGAGCTTCTGAATGCCTTATGGGGTTATTCTTTAGAAATTGTAGTGTTTACACTAAAATCGAGTACCATCTAAATTGGTTGAAAAGACACCATATGAGATATGGTATGGGAAGTGTCCCAATATGTCTTTTATGAGGATTTGGGGACGTTAAACTTATGTAAGGAAAATGTTTTCTAAAAAGCTTGGCCCTAAATCTGGTAAATATTAGTTTGTTGGATATCCTAATGAGACTAAAGGATATTAATTTAATTGCCTATCTGACAACAAAGTGTTTGTTGCTAGACATTTTGTATTCCTGGAAAAGGAACTTATTTTTGAAGGAATCAATGGGAGAAAGTGGAACTCAAAGAGGTTTGAGACCAACAAGAAAGCATTAACCAATAGATGTAAAAGAGGAACTAAGAGAATCACAAAGAGTTGTGTAATCTCAAATTCCTCAAGTAACACATGTACCTCATAGATCTAATAGTACATGCCTTGAACCTGAGATATTTGGATGTCTTGTGACTTAGGAAGGTGGTGAGTTGGTCATAGATGATGAGCCAAAAACCTATCTAGAAGCTAATGAGGGACTTGAGTCTGAGAAATGGCATGAGGCCATGGGATCTGAGATGGAATTGACGTATACCAATAAGGTATGGACCTTGGTGGATCCACCTGAAGGGGTAAAACCCACAAGGGGCAAGTGGGTCTTCAAGAAGAATGACATGGATGGTAAAGTACAAACCTATAAGGGAATATTGGTTGCAAAGGGTTTCAGACTATTTCCAGGTGTTGACTATGATGAAACCTTTTTTCCAATGGCCATGGTTAAGTCCATGAGGATCATGCTTGCTATTGTAGCTAATGATGACTATGAGATTTGGCAGATGGATTTTAAAATCACATTCCTTAATGGGAATCTTCTCGAGAATGTGTACATCACACAACCTGAGGGTTTTATAAATACAAAAGATGCAAATAAAGTTTGTATGCTACAAAGGTCAATCTATGGATTGAAGCAAGCATCCCTTAGATGGAATCTTCATTTTAATGAAATAGTCAAAGAGTTTGGCTTTCATCAAAATGAAGATGAACCTTGTGTGTACAAGAAGTTTAGTGGGAGCATAGTGACATTCCTCATATTGAATGTAGATGAGATGTTGTTGATGGGGAATGACAACCCTACTTAACAAAAGGTAAATACATGGTTGGGAAATACGTTTTCTATGAAAGACTTGGGAGAATAATCCTACATCTTCAGGATCAATATCTATAGAGATAGATCTAGAAGGCTTCTTGGACAAAGTCAAAGCACATACATTGATAAAGTGTTGAAGCAGTTCAACATGGAGATCTTAAAGAGAGGAAACCCACACATGATTCATGGAGTTACCATCTCTAAAGCTCAATGTCCTAGTTCTTTTAAAGAAAGAGAATGTATGAGTTTGATTCTATATGCATCAACAATTAGATCATTCATGTATGCAATGTTGTGTACCCATCCCAATGTCGCATATGACTTGAGCATGACAAGCAGATATCAGTTAGATCCAGGTGATGCTCAATGGAAAACCATAAAGAACATCCTTAAGTACTTGATAACAACTAAGGATCAATTCCTCATCTGTGATGGAGAGGAAGAGTTGGTGGTAAATGGTTACACCAGTGCAAGCTTCCAAACTGACAAAGATGAATACAGATTGCAATCAGGATTCATGTTTTGCCTAAACAACAGAGCTGTAAGTTGTAAGATTTCCAAGTAAGAGACAATTGTTGATTCTACAATAGAGGTTGAGTATAGTGCTACATAGAATGCATCAAAGGAGGTTTTATGGATCAAGAAGTTCACATTTGAACTTGGGTTTGTTCCAAGCATCAACAATACAATTGTGCTATATTGTGACAACAATGGAGCTATTGCTCAAGATAATGAACCCAGAACGCATCAGTGTTCCAAGCATATACAAAAGCGGTTCCATCTTATACGAAAGATCATAGAGTGAGGAGATGTGAAGATTTGCATTGTAGCAATTGAGAAAAATATTGTTGAGACCTTGACAAAGGCACTTTTGCATCAGAAGCATGATGCTCATGTTCAATCACTTTGGATAAGATTGGTGGGTGATTGGATCTAAGTGCAAGTCAGAGCATGTTGGTATGTATGCCTATAGAGACACTCATATTATGATTGTAATGGCATAATTTGTAAATTTTTATTATCAATAAATGCAAGCTTCCGATTTATTCTATTATATTAAATTATGAGATAATAAAGTAACATAATAAAATGTCTAGAGAATGGTATTACTCAATGACGTATGTCTTCAAGTATGTGACTTGAACAATGAGATCATACAAATGTTAAGAGTATACACATTCTCATTATGTCCTTGGTTGGATGTTATTGTGGAAGGAGATAGAAAAAATAACACATAAGACTAGAGTGTGTGTTGGTTGATGATAAAATCTCATTAGTCATGATATGTGATAGCAAACCAAGCACACAGATACATGTTATAAAATAGTGTATCAGGCAGACCCTCAGTGAGACTGCTACATGGAAGCCATTACAATGGTAGTCATAGTCAGCTTTCATAGTGTTGGTGGTGATTTTTGTTCTTATACTTGAAGTCACTACACTCATCACATGTCATTCCATATGCTTTGACATCATCTAATGTAATTTGGAGTAAGGGTTGCCATAAAGGTGATGATTGGGTGACTATGACACATGGGGACTCACTTTGAGTGATGTAGATGGGATTTTTCCCTCCTACATGAGTATGATATCTTAGGCCTCTTGATAAAGACTGAGAAATGCATGGCCATGCACATGTGAGTCAATATTTGATATTGAGCTTACATATATCTCAAACAATCTTCTCTAGTTCCATAAATAAGATTCCATATTGAAGAGGATGACTACTCCATGCTTCGAGTTCAATTTGTATTATAGTGACAAAGGAACTATACAAACATGTTAACACCATACACAGATTGTAGGTTGAAATTGTTCTCCAACATTCCATTTACATGGGTAGCAATGATGTGTGACTAGGCACAACTCTTTGCTTGTAATGTCATAACTAGTTACAGACATTCACTACCAACATAATATGGGACCCATAGGGTCGTACACATAGGAAATAACCTAGAAGAAGAGTTTTGACCTTGAATGATAATTGGATTGGTTACTAAATTGTTTGGGTATTCAATTCAAGAAACAAATCAATTGATTGTACTCCCAAACGATTGGATCATGTGATGAAATGACAAGTTGGAGTGTCAAGTTGATTGAGTATTGAATTGAATGAGTTCAGGATCAGTCAAGAATCGAGCTGATAGGCTCACTATGTGAACTGACTATTTTAATATCATGTGACGACCGATTCAAGCTTGTGAGATGTTTGGTTCATGGTGGAATTTGATTTCATCAAGGATTAGTGTTGATGTCGTATCACACATTAATTGGATTAGAATTGTCAATTCATATGTTATTGGGAAACATGACATTACGATCACTTCAATGGGTAAACCGATCGATACGCATGTCAATAGATCAGTTCACCCAGTTAACCGACTATTTTGTTGTTTGCAGGTTGTGAAAATTTGAAATTTTGGTCCCTTCCACTCCCACACAGACTGGGAAGCTTGGCTCTAACCCCTCCTTAAATAGAGGGGTATTGGGGGCTTCTTAGACACATCAATTGCCTCTAACAATTGTTTGTCTTCTCTGGTTGTGGTAACTAAGAAAAAGATTAGAAAGTCCTACTAGATAAAGGGAGGGATAGTAAGGGAGAACAATTGTGGGAGAGCAAGTTGGGACTAGCACACCAATGGGAGGGACAACTCTTTCTTGTTCATTCTATTAGGATGACATGAGTTCTAGGCGGTTCGTGTGGACTTTCATAGAGGTGTGGAGGATGTTGTCTGTCTCTAAGAGGACAACGTCAACCTATTGTTTGTGGTGAATACCAGGAGGCACAACAGACGAGTCCCAGTGCAACTAGAAGACAAATGCACGACTATAATTACTAGGATATGTCGTTGGACTTGCTCGAGGACCAAGTATATCCTTGAAACCATCATTTCCATTATATAGTTGTTGACGCGATCTACTGGTTTAACAGGTAATATGGCAGTAAAATTGTTGTTTCCGCTGTCATATTTGATGCAATATTTCCCTACAAAGATTTGGGATCCAGTGGATTATGGAAATCTTTAGAATAAAATTGAATGAGTTTTAATTCATAACAAAAATAGGGTCTCAAATGTAAATACATTTTTAACTAATAGAAAAGTACGTTCTAATTTGGTCTATCTCTTTCTGACTCAAAATTGATTTTTCTACAACTCTCCCATCCTTAAAAGGGTTTTCGACCCTAAAATTCAAAATCACTTTAAAAGGATGGGTAGAGTTTAATCGTATCGCTTGCAATTCCCAAGTGGCCTCTTGCTGATCATGCTTCCACAGAAAATTCACTAACTCAACATACTTATTTTTTAATTGATTTACTTGATTGTACATAACTTTCATTGCGTACTCTTCATAAGTAAACCCTCATGATATATAGAGGCTCTAAGGTCAAATAATGTGAGGATTTCTTGACATATTTCATTTAAATAGACATATAAAATACAACATGCATTATTTGGTATGATGGTGGTTGGGCTAGGTGGTAAGCACATTCTCTAGTTTGTAGGAAACTTCAAAAGTCTCTACATGTATTAGGATCATCTTTTTGTTTATATTATACCCATATATATCCTTCAACAACTTCACCTTTAGAATAGCACAATTGCCTACTAAGAAACTTGATTCAGTTTAGTGCTCATAAACATATGTCTTATGTGTGTCTTGAGATGTCTTCACTCTGTTCTCAACCATTTTCACTTAATCAGAAAAGAATTGAAGTTCCTCAAACTTACTAAGAGAAATTTTCAAATATCATTCCCACACAACAACGATCGACAAGATCTATCATATAAGGTTTCAAATGGATTTATTACAATTCTCACATGGTAACTATTTTCTAAGAAATCTCTACAAGAGATGCATACATTTCCCATGATCCACTCCAATTCTTAGAAAAAGAAAAAATAAAATCATCAAATATAAGTATAGTCCACTCTTGTCACCTATTATTTTATGCATGGTATGTAGTTCAAAACACCATCTGAGTTCCCATCTCATCATGGATCTACTAGCATATCCTTGAGATGAGATTGGGATCTCCACCATAACTATCATCTTGTATGTAACACAATAGTGTATAAATCTTATATCACAAGCACATCCATGATGGTCTTTAAAGGAAGGAAGTGGTTCGAATTCCCAAGTCAGTCAATTAAAACCCATGATGCATCATACTCCTTCCAAATCATAAAAAAAATAGTGATGAGATTAATAATGACTTTGTCCCACATCTATATAGGAGTTTCCATGGTTTGCAAGAGTTCACTAGTCTCAAATGCTATATTGTCCTATTGATAGATAAGGAACTTTGCAACAAACTTAAAAATTTCATCCTTTGTATTATTTCATCAAAAAGTTAGCCATACATTATTTTACAAATTCAAAAACCGTATATGGATAGGAAAATTAAAATAGTGGGAGTCCATGAACACCTACTCTCATACTTCATCAACATCAAATATCAATTTTCTTTATCAGAATCATACAATTTGTTAACTCCCACTTGGATTTTGATCTAGGGTTTCTAGTTGAGCTTTAATGATTCCTCTAACTTGAAACTAGCCTTCTAGGAGTCTATCATCTTAGTGACCCAAACTATAGTGATGGAAGGATTGTCCATCATCACACAAAACTCATTGTAATTAGGCTTCCAATCATCTACTACTTCTATACTCTTCCACTTAGATACCCTCATAGTTCGACACATCATTTCCTTCTTTCTACTCAAAGCATAGGCTAATATTTTAAGTTTACATGGATGACAAGTTATGATGAAGTCCTAGTATTTATGACATTTCTATCCAGTATACCATTAAAGGTTTAGGTCTTTACACTTTCGAAGGTACATCAATATCATGTGATTAGAGAACACATCAAATGTTACTCTATATAGAGTTCCCCTAAATATTGGAAGAGAAATCTACCACTACAAGATATAGGAGATGGTGGGGAATTTCTTGCCATTTAACACATGTGATGAGTTGTATAGGCTATGACCTTGACTTATTGCATAAAAAAGAAAATGAAACCTTGTCTAGAGGCATCACTATAATGATAAACCTATTGCCTCAACTAGTAGTGTCAAAACTGGTGT
This sequence comes from Alisma plantago-aquatica, assembly GCA_963693085.1. NCBI lineage: Eukaryota > Viridiplantae > Streptophyta > Magnoliopsida > Alismatales > Alismataceae > Alisma > Alisma plantago-aquatica. Next base: position 1,777,624,516 of record OY856409.1, read on the forward strand.
TTACATCAAAAAACATTTTAGCTCTTGTAGTTTTTCCTTACTAAATGACATCCACACAAACACGACATTCTTCCTTTTCATGTTGATAACATGTAGAGGGATATTTCAAAAGATTTATATGAAGTGTATATAGAAATTTGATATTACAATGAGGTTTTTTGTTTCATATTGTTTTTTAGAGCCTTCCACTGAGAACTATTTCAACATTTGTTGGAACAATTGGTATATGGTTGCATGAGAAATCATGGACTAGAAGAATCACGTTAAGAGGCCAAAAATCACACTTTGAGAACTTGTCATAGAGCTTGTGTTCCTTTAAGGTGATAAGAACTATCTTCAAGTAAGCATATCTTTCCTCAATAATTTTTGAAAAAATGAGGAAAATATTGCTGAAGATGACTATGAATTTTTCTAGAAAGGATGACTTGATTCATAAGGTGCATGAGTGATGTCAAGGAATCAGACATTCTTAAGGGAATGACCAGAAATATATAATACCCATATCATACAAAATATCATCTTTTATATCTCTACTTCTTTCACTTTAGTCTAATGACAGCCAGGTATAGGTCAATTTTGAGAATACAATAGTAAACTTTAGTTGACTCAACAATAATTAATTTTAGAAAGAGGGTAGAGGTTCTCGACAACCTCTTAGTTAAACTTGTTGAAAACAATATACATACTCACTAACCAACCCTTTTTCTTTATGAATAGAATAGGTGCACCCTAGGAGAGACACTTGATCTGATAAATCCTATCTGGAATAGATATTAGGGTAGTCTCTTTAGTTCATCTAGGATACAAGTGTCATTCCAAAGGGATATTTAGATATGGCTTTTATTCTTGAGAAAGTTCAATTGTGACTTCTAATTCTCTTTCTATAAGTAGGTTTGGGAATTCATTATTAAAACTTTAGGAATGGCATGGACTTTTTCTATGCTTTATACCTTCTTGGCTTCAAAGTCAACTACAAAGCAACAACAAAAAAAAGCCCAATGCCTAGAATAGGTGAGTTTTTGGAACTTCATGTTAGAAATAGGAACGATGTCACACATACTTCAATTGATAGTCATAATCATACCTCCATATACATCGGTGTTGTGTACCTTCTTTCTCCCACATTTTAAAGGTGTATGGTGTGCCAGAAACCAATCGAACATGTGGATTATGTGGAAGTCTATAATATCAATAATGATAAGGTTGAATAGGAACTCTTTCCCAAGATATATGTTGATCAAATACAACTTATGGTAAGTCATATTCACTTGATGACTGTGGATGTTGAAATCTTGCATATATTCTATGTACTCTAGCTTCTGTTATTTATTTTATTATAGATGTTTTGATATAAAAAAGTTTCTAAATTTTGAGTTAAGGAGAAAAATCAAAGGCTGGCCTAAAATTTTAATCATATAATCAATTATTTTTTGTTTTGTTCTATTTATTCAACACTAATGGAGAAAAACATCCTAGGTCTACATATATAAGGCATCTAATTGCTTGTCAATGACCTTTGCTAGTTCTTATTTCGGACAACATGTCCCTAAGGTGGAGCAGGTTGGGAGTATCTCCTATAATCGAGCACTCAACACTCATATGGCTTAGCTTATAATCATTATAGCAAATAGGTATCATGAATCACAATACTCTGTAGTGTGGTTTCCTATAGTTTATTCAATGGCTAAGAGTATTCTTGGGTGATGCTATGATGAGGCTAGTGAAGGAGGTCTTGTGATGTTGTTTTATAGTTGTTGTTATAGTTGTTGATATTGTGCCTCAAAGGGTTGTGGTATTTAGGATAAAGCATATGTTGATGCATATCTAGGACTAGGACTTGGCATAAGGTTCTTGAAAACTAAGGGCATTTTAGGTTAAGAAGCCACCTAACATCTTGGTGGGGCCAATCGGGAAAACATACATCTTCCCCTTCTTGGTCAAGTAGTGTGCCTCTCCAGTGAAGAGGCAGAGATTCTTGTCTACTAACTCTCCTTATTTTAAAAAATGAGAACCCACCTCTTATATGCAAAACTATGAAACTTTGTAAGAAATTTGACATGATAAATATTCCATGATTTTCTTTAGTGACATTCTTTTTCTAAATTGCATGAATTATGTGATTCATTATGTATTTCTAAAAATATTTAAATATCAATAATCATGCTTTCTATTAATTCATATGCATGTTCTAGATGATGTGGGTAACCTATGTTAAAATTTTAGTTCAAAGAAATTATAAACATTGTAGACTTAAAATATAATTCTTATATGTGTTGCATTGATGGATCGGATCAAAGGATGTATTAGGGTCATTTGGATGTGGTTTGACTCAACCAAATTTGGTGAATCAACATTATTTGGGACTCTTCAACATCATGGGTAGGTAAATGCATGCCCAAAAATGGGTAATGTAACCTAGGCTAGGTCAATGTGGTCCTGGGTAAACCAATCCAACCTACACTTGAGGTCAATATGATCACCGAGGGTTGATGTGTTCATTTATGGGTCATTGCGACCAAATTCATGTTGATGAATGCTAGAGTTGTAAGAGGTATGTTGTTTAAAGTTCAAAGTAGAAGATTTTCCCGCATAGACCAATTTTGGGGTAGATGCAACCACAGAAGGCCGACGTAAAGCATATCATAGTCGATGGGAAATTTCCTAAGGCTGAAATGCAATTTTTACATGAAGAGTGTAACACCATTTTTCACACAAAGTGAGATTACTCAAAATCAAGCACAGAATCAACACTAACAACAACATTACCACAAAAGAGGGTAAATTAAAACCAATTTCATAACCATGCATCAAGCTAAACTCATCATGTCTGAAGCCATAATCTGGAGCCACTTTCATTCATATCAAAAGTTGTTACATGACATAGTTCACTGGCTATCTAGCCATAGCCTTTTACATGTGATAACCTATTCACGTACACAAATCACATATGAACTGTCATCGTATATGTCCAAAAATCAAATTGATGTACAATTTGTATAAAACACCCCCAAGGACCTGAGTGTACAGGGACGACACATAGGACTCTATTACTAGACACTAGCTGCATATCCATGATCCAACAGCTGCAAAACTGTAGGATGTCTGCCTTAGCAACACAATCTCTATCTCAGCATGCATGTCCATCTAAAAGATGTGGAAACACATGGGATGAGACCAAATGTCCCAGCGAGAGTTATAACTCTCAGCCAACATCTATCAAAGTACAAGTAAACTAAAGCAAGTAGATACAATACTAAGCATGATGAACAAATTTAATGAAATGATATGTATCTAACAGATAATGCAAACCCTAAACAATATTGGGAAAATATCACTGGGTAGAAGAAGAATTAATAATCTAAGAAGGAATATGAAGAACATGTATATTTTCCACTAACCAAACTATACAAAAGCAATCAAGGCCTCATCTAATATTTTCATATTTGATCTTATAAAAGTACCACTACAAAGTCCATATTGGTGCCACACATGGTCAATGGAAGATCTAGATTCCATGACCTTTCTAACACCTCCTGGCTAGCATGAGAATAACACTACAGTTACATATTAGTCAACTTGTACAAGTGACATATAGTCAATAGATGGATCGGCTCATTCATAGCCATCCACATATCATAAGGGAATCGGCTCACACATGGACGTCTCAAAAAGAAGGAGTGGCCCATGCATGGACATCCATATATAACAAGGGAACTGGCTCATGCATGGCCATCCCAAAAAGGAGTGTCTCATGAATGGACATCCATATATAACAAGGGATTCGGCTCACACATGGCCATCCCAAACAGAATGAGTGGCTCATGCATGGCCATCCATATATAATAAGGGAATCGGCTCACGCATTGCCATCCCAAAAAGAAGGAGTGGCTCATTCTACCTGTTTCACATTATACTGATCATAACATGCACTAGCTATGATATTCAAGTTCGTATCACATGCATGGTTAGAAATTGATAAATAAGAGAGAGGCAACATCCTAAATCCATGTGTCACATCATTATATCCACATGCCTCAATTATTCATAACCATAACCATAGCATACCCAAGCAATGAAATCCATTCAACCTTCAAGGTTAGGGGTTCAAAGACAAGAGAGAGATAATATCATATCATAATACCCATTACATGAATGAGAAACAAACATGTTACATTTTCCATCATTAGGGTTAGGGCTTTCCATACATAGCCGATTAGGGTTGTGTAGCTATAATCAACCATCAAACCCTAGTTACACCATCTATCACTATCTTGGAGAATATTAGGGTTAAGGAACATGATTAGGGCTGATTAGATATTATCCAAACGAAACTCTATATAGCTTATACACTACTCATACAAGCATATTATTATGTTTCCAAGCATGTCTCTCAACCGCCCATCAACCACATGTCTCCACTACTCTTGCAACTGGGTCACGACCACCTCAACCGAGATCATGTTGCAACCATGACACCTAGGGTGTGTCGACTGTGACACCCCCTTCCAGTTTATCCCCACACTAACATGTCTCATCCCATCTAGGGTTAGGGTTCCATCCACCAAAAGGCACCTATCTTGACCTCTGGAAACATGGTTGTCTTGACCTCAAGCCTAGGAGCATGTCACGACCCAAGACCAACATGTCGCAACCTTTCTCTAAGGACATGTCATGACCGAGACAAGGGCAAGACCATGAACCCCAACTAGTCAAACAAAATATGGATCAACTTGACCATCAACACTAAGTGTCATGATGTCAAACAAAACTAGGTCCATCCCAACAAAAATGAAGCATCTCGACCAAGACCAACCATGGGTCGTGACCATCATGGGGATAAATGTCTCGACCACCCCAAGGTGTGATATCTTTACTCACAATAGAAGACAAGGCCAAACAAAACCATCATGAATATGGAGGAGAAAACTCAAGAAGAATGGTCACTAAGAACCCTAGTTCATGCATCATGGATCCACAATGAAAGGATCTCATGCAAGATAGGTAAAACTATGTTTAAGACACCCAATTCATGGTCGCAATCATGACACACTATCATCAAGTCATCACCACAACACACTCTCACTTAGTCACGACTATGATGTGCCAGAGTTAAGCTCCATGACCAAAGTGCATAATGGAGCTTCACGATCATCAAGCACAAAGTAGCATCTATAGAAACAATTGTCGCAACCCCACTAAACAAAGTGTTACATTCAGCCATCACAACAGGTGTCACGACTAACACAAAACATATATGTCGACCAAAACAAAGGGCAACGTCTCAACCATCAATCCAGAATGAAGGTGCAGACCAAAATAAGAGCAGGGTTTCAACCAAAACAACACACCTTGGTCACGACCGAGACAAAATAGAATAACAAGAATACCAAGGGTGACAAGGCACACAACTCATGGATTCAAGGTCCTCAAACCCTAGAATCAACACCGCAAAGATCCTCAAGAAAAACCACTTAGGAGAGAGAAATGTGAATAACTTCTTATATGAACACAATCAAAAAGTTCCAAGGAAAACATGTTGGCCGAACATAGATCTTGGTGATAAAACCAAAATGCAAGATCATCCTCTCAAGGTCACTTATAAATCATACACATAGAAATCAAGGTTTAAGAAAGAGAGTTATCTTCATGAGAGAACTACAAAGCCATAAACCATAGATATAAATCATCATCTACCATCTTAACATCATCTATCTCATTAATTTTTTTCTTAGAGGCTAAAATAGAATATTACACTAAGAAGGATCCATCTCCAAAATCAGGTACTTTACATTAGGGTTTTGGATTCTAAGAATTTTAAGCATGGCAAACACCATCATTTAACCTCTACATCATGATATCATCTCTTAACATATAAGGGCACATTTTATAGAGAGAAACTGTAACATGAAGTACTATTTAGAGTGTTAATAATAGAGGAGGGTAGAGAGTTATAAAACCCACCTTCAGGAAGATCAACTCCAAGGATCACAAGCTCCAAGTTCACAATCACCAAGAGAGGAAGAACCTCCACCAAAGCCTCCACTTTTGACCACAAGATCACCTCAAAAAGGAGAAGGTACCATGGTCAAAGGCTGCTCAATAAAAGAGGGAAAAGATCCCTAAACCGAATCAAAAGAAGAAGGAAGAAAGGGAGAAGAAAACTTCCTCACACTTGGGTTCACCTTGTTAAAACATGGCCTATGACCCTTGTAATGAGGGGTTCCTCTCCAAAATGACCACCATGGAGGATCGATGGTCTAAGACTGAGAAAAGAGAAGAATATTAGGGTAGAATATCCAAGGAAACGTCATCAAAGATAGGAAAACACTTATATAATATATATATATATATATATATATATATATATATATATAAAACAAAGGTTGAAGATGAGAAAAGATCACCACATGCAAGGGATCCGATCAACAAAGCTCCAAGGATCAGCCCTTCTTTTCTTCATCAAGCTCCAAGGACAAGAAAAAGAGAGGAAGAAGGAAGGAGGGCAGAAATATTCACTATTAAGGAGAGAAGATGGTTTATATAATTGAGGTGGAGGGAAGTAGAGTCGAGGTGAGGTGTCAACACCTAAAGGCACCAAAGGGACACTTGTCCACCCAAAGGATCACACATGCAACCGCTTAAAACACACATACATGAGGTAGTGATACAACCTATGTTGTATCTTGACCTCTTAGGGTCCCCACCATATAGGTCACAGTCGAGAAAACTAAGGATGGTCGAGACAAACACCACACAAGTGTCTTGGTCGAGACACAAGCACCCTCAACAAACTAGGTCGAGACACCCACAGAGAGACAAACTATCTCGACCCAAAAACAACCAAGACCATCTAGGTCATGACCACCACACCTAAGGAAAGTGTCTCGGTCAAGACACATCCAAAACACACCTAGTCCATGACATTCCAACATGTGCCCCAAGGTCACCTTCAAGCAAACCCTAGAAAACCCTAGCATCACCACATGATGCCACCTCATAAACCAAGGTCCATACAAGGAAACACTATGCATCATTATCTCTCTCATGATGAAAAATAACTAAGGGCACACTCCACATATGAAAAATTGCAAGATCACCCCTCAACTTGGGCAAATTGCAATTTGACCCAAAATAAGCATAGAAAGCACAAACATCATCCAAACAAGCTCAAGTTGGATACTTAAGCTCTCCATGGGCTCTATAATCATCTAAAAGGATTAGATTAAGGTTCTAAGAACTTAATCAATCCAAAACAAACAAGGTTAGTCCAAAACCCAGGTTTGGGGCCTTACAAAGAGGATGTTATCAATAGTGTTGACATCAAACTCTGACCATTTTTAGAGCTTCCAGGAGTTGGAGAAATGATGTTGGAGCTAGAAGGAGGTGGATTTGGAGAGTAATCTCATGCATGTTTGTGATTCCTTGACTTTCTTAAGTATCAAATGTTAGAATCGCATTTCAAAGCTAGTTTAGCTCGAATCCATGTAATTTCCACTTTTTCTCATCTTTATTATTGTTTTATCTTCTCTTTATCCTCATGGATGAACTTTTCTATGTTCCACTGTAGAAATCCCTCTTCTCCACCCAAAACTCTCTATTTTATTTTTATTGGCCTAGTGGAATGTAGTGCAAGAAAAAGTGGATGTTTTTGGGATATTTGGAGAATCTTCAGAGCTAGCATTTGTGCATGCACCTGCTAGAACATCCTCTACCACAAGGTGAGTGATTAAACCTCTATTTAGTCATATTTGTGATGAAAATCATGTATATATCCACCTAATCTTACTAATTGCATGTGATATGGGCTAAACAATGGGATTTTAATGAATTTTGGCAAAATTATGGAAACATCAAGATTATCTAATACTGTACTATTCTTTTGTTTTTAAAAAATAAAAAATGAACACCATTTTACTATCATGAATCTATAAGATACTAAAATTACATGTATAAGCATATTTTATTACATTTAACATACCAAACACATGTGATGGAATTTCTTTACGAAATTCTAGTGTGGTTTCCCTATTGTTGTAATAAGATATCAATGTTATAGTTCGATTTTTATCCTAAAATATTGTATGGCCCATGCATGGCCATAATATAGGAAACTTGGCTATGTATGTGCATATTAGACATTAAATAGGATTATATTTCATGCGATGATCTAATATACATTATACATTCTAAGTCATATTGACTTTTTTTATGAAAGACAAGTAATTAGAGTAATTGATCAAGTGCAATCCTAATCTTGTAGTATGATGAGACCTTATAACTTTAATAGTGTTCAAAAGTTCTTGAGGCAAAGTAGGTATCCTTATAGAAATCTACAGAGTGATGAATATATGCATGTTATTGAGAATCCATATGAGGTATGCTCCTTTTATTGTCTTGAAGTTACCTATTTAATTTAGTATGGTGGAGGTTGTATCTCTTGTGTGAGACAACAATCCTAGAATTGTGATTGAAAAAATATATTGTGATATGATGATACATGTAAGTCCTACCAAAGTGATATGATAGTTTTTGTGACTTGGGAACCCAAGACAGACTTGATGTTTATGTAGGTCGGACACTTATGATCCCTACTTTTATACTCGTACCATCCAAGTTGCAAGGGAACTCAAGGAGACCACATAACCTTAAGATCCTCAATGGTGGACTAGGGGTCTTTGTAGTCACTAGGTAGTTTTTGAGTGGCACATCCCAACTACCCAGGTTTTAATTAAAAAATATGTAATCATGTTATATAACTTTTCTTGTGTAGTTATCTTACCTTTTCCACATTGTATTACTTATACTTCTTTATTACACTTTCCATAAAAAATGTTTGATTTACCTTGTATAAGTTTCTCCTTAACATATAACTACTTAATTTAGAATATATAGTAGTACTTGTATACCTTGCAAACCTTTTAGATGCTTAAACTCTTAGCCAACTTTTATCTCATATCAGGGTATTCCAACCCTTTTTAGGTTTTCAACATTTGACCTAGGTTTTTTCCTATAAGGATCATCCTTAACCTATGTAGAATTCAGGAAAAGTAGAGAATCTAGATTTTATGTGGTGTGTAGAGTTGGTCTTGTACGCTCACGTCAAAGAAATCATTTTTATATTAAGTATCTATGATTAATTTTTTAGATGTATGTCTTGCATAATATCTAAATGTTGTACTTATGATAGGTAAATATTTTGTATGTATAGATAATGATCTTGGTCATTTATGATGACATACACTCACCTAAACATCGATGAATATAATGAGCCTTTTACTTGTTCTTGTGTATATAACTCTAGTTTGAATTTTAAGGATATCATCTCTAGTGATGGGGCGTGAGCGGGAAAGTGGCGGCGGCAACCTAGATGATCAGGGGGATATGAGAAAAACCCTTGAGGATGACGGGGGCACATGAAGCCATGTCAGTGCAGAATGAGCACGGGCAAGGGCAGCATGTTCAGCAACGTAGATCAACATACAATAGGTGGGATTGAATCTAACATACAAAGGGATGAGGGGTACGTCATAGGCGGAGGATGATGGTGACGCTAATATGATGGATATCGATTCCAATCTTCCGGGTCAGGAGACGTTCTATGTTGAAGACGGTAATCCTTTCTTTCTAGAGGAACAAACGGTGCCACAGAGAAAAACCTTTAAGAAAGCCATGACCGGGGGCTACGGATGTGGAAGATCAAATCCAATGTTTATTGACGATGAGCCAGAGGAGTTGATAAATCCTAAAGATATTGAATTAATCTATGAAAAAGATATCCCAGAAATCTATGTGGCATCGGAAGTAGAAGAGATAATGAGTAAACCTTTCAAGTATGTTGTTATAGTCAAGTTGATCGATAGACATGTTCGCTTCCTCATGATGGCGGACAGGCTGAAACTTTTGTGGAAACCTTCAAGGAGATTTGAACTTTATGAGTTAACAGAACAATATTATCTAGTACAGTTCTACAGCCGCACGGACCAGGAGGATGTCTTGACAAAAGGACCTTGGTCTCTATTCGGAAGTTGCCTAATGGTGTGTCCATGGAATGGCTATTTTGAACCTCGCAAGGGTCTACCAGATCGGATAGTAACATGGATCAGAGTAATTGGCCTCAATATCCACTACTATAATAGGGAGATGTTTCATTGCATAGGGCAGGATGTGGGTCACTTAGTCCATGTTGACGATCATTCAATCAACCATACAAGAAGTAGGTTTTCTTGCCTTGCTGTTGAGATCGACACCTCCAAGCCAGTGCATCCGGTCATCATTATCAATGGTTAGGAATACAAAATTGAGTATGAATCCCTACCAAATATGTGCTTAAAATGTGGGAAACTAGGACATGACTAGGAAGACTGTAAAGGACTCGACAGTATGCCGACGGCACCTGAACCTAAACCTACAGTCGACGATGCGGGAGTGTGGTGGGTAGAAGAAGAAGAAGAAGAAGAGAAGTGGTTGGTATACTATGGGAAAAATATCTTCACTCGGAGGCTGCATAAAAACAAGAAGGCACCAAGAAGATCTCACCCTCTAGGAACCAACCAAATAAGTTTCAGCTGTTGGAGGGGGAAGAAATTGATGAGGCCAGTGAAGGTCGGGCCATGGCGATACAGGAAAAACACTACCGCTAAATAAGTATGACCCCATGGGGGTGAAAGTTTGGAGGAAAAATCAAAGAAGAAATGAGGACTCAGATGTATCTGCGAGCAAGGAACCAGCTGTGTCGAACATGCAGACTGATACAATAGAGAAGGAGGCCACCAAGAAGATGACTGACGGTGAGTCTCACACTAATGTCACACCAGTGGGAGATGAGGTAATACAAGGCAGACCAGCGACTTTACATATTGTTTAGTAGGGAACACCAGAAAATACTACACCAGACATGGTAGAAGGAGATTAGGCCAGCGAAAGTAACAGGGAAACTGTTGTTGGCTCCAAGAGGAAGGCCAAAGAAAAGAAGGGGTTATAGGGCATCATTATCCCTCATAAAACCCAAACTCATATCACTAGAAGTAAAAGAAAACAACAAAGTGAAGTCTAGGAGGGGTCTGCGAACCCTTCACTCAATAAATCTACTTCTGTTATGATCAATTCTTTAGCCTAGAATATTAGAGGACCCAGCAAAAAGAATGCTCACCTCTCGTTAAAGTATCTCATTGCACAGAATAAAATCAAGATTGTATCTATATTTGAACCTCGCATATCAGGGGAGTAGGCCCAAGCTATTATGTGAAACCTCAACTTCTCCATCTCTCACCGCGTGGAAGCGCGGGGCTTCTCGGGAGGTATTTGGGTCTTATGGAACGAGGTTGATTGTAATGTATGGATCTTGATAAGCCATAAACATTTCATTCATTGCTGCATAAATGAGGAGGTCTATTATACCTTCATCTACACCTCACCAAATCTAGGTAGCAGACCAGTTCTCTAGAAACATCTTATACAACTCAGTCAAACAATCAATAAACCTTGGATCATGATGGGGGACTTCAACTGTATGCTCAATCCTTCAGAGAAAATAGGCAGTAACATATTCAGTCTGTCTGAAGCCACCCATTTTAACAATGCATTAGTACAAGCAGGTCTTACGAATATAGGTTGCTCTGGTTTCAACTTTACGTATAGAAAGAATATGCTCCATGAACGACTGGATAGAGCAGTTGCTAACTCGGACTGGCATAGACTGTATCCCAACTTCAGCTATGTCACCCTCCCAAGGGTGGGCTCATATCACAACCCTATCACTATCATCAATAGCCGAACAGGAACTCATACGAGTCACTTCAAGACGAAGGCCTCTTGGCAAGCACACACAGATTTCCATGGATTGTTGGAAACTCTATGGGATGGTTCGTCGGATTTCCCAACTGTGTTGGAACGGATAAAGCAACGTATCCTAAAGTGGGATTCTTATTGCAGGAAGAAACATAATAAGGAAAAGGACCATCTGCTCAAATCAATTGCAATTCTACAGAAATATTTAGAAGAGTGCTATGATACAGACAAAGACAGAGAGAGCAGCCAAAAGGAACTTGAGTTGGAAGCTATCTTGATCAAAGAGGAATGTGACTAGAAGCAACATAGTCATATCCACTGGCTCCATGAAGGAGACAATAACACAAAGTTCAATCATGCTTTTGTTAGTAACAGAAGGTGAACTAACAAGCTCACCACCCTACAAGACAAAGGGGGCACATGGGATTCCAATCAAATGGCGTTGAAATCACTTGTATCCAACCATTTTAAAAATTTGTTCACTACAAGCTCATTGCCAAATCCGACAGCCATGGCAATAGTACCTGCAAGGTTTAAGACTTTGAAATCACAACAACTGTGTGGGTTAGCTGCCTCACCCACTGAGTATGAAGTTTGGAAGATTATCATAAAATCATCCCCTTTTAAAGTTGTGGGTCCTGATGGTACATATATACATTTTATCAAGAATAACTAGAAGACAATCCGCCAGTCTGTCCTCAAATCTATCAGGAGCATGATCAATGGAGACCCTATTCATGGGCCGATAGGGGATTCTAATATTTTCCTAACCTAAGAGAAAGCACCTTGCGAGCTGCAACCAGTTAAGACCTATCACTCTCAATAATACATGTATGAAACTGGCATCCAAGGTGGTGGTTGAGCAAGTAAAGAGATACATTCCACAGTGGGTATCACCTGTTCAGGAGAGTTTCATGTCAGGCGGGTGCATATCGAATAATGTTATTATTGTCCAAGAAGTCATTCATAACATGCGAAGGAGATCATGTGCTCCATAGATGGCTATCAAAGTCGATCTCTCCAAAGCATATGATCACATGTCATGGGAATTCATTGAAGATACTCTGAACAAAATGTCCCAGCCTCCTAATATAAAGAATTACATCATGAACTCATTCCATGCAGGAAATACAAATATCATCATTAATGGGGAGGCTTTACCTCCTTTCAAAGCATCCTGAGGCTTGAGACAAGGGGAACCCATGTCCCCCTGTTTATTTGTTATGTGTATGGGATGCCTTACTTAGATTATTAACCAAAGCGTGGAGGACAAGAAGTGGAAACCGATCAAAGTGGCCCAGCAAGGACCAAGAATCTCTCACATATCATTTGTTGATGACATATTTATATTTGCAAAAGCTTCCTTGAATCAAATCAAAATCATCAACGATTATTTCACACTATTTTGACGAGCATCTGGACAAAAGATCTCGTTGGATAAGTCAAGAATCTTCTTCTCTCACTCTGTTACTCGGCAAACCAAGGAAGCAATATATTCAATCAGTAACATTCTAGAGACAGATGATCTGGGGAAATATTTAGGAGTACCTATCCTACATAAAAAGGTAAACAAAGATACATACTCTTTCATTGCTGCTAGCATGGAGGCTAGGATCAATGGCTGGGCAGCAAAAACCATGTCCCTTGCTGGCCGAATCTTCTTAACTAAGTCACTCATTATATCTCTACCGACATATGTGATGCAGACAGCAAAGATCCCTAGTGGATTATGTGCAAAGTTGGACAATATTGTAAGAAATTTCATCTGGGGTGGAGGTCACAAGCCAAGACCTGTCTCTCTTGTCTCATGGAAAAAGGTTTGTGCCAGCACGGAGGAGGGAGGTCTGGGTATATGCTCAATGGCCGAATGGAATAAGGCATTGCTATGGGAAAATTCATGGAAATACCTAGATAATATGACTGATATATGGAGGTACATCCTGTAGAATAAGTATAAGGGGTATAAAACAATGGGGACCAAGAACACGACTCCTTTCTAGCGACATCTACATATGGGGCTATCCTTTGTCAAAACTAATTGCACCAAGATTGTTAATGATGGAGAAACAACCCTGGTATGGAACGACCCCTGGGTACGGGGGTTTGAGAACCTAGAAGAGCATATGATACGACCTGCTGAAGAGGAAATCACTGATCTTTAGGTTTCTAGTTTAGTTGACCTTGAAGGGAAGTGGAACAAGGAGTTTCTGTGCTACTACATACAACAAGAAGCTTTAGATAGGATCCTTTTCTTACCTTAGCCGGACCCATCCAAAGGGGTAGACCACTGGAGTTAGAAGTATGATGTCAAAGGCACCTATAATACCAGTTCTGCGTACAATATCATCCATGACGGTGACGACACACATACTGATGATCTATGGAACTGGATCAGGACCCTACCGGTACCGAGCAAGATCAAAGTTTTCCTGTGGCTAGCGGCGCATGAAGCTATAATGACAAACATTCGCAGGAAGATGAGAACTTTTACTGATAACGAGATATGTCCTCGCTATGAAATAGTGGAAATTGACAGTCATGCATGCACTTTTCCATTGCCCCTATGCAATGGAAATATGGCAAAGAACTTCACACACTACTGTTACCAATGCAGATCAAGACGAGGATTTCCGTAACTAGATTCTGAGAAACCTAAAATGCTCGTAGGCCATCCAAACATCCTTTTCCATTATTAGTTGGACCATCAGGAAAGCTCGTAACTCTTGGGTGTTTGAAAATGTTCCTACCAGACCGGAGAGACAGCTGCAATACATCACCCACCTCCAACACTTAATTGAAGAAGGGAAACAAATTAAGGCCATGTCTAATAGTTACCTCATATAGGATCTGATTAAAGAAATCACTATACCATTTGAAGGCAAAATTATTATGGTGGATGCGGCCACAAAGGAGAACAATGTTGCCATTGCTACTATCCACCTCGATGGAAATGGAAGATGGCTTTTTGGAAAAGTTGCCACGATCTGGGTGAAATCTACGGCTAAAGTAGAAGTACACACTATTGCACTAGCCTTATTGTGCTCCAGTAACGACTACAGCAAGCCTCTTATTATCCTTACAGACTGTTCTACCGTTGTAGAAGCGATTGAATATATGACTGGGAAGTTTCCAAGCTTGCATGTCTGGACCAAGACCATTAAAGACCGCCTAGAACTCTATGATACTGTGAAGATTCTGAAGACCTCGAGAGAGAACATTATCCCTACAGATTCTCTCAATAAACACCACCTAAAAACATACAAGGATGTCCAGATGTATACGGACAGTCCTCTTCACCTTGTGGGTCATCTTCTTCCCCTTCTTCTTTGTAATGGTGGAATATCCACAAAGTTTAAATTTCTAGTAGGACAACTTTGTAGCTATAACCAGTCTCCCTGTAAGAGAAGGGCAGGATGAATAAGAGAACCTTCTGACTTCCCAAAAAAAAACTCTAGTTTGAATTTTATTCAATAATTTTCTTATATGATTACTGGATGTTGTTAATTAAGAAAGGTTCATCTTTCTATTTCTTATTTTTTTTCTTATAATGTGGTAATCCAAACTTAGGGCCTACTTAGGTGTTGATCTAGAGGTTAGGTTCCATAGTTGGAATTTATCCGCTTCTCATTTTAGAGCAAGGTGAAGAGGTGTATCTACTTCTTCTTGGTTTTATCTAGTAATTTTTTTCTCATTCACAGGTGTGTCTCCCTCAAACTATGAGCCAGTGAAGTTTTCCTCTAGACTTTGGAACAACACATGATCTTGAAAGTTACATACTTCACCCAGTATTTCTTAGAATAGTCCTTGATTAGAAAGATGGAATATCTACCAAGTATACAATTTCATCCTTCTCCTCCTGGTCCTTCTCACTCTCACCTAGTAATCCAATAGGGTTTTTCTCTAGGAAATTAGTGAGATAGTGTCCTTGGAGGTAGTTGATTTTTTGAGGAAGTATTCCAGATATATCCTAGGGATGCCTTCCAAAATCTTCATCCCTTTCTTTTTTATCACTTCAGGGAGGTGGTGAGTGTGGACTCCCATGGCAATGGTGCATGATCTTATTTAAGTTGGAGAATTCCTATATTCCCTCCTTCAAATAATTCTATTAATTGTCAACGAGTAGTAGCTCAGGTGGTCGCAGCACGAGGCCCCTCATGAAGGGTCCCGGGTTTGAATCCCCCTGGTGTTGTTGTTCAGAATTGTTTCTCCTGTAGCACAGTCGGCCTTTGCACAACTTAATGGGCTATGCTCCTTACGAGAAGGGGCTGGGATCCCCAGGTTGGGCTTGGCACAATCTTTACGAGTCTCCTGGATTATCAAAAAAGAATTCTATTAATCATACTCATAATTTTAGAGATTATATTAAAAGTTCAAGTTGTGCTTAGAAGATGAGAAATTACTTTGAGTTTCCATATGTAAGGTTGGGTTTTGTATTGTTGTAAAGATTATTATGATTGTCTTTGCTTGAATATAATAGTATTTTATGTGATGAATAAGTTTATTAATTGCTTTCTGAATCTTTTTTTTTGTCGATAAAAAAAACGTGTTACTATTGATACCAAAACTTTGGGCACTAAGTACCCCATTACATCAACAGGAGCTAATAAAGCTCAACAAGGATCAAAATCCCCACGCAGGAGGAACAACAACAAAACAAAAACAACACTAAGAAGACCAATCTAACTAACCAAGCTAGGTCCAAGCATTCCTACCAGAAGAAGACTATAACTAGCCACTATTACATGCATTCAACATACCCACAAATAGTAACAGCAGCTTGATATAGAACAAAAATTACTATTCCTTCCAGTAGCTAGCCTTGAAGCTTCTGATCTTCTCAGCCACCAGAACTCCAGGTTTCTAAGTAGACAAACCACCCAAAGGAGGAACCCCTAGCATCAGCTCAATAAGAGGATGAGCAAGACGTAAGAGAAGCAAGAGCTAGCACATATTAACAAAAGAGTGTCGGAGGGAAAAGAAGCTACAATTCACTCCTTGATACTTAGCACATCACCACCTATCTATTAAGACTACCCACAAAGTGTGGTACTATGCCAAGATTAGGGAGATCCTTCAAACTAACATCCCGCCACACATCCATGTTGCTAACCTGCAAAGGTCCTTGATCAACAGAGATGTTGTTTACACAGCAACAAACAAAGCCATCCCAAACCTGTCGGAATAGCTCCTGTTTTCCCAGAGGCAAAACATCAAACACCTGAAGGTGTCCCATACACAGCAGCAGAGTATAATCTTGACTTAGAATTCAATATAAAATCTCAAAATATAGGAAAAAGTTTCAATTCACCAAGTGTATCCATGATAATATAAAACACATTCATAACAAAAGAAAACATCCCACAAACTACGAGCACAAAATATATGCGGATAATTAAGTAAGAACTTCTAAGGAACATAGGTCGTCTAGCCATGTTCAATAGATTATTGGGTTCTCTAGTGGATCTGCTCTCATCCAGGCACTCTTCTCAACAATAGTCTTGTCCATGCATTCCCCTAAGGATATAGTTCTTAAACATATAAGCACAGAACTCAACCACCGTATACCATAAGAAATCCAATTTTAGACAAATATATGAAGTACATTAACTAACATGATTTTTTAATCAAATGAAAGCTAAGTCACAATTATAGGTATTATTTTAGATTGTGGGAAACAAGGATATTAATATTGAAATATTCTCCAAAAGTACTTCATGAATATAAACATTAATCAATTTTCCACTTGACATTTTCTATTATGGAAGCAATTTTCTCTCATAATCATGAATTAGAGTGGATCCATATAAACTAGACCAATTACTAGAGTTTTATGATCTTTTATAATTTCATTGAGTTGTGAAGTGTAATTTCTCTAAATCAAGATAACTTTCCATCTTCTTATGTTATTACTATACAGACTATATGCCATGAATCTAGGTTACTTTTATGGGTTGTTTCTCAAAAGAAAGGCTTGAGGAATAACCAATTTTAGGTACCTAATTATTTTGAAGATTTTGATGAGTGTCAAATCAACAGTCTTTTACTGCTTGAATTTCCTAATTTTGATATCAAACTTTGACATTACTTTAGGACAAATTGTGTTTTCTATATTTTATACTTATCTTGCTCTTTTATACATTTTCTAGATCCAAATGAAAAATGTCTTTGGTTCTAAGAATTGGTGTCCACAATGTCTTCCTAGGGTTCTCATACACTTCATAATGATAAGTTGAGGGGTGGAATTGCATTTCAACCACAATTTTCCCAAATTCAAAAGAAAATACTAGGTCAAGAATTAATACACCATTGATTGACCTAATCAATTCATCGATTGACTGATGATAAAGCCATGCAGCGAAGTCATTGAAGCCTCAAGCTTTTGACACAGTCAACCGTCAACTGGTTCATGCTAGAAAATCACTTGAAGCTTCAAGATTCCCATTGAACCAATTGATAAGGGACATCATCTTTGATAGTACATGTCTCAACTAATATACTCAGTCCTCAGATTTTTGGTTAATCATAAATTAGAACAAATGATCAAGGATCTTACCAAGTATCTGATCTATTGCTATTTTCATTAGTAAGTTGTGGAAGTTATATTTTCCATTAATAGTCAATCAACTGCATGTTGATTTATGTATTCATGACTTTCCCAACAACTAACCATGAGAAACTAGTCAATCGAATACTCATCAATCTATTGAATCATGATGCCATTTGATTAGATTCCTAGTCAACTAGTTTATGTGCCATCTAACAAGAATCCACACCACGAAGTGATTGATGTAAACAACATTTGATTGGTTTCTCATACTACTGCATTTTTTCAAGTGATTAATGTTTCAACCAGAATTCCTATTGAATGTGGCATGGGATCTGAGATACTATAAATAGAACCCCTAAATACACTAGAAGGGTACCAATTCACATCTCATCACATGTGTCCAAGAGCAAGAGACCATGACAACACCATCATAGAGGATAACAAAAGAAAGTGAAGGACTATTAGGAGTTTCATATATGTGGTAGTCTCTTTCATAATTACCTATTTAGGATTTTCAATATATACATGTCATATTATTGGGAACCTTTGACCCATGCCATTACATGCAAAAGACGATGAACTGTAGTTTTTTTGAACTAAATATTTTTACAAATGCAATTTTCAAAATTTATTTACAATTCTTATCCATTTACAAAGTATATTCTTCATTATACATGTTGTATAAACTATATATTTGAATCACAAGATTTATCACTAAAATGTATGACATAATAGGCCTAAGTTGTATGATAGTCAAGTATGATGTTTTCTCTAGCCATTTTCTATTTAACATTTATGTACATTTTCAAATAATGAAAATGTAACTTGATGAGGATAAATATTTAGAATCTATTATTTTATATGTCTACAACCTCTGCCTCTGCTCGGTGACCACTATGACTGATTCACCGATCTCTACTATGAATGCGGTGCTAAAAACCTAGGTTTCTTAAAGCCTCCTGATGGCTATCCTTGATATTGTGCATGCCTCTTCTTGGCCTTCGTCTCACACTTCTCCACTATGAATCATTCCAGGTTTGACCATTTATCTGCATTTATTTGATATTAAGAGTCATTTATACATAGTTAAGTTAAAATGACATTTACTAAATATTCTAAAAACATATTAATTTTATAATAAAGCATAAATGCTAGAAAATGGTATAGCTATCGTTATGGGTCGACACTAATTTTATGCATATAGTATAGATTTTATCCGTTTAGTATGTCATAGATGTAGGCATCAACATTCTAGAATACAAACATATATACAAAGAAAAATAAACCTAATTAGGTCGGTTCAATTAGATTGAACATGTCCAATAGGGGCTAGAGTTGCGGCTTGTTAGAGTATCCAATCTAAGTTGGGATGTGTCATGTACCCAATTTGAGTGTTTTTGATTGACATGCACTCACACTCGGTTGGAAATGTGGTCACAACAGAAGATTGGATGCATTTTATTATGTGCATGTCTTAGAATAACACACTTACCTAATTATGGATCCTGTTCAAAATTAGATGAAACTTTCACCGACCCAATTAGTTGTCACCTCCTCAGTTTGGAACGGGATATTTTACATATCTAGGTAAGGACTAAATTACGACTCTACTCATATATGTTTATGCATCCTTTCCAGGGTTAAGTTCTATATTTGAGGCGGCCTCCAACGATACTGCATAGTGTATTTTTCCTCCTTCAAAAGCTCTTTGCTTTTACTCTTTTATCATATAATAAAATTTCTCAATAAGTCACTTAGAGCGAACCATGTAAATCACATTTTCTATATGTTGCTTCTTTCTTCTAACATGTAGATAACCAAGCGATAACTCCCGTATAGCTAGTGTTATAGTTATGTGGTTGCATATTTCTTCTCACCCTTCATTTTTCTACATTCTCCTCCGACATGATGTAACTAACGTTCTTGTTCCCAACGCTTTGTATTATTTGTGTTCCTCTAATGTTTTACAAAATATGATTGTCCCTTTGCTCAGCATGGCATTATTATACGAAACGCGTTTGATCTTTTCACGATTTCGACCCCTAGATCCCGACGGTGGCAGTGACAGATTTTCCTGTTTTAGTGGCTTAGTTTTAGTGTTGAGGTTGGTGATGTAGGAAGCGTGCCGTGGCAGGCAAATTGTGGAGTGGGCATTGGCACTTTGCTCTCCGGCGTAGATGTTGTTTTATAAAAGCATCAGGGGTTAAGGCAGCGTAGTGCGCGGGATACATATGATCGTGGCAATATATATTTTTCTTTGTCTTGAAATGCTGAAATCCATGAGATATATACATATGTTCGGCCGTTCGCACCAGCCATCGTCGGCTGAGGAGCTTCTCACTTGCCTCCTTCAAGTGGCAGAAGATGGCCGAACTCGAGAAGGTCATAGAGGTGAAAGGGGAAGACGAAGAGGAAGAGAAGAAGAAGACAGAGCAAGGCGGGTTAAGGACACTGCCTTTAATTCTAGGTCTCCGGTCACTC
This sequence comes from Alisma plantago-aquatica, assembly GCA_963693085.1. Taxonomy (NCBI): domain Eukaryota; kingdom Viridiplantae; phylum Streptophyta; class Magnoliopsida; order Alismatales; family Alismataceae; genus Alisma; species Alisma plantago-aquatica. The sequence continues at coordinate 1,777,645,331 of OY856409.1, forward strand.
TACTACCTGCTTAATTGCCGGCCTTTTCCTATTGCTTTCTTTCTAGCAACACAAGCTGCTTTTCGCTTATGTCTTCCCATTTTGCTTCTGTGGTTTTTCATTTGTGCTTTTCAGCGAACGAGATGTGCGATAGGTTCGCCGCGGCTGGATTCTACGTCAACATGATCTCCTACTTGACGCTACAGCTACACATGCCCATGGTCCAGGCGTCGAACACCTTCACCACCTTCAGCGGCACATCCAATCTGACACCCATAATAGGCGGTCTACTAGCCGACTCCGTCGCCGGACGGTTCTGGATGATCACCATCGGGTCGTTAATCTACCAAATGGTGATCACTGAATCCATCCATCTTGGGTTATAGCTATGTACTACTATTGAAAATTGGGAAATCCCATACTAAAATAAGACACACGACCGTTGAATGCAGGGCATGATCAGCCTTACCCTCTCAGCGGTACTGCCGGGCTTCCGCCCCCCGCCGTGCCCGCCACACTCTGCTTCCTGCAGGCGAGCCTCAGACTGGCAGCTCTCCGTCCTCTACCTCTCGCTCCTGCTAGCCTCCGTGGGCTCTGGTGGAATACGCCCCTGTGTCATGTCCTTCGGGGCTGACCAGCTAGCCCTTTTCACCTTACCGGAGAAGAAGAAACGGGAATGGAGCTTCTTCAACATCTACTACTTCAACATGGGGTTGGCGCTGCTCGTTGCGCTCACCCTCGTGGTTTACGTCCAGGACAACGTTGGGTGGGGTTGGGGGCTAGGGATCCCAACGATCGCCATGGCCGTATCAGTGGTCGTGTTTGTGGCAGGGTACCCGTTATACATAACAACAAGGCCCGGAGGTAGCCCACTCACAAGGCTAGCGCAGGTGGTGGTTGCTGCGATCAGGAAGAGGAAAGTGGTCATTCCAGAGGATCCCCGGCTACTAAATCAAGATGAGCGGCTAGATGAACAAATCTCTGTTGCGAGGAAGCTCGTGCACACGGACCAGCTGCATTTCTTCGACCATGCAGCTGTGGTGACCGTGGCCGAAAAAAACAAGACGGGCAAGGACCTGTGGAGGCTGTCGACGGTGCACCGGGTTGAGGAGCTAAAGCTCGTGCTTAGGATGCTGCCGATTTGGATGGCGGGCGTCATCAGTGTTACAGCCTCATCGCACAACTACAGCTTCGCCGTGGAGCAGGCAAGGTCCATGGATCGACATCTCACCACGGGCTTCCAGATCCCACCCGCATCCATGAACATCTTCACTGTGCTCACCATGCTCCTAAGCCTAGCTATCTACGACAGGATCTTCGTCCCTTTTACCAGACGCTTTACAGGATACCCATCCGGCATCACCTGCCTCCAACGAATGGGAATCGGCTTCGCCATCGGCATCTCCGCCAACATGGTGGCCGCACTCGTCGAGGTCAAGCGGAAGGCCAAGGCGGCACAAAACGGCCTACTAGACTCGCCTGCCGCAGTCGTGCCCATCACCGTGTTCTGGCTCGTCCCTCAGTACGCCATCCACGGCCTTGCAGAGACTTTCTCCTCCGTCGGCCACCTTGAGTTCCTTTACATAATGGCACCAGGAAGCATGCGCAGCACCGCCGTTGCCCTGTCGTGGCTAGCCAGCTCTATCGGAAACTACCTTGGCACCTTCCTCGTCACCGAGGTGCAGCGTTGCACCACAAACGCCAACGCTGGCGGTTGGCTCCAGGACAACATCAACAGAGGCAAACTGGACAGATATTATTGGCTTCTGGTAGGCCTCCAGCTCGTCAATCTTCTCTACTTTGTATTGTGCGTCAAAATTTATACGTACAAGCCTCTAGATCTGGAGGTGACGGCGGTGGCTCCAAAGGTTGACGAACACGTGCCAGACTTGGAGAGCACCGAGGTTGCGAATGACGTCGAATCTATGGATGTCAAAGAGGAAGAATCGATAAGATAAAGAGTAAGACATATTATTGCTTAGATAGATGTTGGATTTCATTTTTTGTTACCGACAATTGCAGATCACTGCACAAGTTGATTAGTTGACTAACAGGTTAAGTTACTGGTAAATTTCAGATTTAGATAAGAAAGATAAAAGTAAACGATTGTCTACGAACCTATAGAAAACAATCGTCTCACTCGCGTAATGATGACGGACAGCAACACCACTTTTTCTCTCTCACACGAGATGAGCTCCACAAGAACAACGTTGCAAGGACCGGCTGAAGTTGGCAACAATCAACAATAGAATTTCAATCACGAACGGCGGCAGATGCTGACAGATCTGATTAACATCATATGCCAGATGACTTATTTATAGCACTCCCAGGCTCCATCATATTCTCATATCGTCATGGTCACACAATTGTTCTTGTAAACATAAAAGAAATACGATGAGTCACTTCCCTATTATGTTTTGCAAAATTATTGAAGAATGAATAAATTAATTAGTTAAGTAGTGATCATCTTGTGCAAAACGAGACGACAAACAATTCCCACGACCCACGTGCATGTGACCATGCCCTAGCCCGGCCCGTGTATGGTCACCATATCCACAACCTAAGGTGAGCATACCTTCCCCTAGAGCTTTAAGAAGTGTTACATGCGTACTTAGATATAAGGAGCATAAAGATTTACAAGTGGGTTTTATGTGAGACTAAACCTTCTTTCTATTTGTACAAAAGACAAGAACTACTTTTCTCCTCATACTCTCATGTAATAGTTACACCTACATTGGGATCAACCCATACTAACTTAATTAGCAAAAGCTAATATAGTTAACAATCTCCTACTACAAAGTACAACGTGTAGAGTATTCTACAACTGAGTCATCCATATTGCGCTTTAGCAGGTGACTTTCAACTTGAACCATGCCTTGTTATCTAGCATTCACTCCTACAGAAACTAGGTGAGCTAACATATTGAACCCAAACCTTGAATGTAAGAAAATTAGTTAGTAACAACACAATAAAGACAATGGCAACAAATAAAAAAAGATGCATTAATGGTAATGCATCCAAATTGAGAATCATGATTGATATCGGGGAACAATCTAATTTCCCTATTGCGACCTACACAACACCAGTCACTTAGTTAGAGTCTCCAAAGATTTACTTCAAACAACCTATTCTAGGACTCAACAATATTTAAAGACTAATCTCTTAGTAACTTGCAGTCATGACAATAATAAGTTTTAAGGAGACAGACATCTAGAAGCCAAAAACATCATGAAATATACATAGTGTCAACCAATTCACTGGATAACTTGTTATTACCATATTGATGCCAATTTGTGACATCTTCACTCATAAGGGTTGAGTTGCTACTACTTGTGAATAATAAGGGGTTTCATATCACATCTGAGTTGGATTTCTCAACTAAGGCCAAGCCAAGATCTATAGTCAAAGGATTCATTTTATTTTCTTTCGTAGTTACATAGTCTACAACCACAACCACTTTATACACTATATCCCTTACATACTTCAATTTGACTTGGACGTGTCTACCTTATTTTTTATTGTACTTAGAAATCATTATCTTGACTACTGTTGTTGTGCTATCACAACGAACTTAACTTACAGAAGGTGACTTCTTTACCATAAGTAAACTTGATAAAATTCCACATGTAGTCATTTAGCTTCCAATCCAGATTCATCTAAAGAACATAACTCTGCCTCAAAGGTGGACCGAGACAATATGGTATATTTCTTAGACCTCTAGGAAGCAACACCTCCTCCCAATAGGAATAAATATTTTAAGACACTATTGCTCCCAGAATTTGTGGAAACTCAACATGCATCACTATATCCTTTGACTAGAGAAGGATATTTGACATAATACAGTCCAAGGGTACTAGCTCCCTTGACATACCTCAACATTCTATCAACAACTTCCAAATGGTTCTTGTCAGGACAATTAGTGTGTCTACTCAATTTTCTCATAGAAAACACAATGTATGGTCATGTCCAGCTCATAAGATATGTCAAACTTTTAATAACCGAAAGTATCATAATTGAGACACAAGAACACCATTATCATTCTTGAATAAAAAAATTGTATGAATCACATAAATTCCTAACAAATTTTTTTTGTTGTGTATTCAAATGACTCCATTATCTTCTCTGAATAGTCAGATGGAGAGAGTGTAATAACATCAGTATACCTAGTGACTTTGAGCCATGTAATGACATTAGCAACGCCAATATCTTTCATCTCAAACTTGCTACATAATAATCATTTTATCTCATTTACTACTTTAGCATGAGAGCTAAAAAGTAGGGTGTCATCTACATATAAGTAAGAGGTCAAATCACTACATGTTCCATTCTCGAGCATGTAAACGATGGAAATGTGGGGGATGACTCAGAACAAACTATTTATGAATCTAATGGTTATGAGGAAATGGTTTAACCTAGTAGAAGTAAAAGACTTGGGACATCCAAAGACTTTAGATGTGAGTTCCTCAATTACAATGTTGAGGATAATCATGTATCCTTCAAACAAGCTATGGTTTTTCTATGGGCTAATCTTTAGAAGGAAGCCATCAATGATGAAATCTGATCAATTCTCTCAAATGGAACTTGTAAATTGTTGGATTTTTCTATTGGTTGTTATGTAGTTTGATATGGAAACTTCCTTGGGAACATCAAATTTCATGGTAAAGACATCCTCAAAAAATATTGCATCACAAATTTCCACTATAGTGTTGACATTAATGCTTGAGATTTCAGATTTTACAGTAAAAAATCTAAAGACATAGCTCATTTCTATCAACCCAAGAAAATGTCATATTCTATTTCTGGTCAAATTTCTTCTTTAAGTGTTCAGGGACAAGTATTTTTGTAAGGCACCCCCACAATTGAAGATATTTAAGACTTTCCTTTTGGCCTATATATAACTAGAATGGACTACTATCGTGAAGTTTATGGGGAACTCGATCCATATTCCGAGATTTTTGCAACATAAAATTTGGTATATTTGAATTTTGGAGCATAGTATTTACCATGACTATTAGGGTTCAGTTCTAATATTCTACAATCTCATTGGATTATGGTCAATAAGGTTCACTAAACTAATGAACTATACCATTTAATTGAAAAAATTATAAGAACAAATTTGAGGCATAATATCCTCCCCTATCAGACTTTAATCTTTTCAATATCTTACTAGTTTGTGTTTCTACCTCTTTCTTAAATATTATGAATTTTTCTAACACTTCATCTTTACTTTTATGTAAGTAGATGAAATAGCATTTACTAGCATAATTCATGAGGTTATAAAACAACATTCATAATCCCTAGTTGCAATCCCATTATATTTTCAAATATTAGTATGCACTACGACTAATAATTAAGAATTCATGTCTACATAATGAAAAGGTTTCCTAGGTAATTTAGAGTGTGTATGAATTCCACATCTACTACTATTAATATCATATACAGGTATTAAAACCTAATTTACCATATGTTTTATTGAGCCAACATTCTCATGACCCAAATGATAATACTCTACATCAGATGAAATTAATTCTGAGAAAATTGAAATTTCACTCAAATTAAGAGAAAATTTTGAAATAGGATGTTCTACATGAATATTAAACAAGTTATCCAAATCACTTAAGTGTCCCTTGACAAAGAATAAAATATCTTGAACATGAGTAATAATAGCTTTATTGTATTTGCAATATATCCTCTAACCATCTCCAACTTAAATTACACCTCTATTATATAGAGCTGAATAGATGGAACATGTCTGGCACTATGAAGCATCAGAACCTTTCTCAAAAGAAATTTCAAGTCCACTCGTCCTTTTCCTTTAACTTCTATAGATATTTGGTGCACTTCCCACCAAGTCTACACACTAATGAACTAAAGGTGGTTAGATGCAACCCTAAGGGAGGACACACGTGTGGATCCTTTGAAATTCATATTAACCCTAACCAAGTCGATCATGATACCAAATAGGTCTCCCACAAGCCCACGGGGTACTATTGTAGCATAGGTGAAGGGCAAGTATAGGGGTCAATTCTCAGGGATAGAGGGGGCACTAGAGCTAGGCTAGTGTTGCCTACGTTCCTATTGCAGAGACTAGGGTTGAAGGGTTTAAAAAGGGATTTGTTTGGTTGTTAAACTAGGTGAACAAGCAAGTAAAGACAATTATGAAAACTAAGTTATTAGAATCCTAAATTATCCTAAGCAAGCAAGTCTAAGGAACAAGATTAAGCAACTAGACAAACAAGAGAAAAGGCTAGCTACACTACACTAGTAGAGAAATTAGCAACTAAGAACTAAGTTAACCACTAGAGAGAGAAAGAACCTAAGTTAACACTAAAGAGCAATACTAAGCAATTAATTAGATTAAACAAAAGTAACTAAACTAGACTAGCATGAACATGATAAGAAAGCAAAGTGGGTTTTAAGTGATAAGAATAGGTAGGTGGGCCGTTTGGGGATGTGGTTTGATATTAGTTGGGGGATCTCAACACAACAAGCAATTATCACAATTCTATCTGGATTACCAAACCAAACAACAAGGCATGCTAGTAGTATGTACCCTATACTACTAGTTGGGGAACTAGGGTTAGGTGTAATTCTAGTAGGACTTGTCAAGTCTAGATCTCCAGAATAAGTGGTATTAGTCAATTGAGAGCCAAGGGTAGAAATGGGAGTGGAGATGAGGGTTTTTCACCTCATGCCACTAATCACACTTACACTAGTCACTTAGATATCACACTCACTTGTAGGAGGAGGTATGTGTAGGTAGGAACAAAGGGGGCTAGCTAGGGATCCACTAATTGGACCTAGGAGCCATTCCTAAGATTGGCCACATACACTCCAATTCCTCCAAGAAGCTAAGTGTCATCAAACATCTTAAAGCAAGCAATCCATGTTATAAGCACAAACCACATGCAATAAAATTGGAAATGAGATAGAAGCAAGAAGCAATCACCATAGATAGAAATCATGTTCATTATAAGTTATTTTCCCCCAACATAGTATCAAAGTCACATTTTGACCACAAACATCCCACCACTAGGGGCTTAGCTAAACATGATCAAGAAAATAGCAAACGAAAGGGGAAGAAGGGGGTAGAACTCCATGAAGCTTGAAGTAAAAGCGTCCATCTTCACCTCCTAGAAGCTTGGGGATGTCCTTCCTCCTCCAATGGTGTACATGGACATGAGAATATGGGGTATTATGGAGGAAAACTTAGAAAACTAGGTTTCCAAGGTGGAAATAAGGTGGAAATGGTGGATGGAGAGCATAAATGCAAGGTGGAGTGCAAGGAATGCTCAAGGGGTGAGTAGGGTGGAGTAGCAGAAGCTAGGGGGTCTAACCTTCGTGCCCCAGCTACCATCTATGTATATATAGGTGGTGGGTAAGCACTAGGGTAAGTGGGGGTAGAATAGAAAAAATAGTGTAAAAAATAGGTAGGGTTGATTGGTCATCACGGTCGTGTTGATGGGCCACGACTGTGGTGGGGGTGGTATGGGACGGTCATGGGGAGTGGACACAGGCTTGGTGTGGAAAGGGTGGTGAAAATGCTAAGTATAGGAGGTGGCCACGGTCGTGATGGAGTGCCACGGTCATGTTGGGTGAGTACCACCACGGCCTTGGTCAGTAACATGACCGTTTTGGAGGAGGAGACCTTGATCGTGGGGCACCAGCATGGACGAGTCGATCTTCAAAGGCCACGGTCGTGGTGGATGGCCATGATCGTGGGCATTCAAGTGCAAAATTGGTTGTCATCCTGTTGATTCTGGGGGTCCTTGTGCAAAATTCCCACAGCCATTGTGGGGGCCCACGACCGTCTTCTCCTCTACTGGCCACGACCATGTTGATGGCTACGGCTGTGGTATCTTCAATGGGCCAAGGTCGTGATGATGGCCATGGCCGTGGTGAGTTGGGTGCAGGTCCCTGTTGATTCTGTCGATTCTTCACCATAAAAGGCATGATCGTGGGGGTAAACCCACAACCGTTTTGGGGTCTACAGCAGGCAATTGAATTTCATCTTTCATCATCCATGGATTTCTTTGCTTGATGACGATTCTTGACCATTTGGGGTAGGTTGAAGGAGCTTTAGGGCCTTCTTTGGACCCCTCCATGAGTGGAGGAACCCTAGAACTCCTTCCTTCTCTCTCATCCATCCAAAGCATGGTCCAAGTACCTAGAAATAGTGCAAATAATGTCCATAAGTGCATTTGATAGTAAAACACATATTGGGGGAATTAACTTGCAGTCTAACTTGTTTAGATGTGATTAAAGTACAAAATGGCACACGATGGAGCCCCAAAATAGGGCTACATCAATATTCCATTGCCCACAGTCACACATCAAAGTGAAGAGGCTTGGTAAGACACACATAGAGACTTATCAACATAACATGCACATTGAGGTTGATATAGAAACAACTTCAGGTTTCATAGACAATACACATTATTGAGGTTTAAAGAAGAAGCCATCATATTGACCACCATCTCCTCAATTGTAGATGCATCAGCTTTATTTTCCTTCTTTGTAGGGAAATCCTTGTTCCAGTGATAAACCTATCATCAACTCCAACAATATTTGTTCTTTGGTTTATTTTGATTCTTTTCCATATGTTTATGTGGGTTATTATACTTCTTAACTTTCTCCTAGTATTTGTATGATTTATGGTAAGGTTGACATTAGCAAACATCTTGACATCTGATTATTTAGTTTCTCTCCTTATAGAAATATCTAACATAAGTTCATTTTAAGATGTGTCGCCATTCTTGTGATTGAGATTCAGGCCAAAGACCTCTGAAGACTTAGGGAACTTTTCAATGATAGACATGACAACAATTTTTTAGGTAATTTCATACTTGCTTTGTGGATTTCATGACACAATATATGGAAATCGTGTACCTAACCAAAAATAGGTTTACACTCTACCATCTGAAACCTAAGAAATTTAAAGATAGAATATTTTCAACACCCTAATTTTATATTTTATATTTCTTATTTAAAATGTCCTAAAAATGTTTCCATGATAGGAGGTTTGGAATATACATCATACAACATTTTTGACAGTGCTAAGAGAATACATTCTCTATGAAATTGATCATTGTCCTTCAAGCCAGTGATTTTTCAGCACTCTTAGGATCAATTTCATCTGGTTTTGGTTCATCTTTTCTAAGATAGTCAATAAACCCTATCATTCTAAGCCAAATTTCCATCAGATTGTGACATTATGTGAAGTTCATTCCAAAAAATATTTCAAGAATACTAGAGGTATCAATTTAGGAAAACAAGAACCATGGTCAGCCATGTTATCTACCAACATTGCTAATTTCTTTAAGAATGTTGGATTTTAATTTGTATATATAGGAAATAATAGATAATTGCACTGTCTGATTAACACATTGCATACCAATTTAAGATTCAGATAAGAAAAGGAAGAACAAACAGAGTAGGATACCACAAAATTATCGAGTTAGAAAACTCAAAATAGATTGTTAATTGGTTGGAGAGGGATGTTACTTAATGAAAGTAGTGTTATGATACACTTATGATGCACATTGTTCTTCCCATATGACCCAACTATGAACCTATAGAAAATAGTCATCTCATTCGTGTCATGATGAACAACAACAACATTAGTGTGGATTAGCAGTCATTAGGCATATCCACCTAACATACCACATCTTTGGAAGAGAGTATATGTAACGACCCCACCTCCCGGTAACCCCCAATTAAGGGAGACCAAGAGGTCTGAGTCGTTATCCCTATTTCTGGATCAAAGGTTCGACAAATAATCAAAAATAATTATCAAATTCTACCAGACTATACTGAAAAGATGTACTAAAATAAAATGTTACATACCTTTTTCAAAAACTTGGATATTTAACTTCTATCCACATTTGGACTCTATTCTAACTAATCCTCCTTCCACTTTATTTCTTAATTTCACAGTATGCCACTTTATTGTTTGTCCTTTTCAATTTGTACCTAAAATGCCGACAAACAAAATGTCAGTCAACATAAATGAATATGCTGGTATGTGGGGGAAACAAAAAAATTGTGCAACTAGGGTAACAACATTATCAAGCAATTATCATTTAACAACCAAAATTATGTCTTAAGTAATACTACTCAATCCTTACATATCCCCTATCTATGCTTTGTACCTACAGCGGACTTGGATACTACCTCTCTCATATGGTAGATCCTTATCCCCATGGCCCTACCTCACAGGTAGCCAATACTTAGGGTTGCAGATTCGCATGGCCCTACCCAAAGGTAGCCCAATCCCTGACTCATGATGACTTGATGGACCTACCCCATTGGTAGCCATGTACTAAGTCACCCAATGACCTGATGGACCTACTCCATAGGTAGTCATGTACTAGGTCAATCTATCAAGCTATAGAGGGGACTAGGATCTGAGCTAGTAGGCATGTATCTTAGGTGATAGGCATAACCACATTATAGTTTGCATTAATTAAATTCATCCAACAATTTAATTCAAGTCACCGATGAAAACTTCAAAAATCCTCAGAAAACTAATTCGGGATATTCATAAGCGTAACCACATACCTGTCAGGCTGACTTGAGTGCAGAAATAATCCAACTAAGCAAGAAATCAAGTAAACAAGCAAGCACACAAGATGATCCTAAAATATACATCCAATTTTCCTATCATTGATCAGGCCATCAAGGTCTATTAAACCTAGCTCGCTTCCTAGGGTTTCTAGTCCACTTTTTAGGGTTTCCATTGCAATTAGGGTTTCACTTCATTTTTACTATTATAAACCCTAATTTTATACTATTACTCACAAACCCTAATTATCTCATCTACTCCTCATGAAAGATATTAAGGTTACCTTTTAACAACATATAACCCTAATTTCGGATTACAGGCACCATTAAATGTCCATTAAGTCTATTATGCCTCTTTTACATTAGAACTACCATTTTTATCCTTTTAAGTCATGTCACAATCATTAGGCCCAATTATTATCTTTGGTTCCTTTCAAATTAGCAACATATCTTATTTATCACTAATTCCACATTTATCCACAAGAAAACCCTAATTACCATATTAAGGGTATTTATCCACAATTAGGAACTTTTATACTCAAAATAGCTTAGAACCATCATATCTCAGCTTTATACATGGATTTGAACCATTAAAGCCATTAAGAGTTATAGTTACTAACATTAGGGTTTTAAGACATAATAAATCTCATTTATGCACATCGAATCCTAAATTACTCCAATTACATGTAAAGTTCATCCTTTTAGATCTTGATGTGTCTTTTTATAATAAACAGGTTAATATAAACTTTAATCATCCACATAACCCTTCTCAATACATTAATCATCTTAAATTAGGGTTTCTTAATCATTAATGCATTAAAGTTGATAACTTCCACTACTTTTCGAATTGAAAGAGGAATTAGGTTCTAAAACTATTTTTAATGGTTTCCTTGCATTTTTCTGAGCAAGATTCATATTTTATATGCATCCATCCAAGCTACCAATAAAAAGATACAAATTTTGCAATATAAACTTACCTGGACCAATAACAGGCTGCCACGTCATCTCTTTCTCATGCAACGCAGCCGCTTGAAAACATAACACAATTACTCTTTTTCCCTCATGTAAGTTGTTGATCCTTCATACCCAGGAGGGGTATAACCATCCAACGGCCATTAGGTCATCTTCCACCTCCATCCAGCCGCAACGGCCGCCAATTGCAACCCTTCGCGGGGCTGCCCACTCCCCCTAGGCCATAAAACTCACCGCCAGCCACCATCCCAGGTCCGCCACCCTTCGCCGCCCCCAGGGAGCCGCTTGGTCGCACCCATTGCGGCCCATCTCAAGCGTGCCAAGCCACAACATGCTCCTATTCTTGCAGTCATGTTTCTGCTTCTGCGTAGGGGTTAAATCACGGTGACGATGGCCGAGCTTCTCTCCGGCATTGTGGGCCATCATGCCTTCATCGTGATGGCTTCACGGCTCCTCATTGCTCCAGGGTTCGAACTACTTCTCTTGGTTAGGGTTTTAACGATTAGAAGAAGGAGAAGAGAGAGAGGGATGCGTGGAACTCTCTTGAACTCGAACCAAAGGTTCTACCCCTTATATAGGAGAGGGTATCAATGCCCTAAGATGTTCATCCATGAGGAAACAAGTCCATCTCCCAAAAGGAAACCTATTCCTTCATTGATAAGCAATCTTCTCTCTCCTAATTATATTCTTAATACACCATATTCATTGGATATTAGGAATTCGAAAATCCTCTCTCTTATTCTCTTTATGCTTGACTTTTAATCCATTGGCACGAAATTATACTTTCTTTTAGTAGAAAACACCTCTTTTTAACAATACCACAAAATTCATTAATTATGTATCACATTATCCTCTTATTTTGTATTATTTGTATTTTCTCTTTCCTTTTCTCCATTGGGGCACCTTGGACCCTAAGAAACTCTAATAGTTCGAAATTCTTTTTAGTGGATACTCATTATCCTTCTAGATGCATCTATATCCATTATTTCTCATTATTTTGTTTATTTCTTTATTAAGATATTCTTTTGCAAAGATTTCTCATTATCTTTCATCTCCTTTTTCCTCTTTTCATATTTCTTTTATTCTAAATCATATGTAAACAAATTTTACTCAATTGTGTCCATTAATGCCACTTTCTAGATATTTCCAAGTATTTCGCATAAATACTTTGCTTAATATTCATTATCATGTATCTTTTTCCATTACTTGGACTTTTCTTCTTTTCTTATCTTTTATATCCATTATTGGATTAATATAATAATAGGAACCACGAAATTCCTAATGTAAGGGAGATTTACAAAGAAATCCCTTCTTTGAAGTAAAGAGAACAACCTTTTCAATTATGTCCAAATTCACAAAATCATTATATTTCAGTTATGAAAACACATGCAAAATTGGGGTTGTAACATCCTTCCCCTCTTATAAGAATTTTGTCCTCAAAATTCCATCAAGAAAACAAACAAATCAGGATAAGACTTTTCCATGTCCATCATTGACCCCTATGTGGCTTTACCCTATCCATGACACTTCCAAAGAACCTTTTTCATCACATATTCTCTTCTCTGACTTCTTACACCTTGGCCTCTATAAACCTCACAGGTGACTCAGGTCATTTCAGCCTCCCTTGGGGCTCACTAGGTTCATTGCTCAACACATGGCCTGGGTACCTCACATAGCGCTCTAAATTGGACATATGGAACTCATCACAGATTACTTTATCCTGAGGGGTAAGGTCAAGCATAACCTTCTCCACCAATCCATCTCAAATGGACCCATGCAGTCGGGACTCATCTCTCTTAGGTATAACTTAGAGGGGTCGAATTTTTCACATCACAGGTTCTTCCTCAGTGAACTGCATGTCAGTATGCTTTGCATCAGCTCATGAATCATGTCTCCCCTGGGCTCTCTTTCAGCCATTGCACGATCAAAGCTACTTCATCTGCACACTTTGTGGCTCTTTTCTAACCTTCGGGAGGTCCCTTCACCAACATCATCTTAATGAAGTGGTGACCGACACAAACTCCCTTATAGATCTTCTTTACATCCCGATACTGGCTATGGTGGTTATCATCACATCTTACAGAGGACAAGAACTATCTCTATGTATCACCCTAAATGAGCACACATGCTCTCATCAGACCCTCTTAACTGCTAGTTAGGGGTGATAAACTGTACTAACCTCGAGTTCTTCTTGTACCTACTTCCACCGCATGGAAGTGAATCTTTAGATTATACTCAAGAACTTTTGAACTCGCATCATGGTGTAGTTGAACCATCTTTCTCTCATATGTAGTTCAACTGGATATGTCCCTTGACAAAACACTTTCTCTTATGTCATCTAGGCAAGGCGATCTACCATAACCCATGTTGCATCCTGACCTTCCTTAGTCTACATCATCCATAGCGATGAACTCCCATTCCCTCTTGGGGACTTTTTATCATCTATATCACTACACTGGGTTATTGGTTTTCGTCCATCACTCCCTGGCTTGCATGGCGACAGGCCACGTGCAACTTCATCTTAAGCATCCAAAGCACTATTGTCACTTACTATCTTCATAGTACCATGGTGTATGGAAATCTTAAAATCATGATCTCATGTATGTCATGATTCCTCAAGATTGATTCCTCGGAAACCCTAAACCACTCTAGTCGGGGTTTTGTCACCTTCTTTTCCAGAGAAGTGCATCTGAGGTTTTACAACCATCCTTTTATTGCATCAAGGCCTAGGCTGGCTAACCCAATAACCACTAATTTGATCAACAATCTCATTATATCTGAGTGTTAGCCCAAACATATCTCACAAACTTAGGGTTAACCTAACAACCTTTTCTAGCCTCTAGCTAAACTAGGCAACTACATCTTATCCAAAGCATCCATCACTACCTCATATCCTTATGTGTAAGGTAATGTTAAAGACATACACCTCCATGTATTCCACTTATCATCTCATATAGGATTGTAGGTCTATCTTGAACAAGAAAACTTAGAGCTCATATCCCTGGTTATCAAACTCAATCTTGTATATCTCATTTATTCCCCATTGCTCATGATAAAAACATCCTCACAAGATGACTACCTTAGTTCTCCTGATGTTTGTAAACCATCCACATATCATTAACCCCACAAGGGTAAGTTATCATCTCTGTCCTCATACCTCATAGCAACATTCCAACTCACATCATCTTTATCCTTGGTGTATGGCATGTGTATTGTCCTATCTCTCATTCCCATAATAAGAGGAAATAAGCATTTGGTTGCAGTCCAAATACAGAGTTCTTCCTGTTCCAAGAGTAGAGATGGTGCATCCCACATTGCCAGTACACCTTCAAATCTAAGTTGAAATGTGCAACATATGTCTCTACATCATGATCATCTCGATATCAAAGTTACTTCCATGGAAAATTGGTCTCGAACCTACTTGGTTCCACACACAATCTTTGGTCATCTCCTTCTAGGTCTGTAGGGTGCCAGAACTTTTGGGGTCATCCCTCTTCCCTTATGCATCCATAGAGTGCCCTCTTCATCTTCCCTTTGGGTCCCATGAGTTCATGAAGGTGATCAATCTCCTAACCCATGGCCCTCAGACAATGATAGTTATTACCTCCCGACCCTATGGTCATGTGAAACTAAGGAATTAGGCAACTCCAACTTCCATCAGTCTTATCCCTACTTGACCCTAGGATAGACTTAGGATTCTAACATAGCACATGTCCAACTTAGAACCTTACCCAGGTCTCCAACATCTCTCTCTGCATTCATGATCTGACTTTCATCATTTCATAGGGGTAATGGCGACCTGCCTATCTTGGTCAGGCCCCAAACCAGTTACCTCCATGGTAACACATCCACATGCACTTAGAGATGGTTATCTATGGGTCTACAGGTTCATTCTCATACTATATACTTTTCACTTAGCTTTTGTGAGACCTCTTTAGGTTACCGCAAAACCAACAAAATGGGTATAAACCCTACAAAAGAGTCCCTCTCCCAAGATGGGAGGAAACTACATCTAAGGTCACAAACATCCTTATGTATAGGGTTTACATCCACATGAGCATTCTTAACCCAGCAAGCTACTAAGGCACAAGTAGACCACCTACTAAACCATGCTAGGTCATACTTGTTCTCATTGGATCAAGAACATACCTTCCCATGTCACCAACTTAGCTGTGTGGGGTTCATCAAACATACCTTGGACTTAAGGGGTTTCCCTTTCCTCTAAACATGAGGAGTGCCATTCTCGAATCTATAGAAACTCAAATCTCTTCATGAGCATCAGGTACACCTCTTCCCCTCTTAGGCCTAAGAACCCCAGGTTCACTTTTTAGATGTCCCACTACATGCTCAACCTTTTTTAACCACGAACCAAGCATGTACAAGGTATGACATGCACTTCCCATGATCCTTCCACTTGAACAACACTTTAGAGTGGAGTCATCCTCAAGGACAACCAACTAGGTAAAAGGCCTCACAACTTGCCACTAAACCTCTTCATGGTCTTAAGGAACTATTCTTCTTAACTCAGAAGATAAACACCTGTACCATAGGCAAACAGGTACCGGTAGCCTCATCCTCTCTCTAGGGTTTGGTTCCTCTAATGGAAACTAAGATACCATCAGCCTATAGGGATCATACATGAGGCAACTGTAACCATCCACTTAGGTCACATCATCCTCAACTCCCCATTGTTCCTCATCTCTCGGATACTAAGCTTCCAACCTTCTTGCTTGGGTCCCACTCTCTCTCTCTAGAACTAACCCTACAAATAGCCTTACTACTAGGGGTCCTCTCTCCAGGTGGACCAAGCTCACATGCATACACTTTGATGGGTTAAACCTATGTTCGCTCAAGATTATCTAGAGCTCCTCATGCTTATCTCATGAGCTATCCAACATGCCCTTTAGGCCTAGGTTTCAACCTACTACCAACACTACTGACGTACTCTGGGTACATACAATACCATGCTCATAAGAGCCCATAGGGTTTCTAAAGGTTCTTCACTAACTTCATCATTGAAGGAGCTATCCTTCACTCTAACATGCACGATCCTTCCTAGGGTTGGATCGCCAAAGGTACTAGGTCATCCAACCGAACATGGCTCATATCATCATGGGTATCCAAACCAAAAGCATGTCCACCCACACACATGGTCGACCATGACATCTAACTCATCATGCCATCTCTCTCTAACCACCACTTAGGGTTAGGGTTAGCATCATCCTCAGAGGATGTACTAGGTCTCTACCTTTAATGGAGATCTCTGCCTCTAAAACCAACTCTCTACTCGTCCTCCTGACTAGAGGGTCTAGCCTCAGGTCCCTCTTGAGGGCATGACAACATATGTCATACGACCAAAGCATGTATCTATTCTTTAGTTTACGATTAAACTATTAAGCTTATGTCCATGTCATCTTATTTACATGATTTTCATTAGTTTGGTGGAGGATTCCTTCAACCTTATCAACTTTACCTATACCTCAAGAGGGTGAGAAAAAGAGAGAAAACCCTAATCCTTAAAATCCTTAATAGCATTTGAGTTGAGAAGGGATGAACAAGATGAGAGAGTCCTAAAGGTATCTTATTTCAAGTCAAATCCTGAGACATTGGTCAGGAAGTCACACAAATCCGGGAGTCCTCATATTCTGACTAGCGGTGTGAAGGAAAATATTGCCAGCCCCCAGACATGATCCTTTTCTAGACACCTCTGTCTTTTAGAAAATCCACTAATAACTACCTTGGGTTCTATGGAATTTCTAAAATTTAATCATTATTAAAGATTAAATGAGGAACCTATGCTCTGATACCAAAAGTAACGACCCCACCTCCCAGTAACCCCCAATTAAGGGAGACCAAGAGGTCAGAGCCGTTATCCCAATTTCCAAATCAAAGGTTCGACAAATAATCAATAATAATTATCAAATTCTACCATACTATACTGAAAAGTTGTACTAAAATAAAACTGTGCATACCTTTTTCAAAAACTTGGATATCTAACTTCTATCCACATATGGAGTCTATTTTAACTAATCCTCCTTGCACTTTATTTCTTAATTTCACAATATGCCACTTTACTGTTTGTCCTTTTCAATTTGTACCCAAAATGCCGACAAACAAAACATCGATCAGCATAAATGAATATGCCGGTATGTGGGGGAAACAAAAAAATTGTGCAACTAGGGTAACAACATAATCAAGCAATTATCATTTAACAACCAAGATTACATCTTAAGTAATACTACTCAATCTTTACCTATCCCCTATCTATGTGTTGTCCCTGTAGAGGACTTGGATACTACCTCTCTCATATGGTAGATCCTTACCCCCATGGCCCTACCTCACAGGTAGCCAATACTTAGGGTTGCGGAGTCGCATGGCCCTACCCAAAGGTAGCCCAATCCCTGACTCATGGGGACTTGATGGACCTACCCCATTGGTAGCCATGTACTAAGTCACCCAATGACCTAATGAACCTACCCCATAGGTAGCCATGTACTAGGTCAATCTATCAAGCTACATAGGGGACTAGCATCTGAGCTAGTAGGAATGTTTCTTATGTGATAGTCATATCCACATTATAGTTTGCATGAATTAAATTCATCCAATAGTTTAATTCAAGTCACCGATGAAAACTTCAGAAATCCTCAGAAAACTAATTCAGGATATTCATAAGCATAACCACATACCTGTCAGGCTGACTTGAGTGCAGAAATAATCCAACTAAGCAAGAAATCCAATAAACAAGCAAGCACACAAGATGATCTTGAAATATGCATCCAATTTTCCTATCATTGATCAGGCCATCAAGGTCTATTAAACCTAGCTCGCTTCCTAGGGTTTCTAGTCCACTTTTTAGGATTTCCATTACAATTAGGGTTTCACTTCATTTTTACTATTTTAAAACCATAATTATCTCATCTACTCCTCATGAAAGATATTAAGGTTACCTTTTAACATCATATAACCCTAATTTCGGATTACAGGCACCATTAAATGTCCATTAAGTCTATTATGCCTCTTTTACATTAGAACTACCATTTTTATCCTTTTAAGTCATGCCAAATCATTAAGCCCAATTATTATCTTTGGTTCCTTTCAAATTAGAAACTTATCTCTATTTATCACTAATTCCACATTTATCCACAAGAAAACCCTAATTACCATATTAAGGGTATTTATCCACAATTAGGAATTTTTATACTCAAAATATCTTAGAACCATCATATCTCAGCTTTATACATGGATTAGAACAATTAAAGCCATTAAGAGTTATAGTTACTAACATTAGGGTTTCAAGACTCATTAAATCTCGTTTATGCACATGGAACCCTAAATTACTCCAATTACATGTATAGTTCATCCTTTTAGATCTTTATGTGTCTTTTTATAATAAATAGGTTAATATCAACTTTAATCATCCACATAACCCTTCTCAATACATTAATCATCTTAAATTAGGGTTTCTTAATCATTAATGCATTAAAGTTGATAACTTCCACTACATTTCGAATTTTAAGACAAATTAGGTTCTAAAACTATTTTTAATGGATTCCTCACATTTTTCTGAGAAAGATTCATATTTTATACGCATCCATCCAAGCTACCAATAAAAAGATATGAATTTTGTAGTATAAACTTACCTAGATTAATAGCAGGCTGCCACATCATCTCTTTCCCATGCAACACAGCTGCTTGAAAACATAATGCAATTACTCATTTGCCCTCATGTAAGTTGTTGATCCTTCATACCCAAGAGGGGTAAACTGTCCAACGGCCATTAGGTCGTCTTCCACCTCCAGCCAGCCATAGCGGCCGCCGATTGCAGCCCTTCGCAGGGCTGCCCACTCCTCCCTAGGCCATAAAACTTGCCGCCAGCCACCATCCCAGGTCTACCACCCTCCACCGCACCCAGGGTGCCGCTTGGTCACAGCCATCACGGCCCATCTCAAGCATGCCAAGCCGCAACGCATGGCTATTCTTGCAGCTGTGTTGCTGCTTCTGTGCAGGGGTTAAAGCACGGTGACGATGGCCAAGCTTCTCTCTGGCATTGTGGGCTATCATGCCTTCATCGTGATGGCTTCACGGCTCGTCGTTGCTCCAGCGTTCGAACTACTTCTCTTGGTTATGGTTTGGATGAATAGAAGAAGGAGAAGAGAGAGAGAGATGTGTGGAACTCTCTTGAACTCGAACCAAAGGTTCTACCCCTTATATACGGGAGGGTATCAATACCCTAAGATGTTCATCCATGAGGAAACAAGTCCATCTCCCAAAAGGAAACCTATTCCTTCATTGAGAAGCAATCTTCTCTCTCCTAATTATCTTCTTAATAAACCATATTCATTGGATATTTAGGAATTGAAAAATCCTCTCTCTTATTCTCTTTATGCTTGACTTTTAATCCATTGACATGAAATTATACTTTCTTTTAGTAGAAAATACCTCTTTTTAATAATACCACAAAATTCATTAATTATGTATCACATTATCCTATTATTTTGTATTATTTGTATTTTCTCTTTCCTTTTCTCCATTGGGGCTCCTTGGACCCCTAGAAACTTTAATATTTCAAAATTCTTTTTAGTGGATTTTCATTATCCTTTTAGATGCATCTATATCCATTATTTCTCATTATCTTGTTTATTTCTTTATTAAGATATTCTTTTGCAAGGATTTCTCATTATCTTTCATCTCCTTTTTTCTCTTTTCATATTTCCTTTATTAGAAATCATATGTAAACGAATTTTACTCAATTGTGGCCATTAATGCCACA
The DNA here is from genome assembly GCA_963693085.1 of Alisma plantago-aquatica. Lineage (NCBI taxonomy): Eukaryota > Viridiplantae > Streptophyta > Magnoliopsida > Alismatales > Alismataceae > Alisma > Alisma plantago-aquatica. Next base: position 1,777,665,615 of record OY856409.1, read on the forward strand.
TTCTAGATATTTCCAAGTATTTCTCATAAATACTTTGCTTAATATCCATTATCATGTATCTTTTTCCATTACTTGGACTTTTCTTCTTTTATTCTCTTTTATATCCATTATTGGATTAATACAATAATTGGAACCACAAAATTCCTAATGTAAGGGAGATTTGCAAAGAAATCCCTTCTTTGAAGCAAAGCGTACAACCTTTTCAATTAAGTCCAAATTCACAAAATCATTATATTTCAATTATGAAAACACATGCAAAATTGGGGTTGTAACAATATATCAAGCATGTTTCTCTTGAATATGAGACGAGCTCCACAAGAGAAACATTGGATGAAGTGGCTATGACAGGCAACAAAAGGTTGTAGGGTTTACTTTATCAATGGTAGATGTTGAGTGACATGATTCACCCCAATGTTAGGGGCCTTATTTCTAGATAGATAAGACCATGTGATCACTCTTGTATACATAAAAGAAATACAAGGAGTCAATTTTATATTTGAATTGACAAAACTATTTAAGAAAGAACGAATGAATAAATTAATTAATTAGGCATCTTGTGGTACAAAAGAATACGGAAGACAAAAGGAAATGCCCATTACCCACGACCCATAAGAAATAAGGCATGTGCTTGTATCCAAGCCCGACCTAGCCTATTGAGGTGAGGCGAGGAGTGACTTGGCACAGGTGTGTATGTGTGTATTTCATCTCCATACCAACCACAAAAGTGAGCATACCCTCCCCTAGTACACTAGTGTCACATGCATTAATACATATAAGGAGTATAAAATTTTAGAATTGGATAAGGTGGGATTAAAAATTCTTCCCATTTGCAGAAAAGGTAAGAACTACTTTTTTGATCTACTCTCAAGTACTGAATGCACCTACATACATTGAGCTTAACCTATACTAATTTGATTAGAAACATCTAATATAGCTAATAAGATAGTAAAATTGTGAGGATTATTATGTGTTTTAGGGTTCCAATTGAATGTTGAACTTACAGACAAAGTGTGCTAGATAACTTAGCTAGAAACATATCACTTAAGGTTCTAAATTTACATATAAATAACATCTTTAACACCATGTCTTGTTTAGTAATCTCCAAATAATCACCTACTTCATCAAAAACTTCAAACCAACTCATATCGGTTGTCATTAAATCCAAGAAAGACCATACCATAGATGACGTGAAAACTCATTTTTGGACTCTATCTAAGCATTTCTTTGTAAGGAAATCAGAATTCTTTCATTTTCCTCATTTAGTGTGGTCTAAAAGAAAACTTGGTTTTGAGGAATATGTTATTTTCACCCAAATTAGTTTTGTCAAGGAGTATATGTAAATCATCCTCAACCGGGATGACTATGAAATTTGATTGAAACTCTAAATGGTTTTTTTATCCTCATTCAACCTATATATTTGATCTTTTACCATCACAAATGTTAACTTCACATATGCACAATACTTTTAGCAGTTAGAATGGAACTAAAACCTTACCTCTCTTTCTTAGAAGGGCCTATTTGCACCTCATTGTGCAGACCACTTCTAAATCTTGTCATTTCATATTTCTACTCTAGACCTTGACAATCTATGTAAGTCAAAGAGGATTAATGGGTAAGGAATGGATTAGGACATTTAATAATTTAGATGGTACGACTGACGAGTATATTTCTTGAATTATTGCTCGAATTAAACATTAAACTTACAAAGAATGACTGCTATCTAACATAATTATAAATATATAACTTAAGGTTCCAAATTTACATATAAATAATATTTTAAATACCACCTCTAGTCTAAGTCATATAAAATAATCTCCATTTTCATAAAAAAAATCAAAATAACTTCAATCGATTGACATTAAGCTCCAAAAATACCATGGATGGTCTGATAACAAACAAGTCATTGACTATCTTGAGGCTCCTTTGCAATGAAACTAAATTCATTTAACTTTCTCCTTTAATTGTAGTCTAGTGGAAAATTCATTTCCCTTGGGAATATGGTATTTGCACAAAAAGTAGTTTTATAAATGAGAATATCTAACTACCATCAAAAAGGGATGGATTGTGAAATTGGATTGAAACATTTTCTTTTCTCAACCTATATATTTGACCTTTCATCGTCGAAAGGTCAACTACACAAAAACAGAACATACATACATTTTAGTTGTGTGAGAGAAATGAAAACCCTACCTATCTAACTCAGAAGGCCACTCTGGAACCCCCACCATGTAGATTCATTCCACCCCTGATATTCCAAATTTCCTCAACACAAATTGACATTTCAGCTTTCAATTTTGCACCTTGATGTTCAGTTGTCTACTTTGTGCCTTAGAATTTTAGTTCCTTATAACTTCTTATATGTTTGTATCTTCAGAGGTCTAATTGGCAGATTATAAAAAAAATGAAACTCAAGACCAAGATCTAAAAAACGTTCCTAAATGAGTTGGGTGGAAGTATGCTTGATCTTTCTATGCTTTATCTTAACATGTATGAAATAGGTTGAATTTTTCTCAACCTAAGCCAAATCAAAATTTTGAAACAAAATTATGGCCCAGTCCAATATAAACCTTATAAATATGAAACATTGTCCAACTTGACCAACCCTACCCGAATAACATGTCGTTACTTGACCTAACCCAACAATTAAATCATTGAATGATAAAGTTGTATCATTATGCAAAGTTTCTAGTAAACCCAAAAATAACTTGAAGTGGATAACATCAGGAAGAACCATTTTAATGGGATGGATGTTTTTTACATTTCTCTCCAGAAGGGCATGCTCCTTTTTCTCAGATATTTCTCTAAGCTTATTCCCTCCTCATCGTTGATGTAGCATGCTCATTCACAACCAACATCATATAGACAATATGGCTCTACACCATCTGTGTTGTCTACCACACCTACTCCTCTCAACATTAACTATTTACCCTTCCTCCTGTGACCCTACTACAGGTACAACAACATGTATGCTTTTAGCCCCGAGGAGGAACAAGAGCCTACTATTGAAAATTGATGCAAGTAGACATTTATATATGATATGTGCATGAAAATATGTACCATATACGAAATTTTGAATGGATTTATGAAACTCTATATTTAACATGTGTGTGGAACGTGGTGTGTTGTGACTAGATGTGTAGCAGTTGCCTAAAGATGTGAACAAATGTGTTTGGTTGTAAGTTGGCTACATAAAAGCATGCATGTGGTTGTCTAGAATTAAGGAGTGTGTATATGTATTTGTTGAGGTGTTGTGTGACTATATGATAAATGTAAAAATTGTTCCCAGTAATAAAGTCTACTTCTTTTATTGTATCCAATGTGCCTTTTTTTCTCTATTTCTTCTTGTAGTGTTCGTTGGTCACCTATTCTTCTTCAAACTTAAACACAGTGGGTGATTACTCCTTTGTTATTTCTAATATTTTGGTATTAGATCCAAGTTTGATCATTGCATGGACGTTTTAACAAAATTGTTTTTGCATATGTCAAAGAAATTTCTAGTTGTTGGTGAAGTTGTGAAGAATGTTTTTACATATTATGTGAAAGAAAATCTTTCTTTTCGATGCACATTTTGAAAATATTGTATGATATGGTATGAATTTTCAATGGGTATCAATATCTCTTTTTAATGGCAAAAAATACAAGTTTCGTAGTAGTAAGAGATTGATTTGTAAATTAAAGGTTAAAAGTGAAGTTTACACCAAAGATCAGGAGGTAGTGTCTTTAAATCGAGAAAAAAGATTTAGTAAATATTTATGAAAAAATGTGTGTAAGTTGGTGTTTTAGATTTTGCATCAAGGGGACATATGAAAATCAATGCAAGTTGACGTGTGTTTAAGAGATGAGTGTGAAAAGATGTGTTATATGCCAATTTGTGAAGGGGTGTATGCAATTATGCATATAACATGTGTGTGTGGAGAGTGTTGTGTCTGAAATAGATGTGTGGAAGTTATATATTGATGTGAACACACATGTTTTGTTGTAAGTTGGCTATATAAAGTCCTAAGTGTGTCTATTTAGAATTAAGGGGTTTGTATGTAATTACATCGATGCATTGTGTAAGAGTGCATGATTCAAGTACAACTATTGATACACAAAATATTTCTAATTACTTAACTCTACTTCTTTTCTTGTATCATATGTGACTTTTTTGTCTCGACTTCTTCTCAAAGTGTTATTTCATCATTTATTTAACTATTAACACCATCATATTGGGTGATTACTCCATTGCAATTTCCAACATTATGCTATTAGTGCTTTGCTCGATCATTGTGTGTGTCTTTCAATGAATTTTTCATAGGATATATGGATGAAAACTTTAGTTGTTGGTGTATTTTTTGAAAGAGAAAAATGTTGTAGTACACATGAAAGATAATACTAATTGTTGGTGTAGATATGAAGTTGTTGAACAAATGGTATGAATTTACAATGGGCCTTGGTTCTTGATTTCAATTTTGACAACTACGAGTGTTGGAGTAGCAAGAGATTGATTCACAATTTAAAGGTTGTAAACTAAAGAATTTCATGTTAAAGATAGTGCGACTAAATCAAGAGATAATTAGTAAAGCATTGTGTTTAATAATTTTTATTGATTTTAGAGTTCTAGATTTTGCATCTAGGGATGTATTGAAAATTGATGCAAGAAGACTATGTTAAAGATCTTGCATGTAAAGAGATATGTCATATGCCAATTTGTGATGGGGTGTATAAAATTGTCCATTTAACACATGTGTATGGACTATGGAGCATGGTGTGTTGTGAATAGATGTATGGATGTTGTTTGCATATGTAAATATTGTTGGTATGTATGCCCAGAGATCCAATCATATGATGATTGTAATGGAATATTTTGTAAACTATTTGATTGATAGAAAAGGAAATATTCCAATTTATTCTATTCTATCAGTTAGGAGATAATGTTATCACATAATAAATGTCTAAAGAATGATATTACTTGATGACGTATGTCTTCAGGTTGAGGACTTGAACAATGAGATCATATTCATGTCAAGAGTATATACATTCTTGTTATGTCCCTAATAAATTGTTATTGTGGAAGGCTAATAGACACCAATAACACATAAGACTAGATTGTGTGTTGGTTGATAACAGAATCCCATTAATTCATGATATGTGATATCAAATCAAACATATAGATGTGTTACAGAACATTGTATCAGATGAACCCACCTTGAGAGTGATGCATGGAAACCATGAATGGTACTCAGAATCATGTCTCATACTGATGGTGGTGATTATGGTTCTTAGACCTAAACTCACAAGACTCATCACATGTCATTCGATGTACTTTGACATCATCCACCGTGACCTTGAATAAGGATTGCCATAAAGGTAGTGCATATGGGTAGGGATTTAAATGGATATGGGTATACCCACATACCCTCAAACCCATACCCTTTAAGCCCGTCATGGGTATAAATTTGTATAACTACGTAACCTCTTACCCTTATACCCACATACCCACCTCTTACAGGCTAAGGTTATGGTTATGTATATACCCATACCTTGTATACCCATATACCCATTTAATATATATTTGTATGTATCTAATTTACATTAGAATGTAATGGTGCATATTATAAGACTCACATCTAGGAAGTATATGTACCTTAAAATAGTAGTCATTTATATTAGAATGTGGTGATATGTATCGTACCTCTCACATCTAGTAATTATAAGTACCTTACAACAATATAATGAACAAATACATTGGTACACCTTTATAGCCACACAAGCTTCATTAAATTAAGAAGGCCATAAAGTCATTCTCTCATTTTGATCTTCTCTCTACTTGGTCTTGAATGATATTTCTCCATAGTGTACCCATTTAAGTGTACTAGTTTGTTGTATCTTGAAGTTGGTGGTGTATAACAATAGCAAGTTAAACATAACCGTATACCCAATTATACATCCATATACCTAGTGGTTATGCAAATATGGGTATCTTGTGGGTATAGCTTTTGACAAAGTGGGTATATAACCATATCAATACCCGCTTAACTAAATGGTTGCAGTTATGGATATGACCATACCCACACCATATTGTACCCATTTACAACCCTACATATGAAGATGATTGTGAGTGATGTAGATGGGATTTGTCCCTCTTATAGGATTATGATATCCTATCCAATTGATAAGAGAAACTGAGAAAAGCATGGACATGCACGTGTGAGTTGATATATGATATTGAGCTCACATGTATCTCAGATAGTATGTTCTAGTTCAAGGAACATAGATTGCACTTTGAGAGGATATGATTATGTGCCTTGAGTTCAGTCTAGATATCAAACTCAAAGGAACTATATAATCATTGTAATAGTAATCACAGACTGTAGGTTAAAATTGTTCTTAAACTTTCCAATTACTTGTGTAGAAATTATGTCTTACTAGATGCCACTCATTGCTTGTGATATAATAAATTAGTTATGGACATTCACTGCCTACGTAACTTGGAACCTATAGGGTCACACACATAGATTATGTCTGGAATAGGATTTCATTCATGAATGATGTTTAACTTGATTACTAAAGTGTTAGGTATTCAATTTAAACAACAATGGTTGAAAATTAACGGACAAGACTACGGACCAACTGACTCAAGTGTTGAACTGGTCGATTCATGTCTCGGGTCAATTTGAACCAAAATTGGGAATTAGAACTCTGAAATGACTGGTTCAACAAGTGAACCGATCAACTCAGACCTCTAAACTGACTGGTTTAGTTGTGAACCTACCATTTGGTTGATCAATATGATTGGATCAAGGATTGATGTTGACTTCATGTTGTGCATTAATGGAATATTACATGCTAATACAATTGCAAATAGGAAACATAGTGAAACGAATGGTTTAAGGGTTTAACCAATCATCTTATGTATGAACCGACCGGTTCATGGTTCACAGATTCTGAAAAATTTCATAAAATTCCATCTCTTTGACTCCCGCTCAGACTAAAAGCCTGACCCTAATCCTTCTAAAAATAGAGGGGTAGTGGAGGCTTTTTAGAGACATAATAATAAGCTTTGACAATTGTTGTCTTCTGACAATTGTGGTAAAATGATAAGTCAAGCAAGTTCTACCCAAGAGATGAATAGCAGGGGAGAGACAAGTGGGAGAGCAGGACGACTCTAGAATGTTGACTACAAGGGACAACTCCTTCTTGTCTGTTCATCTAGAATGGAAGGAGTTCTCGGTGGTCTGTGTGGACTACTACAGAGGCGAGGAGGCCGTTACGACTGGCTAGAAGGACGTAGTTATCCTCTATCTACGATGATCAACTAGGAGGCCGTTGTTGACAACGTTTAAGTGCAACATCAAGAAATGAGCATTTTGTATCAAGGGATAGTCACTGGACTTGCTCTAGGACCATGCATATACCTTGTAGCCCTCTTTCCCATTATATAGTTGTTGAGGCGATCTATTGTCTAAAGGGAATATGGCAGTAAAAATTTTTATTTTGTTGTCAGCCCGATGCCACTTATTGCTAAGTGGTATCAGATCCACGTCAACTTACTATGTTTTGGGATTTAATTGATATGATTGAATTTTGTTTTACCATTTATTTTATTTCATACAATTTGAATATTTAAAATTATTAGGTACATATCCAATTAAATACCACATATAATCCCAACCAATATATAGATATAGTATGATATATATGTGATTTACATGTGTCGCCCTAAATTGGTTTTCATGGTGTATGTTAACATGGTTATGGCCAATAACCCTAGATATGTGTGCTTGGTTTGATGGATGTTGTTCCAATTTATATCTTAGTTTGCATATTAAGCCTCTTTATTCTCTTCCATATGTAAAAGTATTAGCTCTCTCCTTCCTATGATCTCCTCAAATGTAACCTAAGGTTTCCTTATTACCATGTAATATTTTAAATAGGATTAGGAAAGTTTCTGTTTCGTGTTAAGGCAAAGAAGACATTCTTCTCTAGCCTAATCGGCCATTTTAGAAGGGAAACTGATCGACTAGAGGACTGAGGAGGATAGTTGATAGGAGGTGATCTGATCTCTGGTCACCCAACCGATCAGCTAGAGGAGTCAATAATCACTTGAACCCATATCAGACGACCGCTTCAAGAAACCAACTGACCAACCAAGAGGGCAATCGATCAGTTCAAGAGTTGAACTGAATGTGCTAGACTGGTTCCAGCACAAATCTTCATCAACAATAGGTTATTGCATATAATGTGCACCTTTGGTGGTAGTACTTCCTTGTGGCTCCAAGTAATAACAATAGTATGGACATAACCATCGCTTATGTTTTTAATTGCATGTTCTATTTGTAATATATAGTATGTATATGATACATATAAGTATGTGGTGATTGGATATGTATATATGTATTTATAAATATAAAATCCCTCAATCAAACATATTAAGTCTTAGATGCTTTGCATAAAAAACACACATGAAAATCTTGACCAACTAAGTGTGGGCACACCAAGCGTGATGCATTGTCCATCTCGTGGAAGTGTGATGGTAGTTAAGTGGGCCTACAAAGTAGGGTGCATCACTACCATGTTGGCTTTCAGGTCAAATTTAACTAGGTGATTTTAATGATATGAAGCACCTAGAAGCATGCAAATGACTATGGAAAAGAGTTGTGCATACCATCTATCCAAGAAATACATAAGATGCAACTGTAAAATGTTGCATGTCTTAATAAATTGATTATGGACGTTGGCATTGGTCAAGTAATAACTATGCTACAATATTTCAAATTTATATGTGAGGGATATCAATTTGAAAAAATAGTGGGAGCCATACTTAATTAAAGGCCTAACTAAACATCGTCAAATTTTATTTTAATCAAATCAAATAAAAAGTGTTTTGACAAATTGCAAAATTTTCTTTTAGAAACAAAATGGCAAACAAATTGTCATTGTGATCATCCCTTAAGAAGGAAAAATGTAATGCAACAAATTTTCATACTGGTTTTGAACTTTGAGAAGGGTTTCTCATTGATGAGCATAAACTCAATGTCCTAGATACACCAGTTCCATAAGAGCTTTCTCTTGATGTGCCTAGGGATGAGATGGATGCTTATTAGAAGTATACCAATGATGCCTTAGACATTAAGCACCTTATGCTATTATGTATGAACTATTAGTTGCATGAGAAGTGTGAATGGGGATTCTTGAGATGATAACTCATCTTAAGAATGTGAACCATAATCATATAAAGAAAGAAAGATACAATGTCTCAAAGGAACTCTTTGAGTGTAAGATGACAGAAGGGGATCCAGTAGATTTCCATGTGCTCAATATGATTAGACATGTGGAACATATACAAGAATTGATATTCCCTTTTACACAAGAGTTGTCTATAGGTATGATTATATAATCGTTTCTTGAATCATATAGACATTTTATTGAGTATTATTACTTGAATAACATGGCCAGACCACTTCCATAATTTCTTGGCATGTTGGTAAATGTTGAAGAACAAATGAAGAAGGACAAATCTATGATGGTGAACAACAAAGTGGAGTTCAAAGACAAAATAAAATCCAAGAAGAATTCTATTGCTGGGATGAAGTCCAAGTCTTCAACACTTAAGATAATGAGAAAGAAAAGTGCAATAGGAATATGTCCTTATTACTTAAAGGGATTCAAGAAGATGAAACTGGGGATAGAGATATCCACTTGAGGTATATATGTTATTGAGATAAATTTGTCTACTTCTTCATCTTGGGTACTAAATACCAGATGTGGATCTCACTTATGTTCGAATATGTAGGATCTTGAAATAAGTAAACATTTAAGAAAGGGTGAGGTTGAACTGTGTGTTGTAAATGGAGCAAGAGTTTTTGCTACTGTAGTTAGAACCTATAATTTATCTTTGCTGAGGGGGACTGTAATAGTGTTAAAGAACTGCTATTTTGTACCTTCAATTAATAGAAACATTATTTCTATATCTTTTGTGGACAAGGATGGATATGAATTTCATATATAGAATAGTCAATGTTGTATTTCAAAAGATGAGATATTTTATGGTAGTACACCAATGTCTTATTGTCTTTATTTTTTGGATCTAAAGACAAATTTTTATAATGCTAATACCAAAAGAGTATAACTCAATAACACATAGATAATTGTTAGATAATAGTGTATCAAACAGATCCACCTTGAGAGTGATGCATGGAAACCATGATTGGTGGTCAGAATCATGTATCATAATGATGGTGGTGATTGTGGTTCTTATAGATAAAATAAATACACTCATCACATGTTATTCGATGTACTATGACATCATCCACCGTGACCTTGAATAAGGGTCTCCATAAAGGTGGTTCTCTAGTGCATTATGACACATGGGGATGATTGTGAGTGATGTAGATGAGATTTGTCCCTCCTACAGGAGTATGATATGATGGCCACTTGATAAGAGAGACTAAGAAAAGTATAGCCATGTATATGTGAGTCAATATATGATATTGAGCTCATATATATCTTAGACAGTTTGCTTTAGTTCAACGAACATAGATTGAACATTGAGAGGATGACAATTCCATACCTCAATTTTTGTCTGGATATTAGAGATAAAGGAACTATATGATCACTATAACACTAAGCACATATTGTAGGTTGAAGTTGTTCTCCAACTTTCCAATTACTTTGGTGGAAAGGATGTCTTGATAGATGCCACTAACTGCATGTGATGTCATAAATTAGGTATGAACATTCACTGCCAATGTAACTTGGAACCTAAAGGGTCACATATATAAGATACACATGGAATAGGAGTTTATTCATGAATGATGTTTAACTTTATTACTAAAGTGTTATGTATTCAATTTAAACAACAATGGATGAAAATTGGCTAACAGGATTGTGAACTAACCAGTTTAAGGGGTAAATTGATAAATTCAAGTGTCAGGTCAATTTGAACCAACATTGGCAATCAGAACTCTAAAATGGCCATTTCAGTGAATTGATCATGTTAGATTCTTGAACCGACCGATTCAGGTTGTGAGCTAACTGTTTGGTTGATCAATATGATTGGATTAAGGATTGATGTTTGCCATGTTGTGCATTAATAGAGTATTAAATGCCAATACATTGTGAATAGGAAACATAGTGAAATGACTAATTCATGTGTGAGCCCACCAGTTCACTGAAGAACTGACTAGTTTATGGTTCGCAGGTTCTGAAAAATTTATGAAAGTCCTTCTCTATGACTCCCGCTCAGACTAGAACTCCTGACCCTGACCCTTGTATAAATAAATAGGTATCAAGGGTTTCTAGAGACACAACAGTTAGCTTTGACAATTTTTGTCTTCTCATAGTTGTGGTAACATGAGAACCTGAGTAAGTTCTGCTAGTAAAAGGGAGGAACAACAAGGGAGAGAAATTGGGAGAGAAATTCAGCACTAGCACGTTGATTAGAAGGGGAAACTAATTCTTGTCCGTTCATCTAGAATGATAGGAGTTCCTAGTGGTTTGTTTGGACTACTACAGAGGTGAGGAGTCCTTTTCCACCTACTAGGAGGATGTAGTCAACCGCCATCTATGGTGATAAACTAGGACACCCCTACTAATGTCATGTAAGGTGCAACTTGAAGAAAGGAGCACGTTGTAGCAAGGTATAGTCACTAAACTTGTTCTAGGACTGGGTATATACCTTACACCCTTTCTCCCATTACATGATTGTTGACACGATCTACTGTCTAAGGGGAATATGGCAATAAAAGTTTTGTTTCTACTACCTTGTATGATGTCATATTTTCCTACAAACATATGTGTTAGGATATAAGCTGGATATAGAAAAGTATGTGAGTGGACACTTAATGAGTGTGTATGTGTATTTATTGAGGCATTCTGTGAGAGTGTTTGATTCATGTATACACCATTTCTTGGATATTTAATTATACTTCTTTTCTTGTATCATGCATGCCTTCTTTTTCTTTAGTTCTTCTCATAGTATTGATCAATCATTTTTCATGCTTCAAACACCATCACATTGGGTCACTACTCCTTTTCAATTTTTAACATTATGGTATTTGGTCCCTTTTTTATCATTGTGTGTGTGTTTTAAAAAATTTGACGTAGCATATGTCAAAGAAATCTTTAGTTGGTGGTGTGGTTCTTGAAAAAGTTATTACCTTGCATGTGAAACACAACATTGATTGTTGATGCAGAATTTGAAAATGTTGAATCATAATGGTCTAAATTTGCAACGGCCTTGGCTCCTGATTTTGGTGGTGATAACTATGTATTTTTGGAGTAGCAAGGTATTGACATATAATTTGAACGTTGCAAAGTGAATAATTTTATATCAAAAACATGAAAAATGTACATCTAATCAAGATATAGATTTTATAAAGCTTTGTGTATGAGAATTTGTATCAGTTGATGTTTTAGATTTTTCATCAAGGGTGCATATTGAAAATTCATGCAGGTAGATGTGTGTCTAAAACATGTCTGTTAAAAGATGTGTGAAATGACAATATGTGAAGGGGTGTATGCAGCTATATATTGACCATATGTGTGTAGAATGGTGTTTTGTGAATAAATGTTTGACACTTGTATGTAGATGTTAAAACATGTGTTTGATTGTAAGTTAAATGTACAAAACATATGTGTGTTATTTAGCATTAAGGAATTTGTATGTGTATTTACTGAGGCACTAAGTGAGAGTGTCGGATTCATGGAAAAACTTTTATTTATACTTAATTCTATTTTTTCTTGAATTTTATGTGCCTTCTTTTTCTCTGCTTCTTCTCACGAATGCTTATTGATCATTTGATCCACTGCAAACACGATCACATCAAGTGATTTCTCCTTTGCAATTTCCAACACTAACCACGACGACAACAACCTCAGTGTTTTTGTGGTCATGGGAGACCATAAAGTGTTTATGATGACCAATTTACCCAAAAAAAGGAGTTTCTCTATTGATCTTAGGGTTGTGATAGGTGCCAGTACTATAATATACATGTTAGGATGAGCGATAGTAGAAGAAGGTAAAGGGTCATGAATCATAATGAACTCTTTGGAGGATGGGATATTTGTAGATGTGGATGAGATCTTCTTCGTCATGTTTTGTGAATGGTCTAGAATGGGGTACCCCAGTCTTTGTGACACTGGTGATGGTGTTGCTTTTGATATCTACATTTGCAACGTGACAGCTAATTCCATGACTATGCCATCTTAGATCTTTGCTAGTAGCCTCTCCCTCTAGGTCCCTTGCTTGAATCCCTCAAATACAGTTGATTACATGCATCTGCCTTCTTCACAACTTCTCAAATAAAGGAACAAGGAAAAAAGCCCTCTCATCCAAAGATAAAAATAATAGCTTGTTAATTTCATGCAATTTATGGTAAATTTAGCATTACTTTGGCCAATCTATCTTGACTGGTAGCTACATTTTTTTCTAGCCACTGTTGTTACCCAAAAATGAGAAATTAAAAATCATCATAGTTCAATCAAGAACATACGGTGTCCACACCTAAAATAATTATGTATGTCTTGTGTCTCTCTTAGGAAAACACCTTGATTAGGAGGTGTCCTATAATCATTTGGTAATTTCAATGAAGTGCATTGTAATGATTTCATTTGTCCTTTTTTTATTTAAGAGGTGAGTTTTCTCTCTTCTATGTTATAGAAGTGCTCTATTCCTATTTGTTGTCTTATAGAAATGAGTACAATATTAGTTCTCTACTACTATGTTTTCTCCAAAGAAGTGCTCAATGCCCGACAATTTCTCTCGGGCCTACTCACAAACCTACTTCACTCATGATTTTAGGGACAAGTCAGGTTGGTTTGAGTTGTGGTGGGTTGGTTCAGGGAAAGTTGTCATGCCTAGTTTGAAATGGGATTCATCATGTAGTGCAAAAGTCTAAGGGTTCAGACAAATAATAAATTAACATGTGGAATCGGGTTTCAAGCGATCCAACATATTATTATCCATTAATTAGAATAACTCTACAACATAATGCTTGTTCAATATATATTCGATTCAAAATCTTTTTTGAAGAATTATTTTTTATCCAAAAAGTTGACCTACATGTAAGTTTCCATTTTATACAAGTTTAATCTCTTTCATGATTGTTTGATCTTATTTGTTCATTAAACTTAGTCAAGAGTCTAAAATGAATACCATTAATTAGCTCATGAATTTCAAACTGTTATTCCAAGTTGAAAGTGATGTTATTTCAAGAGCAGATGATGTTTTCATGAACAAATATGAATAGGAATATTGATGATGGAAAAAATTGAGTCATAAAATAATGCCATACCATTTGATCTTCATCATTCATTCCTTATAAGGATTACCTGCATAACACCACTTCTTTAGTATAGCTCAGACTCTGAATCTATTTTGTAGAAATTGTGATCTAAGTATGATGGTATACATGTATTTTTTATTTTTCTACAAGTTTAACCTCTTCCATGACTATGTGATTATGTTTATTCGTATTATGAACTTCATCAATGGTAAAAGAAATCAATGTCATACTAATTTATAAGATCCATAATATTTATATCATGATGAAAGTGATGTTATTTCAAGATGGGTACAAGTTTCCATTAAGAAACCTAATGATGAAGGTTGATGATGGGAAAGAGAAAGATACAAAATAAGGGCACATCTGTTGATCTTCGTTGTTTAATCTTTATGTTGTTTATTATTATTATTTACATTTTAATATTTCTTTATCAGTCATCATGTTACGGTTCGGAGCTTCATAAATATCTTCTTTTTCATACATATTATTCATGGTCTATCACAATCACATGCTATTGCAGACAGATTTTTATAATAGAATGCTAAGGAATAAGTTTCATAATGTAATCCTAGTTATAAAATTTGGCATTAATTTTAACATTATTTTGCATTATGTGTCTGAAACATATAACCACCTATGGGAATATAACAATTATGATGTAATACATATAATATGTTGACTATCCATAGGAGCATCTATAATGCATGTGTTGTTTTATAGTGATATCTTTATTGAATTTGTTTTTCTCTCTAATGTAGTAAAATATAATACACTCTCAAATGATCAATTTTATGCTAACTTTATGGTTCAACTAAGGAAGCCAACTGCTATAAATAGAAATAATGAATCAAGTTGAACTTATGGATAATGGAACTAGATATTTGTCTTGTTAAGGAAAACCTTACGATTGCAAGTACCCATTATCAGATTTGGGGTGGGAATGGTCTAGTCAAGTCTAGTCTAACTATGAAACCACTAACCAGTTCACAGATAGTGGTAGATTTATAGACCAAACTTGATTGTTGGTAGAGTTTAGATAAAACTTAAATTCATAGCAAAAGTATGGTCAAGTTAAGTCTCGGTTGGACTCTGCTAACAATCAAGTTTCATCTCGGATTTTTTCACTGCAAAAGTATGGTCAAGTTTAATTTACTATTTTCCAAACTCAATATTATTTAGAATGTGCATCCAACACACATTACGAATGTCAATTTTTCCACTTTTAGAAATCATCAATCCTATAATTATCGATTGTGTACTGAAGTTGAGGAGGAAGTGGGTACATGAATCATCAAAAGAAAGAAAAAAACATCAATGTATACTTTCAAAAATTCAAGTATGAATGATGGAGACGCCCCATTCCTCTAGATTTCTTTTTGTTTCTTGTATGGAATTACTACCATATCTACATGGCAAATCTCTTTGGTTGGATGTAGAATTGCATTATTCTCTACTAATATTGGTATTTTCTTTATCAAATATTTGTTGGTGAATGGTGTTGCTCTACTATATGCTGAGATGATCATGTAGATTGGCGTCTATATTATCCTACTCGTGAGAATATTTTCTTGGAGAAAACCTACTCTGTACTACTTGTTGGATCTATGGGTTCAAGGGGATGAATTGATATATTAGAAATATAAAGAAAACTTGGTATACCTTTAAAATATAGTTCTAGCTAATTGAAGTTAGTAAAAAAACCAAGGATTAAACAAATTGAGTAAATAAAAAGATAAGGCAACAACTCCACTACCTAGAGAGGTCAGCCCCTATGATTTTCAATCCTTGAGTAGCACCTTGTATTCGAAACCACAAGAGCATACTTCAACTGACCCCTATTTTGAGCTCAAGATTAACTATCTTCCTTTTTTTAGACAAGGAGTCAACAAAAAAATAAGGGTATTACTTTCCCTTACCTAAAGCCACCTCCATTACACCTTCCTTAGACAAGGAATACAACTAATCACCAACATACACTTTCCTTGTTGTGGGACACATGTGTTGGTATGTATGCCCTGAGAGCCAATCATGGGATGATTGGTGGGATACATTAAGATTGATTTGATAAACATCAAAGGCAAGCTTCCAATTCTTTCTGGTTCAGTCATAAGAGATATTGATAGAATAGATTGAATGTCTAGAGAATGATAGTACTCAATGACGTATGCTTTCAGGTTAAGGACCTGAACGATGAGACCATACGAATGCTAAGAGTTTGTACATTCTTTTTATGTCCCTAGTTGGATGTCATTGTGGAAGGTAGATAGACAAAAATGACACACAAGACTAGATTGTGGTGTTGTTTGATGACAAAATCTCATTAGTCATGATATAAAGATATCAAACCAAACACATAGGTACTTGTTAGAGAACAAGTGTACCGGACAGACCCACCGTGAGTTTGACACATGGAACCATGACATGGTAGTCATAGTCAGTACTCACAGTGATGGTGGTGAGTGTGATTCTTTGACCTGAAATCACTACACTCAACACATGTCGTTGGGCACACTTTGACATCATCAAACGCAGTCCCGAAACATGGGTTGTTATAAAGGTGATGATTGGGTGGCTTTGACACATGGGGCTTTTGAGGGGTGAGTGATAGATATGGGATTTGTCCCTCCTGAGGGAGTTTGATATCCATGGCCACTTGATGAGTAGGATTGAGAAAGGCGTGCATGCATGTGTGAATCAGTATGTGATATTGATGTCATACACAATCTACTATGAGATCAAGAAAGTGAATGAACGTTGACAGGATGACTGTTCCATGCCTCGAGTTCATTTGGGATATCAGTGACAAAGGAATTATACATTCATTGTAACACCATTCACGGATTGTAGGATTGAAAGTTGTTCTCCAACTTTCTATTTCACTTGGGTAGCACTGATGTGTGACTAGGCACCGCTCTTTGCTTGTAAAGTCATAAGTGTTATGGACTTTCATTGCCAACGTGAAATGGACCTGCAGGGTCACACACATAGGATTTAACCTAGAAGAGGAGTTTTGTCCACAAACAATGTTTAGATTGATTACTAAAGGAGTTTAGTAGTTCGATTAAACACTCAATCAATTGATAGCTCAATATCATAATGTTCAAGGTGTTGGACACATTGATTGGAATATCGGATTGATTGAAACCGCAATTGACTGATTCTACACAATCTTCACTCCCAACTGATCGGCTCCTGTGATGAACCGATCGACTGAGCTTGGTGAACCGATCAGCTCAAGTGTTGAGTCGATCGGCTCATGGATAGGGTGAAACGATTGCTTCAAGTGTTGAAATGATCGGTTCAACTAGTGCAACCGAGCAAGTTGGGAAAGTAGGATTGGTGAGAATTTTCCTTCTGTTTCAGTTGCCCAATTTGATTGGGAAAAAGGATTGGTATTCGATACCAATTATAAACAAAAGAAGGAAAGTCAATTGGGAACTGATCAGGACCACGAACCGACCGGTTCAGAAGTGAACCGATCGGCTCATGGGTCCCAACTGATCGGTTGAGGTGTCAACCGACCGGCTCAGGTCCCCAACTGACCATTTCAGTTGTGAAACGATCGGTTGAGGTTGCGAGTTGTTTGTTTTTGTGGAAAATCATGAACCCTTCTACTCCTTCTTTTAGTCCCGTATTGCCCGGGATGGAGAACCCTGTCCCATGACCCTCCTATATATAGCGGTATTTGGGGTTTCTCAAAGTACAACTCAGTGCAAACCAGTTGCTCTACGAAGTTGTCGTTCTCTCTATTTTTGGTAACCGAGAGAGCCCAAGCAAGTGCTACCCGATAAGGGAGGCACAACAAGGGAAAGACAACTGTAGTTGCGACTGGTAGCAGGAGAGTGTGTTGGCAACTAGTATGCCGATCGGAGGGTGCGACTCCTTCCAATTCCTTGTGGGACAAGGAGATTGGAGTTCTAGGTGGTCCGTGTGGACTACTTCAGAGGTGGGAGGTTTCTTCTGCTCGGAGGACAACTGTCAATCCCGACAGTCCCGGTAAGACCAGGAGTCGTCAGTCCCGGTGCGACCAGGAGCTGCACAGACACCATCCAAGACCGAAGGTGAAGACCACGCAAGGCGTGAGGTATTGTCGCCGAGAAAGCCTCGGGACAAGGTATGATTCCACAAACCATCCTTTCCTATTGTATAGACGTTGGCGCGTTTCCTAGTTCTGGGTTTGGGGAGAAATTTTTTTGTTTCCGCTGCCTTCTCTGCCTCCCCTAAAACCCAACAGTGGTATCAGAGCCACGTCAACTGCTCTATATTTTAGGAATATCGATATGATCGATTTTGGTTTGTCGCCTTTATTTATTGCATACGATGCGAATAAAATTGGCTTTATGCATGTCCAATCCTAAATCCACAAATCCCAATTACATATATGATATGTATTATTAATGCACTCGATACACGCCGCCCTTAAATGAGTTTTGTGGTGGATTTATAGCGTGGTTATGGCCAATAAACCCTATCTGTGTGTGATTGTATGTGGTTTCTTGCATCTCGGTCTACGCACCGATCTTCCTTCTCCTATTCCTAATGTAACTCAAAATAATTCGAGATTTCTTTCCTACCTTTTCTCCCCTTGAATGTAACTCGAGGTTTCTTCTTTTATAATGTAATATAGGATAGAATTTTATTTCCTGTTATGTCAAAGAACGGAGGACATCCTGAAGACAGCTGAGACAATCGGTTAAAGGCATGAACCGATCGGTTGACGTTCCAGACGATCAGTTCAAGGTGTGAGCCGATCGGTTGATGACCAATTCGAGGAGCGAGATGAGCGGGTGGCAGCCATGATGAGATGCATGACGACCAGGCGAATAGATCGGTTGGAGGAGCCAACTGATTGGCTGGTGGCACCCAGACAACTGGGCCAGAATGAGCAAATTATTCATGTGATGAGTTGATCTACTCAGAAGGAAAAGAACAGAGTTCATCTTGTATAGGTTGCATGTGATGTAGACCTAGATGACCGTGATTCCTCTTGGCTGATCTAAGTTGTGGCTGACAGCCCTAGCTGGTCCATGACTTAGAGGATTTCAGGATCTTGCCCACTAGAAGGTTGTACGCTGCAATCTTCCAAATTGATGGTGAGGGCTATCAATTTGAAGTAAAATAGTGGGAGTGATAATTAATTAAAGGGCTAATTATATCGTCAACTTTTCAAATCAATCAAATAAGTCAAAAATGAGTTTTTGGACTAAAATTGCATATTTCCTTTTGTAGTACAAATGACAACAAACAACAATCACTTTTCTTTGCGATAAGTCCTTGAAAAGGACAAGCTGAATGGGACAAACTTCCACGACTGGTATAGGACATTGAGAATTGTTCTCACTCAAGAGCGAAAGATCTATGTCCTGGTTACTCCAATTCCAGAGGAACCTGCTCCTAATGCACCAAAGACAGAAAGGGATGCTTACAAAAAGCATTCTGATGATGCCATTGATGCAATGTGCTTGATGTTGTGCTCTATGAACCACGAGTTGCAAAGACAACATGAGAACATGGGTGTCATTGAGATGATTCAGCATCTCAGGAACATGTATGAAGATCAAGCACGGCAAGAGAGATACAATGTCTCAAGGGCACTGTTCAAGTGCATCATGACAGAAGGAGATCCAGTTGGTCCTCACACACTCAAGATGATTGGGTATGTGGAGAACCTGCAAAGACTGGGATTTCCACTGAGCCAAGAGTTGGCTACTGACGTGATACTGTAATCGTTTCCAGAATCCTACAGTCAGTTTGTGATGAACTACAACATGAACAACTTTGATAGGCCACTGTTAGAGTTGTTGGGCATGTTGAGGACAGCCGAGATATAGATGAAGAAGGACAAGCCTAAGCATGTGATGGTGATCACGAGCAAGAAAGGCAAGTCCAAGCGCAAGGGCAAGGGCAAAGCTAAGAAAGGTTCTGATGCTAGCCAGGAGCCCAAGTCATCTTCAGCTCTCAAGGCCAAGGGAGGTGTGACCAAGAAAGGCAATTTCCACCATTGTCAAAAGCCAGGACATTGGAAAAGGAATTGTCTTCTCTATCTCGAAGAACAAAAGAAGAAGGAGGCGACCGACGTCTCTACTTAAAGGTGTCATGAAAGTAAACTTGTAACACTTTTAAGGTATATGATACCAAGATGTAAAGTGTAAAGCACTCAGAATTGGGGCAAGTGTTGCCGCCATAGATAGGAGTACTTTAGTTTATTTTCAGCCTATAAGGCATGTAATACAGTTATGAACTGCTATATCATATTTGCCAATAGATAGAAACACTTTATTTTTGCATATTGTATGACAATGATGGCAATCAATAAAGAGATGTTTCAATTTATAAAGATATGATCTTTGTGGCAATTCCTTATTTATCTTTTGGTATTTGATATGCATAAGATAAAATGATACCTAAAAGTTATAGATAACTCAAACAATCAAATTAGCATCAATCATGAGAAATTCATTTCTAGTTTCCATGTGATGGATAAATCTAGACTCTTTTGGTTAGAGAACCAGTAAGAGACATGAATATATTGGACATGATTAATCAATCTTCACTAAAGGTAGTGGGAGAATGATTATCCTAATAGGTATAATACATGTGATGTATTTACATACCTATTGGAACGAATGCTAATACTTCAAATGGTGTTTAGAGAAATACCAATATGAATATCTTGAAGTGTTCAAGAATATCATAAATGAAGTGCAAATTTGGTAAAGTGTTAATTCTTGATGAGATCAATGAATAAAATACTTAGAACCAATGTTTGAGATCCTTATGAGTGATTATGATAGTGTATCATAGTGAACTCATGATTAAGGCATGGTGATGTCTGAATCAAGAAGGAATCATACTCTAAGAAGTTAGAGAATGATTATTAAATAACTGAATTCTTCTTAATAAATGAATACCCCACACTAATAAAGGACATTAAGAATCACAAGGAGTTGTGAGTTCTTATATCCTTGACAGATACACCTCAATTATCTATGTGATGAGTTGTTCATGTGATGAGTCAACTATATAGATGAATATGAGGAACCGAATTTTAAGTTATGGTTTATGACCATTATATCCTAAATGACATCCATGTGAACCATAAGGTATGACCTTAATGGTAGCACCCATTGGATGAAATCCATAATTGCAAATAAGTCTTAAGTGTTAAGACACATGGATAACATTTTGAGAAGGATGATGCTTGTTGATTGCGACTTAATGACTAAGGCATTTGGCATATGGATACTAAAACCGCATTCCTATGAGGAATAAAACAAGGATGTGTACGTGACACAACCTATAAGGTTTATGAATCCACTAATGCAAATGAAGTCTATAAGTTACAATAGACTAATCAATGTGATTGATTGAGTACAAGCAACTCAGAATTGGATCTTTACTTTGATAATATAGTCAAAGGGTTTGACTGATATGTCAAAGATAAAGAAGGGATCTATGATTTAGTGGGAGCGTGTTCACATTCCACATGTTGATGTGAAATGGAAATGTTCTAGAATGGAAATCCAAAAGTGGAAATTATCTTTAAGGAAGATAGAGATGTTTCCTATGTGATAGGAATAGAGATCTATAGAGATAGTTCTCGAAAACCTCTTGACCTGAAAAGAGAAAGCATACATTGGCAATCTATACTGAAGGGTTCAGTATGCACAAATTCAATGGGAGAAAACTTGTCCATGTTACATGGAGTTAGTATCCCAAGGCCAAGTGTCCAATTCTTATGAAGAATGGGAACACTAAGAATAGATATAGATCTATCATGTATGTAATCATCCCATTATCTTGCATGTATCGACATGGCAAGAACAAAATGCATTCATCATCTTGTATGTAGGACATAGCAATATGATGTGCTCATCCTGATAACTCGTATGATGAGTGGATGTCTGTCTGCTTCCGATAAGGGTAACTAGAATACCATAAGAACTTGATAAGTACTTGTGAAGTACTAGTTCTATGGAGATAGGGAAGAGTTCATTGTAAAGAGTTACATTGATGCGAACTTTCGAAAGGACAAAAAATTAATCGCAAATTATATATAAGATATATAAAAGTGAAAGTTTGTTGATGATTGGAAGTGTTCCAATCAAACCATTTAAAAGGAAATGTCGAGTATCTATGTGTTGGAGAACAGCAGTGGATACTATATGGATCTAGAAGTTCATGAGATGAACTTATAGATATTCCGCTCATTGATGACAAGTATGGAATCCTTGATCATACAATGTGGCTAAAGGTTAGCAAAGGAATACAAGATCGCATATTACGGCAACTCCATCTCATACGTATGACGTAAAGTGAAGAGATGAGAGACATACAATTTATACTGACTTTGGAAAGGTGTTGCCATAACTCACTATGTTTGCACTAGAGCACAGTAACATGTGGGACATGTTTGAAGATCACTATGAATATGATTCAAGGGTGATTGGCTCGCAGTGCAAGTGGGAGTCTGTTGGTATGTATGCCCTGAGAGCCAATCATGGGATGATTGGTGGGATACATTAAGATTGATTTGATAAACATAAAAGGCAAGCTTCCAATTCTTTCTGGTTCAGTCATAAGAGATAGTGATAGAACAGATTGAATGTCTAGAGAATGACAGTACTCAATGACGTATGCTTTCAGGTTAAGGACCTGAACGATGAGATCATACGGATGCTAAGAGTTTGTACATTCTTGTTATGTCCCTAGTCGGATGTCATTGTGGAAGGTAGATAGATAGAAATGACACATAAGACTAGATTGTGGTGTTGGTTGATGACAGAATCTCATTAGTCATGATATAGAGATATCAAACCAAACACATAGGTACTTGTTAGAGAACAAGTGTACCGGACAGACCCACCGTGAGTTTGACACATGGAACCATGACATGGTAGTCACAGTCAGTACTCACAGTGATGGTGGTGAGTGTGATTCTTTGACCTAAAATCACTACACTCAACACATGTCGTTTGGCACACTTTGACATCATCAAACGCAGTCCTGAAACATGGGTTGTTATGAAGGTGATGATTGGGTGGCTTTGACACATGGGGCTTTTGAGGGGTGAGTGACAGATATGGGATTTGTCCCTCCTAAGGGAGTTTGATATCCATGGCCACTTGATGAGTAGGATTGAGAAAGGCGTGCACGCATGTGTGAATCAGTATGTGATATTGATTTCATACATATCTCTTCCAATCTACTCTAAGATCAAGAAAGTGAATGAACGTTGACAGGATGACTGTTCCATGCCTCGAGTTCATTCGGGATATCAGTGACAAAGGAATTATACATTCACTGTAACACCATTCACGGATTGTAGGATTGAAAGTTGTTCTCTAACTTTCTATTTCACTTGGGTAGCACTGATGTGTGACTAGGCACCGCTCTTTGCTTGTGAAGTCATAAGTGTTATGGACTTTCACTGCCAACGTGAAATGGACCTGCAGGGTCACACACATAGGATTTAACCTGGAAGAGGAGTTTTGTCCACAAACAATGTTTAGATTGATTACTAAAGGAGTTTAGTTGTTCGATTAAACACTCAATCAATTCATAGCTCAATATCATAATGTTCAAGGTGTTGGACACATTGATTGGAATATCAGATTGATTGAAACCGCAATTGACTGATTCTGCACAATCTGCACTCCCAACCGATCGGCTCATGTGATGAACCGATCGGCTGAGCTTGGTGAACCGGTCAACTCAAGTGTTGAGTCGATCGGCTCAAGGACAGGGTGAAACAATTGCTTCTAGTGTTGAAACGATCGGTTCAACTAGTGCAACTGAGCAAGTTGGGAAAGTAGGATTGGTTAGAATTTTCCTTTCATTTCAGTTGCCCAATTTGATTGGGAAAAAGGATTGGTATTCGATACCAATTAGAAACAAAAGAAGGAAAGTCAATCGGGAACTGATCAGGACCACAAACCGACCGGTTCAGAAGTGAACCGATCGGCTCATGGGTCCCAACTAATCGGTTGAGGTGTCAACTGACCGGCTCAGGTCCCCAACCAACCGTTTCAATTGTGAAACGATCGGTTCATGTTGTGAGTTGGTTGTTTTTGTGGAAAATCTCGAACTCTTCTACTCCTGCTTTTAGTCCCGTATTGCCCGGGATGGAGAACCCTGTCCCATGACCCTCCTATATATAGGGGTATTGGGGGATTCTCAAAGTACAACTCAGTGCAAACCAGTTGCTCTACAAAGTTGTCGTTCTCTATGGTTTTGGTAACTGAGAGAGCCCGAGAAAGTGCTACCCGATAAGGGAGGCATATCAAGGGAAAGACAACTACAGTTGCGAATGGTAGCAGGAGAGTGTGTTGGTGACTAGTACACCTATAGGAGGGTGTGAATCCTTCCAATTCCTTGTGGGACAAGGAGATTGGAGTTCCAGGTGGTTCGTGTGGACTACTTCAGAGGTGGGAGGTTTCTGCCGCTCGGAGGACAACTGTCAATCCCGATAGTCCCGATAAGACCAGGAGTCGTCAGTCCCGGTGCGACCAGGAGCTGCACAGACACCGTCCAAGACCGGAGGTGAAGACCGCGCAAGGCACGAGGTATTGTCGCCGAGCAAGCCTCGGGACAAGGTATGATTCCACAAATCATCCTTTCCTATTGTATAGATGTTGACGCGTTTCCTTGTTCCGGGTTTGGGGAGAAATTTTTTTGTTTCCGCTGCCTTCTCTGCCTCTCCTAAAACCCAACAACATGCCCTTTAATTCCTCTTTGCCAAGTGAATTGTTTTACTAAGGGGTGCCTTCTTTTTCCAAGGATTGTTTGTCCTTCACCCTTTTGTATCCAAGAGAGAGAAACAATATTCAAGTGTGAAATAGATTGGGATTTCGAGAATGAGAGCCTCACATGATCAATGTACAAGGTGGGAAGACTCTCTTACAAATATTATATTCACTCTAATATATGGAAGCAAGTGATTAAGCTCAAGGGAGTGGGTAGGGGCTCTTTAAGGTAAAATCTCTCAACTATGGTACAAGGGCCTACTAGCACACTTGGGAAGCTCCAATGTAGGTCATATTACCTACCAGTGAATAGTAATAATAGGGATCAACTATAAATATTTTAAGCGGAGTTAGTGGAATTCTAACATATATATTTCCACTTTTGAGCCCCCTCTAAAGATGATATTTGTATTTGTAAAATATAGTATTATTGGGTGTATTTCCCAATGGAAAATTGGACATATTTCACTATCATCCAAGTAAAGTTAGGTCATTTGTCAAGTTTCTCCCTTGGAATTTTGACCAATGGGCCTCCATGCGCATGTGGGCATTTAACCATTGTCTGAATATCTTGAGGAGTAACTTGATCGGTGCAACATTGCATTTGAGTTAAAACCTTAAGTCCCAAATTGCATCCTAACTTATTTAAATTATGATGATAACCATGATGAGCATAACTACAAGTCATGAAATCATTATAAGTGTTTTACAACAAACATATAAGGATAATTTCATATACTCTTCAATCTTAATTGTTGTGCATGTATGGCATGAACTCTTCAAACTATGATTTGCATGTTTGGATATTTGGAATGCATACATGTAATCTGGAATAATCCAAGTAGAAGTATTAGTTACTAATAAGCAAAATATTTTAATCTTCGTAAAAACATGATATTGGGATGTCTAACCTCTCAGGTTAGATGTGTAGACTTGCAAGATGATACATATATTTTATATTTATTATTTAAGAGATTTCTATAAACATTTAGCCTCCTATAATAATTATAAATTATTTGTAGCTATGGTAAATGTTTTTTATGTTCTACAGGATTATATATTATAAATTTTGACAACATAAGCATACTTCATTGAAAATCAATAAAATAACTAAACAAATTCCAGTTTATCAAATTTGATCGTGTACATATATATAAAAATTACATTTTTTTAATGTAACAGGTTGGGCATATTTTAAAATTTTATTAAAGTTACCAATCAATACAGTACATAAAAGATCAATAAATATTATTTTTAGGAACCAAAATACGTAGATGTAGCATGAATATTGACATTTGGAAGCATTCAACCTTCACATGAAATTGTATTAACTCATAGCTATAGACAAGTGTTGTTTTTTATACGAGTCACTTGAAAAATATGAAACTTTTAAATCTATACTTTGAAATTATTAAATAAGAATTAAAAAATACATCTATAATATATCAAATAAATTATCATTTCATCTCAATTACATTATCACAAGCATTTAGTCCTGCTTTGTACATTGATGCAACCCCTATTTTAGGGCTTCATCTTGGGACTTCATGTTTTTTAATCACTTCTAGACATGTTAGATTGCAATCTATTTCACCTAATATTCATTTGCTATAAATTCACTTATGGACACCATTTGTGTGTATTTCAAGTACTTTGACCACCCCTTGGATGGATGGGAGAGAAGGAAGGTGTTTCAGGATTCCTCCACCCTAGGAGGGGTCCGAAGAAGGTCCTAGAGCTACTTCAACCTACTCCTAATATCCAAGGGTCAAAGTGAAGCAATGGTGTCAATGGCTCTTAAAGTTTGAAGCTCAAAGTCCATGCAAGGCCCCTAGGATGACTTTGGTAAGTAGAATGGTCATGCTACCAATGAACAAATCAAAGGTTCATTCAAGTGTTGATCAAACTATAGAAATTCCAACAACACAGTTGTTCTAGCTAGTAAAGATGCTCTATGAAGACAATGGTCATTCCAGATGGAATGGTCATGCTGCCAAGAGTTAGAACGCTCGTTCTAGTAGGAATGACCAAGTCCCAACTCGCCCATCACAGTCATGCCACCCTACATACTCGTGCTACCTAGTACTCACCACATTCATGCTGCCTCACATGGTCGTGCTACCAACCGTCCATTACTTAAATTCAACTTATCATTTTCCACTCAGCCAACATGACCATTCCCTCTTATCATGGTCATGCTATCCTCTACCCACCATGTCTGTGCTACCACCCAAACCCTAAATGTTTCTATATTAATTTTCCCAAACTATCCCCCCCAACCTAGTTCTTTTCTATCACTGATATATACCTAGGTGGTGGTTTTATCACAAGGTTATAGACCCTTAGCATTCATTTCTACCTACCTAGTGCATTCAAGCAGCTCCTACCTACTCCTGCCTACCTCCACCTCATTTCCAGCTTCCCTCACCTCAAAACCCTAGTTTTGTAGGGTGTCCTTTCTATCCACCATTACATGTCTGTCATCCACCTTGGAGGGAGAAGGAGATGCTCTTACTGTTGGATGTGAAGGAGAAGAAATCTTCCACAAGATCCATGGCTACTTCTTCTTCTTCTTTTGCTTTTTTTTGCACCATGAGTAGCTAAGCCCCTTTAGGTGGGAGGTTTGGGGAAAACATGTTACTTTGATACCATGTTGGGGAAAATTAACTTGTAAACACTATAATTTCATTTTATTATGATTTTCTTCTACTTTTATCTTATTTCCCATATTTCTTCTTGTGGTTTGCGATTGAAAACATGGATTTCTTGTTGATTTGTGCTTTAAACCACTTAGACTCTAGGAGAGATGACTTGTATGTGGCTATCTTAGGAATTACTCCTATGTCCAACTAATGGGATCACTATCTAACACCCTATCTTCTAACATACATATCCCAATCTCCTACTTCTAAGTGGTCGATCTAAGTAGCTAGTGTAGGTGTTCTTAGTGAAATTTCCTAGGAGTTTCCAAGAAGCTATATGGTGAGTGATGTGAGGTGAAACACCCTCACCTCCACTCTACATCCCTACCTTTGTCTCCCAATTTCCCTATGGAAACCTAGAAAACTAGACTTGCTAAATCCTATCAGAATTTCACCTAATCCCTAGTTCAATTGAGCTTCACAAGGTTGAATAGGTGTGCAACAGTGTAATTTCCCTTCACACACCTTATACCGCCCATGGGCAACTAGTAACTTAGGCTAATTCCATAGCATTTGTTTTTTTATTAGTTTAACAATCTATAATGAATGGATACAATTTGCATGTTATGACACCCCCCCCAACTTGGATTTGAGTTACATTCCCCCAAACGACCCACATCTACATTCATTTTTAAAAACACTCATTGTCTTCCTTGCCAGTTGATGCTTTCCTAGTGAGTTTCTTCAATTGCTTGTTAGTTAATTGAATTCTTTTTTATAGTCAGGTCTTTCTAGAGTAGTTAGTGAACCTTTGTTCTTGCTTTTTCAAATCTTAGTTAGTTAGTGCTAGTC
Organism: Alisma plantago-aquatica; assembly: GCA_963693085.1. Lineage (NCBI taxonomy): Eukaryota > Viridiplantae > Streptophyta > Magnoliopsida > Alismatales > Alismataceae > Alisma > Alisma plantago-aquatica. The sequence goes on from OY856409.1 coordinate 1,777,694,121, forward strand.
GAGGTCTTCAATTTCTCTAGTTATCTAAATTGCTAGTCTAGTCATAGCGTTAGCTCTTGCTTTGCTCTTCTTAGTGTTAATTGATTTCTTTCTTACTTACTTGACTTTCTTGTTACTTAGAATTAACTTGTCTAGGGTCAAATTAGATTTTGATTGCTTGTTCCCTTTAACTACTTGCTTGTCCATCTTTAGGGCAAGAAAACATTCCCCAATCAAACTCTTGAACCCTAGAGTCCTCTTTAGGAATATAGCTTAATCTAACCTAAAATTAGTGCTTCAATATCTCTCTATGGATCAATCCATATCTTACCACTTTTCTATACTATAATACAATCATGTGCGCTTGCGGGTGAAATATTTTAGTTTAAGTGAATGTGTTGACTTATGGATTTATAAATTTCGAAAGATCCCATTGTGTGTGCTAAAGGAACATCTAATAAAATTCAGTTACTTAGGTATACCCTAAGAGGAAAACACAATCAAGCTTTCTGGCACCATTGCAGGGAGAGTAGAGCTCGGACTAGCTAGTTAGATTAGCTTTGCTTTTCCTACTACCCTCAATATTGCTATTCTTTATTCTTTGTATTATTTGTGCATACTTTACTTCTAACTTAGCTTATGTTATTTGCTTGTGCCTTGTGTTGGTGACATTTGTGTATGATTGGGCATCGTTCACTATGCACTAACTTGGTTCTAGAGGACGTTAAGATAATAGAATACAATGTAAACATAGGCATAGGAAACATCGAGAAGTTTTGATGGTAATAGAGGATGCCCCAATCCCTCTAGGACCTCCACTACCCAAGTCGCTTCATGACTACTTTATGGCTAGCAATTACACTTCTCTAATTGCCAATAGGGTGGATCACATGCTAGGGTAGCATTTCTCAGTCTCACTAGCTCTCCTTGTATTACTTCCCACTTCCTATGGGTTTGATAATGAAAATCCTTACAAGCACATAGATGCTTTCTTGGAATTTTGGTCCACTTTCAGAACTCCTATAGCCACTGATGATTTTATTCATCTCACCTTGTTCAACTTCTCTCTTAAGGACAAAGTGAAGGAGTGATACTCTTTTAAGACAGATATTCTCACATGGAAGTCAATGAAGAATGAGTTCTCAAAGCTAAGTTGACTGAAATCAGTAGATAGATTACCTCCTTTAGCCAAAAAGAAAATGAGCAATTCCATGAAACTTGTAAGAGGTTCCAAAAGCTTCTGTGAGACTGCCCACATCATGAAGTACTTATCTAGTAGTTGGTCCAATCTTTCTATACCGGTCTTTTAGAAATGGGTGAAATTTTGGTTGAATCTTCCTATGGTGGAGCATTCATGGCCAAGCCCCCGAAAGAGTCATGGCCCCTCTTTGATCATTTAGCTGATAACTCCCTCCATTGGAGTTCTAGTGTTGATGTGCATTGAGTGATAGAAACTAGACATCTCCACCTCCTCAAGCCAAGAATGATACCAATCCAAAAATGATGAAGATTTTGGCAGATATAATGAATTTGATGGAAAGTCATGTGGGATCTTTGCTAGACAATTTGCCCTTTTTGTGGAAACTCTAAGTGACAAATTGCAAGCTTTGCAAACTTATGAGAACAAGAACAACCAAGGTCTCATGTCCAACACTTACACTCTAGAATGGAGAAATCATCTAAACTTCTATTATAAGTAAGGGGAAGAAGGATAAGGACATCCTAGGCAACATCAAGGGTCAAAGTACAACTCCAAGTTTGAAGAAAAAGTTCTTGGGAGGTTGAGGAGTCTCGATGATGTGAAAAAAATATGTATCTTCTCAAGGACAAAATATTTCTTGGCTAGAGAAAAGGATTTATCAGATCTTTCTATGTCTTTCTAGATGTGATGAGGGAAGGATCCCTTCCCAAACCTCATTAAACCCCCAATAATGTTGGTTGAACCATGGGTTCTCCTCAAGGCACCTATGGCCCACAACAAGGGCAAGTGCCCACATTGCAGCAGTACCAAGGTCCTCAAAACAATATGCTTTCCCACCTCCACAACCTACATACAACTATCAATATGCTCCACCTCCACCACATTCATATCAACAACCTCCACCTCAATAGAAACCCCCTCTACAACAACCACCGCAAAAACCTCCATCCCAGCTACAATTCATTCTCTAAAAACCAAACCCCCCACACCAAAGACCATAATCTCAAGGATCACAACAACCACTAGACGTTCCCTCCTCTTCTACTCATGAGAAAGTGAAGGTTTGACTGTGTTGAGAAGTGGGAAGACTTTAGAGAATCTAAAGGGAAAAGAATTTGATGGCTTGTTGAATGAAAATAGATTTGATACCATGATTCAAGCAGCGATACTGTGATTCTTAGTGATGATACTATGATAGGCAGCCAAGGTGATACTGTGAGAGTGGATGATGATATTGTGGTTCATTTGACACTGATTGATGATTTTGTGGATGTGAACAAGATAAGTGCACAACTCCCTCCTTTCCCTAATGTTCGTGAAGAGCCTTCTGCCTCAAAAAGGAAGAAAAAGCACACCGAAGATATCATGAAAACTTTCATGAAAGTGAGAATCAACATTCCATTGTTGGATGTGTAGCATACCAGATCTTGGACCCTACCCTAGAACTGTGCTCTTTTAGGTTTGGCCAAAAAAGGTTTGAGGTTATACTTAAAAGATGTTTATAATGTTCATAATGAGCTAATACACGTAAAATCACCCTAATGCACCTACTTGGGTAACTAATATAACTAATGGGCCATTAGTGGACCAAGTGACATAACTCATATAATAAAGTTACATAAGTGAAAATAGAGTTCAAAATCGTAATCTACGTATCAAAATAAGCTTACATGTCAATTTTCATCTAATTTGGGTACCTTAAAATTAGATGGTAAGTTAGGAGAGAGAAACTCTCTAAAAGGAGTAATAAATAAATAAAGGTAATTCATGACATCAAAAGTTGGAAATAATGCCAAATTCATGTTCAACACACTTAAGTTAACTTGTGGATGAAGTCTCACCTAATTTGGATAATCCTAATGTCATTAATGCAAGAAGAAAGAGAAACTAAGTTTTGAATAATAAATGCATTAAAAGTTCTCAAAAGATAAATCTAATTTCATATTCGGAATCTACGTATATTAATTGGCCTATGTGCCAAATATCACTTAATTTGGATATGATTGAGCCCTCAATTGAAGAGAGAGAAAAAGGCACATTAAAATAACTTCATTTTATTCGATTTCTGGTCCGACTATAGTTTTTGATTAATATCATGTCACGCGGGATTTGACCTTGGTCCATCGTGCGCCCCGATCTGGACGTCATTTTGGTCGTGTGGTTGCTGCTTTTCTTCTTCCTTTCCTCTTCTTCCCTAGCGCGAGCAGGAATCGGTTTCCTTCTCCGATTTGTTCTCTGGATTCTTCCTCTCCTTTCTCTCTTTTCCTCCGTTCTCTCCTAATCTGTCATCTCTCCCTCTCCCGAACCCGTGGACCTATAAGAGCTAGGGCGCACAACCTTATGGCCCAGAATCACAGGGCGCCGCCCCCAGCCCTGTTCCTCCTCTGTTTCACCTTTGTCCTCCCCGTTCCTCCCCTCGCCACACAGGCTCTGGCTATCAGACCTCTTTGAAATCCTCTTCTGATCTTCACTGGGTCACCCAGATTCATTCAGTAGTTCTGTTTTGGCCTATCGAGTTCCCATGGCTTCCACCCTACTCTGACGACTTGTGCGTGTTCTTGGTTGCTCGCCGACGCCATTCTGGCAGTGGGGATTGGTGGCGAGGGCATGGTTCGTATGCTATGACCTTTGCAAAGCGTTTTCCAGCCTCAATTTCTTCTGTTGCGGTAGGATTCATCTTTCCCTTTCTTACCTTGTAAGCTCTCGGGTAGTCGCCAGTTTTCCCTCTTCCGACGAAGAAGCTCTCTTGAACTTTTGACCCTCGCGAGGTCTGATCTTTTGGTTCGACAGGTTCGTCTAGTGTTGAGGAGCAACGTAGAGATCCTGGTTTTCCCTGACGGGTGTTGGTTTGCCATCCGGATTTCAGAGTTTTTGGGACCTTCTTCGCTGATCTATGTGCCGTTCTGAGATGAAGCAATCGTCGATGATATTTCCCTTGTTTACCCTTCTGATCTCTGTGGTTTTATTTTTTCGACTTAGGGGAAAAAGAGTATTTTCACGCTGGCTTTTACTTCGCTTCAATGATGTGGCATCTTGCCCAGTTGTAAGTGAGACCGGCCGGGTTGGCAGTGGCTGATTGGACCAACTCAGACTGTGTGGGCCACATTCTCCGACATGGATTTTCTTTGGTTTCTGATTCACCGATGCTAATTTTTTTTTTTGATAAAGAATGCATGTCGCTCTTATATATTGATGTCTTTAAAAGAAAATCGTACAATATCGTCATCAAAGTTCTCGAGAAGACTTCGAGAACCTTCAAGCTGAGGCATGGGCTACCCTGTTACCTTGCCTTCTTACAAAGCTTACATTAAAAGAAAGGAACTGTGAAGAAAAACAGATAATGTTTTGTACTAGTCGATCTACGTAACCCCGTCCCCATCCTTCCTTCTTGATCGCATGAACGAGTAAGGCGCTATCGTCTCTACCATAAGACCAGTAATACATCGTTCCAAGGCAAATACCATGCCCGAATAGACCGCCATTCCCTCCGCACTAAGCACCGAGAATGTATGGTCTAGCCTGCATTGATACATGCCTTGGATGATTCCTTTATGGTCCCTTAGAACAACGCCTACTCCTCCCGACCCATCATTCTGCACGCTTGCATCTGTATTCATCTTTGTAGATCCCCGATTAGGAGGTTTCCAGGATGCGTGGTCGTTCGTGTTGTTGTCATTGTTACGATTGGATGTTGCCACCGTATAGGCCTTTGTATCTGCCACCATGGATAGGAAACTTGCTGCCAAGGCCGGCGTGTAGGGTGGGCGCTGGCCAAAAAGACTTTTGTTTCTCACCGTCCACACCACCCACATCAGCGTGGCTCCTTCATCTATTCTATTCTGGTCGTCCTCCCTTAGCAAATCCTGGATAAACTCCCTTGCGCTGCCAAATGTCTGTGCTTGCCATATGAAGGTGCCCGACGTCCACGCTTGTAGAGAATGGTAGCATCTTAGTAGTGTGTGAGTTGCGTCCTCCTCCTGCAAATGACATCTACTGCAAGTGTCGTCTTCAATGATGTGCTTCCGGGCAAGTGCGTGCTGTGTTGGAAGAATATCTTGCATGACCCGCCATATAAAATGTTTCAGTTTTGGTGGCCATTTTTGCTTCCAAATCCGCTTCCAGTCCCCCTCTTCCACCTCTCCTGCGATCTCTGCCCCTGTCCTGATGAAAGCGTATGCACTTTTAACCGTGTACATTCCATTGCTTTCCTCTTCCTAGCAAAGGACATCATCCCCAACCTGTCTCCCAAGGGGTATACTCACTATCATGGTTGTGATGTGTGGAGGGAAAATTTCCGAGACAGCATGAATATCCAATTGTCCTATCTCCTCGCTGATCAATTGTGATGCCCTCTTGTACTCTACTGGTCCTTGTCTGAGATAACGTTGAATCGGGCCACCCAATTACGGTATCCATCTGTCCTCATAGATGTCAATGTTATTGCCTGAGCCAACTCTCCAAAGGAAACCTGGTTTGACGAGTTGTATTGCACCCCATATGCTCCGCCATGAATAGCTTGGGAGTCCTCCTATGCATGCTCGTAATGGTGTGGAATTCTTGAAGTACTTGTGCCCCATTACACGAAAAACCAGTGATGTGCTTGAAGTAACAAGACGCCATCCTTGTTTGGCAAGGAGTGCCTGATTGAAAGCTTTAAGATCTCTAAATCCCATTCCTCCGCTTTCCTTTGGTCTGCATAGCCTTTCCCATGACATCCAGTGAATTTTCCTTTCCCCATCCTTTGCTCCCCACCAGAATTTAGCAATCATAGATTGAATCTCATCTAAAATCCCTTCTGGAATTTTGAAAATGCTCATGAGGTGTGTCGGGATCGCCTGGATAATTGATTTGATGAGTACCTCCTTGCCCGGTCTAGATAAAAGATTTTCTTTCCACCCTTGCAACTTCTTTCAGATCCTGTCTTTTATGGCAGCAAACACAACTTTCTTTGACCTTCCTATGACAGTGGGTAGGCCTAGATATTTTTCATGCTTATCCACTTCCCTGACCCCAAAAATGTTCTTGATAGTGTTCCTTTTCTCTACATCAACGTTCCCACTAAAGGATACTTCAGTTTTGTCATAATTGATCTTCTATCCAGATGCCCTCTCGTATTGGCTGAAAATTTTAGCTAAAGCAGAGAATTCTCCTGAAGTAGCCCTGGTGAACACGATACTATCATCTGCAAAGAATAAGTGAGACACCCGTGGAGCCTATCTACACTCTTATATTCCGTGTATGCGACTATCTTGTGTTGCCTTAGTAAGGGAAAGAGAAAGAGCTTCAGTGCAAAAAAGAAATAAGTAGGGAGATATGGGGTCACCTTGGCGAAGTCCTCTAGTCAGTCTTGTAGATCCCCTCCTAGTGCCATTGACGATGAATTTGTGTGAAACGCTGGTCATGCACTCAGTAACTTTCGATCTCCATTTTTTGGGTAGCCCAAGTTTTTCCAAGATTTTCTCCATAAACTTCCACTCCACTCTATCATAAGCCTTGCTCATATCCAGCTTCAACGCCATGAGGCCCTTTTTTCCTTTCTTTTTATTCTTCATGGTATGGAAAATCTCATACGCCACTAGGGCGTTGTCAGTAATCATTCTACCACCAACGAAAGCACTTTGGTTCTCAGATATCATATTGTGCAACAGAGGCTTCACCCTGTTAGCCATGACTTTAGAGATTATCTTATAAGATACATTGCAGAGGCTGATTGGTCTGTATTCAGAGATGCGCATTGGTGAAGCAGTTTTCAGAATGAGGACTATGTCAGTTATGTTGATTTCCTAGAGAGTGTGTTTCCCTATCCACCACCCTCTGATGAAAGCTATGATACTTCTTTTCACTTTGTCCCAGAACTTTTGATAGAAAATGGCCTTCATTTCGTCTGGTCCTGGCGCCTTGTTTGGGTGCATTTGGTTTACAGCCAGCCAAATTTCATGTTCAATGGGCATTCTGTCTAGGGCGGCCACATCACTCTCCTTAATCACTCCATGCATGTCGTACAAAAACTCCTCTATTCCCGCCGGATGAGAAGTAGTGAATAATGTGCCAAAAAAAGAGGAAATCACTCCCTCTATCTCAGAGATATCTGTCTGCCAACTCCCATCATCCTTATAGATACCCTCAATAGTATTCCTTCACTTTCTCTGGGACGCTTTATGGTGAAAGTATTTAGTATTTTTATCCCCATCTCTCATCTCATTTGTTCTAGCTCTGGCGAACCACCAACTTTCTTCTTGTCATTGAAGTTCTTGAAGAGATTTAGCCAATTGTGAGCACTCCTGAATCATATCAAAAGATGGTAGCCTATTTTGTGCCTTTATGAGTTCCTGTTCCGTCCTCTGAATTTTTTTCTTGATGTTTCTGAACTTCCCTGCCGCCCAGCTGCTTAAATGCTCTACACACTATCTAGTTTGCTGTAAAAGTTCTTCTCCCTCTTTCTCATCCCAAACTTGCTCCACAATCTTCTTGCAATTAGAAGATGAGAGCCACATGTTCTCAAATTGGAATCTCCTGCTTTGCCCACTTCGGTGTTGACTTTTTTCAGCCCATAGGAGAATCTGTCCATGATCGGAGTTTTGAATCGGAAAGTTTTTAATTCTTCTCATCCCATAGATGTCACACCAGCGTCTGTCAGCCAAAAAGCGATCAAGTCTCTCAAGAATAAGGTTCTCTTCATGAAGCCCTCTTTTCCAAGTGAATTTGCATCTTGTGCTCCTCAAATCTATCAGTTGACAAGTATCAATTGCCTCTCTGAAGTTCCTCATCTGCCATTTGCTCCTAGGTTGACCTCCTTACTTTTCCTCATGTGACGTGATTTCATTGAAATCCCCTCCCAATAAGATAGGAAGGTTAGAGTCTCGGCATATGTTCCCCATGAGAGTCCAGGTGTGGTGTCTTTCGGGCACTGCAGGCCACCCATACACGCCCACGAAACAGAAGCTATCCTCCTGTCTGTCTGCCTCATAGTCAGCACAGATGTGATGTTTTGAGTATGATCTGATGGTAACTTTATTTCCTCTCCACCAGAGGCCCAAACCGCCTGATCTACCTCTGTTGTCCACGCCAAAGCCACTGTCATATCCGCAGTATCTCCTAGTTTTCTCCTGCTCTGTGCTACTGTACATGGTTTCCATGACGAAAACCATGTCGGGCATCTCCCTCCAGCATCTCCTATGGAGAGAGTTTACCGTCCCAGGGCTGCCCAACCCATGGACGTTCCAGCATAAGGTTTTCATTGTTGTTCACGGGCCTGGTCCATCCCAGTACCTATTACTTGCATGCCTTACGCAGCTGTCATCTGTCCAGTGCCCTTCCTTCTTTTCAAGCTGAAAGCCGAAACCTCATTTGTCATCTCGATATGATTTTCATGGTGTTGTCATCCTCTTTTGTTGCCTTCCTGTGTATCATCCCAGAGCATATCATTAGTTGCCTCTCGGTTTTGTTTTGCCTCTTGACGTGTCTTCCTTATGAAACGTCCTTTCTTGGAGTGGTGCTGCTATTTTTTATTCTGCTCGGCGTTCCTTTCATCAGTAGGTTGCTCTGCTGGCTTAGCCTTGGCCCTATTGTCTTCTCGTATTACCAGAATAGGAGGCGTCATTCCTCCATTTTTCACCTGGGTGTCTACCCTCGTGTCCATCATTTTTCTCACCTGTTTCCCTACATGCATGTCTTCCCTTCCCTCTGTATTATTATTTGAGGCTGAAGAAAACCCTTCATGCCCTTGATATGCTGCTTTCTTGTTCCCTTCTTCCACAACGCCTTTGCCTCGACCATCTTCCCTAACTTCTGCCCTGGTTACATCTTTCCCCCTGCGGCCATAAGCACCCCCCTTCTCTGTGAATATATCCTGTAGCTCTTGCTCTGACGGGTTGAAGTTAGAGGCAACTTCCCCCTCTTCCCCCTGTGTGCTTTGGTTTCGTTGCTGCGTGGTGCCCCGGGAGTGCCCATGAAAGGAACTTCGATCCCCTTCCTGCGATCCCACTGGTTTGGATGTAAAGCATAAGTCCTTCTTGCTATCCCGTCCAAGTAGGTCCTCCTTGATTGGTACAGTCCAGCGCTTCACTGGCGAGGCTTTTATCCAAGGTCCCCACATCCGCTGTTGTCCATCATCCCCGTCTTCCTTATCGTCCGCACAGTCCTTTTCGAGGTGCCCAATCACGCCGCACAAATAACAGAAGTTAGGTATCCTCTCGTATCGTATTCCAATCGAGACAATACTGGTCGAGACACTTAAAACCCTAGAAACGCTAATCACCCCTGGGGTGTCACCACTCAACCAAGGCCCAACCAAGGTATTCAAAAGCACCACACACTCTCTCATGAAGACAATAGAGAGAAGAAACAAGCTAGAGGTGACAAATTGCAATATAACCCACACAAATGAGTAAATTGAAATTTGACCCAAAATAAGCACAAAAAGCACACACATCATCCAAACAACTCAAAATGGAAACTTAAGCTCTCTACAAGCTCTAAGAACATCACAAAGTATTAGAGAAAGGTTCTAAGCACATCATCAAGCCAAAGAAAATAGGGTTAACCCAAAATCCAGGTCTAGGATCTTACAGTTTCTATCATGAAAGATTGAAGAAAGAAGAGTGATTGTGGGAGTTCTTGTCATTTTAAAAGTAGAAAATGGGGGTTGACTAAATGAAATGTGTAGTGGTGGTTGTCAATGCAAACAAATATTTTAGAGATTCCATAGGCAAGGATGAAAGTCACTAGGATAGGGTAGGTAAATAAAGAGGATTTTGATTCTTCATTAGTTGAGGATTATGTCATTTCCTATGAATATCACTCACTAAGAAAAAAACACCTAAGTTGAAACATAAACACATAACATTTGGATAAGATCTTATTCAATGTGAACTAAGAAAAATATATGATAAAATTATCGGTAGCACATTATCAAGCTAATAGAGTGTTAAGTGAGCATCATAAAGATTGGGAACACATTGTCAAGTTAATAGAATGTTAAGAGATCATCATAAATATGAGTCTCTTTTCATGCTCACTGTAGATTTCTCTAATGCTTTCCACCTGGTTGATAAGATGGCACTAGTTCATGAGGTGAGGCGGAGGTTCTCATCTATTTCCTTGTGGTGGAGTTTTTGTACAGTCAGACAAATAGGTTATACTTTGGAGATGAGCATATTTGGTCTGCCATTGGAGTGCACCATGGTGACCCGTTAGGGTCACTTCATTTTCCCTTGTTCTACATCCTCTTGTCCATGATATTAGAGACAACTATAAACTTCTTCTTCATTCATGGGACCTTGATAATGGGAGTGTTATTGGGGATACAAGGGAGGTGGAGAAGGTTCTTGACATCATTCAATAAAGTGGTCCTAGTTTGAGTCTCGAACTGAATGTTTGTAAGACTGAACTTTTTAGCCTACATGTAATATTTTGGAGCTTCACCAAGGGTTGTTTCCTATAGACATTGGAAGTCCTTTGCTTGGAGTGAAGCTTCTTGGAGGATCTATCAGTAGGAACAGAGGTCTGACTGAGGGGTTGGCTATGCAAAAGGCTATTAAGGTTTTTGAGCTTATGAAGCTCCTTCCATAGTTGTGTGATCTAAAAAGTGAACTCCTTCTGCTTCATTCTTATATGGGTATTGCAAAACTTTTTTTCATCCTCAAGACTGCCAACCTATTCACATGGAGGATGCAACAACATTCTTTGATAGAGGATTACAAGGATCCATTAAAGACATAGTTGTTTGAGCAGGTCCCTTGTTTGGTTACCTTCAATGGTATGTAGCTTCCTTACCCATTCACCGAGGCATATTAGGGTTGCACTCAATCGTAAAAGCCAGCCCAAATCTTGGAAAGATGAAAGGTTTGTTGGAGAAACCGCAAACACACCTTTCAGTGGGTGTAGATGGTGGAATCTGATATAAGAGTTGCATTTGGGTTCCTAAAGATTTTCCCTTGAAAACTCATATCTTAAAAGAAGCTCATGGGTCTAAGTTTATTGTACACCCTGGAACCACTAAGATGTTTAAAGACTTGCAATGATAATTCTGGTGGCCTAGCATGAAGAAAGACAGCAGCATATGTGGCCAATTGTCTCATGTGCTAGATGGTGAAGGATGAACGCAAATGACCCGGTGGATTACTGCAATCAATTTAGATTCTTGAGTGGCAATGGTACCAAATTACTATGACTTTTATACTGGGTCTCCCTAAGACAAAGAAAGGTCATGATGCAATATGGGTTGTGGTGGACCGCCTAACCAAGCCAACACACTTCCTATCCTTAAAGATCACTACCAAGGTGTCAGACGTAGTCAAACTGTATGTTAGAATAAATAGTTCATTTCCATGGTGTTCCGAGTTCAATTATCCCCAAATCGTGACCCTAAGTTCACCTCTAAGTAATGGAAGATAGTACATGAAGAACTCGATACAAGGTTAAAATCAGCACAACATATCACCCATAGACTGATGGATAGTCAGAAACAACAATGCTGACTTTAGAAGACCTATTGAAAGCATGTGTGCTTGATTAGGGTGGATCATGGGAGTATTACTTTCCCTTAGATGAGTTTTCTTATAATAATAGGTACCAATCTAGTATTGGATGCCTCCTTATGAATCTTTTTATGGGAGTCTATTTCGGTCACCGCTTCACTAGGATGATGTTAGTGACATGACCTTGTTGAGGTCGGAGGAACTACAGTTATACGATGATAAGGTTGCTTTGATAAAACAAGGGTTGAAGAGAGCCCATGATCAAAATATGTCGTATGCTGATGCAAAGCGGACAAATTTACACTTTACCATAGGTGACTATGTGTTTATGAAAATCCAAACCCTCCGAGCTATAGCTAAGAATAGAGGAAAATTGAGTCATGGATATGTGGGTCTGTTTGAGATCCTAAAGAGGATTGGTGAAGTTGCTTATTGTCTAGCCTTATGCCCACAACATATTATGATGTATGATTTGTTCCATGTGTCCAATCTGAAGTGCTATAGAAGAATCCTAGTCATGTGTTGAGCATTGAACCTTTTGAACTCCAAGGAAGGCTAACATACCCCACATCACCTATGAGGGAACTAGATACCATGGTGAAGGAACACAAAAGGAAAAAGATTGAGATGGTAAAGGTTCTATGGAAGCACCATAGAGAGGACGAAGCCACATGGAAGCTAAAATCGAACATGGAAACGTCTCATCTTGAATTGTTTGTATGATTAGTCAAATTTTAAGGAAAATTGTTCTATAAGAGGGGAAGAATTGTATAACTCAGTTTTCACATGTATTTACATATTTGAAATGCAATTATTTGAAAAAAAGGACATATTAGAAATATGTTATGCTTTGTTTTAAAAGTATGACTTCCTTTTGCAAATTCCCCTTTGTGGTGTGAAAAGGAAAGTTGGAGAACAACTTTCAATCCTACAATCCATGAATGGTGTTACAACGAATGTATAATTCCTTTGCCACTGATATCCCGAATGAACTCAAGGCATGGAACAGTCATCCTTTCAACATTCATTCACTTTCTTGATCTCAGAATAGATTGGAGGAGATATGTATGACATCAATATCACATATTGATTCACACATGTGTGTACACACCTATCTCAATCCTACTCATCAAGTGGCCATGGATATCAAACTCCCTCAGGAGGGACAAATCCCATATCTATCACTCACCCCTCAAAAGCCCCATGTGTTAAAGCCACCCAATCATCACCTTTATAGCAATCCATGTTTCAGGACTGTGTTTGATGATGTCAAAGTGTACCCAACGACATGTGTTGAGTGTAGTGATTTCAGGTCAAAGAATCACATTCACCACCATCACTGTGAGAACTGACTGTGACTACCATGTCATGGTTCCATGTGTCAAACTCACGGTGGGTCTGTCTGGTACACTTGTTCTCTAACACGTACCTATGTGTTTGGTTTGATATCTCCATATCATGACTAATGAGATTTTGTCATCAACCAACACCACAATCTAGTCTTGTGTGTCATTGTTTTCTATCTACCTTCCACAATGACATCCAACTATGAATATAATGAATGTACAAACTCTTAGCATTTGTATGATCTCATCGTTCAGGTCCTGAACCTGAAAGCATACGTCATTGAGTACTATCATTCTCTAGACATTCAATCTCTTCTATCATTATCTCATATGACTGAACTAGAAAGAATTGGAAGCTTGCCTTTGATGTTTATCAAATAAATCTTAATGTATCCCACCAATTATCCCATGATTGTCTCTCAGGGCATACATACCAACAAGCCCAAGACCATCAAAGTTGATATAACAACACCTATAGGAGGTGTCTTGGTCGAGACAACAACCAAAACACACCCAAGGTTGCGGTGTGTCCTCTGCTGCGATGCTTCTAGCCACCAGTAGATGATTGTCAAAATTCCAAGGTCCTTCGTTAATGACTTTCTCTTTATCCCGCCAATGCAGAAATTGTATCACGAACAGATTATTTGAGATCTACCAGAACGTAGCCTCCTTCCTTAATGGCCATGCGTTAATCAAAGTCCTCCTCATCGTCGGGAAATTGTAGGGCCTCTCTGTGGCCAGCTGTCCTACCAAAGCCAGGTTATTGATAACTAATTATTGAATATTCAGAAAAATATGGAAAAATATTCGTTAGATTAAAAAAAATAAGACATACCTAAAGGTATAAGTTTTGATGGCTAAATCTAATGTTTAATAACATATGTTTTAATGGATCTAATTAATGATGAATTAACCTATAAAAATCATAACTAAATATATGCAAGTCAGAAAAATATAACAAAATATGTTTTGAACTCAAGAAGATATAACCAAAAATATGACATGGTTTTTATAGTATAATTCATAAATAATAAAAAGGTGATTTTTAGGGTTTTTGAATAATTAATGGAAACATAACCCTAATTCCAGATATATGCATCATAGGTTCTTTGAAGGCCTAGGCTTGGACCTAGACTTGTCTTTGGACATATTTGACTCTGATGTTGAGGTATGTTGTATCTCCTATTCATCTATGTTGAGCAATTCACCTATCTTATCTTTCTTTTGACTTTAGCCTACACATATGTCTATTCTCTTGATATCATGGTTCATGTGACCTATCTTTCTTGTTATGAACTTGGATATTCTCTTGGTATCTATCTTGAGCATTGTTGCACGTTGGACTTGTTGATGACATGTATCCACTGTGATGTGGTGTTTTTTTTATAACGGGGCCGATCCTATTCATTACTCAATATAATCAGAAATTACATAGTTTAAGAGGGACTGAGGGATATCCCCAGCCTCATCAGTGTACATGAAGTTTCCAGCTTTCGCAAGCTTGGCTACTTCATGTGCCACCGTATTACAGGATCGGAAAACATGCATAAAGGAAATATAAATAAAATCAGTAGCAAGGGCTCTAATGTCCTCGACAATCAGACCAAGGTGGTCCCTCCTCTCCGTCGGTGTAGTCAGTGCCATAGTGACCGTGATCAAATCGGACTCGACCTCCACCATCGTCCACCCTTACTGACGTGCAAGTTGGATGCCTTCCAAAATAGCTACCGCCTCACACAAGACCACACTCCACACTCCCCACAGCTGATGTCCTCAAAAAGCTACTGTCCGCCCCATGTGGTCTCGTCCCACAGCGCCCACGCCCGTCCTCGTGCCAGTCTTTGTCGCTGCGTCAGTGTTAATTTTCACTATCCCCATCCCCGGCCTCTTCCATCGCTTAACAGCAATGATACTCTGCGACTGCTACTGTCCCTGTGGCAGTGCCCGTGCACTCCATGCATCAAGGATGTATGACTGTGATGTGGTGTTTAATTGTACATATGTGATATCTTGCTTCCACTTTGAAGTGGATGTTTATATGTTTATGTTGTCCATTGTGTGATGGCAACAATGTATAATTCTGACTATACTTTCTACTTGCCTCTACATTAAACATGCTATGTGATTCAGTAGCACTAGAGTAGGGTAATTGCATTAGTTTTGTTTATAGTAGATGTGATATTTCCTGTTCTTTTTGGGATGACAAAGAACCTCATACCCAGGGCAAGATGTGTGATTCTTGGCCCATATTTTTATATATATTTGGGAGATTGACAATATTCCTTTCTCTATTAGGTTTCAACTTTATGAGAGCTGGTCGCCAATTGTGTTTATATTGTTCTAGGGTTATGTTTATCTCACATGCATGCATGATATTGATTGCGGGGTATGTGCCCTACTGGTGCTTGTTTCCCACCATGGTAGTGGATGTTTATATGGCACAATCCTTTTTATGTTGTTTTTATGTCAAGTATCCCTTCTGTTGTGATCTTTTCTCTTGATACCCTCTTGTGTGGTACTTTTCTTTTCTATGGGAAGCCTTACATTATTTGTTGTCATTTATTTCATTATGTTTCTCAATTTCCTATTTAGTATGCACATACCGACCTTTGTTGATGTTTCCTATTGTTTCTCTTTTCCTGGGGTATGCTTCCAACCCTAGGTGAAGGACTTAGAGGACAAGGAATGTTGACCTGGACATAGATTGTGAAAGTGAAGCTTGGAGACAATCTTGAGGTGGTTTAGATTTCCTCTACATGGACTCTTATGATGTAAGTTGTAACCCTTTGTTTTATAATTGAATATAGTCATATTTTTATTCCGCTGCTATACTTTGGTCTTTTGTTACCATAATATAAATATTTGAAAATTTTGCACCCACTCCATTATACCTTCTGAGTGTGTTTGGATAGGAAGTTCTATTGTTCAAATTTTTAGTAAGGAGGTGTTTTCACTTCTTTACAGGATGTCATTAAGAAAATTCCCTCCTATGCAACATTCTTGAAAGATATGTGTACCTTTAAGAGGAGGACAACCGAAAGAATTCCAAGGCAAGTCAAGAACACTAAATAAGTGTTCTTCAACACATTGCACCAAAGGAGAAAAAAAATCTTGGTGCCCCTATTATTCTTTGATAAATTAGAACACAATGCATAGACCAAACCATTTTGGACTTTGGTTATAGTGTGAATCTAATGTCGTATTTTGTGTATGTTGAATTGAAGATAGGACAACTGGAGTTGACTAATTGCACCTTGCAATTGGCTAATTGTTCTATGAAAATGGCTCAAGGGAAAATTGATGATGTGTTGGTGAGACTTGATGATGACACCTCTACATTATTTTTTTGCTGATTTTATTGTGCTTGACATGGGAAAGAACGTGAGAAAGGTACCTATTAACTTTGAAGACCCTTCTTAGCTACTAATGATGTAGTGATACATGTGAGAATTGACACCAAGTTTGTGAACATCCATGCACAAGTGGTGCACTTCCCACCAAGGCTACACACTAACCAACTAGAGGTGGCTAGATGAAACCCTAAGGGAGGACACACTTGTGGATATTTCAAAATTTATATTAACCCTAACCAACTCAATCACAATACCAAATAGGTCACCCGCAAGTGCACGGGGTACTATTGTAGCATAGGTGAAGGGAAAGTGTAGGGGTCGATCCTCAGGGATAGAGGGGGTACTAGAGTTAGGCTAGCGTTGGCTACGTTCCTATTGTGGAGACTAGGGTTAAAGGGTTTAAAAAGGGATTTGTTTGGTTGTTAAACTAGGTGAACAAGCAAGTAAAGACAATTATGAAAACTAAGTTATCACAATTATAAGTTATCATAAGCAAACAAGTCTAAGGAACTAGATTAATCAACTAGCCAAACAAGAGCAAAGGTTAGCTACACTACGCTAGTAGAGCAATTAGCAACTAAGAACTAAGTTAACCACTAGAGAGAGCAAGAACCTAAGTTAACACTAAGGAGCAAGACTAAGCAATTAACTAGATTGAGCAAAAGCAACTAAACTAGACTAGTATGAACAATCTAAGAAAGCAAAGTGGGTTTTAAGTAAGGAGATTAGGTAGGTGGGCCCTTTGGGGATGTGGTTTGATATTAGTTGGGGGATCTAAACATAGCAAGCAATTATCACAATTCTATCTAGATTACCAAACCAAACAACAAGGTAAGTGCTAGTAGAATGTACCCTATACTACTACTTGGGGAAATAGGGTTAGGTGTAATTCTAGTAGGACTTTTCAAGTCTAGGTCTCTAGAGTATTTGGTATTAGTCAATTGAAAGACAAGGGTAGAAATGGGAGTGGAGATGAGGGTTTTTCACCTCATGCCACTAGCCATCTAGCCTTTAGAAAGCTCTAGATAATTGCACTAATCACACTTACACTAGCCACTTAGATCTCACACTCACTTGTAGGAGGAGGGATGTGTATCTAGGAACAAAGGGGGCTAGCTAGGGATCCACCAATTGGACCTAGGATCCATTCCTAAGATTGGTCACATACACTCCGATTCCTCCTAGAAGCTAAGTGTCATGAACATCTTAAAGCAAGCAATCCATGTTATAAGCACAAACCACATGCAATAAAATGGGAAATGAGATAGAAGCAAGAAGAAATCATCATAGATAGAAATCATGTTCATTACAAGTTATTTTCCCCCAACATGGTATCAAAGTCAAATTTTGACCCCAACAAAAGTCTCCGAATTTTACGAAAAATCGGTGATTTTTCACGATGTTATAGGCTCCCGAATATTCATCACGATTAATACGCCAATCTCCGATTTTTCATGACTTTTCATGATTAATCCCGCTTTTTTGCGATTTATACAATTTTTTATGATTCTTCATGACTTTTCACGATTTTTCACGATTTTTCTCTTTTAAGTCGCTTGCTCTTTTTTTACCAAACCATGTACACAAAATTCCTAATACACACTAAACCTCAAAGCCCCCACTCCTCTGGACAGTTCATGTTATTTCTCAACTATTTTTTACTTCTTTTCCTACATTTTTACTCACTAAGATTGTATGTCTTGTGGCCGTAACACTTACATGCATCATATATGTATGTACATACTTACATTTATCTATATATATACACATGCATACATGCATATATATGCATACATATATATATGTATATACTTATATTGCCGACTTATTCTCGATTATTTCCGAATAGCTGACCGAACTTTGATCGAAATTTATCGATCTTTTCATGACTTTTCTCGATTTTTTCCGAATTCCAATTTTTTCCAGCCAGCCAAAAAGTTACCGAATCCCGAACTTGTTACTATGCCAGTAGGGGCTTAGCTAGACATGATTAAGAAAATAGCAAAAGAAAGGGGAAGAAGGGGGTATAACTCCATGAAGCTTGAAGTAGAAGCCTCCTTCTTCACCTCTTAGCAGCTTGGGGACATCCTTCCTCCTCCAATGGTGCAGATGGGCATGAGAATATAGGGGATTATGGAGGAAAACCTAGAAAACTAGGTTTCCAAGGTGGAAATGAGGTGGAAATGGTGGATGGAGAGAAAAATTCAAGGTGGAGTGCAATGAATGCTCAAGGGGTGAGTAGGGTGGAGTAGCAACATCTAGGGGGTCTAACCTTCATGCCCCAACCACCACCTATGTATATATAGGTGGTGGGGAAGCACTAGGGTAAGTGGGGGTACAATAGGAAAAATAGTGTAAAAATAGGTTGGGTCGGTTGGTCACCACGACCATGTTGATGGGCCACAACCGTGGTGAGGGTGGTATGGGATGGTCATGGGGAGTGGACATGAGCATGGCGTGGAAAGGGTGGTGAACATGCTAAGTATAGGAGGTGGAAACGGCCATGGAAGAGTTCCACGGTCATGTTGGGTGAGTAGCACCACGGCCGTGGTGAGTAACATGATCGTTTTGGAGGAGGAGACCTTGATCGTGGGGTAGCAGCACAGGCGAGTTGATCTTCAAAGGCCACGATTTTGAGCATTCAAGTGCAAAATTGGTCACCTCCCTGTTGATTCTGGGGGTCCTTGCACGAAATTTCCACGACCATTGTGGGAGGGCCACAACCGTCTTCTCCTCTGTTGGCCACGACCGTGTTGATGGCCATGGCCATGGTATCTTCAATGGGCCACGACCGTGGTGAGTTGGGTGCAGGTCCTTGTTGATTCTGTCGATTCTTCACCATAAAAGGCACGACCGTGGGGGTATGACCATGGCTGTTTTGGGGTCTACAGTAGGCAATTGAATTTCATCTTTCATCATCCATAGATTTCTTTGCTTGATGACGATTCTTGTCCATTGGGGGTAGGTTGAGGGAGCTTTGGGGCCTTCTTTGGACCCCTCCATGAGTGGAGGAACCCTAAAACTCCTTCCTTCTCTCTCATCCATCCAAAGCATGGTCCAAGTACCTAGAAACAGTGTAAAGAATGTCCATAAGTGCATTTCATAGTAAAACACATATTGGGGGAATTCACTTGCAATCTAACTTGTTTATATGTGATTAAATTACAAAATGGCACAAGATGGTGCCCCAAAATAGGGCTACATCACCACCCCAAACTTAAAATATACTTATCCTCAAGTATGCTCCAACTCAATCTCTCTTTTCAATTTTCCTTCAATCAACAATAATGACAAATGAATAGCAACAAAAAATTATTGACTACATGGTCTTGGAAGTGACTAAGTGCAGGTGTTCCACCTCTCTCCTCTCCTCTTTCACATACCAATCATGAAATGAGCACTGAGCATACAAACTTCAAATATAAAGCATAGAATACACAAGTTGTCCATATGTCCTTCATATCATTCCAGGTAAACCATTTCATGTTGGTGTTAATCAAAGATGACTAGGAGTATCGTTTTGCTTTCATGCATTAAATCTTATGCCTCAAACCACACTAAATGACCCATGTGGCTGTGGAAAAGGGTAACGTGAGCTAGATTTGATGTTTTCTAGCTCAATGGGTATGCAAGTAGAAGAAAGGGTTGCAGAAAGGTTTTTGGAGTGCTATTACATAGAGCACTCATCTTTTCTTTATTTGAATGCTCTTAAATAGGAGCATCCTTTTATTTTCTTTTTGATTTATTTTTCTTTTCTTTTCTTTGCCCTTTGTGCATAGGGCATATGGTTGATAGAGTGAAGTGGGGATATAAATATATGGCCGCCCCAAACTTTTAGAGATGGCCAAGGTTGATTATGTGCACTAGGGCATCCTTTCATGAGGCGGAGAGGTATGAAGATGGTGAAACAATAGTCGGATCAAAGAGGGCTCATTAGTGTAATCTTCAACATAAGATTCCTTGCATGAAAGCTAATCCCACACTTCAACAAATGATATCACACCACATGATAGAACAACATGACATTCACATTTCTATTAAGTGATTCCATAGGCTTTAAGCGTTTGTAGCTTGCTCAATTCACAAAACAAATGAAACTTTCACAATCTTGAGAGAAGTGATGCACATGTAAAAATTCAACAAACAACACCACATAGCAATAAACTCTAAGAAACAACATGCGTTTGTCAAAGGACTAAAAATTTCATTTCAAATAGTGGAGATTAAGCCAAAACATGCTTTTTGGGCAAGAACAATAAGGTTTGGGCAAAATTGGCCAAAATGGTGCCAATTTACCTTCAATCACATCTTAAACCTACATTATTGAACTTAAAGCTAGACAAATCCTAGCTAAAACATGCAAAAACTACCAAAAACCTACATGAAATGCAATGCATGGAAAAATGAGCAAAATGAGCAAAAAATTTGAAAAATTATGCAAAAATGCACAAAATTAAACTACATGTATGCATGAATGCTAGCAAACACACAAGGTCAAGATAGACGAGTATGAAAGCTAGTCAAACTATTTGATCATCTTGCAAAAATTTAGCACAAGGTACATAGATAAAAATGCGGTGAAAGAAGGGCTTACTGCCCTACCAGCCCAAAGTTTTAAATCATGTTGTCCTCGACATGAAATAGAAGTTTATAATAGCAGGGTAAAGGGCATGGAGTTGTGGAAGACAACCACCAAGAGATGGAGTGATCAATGTAGCACTAGGTGATCATGGCAGGACTACCACAGACATGTTGGGCAACATGGCCATTCTGTCTTGCCGATCACATGGCCGTGTTGTGTCACACAACCATTCTGGACTCCTTCCTGTAGCTTTTCTACTATTTTTCAATGTTCTCTAAACTTTGATCTTCGCCTTGGCTAGACCATTTGTGCATCACCTTTTCTTCGTTGTACATGTACTAACATGATTCACAAATAGAAAAACTATCAAGTATGGTGTGTGTGTGTGTGTTTCTTGGGAAAAAAAGTATGACAAAAGAACAAGGTTCGAGAATCTCAAACCACGTGGGTTGCCTCCCACAAGCGCTAAATTTAGAGTCTTCAGTAAGGCTTGTTGTTCTTCCATTAATCAACCATTGTCTAAAAGCAAAATGTTTCCATCCACATCATATGCAATTCTCTCAAATGCCTTCCTTGATTTATCTTCTTCCCAAGGGTCATGCAAGCTTCTCAAGTGTCTTTCTTCATTTTTCTCTCCTCTAGGGTCATCATCATAAGTCTCAAAGTAAGAATCCTCATCAACAAAACTTTTTAGTTCATTTAAGATGACCTCCTTAGGCATCTTCCCTATCATCTTATTCTTGAAGGTGAAAACACCCTTATGGAACCTTACATAAGTTGGGCTTTGCTTGATGATGGCAAGCAATGAGGTATTTGCCTTAGTCAACCTTAAGACCTTCAAAATTTTCATGCCATAGTTTTGCCTTCCCTTGAGAAATGGGACTTCATAGGCATCACATAGAGGGGTTTCCATCATGTTGGACACTTGCAAACCTAAAAATATCACATTGGGATGTCTTGGATCAGCAATGGGGGAATTTGGTGGTGCCATCTCAAAGGAAGGTGTGACACAAGATATTATCTTCCCAAAATCTGGCAGTACTACAGAATTTTTAGTGCACTTATCACTCTCACAAGGGCTTTGCAGCAGGGGTTCTCCATCATGATCTTTGTCTAATTGCTTCCCTCCCTTTTTGAGCTCCTCAACAACCTTGTCACACCTCAACACCGAAACCTTCTTCACTTGCTCATAGGGAGGAGGGGGATCATGTGATTGTTGTGATGGTGGTGATGGTTTTTGGTGTATTGGATTAGGATTTTGATGGATGTAGGTTGGTTTTTGTGGAGGTGGTTGGCATGGGGTGTTTTTTGTAGTTGATATTGTCGTGGTGGTTGTGACGTGTGTTGGAAGTTGAATGGTGGTTGTGGTGGTGGAGGAGCATAGGGGTTAGGTGGGCCTTGGTATTTTTGTAGAGTGGGTTCTTGGATATGTGGTGGGACATAAGCACCTTGAGGAGCACCACTGGTTCCACTAGCATTGTTGGGGTTGGACATGGGTTGGGAAAAGGGTCTTCCCTCCTCATAAAGGGTGAGTGAGAGGGAAATCTCATCCAACCTTTTCTCAAGCCACTCAATGGTTTGTCCATGAAAGGACACCTGTCTCATCACTTCATGAAGGCTTTTTAACCTTGCTAGAACTTCTGCTTCAGACATGGAGCTGTCTCCTTCCTCTTGGTCTCCTTGTTGCTCCCATGGAAGGTTTGGATGATTTCTCCATTCTGAAGTGTAAGAGCTTGACATGGAGCCTTGGTTGTTTCGAATGCCACATGATTGTAGAACTTGCACATCTTCACAAAGAGCCTCCATGGAGTTGGAGAGTGATTAGAAGAACCTCCCACATGAATCTTCATGAGATCTACCATGTCTTCCAACATCTTCATCATGTAGGGCGGTTGAGGGATAGAAGGGGCTTACGCATCTCGGTCTACCATATTGACTCCAAAGGGTTTCTTGTCACATGCATAAGGAACAACCAAACAAAAGAATACAAGTTAGCAAACAAAGATGCAAAAGAAACACAAAGAATAAAGAATAGCAATGATAAGAGAAAAAGGAAAGGCTAAGCTACACTAACTATCTAGGCCGAGCGCCTCTAGTCCCCGACAACAGCGCCAGAAAGCTTGGTGTGCTTCCCACCAAGGATACACACTAACCAACTAGAGGTGGCTAGATGCAGCCCTAAGGGAGGACACACATGTGGATCTTTCAAAATTTATATTAAACCTAACCAAGTCGATCACAATACCAAATAGGTCACCCGCAAGCGCATGGGGTACTATTGTAGCATAGGTGAAGGGCAAGTGTAGGGGTCGATCCTCAGGGACAAAGGGGGCACTAGAGCTAGGCTAGCATTGGCTATGTTCCTATTGCAGAGACTAGGGTCGAAGGGTTTAAAAAGGGATTTTTTTGGTTGTTAAACTAGGTGAACAAGCAAGTAAAGACAATTATGAAAATTAAGTTATCACAATCCTAAATTATCCTAAGCAAGCAAGTATGAGGACCTAGATTAAGAAACTAGCCAAACAAGAGAAAATGTTAGCTACACTACACTAGTAGAGTAATTAGCAACTAAGAACTAAGTTAACCACTGGAGAGAGCAAGAACCTAATTTAACACTACAGAGCAAGACTAAGTAATTAACTAGATTGAACAAAAGCAACTAAACTAGACTAGCATGAACAATCAAAGAAAGCAAAGTGGGTTTTAAGCAATGAGATTAGGTAGGTGGGCCCTTTGGGGATATGGTTTGATATTAGTTGGGGGATCTCAACATAGCAAGCAATTATCACAATTCTATCTAGATTACCAAACCAAACAACAAGGCAAGTGATAGTAGAATATACCCTATACTACTAGTTGGGGAACTAGGGTCAGGTGTAATTCTAGTAGGACTTGTCAAGTCTAGGTCTCTAGAGTAAGTGTTATTAGTCAATTGAGAGCCAAGGGTAGAAATGGGAGTGGAGATGAGGGTTTTTCACCTCATGCCACTAGCCATCTAGCATTTAGAAAGTTATAGACAATTGTACTAATCACACTTACACTAGCCACTTAGATCTCACACTCGCTTGTAGGAGGAGGGATGTGTATGCAGGAACAAAGGGGGCTAGCTAGGGATCCACCAATTGGACCTAGGAGCCATTCCTAAGATTGGCCACATACACTACAATTCCTCCAAGAAGCTAAGTGTCATGAACATCTTAAAGTAAGCAATCCATGTTATAAGCACAAACCACATTCAATAAAATGGGAAATGAGATAGAAGCAAGAAGCAATCAACATAGATATAAATCATTTTCATTACAAGTTATTTTTCCCCAACATGGTATCAAAGTCACATTTTGACCCCAAACAGCCCACCGCTAGGGGCTTAGCTAGACATGATCAAGAAAATAGCAAAAGAAAGGGGAAGAAGGGGGCAAAACTCCATGAAGCTTGAAGTAGAAGCCTCCTTCTTCACCTCCTAGAAGCTTGGGGACATCCTTCCTCCTCCAATGGTGCAGATGGGCATGAGAATATAGGGGATTATGGAGGCAAACCTAGAAAACTAGGTTTCTAAGGTGGAAATGAGGTTGAAATGGTGGATGGAGAGTATAAATTCAAGGTGAAGTGTAATAAATGCTCAAGGGATGAGTAGGGAGGAGTAACAGAAGCTAGGGGGTCAAACCTTTGTGCCCCAGCCGCCACCTATGTATATATAGGTGGTGGGAAGCACTAGGGTAAGATGGGGTAGAATAGGAAAAATAGTGTAAAAAATAGGCAGGGTCGGTTGGTCACCACGACTGTGTTGATGGGCCACGGCCATGGTGGGAGTGGTATGGGATGGTCGTGGGGAGTGGACACGAGCATGGTGTGGAAAGGGTGGTGAATAATGCTAAGTATAGGAGGTGGCCACAGCCGTGGCGGAGTGCCACTGTCGTGTTGGGTGAGTAGCACCATGGCCGTGGTGAGTAACACAACCATTTTGGAGGAGGAGACCTTCATCGTGGGGCAGAAGCACGGGCGAGTCAATCTTCAAAGGACACGGCCGTGGTGGATGGGCACGATCGTGGGCATTCAAGTGCAAAATTGGTCAACTCCCTATTGATTCTAGGGGTCCTTGTGCAAAATTCCCACGACCGTTGTGGGGGGCCACGACTGTCATCTCCTCTACTGGCCACAACCGTGTTGATGGGCACGACTGTGGTATCTTCAATGGGCCACAGTCATGCTGATGACCACGACCGTGGTGAGTTGGGTGCAGATCCCTGTTGATTATGTCAATTCTTCACCATAAAAGGAATGACCGTGGGGGTATGCCCACGACCGTTTTAGGGTCTACAGTAGGCAATTGAATTTCATCTTTCATCATCCATGGATTTCTTTGCTTAATGATGATTCTTGGCCATTGAGGGTAGGTTGAGGGAGCTTTGGGGCCTTCTTTGGACCCCTCCATGAGTGGAGGAACCCTAGAACTCCTTCCTTCTCACTCATCCATCCAAAGCATGGTCCAAGTACCTAGAAATAGTGCAAAGAGCGTCCATAAGTGCATTTGATAGTAAAACACATATTGGGGGGATTAACTTGCTATCTAACTTGTTTAGATGTGATTAAAGTACAAAATGGTACAAGATGGAGCCCCAAAATAGGGCTACACTAACATGAAAATCTACTTGAACATCTTGCAAGCTTCCACCAAAGTCGAGGTGATAGGTACTATAGAAAAATATTGTTATCTCATTAATTTCCTTGAGGATATTATTGAGGAATGCCTAGCATGTGGATTGAAGCTGCCACAAATGATAGAGGGCTAGAGCCCATTTTATCTACCTGATGATGATATCATTGAAAGGAATGAGCTTGCATTGGTTTTCACAAGTGATTACCTTCCTTCTATTTCTAAAAATCTTTGATAAAATCTATTGAAGAACCTCCTATCCTTGAGCTTGTATCCCTTCTTGGAGTTTTGAAATATGCACTTCTTGGTTAAAATGGCATCCTCCCAGTGATCATCACTTCTATTCTCTCCCAAACTAGGAAGATTCTCCTATATCTATGTTTAAAAGGAACATTCAAGCCATAGAGTTGCTGATTTGTGGGGTGTTGATCCCTCCATTTGTGTCCATAGGATCTTTCTTGAGGACGATACAAGGACAACCCACCAAATGCAAAGGAAGATGAATCCAAAGTTGAATGAAGTTGTAGATTAAGATATTGTGAAGTTACTTGATGTTGGGATCATCTAATTCAATTTCAAATAGTCCTTGGGCGAGCCTCTTCCAAGTTGTACCCAAAAAGGTTGGAATCACTGTGGCCCAAAATGAAGATGGAGGAATGATGATAGTGAGAGAAAAAACCAAGTGGATGATGTGTGTGGACTATAGAAAGTTGAATGAGAAGATGAAGATAGATGACTTCCCTCTACCATTCTTTGATGAAAGTTTGGAGAGACTTACAAGATATAGTTTCTATTATTGCCTTGATGGCTACTCAGGATATTTCCATGTGGCAGTGCACCTTGTAGATCAAGAAAAGATGACATTCACACACCCCAGTGGCACTTTTGCCTTTAGAAGAATGTCTTTTGGGCTATGAAATTCCCCCTCCACTTTTCAAAGATGTGTAACAGTGTGACAAAGTGAATTTAGCATTAATATGAACCAATTCGAATTTCACCCTCCTTATGCTCACTCGTGGTCCCGATTTATTTTTCTTACCTACATATTCAATTTTGAGACTCATATCCAAAATATGGCGATCAATGTGAATTTTATACACTTTGAAACCCCACATATTTGATTAATTCATCACTTTGTCCAAAGAAGTAAATTGGTCAATCAAACTTCATATTTTGATTCTCAAACTTTTTCTAATTATTTTCCACATTTTTTGAAGCTTTGGTCCAAATTTGAGGTCATTTGGACATTCCTACGATTTTCTATGATTTTTGGAAGTTCTATGCACAAAATCCCTTTTTATTTTCCTTTTCTGACCATTTCTAGGTCAAAAATCCATGTTCTAAGGCAAGTGATGGACCTCAGCCCTTGGATAAGCTAGCTACAGATCGTGGCCCTGATCTAGTAGTTAGGAGGTCATCCCCTACCTCCTACAAATAGCGGAGTGGGGGAAGCTGAACGATCAAAGTGTAATTGGCTCGTTTGGACTCTGTTTTGAAAATCAAATCAAACGTGAATGATCATCCCGCCAATTTGAAATTACCTGGCCCTCTTTCCCCCTCAAATTGGATCATTTTGAGAAGAAGATCGAAGCTATCCCTTGGCCGCTGCCATGAATTTGCAGCTACTTTAAACCCTAGATCTACCCTCTATAAAATGGGCCTCCTAAGATCATCACCACTCCACATTGCTAGGGTGATCACTCCTGCTCTATTTCCTGGCCTCAAATGCCCCCGAATACCTCTTTCTGAACTCCTACTGCTTCAAGTAGTGCTTCCGCCAAGCCCGGTTTGACATCCTTCCTCCTCACCCCACCTCCTCTTCCTTTGGCTCCCATTAGGTTCGCGGGGCCGAGGCGAGCTCCACTGGCCTTCTCACACTCCCTTTTTCCCTCTCATACTCCCAGACCTCCTCCACTCCGATGAGCCCTATCACCCTGCCTTCGTGGATCATGCGAGGCTTATGCGGATAAGGGGACAAACCCCGTGAACCGCCAGTCAAAGCAACTTTTACCCGGTCCAAAGGTCCAATGAAATCAACGATCAGACCCGATTGAACCCAGAAATCAAGCCTTGAACCAGATCCTAAACCAAGCGAGCCACCCTGCCTACATGGCTCCATCTTGGCCATTACTGGTGCATCCGATGGCCATCCTTTTTCCAATATAAGGTATTTTAACTTCCTCTCTACTCAAACATCAAATAAATGGATGAATCTTGCAAAAATCATATCTCTTGATTCCTGGATCCAAATAATTCGAATAAATAGTCAATTTTGATCAGAAAAATCCACTAAATTGTTTAAAAATACAGGTGATGCCTGATTCTAAACAATTATCACTGATATATCTAAATATTGATCTATTTATTATGTAATTGGTCTAAATGATTCTATTTGTGGTTAATCTTGACTAAACATTGAAAACCCTAATTCTTGATTCTAATGTTCATATTGAGACTCTAAATCATAATTGACCCATTAATGATATATATTTATAATTGTAGACTTGATTTAATCTTGAATATGATGATGGCATCTTAATAATATGATTGATCTAAATCTTGTGGCATATCTTGATCTATTGACCTAAAATTTGATCTCTAATTTACTCATTATACTAATTAGAACTTGATCTAATCTTGAACACCAATGATGTTAGAACATGATGATGATCTAAAGAATTGATTTTGACTTGCATATTGACCATGATAATTAGGGTTAACACATGTACCTAGAAAACCTAGGTAGGTCATTCACACTCAAAATTATGCTGGACACCTGAATAATGGTGGACATATTGACATATTGGTTGATTATAAGTGAATGACCCAACCCTAAGGTTGACATAGGAAAAGTGTAACCCTAATATCGAACATTGAAACATGATTTCCAAATATCATGATCTTGACCCTCGATCTAATCTTGATGATTTAACATCTGACTCGAAGGGTTGACCTACTAATTCAGATATTGATTATACTCGAATTCTTTGGTGAAAGGTACGCTATTATACCTCCTCTTTGGTTGTATTGAAGATAATTTTATGTATCTCTTGATTGTATGCTTGGATATATACTTGTTTGAGCTATTGTTCCCTACTGATTAGGATTCTGTATTTCCTATATTATATTTTGAGACAAACTGGAAAACATAAATGATATACCCATTATGACTGCTCGTATATTGAGGATGATGATGATACTGATAATGTTGATATTGAGTGCAACAACCCCCTCATTTGGAGGTGGGACTTATACATTGGCCTCCTATTTCCTATGGTGAGAAGGTGCCTAGTAACCTTCCCCATCGCATTGGGGTAATTGAGCCAAACAAAATATATAAGCATGCTTATTGATTACAACATAATGGGAACTCATAATAAAATTGAATTACTAAATAATTTTTTTTCCAAATCATATTGGTTTTGGAAATCATTTCTTATACTTTTGAATATAAGTCCTACCAAGTATACTCTTTCACTATAAAATGTTTTACTTGATTTTGATAGTGTTGGTATGTATGCCCTGAGAGCTAATCATGGGATGATTAGTGGGATACATTAAGATTGATTTGATAAGCATCAAAGGCAAGCTTCCAATTCTTTTTGGTTTAGTCATATGAGATAATGATACAACAAATTGAATATATAGAGAGTGACAATACTCAATGACATATGCTTTCAGGCTAAGGACCTGAACAATGAGATCATACAGATGCTAAGA
Source organism: Alisma plantago-aquatica (assembly GCA_963693085.1). Classification (NCBI taxonomy): domain Eukaryota; kingdom Viridiplantae; phylum Streptophyta; class Magnoliopsida; order Alismatales; family Alismataceae; genus Alisma; species Alisma plantago-aquatica. The sequence continues at coordinate 1,777,723,434 of OY856409.1, forward strand.
GTTTGTACATTCTTATTATGTCCCTAGTCGGATGTCATTGTGGAAGGTAGATTGACAGCAATGACACACAAGACTAGATTGTGGTGTTGGTTGATGACATAATCTCATTAGTCATGATATGGAGATATCAAACCAAACACATAGGTACTTGTTAGAGAACAAGTGTACCGGACAGACCCACCATGAGTTTGACACATGGAACCATGACATGATAGTCACAGTCAGTTCTCACAGTGATGGTGGTGAGTGTGATTCTTTGACCTGAAATCACTACACTCAACACATGTCGTTGGGTATACTTTGACATCATAAAATGCAGTCCTGAAACATGGGTTGTTATAAAGGTGATGATTGGGTGGCTTTGACACATGGGGCTTTTGAGGGGTGAGTGATAGATATGGGATTTGTCCCTACTGAGGGAGTTTGATATCCATGGGCACTTGATGAGTAGGATTGAGATAGGTGTGCGCACACATGTGTGAGTCAATATGTGATATTGATGTCATACATATATCCTCCAATCTACTCTGAGATCAAGAAAGTTAATGAACGTTGACAGGATGACTGTTCCATGCCTTGAGTTCATTCGGGATATCAGTGATAAAGGAATTATACATTCGCTATAACACCATTCACAGATTGTAGGATTGAAAGTTGTTCTCCAACTTTCCTTTTCACTTGGGTAGCACTGATGTGTGACTAGGCACCGCTCTTTGCTTGTGAAGTCATAAGTGTTATGGACTTTCACTGCCAACGTGAAATGGGCCTGCAGGGTCACACACATAGGATTTAACCTAGAAGAGGAGTTTGTCCACAAATGATATTTAGATTGATTACTAAAGGATTTTAGTAGTTCAATTAAACACTCAATCGATTGATAGCTCAATGTCATAATGTTCAAGGTGTTGGACCGATTGATTAGAGTATCAGATTGATTGAAACTACAATTGACTAATTTTGCACAGTCTGCACTCCCAACCGATCGGCTCATATGATGAACCGATCGACTCATCTTGGTGAACCGATCGGCCCATGTGATGAACCGATCGGCTCAGGATAGGTTGAGACGAATGGTTCAAGGGTTGAACCGATCGGCTCAACAGATACAAATGAGCAAGTTGGGAAAGTCAAGTTGGTGAGAAATTTCCTTTCGTTTCACTTGTCCAATTTGATTGGAACAAGGATTGGTATTTGGATCAATTCGAAACAAAAGAGGAAAAGTCAATCGGGAACTGATCAGGACCACAAACCGATCGGCTCATGCTTGAACCGATCAGCTCAGGTGCCCCAACTGATCGATTCAGTTGTGAACCGATTGGCTCAGGTCCCAAGCTGACCGTTTCATGTTTGAAATGATCGGTTCAACTGGCGTAGTTGGTTGTTTTGTGGAAAATCTTGAAACCTTCTACTCCTACTTTAATCCCGCATTGCCCAGGGTAGAGAACCCTATCCCATGACCCTCCTATATATATAGGGGTACTAAGGGTTTCTGATGTACAACTCAAAACACCAGTTTCTCTGCAAAGTTGTCATTCTCTAGTTGTGGTAACCGAGAGAGCCCGAGCAAGTGCTACCTGATAAGGGAGGCACAATAAGGGAAAGACAACTATAGAAAAGTGACAGGTGGTAGGAGAGTGTATCTGTGACTAGTACGCTGACAGGAGGGTACAACTCCTTCCGATGCCTTGTGCGACAAGGCAATTAGAGTTCCAAATGGTCCGTGTAGACTACTACAGAGGTGGGAGACTTCTGCTGCTCAGAGGACAGCTGTCAATCCCAACAGTCCCGGTGAGACCAGGAGCTGCACAGACGCCGTCCAAGACTAGAGGTGAAGACCGCGCAAGCCGCGAGGTAACGTCGCCGAGCAAGCCTCGGGACAAGGTATGTCTCTACAAACCATCCTTCCTACTGTATAGACGTTGATGTGATTCCTTTTACTGGGTTCGGGGAGAAGATTTTTTTTGTTTCCGCTTCCTTCTCTATCTCCCCTAAAACCCAACATATAGCATATAGTGCAATTGCATGATTGTGTCTCGATATTCTTGATTTTAGGCAATACAAATGGAGCACTGACTAAGATCGCTTCCGCACTCTACATACTCTGATGATAAGGGCATATTGGAAAAATTATCCATCTTGGGTTAGCTTGTTCTTTATATCTCCAGTTTTAAGTTATTATTTCTTATTGTATATGCCAGTGTGATAGATCCTGTCAGGCCACTAAGGGACAGGCGCTTTAATCCCTTTACCACTGTCTAGGAAGTGAGATTGGGATTGGGGTAAAAATAGTTTTGTGACAGTTGGTATCGGAGCTTACACACTCCTATATACTTTAAGTAAATAATTTCTCAAGTCTCTTACACCCAAGAAACCCTAAAGTCAATAATGGTGAAAATTGAGGTGTCTAGGCTCGAGGTCCTGGCATAATTTCTCCTATTCGTCTTCATAGTGGTTGAGATCCCCCGCTCCACCTAGCCTTAATTGATCCAGAACTGGACCCAAAGGTTCTCTTGATAAACCCTAAAGAGTCTTCTAGCATATCTTCTCTTCTTTAAGGACTATCCTAAGCCACCCCTATAGATGAAGATTATGTAGTCTTCTCATCTCCTCATGTTGTCCTCTCTTATGACCTTCTATCACATGATGTCTCGATTTTAGGTAGCTTATGCATGGGAAAAATGAATATCACTAGAAAATCCTAAGAGTAGTTGATATCATGATCTGACCTTAATTTGGAAACTCGATTTTGATCAATTAAGCTTGAAATCGAATACTCATGTATGACCCCTAATATCATGAACACTCAATTTAGCCAAAACTAGACTCCATGCTTTCTATGTGGAGGTAAATCTTGATTTGGTGAAATAAGGATGACTTATACCTTATACCTCATTGTTGATGAGATCTCTATTTGATTAATATCCATGTTTCACTATTAAACCTCAAATATAGTTAAGCAAACTTTTTCCCTATTTGATACACATCTTGATTATGCCATCAAATTATTAATCTCAATGACTCACAAAATCATGATGTAAAACTATGATGCCAAAAGTAGTTTTCCAATTGAATATTAATGCCTTTTGCAATATCAATTTTGATACGATGATTATGGGCCTAGATTTTGCACTATTATGATCTACTTCCTTGAATGCCAAAATTTAAATCCTTGATTTCCAAATTATATCACTACCTTGATCATGAAAGGAAAAGAATACAAATATTAACCTGACTTTGTAAAATCTTGACATTATTGACCTATTATGATCTTAAATTTGATCTTATGACCTTATGGAATATGATTTGATCATTGCTACTCTCCCTTTTTGAATAAGCTCAATGGATAGTGACTAATGTCGGTAATGTGCTAGATTAGGGTGGTAGTTGAATCATGACTCCCCTAACATAGGTCACACCCCTATTATGACTACATCTGAACTGTCACCTTGTTGATCATTTAGATCAGAAAGGTATCCCCTTTCACCTGATTTGGATTGTTTGACCTAAGCCTAATAGATTTGATAATGACCTTGATATATGACAATGTTGACTATATCTTGTGGTTGACTTCCTAGATAGACCTAGGTCTATATCATTCATCAAACTTGGATACAATGATACTAAAATCTTGATGTGTTTCTTGAATATTGCTTGAATATTGTTGCTCAAAATTGAATATAGATGAGTGATCTCCCCTAAGGTCTACATAGGAATCTAAACCCTAGATTTGAAATATTTATACATATGATCTTGATGTCTAAACTTCAACTCTCAATATAGATGTAAAAAATCTTGAAACATGATTATGATCAACCACATGGATCTTGAGATCACCTTTGATATATGACTAATGACATCAAAATCCCAAATCTTGAAATTTTGAAATGATGACTATATTGACTCTTTTGATTTATGACTTAGGGTTTAGCTCTCATTAGGACCAGGGTGGGACCTCCCATTGATTTGGAGCTCAAAAATCATGATATTGAAATTATGATGTTGTCTCGAAATTGTTGAATATGAAATCTCAAATCATGGGTGTATAACCCTACCTAGGCCAATGTAAAGGCTAGGACCCTGATATATGGGGATTGAAAGTCACCTTGTACACTTGATTCAAGATATCTATTTGCTTGACCTAAAATATGATCTCTCCAAATTTGTGGCCAATAGGATGCTTTCCATATTTGTTACTCATATGATGACTTTGGACAATATATGCATTGACCTTGATACTCAATTGATCGATGATGAAACAATGTTGATACCAAGTTGGTTATAATATGGAACATGGAATCCAAATTATGATTATTGGATTACTTGAAATTTGAGGACATGATTTTGATTATATAGTTGAGGATGTTCTAGTAATTGATGATATGATCTAAATTTAGATAGTCCTAATTTTGAGAATGTTTTTGAATTTTGGGGGCAAAATTCCCTTTTAAGGAGGGAAGGATTTGATAAAGTGAATTTAGCATTAATATGAACTAATTCAAATTTCACCTACCTTATGCCCACTCATGGTCCCAATTTATTGTTCTTAGCTACATATTCAATTTTGAGACTCAAATCCAAAATATTGTGATCAATGTGAATTTTATACATTTGAAACCCCACATATTTGATTAATTCATCACTTTGTCCAAAGAAGTAAATTGGTTGATCAAACTTCATCTTTTGATTCTCAAACTTTTTATAATTATTTTCCACATTTTTTGAAGTTTTGGTCCAAATTTGAGGTCATTTGGACGTTCCTACGATTTTCCATGAATTTTGGAAGTTCTGGGCACAAAATCCCTTTTTATTTGCCTTTTCTGACATTTTCTAGGTCAACAATCCACGGTCTAAGGCAAGGGATGGACCTCGGCCCTTGGATCAGCTAGCCATAGGTCGTGGGTCTAATCTAGTGGTTAGGAGGTCATCCCCTACCTCCCGCAATCAGCAGAGTGGGGGGAACCGAATGACCAAACTGCAATTGGCTCATTTGGACTCTGTTTTGAAAATCAAATCAAATGTGAATGCTCACCCCACCAATTCGAACTTACCTGGCCCTCTTTCCCCCTCAAATTGGATCATTTTGAGAAGCATATCGAAGCTATCCCTTGGTCGCTACCATGAATTTACAGATACTGGAAACCCTAAATCTACCCTCTATAAAATGGGCCTCCTAAGATCGTCGCCACTCCACATTGCTAGAGTGATCGCTCCAACTCTATTTCTTGGCCTCAAACACCCTGAATACCTTTCCGAACTCCTACTGCTTCAAGCAGTGCTGCTGCATCCTTCCTCTTCGCCCCTCCTCCGCTTCCTTTGGCTCCCATTAGGTTCGCGGGGCTGAGGCGATCTCCACCGGCCTTCTCGCGCTCCCTCCTACCCTCTCATGCTCCCAGACCTCCTCCACTCCAGTGAGCCCTTCCACCCTGCATTCGTGGCTCGCGTGAGGCCTCCATGGATTAGTGGACATACCCTGTGAACCACCAGTCAAAGCAACTTTGACCCGGTCCAAAGGTCCAATGAAATCAATGATCAGACCCGATTGGACCCAAAAATCAAGCCTTGAACCGGATCCTAAACCAAGTGAGCCACCCCGCCTGTGTGGCTCCATCTCAGCCATTCCAAGTGCATTTGAAGGCCATCCTTTTTCCAATATAAGGTATTTTAACTTTCTCTCTACTCAAACATCAAATAAATGGATGAATCTTGCAAAAATCATATCTCTTGATTCCTGGATCCAAATAATTCAAATAAATAGTCAATTTTGATCAGAAAAATCCACAAAAATCATTTAAAAATACAAGTGAAGCCTGATTCTAAACAATTATCATTGATATATCTAAATCTTGATCTATTTCCTATGTAATTGGTCTAAATGACTCTATCTGTGGTTAATCTTGACTAAACATTGAAAACCCTAATTCTTGACTCTAATGTTCATATTGAGACTCTAAAACATAATTGACCCATTAATGATCTAAATTTATAATTGTTGACTTGATTTAATCTTGAATATGATGATGGCATCTTAATAATATGATTGATCTAAATCTTGTGGCATATCTTGATCTATTGACCTAAAAGTTGATCTCTGATTTACTCATTATACTAATCAGAACTTGATGTAATCTTGAACACCAATGATGTTAGAACATGATGATGATCTAAAGAATTGATTTTGACTTGCATATTGACCATGATAATTATGGTTAACACATGTACCTAGAAAACCTAGGTAGGTCATTCACACTCGAAATTATGCTGGACACCTGAATAATGGTGGACATATTGACATATTGGTTGATTATAAGTGAATGACCCAACCCTAAGGTTGACTTAGGAAAAGTGTAACCCTAATATCAAACATTGAAAAATGATTTCCAAATATCATGAGCTTGACCCTTGATCCAATCTTGATGATTTAGGATCTGACTGGAAGGGTTGACCTACGGATTCAGATATTGATTATACTCAAAATCTTCGGTGAAAGGCACACTATTATACATCCTCTTTAGTTGTATTGAAGATAATATTATGTATCTCTTGATTGTATGCTTGGCTATATACTTGTTTGAGATATTGTTCCCTACTTATTAGGATTCTATATTTCCTATATTATATTTTGAGACAAACTAGAAAACATAAATGATATTCCCATTATGACTACACATATACTAATGATGATGATGATAATGATAATGTTGATATTGAGTGCAACAACCCCCTCATTTTGAGGTGGGAATTGTACATTGGCCTCATATTTCTTATGGTGAGAAGGAGCCTAGTGACCTTCCCCATCACGTTGGGGTAATAGAGCCACATAAAATATATAAGCATGCTTATTGATTACACCATAATGGAAACTCGTAATAAAATTGAATCGTTGAATAACAAACATTTTGTCGAATGATATTGGTTTTGGAAATTGTTTGTTATACTTTTGAATATAAGTCCTACCAGGTATACTCTTTCCATATAAAACATTTTACTTGATTTTGATAGCATACCATGCAATTGCATGATTGTGTCTCAATTTTCTTAATTTTAGGCAATACAAATGGAGCACTGACTAAGATCACTTCCGCACTCTACATACTCTAATGATAAGGATATATTGGAAAAATTCTCCATATAGGGTTAGTTTGTTCTTTATATCTCCAGTTCTTGAGTTATTATTTCTTATTGTATATGCAGTGTGATAGATCTTTTCGGGCCACTAAGGGACGAACGCTTCAATCCCTTAACCACTGTCTAGGAAGTGAGATTGGGATTGGGGTAAAAATGGTTCCGTGACAGTTGGTATAAGAGCTTACACACTCCCATATACTTTAAGTAAATAATTTCTCAAGTTTCTTACACCCAAGAAACCCTAAAGTCCATAATAGTGAAAATTGAGGTGTCTAGGCTAGGGGTCCTGGCATAATTTCTCCTATCCGTCTTCACAGTGGTTGAGATCCCCCGCTCTAGCTGGCTTTAATTGATCCAAAACTGGACCCAAAGGTTCTCTTGATAAACCCTAGAGAGTCTTCTAGCATCTCATCTCTTCTTTAAGGACTATCCTAAGCCACCCATGTAGATGAAGATTAGGTAGTCTTCTCATCTCCTCATGTGGTCCTCTCTTGTGACCTTCTGTCACATGATGTCTCGATTTTGGGTAGCTTATGCATGGGAAAAATGAATATCACTAGAAAATCCTGAGAGTTGATACTATGATCTGACCTTTTTTTGAAAACTCAATTTTGATCAATTAATCTTGAAATCTAATACTCATGTATGACCCCTAATATGATGAACACTCAATTTAGCTAAAACTAGACTACATGCTTTCTATGTGGAGGTAAATCTTGATTTGGTGAAATAAGGATGACTTATACCTTATACCAAATTTGTTGATGAGGTCTCTATTTTATTAATATCCATGTTGCACTATTAAACCTCAACCATAGTTATGCAAACTTTTTCCCTATTTGATAAAAAATTTGATTATGCCATCAAATTATTAATCACAATGACTCACAAAATCACAATGTAAGACTATGATGCCAAAAGTAGTTTTCCTATTGAATATTGATGCCTTTTGCAATCTCAATTTTGATATGATGATTATGGGACTAGATTTTTCACTATTATGCTCTACTTCCTTGAATGCCAAAATTGAAATCCTCGATTTCCAAATTATATCACTACCTTGATCATGAAAGGAAAAGAATGCAAATATTAACCTGACTTTGTAAAATCTTGACATTATTGACCTATTATGACCTTGAATTTGATCTTATGACCTTATGGAATATGATTTGATCATTGCTACTCTACCTATATGAATAAGCTCAATGGATACTGACTAATGTCAGTAATGCGCTAGATTAGGGTGGTAGTTGACTCATGACTCCCCTAACCTAGGTCACATCCCTACTATGACTACATCAAAATTTTCACCTTGTTGATCATTTAGATTTGAAAGGTATCCCCTTTCACCCGATTTGGATTGGTTGTCCTAAGCCTAATAGGTTAAACCCATGTTTGAAACTTGATCTTGAATATTTATTTGATAATGACCTTGATATATGACAATGATGACTATAGCTTGTGGTTGACTTCCTAGATAGACCTAGGTCTAGATCATTCATCAAACTTGGATACAATGATAATGAAATCTTGATGTGTTGCTTGAATATTGCTTGAATATTGTTGCTCAAAATTGAATATAGATGAGTGATCTCCCCTAAGGTCTACATAGGAATCTAAACCCTAGCTTTGAAATATTTATACATATGATCTTGATGTCTAAACTTCAACTCTCAATATAGATGTACAAAATCTTGAAACATGATTATGATCAACCACGTGGATCTTGAGATCACCTTTGATATATGATTAATGACTTCAAAATCCCAAATCTAGAAATTTTGAAATGATGACTATATTGACTCTTTCGATTTATGACATAGGGTTTAGCTCTCATTAGGACTAGGGTGGGACCTCCCATTAATTTGGAGCTTGAAAATCATGATATTGAAAGTATGAAGTTGTCTCAAAATTGTGGAAATATGAAATCTCAAATCATGGGTGTATAACCCTACCTAGGCCAATGTAAAGGCTAGGACCCTGATATATTGGGATTGAAAGTCAAATTGTACACTTGATTCAAGATATCTATTTACTTGACCTAAAATATGATCTCTCCAAATTTGTGGCCAATAAGATTCTTTCCATATTTGTTACTCATATGATGACTTTGGACAATATATGCATTGACCTTGATACTCAATTGCTCGATGATGAAACAATGTTGATACCAAGTTGGTTATAATATGGAACATGGAATCCCAATTATGATTATTGGATTACTTGGAATTTGAGGACATAATTTCGATTATATATTTGAGGATATTCCAATAATTGAGGATATGATCTGAATTTAGATAGTCCTAATTTCGAGGATGTTTTTGAATTTTGGGGGCAAAATTCCTTTTTAAAGTGGGAAGGATGTGACAAAGTGAATTTAGCATTAATATGAACTAATTCGAATTTCACCCTCCTTATGCTCACTCATGGTCCCAATTTATTTTTCTTAGCTACATATTCAATTTAGAGACTCAAATCCAAAATATGGCGATCAATATGAATTTTATACACTTTGAAACCCCACATATTTGATTAATTCATCACTTTGTCCAAAGAAGTAAATTGGTCAATCAAACTTCATATTTTGATTCTCAAACTTTTTCTAATTATTTTCCACATTTTTTGAAGCTTTGATCCAACTTTGAGGTCATTTGAACATTCTTATGATTTTCTATGAATTTTGGAATTTCTGTGCACAAAATCCCTTTTTATTTGCCTTTTTTAACCTTTTCCAGGTCAACAATCTACAGTCTAAGGCAAGGGATGGACCTCAGCCCATAGATCAGCTAGCTACAGATCGTGGGCATGATCTAGTGGTTAGGAGGTCATCCCCTACCTCCCACAATCAGTAGAGTGGGGGGAACCGAACAACCAAAGTGCAATTGGCTCGTTTGGACTCTATTTTGAAAATCAAATCAAATGTGAATGCTCTCCCCGCCAATCAGAACTTACCTGGCCCTCTTTCCCCCCAAATTGGCTCATTTGGAGAAGCAGGTCGAAGCTATCCCTTGGCCACTGCCATGAATTTGCAGCTACTGGAAACCCTAGATCTACCCTCTATAAAATGGGCCTCCTAAGATCGTCACCACTCCACATTGCTAGAGTGATCACTCCTGCTCTATTTCTTGGTCTCAAACACCCTCGAATACCTTTCCAAACTCTTTCTACTTCAAGCAGTGCTACTACCAAGCCCAGTTGGGCATCCTTCCTCCTCGCCCCTCCTCCTCTTCCATTGGCTCCCATCAGGTTTGCGGGGCCAAGGCGAGCTCCACCGACCTTCTTGTGCTCCCTCCTGCTCTCTCATGCTCCTAGACCTCCTCCACTCTAGCGAGCCCTTCCTCCCTACCTTCATGGATCGTGTGAGGCCTACACGGATGGGAGGACAGACCCTATGAGCCGCCAGTCAAAGCAACTTTATTCCGGTCCAAAGCTCCAATGAAATCAATGATCAGACCCGATTGAACCCAGAAATCAAGCATTGAACCGGATCCTAAACCAAGCGAGCCACCCTGCTTGCGTGGCTCCATCTTGGCCAATACTGGTGCATCCGATGGCCATCCTTTTCCCAATATAAGGTATTTTAACTTCCTCTCTACTCAAACATCAAATAAATGGATGAATCTTGCAAAAATCATATCTCTTGATTCCTAGATCCAAATAATTTGAATAAATAGTCGATTTTGATCAGAAAAATCCACTGAATCGTTTAAAAATATAGGTAAAGCCTGATTCTAAAAGATTATCACTGATATATCTAAATCTTGATCTATTGCTTATGTAATTGGTCTAAATGACTCTTTTTGTGGTTAATCTTGACTAAACACTGAAAACCCTAATTCTTGACTCTAATGTTCATATTGAGATTCTAAATCATAATTGACCCATTCATGATCTAGATTTATAATTGTTGACTTGATTTAATCTTGAATATGATGACGAAATCTTAATAATATGATTGAGCTAAATCTTGTGGCATATCTTGATCTATTGACCTAAAAGTTGATCTCTGATTTACTCATTATACTAATGAGAACTTAATCTAATCTTGAACACCAATGATGTTAGAATATGATGATGATCTAAAGAATTGATTTTGACTTGCATATTGACCATGATAATTAGGGTTAACACATGTACCAAGAAAACCTAGGTAGGTCATTCACACTCGAAATTATGTTGGACACTTGAATAATGGTGGACATATTGACATATTGGTTGATTATAAGTGAATGACCCAACCCTAAGGTTGACATAGGAAAAGTGTAACCCTAATCTCAAACATTGAAACATGATTTCCAAATATCATAATCTTGACCCTTGATCCAATCTTGAATATTTTAGATCTGACTCGAAGGGTTGACCTACTGATTCAGATATTGATTATACTTGAAATCGTTGGTGAAAGGTATGCTATTATACCTCCTCTTTGGTTGTATTGAAGATACTTTTATGTATATCTTGATTGTATGCTTGGCTACATACTTGTTTGAGCTATTTCTCCCTACTAATTAGGATTCTGTATTTCCTATATTATATTTTGAGACAAATTGGAAAACATAAACGATATGCCCATTATGACTGCTCATATACTGATGATGATGATGATACTGATAATGTTGATAATGTTGATATTGAGTGCAACAACCCCTTCATTTGGAGGTGGGACTTGTACATTGGCCTCCTTTTTCCTATGGTGAGAAGGAGCCTAGTGACCTTCCCCATCGTGTTGGGGTAGTAGAGTCACACAAAATATATAAGCATGCTTATTGATTACAACATAATGGGGACTCGTAATAAAATTGAATCGTTGAATAATAAAAATTTTGTCGAATGATATTAGTTTTTGAAATCAGTTGTTATACTTTTGAATATAAGTCCTGCCAAGTATACTCTTTCTCTATAAAACGTTTTACTTGATTTTAATAGAGTATCGTGCAATTGCATGATTGTGTCTCGATTTTCTTGATTTTCGGCAATACAAATGGAACACTGACTAAGATCGCTTCTGCACTCTACATACTTTGATGACAAGGTTATATTGGAAAAATCTCCATATTGGGTTAGGTATATCTCCAGTTTTTGAGTTATTATTTCTTATTGTATATGCCAGTGTGTTAGATCCTGTCAGGCCACTCAGGGACGGGTGCTTCAATCCCTCTACCACTGTCTAGGGAGTGAGATTGGGATTGGGGTAAAAATGGTACCATGAAAAATAATCATTTTTGTTTATATGATAGATTCTTGTCTTGAGGTCTTTATGGATGACTTCTCAGTCTATGGCAATTATTTTGATGAATTTCTATCCCACCTCACTATATAGCTTGAAAGGTGTGTTAAGGTCTGTTTGGTCCTATTTTGGGAGAAAAGTAACTTCATGGTGCCCGAGGGTATTGTTCTTGGTCATAGAGTATCCAATGCCATGACTGAATTGGACAAGGCGAAAGTGGGTCTCGTCTCTACATTGACTATTCCTTCCAATGTAAGATATATTCATTCTTTCTTGGGGCATGCATGTTTCCATAGTCACTTTATCGAAGAATTTATCAAGATTTTCCGACCTTTATGCCATTTTCTTGAGAAAGATGTCAAATTTAGTTTTCATGACAAATGCATTGAATCCTTTAATCACTTAAAGCAGAAATTAAATTTTGCTCCTATTATGCAGCACCCAGATTTCTTTTTACCATTTTAGATCATGATCATTGCATCAAATATGGATGTGGGGGATGTGTTAGGATAAAGGAAATCCCACATTCCTCATGGTATCTATTATGCAAGAAAAACTCTTGATGAACCCCTAAGAAACTATACCACTACGGAGAAAAAATTGCTTGTCATGATCTTTTCACTTGACAAGTTCCGCTCTTATATTCTTCAAAACAAGGTGATTGTTTATACCGACCATGCATCTATTAAGTATCACATGTTGATGAAGGACTATAAGCCTAGATTGATCCATTGGATTCTATGGCTTCAAGAATTTGACTTAGAAATTTTTTGACAAAAAAGGAATTGAAAATTTTGTAGCCATTCATCTCTCTTGTATTGAAGAACCCCATGTTGATGTGAACATAATCAAGAATACAATGCCCCATTAGTAGCTCCTCTTTCTTGAATCTAGTCAAATATTATGGTACAATCACATAGACAACTTCTTAGCTAGAGGGAGAGTACCAAGAACATGGATAAGGGAGGAATGTTGAACATTGTTTGCTATGGTGAAATACTATGTGTGGTATGACCCACATCTCTTCAAGTATTGCTCTGACCAAATCATAAGGTTGTTCATTTTGGAAAGTGAATAGCAAGAAATTATCTCCATGTTCCACTCCAGCATATGTGGGGGACATTTTGGTGGAACACAAGACGATTGGCAAAGTTCTGCAATGTGGTTTCTTTTGGCCAACCTTGTTCAAAGATTCTCATGACTATTTCAAAACTTGCTTGGAGTTCCAAAATGGGGGCACAATCTAAAAGAGGGACATGATGCCTCTATTTCTGTGATGAAGTCAACTTTTGAAACCTTTTGAATGATAAATGACATAAGTAAAATAATTTCTCAATCTATATTAAGAGTACCAAGTGGTATGACAAAAGTTGAAATTACAATGATGTTGATATCATGACTGAGATCCCTATATTTAATGCCTTTTTGAAGAATTTAATTGAATGGTCTAACAGTTGAGTTTTGTCACCAATTTTGAGAAGAAGGTACAATGGGATGTTATGTACCTATGTCTGAAGTTCCATATTCAATTATGATGTCACTATCAAAAGATATATGTGTTTGAATATTGGGGAATTTATGGGTAAATCTTTAGTTGCTGAATGATGAGTATAGTGCATGATTCTTTAAATCAGGTTATGACATTACCATGTCACATGGCTGGCCCATTTAGATCAGAAATGTGGCCTTGTTAGTAGCCACGGATCAAGGTTTCTTTAATATGGGATGTTTAAATCAGACGATAGTTGTTACCCTCTACTTCCAACTAAAATAGATACGTGGGCTACCTGCGACTGCGAGGTAGTGCCCCACGTCACCACGATCACCCTTCGTGGGGCGAGAGGAGAAACCAACTAGCTATTAGGCTCGGCATGATGAGGCAGTTTGGTAGACTTGAACTGATCTGTGTAGCAGAGAGATGAGGGAGATCTACCTCCTCATCTTGACTACATCCTCTCTCTACAGACCACAACAATTGACGATGAGAATGAAGGACAGCGGTGAGAGAACCCCAATTCTTAGTGGACGAGATCCTCATAGGGAAAGTCAGTAAGACTTCATCTATGTTCCATTAGACCGGCGGCGGGAGCTAGCACAACCACCATCGACAAAGCCGCATAAAGGCTCCAGCATCAAGGTACCATGCTAGAAGTGCGAAGGGGAGACACCTGAGATGGTGGTTTACAAGGAGGAGACAACAGCCAGTTTGTCATCGTTGCCGAGTCATGCGGTGGCACCCGCACAAACGTCTTGGAGGCATATTCGGCACTCCAAGCAGCCGAAGTAGAAGGTCCGGAGGTGTGGAACTTCCTTGAGGTGGTTGGAGCAGAAGGGGGGCACCCTGGCAGTGCATGATGGCTCGCCGGATCTCATAGCCATGACGGAGACGCCTGGTGTCAAAGAGCTCGCGGAGGATGAGTTTTGGAGCCGCTGCTTCACCTTGTCGGAGTTCCATGCCGAGGTGCGACGGAACCTTGGGAAGGTCACGGAGAAAGTCAACAGGCGGTAGAGAAAGGATGTCAGGGAAGCTAGATCCCAGTGGCAGTGCTGAGGGATGGGAGTTGGGTGCGTCCGTGTTAGGTGAGGAGCCCTTACGGTGGCACCCTGCCGAACAGAAATGTGGAGTCCACGTTAAGGGAGTGTACATGAAAGAAGGGGAGGCCTGAAGCGGTCCAGCCTGTGAACACCAGGCCGAGTGGATTAGATACGAGAACCGACCGACTCAATGTTGAACCAGGAAGAACCGGCCACAGCAAGCAAAGGAGCTGCGCCAGACCTAGAGCCATGTGGCAGACCAGGATTGGCCGATAAATGGTAATTCTCATAATTTCCCCTGATCTTGTATAATTCATAATAAATAGCTCTCTTATCAGAAAAATACAAATAAGGTACCAAAATTCTCAGAAAAATGTGTAGAATAATATGGAAGCATAACAACAGGCTTTTTTATGCATTAATATTAGTGATATCATGTAAGTTGTAAAATACTTAGTTCATGAGTAATAAATATCAATTGATGACATCAAATTATGGGAAAATGTCAGTTTGTCCATAATCATGTCTATAATCTATCTGAAGTAATAAATACTGATGTTGATGCACGAAATCATGTAATTTGCTTAATATGGCTAATTAGGGCTAATAACCCTAATAAAATGCAATAAATACATATGTGCTCTATAAATGATGAAATTTACAGAGAAAGCTCATATTAGTATATTGAACCTCAGATTTAATTATGAGATCATCATGATGAACATAATCTATATTATACAAAGATGACCCATAATGCATATGATGGAACCCTAATTCAAGTAATACATGTAACTAGGGTTAATATGTGCACAAAAAAGGAATATGGAACCTAATATTCAGATAATGAATCATAATCTGGGAAATGACATCAGTAAGATAAATCTAAGACAATAATGCAAGTAAAAGTGAGAATATCATTATGAACTAAGAGAAACTCTAATTAACACGATTAGGAGTAAGATGAGATGTAAGATGATGAGAACCTGATAGTGATATGTGATCTTGTCTTAATCAGGGTTTGAACAAGGATATAGTTGACATCAGGAGTATATGTTATGATTAGGAATATCTCTTTGGAAGGTACGCAATTATCTCTGACTTGGCTTATTATACAGTATGCTTATGTTATATGTGTAGTAAAATACTTGGCATATGATATTAAATGAAATGATTGTTCTTGTATGATATGTTACATGATTTTTCATACTTATTGCTATGAACACATGAAACGTAATATACCTGTTCCATTATATCTAAGCACTTCAACTCTTTGGTAGTAAAGTGCTGGAAATAAGTACTTCATCTCTTTGGTAGTAAAGTACTTGGAAGTGATCCAACTCTTTGGTAGTAGATCACATTGTGATATGATCCAACTCTTTGGTAGTAGATCATAAAGGCCTTAATGCATTCAACTCTCAGGTAGTAAATGCATGGATGATATAATGGAAATTATGCTTAAAATATGTGTTTTCTTTTGTTAATGAACATCTTTTGCACAAGTATATGCTTTTCTTATATTTGTTTATTGCTGCCAAGTATTAGTTTTATCTTATTGCCAAGATATGATGAGAGGTAAATAAAATACATGTAGGCGTACTCAGTACAATATTCTTGAAATATTGTACTGACGTGTATCGCATGTAATCATTTGTTTAGGTTGTGGTTATGCTCTTGAAGATCCAGGATAGTGAGAGTTGTATAGCGAGCTGATGTACAGGTAAACCTGTTGTCTTAAGATTCTGTTGTTTAGCTGTAGCACATGTATATGTTTAGTAGTTTGCTGCTCAATATGTAATATCAAATGTTGTAACAATTCATGTTGTAATTATATGTTGAATGGTGAACATGTGTTGTGGTTTGTTTATTGTTCATGTGCATGTGCTACTGTGTTTCCTTCTGACTCCCTTGATTTTCTCTTTCTTAGCCTAGTATGGGATGTTTAAATTGGGATTCTCGCTGAGGTGAGGGTTTCAATTTGGACGTCACACATCAGATTAAGTTTTAGAAAATCAGGGGATGTCACAGGTGGTATTAGAGCATGAACAATAGTAAAGCCTGACATTTTCTCATTATGCAACTCAAAACTAAAGAATCTTGAACTTAATAATCTTTTAGGGTTAGATTAGTCATCTTTTAGAGACTAGATCTGACCTAGCCTCTAGGTTAGCACCTAGATGTCTGAGAACTAGGTCTAGACTGGTGCTTGTTGTGTATCAAGTCCTTAGATGTCGTTCTTTCCTTGTAGTGCAGCGGTATGGGACGTTGCACTATTTGGAAATGACGTGCATCAAGGGAAGAGAAACCCTAGACATATTGCGCACGTTGTCCAGAGTAGCTACACTAGTCTACCCCTTGTTCTCACCCTTTTCACTAGTTTTCATGACATTGTACTCTCTACTATGTGTGGGACACTCGTTTTCAGGATTTGGTTTTGGATACCAATCGAATCGAACCTTGATAGTTTTCTCTGACGCTTGTTTTACCGGAGAAACACTATATAATATTTTATTATATATATGAATTACAAAAATGTGTCCCCACACATGTACGAGTAGGAGGTGGTCATGCAACCTAAGTGAAAGTGAATGACATCAGTCTAGAAGAGAGAGTAGTTCTAGATTAGATGTCTAGAGCCTTGTTAGAATATATGATAGATGGAATAGATAGAATAAGTTTGATGATATTATTTAAGTATTATATAGATGATATAAGATGATTTATGTTTGTCTTTGAGGGCTTAAGTTCAGTTTGAGGATTTGAGATAAGTTTTGATGATGCAAGTATGAGTTCTTTTATGAGATAAGATATGATAAGTTAAGATGAGTTGTGGGTCAGCATGAGCCTCAAGCTCTTTTACAAAGGAGGACCTCTAGTGTTAGGACCAGTTTTGGGGTTAGCTCAAGAGAGAGAGAGACCCATAGGGAGAAGGTCAGAGAACCTAGACTCCATGATATGAGAAATATGTGATATGATATGTCCTAAAATAGAATACTCCTGAGTGATTGAGTTGAGTTGCTTTATGTATGATTCCTATAGTACTTTTGAACCCTAGATGTCCTTGGGAGGACCAAACCCTAGAGACAGGGAGAGGCTGGTTATATGGGTATGTGAATATGAATATGAGTACCTACCATATGGGTGAGGGAGAGAGCCCAAGACCCTAGAGGAGGTAGCTATGTTAGTTTCTGTGAAGCCTCATGCTCGTGTTGGTGGTTTCCCACATAGGAATCTAGTGGTGTATATAAGAAAGTTCTGGGTAAGATGTTTCATTGGTAGAAGACATATGAAGAATATGTCATAGCATGTTTTGGTTTGTGCTTATGTGGCTAGAGCTTGTAAAGCTATTGCTAGTACCAATGAAGTAGACCCGGAAATCCTAAACCAAGGAGGGAGGATAAAGTATATGCATATGAGATACTCATAGAGTTAAGTTAGCTCAGAGAGACTGAACATGTCACTACCCTCAAGTATGGGTTAGGGGAACCTCAATTGGACTTGTTGATGCATGTTGATAAGCCACTTGTACAAGTTTGTTTAGCACAACCATGGTTTTTTTTTTTGTAAAAATGTGATCCAATCTTGAGATATGATAGTGGATATGACATGATGGAAACTTAGAGATGCTTTAATAAATATGAATGCATAAATGGTTAACCATATACATGAATAATGATGACAATGTGATATTGTTGGTTAATCTTGTGATGAAATCATTAGTAAATGTTACAATTTATTTTGAACAATGAAATAAGATCATATGAATGAAATATGTTACATGAGGTGTTAATCTTAGTGCTTAATAAAGATGAAAAATATAGTTTGATAGTTAGCACAACATAATGATGATGACACCTTGATGTAGGAGTTAATCTTTAGTTAACTCCTTTAGAACATGGTAATATAATGTGGGAACCCTAATGCAGGTCAAGATAAGGATGCAACCCTGATATATGAGATATGTCATGACATAAACTAAGTTTCTAAACCTTGAGTTTAACCTAGAATGGAGAGTTTGTGCACCAAGATGGTTGTGAAACCCCCTCTAATAGTGCTTTGGACACATGGTTCTAGGTAACTTGTGCAGATATGTTACACATAGAATAGTGCCTACATGTAGATGAAGACATGGTAGTTTTCCTTGGAATATGAGTATGGTTGACTTTCGAGGATGAAAGTTCTTTTAAGATGTATATGATGTGACAAAGTGGTTTCTGGCTTAATTCCAAGGACGGAATTTCTTTTAAGGTGTGTAGGTTGTGATGAAGTCAACTTTTGAAACCTTTTGAATGATAAATGACATACGTAAAATAATTTCTTGATCTATATTAAGAGTACCAAGTGGTATGACGAAAGTTGAAATTACAATGATGTTGATATCATGACTGAGATCCCTATATTTAATGCCTTTTTGAGGAATTTAATTGAATGGTCTAACAGTTGAGTTTTGTCACCAATTTTGAGTAGAAGGTACAATGGGATGTTATGAACCTATGTCTGAAGTTCCATATTCAATTATGATGCCACTATCAAAAGATATATGTGTTTGAATATTGGGGAATTTATGTGTAAATCTTTAGTTGCTGAATGATGAGTATAGTGCATGATTCTTTAAATCAGGTTATGACATTACCATGTCACATGGATGGCCCATTTAGATCAGAAATGTGGCCTTGTTAGTAGCCACAGATCAAGGTTTCTTTAATATGGGATGTTCAAATCAGACGATAGTTGTTACCCTCTACTTTCAACTAAAATAGATACGTGGGCTACCTGCGACTGTGAGGTAGTGCCCCACGTCACCATGATCACCCTTCGTGGGGTGAGAGGAAAAACCAACTAGCTATTAGGCTCGACATGATGAGGCAGTTTGGTAGACTTGAACTGATTTGTGTAGCAGAGAGATGAGGGAGATCTGCATCCTCATCTTGACTACATCCTCGCTCTACAGACCACAACAGTTGACGATGAGAATGAAGAAGGACAGCGGTGAGAGAACCCCAATTCTTGGTGGACGAGATCCTCATAGGGAAAGTCAGTAAGCCTTCATCTATGTTCCATTAGACCGGCGGCGGGAGCTAGCAAAAATACCATCGACAAATCCGCATAAAGGCTCCAGCATCAAGGTACCATGCTAGCAGCGCGAAGGGGAGACACCTGAGATGGTGGTGTACCAGGAGGAGACAACAGCCAGTTTGTCATCGTTGCCGAGTCATGCCGCGGCACCCGCACAAACGTCTTGGAGGCATATTCGGCACTCCAAGCAGCCGAAGTAGAAGGTCTGGAGGTGTGGAACTTCCTTGAGGTGGTTGGAGCAGAAGGGGGTGCCCTGGCAGTGCATGATGGCTCTCCGAATCTCATAGCCATGACGGAGACGCCTGGTGTCGAAGAGCTTGCGGAGGATTAGTTTTGGAGCTGCTGCTTCACCTTGTCGGAGTTCCATGCCGAGGTGCGACGGCACCTTGGGAAGGTCATAGAGAAAGTCAACAGGCGGTAGAGAAAGGACGTCAGGGAAGCTAGATCCCAGTGGCAGTGCTGAGGGATGGGAGTTGGGCGCGTCCGTGTTAGGCGAGGAGCCCTTACGGCGGCACCCTGTCGAACAGAAATGTGGAGTCCGCGTTAAGGGAGTGTGCGTGAAAGAAGGGGAGGCCTCAAGCGGTCCAGCTTGTGAACACCAGGCCGGGCGAATTAGATACGAGAACCGGCTGACTCAATGTTGAACCAGGAAGAACTGGCCACAACAAGCAAAGGAGCTGCGCCAGACCTAGAGCCACGTGGCAGACCAGGATTGGCCGATAAATGGTAATTCTCAGAATTTCCCCTGATCTTGTATAATTCATATTAAATAGCTCGCTTATCAAAAAAATACAAATAAGGTACCGAAATTCTCATAAAAATGTGTAGACTAATATGGAAGCATAACATCAGGCTTTTTTATGCATTAATATTAGTGATATCATGTAAGTTGTAAAATACTTAGTTCATGAGTAATAAATATCAATTGATGACATCAAATTATGGGAAAATGTCAGTTAGTCCATAATCATGTCTATAATCCATCTGAAGTAATAAATACTGATGTTGATGCACGAAATCATGTAATTTTCTTAATATGGATAATTAGGGCTAATAACCCTAATAAAATGCAATAAATACATACGTGCTCTATAAATGATGAAATTTACAGAGAAAGCTCATATCAGTATATTGAACCTCAGATTTAATTATGAGATCATCATGATGAACAGAATCTATATTATACAAAGATGACCCATAATGCATACGATGGAACGCTAATTCGAGTAATACATGTAACTAGGGTTAATATGTGCACAAAAAAGGAATATGGAACCTAATATTCAGATAATGAATCATAATATGGAAAATGACATCAATAAGATAAATCTAAGATAGTAATGCAAGTAAAAGTGAGAATATCATTATGAACTAAGAGAAACTCTAATGAACACGATTAGGAGTAAGATGAGATGTAAGATGATGAGAACCTGATAGTGATATGTGATCTTGTCTTAATCAGGGTTTGAATAAGGATATAGTTGACATCAGGAGTATATGTGATGATTAGGAATATCTCTTTGGAAGGTACACCATTACCTCTGACTTGGCTTATTATACAATATGCTTGTGTTATATGTGTAGTAAAATACTTGGCATATGATATTGGATGAAATGATTTTCTTATATGATATGTTGCATGATTTTTCATACTTATTGCTATGAACACATGAAACATAATATATCTGTTCCATTATATCTAAGCACTTCAACTCTTTGGTAGTAAAGTGTTGGAAATAAGTACTTAAACTCTTTGGTAGTAAAGCACTTGGAAGTGATCCAACTCTTTGGTAGTAGATCACATTGTGATATGATCCAACTCTTTGGTAGTAGGTCATAAAGGCCTTAATGCATTCAACTCTCAGGTAGTAAATGCATGGATGATATAATGGAAATTATGCTTAAAATATGTGTTCTCTTTTGTTAATGAACATCTTTTGCACAAGTATATGCTTTTCTTATATTTGTTTATTGCTACCAAGTATTAGTTTTATCTTATTGCCAAGATATGATGAGAGGTAAATAAAAGACACGTAGGCGTACTCAGTACAATATTCTTGAAATATTGTGCTGACGTGTACCACATGTAATCTTTTGTTTAGGTTGTGGTTATGCTCTTGAAGATCCAGGATAGTGAGAGTTGTATAGCGAGCTGATGTACAGGTGGACCTGTTGTCTTAAGATCCTGTTGTTTAGATGTAGCACATGTATATGTTTAGTAGTTTTCTGCTCAATATGTTATATCAAATGTTGTAACAATTCATGTTGTAATTATATGTTGAATGGTGAACATGTGTTGTGGTTTATTTATTGTTCATGTGCATGTGCTACTGTGTTTCCTTCTGACTCCCTTGATTTTCTCTTTCTTAGCCTAGTGTGGGATGTTTAAATTGGGATTCTCGCTGGGGTGAGGGTTTCAATTTGGACGTCACACATCAGATTAAGTTTTAGAAAATCCGGGGACGTCACATGTGGTATCAGAGCATGAACAATAGTAAAGCCTGACATTTGCTCATTATGCAACTCAAAACTAAAGAATCTTGAACTTAATAATCTTTTAGGGTTAGATTAGTCGTCTTTTAGAGACTAGATCTGACCTAGCCTCTAGGTTAGCACCTAGATGTCCGAGAACTAGGTCTAGACTGGTGCTTGTTGTGTAGCAAGTCCTTAGATGTCGTTCTTTCCTTGTAGTGCAGCGGTATGGGACATTGCACTATTTGGAAATGACGTGCATCAAGGGAAGAGAAACCCTAGACATATTGTGCACATTGTCTAGAGTAGCTACACTAGTCTACCCCTTGTTCTCACCCTTTTCACTAGTTTTCATGACATTGTACTCTCTACTATGTGTGGGACACTCATTTTCAGGATTTGGTTTTGGATACCAATCGAATCGAACCTTGATAGTTTTCTCTGACGCTTGTTTTACCGGAGGAAAACTATATAATATTTTATTATATATATGTATTACAAAAATGTGTCCCCACACATGTACGAGTAGGAGGTGGTCATGCAACCTAACTGAAAGTGAATGACATCAGTCTAGAAGAGAGTGTATTTCTATATTAGATGTCTAGAGCCTTGTTAGAATATATGATAGATGGAATAGATAGAATAAGTTTGATGATATGTACTAAGTCTTATATAGATGATATAAGATGATTTATGTTTGTGTTTGAGGGCTTAAGTTTAGTTTGAGGATTTGAGATAAGTTTTGATGATGCAAGTATGAGTTCTTTTATGAGATAAGATATGATAAGTTAAGATAAGTTGTGGGTCAGCATGAGCCTCAAGCTCTTTTACAAAGGAGGACCTCTAGTGTTAGGACCAGTTTTGGGGTTAGCTCAAGAGAGAGTGAGACCCACAGGGAGAAGGTCAGAGAACCTAGACTCCATGATATGAGAAATATGTGATATGATATGTCCTAAAATAGAATACTCCTGAGTGATTGAGTTGAGTTGCTTTATGTATGATTCCTATAGTACTTTTGAACCCTAGATGTCCTTGGGAGGACCAAACCATAGAGACAGAGAGAGGCTGGTTATATGTGTATGTGAATATGAATATGAGTACCTACCATCTGGGTGAGGGAGAGATCCCAAGACCCTAGAGGAGGTAGCTATGTTAGTTTCTGTGAAGCCTCATGCTCGGGTTGGTGGTTTCCCACATAGGAATCTAGTGGTGTATATAAGAAAGTTCTGGGTAAGATGTTTCATGGGTAGAAGACATATGAAGAATATGTCATAGCATGTTTTGGTTTGTGCTTATGTGGCTAGAGCTTGTAAAGATATTGCTAGTACCAATGAAGTAGACCCGGAAACCCTAAACCAAGGAGGGAGGATAAAGTATATGCAAATGAGATACTCATAGAGTTGAGTTAGCTCAGAGAGATTGAGCATGGCACTACCCTCAAGTATGGGTTAGGGGAACCTCAATTGGACTTGTTGATGCATGTTGATAAGCCACTTGTACAAGTTTGTTTAGCACAACCATGATTTTGTTTTGTAAAAATGTGATCCAATCTTGAGATATGATAGTGGATATGACATGATGGAAACTTAGAGATGCTTTAATAAATATGAATGCATAAATGGTTAACCATATACATGAATAATGATGACAATGTGATATTGTTGGTTAATCTTGTGATGAAATCATTAGTAAATGTTACAATTTATTTTGAACAATGAAATAAAATCATATGAATGAAATATGTTACATGAGGTGTTAATCTTAGTGCTTAATAAAGACGAAAAATATAGTTTGATAGTTAGCACAACATAATGATGATGACACCTTGATGTAGGAGTTAATCTTTAGTTAACTCCTTTAGAACATGGTAATACAATGTGGGAACCCTAATGCAGGTCAAGATAAGGATGCAACCCTGATATATGAGATATGTCATGACATAACCTAAGTTTCTAAACCTTGAGTTTAACCTAGAATGGAGATTTTGTGCACCAAGATGGTTGTGAAACCCCCCCTAATAGTGCTTTGGACACATGGTTCTAGGTAACTTGTGCAGATATGTTACACATAGAATAATGCCTACATGTAGATGAAAACATGGTAGTTTTCCTTGGAATATGAGTATAGTTGACTTTCGAGGACGAAAGTTCTTTTAAGATGTATATGATGTGACAAAGTGGTTTCTGGCTTAATTCAGAGGATGGAATTTCTTTTAAGGTGTGTAGGTTGTGATGAAGTCAACTTTTGAAACCTTTTGAATGATAAATGACATAAGTAAAATAATTTCTCGATCTATATTAAGAGTACCAAGTGGTATGATGAAAGTTGAAATTACAATGATGTTGATATCATGACTGAGATCCCTATATTTAATGCCTTTTTGAAGAATTTAATTGAATGGTCTAACAGTTGAGTTTTGTCACCAATTTTGAGTAGAAGGTACAATGGGATGTTATGAACCTATGTCTGAAGTTCCATATTCAATTATGATGTCACTATCAAAAGATATATGTGTTTGAATATTGGGGAATTTATGAGTAAATCTTTAGTTGCTGAATGACGAGTATAGTGCATGATTCTTTAAATCAGGTTATGACATTACCATGTCACATGGCTGGCCCATTTAGATCAGAAATGTGGCCTTGTTAGTAGCCACAGATCAAGGTTTCTTTAATATGGGATGTTCAAATCAGACGATAGTTGTTACCCTCTACTTCCAACTAAAATAGATACGTGGGCTACCTGCGACTGCTAGGCAGTGCCCCACGTCACCATGATCACCCTTCGTGGGGCGACAAATAGCTCCACTACATTTCCCTTACCCTCTGTGCATGGGCCTTTATCTTGGGAGACATTCTATAAGCCATCGATCCAATCTACAAGTCAACCAACACTTGATTGGACAACATGCAGTCACTCGAGTGAGGAGGGCAGATCAGGGTCATCTGTCCAGCATCGTTGTTGAGATCATGACCGAGCATAGCTAAGGTTATGAGTGGAGGTGAATCCCCACATCTTCCTGCTCCTCCATTGGTTACCCACCAAAGTCTATCCCAAGGCTACTCTTTTTTTCCAGATAAAAGGTAACTCCCCTCTCTCATGGAAAATACTAGACAATACTGCCTACTTTGTGCCCATTATTTTCTTATAGTGGTATTAAAGCAACGTCAATTTACTATGTTTTGAAATAATAAATATGATCAGAATTTTGGTTTTCATCATTTATATATTGCATATGAAGCGAATATTTAAATTTCTTAGTATGTATATCCAATTAAAGACCACATATAACCTCAAACTGATATACATATGCAATTTACGTGTGTCACCCTAAAATTGGTTTTGATGGTGAATGTGTAGAATGGTTATGGTCAATAACCCCAATATTTGTGTGTGGTTGAATGGTTTAGTTTCATTCCTTTTTTATCTCAGTTTGCATACCGAGCCTCCACCTTCTTCTTTCGAATGTAAAAGTATTATTCATTCCTACATTTTCTCCTATCAAATGTAACTCGAGGTTTCTCTTTATCATGTAATTAGTTTATTAGCAAGTAGGATAGTTTATTTTCTTCCAATGACTAAGATGACAGTCAGCGTCAGGAGAGCCGACCATTTTACTTAATGAGTCGATCGACTGAGGACCGAGGAGTGCAAACTATAGGAGGAGAAAAATGACTGATTGGTGGGTCCAACTGACCATTTAGAAGTGTCCATACATCACTGGGCTAGGTTGTCATACAATTGCTTTAGACAACCAACCGACCGGCCAAGAGGCGAGCCTATCAGTTCAAGGGTTGAACCAATCAACATGGATTGATAAGTATAGATCTACACCAACAATAAATTCATACATTTGATGTTGACCTAGGTGGTAATAATTGCTTGTGTCTCTAATAAATTAAAGTTGTATGGTCATAATGATCATTAACATTTTATATTTTATGTTTACATTTTGGGATATAGCATGTATATGATACATACTATATATGTGGTGATTGGATCTGGTATATGTATTTATAAATACAAACTCCCTAAAATTAAATATTAAGTCTTAGATGCTTTCCATAAGCAACACACATGAAAAGCTTGACCGACCAAGCATATGTTACACCCAAGCGTGATGCACCATTCAACTCGTTGAAGTGTGATGGTAGATATGTAGGTTATGCCCAAGTAGGGTGCATATCTATCGTGTTGGATTTTCGGTCAGGCTTAACTGGTGCACTTACTGGGATTAAGCACCAGAGGCATGAAGATGACTGTGGAAAGGAGTTGCACATATCATCATTTCAAGAATTGCATATGATGCAAGCGTTAAAGGTTGACTACCTTACTAATTGACTATGTACAATGGCGTTGGTCGAGTAATAGGTGAATTACGTTGGATCTTATCTCACTAGAAGGTTGTACACTACAATATTTTGATTTGATATGTGAGGGATATCCATTTGAGTAAAATAGTAGGAGCCATAATTAATTAAAGACCTAATTGAATATCGTCAAATTTACAAATCAAATCAAATAAAAAATGAGGTTTTGACAAAATTGCAAATTCTTCATGTAATTAAATGGCAACACACAACGACAGAAGTATACATTGAATGTGAACAATTTCTACGACTGGTTCAGGATGCTAAGAATTGTTCTCACACAGGAGCATAAACTTTATATCCTAGAGATGTCAGAGTCAGACGAACCCCTTCCCAATGCACCAAAGGCTGACATGAATGCCTACAAGAAGCATACTAAAGATGTCATTGATGTCAAGTATCTGATGCTATGCTCCATGAATTATGAGTTGTAGTGGCAACATGAGAACATGGATGTTTTTTAGATGGTCACACATGTGAAGAACATGCTCTAAGATTAGTCAAGACAAGAGAGATTTTATGTCTCTAAGGCGTTGTTCAAACGTAACATGGCTGAAGGAGATCTAGTAGATCCTCATGTACTCAAGCTCATTGGGTACGTAGAGAACTGGGCTAGATTGGGATTCCCCTTAGGTCAAGAGTTGGCCACAGATGTGATTATATAGTCTTTGCTAGAGTCATATAGTCAGTTTATCATGAACTACAACATGAATGACTTTTCACAAGCCGTTGACAGAGTTTTTAGGCATGTTGAGAACAGCTGTGGTACAAATGAAGAAAGACAAGCCCAATTCTATGATGATGATCAACAAGACAAGGGGAAAGTATAAAGCAAAGGCAAAGCTAAGAAGAGTTCTAAAAGCTAGCCAGAAGCTTAAATCTTTAGATCTCAATGCAAAGGGAGGAGTAAAGAAGGGAGGCAATTGTCACCACTATCACCAGCCTGGACGTTGGAAAAGGAATTGTCCTCTCTTTATGGAGGAATTAAAGAAGAAGAAGGAAGGGATAGAGACCTCTACTTCTGGTATAAACATTATAAGGTAAATTTGATTACTTCTTCATCTTGGTATGTGATACCGGATATAGATCTGACATATGTTGATGTACATGATCTGATAAGAAGTAAAGACTCTATGAAAGGACAAGGACGGACTGGGATTAAGCAAGAGTTTTTGTAACTTCAATATACATTTAGAATTTATCTTAGCCCATTGACATATAATAGAATTAGTTGTACTGATATTTCATTATGCCAATAATAGAAACATTTAATTTATGCATCTTATATGACAAGGATGATAAATCAATAAAGAGATGTGGATGCATCTATTCCAAAGATGTGATCTTGTATGGTAATGTCCTGACCATATAATGATCTTTATACGAAAGAATATAAATATGAATGTTAATGACGTAAATGCCAAAAGGATTATAATTGATAACTCAAACAATCTTTAGCTTTGTCATCTTGGACACATATATAAGAAATGCATATCTAGAATCCATCTTGATGTTTATCTAGACTCTTTTCATTATTGAACCAATAAGAGACATGCACGTCTTAATTATGTGAAATATGACAACAAACCCTTCACTAGATGTAGTGGGAGGATAAGCACTCTATTAGAACTTATACATGTTGATGTATGAAGATCTAATAGAATAAATGCTAGAGTTAGTTGTTTATACTTCATTATATTTACTGATGATTTCAGTTGATATAAAGTTTGTATTTGATGAAATACAAGCATGAATCTCTTGAAGTGTTCAAGAATATTAAAAATGAAGTATAATTTTATAGTAAGTATTAAGAAACTTTGATATGATCAAATGTTGAAATACTTTACATCAATAATATGAGGACCTTCTGGAAGGACTGTGATAGTGTATCACAAGTCAAATCCACCTGAAACATGATGATGTGTCAGAAAGAAGGAATTACATCCTAATGGATCATCATGGGATTATCATTTAATATAATCTTCTAATATCCTCATGGGTATATACTTTACACTAAAACAATGTACAGTCTAAAATGGTTTGAAGACATCATATGAGATATGGTATGGGAATGTCCTAATATGTCTTAGGGATTGAAACTTATATAAAGAAAATAGCTTCTTGAAAAGGTTTATACACAAACTATAATTGTTGAATACTAACTTTAATCCCAATCAAAGTGTTATGTTACTATGTTAACCGAGTTCCAAAGGAATCAGTGGGAGTAAAAGTAGAACTCAAAAGGTTCGAGGTCAACAAGGATATACAATAAGAACAAGTGAGAATCATAAACTATTGTGGAATCTCAAGTTCCT
Organism: Alisma plantago-aquatica; assembly: GCA_963693085.1. Lineage (NCBI taxonomy): Eukaryota > Viridiplantae > Streptophyta > Magnoliopsida > Alismatales > Alismataceae > Alisma > Alisma plantago-aquatica. Next base: position 1,777,752,551 of record OY856409.1, read on the forward strand.
CATGTAACACAAAACTTCACAGTTCTATTAGAACACACCTGAGATTGAAATATTGTGAATCTAACAACTCAGATAGGTTGGTCGTAAGATTATTAGACCACAAATCAACATAACTATTGAGAATCAAAATCTGAGAAATGGCTTGATGCCCATTGAGGAATCCATGTAGACTAATAAGGTATGACCTTGTTAGTACCACCTAAAGGGGTAAAACCCATAGGGTGAAGTTGGGTTTTAATTTGAAAGACCTACATGGATAACCTAAAAGGACAAATTCGTTATAAAGGCTTTCAAATCAGTTGAAATTGTAAAATATGAAGAAATTCCTTTACCAATTGTCATGCTTGTTGTTGCATCAAGTATAGACTATGAGATTTAGTGAATGAAGCTTAAAACCACATTCCCTAAAAGTAATATTTGAGAGGATGTGTAAGTGACACATCCTAAAGGTCTTATAACTTCATGAATGCAAATAAAGTCTATAAGATGCTAAGGTCAATCTAGAGATTGGAACAAGCCTCTCAGATATGGGATCTTTTGACTTTACAAGACAGTCAAAGAGTTTGACTTGTATCAATATAAAAGATGAAATCTATGATTATAAAATATTTAGTGGGAGCATATGTGAATATTCCGCATGTTAATGGGGAATAACATCTAAATAATGTAAATATAGAAACCTAGCATGGAAACCACCTTCAATGATGATGGATTAGGTGAAGTGTCCTATATGATAGGAATTGATCAGATCTATAGAGATAGATCTGGGAAATTTCATAACCTAAAATGAGCACATAGAATAGCAAGGTGTTGAAATAGATCCACATAAAGGATTCAATGAGAGAATCTGACCATGATTTGTGGGATTAGTCTCTCATGAATCCTATGTTCTAATTCTTATGAAGAACTAAAAACCATGAGTGAGATGCCATGTGCACTAGTAGTTGGATCTATCATGTATGATATATAATGCACTCATCACATAATCTTGTATGTGATGGAGATGACAAGAATTGGGAGTAAATGGTTACACCGTTGCAAGCTTCCAAAATGACAAAAGTGATCGCAATATAAAATATGTTTAATTTTGAGAAAAGAGTTGTGAGTTGGAAGGGTTCTGAACTACATGCCATTAATTCAATTCTACAATTGAAGTCTAGTATCCTAGTGTTATGAACACATGAGTAAATACTATATGGATCTAGAAGTTCATATGGATGAACTTAAAGATGTTCCAATCATTAATGACACAGTGGAGATACTATGGCAACAATTGAACTACTGGTTAGGCAGGGATATCAGATAGCATATTATGATAATTCCATCTCATATGAGATATCCTAGAGAGAAGAGAACTGAAACATTCAATATACCGATTATAGAAAAATGTTGCTAACCCGCTGGATTTGCACTTGCGTAGTGGAAACATGATGGACATGTTGAAATCACTATGAATGAGATTCACGGATGATTGTCTCTAAGTGCAAGTGGGAATCTATTGGTATGTATGCCCAGAGAGCCAACCATATGATGATTTACATGGCATATAACATAGCAATTTGATTAATAATAATAAACGCAAGATTTCGAATCATTCTATTTCACTCATTTATGAGATAATGAGGAAACATGATGAATGTCTAATGAATGATATTATTCAATGATGTATGTCTTCAAGTATATGACTTGAACAATGAGATCATAAGGATGTTAAGAGTATGTACATTTTTATTATACCCCTATTTAGTTGGTACTATGGAAGGTAGATAGACAATAGTAACACATAAGACCCGAGTATGTGTTGGTTGATGACAAAATGTCATCAGTCATGATATGTGATATCAAACCTAACACACAAATACTTATTAGAGAATAGTGTATCAGACAGACCCACCTTGAGAGTGACACATGGAAACCATATTTGATAGTCATAGTCATCTCTCATTGTGAAGGTAGTGATTGTGGTTCTTAGGCCTGAAATCACTACACTCATCACTTGTCGTCCGGTATACTTTGATGCCATCCAATGCAACCCTAAATAAGGATTTCCATAATGGTGTTGACTGGGTAGTTGTAACACAAGGGGATTGACCGTTAGTGATTTAGATGGGATTTGCCCTCCTACTGGAGTTTGATATCGATACCACTTGATAAGGAAGACTAAGAAAGACATAAACTTGCACATGTGAATCAATATATGATATTGAGGTCACTTATATCTCAAACAAACTACTCTAGGTTCAAGGAACATGGATAGATTGTTGAAGAGGATGGTGATTCCATGCCTTGAATTCATTTTGGATATTAGAGACAAAGGAATTATACTATCACTGTACCACCTTACACAGATTGTACCTTGAAGTTGTTCTCCAACTTTTTATTCACTTGGGTAGCTCTGATGTATGACTAGGCACCACTCTTTGCTTGTGATGTCATAAACTATTTTTGGACATTCACTACCAACGTGATATGGGATCTATAAGGTCACACGCATATGAATTCACCAAGAAGAGGAGTTTAATCATGAATGATAATTGAATTGATTACTAAAGTTTTAGGTATTTAGTTCAAGCAACAAATCATATGCTTGAGCTCCAAACCAACCGTTTCAAGGGTTGAACCAACTGGTTGGAGTGTCAGGTTGATTAGAAATTGAATTGGTTGAGTTCTTTCTAAATTGGGGAGCGAATCAACCAGTTCACATAGTGAACCGGTCATCTCGAGTCACCAACCGATCCTTTGGTTTGGTAAAATGCCCAGTTTGTGGATAAATTGAATTGCATCAAGGATTAGTTCTGATGTCATGTTGTGCATTAATTGGATTCAAATTTTCAATTCATATGCGATTGAAAAACATGAAGAAATGACTGGATCACTAAGCGAACCGATCAGCTCTCATGTGAACTGACCTGCTCACTTGCGAAGGAACTAGTTTGTTGCTAGGAGGTTGGGAAAATTCATGATCTCCCAATCCCTTCCACTCCCACACAAGCTAGGAACCCTGGCGCTAACCTTTCCTATAAATAGAGGGGTACTGGGGACTTCCCAGAGACAACTCAATTGCCTCTAAAAATTGTTGTCCTCTCTGGTTGTGGTAACCAATTGAGAGCCCAAGCAAGTCATATCCAATAAAGGGAGGGATACCAAGGGAGAACAATTATGGGAGTGCAAGTTCATGACTATTACACCAACAAGAGTTAAAACTCTTTCTCGTAAGTTCTATAAGAATAAAGGGAGTTATAGGTTGTCCTTGTGGACACCTATAGAGGCGACGAGGTTGTTGTCTACTACTAGAAGGACAATTTCAATCCGAAGTTCATGGTGAAGACCATGAGTTGTAGAGACGCCATCCAAGTGAAACTAGGATTGTTTCACTGCTACAATGAGTTATAGTTATTGGACTTGCTCTAGGTCCAGGTATGAACTTGTTAAACCACCCTTTCTATCACATAGTTGTTGACATGATGTTGCAATTATGGGAAATAAGGACATAAATTTTTGTTTTTGCTGCCTACTCTATGCCTGCTATTTCCCTACAAATATCCCTTTTTGGTCTAAGTTTTTGAAAGGACTCCTCACTCGCATGTATCCTACCGAGGAGTATCAGACTATGAAGGTGGAAAATATTGCATCAAATATTGTCCAGAATAAGATGGTGCACAAACTTAATGATCTTGGACCCTTCAATGTCTCCTACTTCATTGGGGATTCCACATTCTACACAGGTCTATCTGATTTTGGAGAAAGCACTTCCATCATGTCTGAAAAATTATGATGGTGATACAACTTATTGAATCTTCGATGACTACCATTGTGATAATTTTCAAGGATATCCTTATGAATGTGGGAAACAATTCATATGTCCTCTATTATTATGTTGTTCAGGACATGAAGGTGGAACTTTGGTATCATATGATCTTTTTCATGCATTCCTTACCCAATAGGGAAATAATCAATTTTAAATTTGGTATGTTGACATTGTACCTTAGGATAAATACTCTTGAACTCAAGGTTCTAGAAAGTCTAAAGAGGTGTACTATTTAGGAAGAGGTGTATCACATTGACTGCATAAATAAGATGACATAGTTGCATCAGTAGACAACCACCTCATAGGATCCCTTAAAATTGACACACATCGACCCTTGAGCCTATGATTTGTCCAATGCACATGTGGCACATTTTCTACTCCACCCAGATAGATCAGAGGAAGATCTTAAGCAAAGTTCATAGAGATGAAATCTAACTCTATTATAAAAAAGGAAGTCAAGGTGCCTATAACACCCCATATGAAGACTTTTTCAAAGGGATTGAAGTATGTTTTGTTAGATGAACTAAATGTTTGCCCAATCATCATGAATGCATACCTCAACAATATGCAGAAATAGAAGTTGATAAAATTGAGGAATAGGCCTGAGGAACTGGGGTACAAAAATGTAGATTTGGTTGGAGTGAGGAAATCCTTATGCATGCACATATTTAACATGTTTAATGACTAAAAATTCTTTATCAAGCATCAATGTTGGCTTAATCCAAACATGCATGAGGTAGTTTGTAAATAGGTGATAAATCTACTATTGGCTAAGATAATGTTTTCCTTTTAGGATCACCATGGGTATTCCTGATACATGCAATGCCTAAGAAAGGAGCCACCATGGTTTTCTTGAATGAAAAGAAAGAGATGATCCCCACCTACAGAATAACATGCTAGTGTATGCACATTGACTATAAAAATCTCAAGAACCCCACCCAGAAAGACCACTTTCCCCTCTTGTTTCTTTATCAAATCCTAAAGAGATTGATACTTCAATAATTCATCTACTACTGGGATGGATACTCAGGCTTTTATCAGATTCCTATCATCCTGGAAACTATGAGAGGACCACCTTAACTTATTCATTCATGACATATGTTTATCATACGAAGCCCTTCAAATTATGCAACACTCCTACCATGTTTTTGTCAGATCTTAGGGCTCTAGTGGGGGTGAATCTAGCTTTAAAACTTGCACAAGAATAGTTAGACATTCAAATTATATCAACTAGGCACAAATGCTAATAGTGAATTTGACAGCAATCTAAACAAACAAGCATAGCAAGGATGAGAGAGAATGAAACAAGCACTTGAAAAAGATGTTTAGGAGTGGTTCCACTCTTCAAACTAGGAGATAGTCAGTCTACTACCTAGAGAAGCCAATCTCTAGGATTTTACAACCTATGTATACTTATACTCCAATATAAGACATAAATTGACCTTCCTTTTCCGAGACAAGGATACCCAACTTCTCTTTGAGGTCAAGGGAACCAACAACCTTACAAACAAGGTCTTACCAAGCCAAGAGCCAGTCTTCTACCTCACCAAGGTCTTACCCACTCTTTCAAGCAATTGAATGCCTTCACCAAGGAGATCCCCTTCTTGCAAAAATTCTTTGGCCTTGAAGGATTTACCCACTTAGCTCCTTAGATCTTCTACCTTGTCATCCTCCTTCACTTGAAGAAGCTTGATGCACCTTCTTCTACAGCTTGAAGAAGCTTGCACCTTCTCCTTCTCTTGGAGAAGCTTTCACCACCAATAGCACTTGAGGAAGAGGTTGGGAAAGGAGATCTTTGAGAGATTTACAATGTAGCAATGGGGTATCTCTCTCACAATGAACCCAACTCACTCATAATGATGAATTGAAGTGTAATCAAGAGAGAGAAAGGTGCTCAAGTGGACTGGATGCACTCAACTATAGAAAGAACTAGAATAACATGAAGGAGCAACCTTGAAATGAACTCCAAGAGGACCTATTTATAACTAAGGCTGTCCACTAGAGTGTGGGAACACTTATGAACGTTTTCTAGCCGTGCAATGAATCTATTTTTGACTTTAGCAACTCTCCAATGACTAGAATCACTTTTTCTACATTTTTCGTATAGTGCATTCAACCGAGTTACAATAAAGCCAATTTAAAGTATCAGACGAATTTGTCCTAATGGAAAATTGACTGATCCACTTAAATCAATCTTGGGTGGAAAGGTCGTCGGTCGAGTTTTGTGGATGTACAACTTGTCTGACTGAGATCATTCTCAAAATCCATTATCGGTCGAGTTTGTAACTCGTCCGATGAAGTGCCTGTAATGAATTTTACAAAATGATTCTTAAGTGATCAAACTTCAAATTAAGTATCCCTGGTGTTTTCTCACCTTAGTTACAAGTCATATCATAAATACAAATGATTACAAAATTGTTCTAAGGTGTTTTGGAGTGTTTTCCACAAAAGTGCATTTGCTTTGCTTTTGACTTGAACTAGAACAAGCTAGGGCTTGATCGATTTGATCCTTTTCATGTACCTAATGCATGAACTCAATCTTAAAAAAAATATTAGATACATATGAATGGAAAGGTTAAGTCATCATAAAAATATGGACAATGTGTAACACTTAGATCAACATTCTCCCCCTTTTGACAATGACAAACCATTCCTCAAGATATTGAAAAGGATATGAAATTTAGACCTTTACCTTTGAGATAGGATGTGAAAGTTAAACCTTTTACCTTGTGAACTATAAGGGGATTCATGAATGAACAATGTGAATTGCTCCCCCTCAATTCATGATTAGATAAACCTACACAGTTATCATTTCCAAAAATAATCATAACACATATACATACTATATGGTCCTCTATCAAGTCACATGATATGTAGATAATTGATAAGAAAAGGATCATATAAGCTATAAAACAATATGGCTGAGGTCAATTCTCCCCTATGTCATATCAAAAAGATAGGGAGGTAGAAGAGATAAATAACACATGTCTTCTGCACAGGTACAAGCTAAAGCAATCAACCAAGTATAGCACATATCAAACAGATATGAGGTAGAGAGAAATAAGAAATCTAATGTCATAATCAAAATATGGAATAACATACAACAAACTCATAAGATATAGTAAACCAAATAGTTAGGGTGCATAAGATTAATATTACAACATTAAATTGTGTTCTAACAAAATGATCCATAAACCAACAATAAAACAACAAGATGATAAAATAGTACACCTCAGATATAATGCCCAAATGTCTTAGTACAAAATAGTCTAAAAAGATAGATATGTTCAACATAAAAAGACTAAAGAACAAAAACATCTAATCTATATCTAAGTTGTCTTTGTCAATCAGATCATCATCAGCAACATCATCATCGGCCTTAGGCTCATAGTCCTCGTCCCCATCTGAAGATGTAGTAGAAACATCAACATCACATTCATCTCCAGAGGAACCAAAAAAGCCATCATCAGAACCATCTGTAGATCCACCATTTTCGATGGCCTCAACATCATCAGCCTCATCCTCAACAGCCTGGTCAGGCATCTCCTCATAAATAGGAGGACTAAAACCACGACCGGGTTATCTGGCATTCTGCTCAGTCCAAGACAAGCCAAGAGCATGTAATGCATGTGCTTGCGAGAAGGTGGGAGAAGAAGTCCCAAGACTCGCAAGAAGGGTGGAAATAGTCAGAGCCAATGGAGGAGGCACACTAGGGGCAGGAATAGGTCCACCATCATGAACATGTTGGAAGAAGAAGTAATAGGTGGAGAGGCTAGATAGAAGTGATTGTATGGATAAGAAGCATAGTCACCACTTGGGTATGACTGGTAGGCAGGGTAGGGATGGCTACAAGATAGGTTCATAGTAGACATGATATGGCATATGTCATGGTGGAGTTAATCCTGAACATGAAGGTTATACACCTATTGGTGTATCATGTAACCCATGAGCGCTTCATTTGACACCAAGAAAGAGGCCTGATCAGGTCGGGTGGTGGAGGAGGAGCCTAGGTAAAGGTAGATATGGAAGCTCTAGTTTGGTAGAGGAGGTAGGTAGGAAGGTCTTCTTGATAGTGGTTTCACTGATGTAGACTCCTTTCCTACTAGATTTGTAATGAAAGTCATGGAAAAGAGATTTTTGAGTAGAAAAAGTGTAAAGACCACAAATCAATACATGGTAGGGAAGATGGGTACCATGGGTGTTCTTCCCAGAGTCAAAGAAGGTCATGTGATATAGAATGTATCATGATCACTTAACTCTGACAATCTTCAAGAGATAGTTCATGATCACAATAGTGTTTTCTATAATCTTGATTGGTTTTTCTTTGGGTGGACATTGTTGTTAACAACTAATGCAATGAAACGGTTCTTGATATCCAAGGAAGAGGATGGAAAGGTTGACTTCTTCTTATATGGTACTTGAGGCTTCTTCAAAAACTTGTGAATATCAAGGAGAGTAAGCTCAAAGTGTTTGTAGAAAGCCCCAGGGTCAAGCAGGTCAAAATATTTAGGGTAGTCCTTCCTCCATGTGTCGGTGACCTTAGTTCGATTGAAATAATATATTAGGAATCTTGAGAGATGGTAAATTTTGTCCCGACAATCATCATAGTGAGAATTACCTAGATATTGGGTGGTGGCACAATTGTGTCATGTTGTGTTGAAGATTGTCATACAATTCATAGACCGCCCTGGTGTTGGTTATGGAATTTTGGAAGCACTGACATTCTACGCAGAATGCACCTAGGTGATGGAAATAAAACAAATTTGCTACCTCCTTGATAACCGTCTTTGTGATGAAAAAAGGCTCAAACAAGGATCTAAACGGGAAAGGGTTCCTAGGAAGTAACTCTTTATAGAGATTTAGAGCTTCCTAGGATATAATGGAGGTGCCATCATAGGATACGAGGTGAGGATTAGAGGAAGAGGAATGTACGCCACCTGGGGCATCTCTTTTGCTACAGTTGGATGTCATGGAAACAAAATGGAGAGGCAACTACAAACAAAAGAGAGGGAGATCCTCACCAACATGTCATCTAACCACCTCGATGGGTGTGGGAAGAGGCAAGACAGGCAAAATGAGGCAAGGGAAGGGATGTACGAACCTAGGGTTTGAGGTCAAGGGAGCTGGAGGTCTCGATTGGTTGACTTTTATCTAGTTGATAGGGAGAAATGTAGTCCAAAACTCTTTTTATGTTTGGTTCATCTTGGCCATTAGTTGAGTTCTGATATTTGGAAACTCGACCAATCAACATTTTCACATGACCTCAGCCACGGGATTGGTCGAGTTGGCAACTCGATCGACATGTAGTCTGTCCAAAAATGTAAAATTTTAATTCTTAGACTCTTGGGTGCTAATTAAATTTATTTCTTTAACATATTATGAATTTTAGATATGTCGAGGAACATTTCACTCATCATAAGGTATTATTTTAAGATTAAATAGTCATTTGCAAAAAAATACCCAAAACAAGTAAAACAAGGCAAGAAACAAGACAAATTTAGCACATAGCAAGCGAGAGATGATCAATTTTAAGCACGAAACATGTATGTAAGAGAACAAATAACTAGAAGGCATGTCAATATCATCAAGAGAAGTTATAAGTAGTTTTAATCTAACAAAAGAAAATTGCTCCCTTGATATAGGTTTAGTGAAAATGTCTGCAAGTTGATTCTCCATATCCACATGTGTGATATAAATATCCTTCTTGATAATGTGGTCACGAAGGAAGTGATGACATACCTCTATATTTTTATCTACACTATGCAATATAGAATTGTAAGATAGATTAATTGCACTAGTATTATCGCAATAGAAAGGAGTAGCATCAAAATAAATGTTAAAGTCTTGGAGCATTTGCTTCAGCCATAGGACTTGGGTGAAAAAACTTCCAACAACAATTTATTCAGCCTCGATAGTTGAAAGATCCACAATGCTTTGTTTCTTAGAGAACCAATAAACTAGGCATGGTCCTAGGAAGAAGCAAGTGTCACTTGTGCACTTTCGTTTAATCAAACAACCTGTATAATCAACATCACTATAAGCAGTAAGAGTAAAGTCCCTTGACTTGGGATACCACAGTCCAAAATTTGGGGTTTTGGCTAGATACCTCAAAATCCTATTAACCTCTATAATATGTGATTTCATAGGACTTGATTGAAAGTGAGCACACAAACCAACACTAAACATTATATCAGGTCTAGAGGTAGTTAAATAAGGTAAAATTTCAATCAATACCTCTATAGAGCTTCTCGTCTACCATTTCTCCTTTCTCATCTTTGTGAAGCTTGATAGTGTTTGACATGGAGGTATCCATTGGCTTGGTGTTCTCCATCCCAAAGAGTTTAAGTAATTCACTGATGTACTTTGCTTGGTTGATGAAGTTCCAATTTTTTGTTTACTTGATTTGATAGCCAAGGAAGAAAGTAAGTCCCCCATCATGCTCATCTCTAACTCACTCTGCATAAGAGAATTAAAATCCTTGCAAAGATCAAGGTTAGTTCTGCCAAAGATAATATCATTAACATAAATCTGAATAATCAAGAAATTTCTAGAAGTGTGTTTATGAAACAAGGTAGAATCGACTTTGCCCATGATATAGCTATTGTCTAGCAAAAAGTTCTTTAGTTTCTCATACCAAGCTCGAGGTGCTTATTTAAGGCCATAAAGAGCTTTTTGTAACAAATAAACATGGTTAGGAAAGTTATCATGTTCAAAGCCTAGAGGTTGAGCAACATATAATTCCTCCTCAATTGTACCATTAAAAACACACTTTTAACATCCATTTGATAAAGAAGAAAATTCTTATGAATAGCAAAAGCAAGAAACATTCTTATTGACTCAACTCTATCTACAAGTACATATGTTTCATCAAAATCTATACCTACTTGTTGATTCTAGCCATGAGCAACAAAATATGCTTTATTTCTTACCACTTTTTCACTTTCATCTAGCTTATTGCGGTAGACCCACTTGGTGCCAATGATCTTTCTATGACTTGGTCTTGGCACAAGAGTCCACACTCAGTTCTTCTCATACTATTCCAATTATTCTTGCATGGTGAGGATCCATTCATCATCCTTGAGGGCTCTTTGACATCTTTAGGCTCAAGCTGAGAGATGAAGGCATTGTATTCTTGTTCATTGTTGTAGGCGGCCCATGTATTCACCCTTTCAAAAGGATTCCCTATGATGAGATCTTTAGGAGGATGCTTTTCAAAGTGAGGGGATGGATCCTTCTTTTCTTCTTCTTTCTCTTATTCATCAACTAACACCTCTTTTCCTTTATCGACAATGTTGAGTTCTTTTAAGATAGGAATCACCTCATTTGTAACACCGTCATCAGCAACATTCTTAGAAATACAGGGGTTAGTCTCAACAAATCTAACATTGATAGACTCATCTACTTTACATAGATCAATGTCGAACACTCTATAAGCCTTGCTAGTAGTACTATAGCCAAGAAATAAAGCCTTGCAAGACTTCAGATCAAACTTGTCGAGGGAATTCTTAGTGTTCAAAACAAAATAAGGACAATAAAAAACATCAAAGAAATCAATGGAAGGTTTTATACCATGTCATAGCTCATGGGGGTTTTCTTTAAATATGGACGAGTAAAAACCCGGTTTTGCACAAAACATGAAGTACTAACGGCTTCAGCCTAAAAACTTCTTTGGAGTGTCATACTCTGGAAGCATAGTCCTAGCCATTTCCTGAAGTGACTTGTTCTGTCTCTCTACAACCCCATTTTGTTGAGGTGTTCGAGGTGAAGAAAGTTATGTGTATACCAGGATTCTTCAAAAAAATGTTCAAACAAATCATTTTCAAATTCTCTCCCATGATTACTATAGATAGAAACAATCTAACAAAAATCATCATTTTCAAATTGTTTGCAGAAAGTCGAAAAAATATCAAGAGTATCACTTTTTGAAACAAGAAAGAAGGTCCAAGTATATAGAGAAAAATTATCGACAATCACAAAACAATACTTACTACCATGAATCAATTCAATACATATCATTCCAAATAAATCAATGTGAAGAAGCTCAAGAACTCTTTTGGTGCTAAGGACTCCTTTGGATTTGAAAGAGGACTTGGTTTTCTTTCCTTGGGTTCAAGGTCGGCATTCCTCATGCTTTTCAAAATCCAATTTAGGAAGTCCCTTGACCAAATCCTTTTTTCTCAACTTCTTCATTTGATGCATATTTACTTGACCAAGCCTATGGTGTCATAAAGAAATATCATTCAAATTGGCAACAAGAGATCTACCAACAATAGGCTTAATAGATTTAAGCACAATAATGTAAAGATTATCATTTCTAGTTTCCTTATATATGCCATTGTAGGAGAGGGAATCTAGAAGTAAGCATTCTAAAGAAGTAAATAGAACAAGATAGCCATTATCACAAAGTTGACTAACACTTATTAAATTGTGATGTATGTCATCCACAAAAAGTACATTCTTGATGAAAAGTGAATCATCTACATCACCCTCACCTATTTTCTTACCCTTATTGTTGTCCCCAAATGTCACCGATCCTCCTTTATTTTTAGTGAATTGATTGAAATGGCTGATTTCACTGGACATTTATTAACAACCACTATCAATAATCCGTTTGCCACTAAATTACAAGAAAGAAAGATAATCGGTTCCCAATTTAAACTTTGGGATCTGGGGTTAGCTTGGGGACCCACTTCATCTTTGGGATGGTCCCCTTATCCATGTAAGGATAGTAGTAGAATAGCGGTGATCACTCTTACAATGAATGCACATCATATGGTTCTTAGAGCCGGAACATTATCCATGGAAGATTGGAGGTCCCTTGCTCTTCTTCTTACCTTTGCCTTTACTTTTTGAAGCACCCTTATATCCTAAAAAACTTGTACCACTATGTTTGGTGGAGTGATCCAAGACTTCATTTAGGGACTTCTTCCCTTTGAGGAAAGTTTACAAAGTGTCTCTCAATTTGTGATTATCATTGGAAAGAGTGACAGTGGTAGAAAACAAATAAGAAATATCATCATTAGCATGCAGCATGTCGGCCTCTAAGTAGAGGGCTTTAGTCAAATAAGAATCTTTTTTCAAAGAAATAGAAGCATTCATTGCTAGGAAAAATAGGTCTAGAATATATATCATTAATTTGAGCAAGTAACCTATAATTTTTAGTTACATGCAATATAAGCTCATCAAGATAGATTCTATTTTCATCCTTAGTAGCATCATAAGCAAGCTTAAGATTATCATTTTTAGTTATAAGTAAAGAAAGCTCATCTACTAGGACTTGGTTCTCTTCCTTAAGACTATTGATGTTCTTAAGGTAGACATCATTCTCAACTTCAACTCCATTGTATTGGATCTCAAGATCAACAAATTACCCTTGCAAGGAATCAATTCTATTAATATGCAACTTATCATTTTTATCAACAATGTCAATCTTAGCATAGAAATCTTCAATGATATTACCCAATCTTTTCTTCTTGGACTTGCAATTGGCATAAGATGAACGAGAAGCATTTAACATATCAATAAGAGTTGCTTTGGATAACTCATGCAAGATTACCTCACTTACCTCACCAATGTCTTCACTTGTGAAGGCCATGAGTGCAATATGGCATTCTCCTTCATCAGAAATTGAGTCACTAGAGGAAGATTGTCCCAAGACGCATGAGTTGTATCCTTGCTTCTTTTCTCCTTCTTATATTTCCTCTTCTACTTTCCTTCCTTCTTGTAGTCATACTTCTTCTTGTGGCTCCTCTTGTGGTGGCTATTCTTGGTCTTTGGGCATTTATTCTTGTAGTTCTCCTTTTGTCCACATTCATAGCACCTAGGAGTTGAGGATGAGGAAGAATTTCCTTTGAAAATCTTCCCTTGGAGTAGTTTTCTTCATGATCACTAGGGCCATCATCTTCACTTGAGGAGGGTGGAAAGGATCGACAAGAAAGTTGTTGTTGGATAATCATTGCCTCCACTTGAGCTTTGAAGGCATTTTCATTCATATTCTTTGATTCCTTCTCTTATTGCTTTTCATCTTCTTCTTGCTTGTTTATCCTTGGCTCATGAGTTTGAAGGTTTCCAATGAGATCCTCAGTGTCTAAGTCTCCAAGTCTTCTAAATTTTTCAATTGAAGTCACCTTGGGTTCCCATCCCTTGGGAAGGGGCCTATGTATCTTGGAGTTGATTGTCCCTCTATCCAAGGTGTGTGACCCAAGGCAACAAGTCCATTGGATGGTGTTAGCCACTCTTTTCTTCTTGTCCATCTTGAAGTTTTCAAATAGTCCATTGAGCATGTAGATCTTTGATTCCTTGATTTACTATGTGCCTTCATAAGTGATGCACAACTTGTTCCAAATCTCATGGGTTGTGTCCCAAGAAAATATGTGGTTGAACTCAGAGGGAGTGAAGGCTCCATAGATGATGCTTATCGCCTTGGCATTGAGATGCACCTTCTTGAGTGTAGCTTCATCCCAAGTAGCTACATCACCCATCGGCTCCTTGTATGAAAGAATCACCACTGTCAACATGTCTTAGTTCATCCCTTAAAGGAAAAACTACAACCGTCATTTCTAATAGAGGAAATTGGTGACGTCGAAGATCGAGGGTCAATCTTCCCTCTATGTTGAGGGATAAAAGAAAGTTGTTGCCCATCTTTGTGTCTCGTGGGAGATGTGTCAGAGAAGACCATGTCTCTGATACCACTTGTTGGATTTTAGAGATCTATAGGAGGGGTGAATAGAGCTTTAAAACTTGCACAAGAATAGTTAGATCTTCAAATTATATCAACTAGGCACAAATGCTAATAATGAATTTGATGGGAATCTAAAAAAGTTTAGTAAGGATGAGAGATAATGAAATAAGAATTTGAACAAGTTGTTTTAGAGTGGTTCCACTCTCCAAACTATGAGTCAGACCACTACCTAGAGATGTCAAGCCCTAGGATTTTGCAACCTATGTATATTTATTTTCCATTATAAGATATACAATTGACCTTCCGTTTCTGAGACAAGGATACCCAACTTTCCTTTGAGGTCTAGGGAGACAAAAACCTTACAAACAAGGTCTTACCTATCCAAGAGCTAGTCTTCTACCTTACCAAGGTCTTACCCACTCTTGCAAGCAGCTGGATGCCATCACCAAGAAGATCCCCTTCTTACAATGAGTCTTCGGCCTTGAAGAATTTACCCACTCAACTACTTTGATCTTTTACCTTGTCCTCCTCCTTCACTCGAAGAATCTTGATGCACCTTCTTCTACAGCTTGAAGAAGCTTGCACCTTCTCCTTCTCTTGGAGAATCTTTCACCAATAATAGCACTTGAGTAATGGGTTGGGGAAAGGAATCTTTGAGATCTTTACAATGTAACAATGGGGTATCAACTCACAATGAACCTAAATCACTCATAATCACAAATTAAAGTGTAATCAAGAGAGAGAAAGGGGCTCAAGTGGACTGGATGCACTCAACTATAGAAAGAGCTTGAATAGCATGAAGGAGCAACCTTAGAATGAACTTAAGGAGGCCCTATTTATAGTTGAGGGTGTCCACTAGAGTGTGGGAACACTTGTGAACATTTTCAAGCCAATTTGAGGGTTGCAACAGATCTATTTTTTACTTTAGCAACTCACCAATGACTAGAATCACTTTTTTGTGTTTTCTACTGAATGCATTTGGTCAAGTTTTGATAAAGATAACTCAACTGATCACACTATGCAACAAAGCCAATTTAAACCATTGGTCGAGTTTGTCCGGATGGAAACTCGATGCATCCACTTAAATTGATTTTGGGTAGAGAGATTGTTGGTTGAGTTCTATGGATGTACAACTCAACCGATCGAGATCATTCTCAAAATCCACTAAGGATCGGTCAAGTTTGTAACTCGACCGATGAAGTAACTTTAATGAATTTTACAAAATGACTTTTAATGATCAAATGTTTGAATTAATTGTCTCGAGTTTTTTCTCATCTGAGTTACAAGTCATATCATCAATAATAATGACTACAAAATGTTCTAAGGTGGTTTGGAGTGTTTTCCACAAAAGTGCATTTGAATTGCTTTTGAATTGAACTAGGACAAGCTAGGGCTTGATCGATTTGATCCTTTTCATGTACCTAATACTTGAAATCAATCTTAAACAAACATATTAGATACATATGAATGGAATGGTTAAGTCATTATCAAAATATGGATAATGTGTAACACTAAAGTCAGTAGTTTTAACATTGTATGTACATCATATTTGCAGGTGTTTGTATAAGTGGTTTATTGGTTGACTGGGCTTAGCCCTTTGTATTTATAGTTTATTTATTGTGTAATTACACTTACGTGAGGATTTCTTTATCCATTTAAGTGTAGCCATGCATCCCTTGAATCCTATATATAGGAGATCCAAAACCTCATTACAAACGGTTGAGACTATTGTTATTCCATTTACATGGTATCCATTGTAGTATCCTAACACTAATCCTCCCCAAACGTTCTCATCATTTATCTTCACCTTCTGATTCTACTCATGAAATGATCTCTCTTTCGAAACCATTTCCCCCAATCCACCACCACCACTACAAGTCTCTAACCATTGCATGGAAGTTGATCCCAAACAACAACTCCACCACCATCATATGTTCCTATCCAATCCACTTACTAATGGAACTTTGCAAAGGTATACACCTTCATAATTAAACATGTAATTTCTTGCACATGTTTCATAGCTCATCACTCTCCTATTAATTCTACTTTTTCCATTGTTTTGGATTCCACTTTTATCCCCAAATATCTATAAGAATGCTTTGAGACACCGTGGATGGAAATATGCCATGTTGGAAGAGATGCAAGCTTTACATGACAATCATACATGCGACCTACTTGATCCAGCACCTGGCAAGAATGTTGTTGGCTGTCGTTGGGTGTTCTCAGTCAAGCATCACTATCATGAATCTATCAAGTGGCCAAAGGCACAACTGGTTGCTTAGGGTTAAGCTCAAACATAGCATTTAGTGTGGATTATCATAAGACATTCTCTCTAGTGACAAAGATTGCTTTTGTTTGCATCATAATTTCATTGGAAACTCATTTTGACTAGCCACTTTTGTAAGTAGACATCGAGAATTCCTTTTTGCATGGAGATCTCCTAGAAGAGGTCTATATGTAGCAAATTCTCAATTTTTCCACTGAAGGGGAGTTGTTACGACCCCACCTCTCGATAACCCCCAATTATGGGAGACCGAGAGGTCGAAGCCGCACCCATAACTTCCGAATCAAAGGTTTGACACTTAACCAAGAACAATTATTAAATTTCCACAATCTATACTGAAAAGATGTAATAAAATTTTTCATACCTTTTGAAAATTTTGGATTTCTAAACTTCTATCCATGTATGCATTCTACTCTAACTAATCGTCCTTGAATTTTACTTCATGTATTTCACAATATGAAGATTTACTGTTTGTCCTTTTGGCTTGAACCTAAAACGTCGACAAACAAAACGTCAGTCAGCCAAAGCTAGTATGTGGGGGAAACAATAAATGTGCAACTATGATAACAACGTAATCATTCACTTATTCATTTAAGAACCAATATTACGTTTTAAATATACCTCGGCGATCCATGAGTACCCTATCCTCTGTGCTATCCCTACAGTGGACCTGGATACTACCTTCCTTATGGTAGATCCCCATTAAACCCCTCATAGTCCCACCTATATGTGAACCAGTTTCTAGGGTTGAGTCACATGGTACTACTCGTAAGTATCCCACTCCTTAACTCATGGCAGGCTAATGGGTCTCATGGCACTACACTTGGTAGCCCAATTTCTAACCCACGATAACCTAGACCTTACTCTAGGGTACCCCTTTTTAGCCTTTACAAGCCAAAGAGGTGGACCCAGATCTAGACAATTATACATGTATATTCATAGTGATAGTCATACTCACTCTATAGTTGCATGAAATAAAAGCATCCAACAGTTATTTCAAGCCATGAGGGAAACATCGATAAAATCCTCAGAAAACTAGTCGGGATATTCATAAGAGTAACCACATACCTTTGATTGCAGATTTGAGACAGAATTATCCAGAACAAGGAAATCCCAATCAAGCAACCAATTATGCACAAAATCCTAAAATAAATATACCAATTTCCTTTTATTAATATTTATCCAATATCATTATATTCCTTAGGATTTCTATTCCAATTTTAGGGTTTCCTTGAAAATTAGGGTTTCACTTCATCTTTTATTATTCTAAACCCTAATTTTATACCATTACTCCTAAACCCTAATCATCTCATCTACTCTTCAATATTAAGGTTATCTTAACAAATTATAACCCTATTTCCATATTAAAGGCACATTAATCATTAATTAATTTCATTAAGCTTCTTTTTCATTAAAGCTACTATTTTTATCCTTTTAATCCAGGATAAAATCATTATGCGCATCTATCATTAATTCAAAGTTCATTATGGTTTAATCATATATGAACTCGATTTTCCATAAATCTACCTTTTATTTCATGAGAAAACCCTAATTACTACATTTAGGGTTTCCATCCATAATTAGGAACTTTAATGCTCAAAAATAAATTAGAACCATCATTTAACAACGTATTTTCACATTTTCCAAATTATATATATGATCTTATCCTCTTTTACCCTAAATTAGGGTTTCTAAATACATAATCATTCTCATATGGGGTAAAAACCCTAAATTATGCAAATTTCATCTAGATCAGGTTTGAATATAACATTATCATTCAACAGGTTATTAATACTTCAATTAACCCATTAAGCATACTAGATTCAACCTTTAATCACAAATAGGGTTTTTAAGTTTAACTTTAATGAATTTTCATCAACTTATTGTACTTTTGCAATTAGGAAAGGAATCAATTTTTAATATCATTTTTATTGGATTCCTCGCATTCTCCTGATCAAAATACTTATATTATTTGTATTTATCGGAGCTACAATTTATGAGATATGATTTTTGTAAAGATTTACTTACTTGGCCAATCGGATTGCGCCACATGTTCCTTCCATGCAACATGACTTGCAGATTTGGAAACATAACCGAATTACTCCTTTACCCTCGTGTAAGCTGATGTCTTTTGAATACCTGGAGGGGTATTTTTGTCCAACAGATTCGTCATCCTCTACCTTGCGTGCCCTAGCGCTTATGCCGGCTACAACTACTCCATGGAGCTGCTCCCTCCATCCCTGGGCTCGGGGGGGGGGGGGACTACTGCCCTGCCTCTGCAACCTTCCGACGCATCAAGGGGGATCCCATAAAGCGGCCAAGGTGGACGTTGTAAGCTTGCATGGCCTGCGACATTCAGCAGATGGTGCAGACCTACTACGGCGGCTGTGCGAGGTCTAGCACTCGGGGAGGGAGCCGATCGTTCTTAAGTTGTTGGGAAATACTTGGCCTCCATACAGAAAGGAACTGTAGCTCCTCGTGCTCCGAGGTTTAGAACTACTCCTTAGACTAGGGTTTGTATGAAGGAAGAAGGAGAAGAGAAAAGGATTCTTGGGATTTTCTCTCTCTCTCTCTTGAACTCGAACCAGTGCTCTACCCTATATATAGGGGTGGGAAACAAAGCCATAGGTTGGCTATCCATGAATCAAGGAGTCCCTTTCCAAGTAGGACATCAATTCCTTTAATGAGAAGTATATTCTCTCTCCTCATATTAATTCCTTATTTCCCTTTGATCTTTAGTCATTAAGAATTCGAAATTCTTTTCTCTTATTCTCTTTATGTTTGGTTTTTAATCCATAAGCATGGATTTCTATTTTCTTTTGGTAGACACTATTTTCCTTTTTAACAATATTACCAAAATTCATTAATAATGTATCACATTATCCTTTTATTTTGCAAATTTGGTATTTTCTCTTTCTTTCCTCTTTATTGGGGCTCCTTGGACCCCAAGAAACTCTATTATTTCGAGAACCTTTTTATTGGACACTTATTATCCTTCTAGATGCATCTAAATGCATTATTTCTCATTATCATGTGTATTTCTTATTAAAATATTTCTTTTTGAGGATTTTCTCTTTATTTCTCTTTTATTTTCCTCATTGGTATTCCTTTTATCATTAGGAATCCTTGGGATACGAAAATCCACCAAGGATAACTCAATTATACCTCTTTTCACTTGTTTTCCACATTTTACCATTATTTTCAATTTCTTTCTTAACAAAGAAATATTTAATTGATCTTTTCTTTTCTTATTGGATTCTCTATGCAACTTTGGACTCCTTGGAACCCAAGGAACCCAAGAGGCACGAAATCCCTCTTTGGATTTGTCTTCTAGAGGTTTCCACATATTTCTTTTCTCAATTATTCAATTATTCATTTACTAATTGAATTTTCTTATTATTTGGGCCCAATAGCCAATAAAGCCCACAACATAAACATCAAGGCTATTGTAAAAAAAAATCCATTTTTTTTCAAACAAATAATATCATTATTTGTTCAAATTTCCTTAATATGAGAAATTACATTTCTCACCAAATAAATCCAAAAATTGGGGTTGTAACAGGAGTCCTCTCACAAAGTTTGTCATTTCTGACACTCTTTTTATGTACTTATTCAATCCTCAAGCGCCTAGTTCAATAAACTCTATATAGTTCTTGAGAAACTAGGTTTTTAGAAACTGGCTTCAGACCATTCATTGTTCTGTTCCGAATCTTCAAGAGGTCACATTCTCCTTACTATCTACGTCAATGACATTATGATCATAAATAATAAACAAATTGGCATCTGGAGACTGACACCATCAATAAATGCCCATTTCCCTATGAAAGATTTGATAAGTCTTCAATACTTCCTCAACATAGTGGTACTTGGCTCCTTCACATGGATCAACTTGTTCCAAAGACATTACGCCTTGTACCTACTTTATGAGTCTGGGTTGACTTATGCTAAACCCGTCGCTTCTCCAATGGATTATCACATAAAGGGTTCACTTGTGGTGGAGTTATTCCCAGACCTAGATAAGTATCATTGAATAGTTGGAAATTTGGGTTGATATTGTCAAGCATCAATGTTAGCTAAATCCAGACATGAAGGAGGTAGTTCACAAATAAGCAATAAAGCTATAGCTTTTTGGGATGATATATGTCATTTCAGGCTCACCATGGGTGTTCCTTATTCATGTGGTGCCTAAGAAAGGAAGCACCATGGTTTTCTTTAATGAAAAGAATGAGATGATCCCCACCCACACTATAACAAGTTGGATTGTGTGCATCCACTATCAAAATCTCGACAATGCCACTCAAAAAGACCACTTCTCGCTTTTGTTTCTTTACCAAATCCTAGAGAGTCCAAAACACCATGATTTTTTCTTCTACTTGGATGGATACTTGGGCTTTTATCATATTCTTGTCCATCTTAGAAACTAGGAGAACACCACCTTCATGTGTTCATTCGTTACATATGTGTTTCACATGATGCCCTTCAATTTATATGACACTACTACTATGTTTTAATGTTGTATGTACAACATATTTTTAGGATATATTGAGATTATAATTGAGTTCTTCATGGATGACTTCTCCATATGTGGAGATTCTTTTAATGCATTCTTACACCATCTTTCATTGGTTCTTGAACATTATGAAGAAGTACATTTGGCTCTGAATCGGTAAAAATCCCACTGCATAGTGAGAGAAGTTACTATTACGGAACACCTATATAGTTCAAGGGGTGTTAATGTCAATAAATTTAGATAGAAATGAATTCTATGTTTTTACCTCCATAAAATGTTAGATAATCCTCGATTTTTCTAGGCCAAGTCGGTTTCTATAGGAGGTTCATCTGTGATTTTAGCAAGACCTCCAAGCCCCTCACAAATCTACTCCTGAACGATGTTCATTTCACTTTTGGTATTGGCTACATGAAGATCTCACTATCCTAAAGGAATGTCTCATCTTTATCTGTACAATCAGAGCACCAGATTGGTAAGTTTCCTTTGAAATTATTTGTGATACAAGTGACTATGCAGTGGGTGCAATCCTAGCACATCACATAGATAAAAAGCATCAGGTCATTTATTATGCTAGTAAGATGTTCGATAACACATGGAGGAATTAAGAAAATACAAAGAGGAGACCCTCCCCATTATTCATTCCTTTGACAAAGTTTTAGCATATTTGGTTGGATCTTAAATGATGTATACATGGATCAAACCATCATCACTTTCAAAAAAAAAAAGATGCAAAACCCAAGTTGATCAAGTGAATTTTATTACTACAAGAATGCAATTGTTGATCATCTTAGTAAAATACAGATTCAAAACAATGACTTAGTCCTAGTTAGCTACTCTTTACCAGATGATCAACTGAAGAAGGTGACCACATTCACTATGGGTATGTTGATTTCATGAATTTCTTGTCCGTAGGAGTTCTTCATCCAGATTGCACATGGAAACCAAGGGTTAAATTCACATATCATATTTTCCATTACTACAGAGGTGATCCCTACTTATTCCATTTATGTGTAGATGGAATATATCACATGTGCATTTATGAGAAGGAGGCCTCTCGATAGTGACCTTGGGGCCATAGAGCTTGCGATGTCACGGAGAGGCGGAAGAGGTGGGCGAGGGCGAGGGCGAGGGCGAGGGCGTCAATCCAGTGAGCGTGGAGGAAGGGGGAAGTCTGCTGCTGAGCCATCTTTGGCTCCTCCACTCGCCCAACCAGAGGTCGACGGTGATGGAAGTGGCGACCATCCAGAGATCCCGTTTGCTAGGGCTCAAGACACCGCCGCCGCCAACTCTTCCAATCCGTCATCGAGCTGCTCCGCCAACTCGTCCATGCCGTCCTCGAGCTGCTCCACCGAAGGGCCTAGGCCCATTCCCCTTGCAGACTGGTTTGCCACCAGCAGGCAAGGAAGAGCAGTGATTCCCATGGATCTGGTCAAGTTCGTTGAACCAGGGCTGAAGGATGGCGTGAAATGCGCCTCAATCTCGAGTCAAGAATGCTCAATTCTGACCTGGGAGGAGTATATCTCGATTCATTTTGTAGGCAGGAAGGCTTTCAGTGGCCAACTCTGCGGTTGGATTCGGAGAGTGTGGCACCCTAGAGGCCCAGTCGAGATAGTCACCGAAGAGCGTGAAGGCTATGTTGTGAAGATGCCGACTGTTAGTGAAAAGGAGAGGGTGCTTGACAAAGCACCCTGGTTCATGGATGGATCCCTGCTGGTTGTTCACTCGTGGAAACCAGGGCTTCCTCTTCAACATCTCTCTTTCTCGAGTGCCCCTATCTGGGTCAAGATTGAAAACGCTGGTCTGCCGTGGACCAAGCAACATATAGCCAGAGTTGCTAGTACCCTTGGCGCTCCAGTTGACTTCGATGTACAGTCGATTGTTGTGGGTTGTCTTGGTGACGCCCTGGTTTGTGTTAATGTCTGTAGCAAAGCCAAGCTCCCTCGAACAGCTATGGTGGAGGTGGATTCGTCCCTGAAAACCTTGAAGGTGGAGCTGATTGCTTGGCCGGTTATCTGCCCCAGTTGCAAGTGTTTCGGGCACAGAGGGTTTTCATGTCCTCTGAAGCCGAGGAAGCCCCCACTAGAAAAGGACATCCAGGTCAGGTTAGGCAAGGTTGCTACTCAACAGAATGCCAAGGAGTCGATTCCTACTAAGGAGGTCAGCGAGGTGGTTCCTAAGAGCAGTGCTCGTGTTAACCAACTAGAGCAAGACAGTTACCTTCTGGAGTTCATCTCTCAACAGGTTAAGGATACTGTCATTGACAGTGCTCGACAATCTTCATTCTCTCAACCTCTAGCTGCTGAGATACAAACATCAGAGCCCGACATGGTTGGAACCTCTCCTGTTTGTAACTTGGGTGGCTTGGATTTAGGCTGGGAATTGGAGATAGTTAGAAGTGGAAAGGAAGCTTCAACTTCCGAGTCTTGGCTGCCAAACAAAATATGGAACAACTGTGAGTTCTCTGCCCTACAATAGGTCAGGAAGGAAAAGCTTTTTGAAGATGAGGGTTTGAATGGTTTTGACTTTGAGTCAGATCAATGGGATCCTAAGTACTTGGATTACGACCATTCTTGGTCTAAAAGGAAGAAGAAGTATGGAAGGAAGAAGGACGGTTAGACATTCTCTTCTATTTCTATGACTCTGGGTCTGTTCATTTCTTGGAGGCATATGCTTGTTCAAGAGTTCTGAAGTTGCTTTGACATGTACTGTAAGCATGGTTATGAAGCCTTTTCTTGAATCCTTTCCTTTAGGGTTGGTTATAATTGCATAAGGAAGATAGGAAGGTTCTCCTGCCCCTGTTTATGGGTCAGAGTTCATTGCCATTGATGGCTTTTGATTCTGGAGCTTGCAGCCTGGAAGCCTTGGATCAGGAAGGAGGATCTAGATGTTTGCTTCGGTCTGATAATTCTAGCTAGTCTAGCAGCCTAAGCCTGGTTCTTGGAGCTAGGGAGCACACTTTGAAGGTGGTGTTATTGATAGTTGTTTCCCCGGTTTCATGTCAACTGGGCTGATGTTAGTAGATTGGTTAGTATAGGATATCCTAGCTTTCATATTTGCTTTTCCTATTCTTGTTTGTGAGGTCCTTGTTGGACCTTGTTTCCTCTGAGTTATTATCCTGGTTGTATGGGGCACTTCCTCTTGTACCCAAAGTTTTGGACTCATTAATAGCAACACATTTTTTCGCCGACCAAAAAAAGAGAAGGAGGCCTCTCTCATTCTAGAGTAACGTCATTCTTCCAGGATTGGGGGACACATCAGCTCTAATAATATAGCTATTGCCACGATTCTTCAGCGTATTTTCTTCTAGTCTTATATCTCTAACTATTCTCATATTTATGGAAAATCCTATGATCAATGCCAAAGAACCAGAAACATGTCTAAGAGGGATGAGATTTCCCTCCATCTCTGGAAGGAAGTGGAAATCTTTGATGTCTATAGAGTAGACTAGATGTATCAATTTCCCCTCTCCTATGGCCCCCAATATGTCCTCATCCCGTCAACTATGTATCCAAGTGAGGTAATCCCCACATTAATCAGTGACTCAGAGCCACTCATCACATTATTCCAGGACATTATTTTTTCTCACTTTGGAGTCCCCTCTCATATTCAAAGGGGGCTCTCACTTTCTTAAATGCAGCTTCACAACACTTTTCTAGAAATATAATGTCTTTCAAAATGTTTCTATCTTGTACCATTCCTAGAGTGGAAAATTGGAGGTCTTGAATTGTCATCAAAACCAATTTTGAAGAGCATAATCAACAAGATAAGGAATGATTGGGTCAATGCATGGACCCATAATCCTAAGATCTAGCAAAGTTTTGGTAATGATGACCAACCATACAAACCATCACTGACCTCATTTGTACGCTTTGTCCTTGTTCATGCACAACCCAAGATAAACGTCCTAATATGTCGCAAATCCTAATACTACTCTAGGCGGAGCACACTTAAGCACATATTACCTATTGGCATGCTAGTTGAAATGAAGGTGCACCTTGGTGATATTGATAGTCCAATAATTCCTTTTAAGATCATTTTACTCGAGGCCTCAAATAATGGGACGTTACAGTCTTCCCCACTCAGGCTCTTAACATCCTCATCAAGGGTTAACTATATGGCCTCATCATTTCTTCTCCCATTTTAGTGTAGGCCCAGAATGGCTCATGTACACCCAACTTGCATTCGTAGTTACCAGCATAGGGCTAACTCCATCTTGCATCAATTGATAGCCCTTTCCAACGGTAGGACCGCACAGCCAAATAGTGGCATGCCACATGCCTAAATGGTCTCCACCTACTGGAGTAAAACTATCATTGATGCCATTTGTAATGTGTGGGACTTTTTTCCATGAATCTAGTAGAGTTTCAAGAATAGTGATTGACCGCATAGAACATCATTGGCCTCAATCCTGCACTTTGTCCTCACTCAACCACAACCTGAGATCAACTTCCTGATAAGTCATCCATCCTAGTATTATTCTGGGATGATCACACTTAAGCACAAAGGACCTATTGATGAGCTACCTAAAAATGAAGAGCACCTTGATGATATGGGTAGTCTACTCATTCCTTTTAAGATCATATAATTTGAGGCCTAAAATGCTATGCCAGTATAGATTGAGCAAACAAGTTAAACAATTCATCGTGGGCCTCTAGAACTTCTTACAAAACCCCATTGGGTACTATTCCATTCCTCTTAATTTATGAGAAATCCTATTATCTATTAGTAGATCTTGAACACATGGCTTGGTGGGTAATAAAGCAGCTAAATTTTATCTTAAAGCAGTAGGAGACATTGAATGACTACTATTATAAGAGTTAGAAGAATTCAGGTGGACTACATATGAAAATGCACACAACTAAGAAGATACCACCGTGATGTTACATAGAAAACCACTTGATGAGGAAGGATCTACATGTTAAAGATAAAGTCGTATTTCATAGTTCCCCCCTTTAACTCATCTCCCAAAAGTTTAAGGACCTACTGGTCCGGACCAAACATCATCATTAATCACATTTTCCCCATAGAGCAATCACAATCTAGAATGCGAAGACCTAAAATATAAAATTCAATGGAAAATGTCTCGAAATCTACTTTACAATGGCCTCCACTCACACTCAACCTGCTTCCACCTAGTAATTAAGAAACATGCATAGAACTATCGACATAAAAAATGGCATTTACCTAGAGGCAACTCGACTGTTACTTCTGTGTGAAATTTTTATGTTTTGGATTAGTTGCATCATCATCATTTATGTATTATAAATAGTCTACTAATATCTAAGTGCCTAAGTTACTAAAATTTGGATTGTAGGTGGAAGACGCATTGCTTAACTGGTTCTGAACTTCTAAAAGAGCTCTACAAGGATGAACAACCACCCAAGGGTGGTTACCATAGATCAGGGTTTGATTAGAGCACCTTTATTCCCCATCATCAGAGGTTTAGTGTTTTCATCTATTATCTAGCCTTATTAAATTCAAATTCGATTGCATCCATGCACTCCATTTAGGTGCCATTATTCACAGACTAAAATTTTGGCTGAAATTGGAAAATTTTGATCAAAATTTTAGTTTCAACCACTACCAAACATTGACATTAACAAATTTTTGATATACAATCTCACTAAAAAAAATGTGGGGCAACCCCCCCCCTCAGTTAGTTGAGTCCAGGATATAAGATGTAACATGTTATTGCATAAGAATATATGTATGTGTACATTGCATGATCGATATCATGATCGAAGTACTTTTGTATATTTTCACTCACACATGTAGGATCCCCCAACCTATACCAACATATGATGTTATTACATAATTAGGTGTATATGTGTATGTAGATCATCATGGTAAATTTCAAGACTTAATTACTTTATTTAGTCATTGAAATCGTCAAATTTTGCATCAAAAATCTTTTGTCAATGGGAGAAAAAAAAATCAAAATTTCTGTCAAAATGTCCATAAATTTCTATTTCTGGACCATAAAAATGGTGGCAAACTTGACATTTTAAACTATGCTATAATTTAACCCCTCTTAATCAAAGAAAAATCTCAAAGTGACCAATTTTGTAGATTAACCAATGGTTAGAAACTACCATATGTATCCTAGGAACCCCAATTTCATGTTTTCCTACAAAAGATGGAAAATATTTCAGGAATTGAGAGGGATCATACACATTATTTTTCCTACTGGCAGGAGATACACTTTCTGAAATCACCACACGTACCCCTATCATGTCATTATTTAGTCATAACAGACTAGGAGAACAACCTGATACACTAAATGATAAAATCAAGTTGCACAATGATCCAAACTATTTTCTACACTTCTTCCTCCACCTTCCTACCTTCTGGTGTGTTTCTTCCAATGGGGTTACACACTACTCAATTGGAGTTTGAATAGATGCAACCCCACGAATAGACACACACGGTGGATTCACTTTCAAAATTTATAAGGGACCTAAACTTAACACACTCGCATAAACTAAGACACTACGTGTAACGACCCTAACCTGGGTTATGAGGTAACCCTATTTTTTTTACTAATAAAGTTTCTTAGAACTTTAATATAATCCTCTAAGGTGTTTTGTTATCATGTGACACATTCACGTTTCAAGTTTGGTCCCGATTGAATGTTGTTTGAGCAATTTTCCTTTGTTTTGGACCAAAGTGCATTTTACCCAAGTTGAGGGGTTATAATGCAAAGTGTCACATGTTGAATGTACCACATGTGTTTTACAATCATAATAGAGAGAATGATGTTAAGTGGTGGCTCGTTCAATGCCTAAATTCCAAGTTTGAACTTGTTTGAACAATGTTGGAGCATTGTGCACCAATTTTGGTACAATTCGCAATTTACCCAAACTATGGGATTAATATGAAAATTACCACATCTAGAGTTTTCCGACTCCCTCCTAGCATCATTTAGAAGAGAGATAAAGGAGGATACACCATACTTGATTCCATTATGAATGATGGTAATCTTGGTGAAGAAATGACCAAGAAAAGGGTTGAATTTGAAAGCTTAACTTGAGTTGTATCAAGTTGAAAAGCTTATATATGAGTGCCTATCGGCCATGGATCCCAAGGAGGTGTCCCATATCGTTTTGTTGACTCTTGGAAAAGTCCATATCGTGCAAATCACCTCAAGGAGGTGGGGAGTGTCGGGTTACAACTTCCTTAGCAAAGTTGTGATGAGTTGTGAATAAAGTGGTGATTTTGTTGATATATCTTATTCAAAGAGATATGTAATGGACGAATCTTTATCCCTAAATGATTCTAAACTGTTTTTCAAGACAAGATAAATGTTGATGCATGCATGTACACGTGTCACCCATGCATGACACGTGGCACCTACTAGCTCAAAATGTTGACACCTCATTTTTGCCTTCCTTCATGAACAACAAGTATATATACCCCTAGTTTCACCCATTGGTGCAATTTTGCGACCCTTACCACCATCCTACCCTAAGTTATCATGCATAGAGATCCCATATCGTGAAGGGATGCTGTGGAATTATGCATGGGCCTTGGGGTATCATCCATGGCAAGACCATATCGCCCAAGTAGGTGATATCGGCCATATAAGGGTGATATCAGCCATAGAGTGAAGTGTTTTGACTCCAAGTGAGTGCCATATCGTGCAAGTGAGTATCATATCGTGCAAGAGGGGTGGCATGTAGTGCAAGAGAACAAGGGTATCGTGCATAGGCCTTGGGTATCAGCCATAGCAAGTATATCAGCCATAGCATGTTGATATTGCCCATAGCAAGTTGATATCGGCCAATTGAAGTGATTTTGGCCACAAGTGAGGGGGTATCGCCACAAGCAAAGTTGTGTCGGCCAAGAGGAAGTACATATCTCCCAAGATTTGTAGGGTGTCGGCCAAGGAGCTAAGGAACTCAAAACTTAACCCTAAGGTAAGCTATAGTTGTCTTCAAGCTTGAATTGAACCATGGAATTAGGGTTATGAGCTACCATTCTTTTCTTCTTCACCAATTGCTTATCCATGGTGATTCCTTGTATATGAAGGATTTTTGAACAAGCCTTGGACTTTTTATAAGTCATCTTCAACCTTAGGAACATGGAGCTTTGGATCTTGGAGCTTTGAAGTTGTTCTTAAGGCAGGTTATATAACTTGAACTCAACCATGTTATTATTCATCACCTAAATTACTGTATTTAATGATCTACTTTTAATTTCAAAATTTCCTGAAATAGTTGATGAAATTATGAGTTCTAGTAGTTTCTTAGACCTGTTGACATGAACTATAATAGTTACAACAAAGGTATAGAGCTTTAAGATGATGATATTACCTTATAAAAGTGATATCGGGTGCAAGCACACAAGTAAGCACCTTTAACCCGATATGGTGATGCACCTTCTTCACTTGAACGATATGGATATGAATGAATACATTGTTGCACGATATGCAGGTGTAGTATACACCTCTTGAACTATAGGGAGTCAAGTATAGACTCCATGCATGATACAAGGTTAAATGAATACTTATAAGTTGATGTGAAACCCTAATTTGGGCAACCAAATATGAGTAAAGAATAGCAAGTGCTATTGCACGATATGGTAGCCCGATACAAAACCCTAGTTGATGTCTAGCCCAACATGGTGATGGCTTAATACCTCATGCATGACATGGGTAACGCAAACAAACACCTTGATCCCGATATGAATGGTGTGTATATACTTCTAGCCCGATATGGTGAGTGCTCATATACTTACAACCTAATATGATGAACATATGCACACTTATAATCCAAGATACCTTGTAAAGGTGAGGGCAAGACACTCTTAGGAGTGATAAGAGTAACACCAAGTTATGGTGTGGCTAATACCTTTATAGGTGAAACACCTAAAGTGGTTGATAATGGACAACCTTATATCAACAATGCCTTAATCCGAGATGAGTCCATATCATTGATGATAGCTGGGTGATTCAAGTGTATGACTTATGGTCAATACTTTAAAAGATTAATATGATGGGATAGTGGATAAAGTATTAGGATGGAAAATACCCTAATACAATATAAGTTGATGAACTTAACTAAGTTAAAAATGATGAGGGAAGTGATACACCAAGGTATGGTAAATATCACATCCAACACTTTAAGGTTGCTACACCTTGATGCATCTTAAATCCAATATGTATGGATGAGTAACACATGAAGTGTGTCATGCCAATTGTTACATTGAAATGTAATGAGTTTAATGCACTTTGATAAGTGTAGCTGATGCGATGATTTTGAGTCGCATTTATAGACCGATTTCATATGTGTTTTGTGCCTTAATTACTCATTTTCATGGATATTATTGCATAATTCACTTTATTTGGTCTTTGCCATCATTTTATATCAAATCCCCTTTGTTTCACTATTTTAAGCATTATTGATCATCTTATCATAAATTGTGTGGATTTACTTGGTCTTGTTGTGCAATTTCAGGAAGAACAAGTATCTGCTTCCGTCGATACCATCGACGGATGTCGATACCATCGACCAAGCCACAGGTTGTCAGCCGAGAAGAGCAATACAGAGTCGATACCATCGACACCCATGTCGATGGCATCGAGATGTCTCCAGGCTGCTGGCGAGGATGAAGTCGATACCATCGACGCAAGTCGATGCCATCGACTCAAGGAGAGCTACATCGTCGCTAAACGACAACAACCGACGCTAAAGGAGTCGATACCATCGACACCCAAGTCGATGGTATCGAGATCATGACAGGTGCTCAGAATAAAAGAAAGGAAAGCTGCCGCTAATCCGCTGTGTCGATACCATCGACTCGCGTCGATGGTATCGACGCCGGCAGATATGCGTTGGATTTTTTTTGATTTCGATCGGACGGCTGTTGTTATTTGACGACCTAATTAGGGACTTATACCTAATGACGGCCGCCCAGACGTGAGGGGGATCTCATTTTTGGATTGCACGAGTGTCGAGGAGGAGAGAAAGGAGAACGGAGGCCGAGAAGCTCATCCTGGGTGATTCGGACGCTGCCGAAGACGATTTCCACCACTGACAGGCGGGGAAGCTCGTGTTCTATGCCAAGGATCCACCGGTTCTTCTCCGTTCAGGGGTTTTCCCATTTATTTCCCGTTTTTCTTATGAATTCCCCAATTTCTACCATGTATTCGTGTGAGATGAACATGAGAGGCTAAAACCCTCAATCTTTAGGACTGGGAGTAGCCCGGGGATACATTGTATGATGATTTTATATTGATAATTCATATTTTTCTCTCATATCCGTGGTATAAATTCGTTTTCTCTATTGCTATTGTTATGTTTGATCACCATAATAATAAATTAATGCCCTTAATCACTTCGACAGAAGGATTAACGGTTGAACAGAGATGAATTCTACATTAATTAATAAAACCCTTGACAAAGGAGTTGTAAAATTAATGGTGGGAACTGAGGGACCGATCTTAATGCGCTTAGTTTAGGGGAATGATTACTATGACGATGGAATCAACCTAAATCTAAGTAGTGGATTACACCACGACAGTGGGTAATTCTCATTTCAGGCCACTACCCGGATAGAGAGAGAAGTGTGAGGAATTATATGAAATCTAATACAATGTTAACCCGCGGTGAAACCGCCATCCTAAAGATATCCTTTTAATTGATTAAATTAACCTTTAATCGATTGTTTTCTTTGTTTGATTTTTATTTTCTTTTAATTTGAACAACAAAACCTTACTTTGTTAATCGGTCTAGCTGATTGCGATTAGTTAGTAGAAGTCTCCAATAATTCACGTATCCCTGAGTTCGACTCGGGCCTCACAAGGCCTATATTACTTGACGCGTATACTTGCGTTTAAGCACGTAGTAAAATACACGTCAAGTTTTTGGCACCGTTGCCGGGGATACGGCGAATTATTGGCACTTTGAGTGCTAAGAGAGGCCACTCTAGGCCACATATTTTTTTTATTATTTTAAAACAATTTCAAAAAAAAAATTCCTTTATTTCTCTATAATTGTGTTGACTCGTTCAAAGCATTGTACTGAACCCCTATTTCCATATTTCAAGTACTTTGCATGGTGCACACACGTAGTCGAGACTACGTGAATCGCACACCTGAGGTTCCATCTGCGGGACCAGAGGACGAGGATTACTATGAGGAGGAACACCAAAGTGATATAAATTCTGAATCTGAGCAAGAACAAGCAGAAGAAATGGCTGAAACACAAACAATATGGGAGAAGATCAAGGCGTCTTCTTCCTCAGCATCAAAGGGGCCCATAAAGAAGCAGGCGATCAACATACCGACATACAAGATCGATCCAGCACTGATTAACCTGGTTAAATCAAATGCATTTCACGGATTAAAAAATGAAGATCCAGTGGCCCACATCAGCCAGTTCGTGGAGAACTGCGATATGGTGAAGATAGATCGATTTCCACAGGATGTGCTCTACCTCAAGTTATTCCCGAGTTCCTTGGCTGGAGTGGCAAGAGAGTGGCTTCATAACCTCGACAATGAGTTTGTTGAATCATGGGATCAAATGGTGGAGGTTTTCTTCGAGAGGTTCTTCCCTCCTGAGAAGACCAATGATATGATCCAGAAGATCCACAATTTCACCCAACAGGCGGGTGAAACTTATTCTGAGACTTGGGAGCGATTCCAAGTCATGTTAAGGAGATGTCCACACCATGGACTGGACAAGGAAACCCAAGTGAAAATCTTCTACTTTGCTCTGTCTGAACATGATAGAAGCAACCTGGACTCGGCTGGATCCGGATTTTTTCTGAATAACACCGATACCAGATGTTGGGAGATACTGAAAAACATGGCTAGGAAGCAGTCATGGGGTGACAGAGGTGCCGTGGAACATGTCAAGGCTGCTGGTGAATCCAGAACAGTTAGGGAGCTGAATGACAAGCTAGATCTTCTAGCCAAGAAGCTGCTAGCTAAGGAAGATACATCTGAGGATGAGGAAGCCCAAGTGAAGTTCATGCAACAACAGGGCTATAGAAACAATCACTATGCATGGAGAAAGGATAAGAAGTTTTCATGGAAGGATCCGAATAATTTTCTGCAGGATCCGGATGCCAAATCACAGCAAAAAGCCGAGGACAAAAACACTGAATTGCTGAGTCAAATGGTACAACAAAACCAAGAGATGATGGACATGTTTGGAAAACAATTGCAATCTCAAGGTGACATTCTAACCAAATTTGGGCAGACGCTGCAAAGCCATGGAGCACAGATGCGGGCATTAGAGACCACCGTGGCACAGATTTCAAATGAAGTGGTGGCCATCAAGCACGCCAATCAACAGAAACCAGCGGAGAATGCGAACGT
Source organism: Alisma plantago-aquatica (assembly GCA_963693085.1). Classification (NCBI taxonomy): domain Eukaryota; kingdom Viridiplantae; phylum Streptophyta; class Magnoliopsida; order Alismatales; family Alismataceae; genus Alisma; species Alisma plantago-aquatica. Next base: position 1,777,786,156 of record OY856409.1, read on the forward strand.
GGCCCAAGCACATTATCAGGTTAAGTACATGTCGGTGGTAAGAAATGAGGAATCTCAGGTGCGAGAAGCTGTAGAAGAAAGAAAAATGACTTTCAATGTGAATGCAACACCGGCGATACCGTATCCACGCACTTACTATAGATTGCCGGGCGGAAACCATTTCTTCAGAAAATCAGAGAGAGTTGTGAGTATGGTATCTCCATCTAGGCAAGAGGAGCAGGTGCAGGTTGTTTGTGCACATGTGGAGACATCTGAGGCGAGAGAGGAACCACAACAAGCTGCCACTATTGATGATGTCTCGCCAAAGCCCACGTCTGAGGGAATAATTGAAGCAAGCTTAGGGGAGGTACCCCCGAAAAGCTCTTATGTGCCACCTCATAGGCGTGTTGAGGCAGCAGATGTTTCAAATGTGGTTAATCCTAAGTCAAAGAAAGAGCATCGTCACTTTAAAAAATTCCTGGAGATATTCCGAAAACTCCACATCAACGTTCCGTTAGTGGAGATGATCGAGAAAGTACCCGCCTATGGGAGGTTCATTAAAGAAATCATCAATAAGAAGAGGCGGATAAAAGACGATGAAATTTATTGGATGAATGAGACAGTGAGCTCTATGATTCACGGGAGTTCACCACAGAAGAGAAAGGACCCAGGAGGTTTTTACATTCCGTGTTCAATAGGTGGTCAACATGTTTCTAAAGCGCAATGTGATTCCGGCGCTAGTATAAATCTCATGCCTTTGGCTACATTTCAAAAGTTGGGGTTAAAAGAGATAAAGAAGTTGGCTGCAACAATTGAATTAGCAGATGGGTCTACAGTGAGACCCTATGGTGTATGTGAAGATGTTCTCGTCAAAGTGGATAAATTCATATTCCCTGTGGACTTTGTCGTCATGGATATGCCACCACTCCAAAGTTGTGAAATTCTCCTTGGAAGACCGTTTCAAGCAACGACAGACGTTGTGACTGCTTTAGGGAGAGGTACTTTGTCCTTGGGTATTGGAGGAGATCGAGTCGAATTCAAATTACCAAATGATCCTCTGAGCCCAGTTCCCAAGGTGAAAAGATGATGATTGTCACACCGTCTAGCCTAAGACGCTAAACAAGGGCGCTTGTTGGGAGGCAACCCAACCATTGGTACATTAGGATAGTTTAGATATAGTTGTAGATTGCCTTTATTTCGTTTAAATTTTAGTGTAAAGAAGACACCTTGATCCTTTTTGTTCAATGTGCAGGCACAGGCAGGGTCGATACCATCGACACACTGGTCGATGGTATCGACATGGGTTCAGGTTGACAGCTGCAAAAATCGCACTGAGTCGATACTATCGACGGTCCCGTCGATGGTATCGACATACCTACAGGTAGGCTGCGCAACACAGGTCGATGGTATCGACATGCCAGTCGATACTATCGAGATCTCTGGAGATTTTCAGAAGAAATCGACTCAGTGAAGTCGATACCATCGACGGGTCCGTCGATGGTATCGACATTTTCAAAAGGAAAAGGCGGCGGCCGGACTCGCGAGGCAGTTGCCCTAATCAGTGAGTCGATACCATCGACTTCCGTCGATGGTATCGACGGGCACATAGCATTGTCGGTGTCAGTTATTCAAGACAGGGTTATTGGTCAAATGAAGTCACATCTTCAACGATTTCTTCCTCCACTTGCGCCAAGTGTCATCCAGAGCAAATCCAGACCCCACGACCCTGGCAGTACCCGCCTCCACCACCATCGGACTGATCTGGTATCACTGTTCCGCCCTTAAGTTAGTTTTTGACTATGAGGCCATAGTCGAATTCAAGCTTAGGGGGGTGGCTGGAACAACTCTATCTTTTATCTTTTCTTTAGTTGTTTTTAGTTCTGCTTTGTTATTTGTTTTTGCAATTTTAAATTTTTATTTAGGATCCACATCTATCTAGTGTAATCGTGGATGTCTTAAAAATTGTCATCTTGCTGTTTTCATGGGGAAATTAAGGGAATTTAAAATTTTTTCTGTGTCATTTGGATAGCTTTACTTGGTTGTCCTTGGGGAACTTGTTCTATGAAAATGATTGATTATGTCAACTTTGAAGCAATATGTCATACTCACACCCCCATTGACTCATGAAAAGTGGATAGTAACGGTTGTTTGAGCCTAACCTAATCAAATGGTAATGAGACCTTAATCAGATGTAAGAGAAAGAACCCTTTGAACTACTACACATGTCAGTAAGGAGGGACACATAATTTTCTTCTAAGGTTCAGTCACTTAATCTTGTGATCATTCCACCCCATTTTCTATAATCCACCCAAGAATTGGAAGTAAAGTGCAGTTTCAATTTCTTTTGTGTGCATAGCATGTAGATAGAATTTGCATTGTTATTTTCATACTTTTGCATAAAACGAGAAAAAAATGTATAGTGATTCATGCACATTACCTTTAGGTGCATGTCATGTAGTTGCACTCATAACTTTCATGATTTTCATGCATAAGTACACCATGTATCTCAGTTGACCTGAAAAGTGATCTAAATTGTTCCATACCCTCGCATTAGTACAAAGATTTCCAATCATGAAGAAAATAGCCTAACACATGTATCTCTAAGCAATTATGGATATGTGGGCTAAGAGGAAAAGAAAAAAATCTGAAAGAAAAAAAATTTTGAAAAAAAAAGAAAAAAAAAGAAGAGAATTTAGAAGGAAATGGAATAAGAGGGAGAAAGGAATGATATCACTTGTATAACAGGGGATTTGAGTACATGATGTGGCTTGAGTAGATTTCTATCTCATTTTGAGGTAGAAGGTTAGTGCATGCATCATTCCACCCACTTTTAGGCATTAGGGCATTCTTAATGTGCATTTGCATCATTTAGGGCATTTTGTTATATGCATACTGAAACTGTGTAATACTTCCATATTCTCCCATGAACCACCCATTCCATTCACCCGTTGCTCGAATTGGTAGGTCACCGTGATTTTCTCCTCACTCATGATTATAAGGAGGACTGCTTCCATGTAGATGGTAGTTAGGGCGAGCAACATAGTTTAGGCGATCACAAGATGCACCATGGCTGAATCGGCGAACTTTATTATGTTAACTGCCTTATGTGATGGTGTTCATCGGTTTGAAGGATAATTTCTTTTATTGATGATTATTGTCGCCTACAGGGTAATTACTGTTCTGTGATTAGGGTAGGCCGGTTTGAGAACGTTCAGTGGGAGTCATGTGGGATGTGGGGTGATGTGTTGATTGTTAGTTGACATCTGCAATTCTATTCTAAGGATTAGTTGCTCGAGGGCGAGCAATGTTTAAGCTTAGGGGAGTTTGATGCGATGATTTTGAGTCACATTTATAGACCGATTTCATATGTGTTTTGTGCCTTAATTACTCATTTTCATGGATATTATTGCATAATTCACTTTATTTGGTCTTTGCCATCATTTTATATCAAATCCCCTTTGTTTCACTATTTTAAGCATTATTGATCATCTTATCATAAATCGTGTGGATTTACTTGGTCTTGTTGTGCAATTTCAGGAAGAACAAGTATCTGCTTCCGTCGATACCATCGACCAAGCCACAGGTTGTCAGCCGAGAAGAGCAATACAGAGTCGATACCATCGACACCCATGTCGATGGCATCGAGATGTCTCCAGGCTGCTGGCGAGGATGAAGTCGATACCATCGACGCAAGTCGATGCCATCGACTCAAGGAGAGCTACAGCGTCGCTAAACGACAACAACCGACGCTAAAGGAGTCGATACCATCGACACCCAAGTCGATGGTATCGAGATCATGACAGGCGCTCAGAATAAAAGAAAGGAAAGCTGCCGCTAATCCGCTGTGTCGATACCATCGACTCGCGTCGATGGTATCGACGCCGGCAGATATGCGTTGGATTTGTTTTGATTTCGATCGGACGGCTGTTGTTATTTGACGACCTAATTAGGGACTTATACCTAATGACGGCCGCCCAAACGTGAGGGGGATCTCATTTTTGGATTGCACGAGTGCCGAGGAGGAGAGAAAGGAGAACGGAGGCCGAGAAGCTCATCCCGGGTGATTCGGACGCTGCCGAAGACGATTTCCACCACCGACAGGCGGGGAAGCTCGTGTTCTACGCCAAGGATCCACCGGTTCTTCTCCGTTCAGGGGTTTTCCCATTTATTTCCCGTTTTTCTTATGAATTCCCCAATTTCTACCATGTATTCATGTGAGATGAACATGAGAGGCTAAAACCCTCAATCTTTAGGACCGGGAGTAGCCCGGGGATACATTGTATGATGATTTTATATTGATAATTCATATTTTTCTCTCATATCCGTGGTATAAATTCGTTTTCTCTATTGCTATTGTTATGTTTGATCACCATAATAATAAATTAATGCCCTTAATCACTTCGACAGAAGGATTAACGGTTGAACAGAGACGAATTCTACATTAATTAATAAAACCCTTGACAAAGGAGTTGTAAAATTAATGGTGGGAACTGAGGGACCGATCTTAATGCGCTTAGTTTAGGGGAATGATTACTATGACGATGGAATCAACCTAAATCTAAGTAGTGGATTACACCACGACAGTGGGTAATTCTCATTTCAGGCCACTACCCGGATAGAGAGAGAAGTGTGAGGAATTATATGAAATCTAATACAATGTTGACCCGCAGTGAAACCGCCATCCTAAAGATATCCTTTTAATTGATTAAATTAACCTTTAATCGATTGTTTTCTTTGTTTGATTTTTATTTTCTTTTAATTTGAACAACAAAACCTTACTTTGTTAATCGGTCTAGCTGATTGCGATTAGTTAGTAGAAGTCTCCAATAATTCACGTATCCCTGAGTTCGACTCGGGCCTCACAAGGCCTATATTACTCGACGCGTATACTTGCGTTTAAGCGCGTAGTAAAATACACGTCAGTAGCCTAACATACCTTGAGAAAGGGTTAAGCGAAAACAATAAAGTATGATGTAATCAATATCCTAGAGAGGATGAGAGAGAAACTCATACCTTGTGTTGGTAATCATTTAATGATAAATGTTGAGAATAAATAAGTATGATTGGATACTTATGATAGCAATGTATGCTCCTAGATGTGTGGAGCAATGAGTTAGGGTTTGGATCAATAAAATAAACATGAAACCCTAATCGGTCATAAAGGGGAAACCCTAATCCCAATGATGGGATGGTTGTAATTCTCTTATTGCATAAGCCTTGTAAAGCATGTTAAATACTTGTATAAAAGTATAAAGAGGTTATGGCCTTGTCAGCCATGTGATAATTTATTGCCTAGTAAGAGGTGACAAAATGTGTTATGGGCTTTGTGAGCCATGTTATAATTTGTTGCCTAGTGAGAGGTTACAAGATGTATTATGGCCTTGTGATCCATGTGATAATTTGTTGCCTAGTGAGAGGTGACAAGATGTGTTATGGCCTTGTGAGCCATGTGATAATTTGTTGCCTAGTGAGAGGTGATAAGATGTGTTATGGCCTTGTGAGCCATGTGATAATTTGTTGCCTAGTAAGAGGTGACAAGATGTGTTATGGCCTTGTGAGCCATGTGATAATTTGTTGCTTAGTGAGAGGTGACAAGATGTGTTATGGGCCTTGTGAGCCATGTGATAATTTGTTTCCTAGTGAGAGGTGACAAGATGTGTTATGGGCCTTGTGAGCCATGTGATAATTTGTTGCCTAGTGAGAGGTGACAAGATGTGTTATGGCCTTGTGAGCCATGTGATAATTTGTTGCCTAATGAGAGGTGACAAGATGTGTTATGGGCTTTGTGAGACATGAGAATAAGTTGTTGCCTAGTGAGAGGTGACAAGATGTGTTATGGCCTTGTGAGCCATGTGATAATTTGTTGCCTAGAGAGAGGTGACAAGATACTTAATGGGCCTTGTGAGCCATGAGGATAGTTGTTTCCTAGTGAGAGGTAACAAGGTGTTTATAAAAGTCTCATGTAAGAAATGATAATGTTCAAAATAAACTAAGAAATGGAAACTTAGTAAAATAATGATAATAATAAATGGATACAATAATAATAATGAAATCTTGATCATACATGCTTTATGCTTATAGCCAAATAAGGGATATAGTGTTTGAAATATATGAGAGGGATACTTGTTTATAGAATGGATGTGAATAAGTATGATGGCTTGGCCAAGGTATAATGCCTAGTAAAAGTGATGTGGTATTCAGTGATGTTTGCACAGGATTGGCATAGTCAAATGCCTGAAATAGTTGCACAGGATTGGCATAGTCCAATGCTTGAATATAATATGATGATGTATACTCACATGAATGGTACAATTAAATATCTGGTTAGCAGATTGGCTGAGGCCAATAAATAGAAATGAGAATGAATCATGGATGACATACCATGATAATGAGTTTCACTGGATAAGCTTGAGATGTTGATATAGTATGATGAGTAAATGATATACATGTTCTTCCCATTCCTTATAAAGAGAATAAATGACTTACTGCTCTATCACAGATAGTTGCAATGCTTTAAAAGATGAGAATATTCTAAACTTCTTATCTTCTGCTCAATTTTATACCATTTAAACTGTGATAATAATATTGTTGGCGGAGAGTTATATCTCTCGCTGGGGCAATTTACAATTGTCTCACCCCCGTGGGATCCAAATTTTTAGGTGGACGTGCACGAGGAGGTGAAGACGTTTTTACAGAGGAAGAACAATAGCTGAGGCAGTAGTGATAGCTCGGGTTGAGTGTACTGTCTGTCCTTTCTTGTAGATATGAGTCCTATGTGTCATCTTTGTACTCTCAGGTCCTTGGAGTTAGTTCGTACTGGTTTCATGAAAAATATGAGATTTTGGCTTGAATGCCTCGAGGTTTTATGTTGCTCCAGTATGTGTTTTGATAGAGCAACGGATATATGTTGTCCTCGAGATGAGATGAAACAATGTTGTACAATGTCAATCATGATATGTATGAGTTTTGAATCTTTCAGTAAAAGTTTTCTATACAAGGATCTCCTTGCAAAATGGTTTTAAATTTTAGTGATTTTTGTTAATCCGTTGTTTATGTTTATTCTGCTTAATTAGTAATGATTTGTCTGTCAGTTTGGCGACTTTCGTTACAAGTTTGGTATCAGAGCTTAAGGTTCGCTGAGTCTACAGAGACATAGGACTAAGGTGTTGAGTCTGTGTTAGTGTCCTCCAGTATACCCTATAGTGATTTCTGCTTATGCAGAATAAAGGGTAAAGTTTATAAATGACTGGGGAACACAAGGAACACATTGCTAAGGGCAATGTTGTTGCACCAGGATAGGGTGCATGGGATCAGGCAAGAGAAGAACAAGTGCCTGAGAATTCCCATCTTGACCTGATCAGGATAGAGAATCCTATGTTTATGCTCTTGAAGGGCAGGTTAGGACAATAGTGATGCATATAGAATACTGGATACTAGCATTACAACCTAGGTTACCAGTCCTTAATGCGGAACCTTGAGGCTTTGAAGGGGTTCTTGAATGACATGGTCATGTCAGAACCGTGGAAATGTGGGAAAGATTAACATATGGCGAGAAAGTAGACTCTGCCATAAGTTTAGACAGATAGTACATCTGTGATGGTAGTGCCCAAGGAGGGGCAATAAGATGAGATTTAAGGTAAGGTCTCTATAATTTTAGAGACATTTGCCTAGTTGTTCGGAAAAGCCAAAGTTTTTGGTACCACCAGTGCAATAAATGCCTAGTGCACCAGGGCAGTAGTCATTATGTAAGGGAAAAGGTCCTAATTTTTCACCTGTAAGAACTCATGGCATAGCTTATACATCGGTAATGAGACCGATAAGACCATGGTATGAGGATAAGACATGTTATGGATATGGACTTGTTGAGCATACTAAACTCTTTTCTTTGAAAAGAAGGGAGGAAATGACTCAACAAACGAGGTAGACTCAGCAAGGCTTATGAAAGTTACAACCCAATAATGTAAAAAGGCAAAAGCAACAACATGAAACAACTAGACTCTATGTGTTAAGTCAACCTAAAGCAGTAGATGACCGCAAGGGGTAATAGTCAGATGAAATAGATTCATTCTGATATTTCATTTCCTGATTCTATGTGTGAAAAATAAGAAAGTAGTTGTTTTTGGACTTCCTTTAACTAGTCCTATAAGGACACAAGGAAGAAGATAACTTACATTTTACTTTGTGCTCCTTAAAATGCTTTATAATCTCTCTTATCTGTGTAATAAAAGATGAGATATTGAAGCAATATCTGAAGAAAATTTAGAAATGAAAAATCATGTGTGTATAAGGAGATGAGAAGTGAGGAATATGATAGTAAATAAAGTACATACTACCTAATCTCAATACTTGTATACCCTGGCCAGGTATATGATTATTGAAGATAAGGCAAGTATGAAACTCTTAGATTGTTGTCTTTTTTATTACTCTGATCAAGTAGTCATTCTGAAACAATCTAGAGAGTATAATCCAATTAAATAGGAAAAGTTGTGTGAACATTCCTAAATGGGAAGAGCTGTGTGAACATTCCCAATTAAATAGGAAAAGTTATGTGATCATTCCTAAATGGGAAGAGCTGTGTGAACATTCCCAAATAAATAGGAAAAGTTGTGTGAACATTCCTAAATGGGAAGAGTTGTGTGAACATTCCCAATTAAATAGGAAAAGTTGTGTGATCATTCCTAAATGGGAAGAGTTGTGTGAACATTCCCAATTAAATAGGAAAAGTTGTGTGATCATTCCTAAATGGGAAGAGTTGTGTGAACATTCCCAATTAAATAGGAAAAGCTATGTGAACATTCCTAAATGGGAAGAGTTGTGTGAACATTCCCAATTAAATAGGAAAAGTTGTGTGAACATTCCAAGATGGGAAGAGTTGTGTGAACATTCCCAATTAAATAGGAAAAGCTGTGTGATCATTCCTAAATGGGAAGAGCTGTGTGAACATTCCCAATTAAATAGGAAAAGCTGTGTGATCATTCCTAAATGGGAAGAGTTGTGTGAACATTCCCAATTAAATAGGAAAAGTTGTTTGATCATTCCTAAATGGGAAGATCTGTGTGAACATTCCCAATTAAAAAGGAAAAGTTGTGTGATCATTCCTAAATGGGAAGAGCTGTGTGAATATTCCCAATTAAATAGGAAAAGTTGTGTGATCATTCCTAAATGGGAAGAGCTGTGTGAACATTCCCAATTAAATAGGAAAAGATGTGTGATCATTCCTAAATGGGAGGAGCTGTGTGAACATTCCCAATTAAAAAGGAAAAGTTGTGTGATCATTCCTAAATGGGAAGAGCTGTGTGAATATTCCCAATTAAATAGGAAAAGCTGTGTGAACATTCCTAAATGGGAAGAGCTGTGTGAACATTCCCAATATAAAGGAAAAGCTAAGTGAGCATTCCCAATTAAATAGAGTTTTGGTAAGTGAACTTTTCCAAACGAGTAAAATATTATTGAGTGAATTATCTCTATTAGATATATATGTTTCCCTTTTGATAAATATTCTTGGGTGATGATAGAAGTATGCTCTTTTATGCTTCTTCCTTTCAATAATATGGACATCATATGTTAGGGGTTTATGCTCTGCATAAACATAAACATTGATAAGGTTGAATTAGTGAAAGGAACTTTGTGTGAACTACAGATCTATGGTATCTCCATAACATTAAGAAGTTAGGTGGAGATTTGAGGGCATGATTAATGAATAATTTGTCCCTCCCTTTTCCTGGGATTTCGGGGACGAAATCCTTGTTAGGGGTTTATAACTTGTAACGACCCTAACTTGGGTTATGAGGTAACCCTATTTGTTTTGACTAATAAAGTTTCTTAGAACTTTAATATAATCCTCTAAGGTGTTTTGTTATCATGTGACTCACTCATGTTTCAAGTTTGGTCCCGATTGAATGCTGTTTGAGCAATTTTCCTTTGTTTTGAACCAAAGTGCAATTTACCCAAATTGAGGGGTTATAATGCAAAATGTCACATGTTGAATGTACCACATGTGTTTTACAATCATAAGAGATAGAATGATGTTAAGTGGTGGCTCGTGAAATGCCTAAATTCCAAGTTTGAACTTGTTTGAACAATGTTGGAGCATTGTGCACCAATTTTGGTACAAATTGAAATTTACCCAAAATGTAGGATTAATATAAAAATTACCACATCTAGAGTATTCCTACTCCCTCCTAGCGTCATTTAGAAGAGAGATAAAGGAGGATACACCATACTTGATTCCATTATAAATGATGGTAATCTTGGTGAAGAAATGACCAAGAAAAGGGTTGAATTTGAAAGCTTAACTTGAGTTGTATCAAGTTGAAAAGCTTATATATGAGTTCCTATCGGCCATGGAGCCCAATGAGGTGTCCCATATCGTTTTGTGGACTCTTGTAAAAGTCCATATCATGCAAAGCACCTCAAGGAGGTGGGGTGTGTCGGGTTACAACTTCCTTAGCAAAGTTGTGATGAGTTGTGAATAAAGTGGTGATTTTATTGATATATCTTATTCAAAGAGATATGTAATGGACGAATCTTTATCCCTAAATGATTCTAAACTGTTTTTCAAGACAAGATAAATGTTTATGCATGCATGTACACGTGTCACCCATGCATGACACGTGGCACCTACTAGCTCAAAATGTTGACACCTCATTTTTGCCATCCTTCATGAACAACAAGTATATATACCCCTAGTTTCACCCCTTGGTGCACTTTTGCGACCCTTACCACCCTCCTACCCTAAGTTATCGTGCATAGAGATCCCATATCATGAAGGGATGATGTGGTATCGTGCATGGGCCTTGGGGTATCGCCCATGGCAAGACCATACCGCCCAAGTAGGTGATATCGGCTATATAAGGGTGATATCGGCCATAGAGTGAAGTGTTTTGACTCCAAGTGAGTGTCATATCATGCAAGTGAGTATCATATCATGCAAGAGGGGTGTCATGTCGTGCAAGAGCACAAGGGTATCGTGCATAGGCCTTGTGTATCGGCCATAGCATGTTGATATTGCCCATAGCAAGTTGATATCGGCCAATTGAAGTGATTTTGGCCACAAGTGAGGGGGTATCGGACACAAGCAAAGTTGTGTCAGCCAAGAGGAAGTCCATATCGCCCAAGAGTTGTAGGGTGTCGTCCAAGGAGCTAAGGAACTCAAAACTTAACCCTAAGGTAAGCTATAGTTGTCTTCAAGCTTGAATTGAACCATGGAATTAGGGTTATGAACTACCTTTCTTTTCTTCTTCACCAATTGCTTATCCATGGTGATTCCTTGTATATGAAGGAGTTGTGAACGAGCCTTGGACTTTTGATAAGTCATCTTCAACCTTAGGAACGTGGATCTTTGGAGCTTGGAGCTTTGAAGTTGTTCTTAAGGCGAGTTATATAACTTGAACTCAACCATGTTATTATTCATCACCAAAATTGTTGTATTTAATGATCTACTTTTAATTCCAAAATTTCCTGAAATAGTTGATGCAATTATGAGTTCTAGTAGTTTCTTAGACCTGTTGACATGAACTATAATAGTTAGAACAAAGTTCTAGAGCTTGAAGATTATGATATTACCTTATAAAAGTGATATTAGGTGCAAGCACACAAGTAAGCACCTTTAACCCGATATGATGATGCACCTTCTTCACTTGAACGATATGGATATGCATGAATACATTTTTGCACGATATAGAGGTGTAGTATACACCTCTTTCACGATAGGGAGTAAAGTGTGGACTCCATGCATGATACAAGGTTAAATGAATACTTATAAGTTGATGTGAAACCCTAATTTGGGCAACCAAATATGAGTAAACAATAGCAAGTGCTATTGCACGATATGGTAGCCCGATACACAACCCTAGTTGATGTCTAGCCCAACATGGTGATGGCTTAATACCTCATGCACGACATGGGTAACACATACAAACACCTTGAGCCCGATATGAATGGTGTGTATATACTTCTAGCCCGATATGGTGAGTGCTCATATACTTACAACCCGATATGATGAAAATATGCACACTTCTAATCAGAGATACCTTGTAAAGGTGAGGGAAAGACACTCTTAGGAGTGATAATAGTAACACCAAGTTATGGTGTGGCTAATACCTTTATAGGTGAAACACCTAAAGTGGTTGATAATGGACAACCTTATATCAACAATGCCTTAATCCGAGATGAGTCCATATCATTGATGATAGCTGGGTGATTCAAGTGTATGACTTATGGTCAATACTTTCCAAGATTAATATGATGGGATAGTGGATAAAGTATTAGGATGGGAAATACCCCAATACAATATAAGTTGATGAACTTAACTAAGTTAAAAATGATGAGGGAAGTGATACACCAAGGTATGGTAAATATCACATCCAACACTTTAAGGTTGCTACACCTTGATGCATCTTAAATCCAATATGTATGGATGTGTAACACATGAAGTGTGTCATGACATATATTACATTGAAATGTAATGAGTTTAATGTACATTGATAAGTGTAGGCTAACATACCTTGAGAAAGGGTTAAGCCAAAACAATAAAGTATGATGTAATCAATATCCTAGAGAGGATGAGAGAGAAACTCGTACCTTGTGTTGGTAATCATTTAATGATAAATGTTGAGAATAAATAAGTATGATTGGATACTTATGATAGCAATGTATGCTCCTAGATGTGTGGAGCAATGAGTTAGGGTTTGGATCAATAAAATAAACATGAAACCCTAATCGGTCATAAAGGGGAAACCCTAATCCCAATGATGGGATGGTTGTAATTCTCTTTTTGCATAAGCCTTGTAAGGCATGTTAAATACTTATATAAAAGTATAAAGAGGTTATGGCCTTGTGATCCATGTGATAATTTGTTGCCTAGTAAGAGGTGACAAGATGTGTTATGGGCCTTGTGAGCCATGTGATAATTTGTTGCCTAGTGAGAGGTGACAAGATGTGTTGTGGCCTTGTGAGCCATGTGATAATTTGTTGCCTAGTGAGAGGTGGCAAGATGTGTTATGGCCTTGTGAGCCATGTGATAATTTGTTGCCTAGTGAGAGGTGACAAGATGTGTTATGGCCTTGTAAGCCATGTGATAATTTGTTGCCTAGTGAGATGTGACAAGATGTGTTATGGCCTTGTGAGCCATGTGATAATTTGTTGCCTAGTGAGAGGTGACAATATGTGTTATGGGCCTTGTGAGCCATGTGATAATTTGTTGCCTAGTGAGAGGTGACAAGATATGTTATGGGCCTTGTGAGCCATGTGATAATTTATTGCCTAGTGAGAGGTGACAAGATGTGTTATGGCCTTGTGAGCCATGTGATAATTTGTTGCCAAGTGAGAGGTGACAAGATGTGTTATGGGCTTTGTGAGCCATGAGAATAAGTTGTTGCCTAGTGAGAGGTGACAAGATGTGTTATGGCCTTGTGAGCCATGTGATAATTTGTTGCCTAGAGAGAGGTGACAAGATACTTAATGGGCCTTATGAGCCATGAGGATAGTTGTTGCCTAGTGAGAGGTAACAAGGTGTTTATAAAAGTCTCATGTAAGAAATGATAATGTTCAAAATAAACTAAGAAATGGAAACTTAGTAATATAATGATAATAATAAATGGATACAATAATAATAATGAAATCTTAATCATACATGTTTTATGCTTATAGCCAAATAAGATCTATAGTGTTTGAAATATATGAGAGGGATACTTGTTTATAGAAAGGATGCAAATAAGTATGATGGCTTGGCCAAGGTATAATGCCTAGTAAAAGTGATGTGGTATTCAGTGATGTTTGCACAGGATTGACATAGTCCAATGCCTAAAATAGTTACACAGGATTGGCATAGTCCAATGCCTGAATATAATATGATGATGTATACTCACATGACTGGTACAATTAAATATCTGGTTAGCAGATTGGCTGAGGCCAATAAATAGAAATAAGAATGAATCATGGATGACATACCATGATAATGAGTTTCACTGGATAAGCTTGTGATTTTGATATAGTATGATGAGTAAATGATATACATGTTCTTCCCATTCCTTATAAAGAGAATAAATGACTTACTGCTCTATCACAGATAGTTGCAATGCTTTAAAAGATGAGAATATTCTAAACTGCTTATCTTCTGCTCAGTTTTATACCATTTAAATTGTGATAATAATATTGTTGGCAGAGAGTTATATTTCTCGCTGGGGCAATTTACAATTGTCTCACCCCCGTGGGATCCAAATTTTTAGGTGGACGTGCAAGAGGAGGTGAAGACCTTTTTGCAGAGGATGAACAACAGCTGAGGCAGTAGTGACAGCTCAGGTTGAGTGTACTGTTTGTCCTATCTTGTAGATATGAGTCCTATGTGTCGTCTATGTACTCTCAGGTCCTTGGAGTTGGTTTGTACTAGTTTCATGAAAAATATGAGATTTTGGCTTGAATGCCTTGAGGTTTTATGTTTCTCCAGTATGTGTTTTGATAGAGCAAATGATATATGTTGTCCTCGAGATGAGATGAAACAATGTTGTACAATGTCAATCATGATATGTATGAGTTTTGAATCTTTCAGTAAAAGTTTTTTATACAAGGATCTCCTTGCAAAATGGTTTTAAATTTTAGTGATTTTTGTTAATCTGTTGTTTATGTTTATTCTACTTAATTAGTAACGATTTGTCTGTCAGTTTGGCGAATTTCGTTACACTATTCTCACAAGATCACGGGGTCATGTCGTAGTGTAGGAGGGTGGCAAGTATAGGGTCGATCCACAAGGAGAAAAGGGGGCACTAGAGGTAGGTTAGTTTTTGGGCTAGGTTCCTACTACAGAGTCTAGGTTTTAATGGTTTGATGGTTATTTTGATTGAATACACTAAGCTGAACAAGAAGGCTATTAAAGGAAAGCAAATAAGATTAAAACCTAAGTTAACCCTAGACAGTTAAACCTACTGAGCAAGGAAAGGCAGGAAAAGAACAATTTACACTAACGCAAGCAAGAAAAGTTCTACACTACACTAGGCTAGCAAATAGGGCAAAATAGCAAGTAAAGACCTAAACTAGAAAGAACAAATCAATAAAAAGGCATGAAGATAACTAAGCAAGTCAAGAACTAACTAAGCTAAAACTAGCTAAGCAATAAGGAAATTATGGTTTTAAAGCAATAAAGGGATGTGTGGGTTGTCTAGGGGATGCACTTATGAATTAGGTTGGGGGTGATATGTGAATATTATGATTTCATTTAGATTATCAAACCAAACAACATGCTAGAATTTAATGAATTATCCTAAACTACTAACTGCCAACTGATATGATAGGTTGTGTATAGGGGAACTAGTCCCTAACACCCCCTACTAACCTTGCAAGGCTCAATTGGGTTAGGGTTTAGATGCAATTCAATTATTGTCCACTTTGAAAAGATGTCTAGTGCTTTTGATCAATCAGAACTACCTACCAAGAAGAAATACACTGGAGCATTCAACATACCTTTTTGTGTTGGAGATAACGTGGAGAGAAAAGGATTAGCTGACTTGGGAGCAAGCATTAGTCTAATCCCCCTTACTCTAGCCCAAAGGCTTGGGCTGACAGACATGGTAAAGATAGGGATGAGGATTGAGTTAGCAGATCATACCTTCACAAGGCTAGTGGGGATAGTAGAAGATGTGCCTATACGAGTTGGATGATTTTTCATATTGTGTGATATAGTAGTAATAGACACGGTCAAAGACTCCAAATGCCCAATGATATTCGGAAGGTCTTTCCTTGCAATGGGGAGAGCCTTGATAGATGTTGTTGAAGGAATCATCACACTACGAGTCGAGAATGATCACTTGAATTTTTAGGTACATGATGCCATGAGGGGACCATCTCTATCTGAGTCGGTCTACTTCATGGACAGCTATAATTAGTATTGTGAAGAGGTGCAAAAGATAAAGCAATTATAGATCCACTAATGTGAGCCCTAAATAGCTAGGATCCTGCCATGGAGAGTCAAGAAGTTGTGGAAATCTTAGATTACCTGAACCAACCAGAGGAACAATTCAAAGACAACGAAGATATAATTGAAATAGTGAAGTATGCTTCGTTGGAGCAGATAGTCGAGGAGAAGGAAGTTCCAAAGTCCAAGACAAAATTAAAGCCTCTTCTAGAAAAGTTGAAATATGAATTCTTATATAAAGAAGAAAGGAATCCAGTTATTGTCAATGCCAACTTAATCGACGATCGGATGGACAAGTTGCTAGATGAGATGAGGCTGCATAGAAAAGCCATAGGGTATTCTGTGGAGGACATTAGAGGTATTAAACCAGCTTTATGCATGCACAAAATTCTCCTTGAAGAGATAGCCTAACCACTAGATCAACCACTAAGAAAGCTAAATCAAATGCTAAAAGAGATTGTGAAGAAAGAAGTTATAAAGCTACGAGATGTTGGAATCATCTACCCAATAAGTGATAGCAATTGGGTTAGTCCTATCCATGTGATACCCAAGAAGGGTGGAATGATAGTCGTATGAGGGGAGAATGGAGATGAAGTCACCACGAGAATAGTGATAGGCTGGCACATGTGCATCGATTACCGCAAGCTAAATACTTCCACCAAGAAGGATCACTTCCCCTTGCCATTCATTGACCAGGTCCTAGAGCGACTGGCTCATCACAACTACTTTTGTTTTCTAGATGGATACTCAGGATTTTACCAAGCACCAATTCACCCTAATGATCAAGAGAAGTCCACCTTTACCTACATTAATGGCACTTATGCCTTTCGAAGAATGCCATTCGGCCTATGCAACGCACTAGCGACTTTTCTACAATGCATGATATCCATGTTCTCAGATTTTTTGGAAGACATTGTAGAAGTCTTCATGGATGACTTTTCACTATATGGAACAGATTTTGAAGCCTGCATGAGAAATCTATCTTTAGTGTTGCGGCACTGTGAAGAGAAGCATCTCATCCTAAATTGGGAGAAATGTCACTTCATGGTCCAGGAAGGTGTCGTACTTGGACACATGGTCTCGAAGAAAGGAATTGAAGTGGATCTGAGCAAAATTGAAGCCATATCAAAACCCCCACCACCAAAGTCAGTCACTGGAACGTGAAACTTCTTAGGACACATTGGATACTATAGAAGGTTCATAAAAGACTTTTTCAGGATCTCCAAGCCATTATCAAATCTACTAAAAAAGGATGTTGAGTTTGAGTTTACCACTGAATGTCTAGAAGCCTTCAATACCCTCAAAAGAGCATTAACAACAACACCTACCCTACAAGCACCTAAATGGGAGTTTCCTTTTGAGATCATCTGTGAAGCCAGAGATTACGCCATTGGGATAGTCCTTGGGAAGAAGAAAGAATAGAAACATCATGTGATTTTCTATGTGAGTAGAACCCTAGATGAAACCCAAGTGAACTACACTACCACTGAGAAGGAAATGCTGGCTATTGTATTTGCTTTTGACAAGTTCAATTTGTACTTGGTAGGATTAAAAGTAAGAGTTTACGCCGATGGGGCAATAAAGTACCCAATGCATAAAAAGGAAACCAAGGTAAGGCTTTTGAGATGGTCATTGTTATTGCAAGAGTTTGACCATGAAATCATCGATAAGAAAGGGAAAGAAAATGTGGTCATAGACAACCTATCATGAATAATCTTTTATGAAGAAAACCAACTGCCTGTGAATGACAATTACGCCGACGAAGATCTTCTAATGGCTCAATCGGAGGAGCAAGGCTTACCCTGGCTCGCCGATAACTGTAATTATCTAGCATGTGGGCAACTACTACCAGAGATAACATATAATCAGAAAACGAAGTTATTCTCTGAGTTGAAGAATTACTATTAGGATGACCCACTACTGTTCAAGAGATGCTCTGACAACCTATACCGTAGATGCATACCTGAAGAAGAGGTGCCTCTAATCCTAAAATAGTGTCACACCTCACCTTATGGAGGACACCATGGAGGGGAGTGGACAACCACAAAGGAGTTGCTATTGGGATTTTACTGGCCCACACTCTTAAAGGATGTTGCATAATTTGTCAAAACATGCAAGGAATGCCAACTCACAGGGAACTTAAGTCAAAGAAATGAAATGCCTATGTCAGACTGGGTGGAAGTGGAAATCTTTGAAATATGGGGAGTCGACTACATGGGGCCTTTTCCTTCATCGAAGGGAATCAATACATTCTTGTTGTTGTTGATTATGTTTCCAAATGGGTTGAGGCAGTTGCACCCAAAAATGTGATTCCAAAGCAGTAATTAAGCTTTTTGAGAAGACTATCTTCCCACGATTCAGAGTGCCACACACTGTCATAAGTGACGGAGGGTCGCATTCTAGTGAGAAATAGTTTGAAGCTCTGATAAGGAATTATGGAATGAAGAATAAGGTCGTGACACCATACCACCACAGACATCGGGGCAAGTAGAGGTATTGAACAGGAAGATCAAACAAATCTTAGAAAAGGCAGTCAGTCACATAGAAAGGACTTGTCCATGAAGTTGGATGATGCGCTCTGGGCATACCACACTGCATACAAGACACTGATAGGTACGACACCCCACATGTTGATCTATGGAAAGTCTTGTCATCTACCAATGGAACTCAAACACAAAATCCTATGGGTCATAAAGTTTTTGAACATGGATCTCGATAAAGATGGTCAAAAAAGGTTCCTTAAACTCCACGAGCTCAAAGAGCTGAGGTTGCATGCCTATGAAAATGTAAGAATTTATAAATAGAGGACAAAGGTTTGGCATTATGCTTGCCTAAAAAACACAGATGTGCATGAAGGAGACAAGGTCCTTTTGTTCAACTCCAGCATCAGGTTACTTCCAGGGAAGTTGAGAACTAGGTGGTTAGGTCCCTTTTCTGTAGTGAAGATATACCCGTCGGGAGTAATGGAGATAGCAGGAGAAAGGATGGGAACTTTCAAGGTAAATGGACAAAGAGTGAAAATATACTATGAAGACCAAGCCTTTGTAAGGAGAACAAAACTTAGTTTGGGGGAAGCCAACTCAGCAACAAATGGAATGAATGAAAGCAACAACTGCATCTGTGGGAGGAGAATGAAGATAGGATGAGAGAGAAATTCGAGCTAAAGACTCTAAACAAGTGCTTCTTGGGAGGCAACCCAAGTCTTTGCTATTTTCTTTAGTTGATGTCTTTCTTTATCTCGTACTTTAGTACTATGAGCTATGTACCGCTCTTTTTCCTATTTTTTAGTTTCCCTTTTTCTAGTATGATGTAATTATTTCTTGGTGTTTAAAGATTTCTCAACCTAAGAGGGTTGTTTGGAAAAATTAGTTTTTCTTTATTTTGTTTCATGTTACTTTGGTTTAGAAGGACTGTGGTCATGGCATGGATCACGGTCGCAGCTTGAACCTTGGTCGAGGAGGGATACACCATGGTCACGGTACCCACTCTTTGCAGTAAAAGACCGCAGTCGTGAGCTATGCAAAGAATATTTTCGGCCATGGTCACGACGACCATTATGTCGTGGTCACGACATCTCTAGGGTATATAAACTTAA
Organism: Alisma plantago-aquatica; assembly: GCA_963693085.1. Lineage (NCBI taxonomy): Eukaryota > Viridiplantae > Streptophyta > Magnoliopsida > Alismatales > Alismataceae > Alisma > Alisma plantago-aquatica. The sequence continues at coordinate 1,777,805,637 of OY856409.1, forward strand.
ACCCTTTGAAATAGGGTTTTTCTTTCCTTCAAGCTTTGAGAATTCACAAACTGTTCATAGGAGATACTCGATGTGAGTGTGCGAGAAGAGAACCTGCTCTGATTCTGACCCCCCCATCAAAGCTACGCCTTTGTCGCTTCTAGCCTCTACCCCAGCCTTCGATGATGTTTAGTGTTGTTTACCCTAACCAAGAATGTCGACCTCAAATACTTTGATGAAGAAGGTGACTTCACTAGAGGGGGTTGAAGAAATCCTTGAGAAGATCACCAATGCACTAAATGACAATCAAGACCTCTCTCCATCAAAGAGACTCCAACTACAAGTGCTAAAGAAAAAGTATGACTATATCCTGGCCCACAAGATGCTAGAGGAGTCAGAGGAGTCTCCTCATACATCCAAGACGGAGACCTCGGAATATCATCCTTCACCAACTGAACTGAAGAAATTGAAAAAGAGGAAGGTTGAATCCAAAGAAACCGAGGGCAGCAAAAAGAGAAAGATGACTCCTGTAGAGAAAATGAAGGGGAAGGATAAAGAAATTACTTGTGAAGAGGTGGAGGAAAATGAGGAGGTGATTCTATATGGGAAAAGACTAGCTTTTGTTCCTAGAGACTCCACAAAACAATCACATTTTGACTAGCTACTATAGGATAAAGGGTTCAGGACTACCAGATACATGGATGTAAAAGACTTCAAGAGGATAGGAGTCTACGACAGGGTAGTCGACTTCTTGGAGGGTACGAACCTACGTACCTTGTGCACCTCCAAAGCCCCCTTTATAAAGAAACTGATAGTGGGGTTCCTGTCATCCCTAGAGAATTTTTTTGTCAGTGACGGGGAATGCAAGAATGGTGGCGGAGACTTTAAGCTGGAAGTGAGAAACGGGGGGACGACTCACATAATAACAGAGGCAATGTTGAACATGATATTCATGAGAACAACTAAGGACTACTCTATCGTTCCTGGAGAGAAGGAAACAATTAGATACAACAGCCACAAGATGTGGGAAGAGTTGACAGGGGAGCAGGAACACAACTCCAAGAACTCCAAGGCAACCCTCATCATAGCGTGTTTCATCCAGGTGATGCAGAAGATCATAGCCGATACAATTTTCACGATGTCAGAGACCGGGGACGTGACAAAAGGAGCCTGCTTCATCATATGGTCCATGCTAAATAAGAAGCCAGTGAACATAGGTAGGATCTTGATTGAACGCCTATCTACAACAGTGGGAAGGGAAGCAAAACAGACTAAGGAGTTCTACATGGGTGGATAAATCTTAAAGATTGCATATCACTTCATGAATGTAGAATTGTTGATGATGTATAAAAAGATGGAGGGACACACGAATATATACATAAAATCCCTCATCAACATAGGAATCTTGGCACAGAAGGGGAACAAGCTCTTCTACAAGCAAAGCTACTCCAAGACGCTCCTCCCCCTCCCAGAAATGGTGTACTACGACACCCGCAAGTTGTGGCCCTCGCAAGAGGATGTTGACAAAATGTACTCGGGGGCCATCCGCACTACCGCGGATCAGTCATTGGCAGCTGTTGAGAAGAGCGACAAAGCAAAATCTACAGAGAAAGAAATAAAGAAGCCAGAGGAAAGGACAAAGTTGGCAATAAGAAAGAAGAAGAAGAAGATAACTGAAATGGTTGTCACCCCGAGCCTGCCCTCACCGTGCTTCACACTTGAGAAGGCAACGAGTGAGGGGCGCCAACCTAAAGTTATAGTAATAGAAGAAGTTGAACATGTGCGACTTGAAGCTACAATAGTAGATCAGCATGAAGAGGCCGAATAAGAAATCAGCTAGGGTTCACAGGGAACCAGAGGTTGTACCCGACCCATAGTTCCAGACATCATCCTGCAAAGGCCAGGATAGCTAGAGGCGAGCACCACCAGCCCCTTCATACCAGCTCCTCAATCGTAGGAGACAAGAGCATCCATGACGCCTATGGAGCTGCAACAACATCGGCCGTACACCTTCAGTGACATATTGGGCAATAAGTTTGATGTCAAGTGGCAACACATGCACCAAACTTCTAATTTAAATGAAAATATTACCTCATCCATGTGTATGCTAACTATGTAGGTACATATGTTGAATGAGAGGACTGAAGCGCTTCCCCAATTCATTTAATGGGTGATCAACACCCAAAATGCACTAATGGGGGCGCTAAAGACTCTCATAAAGGAGATGGCGGGCCTCAGAAAGGAGAGAGATTCCATGCGGGAAAATAAGGAGATGATGAGGAAAGGGTACGAGGCAGCGCTGGATGATCTAAAGATGGAACGTCAATGCTTGGATGAAGAGCGTTGTCAGCTAGAAGTCGAACGACAAGAAATTGTTGGTTGGTGGCAAAGAAAGAAGACCAAGTACCTGACAAGCCCCTCCACATCGCATGCTTCCTCAAGCCCATCAAGTAATGATAAAGATGACGAAGACATGGGGGGAACCGATGTAGGTACAACATCGAAGGAAGAAAGCACCAATGTAAAAGCTTCCCCAATGGCTGAACCACAAGCAAAAGAAGCACCACCGTAGTCGAACGCTCATAAAGACAACAAAACAAAGAAAACCAACACATTGTCAAAGGGCTTTGACCTGAACAACAACCCATATGAAGACAAGGTTGTACCAAAAGATCCCACGCAGGCTGTCATTGCTAGAGTAGAGAGCATAATGACTGAAGATCTCACGTTAAGAGAAATCAGAGATCTGAACAAGTTCCTGGATGACCTAACATATGAGATGGACATCTGCAACAACTTCCTGAAGGACCCAGAACACTATGACCAAGATGACTCCTTCTATGACGGAAAGATGGCTGCCACATTAGCTGCTCTAAATGTTTTAGAGGTAGAGCAACTGTTAGAAGTGAGTCACCCAATAGAAGGCATAGTTGCAGAGATGTCCACTAAAGACAAAGATGAGGCAATAACCCAGATACTGACAGAAACAAGGGTTCTGCCTCCTATAGTAGTATCACCACCAACAGAGGTCCAAGCAGCAGAAGAGAGTACCTCGGAAGATGAGGAAGGTGGGATCACTTCTTTCTTTGCAAACGAGCTGGTCAGGAAATAGAGTGCACTAGTCAATGAAATAGAATTAGATGTGGATCCTCCTATGCCCTATAAGATGGCGGGTATGGACATGGATACATTGTCAAGGATAACATGCAGATACATACATAACCTCGCCAACTTACTGGATGAAAACCTGCCTGGAGCTGACAACATCTACCACAACAAGGGCAGGTCGCTCAACAGAGACCACTTTAGAAGGATGTTCCAGACAAGAGCATGCATGCACAAGAAGTTGTTTAAAGTGTTGTGTGCCACCCTCCTTGAAGAATTTCTACATCTAGATAAAGTACAACCAATGTTCAATGGCACCACACATCTAGAAGGACTCCTTTATGAAGATAATGATAAGGTTGCTGATGTGATCGGACTACAACGCGCAGTAAGTAGGGCAGAAACTAGATTTGGAGTCCTGCCCATAAGGACTGTGAAACATTGGACTCTGATTGTCATCAACCTATTTGAAAGATGAACAACGGTGTTCAATTGCTGTGTAGCCGAACTGAACAACACATCCCTGGTCTACAAGAACAAAGAAGTAAGAGACATTCTAAAGGTATCATTATGTCTGCAAAGAGTGATACAATCAACAAACAACAAACACATGGGGATGTGGAAGCAGTTCTCAATATGTAAGAAAGTCCCCCAAGAGAAGGATAGAATAGGAGATTGCGCCTTCATCATGCTAAGGATGATGGAAGCCAAGGGTGTCCCACTGGAAGATCTCTACATAGAAGATCTACATGGACTACACGGTATGTATGCAATGGAGGTCATCTACGACTGTTGCTTCTTCAATGAACCGAAGATGCCTCTAGACGCAGTACCGCAGAGGCTTCATCAGGAAATCCTCCTCCCAGAAAAGAAGACATAAAGGAGGAACTAAAAACACAGTGGATCGACCCTATAGAGCCAGCCAGAGCAGCATCTTGGAAAGAAGGCTAGAAAGCTGATACTAGAGTAATTGGAGAAAGAATATCAGAATTTGAGCCAGAGTAGCCTCCAGTGGCAGAAAACAATGAAGAACAACCTCTACCGGGCCAGCCAGAAGAAGGTGAGATTGAAGAAGAAGATCTTCCCGAGGATAAACCAGACGGGCCGGCTAGAGAAATAATTCCAACCTTCAAGGACTTGATAGATGGAGCTGCGTGAGTCTATCTTTGGAAGCCCTTAATGCATTAATAAAGTCTTTGAAAGAAGATGACGCACTGGAAGAGGCAGTCTTCGAAAGGGATGGCATCTATGTGAGAAAGGACGACCTCTGAGATACATTGAAAATAGGAGGGTACCGCTCAGTCAACATAATGTGTTCTTATCAAACTCTACTAAATGACAACATGCCAAATGTACACTTGGCATATTTTCTATTGGTAGATGACATCCTACGAGGTAAAAGATCATGTGAAAAGGAACACCTACAGCAATACTTGGTGACGTCTCTTCCAGACTACATATTCTTACCGATACTTCATGATAGCCACTGGACTTTGCTAGTAGTCAATGTAATCAAAAGGACTGCAATATTGTATAACAGGTCAAACGCATCCTTCGTTCTTAACAATAAAACAAACATGACTAATGTAAAGACACCTACAGAAGAGAAGGTAGTCACATGTGCGGAGGTGATTTTTGAGATGCTAAATAGTCATGGAAATGGGTACAAACACAAACAAGGCAAAGACTTCAAGAAGACGTAGTTCTGCCACAGGAGACCTCAATAGGTGCCTCTATCAAATGATTGTGGTTTCTACTATCTAGACTGGATGATGTCCCTAGCAATGTTGAATACAAAGGTGGAAGGAAGGCAATATGAGCAGTACCACCCACTACGCAGAGTGTATGCTAGCATGCTCCCCGAGTCAAAGTGGGCCACCAAGACCAGCTAGAAGAAATAAAGCAAGCCCATTTGTACACCTAACTCTTATTTTGACACCCCGGGTTGGGGTGAATGATAAGTATGGGGGAGGAGTTATAAACGGTGTGATAGGTACAATTCCATCCCAAAAATTTGCAAAAATTTGGGAAATTTTTTTTACTTATATATACTTTAGCGCACTTGTACATATTTTTAGCTCCCGCCAATCTGATTTAGAAAAAAATTTATGCGTTATGGAATTTTTTTATAAGTCACAATTTTTGCATAGTTACCTTCTAGGTTCTCTGTCCCCGTTCTAAAGGTTGTAGTGCTATCGTTTCTAGAGAGGAATGTGTGAGCAACTAATGCATATAAAAGTAAAACAAGAAGCATAACAATATAGTTTTATCTCATTCTTACAACAAGATGTTGTGTGTGTAACAATCCTAAACTTATGAAGCCCTTGGAAACTAGAGAACTTCACCAAGCCATACTCCTAATCAACCACCCTAACATGATGGTTCTAGTGTAAAAATCCTCACTTTCCCTGAGAAGGAAACAACTACCCCTTTTAAGTTTAAATATTCCCGCTTTGGGATGAAAAGAGGCTTGGCCGCCTAGAAGGCCAAGTAAAAAAAATCACTCACCCAAACCAGAGAGGAGGTATAAAAAGACTGTATATATATATATATATATATATATATATATATATATATGTATGTATGTATATATATATGTATATATATATATGTATATATATATATGGGCGTTCATTCATTGCTCACGTGGGTAGCCTAGATTTTCGCTACTCGGTAGCCAAAAAAGTAACTCTCTTGGCTAAGAAAGTAACTCTGCTGTAAAAAAAGTAACTATGGTGTTAAAATAGTAACTCTGCTGGCCAAAAAAGTAACTCTGTACAAAATATACATCAGATATATATAAGGACGGTTTTTTTTTTTATTTTGGGGGGGGGGCAAATGATATTATTTTTGGATGAAATTTTTTGGGGATTTAGACAAAATGGTCCTCTACAATTGTGAATTTTGTTTTGAAAAAAGTTGGTTGGAAGGGTGGGCGGGTAGCTACCCACGCGGGCAATAAAGATGGGCCCTATATATATATATATATATATATATATATATATATATATATATATATATATATATATCAAGAGTTGTGCCCAAAAGATGCCAAGGGGTTCCACCCGACCGGTGTACTGTTGCACTCAAGAATGCATATATACCGTGCCCGTAAGTGGAGCCTGGAAGCCAAACCTACCCACCTTGAATCCTGAATGGACCTCACGCAACCACCTGACTTAAACGTCTGAAGCCCCTAAGGGAAACACTATCCTTACAACAGTTGTGGGTGAAGGTATTTCAAGAGAAAAGGAAAACACTTTATGCCTGAAGCCTACTCAAACACATCAGTATAGGGCCAACTGAAAGTAAAGGAAGAGTGTGAAAGCTACCCCTCTAGAAGATGTTGTATTAGTATGGCTAGTAACCTAACGTAGGAAAGCGTGGTACGTTGAGATGGAGAGACCTTTTACTACCAAAGGCTATGACAAGAACTTGAAGTTGTGCAACTCTAATTGTGAAGGGGGAGGAATGATATTTTAAGATTGAGCAAACATACTGCAAGTGTCTTGGTGTAAGAATGAGATAACTCACTAATGTTCAGTTTTGCAAATTTTTGTCACAAAATTTCTCTTCTCTCTACAATTTCGAACCTACCCTTAGCCTGAGGACAGGCTTGATTCTAAGTTTGGGGGAGTTGATAACATCAAATTTTATACACTTTTCACACCTATTTTTTATCTCTTCAAACATACCTTTATAGACTTTTTCACTTATTTTAGCACTTTTATGACAAGAATCTTAATTGCACACTTTTTCCATCCTTGTACGGTCACATGAAGCCACAGACACAGTCAGCACCTCGACCGCAGCTCATCGACCAACGAGGACTCCCACATCATGGCCGATGCCACCATTCACCCCAATGACACCGCGACCACAGTGTAAGCGCCCCACCCTTTTTAGTCATGGCCCAAAGTGCATTCAACTAAACCTCAGTCAACCTCAACCAAGGTAGTGTTGCAATTGAGGCACTGCCATGCCACGACCAAGGAAGAACCATGACCAAGGCAATAGAGTTCCCCAATTGAGGAACGACCACGACCGTGGTAGTGCAATACCTCGACTGAGGTACTAACTCGACCCATCATTGTGGTGACCTCGACTGAGATACTGACTCGACCCATCTCTGTGGTGACCTCGACCGAGGAGGGGCCTCGATCGATCGCAATAAAGCCTCGACTGATGTCAAGACTCGACCATGGTGTGGGTGGTTAAGTCGGTGGAAAACACCTATAAATAGGCCACCCACCTCGACTTGTCACATCATCAAATCATCAAGGACCTCAAAGTGCTGCCAAATTCCATACCCACTCGCATCCATCAAATCAGTCTTGGATCTCCAAAGGCAGAAGCTAAGGAGAGAGAAGATTGAAAGCCCCTCTCCCTCAAAAGAAGGAGAGCATTCGTACCATCCATCCCAGATTGAGATTTGAAGGAGTACCTTAGTGTATCGCCATATTCTCTCTCTCTTCTAGATTTTTCATCTCTGCTATGTCTTTCCTCTTCATTGTTATGATGTATCTATCATTTTGTAACGCCATTATGCTGCCTATTAACATGTGGGTATAAATTCTTAACCCGGGTTGGGAGTAGTTTAATGCTTCACTTGTATGCTTAGCTACTATATTATGATCTTTGATCGTTCGTACCTCAAAAGAGTAGTATCTTCCTTATCTGGTGTTATGGAGTAGTATGAATGCATGAAAATGTGGGATTGCTAAAGCTTATGGTCTTATGGTTTGCTTTGAGGTTGTAAGGTTGTCCTCTCGAGAGGGAGGCCACCTTAGATCCTAGATCTATTGTTATCTTGAGAGAGGAGGGAACAAACACTTCTATGACTCCTTGTAATCTTGATAGGAGTATACAAGGGGGAGTGAGTTGTTCATGTTGGTGAGATACCTTAGTAGGTGAAACCCGATCTGAGTTCCCTTCCATATCTTAGTCTCTTACCGCTTGTCCTTGTTTTCTCTTGTTGTTATTTTCTTTCTTTATTTTATCTTTCTTTGTTTTGGTTTGAGTACCATCATTTCTTAGGGAACAACCTTTTTAAATCATCAATTTGTCCAGAGTATATGAGTGTGAGACCCTACGTTCTTAACACTTGCTAATATTGTCTCTATGGTTCAACCCTGATTACTTCGTCAGACCCCATATAATTGTTGTGGGGGCTTGAGTGTTGGGTTACTATCTTAAGAGTTTGACTACTCTGGATTCTCTCCATTTTGGACATGATATTTAGGTCATTCAACTAGCTACTTAGATCTCTCAACTAGGGTTAGGAGAATTGATTAGCATGTAGGAATATGGGTAGGTAGCTAGGGTTCCATGAATTGGACCTAGGAGAAAATCCCAAAATTCACACATATAAGCAATTTCCCTAAACTCCTAGGTGATTTCAAGCACAAACCAACAAGTAATTCATGAAGAGTGAGATAGAAATAGAACATACTCATTAGAAAATGAAATTATGATGTTTACATATCATTTTACCCCAACTTGGTATCAAAGTAACATTTTTGACCCCAAATAGTCCACCTAAGGGGCCTAGCTACTCATGGAAATGTAAAATACAAAAAGAAGGGAGAAAGAGGTAGAAGAAGCCATGGAGCTCGGTGTAGATGTGTTAATCCTCCTCTTTATCTGCTGCAAGTCGTCCTCCCTCTTCCTCCAAAGTGCAATAGCATGGGATGGTGGTGTAATAGGGTCAAAAGACTATGAAACTAGGGTTTTGGTGGTGGAAATGGTGAAATGGAGTGGAGTGGAAGTGGAAATGTAGTGGAATGGGTGGAATGAAAAAATGGGGAGCTAGGAGGTGGTAAATGGTAGCTAACCTTGTTCTATAGCCGCCACCTAGGTCTATATAGGTGTGGGGGAAGCAATAGGTCAAGTTGGGGTAAAGTGGGAAATGTAGTGCAAAAGTAGCTAGGTTTTTGTGATTAGCACGGTCGTAGTGGTCACCACGACCGTGGTAGGAAGGGGTGATAATGGTCATGGTGGTGTGGAATGACCGTGGTGAGAAATGGGAAAAAATAATAGGGACTTGGTCAAAAATGTACATGAGGTAGAACGGTCGTGGTGGGGCTAGGGTAGCATGGTCGTGGCTGTCACCACGGTCATGGTGGCTTGGGAAGCACTGCTTATTCTTGGCTCCATGACCGTTCTTGTTTATCTGTCACACAGTTGTGCAAGGTGGAATGACCATTTTGGGTCAGTCCACCATGGTTATTATGTGTGACACGGCCGTGGTGATTTCTATACTTTCTTGAGTTGACTCTGTTGTCTTTGGATAAGCCAACATGGCCGTTCTGAGGTGCCCCGGCCAGAGTGGTCTGTGTTGCAGCACTTTGACTTGAATCTTTGTTCATTGTTCGACATCTTTTCTTCAATGAAGTTTTGGCAACTAGGAGTAGGTTGAGGGAGCCTCAAACTTCACTTTAGACCTCTCCAATGGTAGAGAAACCCTAGGATCACTCCTTCTCTTTCTCTTCTGTCAAGCGTGGTCCAAATGCCTAAAAACATGCAAATAATGTCCATAAGTGCATTTTACACAAATATGCATATTAGGGGAAATAACATGTAATAGAATAGGTATAGATGTGATTGAAGTGCAATATGACACAAGATGAAGCCCTAAAATAGGGATGAATCACCACCCCAAACTTTAAACATACTTGTCTTTAAGTATGCCCCAACTCAATCTCTCTACAATTTTTCCACGATCAAGAAAAGAGAAATGCAATGCAATAAGTTATTGTTGACTAAAACTGTGCCAAGTTGCCTTCAATCACATCTAATCCTATATTATTGAACATAAAGTAGGAAAAAATCAAAATCTAGATAAAACATGCAAAAATTACCAAAAATCTACATGATGTGCAATGCATGGAAAAAAGAACAATATTTTGAAAATTACACAAAAATTTCAAGAAAGTAATCTACATGACATTCAAGCATGCAAAGCATGTAAAATCTAATCTAGATAGCATGATAAAAAAAACAAAACAAGAAAACAAAACTAAACGACAGGTGAAATGCAAAAAGAGTAAAATGGGAAAAAGGGCATACCGCCCTACCACCCCAAACATTTGAATCATGTTATACTCAACATGACACTAAAATATAGGAGTGACAAGGTAGATGATCACTATGGTGGCTCTTGTGGTGTTCCTACTTGTGGTGGAGGATGCTGGTAGTAGGAACCCAAGTAGTCTGACTGTGGAGGTAGGTAGTTATCTTGACATGCTGACAGTGTGCTCCACCAATCTTTGCCCCACTAGGGGTTCCTCTGGGCCTGGGTGTGTTGAAACTGATACATGTGTTTGACCTGATAGTGCATCTACTGATGGTCTAACCACATTGCATCATGGGTACACTGGAAATGCTCTTGTGCCCTCAAAATGCCTTACTAGGTTCTCAGTATGTTGTCTTGTGTGCTTTGGATGCCCTCCAACTGTGCATGTATAGTGGCCATATCATATGTGTTCGTTGTGGGCTGTTGTGGCTATTGTGATGTCCCTACCTCACGTCGCCTCACCTTGTGCACCTCTCTCTCCTCAATTGTCCTCCTCCTCTCGACAACTTCCTGTGACTCTCCAAGTCCTTTAGGAAGATCTCTGGGCTGTTGTTGCCATGTGTCTCTAGGGTGTTCCTCTTCCTACCTCCTTAAGATGTCTAGAAAATTTGGAGATGGACCACATCCCTCTAGAAGATGTGTGGCATGGTAGGGGAGTTCTAGTGAAATCCATGCATAAGGATGGTTGACCTGGTAGAAAATCTTTTGATCAATCACTAAAATCATAGATGAGTGAGTCAAGTAGTGCAGGTCAACGAGCTTCCCTCCTTCTTCCTTGGTGTAGCCATATACATCATGCCCCTGGGCCAAACCAATGGAAGTTACAATCCCTCCCATAATAAAAGGATTCTTACTCTTGGACATGATTAATTGTCTTCATGTGATCATTTATGAGTGAACCCAGGTTTACATGCTTTCCCTGTACCATCCATGCCTACACAAAGTGGTCTTTCTTAGTACAACTGCCTTGATTCTCATACCGGGAGAAGATGGTGTTCTCTAAGACCTTCTGAATGTATCCCAAGATGGGATTGTGAATTAGACTTGTCTTTGATTTTCCTTCCACAAAACTACATTGCCCTGTAAGCCTCTTCCACATTATTGTATAGTTCATAGTAGTTTACCTATATATACTCCCTTGATCAAGTAATTCTGCTGCCTCAGGGGTAGGAGTGAAAATGCCATTAAGAAAAGATGCAGTGATAAGGTTGGTGCTATTCCCCAAAGTGACACTAATGGAATCTTGTGAGACTTTCTCAAGGATTGCAAAGAATTGTTGTGTCAAATCCACATAGGTCTCCTAAACTATGGTCAACAACTCAACTAGCCCAATGAGATCCAAAATATCCTGAAACAAATCGAATATACCCAAAGTCTCCATTATCTCCTGGCAAGCGTAGCGAGTGACAATCACTCAGCATGTTAGGCACTCCGGGTGCTTTGTCTTCTTCACTTTCTTGATCTTACCCTTAGTTGTTGCCTCATGATGTGCTTCAGTTTCATCCTCTTGTTGTGTATCATACATTGTTTCATCTTCATCATCTATAAGTAGTCGTCGTCATGCTCTCAGTTGTGGTTGTGGTTGCGGTGTCATGGACGTCGAAGGCCGTGTTGCTGAAACTGACGTCCGAGCTGTCAAAACTGATGGGCGGGATGCCGAAACTGATGGTCGAGCTACTGCCCCACCTCTGCTAGGTAATCTAGAGGACTCCTCCATCATGGTATTTACCTCCACCACCATATGGGGTGATTCTCCTTGTGAACCAGAAGCTGCCAATTGTGGTGGAAGGGCTAGAGGTGCCGACGAAGCCGAAGATGATGCATTCTTGGGTCGACGTCCTTAGGAGATCACATAATTGGTCTTAGCCACAGCTTTCTTAGCCATTTTCTTCATCTTTGACTGAAATTGGTGGAGAAACATGGGATTTTAGGTTTTCTCCAAAGAACTTGGCTATTAGGGAGGATTGGAGAGAAATGGGGGAATTTGTGGATGAAAATGGATAAATTTGGAGATTAAGGTAGTAGAAATGATGGAGGATTGATTGGATATGGATTGGGGGTGATTTTGTGGTGATTCAAGGGTGTAAGGATGTCTAGGAGGTGTTGCACGATCGTCGGTTCATGGACAACAATCATGTTGTTCATGGAGAGGTGAATAGAACTGGAGCCGTTATCGAGGATAGAAAGCTCCATATCTACCTAGTAGTTGAGGTGTTGACTCTCCCCTTTAGAATCATCTTTTACTAGTTTGTTTTGTTGCATTTGAGAAACACACTAAGATTTCTGGATCTGTTGTCAGGGAGAAAGATGCTCGGCCTAGATAGTTGGTTTTGCTTTGACTTTTCCTACTACCCTCATCATTGCTATTATTTATTCTTTATTCTTTGTATTATTTGTGCATATTAGTTTTCTAACTTATTCTATATTGGTTGGTTATGCCATGTGCATGTGACAAGCCACTCAGGGAAGACAAGATGGAAGGCCAAAATGTACCTCACAAGCCACATCAAAATTACTTGTCTAACAACTACAAATCGTCAATTGCTAGCAGAGTTGATCAAATGACAGGGGAGCAATTCTCCATCCCTATAGGTTTTCTTGGGTTCTTGACCGCCTTCTATGGCTTAGATAGTGAGAAACCCTACAAGAACATGAACTCTGTTCTTAAAGTATGATCCACCTTCAGGATGCCGACGAGCAGTGATGACATAATCTGATTGACCTTGTTCTCATTCTTCCTCAAAGGCAAAGCCAAAGACTAGTATGATTCAAGGAGGGACATCATGAGTTGGGAAGATATGAAGAATGCTTTCTTGAGGCAATTATACTCTATAGAAAGGTTGACACAAATGTGGCACACCTTAATGAGTTTTAGTCATATGGGCACTGAGCAGTTTCATAATGCTTGGGGGAGATTCTTAAGAATATGTTGAGAGAGTGCCCGCAGCATGAAATCCATTTGTGGAAGCTAGTTCAGTCCTTTTACTCTGGTCTATCCCCAAAGAGACAAACCTCAGTGAATTCCAATTGTGGAGGAGTTTTCATGTCTAAGCCACCTGAGGAGATATGGCCCTTATATGAGCAGTTGGTAGAAGGTTCAAGAATTTGAGCTTCTAGAATGATGAATGACGATGGTCACACCATTGAAATGACATCTATGACTCATAATAATTCAATCCCGCAAGTGACGAAGATTCTTAGTGACATGGTGAGCTTCATGAAGAACCAAGTGACAAATGTTCCTTACCACTCGTTCAATTCTATTGAGTTCTATGGTGAGGAAAAGAAGACACCTCACTCCTATAGCAACCAAGAACTGCAAAGTTCAAGATACAGCTCAAGGTTTGAGTAAGAGGTTCTCTCTAGGTTGAATAGCTTAGATGACATACAAATGAATGTGACAAGGCTTGAGGAGAGGATAGAGCATCTATCTTCCATAATTGCTCTTTAAGAAGAAAAATTGTCTTCAAAACACATCTTGAGTTTTAATGAAGCAAGTGGACCAATGCCTTCTTCACAAGTTTTCTATAGTCCACCTCCAATGCAAGTGCAACCCATATACCACTTTCAAGTCAATCCAAAGCCTTATACACCACCTCCCCTTCCATCACCACATATTTTTCAACAATTCACCTTCCAACCTCAATTCTCCCCTCCACCTCAATTTCAATACCAAGTACCACCTCCACCTCCTCCATAGATAAAATTAGCTCCCCCTCTCCACCATGAGCAAGGTAGTGTTGTGATAGTTCTAAGGAGTGGGAAAACTCTTGAGTAGCCTGTAGGTCAAAGAAAGGTTGATAAAGCAAAGAAAAGGTAGCTAAGTGGTGATACTATGATTGAGATTGCCAAAGCTGATTCTGTGACACCGCCTAGTGATTTTGGGATACCATGTGCTCCACCTCACACTCAATTTGTAGACCCCACCATCCCTAGTGTTCCACCTCATGTTGATGCACACAAGGCCAAAGCAAGACAACCACCATTCAATGAGGCATTAGATAAGCCATCGAAAGTAAGGAGGAGATAAAATCACAATGTTGACATTCTTGAGGTGTTTCGCCAAGTCAAGATCAACATTCCATTATTGGATGCTATCAAGCAAATTGTAACATACTGAATTCTAGAATTTTGTCTTTTGACCCTCTTTCCCATCTTTTCCTTTCATTTCTATCCTTATTGGCCTTTCTATTTCATTAGTGGAATTTATAGTCATTTAGTGAACATTCATTCACCAATTGTACCAATATAAGGGTTTATGCACAAATACCTCAATAAAAGCTTAATTACCATAATTAAGTGCTAGAAACCTTAATCTAACTTTTTGATATGATTTGAAAACAAACAATGAGCTTAATTTTCAAATTTGGTTTAATTTGGATGTTGTTTGTGCAAGTTATGCAATTTTCGGTACATTTTGGACTTTTATGCAATTTACCCAATTGGGAGGTTTTCTTTGCAAATTATCAACTTAAGTTTAATCCTTGGATATTCCCTTACCATTAACGAGATTTCAAACCATTGGAGAACCTAGTTTCACCTTGGTTTGTTGGTATTTCTTTCCAAGGGCATTATAGGTATTACCCTTTTTATTTTTTTTGAGGAACGGTTATGTCATATATTGATAGCACATCAAGCAAGTGAAACCTGCTTATGTGAAAAACTTACAGAATGTTGGAAATGTAATTGAAATCTGAAAACTACAAAAAAAGCATGCAGATCAAAAAGAAATGTTTTGATAATGAGGGGGGGCACCCCTTAACAAGCCTCTAGATGTTATGAAGATGATGAACCCTAGTTGTTAAAAAAATAACATCCGCCTGAAGGAGAAATCACAGTTGTTGTTGAACCAAACTGACGCCAATCTCATCATCCACCATGGCTTTGAGATCACACAGAAACGCAGCTTCAGATTCTCCCTCCTCGGATTCATCCAGTCCCCCATCTGTTAGGTTACCTACATTTTGTTAGAATGTAAAGATCGGCATCTATTTGTGATATAATATTTTGGGCCAGATTCTTTTTGTTGTTGAAAATTCTGTTGTTTATTTCTTTCCATAGATTCCAACTGATTGTGGTGAATAAATCACTGCTTTTGAAATTTTTATAAAGTCTATTTGGTGTTGTTTGTAAGGGGAAAATGGCTTCCTTGAGGTCAGGAAGGCAGTTTCTTGTAAGATGTTGGAAGATATTTTGAGAGAAATTGCATTTGAAGAAGATGTGGTCAACCGATTCGTTGTTTTTTTTCACATAGAGAGCATCTGAATGGGCTGATGAAACCCTTTTTTGTAATATTTTCACCTGAGAGAAGTTTGTTATGTAGCAGAAGCCAAAGGAATGTTTTGTATTTTTGAGGCCATTTCTGTTTCCATATCTTTGATGATGATGGGGAAAGACCTTTGTAGGAGAGGTAGGTGTAGGCATGTTTAACCGAATATTTGTTGACCCATTTCCAGGTGATAGTATATGAGGTATTATATTCCAGGGAGAGAGTGAGATGTCTGAAATCGTTTTGACTGATCTAAGATAGAATGCATCTTTTAAGGGAATTTGATCTATTACTGGTGATAAGTGGTAGAGCTTTGTCAATCTTTATGTTGAGGAGTTTATTTAGAATAGACCAATTTGGTCGAAGATTTTTTATCGATTTGTTTTCGAACCAAGGGTCAAACCAAAAGGAGATATATTTGTGCGAGTGAGGTGGAATGTTGATGAGTTGTGTTATCGCGTGGATGTTTTTGTTGATAAATTTCCAAAGTGGGGAAGCTGTTTTTTGGGGGGTTTGGTGCCAGGGTGGAGAACATTGATAATATTTGCATTTGATGAGTTGGGTCCAAATTTTTTGTTTGTTTTGAATCAGACTATCAATGATTTTTGTTATAAGGCAGAGTGAGTGTGTTTCAATATTGATGATTCCCCAACCACCTTGATCGAGAGGAGCTGATATGGTTTTCCAATTTACAAGATGGTAATGTTTCCCTGGTCTATCCACCTTGTGGTAGTTGTTCCACAGAAAATTTCTTTTGATTTTGTCTAAGATGGATTTTGTTTTTGAAGGCAGGGGAATGCAGCTCAGGAAGTGGGTAGTAATAGGAGTGATGACACTGTTTAGAAGGGTAAGTCTACCCAAAGGTTAAGGAAATTATTTGTCTAGTTTTTGAGTTTTGTGTTTATTTTTGTTATGATGGGGGTCCATATAGCATTTGTAATGTTGTATGGAGTGATAAGGAGCCCCAAATATTTGATAGGGAATGCCTCTGTCTTGAAATTTAAGAGGTCTCTAAAGTGATCCAAAGTGGATTGATTTATGTTGACCCCAAAGATGGAAGATTTTTGCATATTTATTTTTAGCCCAGAGATATATGAAAAGATGCCAATGACCTTGAAGATATTTTGAAGGGAGGATTCATCTGGGGAGGAGAAGATAATGGTATCATCAGCAAATTGGATGATATTCTCCTTGCATTCATCAGGAGAAATGATAAGACCATTTTGTTTGCCCAAATGGATCATGCGGGAGAGAATAGTAGTCAGGATGATGAACAGGTAGGGAGAGAGAGGGTCCCCTTGTCTAAGTCCATTTGAGTTATGGAAATAACCAAAAGGAACACCATTAATGATAGTAGAGAAATGGTTTGTTGATATGCAAGCATGGATCCAAGAAACCCATTTGTCGGGAAAACCAAAACCCTTGAGAGTTTTTAAAAGACATTGCCAGTTAACAAAGTCAAAGGCTTTTTCAAAATCAAGTTTGATGGCTAGAAGGGGGGTTTTATTTTTGTGGCAAAGATGGATCATTTCATTTACCATCAGGAAGGCATCTTGAAAACTTCTGTTTTTGAGGAAGGTAGTTTGATTAAGAGGGATGATATCCTCCAAGTGCGGTTTAATCCTGTTTGCTAGAGTTTTAGCAATGATTTTATATGAGGTGTTTATGAGGCTGATGGTCGGAAGTGAGATATGTTTTCAGGTTGACTATTTTTTCTAATCAGGGTGATGAAAGTTTTATTTATGAATTTGATGATGTTATGTGGGTTTGTACTAGCGTGGAAAGCAGACAGAAAAGCTATGAAATCATTTTTATAGTGGTCCCAATTTGCCAAGTAGAATTCCACGTTAAGTCCATCAGGTCCAGGAGATTTATTTTTACCAAGATCAGTGATAGCGGTTTGTAATTCTTCGAGGGAGAAGGATTTGATGAGTTCATGAGGATTTTTTATGTTTTGTTGACAAATTGTATTCCATGATAAGTTATTGAGACATATGGGATTGTGGTTTTTATTGAAGATACTTTTAAAATGATTTTTTATGTGGGTTATGATGGCTTGTTTATGAGATGTGAGTCTGCCGTTTATAGTTAAATGGGTTAAAGAAGGGGATTACCCTTTTTATAAAGGTGCTTATCTTTAAAAGCTATCAACCAATGAGGTTATTTCTTTCTTGAAAAATTGTGGAGATGCCCTAGAAGGATCTGTGGTATCTTAGGAGCGAATTTTGATATCCAAGAAGAGTCCATGAGCTGTCCTCTTGCATGGCCATCAAGCCCTAGGCTAAAGACACATGGAAAGTCCCTTAAGACACCTCATGCTTCACCTCTTTCTTTATATAGCCATGTATACCCCTTCGCAACTCACAATTCGAAAACTCTTTCTCTCCTTTTCTTTCCTCTAGCTTATATAATAGTTCCTTCTATATTTGGCCATGAATTTGTTGTCCCAAGGTAATAGAGGGAGCCTACCTTGGTGAAGAAGGCTCATAGGGCTTCCAAATTGCTCTATTAGGGTTTCTAAAGCTCCTCCTTGGTAATTTTGACCAAAACTAGTAAGTTTACTCCCTTCCTTCCCTATTTTATACTGTTAGTCTTCCTTACACCTTCTTCTAGGTCGAAACCATCACCATACATGGTAAAACTCCACTTAAAACCCTAAAACGTCTCATCTGCATGCTCTTTTGCTAGGGTTTGCACCTCTAAAGTGGAGAAGGTGATCTTTGCTCAAGAAAGGAGCTTAGCTTGGAGCAACCATACCTTATAATCTTGGGATCATTTCTGTTTGGACCTTCTTACATTCCTAGAGGCAAGTTTTGTTAACCCCCTTCTCATATATTGCTTAGTACATGCTTAAAACTCATGCTTATATGTTGATAATCGATGATTTCCATCTCTTTTTACCATGTTCTTCTAAGGTTTTGGTTTCTTGCTATTTTATCTTCTCTAGAATATCTAGTTTGGTTATCTAAGAAACTTCAAATCTGATATTGGGTCAAATGGTGTTTTCTCCCTCTCCCTCTCTCTTCAATTATCTCGATCGATTTGATGATGTGGCAATTTCCTATTGGTCAGTATTGAAAAATTCATATCTTCTAAACTGCTTATCCAAATTTGACAAATAAATATGTTTTGGAATTGGAAAATTAATCTCTATCAAATAAAAATAATTTAAAGTTCTTATTTAATGGTTTGACGAAGGGTGATTTTTGTAAAACGAATTTAATGCATAAAATTTACATCTTAATCATCATAACTCCAAAATTAACAAAAAATATGTTTTCTTGATTAGGAGAACTTAATAGGTTTATTGGTGATCTTTTAAGAGTCTAAATCCGAGTTTTTCTAAAAAGGTCTAAAATTAGGGTTTCTATACATTAATGTGCACTATGTACTCTAATACATGTTAATACATTGAAAATAGGCAAAGTGGAACTTGGACTCAATGAAAGTGGTGAAAGTTAGTAATTGATATCAGTAAGAGAGGTATGTCCAATCCCTATTTATGTATTTGCATTTACACCTTAAGTTGGGAATAATTATTCCTTAACCTATTTTTCTATAATGAGGCTTTATTAAACCCTATTTCATATAATTTTGAATCTTTTACTATACTTGCCTCATAAATCAGTTTCAAAACATTATTCTTGGGTCTTGGTACCCCACTACCATGCTTATTGATTCATATGATTATTCTTGCCATGACTACTTTTTCTAGCATGTGGATTTATGTTCTATTTAAAATAAAGTAGTGGTACTTATGTACAACCACCCACAGAGGGCATGTAAATAATCACCCTGGGGAATGTCTTATTCTCCCCATAATATTGTAGGTGACTGGGAATGTCTTATTCTCCCCTCACCTAAGGTTAGAGGTCCGCTAGGTGCCTCAACCCTACTTAGTTAGATAGACATAATTATCTTACATGCAAATCCTTTTTATTATATTTGTTAATGGCAAGCTTCTTTGATATATAGCCTCATACTCTTGTTATCTTCATCATATGATGAATCCTAGCCTATTTTTATTTTCTTTACTTATCTTGATATCTTAGACTAGTTTTGTGACACATACTTTTTTCCCTTTCCCTTTTTGCTGGATGCCTTCCCAACCACCTAGGTGCTGAGCAAGGTGATGGACAAGACAAGGAAGATCTTAGCTTTTGGCTTGGACTCAGTTGATGGAGATGTTTCTTGGAGACAAGATTGTTATAGTCTAGACTTCCCTCTATCTAGATCCTAATTGTGTGTCTTGATGTAAACCCTAATGGGAGAATTTGATGTATTTTGTAAACCTTTTATGAAATTGAATATAGTCAGTTATTTTTTATTTTGCTGCTTTCTAATGGTCTTTTATATACCAATGTTTAATAAATTTGGAAAATTTATGCCCATTCCATCTTACCTCTGAGAGGGTTTGGAATGGATGTCAATTCTTCACATTTTTAGTAAAGGGGTGATTTCACTCCCTTACAACATGGTATCAGAGCCCATTGTATTCAGAATCTGGCTATTTCATTTTTGTCTCCCTAATTAGAATCCCTACCTTACATAGTTCCTTTAGGTGACATGGTTGCCCTAAAATTGATCTATAAATGATGAAAGGTTGATTTAGGACCCTATAGTTCCACATTAGTATCATGATGAATAAAACCCTAGAATACTCATAACTAAAATATGCATTACTTAATGTTGTTTAGGTTTGCCTTTAGGCAACTATTAGGACATTAAGTTGAAGCAAAGGTGTCTAGAAAGGATCAGGTTCTGGGGGCTGGCAATATTTTCCTCCGCTCCACTTGCTTGGTTTATGAGGACTCCCAGATCCATATGATATCGGCCTGGCCTAAGCTGAAATGGATTGTCCGAAATAGTTTGCTTTTAGGCAATAGTGACCTTCGAGATCTATGTTGTATATCTTTGGGAACCCTAAGTTTTAGGTGTATGATGACTTGTTTGAGGATGGATACCCAATATAGTTCCCTTATGAACCATATAACCACGTTTGGATAGTTATCCCTAGAACCTAGACTTTGAAGTTCGATGTTTAGTAAGCAATCATAGTGTGCAGTGAAGCATGATGTATCTTGTATATGGTCTAGTTAGACTCACCCTTTTACCTCTAGATTAGTTTGTCTTGGTAGGTCAGACCTTTTAAGGGGTGGAGAGTAGTTGGTTTGATGATGTTTGGGTAGTTAGATTTTGAGGATGAAATCTTTTCTAAGGGAATGGAGTCATGTAACATACTGAAATATAGCTACTCTGACTTTAGAAACCCTGACTCCCTAATTAGGAAGTTACTATGCTTGAATCCTTAGTTTTGACGAAAAAAATTATAGTTATAACCACATGTTTCTTTATATCCAAAAGAACATATAACGATCATCTAATGAATAGTTCATATATTTGAACCCTAATGAATATCTAATGCACATAATAAGAGTAACTCACATTTTAATACTAATAATGGATAGACATTATGTTGACCATGTCATAAACCAATAAACCCTAATGAAATTATGAGCAAGATAATTGTAACCTAATCTTGTATTTAATGCATACTAAGAATGTATAGATGAAGAATAATGATCATGTTAACCTAAACCCTAAGTTGTAATCATCTAACCTTAACATATACATCCTTGATGTCTTTCATGATACATTAATGACATTAGGTGTCATAACCAGTTAACATACTTTGATACACATAAATGATATATATAATCATCTAATCACATATTAATCAAGTCATCAATATGAAATGCATGGTATGTTACCTTATTATCTAATACACGCACGATTATTCACTTAATGTGAATCAATTTGTAATATGCCTCACCTTGATCATTAAAATACATGGAGTGGCTTCAATATGAATATGAAGTGATTTGATTCACATAAATGTGCAAATCAATAATATAAATAAATATGAGAAAATGATTAATGATGACATTAATGTGAGAAATAAAGATAATGTGGCAATGATATAACGTTTAATATAAATATAAGTAATTGATGTGACATAATTTGGATTGAATGAAGATTTAATGACAAATTGATTGATTCATGCAAAATAATTCGTTATAACTTAATGTGGTGATAGTATAAGGATAATGAAGTCGAATTTCAAAATATTAAGGATATGATCAAGTATATTGAGGGAATCAAGTAACCCATAATTTTAGTAAATTCTTAGTAAGATAAATGAGAAATATATATATATATATATATATATACATATATATATATGATGTTTCATGGATGATAATGAAATATAACTTCCTTGGTAATAAAGTGATTATGACATGACATAATTAAAATAATGGTGATAATGTGATATCATAATGAATATAATGTTAATGAGCCAAAAATGTAAATAATGTTAAATCTCCTAAAAATAATATCTAAATAATGAAACCTAGGTGATCCTTGAGAACCTGACCTATGTTGAGATGCTTGTGGAGTATATATTGATGAGTTGTTTGGTAGAAGTTAAGGTTGAAGAAATAACCTGAAGTTTTGTGATGAGATGTTGCACACTCACCCTTCCCTTCTTGCTTGTGATTTCGGGGACGAAATCCTCTTCAAGGGGTGTAGTGTTGTAACATACTAAATTCTAGAATTTTGTCTTTTGACCATCTTTCCCATATTTTCCTTTAATTTCTATCCTTATTGGCCTTTCTATTTCATTTGTTGAATTTATAGTCATTTAGTGAATATTCATTCACCAATTGTACCAATATAAGGGTTTATGCACAAATACCTCAATAAAAGCTTAATTACCATACTTAAGTGCTCTAAACCTTAATATAACTTTTTTATATGATTTAAAAATATAAAATGATCTTAAGTTTCAAATTTGGTTTGATTTGGATGTTGTTTGTGAAAGTTATGCAATTTTAGGTACATTTTGGACTTTTATGCAATTTACCCAATTGGAGGTTTTCTTTGCAAATTAACAACTTAATTTTAATCCTTAGATATTCCCTTACAATTAACGAGATTTAAAATCATTGGAAAACCTAGTTTCACCTTGGTTTGTTGGTATTTCTTTCCAAGGGCATTATAGGGATTACCCTCTTTATAAAGGTGCTTATCTTTAAAAGCTACCAACCAATGAGATTATTTCTTTCTTGAAAAACGGTGGGGATGGCCTAGATGGATATATGGGATCTTAGGACCGAATTTTGATATCCAAGAAGAGTCCATGAGCTGTCCTCTTGCATGGCCATCAAGCCCTAGGCTAAAGACACATGGAAAATCCCTTAAGACACATCATGCTTCACCTCTTTCTTTATATAACCATGTATACCCCTTCGCAACTCACAATTTGAAAACTCTTGCTCTCCTTTTCTTTACTCTAGCTTAGATAATAGTTCCTTCTGTATTTGGCCACGAATTTGCTGTCCCAAGGTAATAGAGGGAGCCTACCTTGGTGAAGAAGGCTCATAGGGCTTCCAAATTGCTCTATTAGGGTTTCTAAAGCTCCTCCTTGGTAATTTCGACCAAAACTAGTAAGTTTCCTCCCTTCCTTCCCTATTTTCATTCTGTTATTCTTCCTTACACCTTCTTCTAGGTCAGAACCATGACCATACATGGTAAAACTCCACCTAAAACCCTAAAACATCTCATCTCCATGCTCTTTTGCTAGGGTTTGCACCTCTAAAGTGGAGAAGGTGATCTTTGCTCAAGAAAGGAGCTTATCTTGGAGAAAACATACCTTATAATCTCTGGATCATTTATTTTTGGACCTTCTTACATTCCTAGAGGCAAGTTTTGTTAACCCCCTTCTCATATATTTCTTAGTACATGCTTAAAACTCATGTTTCTATGTTGATAATCGATGATTTCCATCTCTTTTTACCATGTTCTTCTAAGGTTTTGGTTTCTTGTTATTTTATCTTCTCTAGAATCTCTAGTTTTTTTATCTAAGAAACTTAAAATCTTATATTGGGTCAAATGGTGTTTTCTCCCTCTCCCTCTCTCTTCAATTATCTCGATCGATTTGATGATGTGGCAATTTCCTATTGGTCAGTATTGAAAAATTCATATCTTCTAAATTGCTTATCCAAATTTGACAAATAAATATATTGTGGAATTTGAAAATTAAAATCTATCAAATAAAAATATTTTCAAGGTCTGATTTAATGGTTTTAAGAAGGGTGATTTTTGTAAAATGAATTCAATGCATAAAATCCATAAAACTTACATCTTAATCATCATAACTCCAAAATTAACATAAAAATATGTTTTCTTGATCAAGAGAACTTAATAAGTTTATTGGTGATCCTTTAAGAGTCTAAATGTGAGTTTTTCAAAAAAGGTCTAAAATTAGGGTTTCTATACATTAATGTGCACTATGTACTCTAATACATGTTAATACATTGAAAATAGGCAAAGTGGAACTTGGACTCAATTAAAGTGGTGAAAGTTAGTAATTGATATCAGTAAGAGAGGTATGTTCAATCCCTCTGTATGTATGTGCATTTACACCTTAAGTTGGGAATAATTATTCCTTAACCTATTTTTTTATAATAAGGCTTTATTAAACCCTATTTCATATACTCTTGAATCTTTTGCTATACTTGCCTCATAAATCAGTTTCAGAACATTATTCTTGGATCTTGGTACCCCAATACCATGCTTGTTGATTCATATGATTATTCTTTCCATGACTACTTTTTTGAGCATGTGGATTTATGTTCTATTTAAAATAAAGTAGTGGCACTTATGTACAACCACCCACAGAGGGCATGTAAATAATCACCCTGGGGAATGTCTTATTCTCCCCATAATATTGTAGGTGACTAGGAATGTCTTATTCTCCCCTCACCTAAGGTTAGAGGTCCGGTAGGTGCCTCAACACTACTTAGTTAGATAGACATAATTATCTTACATGAAAATCCTTTTTATTATATTTGTTAATGGCAAGCTTCTTTGATATATAGCCTCATACTCTTGTTATCTTCATCATATGATGAACCCTAGCCTATTTTTATTTGCTTTACTTATCTTGATATCCTAGACTAGTTTTGTGACACATACTTTTCTTCCCTTTCCCTTTTTGCTGGATGCCTTCCCAACCACCCAGGTGTTGAGCAAGGTGATGGACAAGATAAGTAAGATGTTAGCTTTTGGCTTGGACTTAGTTGATGGAGATGTTGCTTGGAGACAACATTGTAGTAGTCTATACTTCCCTCTATCTAGATCCTGATTCTGTGTCTTGATGTAAACCTTAATGGGAGAATTTCATGTATTTTGTAAACCTTTTATGAAATTGAATATAGTTAGTCATTTATTTAATTCCGATGCAACACTTTGGTCTTTTGCATACCATTATAATAATTTTGGAAAATTTATGCCCATTCCATCATACCTCTGAGTGTGTTTGGAATGGATGTCAATTCTTCAAATTTTTAGTAAAGGGGTGATGTCACTCCCTTACATAAATCCCAACATATGCCAAGTTTATTAAGTACTTATGCACTGTGAATAGAAGGTCAACATGAAGAGGAAAGACCCATGAGCCCCACTCATACCTAGTTACATAGGGGACATCACATAGACATATATGTACTTAATTTGGGGTCTAGTGTGACTTTGATGCCATACAATGTCTATGTGGAGCTGGGATTGGGCAAGTTGAAGTCAGCACATTGCACTCTCCAATTGGCGGACCATTCAATAAAAGTTCCTAGAGGAAGAGTGGATGATGTTTTAGTGATGATAGACAAAGAAAAGGGTGCAATGTTCCCGATGAATTTTATTGTTCTTGATATGGGGCCAGAGGATAGGAAGATTCCCATTATCTTGGGAAGATAATTCTTATCTACGACTGATGTAGAGATAAATGTGCATAGTAGAACAATGACACTTTCATTCATGGACATGCATATCAAGATCAACATGTACAAGATCCCAACCTAGTGAGCCCGAGATGAGGATATTGGACATGGATACTTTAAGAGTATGACTGGTCATTTGAGAGAAGAAGGTATGGATGGAAGAATTGATGATGATTTTCGTGATCAAAGGGATGAGGAACCTAGGTTGAGTGCAAATGAGAGATGCACTTATTGCAAGAGTGGGCACATGAGGATGCCAAATGGATGAATGATTGAAGAATCTCCAAGAAGCCCAGCTAAAGGCATGAAACTCAGTGCTTGTGGGTGGCATCCCACCTAGGTTTGGGAAATTTTCACCCAACCTTCCATTTTTGATACTTTTGTTTTGTTCTTACACTTCCCAAGAAAACACACACACACCTATTTTTAATATTTTTTGTTTAGTTTTAAGATGTGTAGGTGAAAATAGGTTGAAATGAGTAAAATTTGATAAATTGAGAAAATGTTTCAAAGAAAAATCACTTTAGACCAAAGAATTGGTGTTTTGATGAGATTCAAGTGTAGAACAACAACCACAGTACACACCACGACCGTGGTAACATGGAACGACTGTGGTGGTGCACTCAAAATCAACACAGAAATCAAAGTTAATCAAAGAAATTTTGAGAACTGAAGAACGATCCCAACACGACCATGCCAAGTAGCACGGCTGTGCTATATGAAGCCACCAGCACGACCGTGCTACATGCGACCCATCACTTAAAATAGCCATTTTTTCAGAAAGCTTGGTGCGTTTCTACCAATGGTGTTACACACTACTCAATTGGAGTTTGAATAGATGCAACCCCGAGAACAGACACACACAGGGGATCCACTTTAAAAATTTATAAGGGGCCTAAACTTATCACATTCGCATAAACTAAAACACTACACCCGTAAGCACACAAGGTCATGTCATAGTATCGGAGGGCGACAAGTATAGGTTCGATCCACATGGAGAAAAGGGGGTACTAGAGCTAGGTTAGTTTTTGGGCTAGGTCCCTACTATGGAGTCTAGGGTTTAAGGGTTCGAAGGTTGTTTTGATTGATTACACTAAGTTGATCAAGAAAGCTATTAAAGGAAAGCAAACAAGATTAAAACCTAAGTTTACCCTAGTCAGTTAATCCTACACTAAGGCAAGAAAGAATAGGTTTACACTACACTAGGCTAGAAAATCGAGCAAAAGAGCAAGTAAAGACCTAAACTAGCAAGAACAAAGAAAGAACAAGGCAAGAAGGTAACTAAGAAAGTCAAGAACTAACTAAGCTAACACTAGTTATGCAAGAAGGCAATTAGGGTTTTAAAGCAATAAAGGGATGTGTAGGCTGTCTAGGAAATGTTCTTATACATTAGGTTGGGGGTGATATGTGAACATTATGATTTTATTTAGATTATCAAACCAAACAATAATCTAGAGTCTAATGAGTTATCCTAAACTACTAATCGGCTAAGGATATGCTGGATTGTACATAGGGGAACTAGTCCCTAACACCCCCTACTATCCTTGCAAGGCTCAATTGAGTTAGGGTTTAGATGCAATTCAATTAGAGTCTAAACAAACCTAGGTTTCTAGTTTAGATGATCTTAGGATGATTAGGGGTTGAGGTTAGTAATGGGAGTGGAAGTGAGGTTTTAGGCCTCCCATCACCCATATTCTAACCTTGATAAAGCTCCATGCTAAGCACACCAAATTCATCTAAAATAGCTACTTAGATCTCTCAACTAGGGTTAGGATAATTGATTAGCATGTAGGAAGATGGATAGCTAGCTAGGGATCCATGAATTGGACCTAGGAGGAAATCCCAAAATTCACACATATAAGCAAAATTCCTAGGTGATTTTAAGCACATACCAATAAGCAATTCAAGAAAAGTGAGATAGAAATAGAACAGAAATATTAGCAAACAAAATTACAAGGTTAACATAACATTTTCCCCCAATTTGGTATCAAAGTAACATTTTTGACCCCAAACAGCCCATTCAAGGGGCCTAGCTACTCATGGAAATGTAAAATACAAAAAGAAGGGAGAAATAGGTAGAAGAAGCCAAGGAGCTCAGTACAGATGGATTAAACCTCCTCTTTAGTTTTTGTAATTCATGCTCCCTCTTCCTCTAAGGTTCAAGAGCATAGGATGATGGCGGAATAAGGTCAAAACACTAGGAAACTAGGGTTTTGGTGGTGGAAATGGTGAAAAGGAGTGGAGTGGAGGTGGAATTGGAGTGGAATGGGTGGAATGCAAAAATGGGGTGCTAGGAGTTGATATAAGGTAGTTAAACTCGTGCTAGAGATGCCACCTAAGTATATATAGGTGTGGGGGAGAAATGGGTTTAGTGGGGGTAAAGTGGGAAATGCAGTATAAAAGTAGCTAGGTTTTTGTGAGTAGCACGGCCATGGTAGTCACCAAGCCTTGGTGGGGAGGGGTGAGAATGGTTGTGGTGGTGTGGAATGACCGTGGTGAGAAATTGGGAAAAATCACAGGGACTTGTTCAAAAATGTACATGAGATAGCACGGTCGTAGTGGAGCTAGGGTAGCACGAACCGTGGTGGTCACACTACTACAGAACAGGCCTTTAGCGTCGGTTAATTAAGGCCTTTAGTGTCGATTTCCAAGCGACACCCAAGTGGGCACCGCTAAAGATCGACCCCTTCGACGTC
The DNA here is from genome assembly GCA_963693085.1 of Alisma plantago-aquatica. Lineage (NCBI taxonomy): Eukaryota > Viridiplantae > Streptophyta > Magnoliopsida > Alismatales > Alismataceae > Alisma > Alisma plantago-aquatica. The sequence continues at coordinate 1,777,833,600 of OY856409.1, forward strand.
GGTTTCATAGTCGACGTCAAAACGCTTCCCACCACCAAAAACGCACTAGAAATGGAACTATAGGCGTCGGTTATTTAAGAAAACCGACACTATAGAATGATTACAGACGTCGGTTAGTAAACAAAAACCGACGCCCATATCCCTATCAGCACGGTCGTGGTAGTTGGACGCAATAGGCATCGGTTCTTGCTGACAACTGACGCCAGGAAGGGATAAAGACATCAATTTTTGGCTAACAACTAACGCCGTCTATTGTTGTTGTCAGTTTTATTCAAATAACCGCCGCCTATGTTCTGGTTTTTTTTTCCTTATCAGTTTGCAGGCCTACTGTATGACTGGTCAGCAGGATGCAGAACCTGCAGTTCAGTTCTGAACTGCAGGTTTACAACATCCATTGGTATCAGCCAACAACAAGCCACAAACCAACAAAGTTAACAAGATCGATGGACAATATTATATATATGTGATTCACACACATGTATAAGCACATTTAATTCATATTATTTTTCATGACACACATTTAGAAATGAGTAGTTCCATTTCAAATTTCCTCCATTTTCACACACATTTAGCAACATGCAGTTCCATTCATTTAATCTCTTTTCACATTTAGACACATGTAGAAACATTCATGTATTCATCTTCACATTCACACATTCAGACACATGTAGAAAATTCATTCAGACATGTATATATAAAATTTTCACATGTCATCAAATACAAAAATAATTATGAGAACAAAGTTTAGATTACATCATCAGAATCCCAATCATAATAAAAAAAATTCCCACTATTTGTAGGGCTTTTGCCTATTGTTCTCTTACATCATCTAATTGTTCCATCGTATAGGAGTATGTACATCTAATAACTTTTCACCTGTAGTGAAGTAGTATAGGAGAATGATGTATATATATAAGTAATAATATATAATAAGATTGATATATTTCATATTATCTAAAGTAATGTAATAACAAATGTTAACGGATATAAAAATATGAAATATTTCTCACATGAATAATGGCCTTTTCATTGTGTGTCCATATAATGTGTCCAATTCCTTCCCCACAACATCTCGCCATATCCATAGCTCTATCAATGACAAAGGCTCTTCAATATCAGAAACCTAGCATATGGTCCTGAGATTTAGAGGTATAAATGCATACTCCATACATCCTAGAAACTTTGGGATTCATATAATATTTCAATATACAGTCAATGATGTAACACTTTATCAAGATTGTAGGTGTCCTCATGTAAAACTTGATATATGGTATTTAATGACAGATAAGGACATAGAATAGGTGGAGGGATTATCAAAAATGAAAAGAAAGCACAAACCTGGTAGCTTTGAATTTTCAATTGGGAGCTTGTTCATGTCTAGTACCTGAATTGTACCAAATCTAGATTTGTCTAGTGAAAAATAAAAGAAAGGTTGTAGCATTAAAAACCCTTACAGAATAGAATGTCAGTTGATGAATTAAGTAGTATATACCCATCATATGCAGCTTCCATAATCAACTAAGAAGCAAATTTAGAAAAATGAACAACATGCATCTATTAATACAGACAAGTCTAGATAGATAGACAACTAAATACTACACTAACATGGTCCTGCATCAGTAACTTTGAGGCCTTTTCATTGTGGTGATCTTCTCTTGAAGTTCAAAAAAGAAAATAGCTATGAGGATTGATTACTTTAAGATAAAAAGTGCAAACACAAAACAAGACAGTACAATTATATTTGTTAATTGGACCTACCATGGTATTTTTGATGATTGTGATGTGTCACAGAGCTCCTCACTATATTTAGATGAATTTGAACTGACAGGGGCCTCATCATCAGATTTGTCCAAGCTAATATTGTCCATCGTGCGCTCATACTATCGTAGATGATCGGGGGTCTCATTGTTGACGTTGGTTATCCAAACTTTGATGGTATTATGGCCAACTGGATAGAGAAAAAGCTTTTCGCTATGGCCCACTAGAATATTTCTAATCCAATCACGCCAACCGGATTTTGATACAAGATTTCCTGCCAAATCATACTCAACCTCGATAACATGTGAAGAATTGCCAAAATTTAGGGTCACTTCACCAGGCCTGTAGTGTCTTTCATTTAGAAAACTCCAATGTTTGGGTATGGTTAGTTGGTTTAAGAAACGATCATATAGGATGATGTTCAATTATTCTTCATTAGGGAACGTTAACATTGGCATAGTGGCCCAGTTCATAGTGATTGTTGTGGGTGGATAGAGATTGAAAAATATAATTACTAACAATTGTAAGTATATATAACGTTGTTATATATTTTCAAAAAAAGTAGTAGATAGAGACTGAAAAATATAAGTAATAATGGTTTATCTTGAAAAGAAAATGATAAGCACGTCATACAACTTTGCATAATCTTCAGATATACAGTGAAATTGAAGGAATGGTTTATCTTTATTTGACAAATTGTATCTTGAAATAAGACACATAATCAAACTAATGATACTGATGTGGAACTTTATTCACACAAATACATTGAAATGAAGATGGTTCTACACTGAGAACAAAAAAAAAGTTTGGTGTGATGAGTATTCCCTCTCCTTTCATTATTTTCAATTAATGATCGAGCAGGCTATGGTGGCGGCGGACGGAGGTGGAGGTGGTCGGGCTAGATGTGAAGGTGGTCGGTGTTGGAGGTGCAGGCGGTGGCTAGTGGCGGCGATTGGAGCATCATCATCATCATCAATCATCATCATCGTCGTCGTCGTCATCAACGTCATCGTCGTTGTCATCATCATCATCGCCATCGTCATTGTCATCATCGTCATAATCATCATCATCATCATCATCATCATCATCATCATCATCATCATCATCATCATCATCATCATCATCATCATCATAATCATAATCATCGAAAAGAAAGAAAGAAAGAAATAAATAAATAGAGAAAGCAATATCAATTAATTAAATTCATTCATGCATCATTAACCCTGATTAATTAATATTAATCAACTACACAATCTTAGAGAAACTAAGTAGAAATCTAATTAATGAAGTTCATTAATGCATCATTAATCGATATTAATCATTAGTTCTATGCATCATTAACACAATATTAGTCGTCAGTTCTTTGCATCATTAACACAATCTTAGAGAAACTAAGTACAAATCTAATTAATTAACTAAGTACACAATCTAATTAATTAACTAAGTACAAATCTAATTAATTAACTAAGTACAATTCTAATTAATTAAGTTTATATCCTAAGTTTTATGTAACTTTATTTAATTTAATTCATTCTTCTATTTGAGTTAGTTCATTCATGCATCATTAACCAATATTAATCAACTACACAATCTTGAAACATATACATTAGTGATTAACCTCAATGGAAATATATATATCACCAAGTAACCACAAATCAGTAGAAATCAATAAAACTCACCAAGTAAATGACCTGATTAATTGACTGAAGAAAAAATTCATACAATACATTGGATCACATAATGCATTTTTTGTATTCAAGACAAAGATATATGGACAAAATATACCTAGGGAACAATAGTGGCGAGTAGCTGGAGAATGACGGTGGCGAGAAGAGGCGGCGACGAGAAGTTGGAGAATGATGGTGGTGAGCTACTGGAGAACGACGGTGGCAAACAGAGCCGGCGATGGCTAGAGAACGACGGTGGCAAGCAGAGGCGGCGGTGAGCAGCTGGAGAACGGTAGAGACGAGCAGAGGCGGTGGCGAGTAGCTGTAGAATGGCGGCGACAGGCAGATGTGGCGGTTAGCAGTTGGAGAACGACGGTGGCAAGAAGAGGCGGTGGAGGGCAACTGGAGAACGGCGGCGAGCTAGAGATGATGCAGAGGCGATGGTGAGCTTTGACGCACTTGCAGCAGCAAGTAGTTGTAGCGAGCAGTTGGGAAGAGGAAAATCGCCAGAGCCCTAAGCGGGGGGAGGAAATCATAGTGAAACAGAGACTGGGAGAGTCTATTTTTGCAATTAAGTTAGATAATTGGCATTGGTTATAAAAAAACCAACACCTATAGCAAACTACTCGTCAGTTGCCACTTAAAACCGACGCCAATTGAGCAATTTGGGGGGAAATTTTTTTCACAGGGACAGTGTGTGAAAATACATCGGCGTCAGTTTGTCTACTAAAACCGACAACAAAAGTTGGCCCATTTTCTGTCTCTCGAAAAACCTTTAGTCGTCGGTTCTTTGGTAAAAAACCGACGCCGTATGTGAAATTTTGGAGGTAATTTTTTTGCACTGGAAAAATTGGATTTGGAAGGCAATTTTAGGCGTCGGTTGCTTAATGAGGAACCGACGCTAAATAAAAAGTGATACTTGTGTCTAACCACTCTTCACAGATAGATGTCGGTTTTGTATTAAACCGACATTGTAGGGTTTAGGCGTCGGTTTCTTGTATACAACCGACACTTGTAAATGTGAAGTTATAAGCCATTTCTGTAGTAGTGTCACCACAGCCGTGGTGGCTTGCGAAACACTACCCATTCTTGGCTCCACGACTGTTCTGCTTCAACTATCACACAACCGTGCAAGGTGGCACAGTTGTTCTAGGTCATTCCACCATGACCATTCTGTGTGACACGACCGTGGTGATCTCTGCACTTTCTTGAGTTGACTATGTTGTCTTTGGATGAGCCAGCATGACCGTTCTGAGGTACCACGGCCGTGGTGGTCTCTGTTGCAACACTTTGACTTGATTCTTTGTTCATTTTTTGACATCTTTGCTTCAATGGAGTTTTAGCCACTAGGGGTAGGTTGAGGGAGCCTCAGACTTCACTTTAGACCTCTCCAAGGGTAGAGAAACCCTAGGATCGCTCCTTCTCTCTCTCTTCCATCAATCGTGGTCCAACTCCTTGAAAAACATGCAAATAATATCCATAAGTACATTTTACATAAACATGCATATTAGGAGAAATAACATGTAATCTAACAGGTATAGATGTGATTGAAATGCAATATGACACAAGTTGAAGCCCTAAAATAGGGCTAAATCACCTTCTATCCACCAAAAAAACAAAAACCTATAATTGTGCCAAACACTAAATTTAGGGTGACACCTCCTTCTTAGTCCATTCTCTTCTTCCATGTGACTCTCTATGTATTGGTGTATACCATCCATAACAAAAGATGTCAATGTGCACAATAAGTAAATCTTATATATCAAGAAAGGCATAAAGAGAGAAAAAAATTGCAATCTCAAGTTGAAATGAGTAGTGATTTGCAAGTTCCTTTCATATCCTCCTTGTCTCAACTTGATATATTTATTAAGTGCCCTGAACATCGGATCCAATCCACACTTGTGTTAATATGAATTCTCAAAAAACTCTTAGACCCACATGATAATAGTGTTAGTGTTGATTAATTGATTTTTGAATCAAAATAAAAAAGGACATAGCTAGATGTATTTTGTAGTCTCAAGAAGTTGGGGAGCTTGGACATATATGAAGATGATAATTTAGCATGATGTGAAGGTGAGGCAATTGCATGGGTTGAAAGTATCCTTTTGGTGATTATTTCTAATTTTATTTTCTCGAAGAAGAACATTTAAGGTTGAGGTTATTTGATGAATGTATATTCAACCTGTTTATATGATTGATTAACTTATTTTATCATTTAGATTGTGCATATTACTTCATATCAGTCTAGATTAAAATTTTCTAATTGTATGTTGTTTTGTTGTGTTTAATGCAATTACTCGTTCTTAATGACAGCAATAAGCCAAGCAATTATAATCTCTCGATCGAGTCCTACGAGCCCACTTTGATTCTTAAAGGGCCTAAGCCACCCACATCACCACATCGGGCCAAATAAGGTTCACATAACTAATGCCTCACATTGACACACTGAGATTGGCCGATGTTGTACATTGTCCAATGTGCCATGCTGATTGATGATAGATACATTAAGCCACTCAATGCTCTGCATCGTCAGAAGCAACCGACCTCGACTGGAGACACATTGGGCGAGGCCACTCACAGCGCCATGCCTGATGTAGTAACTCGAAAGATTATAACAACCGTCTCCAAGCCAGTACGATAAAATCCAGCTCCTTCAAGGTAATCTTTCATACAAACTCTAGGAGAAATGGGGATTCCATATCTTAATAATTTTGAAAGTATGGAAAATATCGTATCAGTATATGGGGTAACATTAAATTTACTTTTCTATAAAAAAATAATACAATATCTATATAAGAAAGTTTGTGGAGGAAGCTGAATGTATTTTTTTTCATTATTTTTTAAAATTACATACTGGTCCATGTGTGTGTATGCACAATTTTATCTTTAAATTTTCAAATTATATATAATATTAGGAAACTCATCTTCTATACTATATAGGAAAGCTCGTGGAGGGGATCAGATGCAATTTTTTTTCATTTTTTTTTTGAAATTACATACTGGTCTATGTGTGTGTACACCACAGTTTTGTCTTTAATTTTTAGATTATACAATACTAACAGACTCATCCATACTATATAAGAAAGCCCACAGACAGGGTTGAATGCCTTTTTCTCCATTATTTTTGAAATTACATATTAATCCATGTACTCTACACTTTTTTCTTTAAGTTTGAATTATATATTATATTAAGAGACTCATATATACTATATAAGAAAGCCGCAAAGGGGATTTGGTGCAGTTTTCTCTATTCTTTTAAAATTATGTATTGGTCGTTGTGTGTGTACACTACATTTTTGTCTTTAACTTTTAAGTTATATATTATATTAGGAGACTCGTTTATACTATTTAAGAAAGAAAGTAGATGGGGTCGGATGCAATTTTCTCCAATATCTTTTGAAATTATATATTGGTCCCCGTGTGTGTACACCACATTTTTGTCTTTTTTTTTAACTATGTATTATGTTAGGAGATTCGTCTATACTATATAAGAAAGTCTGCGGAGGGGTTTGATGAAATTTTCTCCATTATTTTTTGAAAATACATACTAACCCTTGTGTGTACACCATACTTTTGTCTTTATTTTTTTAAAATTATATATATTATATTAGTAGACTCATTTATACTATATTCAGAATCACGGAGGAGGTTGGATACAATTTTCTCTATTATTTTTTGAAATTACATATTGGTGCCTGTGTGTACACCACACTTTTTTCTTTAATTTTTCATATTATATATTATATTAGGAGACTCATCTATACTATATAAGAAAGCACACAAAGGGCGTTGGATACAGTTTTCTGCATTACTTTTTAAATTACATACTAGTCCCTATGTGTACACCACATTTTTGTCTTGACTTTTTTAGATTATATATTATATTAGGAGACTCATCTATACTATATAAGAAAGCACGCAAAAGAGGTTGGATGCAATTTTCTCCATTATTTTATGAAATGACATATTGATAACACCCAATTTTAGGCATCTATGCTAAGTATTTATTTATGATTTTGTGTCATTATAGCCTTAATATGCCCAAAATAACTCTAGATCCTTATCTTTTATCTTTTAGTAATTTATATCTTTTCATAGATAAAGTTGCCCAAATAGCTAATTTTGGGACTTGTAGGCACCAAATCTGAAAAGACATCTATTCTCTAAGATTTCTCCCCAACACATAGTTTTAAAGCAGCTAGACTTTCATCCGTCGCAACTGCGGTGGACTAAGAATTGCATTATGTGCACCAGCTTAAGAGACAGTGGTCCGCTAACCGACTAGCGGACCCAAGAAACTTCTGATTTCTTGGACCCTATTTTCGATGGTCAGTCCTTTATCAGAATACATCCTTGCCGATCAGAAGTTTATCGACGTGGGCCCATCGACCACCAGTAATAGCCCCCCCCTAGTGGGGGTGGGTTTGATCAGGATGCCACGACCGCGGCCAAAAAGGATGTCATGACCATGGCTAAGATATTGTATCGACTGACACTCATCACGACCATGCCCATCTCGACACGGTCGGGCCAAGGCCATGGCCGCGACCACGATACCCCAGCACGACCACGACCGAGGTGTCCACCTTAACCGCGACACGACCTCAACCGCGACTGAGGCATCCACCTCAACCGTGACAAGACCGCGACCGCGGTGCAACATCCTCGACCTCCAGACCACCTCGACCGCGGTACGACCACGACTGCGACCCAGACCACCTCGTTTGTGGCCCGACTGACCGGCCTAAATCGCGCGTCCTAAAATTGGAGGCGGATTTGAGGTAGTCGAGCTTTTACATTTATAAACCTGAATCCTTCTAGGCCCCCGCAACTTTGTTTACGGGGTCGAAGTAGATATACGGCGTTGAACACAGGGACAAGGGTGGTAGTGTTGAGAACCCAGAATTGACACGCTACACTCCGGAAGGTATAAAGAGATGATAAATTCCCCAGAAGGGAAGCAGTAAGGTGTCACGAACAAAACAAGAAAACTATCTCCAGGTGGAGTTACTAGAAAGATTTAAGATTTTAGTCATTTAGCAGTTTTTAGAGGTTTTCTTGCAACAGAAACAGAAGGATAAAATGAAGGCTAGAGCAAGGTACGAAGGATAAGAATACATCATAACAAGCGGCATCGGTAACATCCTGCACCCCTCCTCTCAGAGCGGATACCTCTAACCAAGCCTCGACACCCCTCTCGAGGTTGCTGGGCTCAAAGTTAGAGTGGAATGTTACTAAAACGACTCCGTTCCAGGCACTCTCGTACTCCAGAATCGGACCAAACACTAGAGCCACAACACAACTCTCGAAGCTGTTGCGCCGGGAAAACACGATTCGGTAGCTAAGTGAAACGCGATCCAAACATGCAAGCTAGAGTTCAGATATCAAACATAGTAGTCATCCAACATATTGTACCAAGCATAGAGCAACAAGTAATTAAGCTTTTCTATTCCCATAAGCATTAAATGTCTTAATACATTGCGTAATAAAGGAATTAAATAACATAATTAAAGATAGAGGTCGCCTTCTTGATGTAGAAGGGTGATAGGCTACATCGTCTCTCCCGCCCGATACCGGACAGGGCCTAGCCCGATACAGCCGTGGCAGGCGGCACGCTCTCTCGAGCGGCACACCGTGACGGCCGACTGTATCGCTCAAGGACCTGGCCGATACGCTCAAGTTGGGTGGCACACCCTCTCGGGTGGCACGCATGACGGGCGAAGCGTATCGGTTTCGATATCGTGTCAGGCATGGAGCGACGCATTCATCGTGTCGGGAACTTGTGTCGCTCATCGTCGTGGCCGATATCGGCCCGCAGTGTCACCCGAGACGGTTCTAGGTTAACCATCCCCTCCCTCTCAGGGTGAGGAAGGGCTCACCTAGTGTTGCCCGGCACGAGCACTGGGGCGTGATACACCTGCTCTCACAGTTTCCTCCGAAGAACACTCAAGGCTCCCAACTGTCCAAATTCCGAAGTATCCGAACTGACCAAGCCATCTTTTCGGCTCCCTGTAGCTGCTATTTATAGGCAGCTGGTTGGAGAAGCTATGGTGCACAGGGCACCACGTGTCCCCCTTTATCATCGTGGAATTGGTGACGGCCGATATTGGTATCACCCGGCATGAAGGTGTTGGTTGTTGGTCACATGGCGAGCGGCGCCTACCGGTGGGTGGTCTGTGTCAGACGACAAGCCTTGGCTGTCGGGCAAGCTTGGGCTCCCTGTCGGGTAGAAGACGTGTCGCCCGCTAGTTTCTTCCTGCGCAGCACCCTCTCGTTGCACGTCAGAGTGTCGTGCATACCCTGTCGGGCAGTGGTCATATCGGGCGTCAGGGAGGCCGATGCAGCTTGGACTTGTTTGTGGGCCGAGACGGCCTTATTGGTGCTAAATGGGCCAAAATAGGAGGAAAACTCTGCAAAAGATGGAAATATTGGATTAAGAGCAATCCTTGGCCAATTATTGCGAAAATGCATATAAAAGAGAGGAAAATAGCAGAAAAGGGCAGTTTTGATAACAGAATAAAGGCCAAAAACATCACAAAATTTGGTGTTATCAACTCCCCCAAACTTAGCGTTTTGATTGTCCTCAATCAATATTCAAACTTTATTTAGCGATGCTTCTTCTTGCGCAGTATAGTTTTCAGGCCAAGAAGTAAAATGAGAATCGCGATGCCTTTAGAGATAATGCTGCCCCACTACGAACAAAAGACCTTGTGTTTCCTGTCTTATTGTTTCAGTAAATATTTTCTTTCTCTACAGCTTCAGCGAGACTTTGGTGTATGTTTTCGAAGTTAGCTTACACACCAAACAACTTTATTTTCGGGGCATAAAGTTGCGTATAGGGTAGGCTAAGGCTTTTTGGATTTTTCTTCTTGTTTCCCATCAGTCCATCCAGGTAAGGGTCCGTTAACGGGCAAGTGGTCTCTGTAGTCCAAGCCAGTTGGCTTTAGAGCAGTGATTTCACATCCTACGTACCACTGCCCCAGATCTACCATGCCTAAAGATGGGTACTTCTGGAAAACAAGTGTTTATGTATATATTTTTTTTCTTTTCTTTTATAGGGCACAACTCTCATGCTTTTATTCACTCTCATAAGGCCGCTTTCTCTTTTTGGGATTTTTGTTGGGTAAAGGGAAATAAAAGATTCTTGCTGTTTGGGCAGCTTTTTCCTTCTCCATACTCGTCTCTTAGCTGTTTGCGAGATTATTATATTTTTCAAAATTTTTAGCATGGAAAAACGTAATCTTCAGTTTGTTTGAAGCAACATTATCAGAAAGATATAACAAAATTTGCATCACATTAAGCACATAGAAAACAAACTTTGCAAGAAGTTGCATCAGGTTTTTCAAAATTTTGACATAAACATATATATGTACAAATGATACAGGAAAGAACAAAAGAATAAAGAATTGGAGACAAAAGAATGAAGAAGACTAAGTTAGAAAATTCAGACAAAATTTGTACCTCCCTCATTGGTACATGGTACCCCCCCAAACTTGCTCCACACTCTGTCCTAGAGTTGTGAAGTAGTTAAGGTGAGATAATGTTTATTCCAGTGAGGTTGTGCCTGCGTCAGCCAGAAGCTCCCACACATATTCGCCCCTTCTGCTGTGATAGATGATGTGGTTGAGCTGGTCAGGCGTTTCCTTATTTGCTATCCATTCCAGGACGTAGATGCCGCAGTCGTTGGATAATGGAAGTTGCTGCGGACTGCGGTGGAAGAACTGGAGTTCGTGCCATTTGCTTTCTTGCAAGTCCATGAGTGGTTGTATCATCTTCGCCACCTCGTCGTAGTATTTGCGGACCAGGCGTTCGACGGGTGTCAAAGGCTCTGATGTACACAGCACTGGATGGTTCTTGTTGTTGTCCGAGCTATTGTAGAAAATTCCTGCTCGCTGCCAGGTGTACACAGTTAGGAGCATCCAATGATTGTAATGCAGAATTGGCAAAAAGATAGTGCCCGGAATCCCGCCTCTCAATTTTGCCATAAAATTTTTCTTCTCTCTTGTTTCGTCGGCGAGGCAGACGTCGTTGAAAAGCATGGGCGGGGATATGTATGCATCTTCTAACTTAGGCTGTATATATTGGATGTAAGCGGCTGCAACTGTTACAGCCAAGCACCCACCTTCCTTCACTACATCCCTTAGATCGTCGACCGGGACTATGACGTCGTCTGCCTGAAAGGCGACAACCGATGGGGTAGAATCATCTAGCTTCAGCAGGATTATATTGACCTGCTCCTGTGTGAGGGTTGCACATGAAAAGAGGTCGAAATTTGAGATCAGCCCTTCTGAAGCTTTAGGCGAAGCAGTGTCCTCCATCCCGTGCACCTTCTTCAGGACCATGAACTCCTTGCCTGCCCCATGTTTGAAGGTCGCCACTTCTTCTTCTTTTTCTGAGGGGCTGCTGGACTGAGAAGAGTCTTCTTCCAAATCACTGTCCAGTAGCTGCTCTGGTACCCCTACGTCCCAGAAATAGCACTTGTCCTTGATCAGCAACATGGCGTAAATGCCCCTGCGTTGATAGAAGGATGTGCCTTTGAGGACCCCTAGGTTTCCAAATGTGTTGAGCGCCTCAATGGCACCCAGGATGGCGATAGCGCTGTTTCCACTCCCCTCTTCTGCCTGAACGGGGAGGTCTCGGAGAGAAAAGAAGTTCCAAGGACCTTGATGTCGTTGGCTTCCTCGCTTTATAGCTCGTAGCAGACGTATCGGTAGGAGTCTCAGCTTCCTATCCTCCGGGCAGCAGAAGACACCCCCGGAGCGTGGCACCTCGTTGCGGTTGCAGCTCAGCAACTGGAGGTCATGGTTCCTAAGGTCCGCCATGCAGAGGAACCACACCTTCTAGTGTTTATACGGGGCCAGCACAAGGTTTGGTCTATGCTCTTCAATGTGCTGCAACATGTTGGCCACCGCACGGGAGCCTGGATCTCCCTTCATCAGACTTCTCGCCAAGGCCGGGGTGGCGTTGTATATCATTCTCCGACCTGTCCTGCTATCGGTACGTTCTATTATCGCTCCTTCTAGGACCCTGAACAGTGTTTTGCCGACAAAGGCCGACATGCAAAACATATTTTGAAGAGCTCCCCGTCGCACGGATAGGTAGCCGTCGGTCCAGACGGCATCATCTTCATTTGTCTATGATCTCAAGAACTTATTCAGCAAGTTCTGGTCTCTGATCGTCAGGTTTCCGATGGCTCTTCTATCAAAGTCTGCCATCTCAAAAGAGGGTATCTCTGATGGCTCACGGAACTTGTCCGCCATCGATCGTTTGCTTCGGGTAAGATGTCTCTTATTGACTGTGTAGACATCCCCCTTCTCTCCCTCAGACTCATCAGAAGAGTCTCCCTCGATGCTGATATCTGTACTATCATCTTCGGCTTCATCTAGGGGGACTGAGATGTTTGCATCTCCCAAGCCTAAGGGGCTCTCCTGTCCTACTGGAGCTCCGTCGGTTGACTTTGGCTGCGTCCCCTCCTTGGGCATTATGTATCGCTCGCTGGAGGGGGAGGGGGACACAGATGTCGAAGCGGACGTCGATGAAGATGAGGAGCCACGGCTAGGGGGTGACGGCAACCTTCTCGGCTGCCTTCGGCGCTGATGGTCGTCCCCTCTATCCAGCCTCTCCTCGATCTTGTCGAGACGTTGGAGAACTTGTTGAAGTGTCGCATTCAGGGTCTCTAGCCCACCGGGGAGACCGGCTAGAGTCAGCAACTCTCGCTCTTGGCTGTTCAACCTGTCTTGGAAAGATGCAAACTTGCGGGTTAGGGAAAAATAGGTAGTTGAGTGGTTATCTGTTACCTCCCACAAGTAATCGAGCTCATGCCCTAACATCTTGCCGAGCGACGGAGGGGTTCCTGCAGTCCTCCCTTCCATCCTCGTGACACCTTACCCGCGTGATGGTCTACCAGACGAGGTAGAGTCTATCTCAATCGTACGCGTGACAGATGTCTCTGGGTGAGGTGTCGACCCTCTTGCGGCCGCCTCCGTCTCTCCCTCATGTCCTGGTGAAGATGGTCGTGGTGTGGGCGGATGCTGCTCCACCTCTACGTCCTTGGCGATCCTTCCAACAGCTCTGACAGGGGACACCGGTGGCGGTGTCGGCGTCAGCTGCGCACTTTCGAGCTCCATTCCCAGGATCTCGGCGAACACTCCATTACTGGTGTCCGGCTCAGATGCTTCTTCTGCCTCTACATGCCTTTCAGGGATGTCGGGGGCTGCGGCTGTCTCTTCCGCGGCAGCTCCCGTAGTTGCTGTCTCAGTGACCTCAATGATCACTGGTTCTTTGTCAGCCACCACATTTGTCGTTGTCATGGTGGTGGCTCGTCTGGTAGGAGTGACGACAGCTCTATCGGCAGTTGTCGTTGGTAGCTCTGGAGCTGCCCTCTCCTGGGCTCCGATGGTGATGGTGTAAGTCACGCCATATGCTATAGCCTCAATTTCGGCGGCGGTGAAGACCAGTTTTTCTGCGTCGTAGTCGGCGCAACGAGGGAGGGGAAGGAGTATCTCCGTCCTTGAAAACTTGTAGAAATAGTTTCCCCCCTCCTTCTTAATGATGTTGGTCCTCATTAGGTACTTGGTGTCAAACACCTCATCACCTTGCGTCCTCGAAAGGCTGTGTGGCTCTTTTGTGTACCCGAGTCCTACTGCGATTAGATTGACGATGTCGCCCATGCAGTATTCTTTGGTGGCTTCTTTCATTGGATGCAGTCTGTTCAGCAAGAACTGCCCAAGATTGATCACTCGGCCCTCCATTATGTATCTCATGACCTGGAGCTCTTCTGTATAGATGTTACTGGACTCATTCTTGCTGAACAGCAAACACGCCACCAGTTTGTGCACTATCCTCCAAAAGTAGGAGTGCACAGCCACCACCTTTCTTCCCGGCTTGAATGAGGACTCGCTGGTTAGCTTGCTCCAGAGTGCCACGGGGTCGAACGCGTCTCCTTCAGTGATCCTCTCACCGCTGTTCATCATGTTCTCCTCCTCTTCACCGGAGGAGAAAATCTTATTCAGCAACTTCTCGGAGATGGCGTGCTCCGAGTTGTACAGCCGAGCCTGGAGTCTATCTGCTCCGCCGAATTCTTCTCTTTCTGCAGCAGAATTCTTTACTCGACGGAGAGATGCCATGAATTCTTTCGTCAGTCCGGTGTACGAGGAAGATCTGCTGAAGCAGATCTTTCGTAGCCCAGCCACAGCAAGTACGCCCTTCAGCCTCTCTAAGATACCCAGCTCAGCGAAGGAGGCTCGATGGCAGAACCTGCTTGGTCGGTAGACCTTGGTTTCTAACTCAGCGTAACGGTGAGCGTGCTTGTCGTCCCTTGGCACGAACATCCCTGGCGTGTATTCCAGGGGTTCTGCCGCTGCTACTGGCGTCGGAGCTGCCACTTCTCCAACTCTGGCCCTTTTCTTGTTGTTGACGCCCCAGCTGCTCCTGGATTCGGGCGTTTCTGCCCGGCAGTTGACGCTTCTGCTGCAGTCTCGGGGTAGATCCTTCTTCCTTGTGCGTCAACAGGGACAACAGTCGACTTGATGCGAGCCATCTCTATAAATGAATAAACAAACCCCTTGATTAATTAAATTTGACGATGCTGTAAAGAATTTAAACTGAAAGTGCAAGGGTCCCACACCCCCATATCGGGCGATATGAGGTTTTCAGAAGTGAAGTCTTGTGCCCGACATGCGGTGTGGGTGACGCTCGCCACGCGATAAAATCAAGGCGACACACGTCAGGCCTGTCGGGCGATAAGGGTGATAGGATAAGATGCCCGATACAGTCTTTTTTTTTTGAAAGGAGGACAGTGTGTCGCCTGACATGGTGTATCGGGCAATCGAGATAAAAGGTATGTTGCGCGACATCCATATCGGGCGATACAAGGCTGCCCAGCAAGGAACTGCAAGACCGATAAGCCACTTGCTTTAAAGAAGGAAACATGTCGGGCGATAAGATTTGTCGGGTGATAGGGTCTGCCAAGCAATAGGGTCTATCGGCCTTTACCTTGCTGTGATCTGAGCTTCTGCACGACACGAGAGAAAGGCGGTCCTGCGCGACACAGGAGCAAAAACACAAGTTCTTAGCACGATACGGGAGTGCAAAAACAGTAAGGCAAGGAGCCTGACACGGTAAAAACTCGCCCCTATTTATAGAAAACTTCAACCAGGGTAAAATAGGTAAATCTGGGGCGCGTGTTGACCGTCATGGCAACTCGTAAGGTGGGTAAGTCCATCCGTCGGCACGACCCTTGCGGTCCCTGAGATTCCACTGCCTGATATGGGCAAATTCATAGCACCGGTTGGGTTGCTGCTCGATACAACCTTAAAACAGGGTGTTTAGAAGCGGTTGATGAGTAAAACATCATTGGCCGAAGACTAAGATCCCATCCTCAGACGGTATTACCCACCCCGGTTAATAAAACTAAAGTGGTGACCCATAAGGGTCAGCACATGTGGCGCATGCGCTGACTCAGGCCTTATTACAGACTTTAATGTTCATAATATTCATTGTGCTTGAAAGTAAATGCACCCTATACTAGGAAATTAAAGACAGCCCGGGTTGCCTCCCGAGAAGCGCTGAGTTTTCCATCCTCAGCTGGATGTCTTTTGGCTTCTCCTTCGTCTCTTTCCTCCGCAGCTACTATCCTGACCTCTTGGTTGGTTCGGTGTTGGATGGGATCTTCCCCGATGGGTTCTTCACTATCTCGGCAAGCTGAGCTAGCTGTTGGTCGATTTGGCGTTGATGCGTCTACATATCCGCCAGTTGTACCTGCAACGAGTTCAAAACGCCAGAATTTGATAGCGCACTTTGCGCTAGTTGGTTATTAACTGTGTCCTACTTCTTAGCAAAATCAAATAACTGGTCGATCACATCCGATTGGCCTGCGCCCTTGTCCTGTTCTCGGTTCAGCCCTTGGTATTTAACTTGCCCTTGGAAGTTTCCTTTCGCTGACTGGAACTGACTGTTATTGGTATATTGACCAGACCCCCCTCTCTTCTCAAAAGCTTGTATTGGCTTAGATGTAGCATGCAGCTGGTGAGAATTCTCAGCTGCATCTTTGTTGCCGTAGTTAAACCCGGGATGATCTGGCCTTTTGAAGTTCACAAAGGAGACATTTTCGGTCTGTTCGTCTTCTGAGTCGGAATCACTGTCTACGTCCGGTTGGGTGTAAACGCAGTTGTCTATCCCATGTCCTCCTTCGCCGCATGTAACGCATTTCATCACCTTCTCGACTGGCTTCTTACCTTTCCCACCAGCTTCTCGTAGTTGTTTAACATCAGTGGCGATTCTCTGTATCTGTGAGGTGATGGACTCCAACGCCTTAGACTCAAGGGTAGACCCTTCACCACCCTTCTTGACTTGTCCTCTGTCAGATCGATCAAAGTCAGCGCCGGCCATCAGCTCGGCCATATTCTTGATGATCTTTTCAGACTTACTTGGTTTCTTCCCGAGGAAGTCACTGCCTGCTGTCGCATTTAGTGACACCCTTTCATCAGGAGTCAGGCCATTATAGAAGGTGGTGACGAGGAAGCCCTTCTTGTAATTATGATGGGGGTAATCCCTCTGATACTCCTGGAACCGCTCCCAGACGTCATGGAAGCTTTCACTCGGATTTTGCATGAAGGATGTTATTTTCTGCCTGTTTCTGACCATTCTTTCGATGGGGTAGAACTTGTTTACGAACGCATCGGCCAAAGCTCCCCATCCGTTCAAAGACTGGTGGGGTAACCCAAGATACCAGGACAGGGCCTTGCCTTCTAGGGAGAAGATGAAGCCCTTACAGTAGATAACCTCTTGAGGGACCCCCCGCATCTTTATCGTATCACATATGTTTTTGAATGCATCGAGATGGTGGTAGGGATTGTCACTTTTCGAACTCCCCCTGAAGCTTTTATTTTGAATCATTGAGATCACGGACGGCTTAAGCTCAAAATTTTCCGTGTTGAACCGCGGGGTGATGACGGGACATCTGGAGTTGTTGGCTTTTGTGGATGCCAACTCTCTCAACATCTTCTCCTCCTCTTCGGAGTCGTCGCTGTCGCTAGCCTCGCGATGCTGTTCTTGGCCTTGGTGTCTCCTGTGTCGCTGACGGTGGTGACGCCTGACATGGGGGTGGCCTTCTTCAGAGTGATCTGATTCCTAATCTTCATGCCGGTCATTGTCGTCATAGCGATCGTTGCCACTTGGCGGAGGAGATTCATTCCTAGGCCTTCCCTGCTATTCCCCTTCAGAGTGTTGTGAGTCGACACGGGGAGGCATGATGTCGATGATTGTGCTCGGTCGAACAGTTGAATGGTGTCAGAGCTCGGTGGAATAGTGATCTGTCCTTCAGAGTTCCTGAAAATGGCACGAAAAATCAAGTCAGAAAATAGAATTATTTGGTTTAGGAAAAGGATAACAAAAAAGGAAAAGAAAAAGAATGTTGTCAAACTCATTTCTAAGCTTGAAGCACAGGAGTGTAGTTAGTGGATTCAGATTCGTCAACAGTGCCATTTTGCGGTCTCCCCGGCAACGGCGCCAAAAAGTTGACCGGCCTAAATCGCGCGTCCTAAAATTGGAGGCGGATTTGAGGTAGTCGAGCTTTTACATTTATAAACCCGAATCCTTCTAGGCCCCCGCAACTTTGTTTACGGGGTCGAAGTAGATATACGGGGTCGAACACAGGGACAAGGGTGGTAGTGTTGAGAACCCAGAATCGATACGCTACACTCCGGCAGGTATAAAGAGATGATAAATTCCCTAGAAGGGAAGCAATAAGGTGTCACGAACAAAACAAGAAAACTATCTCCAGGTGGAGTTACTAGAAAGATTTAAGATTTTAGTCATTTAGCAGTTTTTAGAGGTTTTCTTGCAACAGAAACAAAAGGATAAAACGAGGGCTAGAGCAAGGTACAAAGGATAAGACTATAGCATAACAAGCGGCACCGGTAACATCCTGCACCCCTCCTCTCAGAGCGGATACCTCTAACCAAGCCTCGGCACCCCTCTCGAGGTTGCTGGGCTCAAAGTTAGAGTGGAATGTTACTGAAATGACTCCGTTCCAGGCACTCTCGTACTCCAGAATAGGACCAAATACTAGAGCCACAACACAACTCTCGAAGTTGTTGCGACGGGAAAACACGATTCGGTAGCTAAGCAAAACGCGATCCAAACATGCAAGCTAGAGTTCAGATATCAAACATAGCAGTCATCCAACATATTGTACCAAGCATAGAGAAGCAATTAATTAAGCTTTTCTATTCCCATAAGCATTAAAGGTCTTAATACATTGCGTAATAAAGGAATTAAATAACAGAATTAAAGATAGAGGTCGCCTTCTTGATGTAGAAGGGCGACAGGATACAACGTCTCTCCCGCCCGATACCGGACATGGCCTAGCCCAATACAGCCGTGTCGGGTGGCACGCTCTCTCGAGCGGCACACCATGACGGCCAAATGTATCGCTCAAGGACCTGACCGATACACTCAAGTCGGGCGGCACGCATGACGAGAGAAGCGTATCGGTTTCGATATCGTGTCGGGCATGGAGCGACGCGTTCATCGTTTCGGGAATTTGTGTCGCTCATCGTCGTGGTCGATATCGGCCCGCAGTGTCGCCCGGGACGTTTCTAGGTGAACCATCCCCTCCCTCTCGGGGTGAGGAAGGGCTCACCTAGTGTCGCCCGGCACGAGCACTGGGGCGCGATACACCTGCTCTCGCAGTTTCCTCCGAAGAACACTCAAGGCTCCCAACTGTCCGAATTCCGAAGTATCCGAATTGACCAAGCCGTCTTTTCGACTCCTTGTAGCTGCTATTTATAGGCAGCTGGTTGGAGAAGCTATGGTGCACAGGACGCCACGTGTCCCCCTTTATCATTGTGGAATTGGTGACGGCCGATATTGGTATCGCCCGGCATGAAGGTGTTGGTTGTTGGTCACATGGCGAGCGGCGCCTACCGGTGGGTGGTCTGTGTCGGACGGCAAGCCTTGGCTGTCGGGCGAGCTTGGGCTCCCTGTCGGGTAGAAGACGTGTCGCCCGCTAGTTTCTTCCTGCGCAGCACCCTCTCGTTGCGCGTCAGAGTGTCGCGCATACCCTGTCGGGCAGTGGTCATATCGGGCGTCAGGGAGGCCGATGCAGCTTGGACTTGTTTGTGGGCCGGTACGGCCTTATTAGTGCTAAATGGGCCAAAATAGGAGGAAAACTCTGCAAAAGATGGAAATATTGGATTAAGATCAATCCTTGGCCAATTATTGCGAAAATGCATATAAAAGAGAGGAAAATAGCAGAAAAGGGCAGTTTTGATAACAGAATAAAGGCCAAAAACATCACAAAATTTGGTGTTATCACCGACCACCTCAAACACGGTGTCTGCATCAACCGCGACCCTTAGCACGATCATGCTCAGCCTGGCACGGTCGGGCCGAGACTAGGGTCGTGACCGAGGCTAGTGATGTGACCATATTCCGCCTTTGCCTATAAATATTCACCCCCCCGATGACTTGGAGAGGGGTTCTAAATTTTGGAGGTTCCACATTTTGGTTCCGACCTATTTTGGTTCCCAAGGCCCCGTGGGAGAGTTCTAAGGTCTGAAAAAGCTGAAGTGCTCATCCTACGTTCGTTCCTCTAGTTTGCTTCCATCTACCACCATTTTCCACCACCATACACCATATCCTACCATTCTTAGCCGTCTTCCACCTCCACACATCCACCAAGCTACTGTTCGGGGTGGAATTGAAGAGAAAGGAGGCCAAGGAGTCTAGAAGACCAAGGAGGACGACCCAAAGATGAGATCCGACCTATATGAAGGATAAGGAGCGAGAGCCACCTCTCCTCTACAGGTTAAATCTCTTCTTCTTCTCCTTTCTTCTATTGTTCTCCTTTGTTTATGTACAAAATGATGTTCTTTCATCTTTGTTCGGTGTCAACTATGTTTGTCCATTGCTAGTTGAGATCCTTCCTATCTATGTAGCCCGTTTTGGGCATGTTTATGTACTTTTATCTTAAGCAATGAGTTTTATTTCAGATCTAGTATGTTTACTATTCTATGTTCTCTTTCTGGTTATGATAGCCAGTTTGGTTGATCTCTTTCTTGCTTGAACTTCTATTTCTGGCTATATCGATAGATTCGTTAAGATAAGAGAAGGTAGTTTGGATCTAAATCTGAAATGAGGATGGTTCAAAGTGATATGTGCAGAACCGTAGATCTGGGCACGGTCGGGCCCAGCCCGGCACATTCGGGTCCACTACCTAGTTCTGCCAAGATCACACATGTTCCTAGCATCACAGAGTATTCTAGACCTGAGAGGGTACCTAGAATATTCAAGGGTGCTGATTTGTCATCCTCGAGAGATGTTTCATATCATTGATGAGTTTTAGTCACGCTACGCGAAAGCGAGTAGGATGACTCCACAGGAACATATACCACAATACATACTATGTTTGGATGTAGGTTTCTTGCTGGGGTATTCGAGGGTTGTCTACCCCCGAGAACGGATGCATAGACTACCCAACTTGTGGTTATATAGCCAGGAACTCCTTCTCTATGATTAGTAGAATCCTACAGACTCTGTTTTGTTTTGTTTTACTTCGTGACAATCTGCTAGACTGGTTTTAGCTCCATACTTTTATCGTCTATCAGATTGGCTTATCTGACTTTAGAGTAAGATCTTAAGCGTCTTAAACTTCCTCACGTCCCTGTGTTCGACCATGTATATCTACTTCGACCCCGTAATAAAGTTGTGGGGGTCCTTGAAGATTTTGGGTTATAAATTTAAAGTTTGACCCTCCTTTGGAGCCGATCACATACTGGTCCCTGTGTGTATACACCATACTTTGTCTTTAAATTTTTAAATTATATATTATATTAGGAGACTCGTCTATACTATATAAGAAAGCCCACAGAGGGAGATTGGTCCATGTGTGTTTACACCACACTTTTGTCTTTAGTTTTAAAAATTATATGTTATATTAAGAGGCTCGTCTATATTATATAAGGAAGTCCGCAGAGGGAGTTGGATGCAATTTTCTCTATTATTTTATAAAATTACATATTGATCCTTGAGTGTAATTTTGTCTTTAATTTTTTAAATCATATATTATATTAAGAGACTCTCATACTATATAAGAAAACTCGCACAAGGAATTGAATGTAATGTTCTCTAATTTTTTTTAAAGTTACATACTAATCCCTATATGTATGAAAAGACTTACTAATTTGTGCATATTACATATTTATTGCATTTCTTTTCTTAAAATTTATCCTTCTACTAAGGCACCCGTACACGAGTTTATGCCTAGTATGTTACGACCCTGGAAGTTTCCTGCTGATCTTACTGTAGAATTAGTATGAGATTAAATGAATATTACGCCAAGCGTACATGCGCCCTCTCGAGGATTGTGCAACCTCCAGTATTGTATTTTCTATACGACGCAGCCGCATGACTGAATTATATATTGTATCTTACCTATACCCAACAGGATTTTCTGTTCATCCTTAAACATTGGAGTACGCGACACCTTCTATTAGATAGCATCACATGTAATGTAATTAAAATTCATACCCTATCCTTCGATAGCCAGGGATACGTGTAAACTGATGACGATATGAGCAGCCTAGTCATAATAAAAAGGAGGAACAACAAATCCGGATTGTACCTGTACACGTCTTTTTTAAGATCAGAAAAAATTATTATAGGACCAATTTTATAATAATTTGGTGGGATCCAATAGAAATTTGTTATAATGTACAATACGTATTTCTTTTTTTTTTAACTTCTTAAGTAATAGAAAAAAAGATATGCAACATTGACAATAGAAATTTGTTATAATGTACAATACGTATTTCTTTTTTTTTAACTTCTTAAGTAATAGAAAAAAAGATATGCAACACTGTGATTGGTTGTTCTATACGAAAAATATATGTATGGTCTATATACCATTTTCTCAGTGAAAACTTGTCATTTCGTCATGTGAGCATAGGTCATCCTTAATGGTGCAGTTGCACATCTTTTTCTTGTCTTATTATTCGGAACTTTTGTCTGTTCCTCAGTAGTTCTAGTATTGCTAGTCGAACTTTCTAGTATATCGCTAGTGGAGCAATAAAAGTTACACATTTAAATTCTATTCTTACTGTTTGCTACTAGATAACTGGGCGCTGAGAAAGCGATCACGTGAATCTTCTCAAACCAACGGCAAACCACTTATACCCTGGCTGTGAATTTAACTGGCAACCCTCCTTTCACCTTGAATGTCATAGCCATCAAATATTCTGGGGTCTTGCCCTTCTCCACGACCTCAATGTGGAACCTCTCAAGCACGATTGCAGCAATAGATTTCATCTGTATGTAAGCCATCTCCTTCCCCAAGCACATTTTTGGGCCACCATGGAACACTGGGTACTTGAAGGAGCTTTCAGTTCTGAACTCGCCGTTTGCCAGCCACCTCTCTGGCTTGTACTCGCAGCAGTCAGTTCCCCATATAGTTTCCATTCTCCCCATGGCATAGGCGCTGTAGGTGACGACCCATCCTTTCCCTACAAACGTCCCATCAGGAAGTGTATCATCAGAGCTGCACACCTGGCTATCCAGTGAAACCGGAGGGTAAAGCCTCATTGACTCTGTTACCGCCGCATGCAAGTAGTTCATTTCCTTCAGCTGGTCGAATTTAAATGCAATGGATGAACCTGGGTGCTTGGCCCTGACCGCTTTCACCTCTTCCATGATCTTCCTCTCCACTTCCGGCCTGGTGGATAGTATCCAGAAAAACCATGGGAGCGCCGATGAGGTAGTCTCTCGTCCCGCTGTCAGAAAGCTGACCACAGCATCCCTGAGGAATTCTTCTGTAGTGTTGTGTGCGCTTGCGGCGAACCGAGATAAGAGATCTTGGTCTGGAGACACAGATTTATCCTTTTGCTTGGCCCTTACAATTTCACTAGCAAAATCGTGGACAATTTTGGCAGATTCTTTCAGTCGTCGGTCTGAGCCAATATTGAGAAGCTTCTTGATCCTCCATACACACCCAACAGGGTCAATGAAGCGTTCTACCAAGCACTTCCCAGCTTCATCAAAGGCCTCCATGAAGTTGTGGGCACCTTTCTATTAACCATCCCCTCTTCTGTGACCGCACTTTGGCCTTCCACAGCGAGACTGGCGGGATCAACATTGAACGCCACCCTGCAAATGTTATCAAAGGCAAAACGTTCGAGGACGTCTTCCAGGTTCAGGATCTCATCCTTCTCCTCTGCGTTCTCCAATAGAGGTAGCAGCCTCTGCTCTATCTCGAAGCGGACGGTCTCTACCACGAAGTTGTGGAGGGAACGTGTACTGAACTCGAAGCTGGCTATCTTCCTCTGTGATCTCCAGCTGTCACCATCAGAACTGAAGATGCCGCTGCCAAGGAGATCCTCCATCATGCGTCGATTGCGCTCTCCCCTGGGGTAATTCTCAAAATTGGTTTTCAGAACATATTCTACGTTTTGTGGGTTGGCAGTTATGATGCCGGTGGTGTGGCCAGGCGTCTAGAAAACCATGGTCTGGGTTGGGCTTGTGGCTAGGATCTCAGTCACCCATTCCAGAAATCTGTTCCTGTTCTTGATGAATTGAGGAAGGACTCCCAGGAATGGGTAAGTTTTGAGGTCGTTTGATTGCGAATTCTTGGGTGTTGAGGCGATTTTGCTGTTGGTGAAGAGGAAATAGAGAGGAATGGAGAGAGATAAGAGCCAGAGAAGAGACTGCCATGACTGGAACTCCATCGTTTTTGAGCTTCAATGGATGCGCTAATTACATAATGTTTCTACTTTTTATACCAGATGGTCAGAGTTGTTTACCTTTGGACAGGTTAAGACTAAGGCGCCGGCTCGCGATATTTTAATGAATAGTACATGACTGGACAAGTAAAAGATTAGCAAGGTAAAGGCACGGTTGGTGGCTAGTTCGGTTTCATGTGAGGAAGACAGCGCATATATAATACTATAAACAATAGTACTTGCCGTGACCAAGTAAAAGATTAGTAAAAAAGGTAAAGTAAAATATTAATGAAAATTAAAAGCAAAAGATGAGTAAGGTAAAGACACGTTGTTTACTTCATGAAGAGCTACGACACACATTCCCACCCACTTATTCGGTCATCCACTCGGTAGTTGGGACGTGTGGTCAATGCTGATGTGGCAGAAAAAGTAAATATAACTCTTAAATCGTAAAGAATTTTAGATTGAAATAAATATCATTAGGTTCGTCATAAAAAAATATTTTCTATCAAAACTAATGTTGACATACTTTGAAAAAAATAATATTAGAAGTATATTAAGAGATGAGAGAAGTATACAAAAGTACAACACGTTTTCAGGTACTATACTTAGATTGACCATTCAGGTACAATGCTTTTTGCTTCTTTATTTCTTCATATTCGATATTATGTCATAAATCTACAAGTATTGTATATTTTATTATTTATATTTATTTTTACATACATTCAGAATATAATATTTGTCAAAAATTATACATAAGGATATCCGCACATTCTACAAGAAGTGCAGTACTAATAACCAAATTTTCTAACAAAAAATACACAACTAGAAGTACAGTACTAACAATCACATTCTATTTTTTTTAAAGTATTCACATTCATAATATGTATAGACGTACAGTACTAATTGCCTCCTTATATTTCACACTCAATATTTTATCACAAATCTGTAAGTACTATACATTTAATCATTTATTAATTTTTGCATATATTTAAATCTAGCGTTTGAAAAAAATTGTATATAAGGATACACACACATTTTACAAAAAGTACAGTACTAACAACCACATTTTGTAATACAAAGTATAGTACTAGACATACAATACTAGAGGTACCGTATGAGACATAACAACAATACATGATTTGATGATCTTGTTAGTACAGTACGAGACATGCCATACATAAAATATTGTCTATAACCACATACCATACTTATATAAACTAATTCACATTTTACTAAAAACATACACATTTTACTAAAAACATACACATTTTACTAAAGTATACTACTTTCGACTATTGTTTAAGAACAACTAATCCTTGATCTCCTTCATTCAAAAGTACAGTACTAAGCTCATTGCTACTGTTAGCTCAATCGAATCTATAGATGAACAACTAGCTATTGTACATGATTTGGGGGAAACACAAAGGTGATGTAGTGTACTCACGAGTACTGTACGTCTGTACTCAGAATATGTGTATGGTATTCCAAAATACGAATACTATATTTTTCGTGTATTATCATTATTTCAAAGTATGTCAACACTAGTCTTGTTGAAAAATATTTTTATAAGGATTCTAATTCAATTTATTTCATTAAAAAATACATTCCGAATTGAAAATTATGGACAAAAATATTCTCTCTTTTCTACTTCCCTCATCTTTTATTGCTTTAGTTGCTGCCGACAATACCAGGTGTCAGTTCTCATTCCCCAAAACCGAATAGACGAGCGGATGGATAGATGACTATATCTTGAATTTTTCTTCATGAAATACATGAAAGCCCAAATGTGAGTGGCAGGAATTAACCTAGGAATTAACCTGGTTTTGAAATGGTAAGGCTAAAGCCGATGCAGTTTTAAATGGATGCAAATGGATAGTCCAATTTTATGTAATTAGCGCATACTTCCATTATTATAAACGATAGTACGTGTCTTAATCAAGTAACGGACCATTAAGAAAAGAGTAAAAGATTCGTTAGTGGCATACTGATCCAGACGAAAGTCCAAACCTGAGTGACGCGAATCAACCTGGGCTTGAAATAATCAATTCTAAAGCCGGTGCAGTTTGTGGCATGCAAACAGCTAATGTAATTCGTGGAACGTGTAATCAATCATTCTTGCAATTCATACGATCGCAAGTTTATTTTTGTATTTTAATAAAATTGAAATGCATGTAATTAATCATAATTTTGTTTATTATTACTTATAACATCAATAGCAATTGGGATTTTAATAACTACGTAATTCTTACGCAAGAACATTTCCGTATTCGATTAACTTCGATGTTTTTGTTATATTTCCAATTTGAATTCAATTAATGATGGATCTTAAGCACAACACAAACTTCATTGATGTAACATTAGTTTTCGTAATTCATATTTTCTAGTTGTTTATTACATGATGCATATCATCAGAAACTTACAACTATAGATGTCAAATTTCGCTTTAAAAGAAAGCAATAAAGACATGTTATTTGATAAAAGTAATGTCAATAGTAATCATGATGTTGTCTTAGATATACACACATAATACATATATGAAATCCACATTATCTATTTTAAGTTGATCTATACAACTTTGTACTCGCCCCATTTTCCCATTTACAATTGATGCACTACTACATAATGGAGATCTGACGTCGCTTATATTTTCAAAAAAACCAACGGTAGTATCTATAGCGTCGATTATAAGTAGACAACTGTCGTGGATTGACCAACTGAGAAAATACAGGTTGTACTTATTTTTGTCGTCGGTCTCTTATCATACAAACTGACTCTATATATCACCTATGAAAATATAATTTTCCGTATACTTTTTACGGGCATTTCATTTATCTCCAAAAAATCTACACAGTCGGTTCTGATTGAAACAACTGACCGGATAAAGTGGTACATGTGCCATCTGTCCCACGAAAAATAATTGGCCTTGCTCAGTGGTTTTTTTTATTGTGACCGACAAGGAAGATGTTCGCGCCATGCGACCTACGCAAATTATCCCACCCACACTTCATATTTCTCAGTGGTTATTTTATATACAACTGAGGACTTATGTATCATTGGGTTGTGAGGTTAGACGGCGTTAATCATTAACAACTGACTAGAAAGTTATATCTATGTCTGCGGTTTTTGTCTTGCAACTAATGAGGAATAAAATCCCTCATCAGATTTCTGAATAAGCAACGAGGAATATCTTACTTAAACCCACGAGAAACCCTTTCCTCCCTCTTTCTCCTATGCGTGTTTTCTTGTGATTCATTTGCACGGATATTTTGTGGACGATTTCTATTCTCTCTGATGTTGTTGCTGCCACCGTCACTACTGCTCTCTTTGGCCAAAGATGTTGCCACTACCTCCTCTCCACCACTATTGAGGATGGCTGAGGACAATGCTAAGGACGACGTTGGGGAGAAACTAGAATAGAGGATGATGATGTTGTTGTTGCCTCCGACGCTGCATTCTCTTCCTCCTCCGTCATCGTAGGTTTCTCTCCTTTCCCTATCCTAAAATCCCTACCTTCTCATTGACTAATGGTCCTATTCGTCTATCTCCATCTCCCTTCCCCCTTTCCTCCTTCCTCCTCTCCTCTCCTTCCCCTTCCCTAGTATAATTTCTTCTCATCTTTGAGAAGAAATTGTACTAGGACATGAGAAGGAGAGGAGAAAGGAGGAGAGGGGGTAGGGAGATGGAGACAATTAGGGTATATTAATTGTAATATGTTCTATGGGTCTATTGAAAAAAGATGGGGCATTTTGAATTTGTTTTAATTGTATTTTGATGAAAAAAAATAAAAATAATAGTGAATTGTGATGAAAAATAATTAGATTGTGACGAATTGTATGATTGTGATAAATGTATATATGTAACCATGTATTTAATGATGATTCATGCTAAATTATGCAATCAATTAAGTATTTAATGATGATCTCGTCTATGTTTTAATGTTTATGCTTGCATGGAAAATGATTCTAAATTAACCTGATATGATAATGATGTTTATGTCGACTCCAAATTAACTCTAAATTTGTGAATAAACCCTATTTTGTAAATAAACCCTTAATTTATGAATACACCTTAATTTGGGAATAAACAATAATTTGTGAATAAACCCTTATGTATGAATAAACCCTAATTTGGCCTAGAAACCCATACAAGATTTACTCATTAGGAGTAAACCTTGGATAGCACCTGGTTTGGGACTGTTCTTGAGTACTTGATCTCACTTAGGATGTAAGTGTATAATATATGTTCAATTTTAATAAATTTGGACAACATTTCCCCTTTCTTCTCTGGGTACATATGTAGGTGGGTATTTTCCAATCTACATCGATGTACTTGGAAAACTATGGGGAAATACTCCCAAAATTTATTGAAATCGAACATGCAATATACATTTACTAGTGAGATGAAATGCTCAAGAATAGGATAGGTGGTGCACATTCATGAATCTAAATGCTACTAGATGATTACGGCTTAATTATTAAAACATGTTTTTTTCTTCTAAAATCATCTTACTAGGTAGAACCTAATGAGTTACTCGTCTTCCATATGATCATATAGAAATGGATCGATCATGGATGTCAAAACCAAATCACTGCTCTCCATAGTTTATTAATGGTCTCGATGAGTTTGTAAGATTTGCATAGGAACATAGAAAACAACCTAGAGATAGATTCTATTACTCCTGTAGGAATTGCAACAACAACCTGAAAGTTGACACTGTTGACACGATCAACCATCATGTCATGTGTAATGGGATTGCACATGGCTATACAAAGTGATACTAGAATGAAGAGAATCCTTGTATGAGATCAGCAGATGTGGGTAGTGGTAGTTGTGTCCAAGAAGAAATGGCTGCGAGGTTAATTTTGACATACATGGTTGATGCAATGCTAGACACTTGCGGGGTAAATGTTGTAGACCCACATACCTTATTTAGAAACTTTATGCACGATGCTGAGAAATTGTTATACGTAGGTTGTACTAAGTTTATGAGGTTGAGCGATGTGATGAGATTGTATACTCTAAAGGATAACAATAAAGGGAGCGACAAAAGCTTTACTTCTTTGTTGTCTTTGTTGAAAGATATTCTCCCCGAAGGCAATAATTTTCCAATCTCAACATACACAATGAAAAAGATGTTGTTCCAATGGGAATGGAGGCTAAGAAGATACAAGCATGCCCGAATTACTGTATTATGTTTCATAAGGACTATATCGATCTAAAAGAATGTCTAAAATATGGGGAGCTTAAGTACAAAAGGACGACATCATGTAAAGCTAAAACTGAGTCTCCTGTCAAGGTGATGTGGTAATTGCCTATAATACCCCAGTTTCAATGCTTGTTTGCTAATGTCGTAGATGCACAAAATTTTCTTGACATGCAGAGGTAAAGAAAAAAATGGTGGTATGCGCATGATTTCCCGTAATGGAAGAAGATTGATTTATTGTATCCTAAATTTCGCAAAGAAGCTAGTAATTTTAGACTTAGATTGTGTATTGAAAAGACGAATCCATATGGAACATTAAGCATCCAACATAGTACTTGGCATGTCAAGTTTGTTGTATACAATCTTACTTTGTGGTTGTGTATGAAGAATAAGTATGTCATGTTTTCGTTGCTAATGTCGGGCCCCAAACAACCTGATAATGATATTGATGTTTACCTTGAACCTTTGATTGATGACCTAAAGAAACTATTGTGAGAAGGTGTGGTGACTTATGATGCTTTGCATCGAGAGATGTTGAATTTATGTGCTATGTTGTTTCTTACTATTAATGATGTTCCTACTTATGGGAACTTGTCTGGCTACAACGTCAAAGGAATCAAGGAATGTCCTATATGTGAGGAAAATACAGTTACTATCAGACTAAAACATGGTGGCAAGATAATACATCTTGGCCATCGAAGGTTTCTGCCAAAGGTGTGTCCTTACTGAAAGTTGCTCAAAACATTGAATGGATCAATTGAGGAACAGAGTGCCCCAAAACCTATGTTAGGGGAGGATGTTAATGCAAGAGTAAATGACATTGTAAATTATTTTGACAAGAGACTATGAACTACTTGCACAGATGAATCTTCTTTATTAAAAAAAAGGTTGATATTTTGGGATCTTCCTTATTGGAGTTATTTGACAGTGTGACATTGTATCGATGTCATGCATATTGAGAAAAATATGTGTGATAGTATTATTAGCACTCCGTTGAATATAGACGATAAGACTAAAGATGACATCAAATTCAGAATGGACCTACGTGAAATGGGTATAAGGAAAGAATTAACAAAAGTAGTTACCAAAGGTCACCACACATATCTACCTCTTTCTTGTTACACATTGTCTACAAAGGAGAAGAGAACTTTTTATGAGTGCGTGGATAATGTTAACATATCACAAGGATACTCAGCCAATATCCGTACATTGGTATTAATGAAGGATATGAAGTTGATAGGTCTTAAATCTCATGATTGTCACACTCTAATGCAACATATACTGCCTATGACTATTCGATCCATCCTTCCTAAGAATGTAAGGGTATAAATCACTAGGCTTTACGTCTTCTTCAAAACTCTATGCAGAAAAGTAATTGATTATGAGATTCTAGATAAATTGCAAAGAGAAGTGGTTGTTACCAGGTGTCAACTTGAGAAATATTTTTCCCCTTCATTCTTTGATATGATGGTACATATAGTTGTCCATTTGACTAGGTAAGTGAAAATGTTGGGTCCAGTTTTCTTGCATTGGATGTATCCTTTTGAGAAATACATCAATGTTTTTTAAAGGTGATGTTGAGAACCATTGTCGACCAGAAGGGAGTATCATTGAGGGCTATATTGCTTAGGTGGTTTGAAAAGGAAGTATTCCAACAACTATCTCAAACACCAAATAGTGTTATAGAAACTATCAAATGGCTCACATATAAGCTGAAAACCCATGTTACATCTTACGAAGGGTTTGACTTAAATTGATTTTTATACTACACAAAACGTCAAGATGATAAACGTGTTGTTAAAAACAATGGGGTCACCCTTTAGGCATCTTCATTGTATTTTTCTAATGCCAAGGATAAGAGTCCACCCGAAGGAAAGATGTCTTATTACAGTGTCATTGAAGACATTTAGGAAATTAACTACACATAATTTAGAGTTTTATTATTTAGGTGTAAATGGGTTGATGAATTGAGGAAGGACTCCCAAGAATGGGTAAGTTTTGAGGTTGTTTGATTGCGAATTCTTAGGTGTTGAGGCGATTTTGCTGTTGGTGAAGAGGAAATAGAGAGGAATGGAGAGAGATAAGAACCAGAGAAGAGACTTGCCATGACTGGAACTCCATCATTTTTTAGCTTCAATGGATGCGCTAATTACATAATGTTTCTACTTTTTATACTAGATGGTCAGAGTTGTTTACATTTGGACAGGTTAAGACTAGGGCACCGACGCATGATATTTTAATGAATAGTACATGACTGGACAAGTAAAAGATTAGTAAGGTAAAGGCACAGTTGGTGGCTAGTTCGGTTTCATGTGAGGAAGAGAGAGCATAATACTATAAACAATAGTACTTGCCTTGACCAAGTAAAAGATTAGTAAAAAAAGGTTAAGTAAAATATTAGTGAAAATTAAAAGAAAAATATGAGTAAGGTGAAGACACGTTGTTTGCTTCATGAAGAGCTATGACACACATTCCCGCCCACCCACTCGGTCATCCACCCGGTAGTTGGGTCGTGTGGTCAATGCTGATGTGGCAGAAAAAGTACATACACCATAAAAGGAAAAAAAATTGGAGAGAAAAAAATGTTTTGTACATAACTCACTAGTACATGAATGGTCTGTAGCGTCGGTTTTTTTAAGCTTGCAGCGTCACTTTTTAACCGACGCCTAAGTGGCCGTCACTATAGACTTTGCTCTATAGCGTCGGTTTATTTGACCAGAAAAAACCGACCTTACAGAGTAAACACCGACGCAAAAGGTTGTAAAAAATCCGACCCAGGCGAGAAAAAAGGAGCCTGTAAGGTCGGTTATTCCAAAAAAACCGACCCTGTAAACACTCTCGGTCGAGAATATTGTCGACCGAACACATTATCGGTCGACAATTTTCTCGACCGAGAGAGTTTACAGCGTCGGTTTTTTTAGAATAACAGACACTAAATGTTGAATAACCACTTCAGTGCTCCTTCTCGTTCGACGAATTTGTCGACCGAGAGTTAGTTTATAGCGTCGGTTTTTTTTAGAATAACCGATGCTAAATATTGAATAACCACTTTAGTGCTCCTTCTCAGTCGACAAATTCCTCGACCGAGGGAGCTCTAAGGTCGGTTATAAGGAAAAACCGACCTTAAAGGTGCTTATACACGTGAAATCTGGCTCCTTCTCGGTCGACGAATTTGTCGACCGAAAGGTTATCGGTCGACAAATTCGTCGACCGAGAGAGTTTACAGGGTCGGTTTTTTGGAATAACCGATGCTAAAAATTTAAATAAACATTTCAGTGTACCCCTCGGTCGAAAAATTATCGACCGAAAATATTTCGGTCGACAAAATTTTCGACTGAGGGGTACCATGAAATGTTCAAACTGAAATAGAAATGAATATTCATATATTTTGGGAGAGGGGAGCATTGATGCTCAACCGTCACCATTCAAAACCACAGATTCATGACAAAAATGATTCATAATCACATCATAATTTACAAAATGATAGATTGCTTGAAATATAAGGAGGAAAAATTAGTTTGAAATCCTAGAAATATACATATTTTGAGAGATTAAAAGCTATCCATATGCAAACAAAGTCTATGATTACCACTTCCTTCAAAAAAATCATGCACAAGATGTAGGGTTCATCTAAGATGATACAAAAAACTATCATACAAGCTCACAACCTAGGTAAAGGTACATCTTTATACTTGGATCAATATTTTTAAGGAAAAATCATGTACATGTAACGTAAGAGTGAACAATAATCATGGATAAAGTTATATAACTCACCTTAGAGATGATGTAGAAACTCCAAACAGCAAGGTAGATTGAAGAAAAATGGGGAAGAAACCCTAGCTTGGGCACTCCTCTTCACCAAGCTGGTTTCTTCTCCAAAAAGGAAGCAAACCCTATGTTGAAAAGGTAAGAAAAAGAGAGTGGAAGATGTTTTCAACCATTATCTCAAGCTCCACCATGGAACGTCATGGATTCAGCCAAGAAGAAGAGAGGGGAAGATAGAACAACAAGAAAAACAAAGAAAAAGAGACAGATCTCACTTACCAAGATTAAGAAAGGTGGATCCGAACCCGGAAACGAACTCGTGAACCTTACTTGGAAACGGCGGCGACCTTCCTAGGAAATAGCGGCGACCTTACTTGGAAACAGCGGTGACCATCGTAGAGGATTATATGACCTTCACGGAGAGGCGGCAACCTTCGTGGAAGTGTGGAGAGGCGGCGACGACGAGCTCTTTTTGTGAAGAGGAGGCAAGGGCTTTTGCGGCGCGAAGAGGTGGCAAGGGCTTCACGGCAGAAAAGGTATCCGCTCCGCGGGAGAGAAAAAGAGAACGAAAATTTTGTTTTGTGGGGGAGAAAGACTAGGTTTTGGCCATTTTAAAGGAGAGACTCGACCTGTAGCGTCGGTTAAAAGAAACAAATCGACGCTAAAGATAAGCGGTGCCCGTGTTTGGTTATTTAAAAACACTCAAACACATTTTCAGTCGACAAATTTGTCGACCGAGGGGAGCTCTAGGGTCGGTTAAAAGTAAAAAACCGACGTTAGAGGTGCTTATACATGCATGAACTAAATTGGATCCAAAATTCATGTCGGTCGACAAATTCTTCGACCGAGAAGTCCTTTAGGGTCGGTTATAAGAAAAAACCGACCCTAGAGGTGCTTATACACGTGAAATATGGCTCTTTCTCGGTCGATGAATTTGTCGACCGAGAGGTTAACGGTCGACAAATTCGTCGACCGAGGAGAGCTCTAAAGGTGCTTATACATGCATGAACTAAATTGGATCCAAAATTCATCTCGGTCGACAATATTGTCGATCGAAGAGCACTTTAGGGTCGGTTATAAGGAAAAAACCGACCCTAGAGGTGCTTATACACATAAAATCTGGCTCTTTTTGGTCGACGAATTTGTCGACCGAGAGGTTATCGGTCGACAAATTCGTCGACCGAGGGAGCTCTAAGGTGCTTATAAAACCCTAATACGGGATGATGTTATGTGAAACCCTAATATAGGGTGATGTCGTGTGAAACCCTAATATGGGATAATGTTATGTGAAACCCTAATATGGGATAATGTTATGTGAAACCCTAATATAGGGTGATGTTGAGTAAAACCATAATATGATAATGTTATGTGTAACCTTAATATGGGATGATGTGATGTGAAACCCTAATTGATAAAGATGGGAAACTCTACCCTAATGAGGGAATAGTTATGTTATCTTTGTATTGCATGATGTTGATATGAAATTGATATGGTTGTTATCAAGTATACTAACCATGTGAGATGCTTGTGTAACAAATATCCTGAATACCTTGGTCAGATGACCTGAAGGTAATAGTTACCTGATAAGTGATAATCATGTTTAGTGATGAACTAAGGGTTTGAATACCCAGATCCAGCAAATGTGATGATGGTGGTATTGAGGGATGTGAATTCCCAACAATGAGATAAGGGATTGAGATCCCAATGCTTTATAAAGTTTTGAAAAGTACTAAACTGGATCCAAAATTCATGTCGGTCGACAATATTGTCGACCGAGGAGCCCTTTAGGGTAGGTTATAAGAAAAAACTGACCCTAGAGGTGAAATCTGGCTCCTTCTCGGTCGACGAATTTGTCGATCGAGAGGTTATCGGTCGGAAAATTCATCGACTGAGGGAGCTCTAGGGTCGGTTATAAGGAAAAACCGACCTTAGAGGTGCTTATACACGTGAAATTTGGCTCCTTCCCGGTCGACAAATTTGTCGACCGAGAGGTTATCGGTCGACAATATTATCGACCGAAGGGACTTCTAGGGTCGGTTATTTGGAAAAAATCGACGCTAGAGGTGCTTATACATGTGTGAACTTAACTGGATCCAAGATTTATCTCGGTCGACAATATTGTCGACCGAAGGGACTTCTAAGGTCAGTTATTTGGAAAAAACTGACGCTAGAGGTGCTTATACATGCGTGAACTTAACTGGATCCAAGATTTATCTCAGTCGACAATATTGTCGACCGAAGGGACTTCTAGGGTCGGTTATTTGGAAAAAATCGACGCTAGAGGTGCTTATACATGCGTGAACTTAACTGGATCCAAGATTTATCTCGGTCGACAATATTGTCGACTGAAAGGACTTCTAGGGTCGGTTATTTAGAAAAAACCGACGCTAGAGGTGCTTATACATGCGTGAACTTAACTGGATCTAAGATTTATCTCGATCGACAATATTGTCGACCGAAGGGACTTCTAGGGTCGGTTATTTGGAAAAGACCGATGCTAGAGGTGCTTATACATGCGTGAACTTAAGCGGATCCAAGATTTATCTCGGTCGACAATATTGTCGACCAAAGGGACTTCTAGGGTCAGTTATTTGGAAAAAACTGACGCTAGAGGTGCTTATACATGTGTGAACTTAACTGGATCCAAGATTTATCTCGGTCGACTATATTGTCGACCGAAAGGACTTCTAGGGTCAGTTATTTGGAAAAAACTGACGCTAGAGGTGCTTATACATGCATGGACTTAACTGGATCCAAGATTTATCTCGGTCGACAATATTGTCGACCGAAGGAACTTCTAAGGTCGGTTATTTGGAAAAAACCGACGCTAGAGGTCCTTATACATGCGTGAACTTAACTGGATCCAAGATTTATCTCGGTCGACAATATTGTCGACCGGAGGGACTTCTAGGGTCGGTTATAAGGAAAACATCGACCCTAGAGGTGCTTATACATGTGTGAAGGCAAACTGGATTCAAGATGTCTAATTACCCCAGTTTTTTGTAGACATATAAGGTCAGTTATTTGGAAAAACCGACCCTATAGATCGAGGCGCGAAGCCAAAATCAAGCAAATTTTTGCCGCGGAAAACTGTAATTGGCTTTGTAATCCAATTGTCTATAAAATGTCGCTTATTTTATGAAAACCAACCCTATAGAAATACACTACAAGGTCGGTTATTTTAAGAAAAGCGACCCAAGAGGTCTTAAGTGGTGCCCGCGTTTTTTATAGACATAAGGTCGGTTATTTGGAAAACCGACCCTATAGAGTTACACTACAAGGTCGGTTTTTTTAAGAAAAGCGACCCAAGAGGTCTCAAGTGGTGCCCGCATTTTTTA
Source organism: Alisma plantago-aquatica (assembly GCA_963693085.1). Classification (NCBI taxonomy): domain Eukaryota; kingdom Viridiplantae; phylum Streptophyta; class Magnoliopsida; order Alismatales; family Alismataceae; genus Alisma; species Alisma plantago-aquatica. The sequence goes on from OY856409.1 coordinate 1,777,870,048, forward strand.
TAGACATATAAGGTCGGTTATTTCGAAAACCGACCCTATAGAGTTACACTACAAGGTCAATTTTCTTAAGAAAACCGACCCAAGAGGTCTTAAGTGGTGCCCACATTTTTTTTAGACATATAAGGTCGGTTATTTGGAAAAACCGACCATACAGGTAGTGACGTTATAACCCATTTCTGTACTAGTGACTCTTAAATCGTGAAGAATTTTAGGTTGAAATAAACAATATTAGGTTCGTCATAGAAATACTTTCTATCAAGACCAATATTGACATACTTTGATAAAAATAATATTAGAAGTATATTAAGAGATGAGAGAAGTATACAAAATTACAGTACGTTTTCAGGTACTATACTTAGATTGATCATTCATGTACAATGCTTTTTGCTTCTTTATTTCTTCATATTCCATATTTTGTCATTAATCTACAAGTATTGTACATTTTATCATTTATATTTATTTTTGCATACATTCAGAATGTAACATTTGTCAAAAATTATATATAAGGATATCCACACATTCTACAAGAAGCTCAGTACTAACAACCAAATTTTCTAATAAAAAATACACAACTAGAAGTACAGTACTAACAATCACATTCTATTTTTTTAAAGTATTCACATTCATAATATGTACAGACTTATAGTACTAATTGCCTCCTTATATTTCACACTCAATATTTTGTCACAAATCTGTAAGTACTGACTTACTGTACATTTTATCATTTATATTAATTTTTGTATACATTTAGAATGTAACGTTTGACAAAAATTGTATATAAGAAAACACACACATTTTACAAGAAGTACAGTACTAACTACCACATTTTGTAATACAAAGTATAGTAATAGACGTACAATACTAGAGGTACCATAAGAGACATAACAACAATACATGATTTGATGATCGTGTTAGTACACTACGAGACATGCCATGCATAAAAGAATGTCTATAACCACATACCATACCTATATAAACTAATTCACATTTTACTAAAAACATACACATTTTACTAAAGTACAATACTTTTGACTATTGTTTAAGAACAACTAATCCTTGATCCCCTTCATTCAAAAGTACAGTACTAAGCTCATTGTTATTGTTAGCTCAATCAAATCAATATATGAACAACCTGCTACTTGTACATGATTTGGGGGAAATACAAAGGTGATGTACTGCACTCACGAGTATTGTACGCCTGTACCCAGAATATGTGTATGGTATCTCAAAATACGGATACTATATTTCTCATGTATTATCATTATTTCAAAGTATGTCAACACTAGTCTTGTTAAAAAGTATTTTTTTATAAAAAATCTAATGTAATATGTATTTCATAAAAAAATACGTTCCAGATTGAAAATTATAGACTAAAAACATTCTCTCTCTTCTACTTCCCTCATCTTTTATTGCTTTAGTTGCTGCTGACAACATGACACCAGGTGTCAGTTCTCATCCCCAAAACCGAATGAGTGAGCGGATGGATATATGACTATATCTAGAATTTTTCTTCATGAAATACACGAAAGCCCAAATGTGAGTATGAGGAATTAACCAGGTTTTGAAATGGTCAAGGCTAAAGCCGATGCAGTTTTAAATAGATGCAAATGGATAGTCCAAAATGTAATTAGCGCATACTGCCATTATCATAAACGACAGTACGTGTCTTAATCATGTAACGGACCATTAAGAAAAGAGTAAAAGATTCGTTGGTGGCATACTGATCCACACGAAAGTCCAAACCTGAGTGACGCGAATCAACCTGGGCTTGAAATAATCAATTCTAAAGCCGGTGCAGTTTGTGGCATGCAAACAGCTAATGTAATTCGTGAAACGTGTAATCAATCATTCTAGCAATTCATACGATCGCAAGTTTATTTTTGTATTTTAATAAAATTGAAATGCATGTAATTAATCATAATTTTGTTTATAATTACTTATAACATCAATAGCAATTGGGATTTTAATAACTACATGTTTCTTACGCAAGAACATTTCCGTATTCGATTAACTTCGATGTTTTTGTTATATTTCCAATTTGAATTCAATTAATGATGGATCTTAAGCACAACACAAACTTTATTGATGAAACATTAGTTTTCGTAATTCATATTTTCTAGTTGTTTATTACATGATGGATATCATCATAAACTTACAACTATAGATGTCAAATTTCGCTTTAAAAGAAAGCAATAAAGACATGTTATTTGATAAAAATAATGTCAATAGTAATCGTGATGTTGTCTTAGATATACACACATAATACATATATGAAAACCATATTATCTATGTTAAGTTGATCTATACAACTTTGTACTCACCCCATTTCTCCATTTACAATTGATGCACTAATACATAATGGAGATATGACATCGGTTATTTTTTCAAGAAAAACCAACAGTACTATCTATAGTGTCGGTTATAAGTAGACAACCGTTGTGGATTGACCAACTGAGAAAATACAGGTTGTACTTATTTTTGTCGTCAGTCTCTTATCATACAAACCTACGCTATATATCACCAATGAAAATATAATTTTGCGTATGCTTTTTGCGGGCATTTCATTTACCTCCAAAAAATCTACGCAGTCAATTCTGATTGAAACAACTGATCGGCTAAAGTGGTACATGTGCCATCTATCCCACAAAAAATAATTGATCTTTCTCAGTGATTGTTTTGATTGCGACTAACGTGGAAGATGTCCGCGCCATGCGACCTACACAAATTTTCCAACCCACACTTCATATTTCTCGGTGGTTATTTTATATACAACTGAGGACTTATGTATCGTTGGGTTGTGAGGTTAGGCGGCGTTAATCATTAACAACTGACTAGAAAGTTGTATCTATGCCTGTGGTTTTTGTCATGCAACTAATGAGGAATAAAATCCCTCATCGTATTTCTGAATAAGCAACGAGGAATATCTTACTTAAACCCGCGAGAAACCCTTTCCTCCCTCTTTCTCCTATGTGTGTTTTCTTGTGATTCATTTGTACGGATATTTTGCGGACGATTTCTCTCCTCTCCGATGTTGCTGCTGCCACCGTCACTACTGCTCTCCGCGGCCAAAGATGTTGCCGCTACCTCCTCTCCACCACTGTTGAGGACGGCTGAGGATGATGATGAGGACGAAATTGGGGAGAAACTACAAAAGAGGATGATGATGTTGTTGTTGCCTCCAACGCCGCATTCTCTTCCTCATCCGTCGTCGCAGGTTGCTCTCGTTCCCTTGTTTCGAAATCCCTTCTTTCTCATTGACTAATGATCCTATTCATCTATCTCCATCTCCCTTCCCCCTTTTCTCTTTCCTCCTCTCCTCTCCTTCCCTTTCCCTAGTACAATTTCTTCTCATGTTTGAGAACAAATTGTACTAGGACATGAGAAGGAGAGGAGAAAGGAGGAGAGGGGGTAGGGAGATGGAGACAATTAGGGTATATTAATTGTAATCTATTCTATGGGTCTATTGAAAAAATATGGGGCATTTTGAATTTGTTTTAATTATATTTTGATGAAAAAATAAAAATAATAGTGAATTGCAATGTAAAATAATTAGATTGTTATGAATTGTATGATTGTGATGAATGTATATATGTAACCATGTATTTAATGATGATTCATGCTAAATTATGCAATCAATTAAGTATTTAATGATGATCTCATCTATGTTTTAATGATTATGCTTGCATGGAAAATGATTCTAAATTAACCTGATATGACAATGATGTTTATGTCAACTCCAAATTAACTCGAAATATGTAGATAAACCCTATTTTGTAAATAAACCCTTAATTTATGAATAAACCTTAATTTTTGAATAAATAGTAATTTGTGAATAAACCCTTATTTATGAATAAACCCTAATTTGGCCTAGAAACCCATACGCGATTTACTCATTAGGAGTAAACCTTAGATAGCCCCTAGTTTGGGACTGTTCTTGAGTACTTCATCTCACTTAGGATGTAAGTGTATAATGTGTGTTCAATTTTAATAAATTTGGACAACATTTTCCCTTTCTTCTCTGGGTACATATGTAGGTGGGTATTTTCCCATCTACATCGATGTACTTGGAGAACTGTGGGAAAATACTACTGAAATTTATTGAAATCGAACATACATTATACATTTACTATTGAGTTGAAACGCTCAAGAATGGGATAGGTGGTGCACATTCATGAATATGAATGCTACTAGATGATTACGGCTTAATTATTAAAATATATTTTTTTCTTCTTAAATCATCTTTCTAGCTAGAACCTGATGAGTTACTCATCTTCCATCTGATCATATAGAAATGGATCGATCATGGATGTCAAAACCAAATCACTGCACTCCAGAGTTTATTAATGGTCTCGATGAGTTTGTAAGATTTGCAGAGGAATATAGAAAACAACCTAGAGATAGATTTTATTGCTTTTGTAGGAATTGCAACAACATCCTGAAAGTTGACATTGTTGACACGATCAAACATCATGTCATGTGTAATGGGATTGCACTGGGCTATACAAAGTGATACTAGAATAGAGAGATTACTTGTATGAGATCGGCAGATGTGGGTAGTGGTAGGTGTGTCCAAGAAGAAATGGCTGTGATGTTAATTTTGACAGACATGGTTGATGCGATGCTAGACACTTGCGGGGTAAATGTTGTAGACCCACATACCTTACTTAGAAACTTTATGCACGACGCTGAGAAATTGTTATACGTAGGTTGTACTAAGTTTTTGAGGTTGAGCGATGTTATGAGATTGTATACTCTGAAGGCTAACAATAAATGGAGCGACAAAAGCTTTACTTATCTGTTGTCTTTGTTGAAACATATTCTCCCTGAAGGAAACGAGATTCCAATCTCAACATACACAATGAAAAAGATGTTGTTCCAATGGGAATGGAAGCTAAGAAGATACAAGCATGCCCGAATTACTGTATTATGTTTGAAAAGGACTATATCGATCTAAAAGAATGTCTAAAATATGGGGAGCCTAGGTACAAAAGGACGACATCATGTAAGGCTAAAACTGAGTCTCCTATCAAGGTGATGTGGTAATTGCCTATAATACCCTAGTTTCAATGCTTGTTTACTAATGTCGTAGATGCAGAAAATTTTCTTAACATGCAGATGTAAATAAAAAAATGATGGTATGCGCATGATTTTCTGTAATGGAAGAAGATTGATTTATTGTATCCTAAATTTCACAAAGAAGCTAGTAATTTTAGACTTAGACTGTGTATTGAAAAGTCAAATCTGTATGGAACATTAAGCATCCAACATAGTACTTGGCATGTCATGCTTGTTGTATACAATCTTCCATTATGGTTGTGTATGAAGAATAAGTATGTCATGATGTCATTGCTCATATCGGGCCCCAAACTACCTGATAATGATATTTATGTTTACCTTGAACCTCTGATTGATGACCTAAAGAAACTATGTTGAGAAGGTGTGGTGACTTATGATGCTTTGTGTCGAGAGATGTTTAATTTATGTGCTAAGTTGTTTATCACTATTAATGATGTTCCTACTTATGGGAACTTGTCTGGCTACATTGTTGAAGGAATCAAGGAATGTCCTATATGTGAGGAAAATACAGTTACTATCAGACTAAAACATGGTGGCAAGACAATACATCTTGGCCATCGAAGGTTTCTGCCAAAGGTGTGTCCTTACTGAAAGTTGTTCAAAACATTGAATAGCTCAATTGAAGAACGGAGTGCCCCAAAACCTATGTTACGGGAGGATGTTAATGCAAGAGTAAATGACATTGTAAATTATTTTGCCAAGAGACTGTGAACTACTTGCATAGATGAATCTTCTTATTAAACAAGAGTTTGATATTTTGGGATCTTCCTTGTTGGAGTTATTTGATAGTGTGACATTTTATCGATGTCATGCATATTGAGAAAAATATCTGTGATAGTATTATTGGCACTCCGTTGAATATTGACGATGAGACTAAAGATGACATCAAATTCAGAATGGACCTACGTGAAATGAGTATAAGGAAATCATTAATGTTATAACCTCAAATTTTGGTAAAATTGAATGATATAAATGTAAAGCATGATTTGATAAATAATCCTCCCCAATGGTATTATTGGTGGAATAATAATATGAATCATTCATATGGTATGGGTGCTTGTAGCACGATTTAAAGTAATAAAAGGAATGTTGAGTATTTAGTGGTTTGCAATAATCCATTAAGGAAGGGAGTCCTAAAGTAATGGACAATTAATATTGTTAAATATACAATTATGTGGAATTCTCTAGAAAAGAGAATTATCGTGTAAAGAAATGTTAATAGCAATATTGTGACTTAGCCTTTCAAAACGTGAATATAATGTAGGAAAGGAAGATATCCTTTCCTAGTTGGTTGGTTTTTCAAATAAAAATGATATCTTTTAGATAATATCTTTTGGATAGAAAGAAAGTAATGGTAATTGTTATACCAAAATTGTATCTATCCCAAAGAAGAAAACAAGGAGATTCATTCCTAGAAAAATGCCCTTTTCATAATATTAGTTGTCAATCAAGGGAAATGTCATAATAACTTGCCATATATGATATCATCCTTGTGCACCAAGAAAGAGAGATAAAAGGAAACGAGAAAGGAGCGTATGAGAATATGTAGGTGTATATATACATGCATAGAAAATTGAACCTACACCCCTCTCCGAGTTTCCCCTTGGTAGGTAAGGGTTGATGCCATGATATTTGCCAACGTCATAACCCCCGAGAAGGGCATACCCTAGGTAACATCAGACCATGAGAAGGTAGTCACATCCTTCTGGATGTTGCTTCAAGTGTCAGACAACGTAGACGCCACCAAGGGCAAGATGTCTTCACCGAGATGACCTGCTTGGTGTCTGTGATGATTTGTCTTAACCCCGATATAGAGCCTTTCCATGCTCGGCAGGGGAGGCGAAAGCAAGGGAACCTTTTCCTGTTCCGTTTGAGCCCATAGATGAGAGGTATCATGATGGTTGGTCTTTCTGTGGCAGCAACGATGAGCTTTGCGAGAAGAAGAAGGAGGGTGGTACAGACGGAGGTTGTTTCTCGACGGACAGAATATGAGATGCTATCTTCCTGCCGGGTGTTTGTGGGGGACTCGATGATGAAGAGGGAGTCTACACCTTCAGCAAGTAGGAGACTGGAATCGAGGGAGAGCGTCACCTGTAGCAGTGAGGGGAAGCCTTGAGACGGTGCCCTCGGATGCAGGGAGGATAGCACCTAGAACGTTGCAGCAGCGGCGATCTACTTGCGTCCAAGCGAAGGATGCATTATTGAGTTCGGTACATGTGTGGCAGCAAGAGGGCGTATCTTATTTTGGCACCTGAAACTGAGCGACGGCTGTGTCCACGTCCGTGTGTGTGTGGAGGCTGCAACGCGATAGAGAGGGAGGATGACACGAACCAAAAACCCTACTGAGGCCATGGAGGACCACCGCCAGGGGGATATCAGGGTTCAACGAGGGTCTGGCGAGGCGCCACTGCTTCGCGATGCTCGGGCAGCGAGAACGGGACGAATGCCATCGCCATCGGGCGGAGAGCGGGCTCCTTCACGAGAAAGGAGATGACCAGGGATCAAAATACATGAAGGCCCCTGAGGATGCACATAGACCACAAGGGCATGAACGTCTTTTTATTATAAACCCAGCCCAAATAATGAAAACACGGTATGATTTACTTATGCTGACGTGGTAGTTGTTGATTGGTCCGTATATGCATATCTTGCAATTAATCTAGTTAATTAATGGTAACTCGGAATATAGCAAAACTATATATCATTTTGATTAGAAAAACAAGAGGAATCCAAATAAAATAGTATCAGAATATTATTAAGCTTTCTGTTCCAAAGTATATACTATGCATGTGTTAATGTGATTAGTATAAAGGAAACCTAGATTTGCCTTAATCTGATAGATTCATTCATGATAGGCTAATACCTAATCTAGACCTGCATAATGAAGAAATCTTTGACAATGAGGAATAATGATGTTTCTAGATTAGTAATCTTACATATGCCAATTTATTGTTTTGAAACCAATGTTGACATCGTGATATAATATTAATGCTAGTAATGTGACTTAGGTGTCACGAGTAATTTAACATGCTTAAGTGGATGATTAGGGTTTCACCTAATATGTATAACTGAAGTTGTAATCATAGAAACCTTAATATGATGGAACTAGGGTTTGTATCCCTAATCCCTAGTCCAAACATGAGATAACCTAAACCCTAGTTTAGGAGTACATCTAAATCTGATTAGTATAATGAGAATACCTAGTGACACATACGTAGTATGCTTTGTTTCAGATACTTGTTGATTACATGCTTGGTTTCTTGGATGTTTGGATGCATTCTTAAAGTACATGTGATATATTCTGCATGGTTTCTGCATGACATAAGGTACGTGGTTACACTTATGATTACATGTATCGAATTATGAGATTGCTGATGTTTCTTGATGAGATTGAACGACAAATAAACTGCTTGCTTGTTTATTTAGTTCTTGCAAACTATAAAGTTCTTATGAGTATCATGTGAACTAAATAATAATATTCTGAACCCTGGGTTAGACTGATCTTAAGGGTAATGCACATGATCCCCAGAGGGACAGTGATTACACCTGAGGTAGTAGACCAGATAAGGGTTAGAATATGAAAATAAATTTATATTCTTACATGTGAGATAAAGATGTTTGCTTATATCTGTACTTGTGATTATTGTTTGAACCCACGTACCAATATAGAAATATACTGACCGCGTATTTGTTTGTCGACGTTTTAGGTATCAGATATACTTGATTCATGGACATGAGGGTACAAATAGAGATGTTGAAGACACTACAATTTAATCATGAAGGTTTAGTTTTAATGGTTTATCTTCACACATGTAAAAGTTGATTCTATTTAAAAGTTATGTAACTCCTTAGAGGAGCTTTTTATCTAAACATGTAAATATTTGATCATTAATGGAAATTGTTTACTATTTTGTATTATTTCATGAATCTGATCCTGGAAGTTATGATTAACGATCTGCGACTTTAAGGTCTTTTAGACACTCAAAAGTGTGGGTCGTTACATTTGGTATCAGAGCACAGATTCATCAACTAATACTTAATAGTCTATAATTTTCAAATAATCCTTAGAAATTTAATAGAAAAAAATTAAGTTCCTCATCTCACATTTTCGTCTACTTCTCATCTCCTTGCTTAAAAGCTTTGAAAAGAAAATGTTAATAAGAGAAGTAAAGTGTGAAAAGATGCAACCTTTTGTGTAGGTCCCTCTAGAGAGGGTAGATACTAGAAAGATACAAGTATGGGTGAGCCCTTTCTTAGAGGAAGGACTTTGTGTAGGGTATGGAAATCCTAGACAGTCTAGGGATGTGGAAACTCTAAGAGATAGAGTGTAGTCCCTAACCCTTACCCTAAGAACCTTAATCTTAAATAATGAACATGGTGTGGTGGTATGGGACACTACCCATGTGAAACTTGAAATCGGTAATCAACATGGTGTGGTGGTATGGGACACTGCCCATGTGGAACTTAAAATCGGTAATCAACATGGTGTGGTGGTATGGGACATTGCCCATGTGAAACTTGAAATCGTGAATAAGAAAGATAAGGGATGGTTTAGGAAACCCAATCTCCCATGCATATGGGCATGAGGAGCATAAAACTTACGTGATAAGTCTTAAGAGACATTAAAAAAAAACAATAGTTATATATATACATGAAAATGAAAAGTTGGAATATAACATGCTCAAACTCCTCATGTGGTCTCTAGAAGCTTAGTAATCGTGGCCAAGCCCCTGGAGGGGAAGGCCGAGGCAACACCAAGCCCTGGAGCGAAGGTGACCCAAGTTCATTGAATGGACAGAGACCATGAGGGGGTATTCCAGAGGTTGAGCAAACATGGGTTGATATGTTATAATGATAAAAGTTATACTTAATGAAAATAAAGAGATATCTAGAAAAGCTTTAGGGTTAGTGAGACAACCTAGGGTGGGTCAACCCGAGAGTGGGAAGATGACCTATGAGGGAGTCAAAACCTAGATCTTGGGATCAGGTGGTGGCTAGAGAGCCTAACCCCCTCCTATGAGTCAAGAAGGCACCCTAGACTAGCACTTTCCCTTAAAAAGGTAAGTGAATAAACGTATTAAGTATTGAGATAACCTTAATCCTCACCTAGAGTAGTAAAGAGTTAAAGATATATAAAAAAATGAAAACACTTAAATTCTTTGAACCCAAGGATGCCAACTATGAGTGACTCAATTGGTGAAGCCCAGGAGGGAAGACCAGTAAGGCACCAAGCCCAGGAGGGAAGGTGGCCTAAGTGGATGACCAAGCCCAGGAGGGAAGGTCATGAAATGGTCAAGCCCAGGAGGGAAGACTAGGTAGGCACCAAGACCAGGAGGGAAGGTGGCCTAAGTCCACAATGCAGTTGTTTAGGATCAAGCCCCTGGAGGGGAAGATCACAGAGGTCAAGCCCAGGAGGGAAGACCGACATGGCACCAAGCCCTGGAGGGAAGGTGGCCTGAGCCCAATGATGGGACAACGCTGCATTATGTGTACTCAAAAGAGAGAGATGGAGGCAATCCAAGTTAAAGAATTAAGTTAGAAAATAACGTGCTTAAAAGATGTGACATCTCAAAAGAAACCCTTAGGGATGGTAGAGTCCTAATGCAATCCTAGGGTCAAGTAGGGTGTATTAGAGGTACATAGGACCGATGGGTTGGGAGTTGATACGCCATGAATGCACATGACCATGTGGTCAGGAGGTAACAGCTAGGTTTATCCAAGGTACACGACTCAGGAGATTAGCTACCTCCATGAGGATCATGTAGCCTAATGGATGAATGTGAAAGGCACTCTCCTGATGCATAAGGATGAGATCACTCCAAAAGTACCTACACCCCTAGAGACCTTAAGGATTTGGCTAAGGCTCATAATGATACATGAGATGTAGATATAAAGATACAAGGAAGTCATGAAAACTTGAGAGAAGTTGTGTCCTAACTTAAGAGTAAGAAAAGGGACACTTGGTTTAGAGTCATATAGAGTATGATTCAACTTAATATGTGAAATTAAAAGGTAATGTGTGGATGTACTATCTCTGCTCTTAGAATGGAATGAACTTTGTGTTTGGGCTGCAGTCAAATGCTTATTTCATCTCATTATGAGGGAGGGAGATTGGATAGTCACACGCTATGCTTAAAATTGTGATAAAGACTATGAATATCCTACATCGAATGTATAAAGACATGAACTAGGGTTAGAGGTGTTACCTCAACCTTATGTGAAATAATGGATAATAGGTTGGAAACCTAGGAGAAAAGAGAAGTCACCAAGTAATAATGAAATCATCAAATGATGATAATATGCATATACTAGAGATGTGGATATACTTGAATTTTATTTTAGGTGTCAATCTTCTTAATAAAACGAAAATTGTTATACTAAAGAAAAGTTGTTAAAGACACCTAAGTGGGGAGTTAACCCTAAGCCATGAAGATAATATGAGTTATCATTCACCTAGGCTTAGTAGGCCTGAATTTTGAGGACAAAATTCCTTTTAAGGAGGGGTGAATGTTATAACCTCAAATTTTGGTAAAATTGAATGATATAAATGTAAAGCGTGATTTGATAAATAATCCTCCCCAATGGTATTATTGGTGGAATAATAATATGAATCATTCATATGGTATGGGTGCTTGTAGCACGAGTTAAAGTAATAAAAGGAATTTTGAGTATTTGGTGGTTTGCAATAATCCATTAAGGAAGGGAGTCCTAAAGTAATGGACAATTAATATTGTAAAATATACAATTATGTGGAATTCTCTAGAAAAGAGAATTATCGTGTAAAGAAATGTTAATAGCAATATTGTGACTTAGCCTTTCAAAACGTGAATATAATGTAGGAAAGGAAGATATCCTTTCCTAGTTGGTTGGTTTGTCGAATAAAAATGATAACTTTTAGATAATATCTTTTGGATAGAAAAAAAGTAATGGTAATTGTTATACCAAAATTGTATCTATACCAAAGAAGAAAATAAGGAGATTCATTCCTAGAAAAATGCCCTTTTCATAATATTAGTTGTCAATCAAGGGAAATGTCATAATAACTTGCCATATATGATATCATCCTTGTGCACCAAGAAAGAGGGATAAAAGGAAACGAGAAAGGAGCGTATGAGAATATGTAGGTGTATATATACATGCATAGAAAATTGAACCTACACCCCTCTCCGAGTTTCCCCTTGGTAGGTAAGGGTTGATGCCATGATATTTGCCAACATCATAACCCCCGAGAAGGGCATACCCTAGGTAACGTCAGACCATGAGAAGGAAGTCACATCCTTCTGGATGTTGCTTCAAGTGCCGGCCAATGTAGACGCCACCAAGGGCAAGATGTCTTCACCGAGATGACCTGCTTGGTGTCTGCGACGATTTGTCTTAACCCTGATATAGAGCCTTGCCATGCTCAGTAGGGGAGGAGAAAGCAAGGGAACCTTTGCCTGTTCCGTTTGAGCCCAGAGATGAGAGGTATCATGATGGTTGGTCTCTCTGGCAGCAGCGATGAGCTTTGCGAGAAGAAGAAGGAGGGTGGTACAGACGGAGGCTGTTTCTCGACGGACAGAATAGGAGATGCTATCTTCCTGCCGGGTGTGTGTGGGGGACTCAGTGATGAAGAGGGAGTCTACACCCTCATCTAGTAGGAGACTGGAATCGAGGGAGAGCGCCGCCTGCAGCAGTGAGGGGAAGCCTTGATATGGTGCCCTCGGATGCAGGGAGGACAGCACCCAGAACGTTGCAGCAGCGGTGATCTGCTTGCGTCCAAGCGAAGGATGCATTATTGAGGTCGGTACGTGTGTGGCAGCAAGAGGGCGTATCTTATTTCGGCACCTGAAACCGAGCGGCGGCTGTGTCCGCGTCCGTGTGTGTGTGGAGGCTGCAACGCGACAGAGAGGGAGGACGTCACGAACCAAAAACTCTGATGAGGCCATGGAGGACCACCGCCAGGGGGATATCAGGGTTCAGAGAGGGTCTGGCGAGGCGCCACTGCTACGCGATGCTCGGGCAGCGAGAACAGGACGGCTGCCATCGCCGTCGGGCGGGGAGCGGGCTCCTTCGCGAGAAAGGAGATGATCAGGGATCAAAAGACATGAAGGCCCCTGAGAATGAACATAGACCACAAGGGCATGAACATCTTTTTATTATAAACCCAGCCCGGATAATGAAAACACGATATGATTTACTTATGCTGACGTGGTAGTTGTTGATTGGTCCGTATATGCATATCTTGCAATTAATCTAGTTAATTAGTGGTAACTCAGAATATAGCAAAACTATATATCGTTTTGATTAGAAAAATGAGAGGAATCCAAATAAAATAGTATCAGAATATTATGAAGCTTCATGTTCCAAAAGTATATACTATGCATGTGTTAATGTGATTAGTATAAAGGAAACCTAGATTTGCCTTAATCTGATAGATTCATTCATGATAGGCTAATACCTAATCTAGACCTGCATAATGAAGAAATCTTTGACAATGAGGAATAATGATGTTTCTAGATTAGTAATCTTACATATGCCAATTTATTGTTTCGAAACCAATGTTGACATCGTGATATAATCTTAATGCTAGTAATGTGACTTAGGTGTCACGAGTAATTTAACATGCTTAAGTGGGTGATTAGGGTTTCACCTAATACGTATAACTGAAGTTGTAATCATAGAAACCTTAATATGATGGAACTAGGGTTTGTAGCCCTAATCCCTAGTCCAAACACGAGATAACCTAAACCCTAGTTTAGGAGTACATCTAAATCTGATTAGTATAATGAGAATACCTGGTGACACATACGTAGTATGCTTTGTTTCAGATACTTGTTGATTACATGCTTGGTTGCTTGGATGTTTGGATGCATTCTTAAAGTACATGTGATATATTTTGCATAGTTTCTGCATGACATAAGGTACGTGGTTACACTTATGATTACATGTATCGAATTCTAAGATTGCCGATGTTTCTCGATGAGATTGAACGACAAATAAACAATTTTCTTGTTTATTTAGTTCTTGCAAACTATAAAGTTCTTATGAGTATCATATGAACTAAATAATAATATTATGAACCCTAGTTTAGACTGATCTTAAGGGTAATGCACACGAGCCCCAGAGGGACAATGATTACACCTGAGGTAGTAGACCAGATAAGGGTTAGAATATGAAAATAAGTTTATATTCTTACATGCGAGATAAAGATGTTTACTTATATCTGTACTTGTGATTATTGTTTGAACCCACGTACCAGTATAGAAATATACTGACTGCGTATTTGTTTGTCAGTGTTTTAGGTATCAGATATACTTGATTTGTGGACATGAGGGTACAGATAGAGATGTTGAAGACACTACAGTTTAATCATGAAGGTTTAGTTTTAATGGTTTATCTTCACACATGTAAAAGTTGATTCTATTTAAAAGTTATGTAACTCCTTAGAGGAGCTTTTTATCTAAACATGTAAATATTTGATCATTAATGGAAATTGTTTACTATTTTGTATTATTTCATGAATCTGATCCTAGAAGTTATGATTAACGATCTGTGACTTTAAGGTCTTTTAGACACTCAAAAGTGTGGGTCGTTACAATTAACAAAAGTAGTTACCAAAGGTCACCACACATATCTACCTCTTTCTTATTACAGGTTGTCTACAAAGGAGAAGAGAACTTTTTACGAGTGCTTGGATAATGTTAACATATCACAAGGATACTCAGCCAATATCTATACATTGGTATCAATGAAGGATATGAAGTTGATAGGTCTGAAATCTCATGATTGTCACACTCTAATGCAACATATATTGCCTATAACTATTTGATCCATCCTTCCTAAGAATGTAAGGTTATAAATCACTAGGCTTTGCGTCTTCTTCAAAACTCTATGCAGAAAAGTAATTGATTCTAAGATTCTAGATAAATTGCAAAGAGAAGTGGTTGTTACCAGGTGTCAACTTGAGAAATATTTTCCCCCTTCATTCGTTGATATGATGGTACATATAGTTGTCCATTTGACTAGGTAAGTGAAAATGTTGGGTCCAGTTTTCTTGCATTGGATGTATCCTTTTGACCAACACATCAATGTTTTTTAAAGGTGATGTTCAGAACTATTGTCGACCAGAAAGGAGTATCATTGAGGGCTATATTGCTTACGTGGTTTGAAAAGGAAGTATTCCATCAACTATTTCAAACACCAAATAGTGTTATAGAAACTATCAAATGGCTCACATATAAGCCAAAATCCCACGTTACATCTTATGAAGGGTTTGACATAAATGGATTTTCATACTACACAAAACGTCAAGATGATAAAAGTGTTGTTAAAAATAGTGGGGTCACCCTTCAGGCATATTCATTGTATTTTTCTAATGCCAAGGATAAGAGTCCACCAGAAGGAAAGATATCTTATTACAGTGTCATTGAAGATATTTAGGAAATTAACTACACAGAATTTAGAGTTTCATTATTTAGGTGTAAATGGGTTGATGAATTGAGGAAGGACTCCTAAGAATGGGTAAGTTTTGAGGTTGTATGATTGCGAATTCTTAAGTTGTGAGGCAATTTTGTTGTTGGTGAAGAGGAAATAGAGAGGAATGGAGAGAGATAAGAACCAGCTTCAATGGATGCGCTAATTACATAATGTTTCTACTTTTTATACCAGATGGTCAGAGTTGTTTACTTTTGGACAGGTTAAGACTAAGGCGCCGACGCGCGATATTTTAATGAATAGTACATGACTTGACAAGTAAAAGATTAGCAAGGTAAAGGCACGGTTGGTGGCTAGTTCGGTTTCATGTGAGGAAGACAACGCATAATACTATAAATAATAGTACTTGCCTTGACCAAGTAAAAGATTAGTAAAAAAGATAAAGTAAAATATTAGTGAAAATTAAATGGAAAAGATGAGTAAGGTGAAGACACGTTGTTTGCTTCATGAAGAGCTACGACAAACATTCCCGCCCACCCACTCGGTCATCCACTAGGTAGTTGGGACGTGTGGTCAATGCTGATGTGGTAGAAAAAGTACATATACCGTGAAAGGAAAAAAATTGGAGAGAAAAAAATATTTTGTACATAACTCTTAAATCGTAAAGCATTTTAGGTTGAAATAACCAACATTAGGTTCGTCATAAAAAAATACTTTCTATCAAGACCAATGTTGACATATTTTGATAAAAATAATATTAGAAGTATATTAAGCGATGAGAGAAGTATATAAAAGTACAATACATTTTCAGGTACTGTACTTAGATTGATCATTCATGTACAATTCTTTTTGCTTCTTTATTTCTTCATATTCCATATTATGTCATAGATCTACAAGTATTGTACATTTTATCATTTATATTTATTTTTGTATACATTCAGAATGTAACATTTGTCAAAAATTATATATAAGGATATCCACACATTCTACAAGAAGTACAATACTAACAATCAAATTTTCTAATAAAAAATACACAACTAGAAGTATAATATTAACAATCACATTCTATTTTTTTAAAGTATTCATATTCGTAATATGTACAGACTTACAATATTAATTGCCTCCTTATATTTCACACTCAATATTTTGTCACAAATCCGTAAGTATTGTACATTTTATCATTTATATTAATTTTTGTATACATTTAGAATATAACATTTGAAATAAATTGTATACAAGGATACACAAACATTTTATAAGAAATACAGTACTAACAACCACATTTTGCAATACAAAGTATAGTACTAGACGTACAATACTAAAGGTATCGTAAGAGACATAACAACAATACATGATTTGATGATCTTGTTAGTACAGTACGAGACATGCCCTGCATAAAAGAATGTCTATAACCACATACCATACATATATAAACTAATTCACATTTTACTAAAAACATACACATTTTACTTAAGTACAGTACTTTCGACTATTATTTAAGAACAACTAATCCTTGATCCCCTTCATTCAAAAGTGCAATACTAAGCTCATTGCTACTATTAGCTCAATCGAATCCATATATGAACAACTAGCTATTGTACATGATTTTGGGGAAACAGAAAGGTGATGTATTATACTCACGAGTACTGTACGTCTATACCCAGAATATATGTATGGTATCCCAAAATACGGATACTATATTTTTCGTGTATTATCATTATTTCAAAGTATGTCACCACAAGTCTTGTTGAAAAGTATTTTTTAAAAGGATTCTAATGCAATTTATTTCATCAAAAAATACGTTCCAGATTGAAAATTATGGACAAAAACATTTTCTCTCTTCTACTTCCCTCATCTTTTATTGCTTTAGTTGCTGCTGACAACATGACACCAGGTGTCAGTTCTCATTCCCCAAAACCGAATGAGTGAGCGGATGGATGGATAGATGACTATATCTAGAATTTTTCTTCATGAAATACACGAAAGCCCAAATGTGAGTGTCAGGAATTAACCTGGTTTTGAAATGGTCAAGGCTAAAGCCCATGCAGTTTTAAATGGATGCAAATGGATAGTCCAATTTTATGTAATTAGCGCATACTGCCATTATCATAAACGACAGTATGTGTCTTAATCATGTAACAAACCATTAAGAAAAGAGTAAAAGATTCGTTGGTGGCATACTGATCCACACGAAAGTCCAAACCTGAGTGACGCGAATCAACCTGGGCTTGAAATAATCAATTCTAAAGCCGGTGCAGTTTGTGGCATGCAAACAGCTAATGTAATTCGTGGAACGTGTAATCAATCATTCTTGCAATTCATACGATCGCAAGTTTATTTTTGTATTTTAATAAAATTGAAATGCATGTAATTAATCATAATTTTGTTTATAATTACTTATAACATCAATAGCAATTGGGATTTTAATAACTACATGTTTCTTACGCAAGAACATTTCCGTATTCGATTAACTTCGATGCTTTTGTTATATTTCCAATTTGAATTCAATTAATGATGGATCTTAAGCACAACACAAACTTCATTGATGTAACATTAGTTTTCGTAATTCATATTTTCTAGTTGTTTATTACATGATGCATATCATCATAAACTTACAACTATAGATGCTAAATTTCGCTTTAAAAGAAAGCAATAAAGACATGTTATTTGATAAAAATAATGTCAATAGTAATTGTGATGTTGTCTTAGATATACACACATAATACATATACAAAAACCATATTATCTATTTTAAGTCGATCGATACAACTTTGTACTCACCCCATTTCTCCATTTACAAATGATGCACTACTACATAATGGAGATATGAAATCGGTTATTTTTTCAAGAAAAACCAACGGTAGTATCTATAGCGTCGGTTATAAGTAGACAACCGCCGTGGATTGTCCAACTGAGAAAATAAAGGTTGTACTTATTTTTTTCGTCGGTCTCTTATCATACAAACTGACGCTATATATCACCTATGAAAATATAATTTTGCGTATACTTTTTGCGGGTATTTCATTTACCTCCAAAAAATCTACGCAGTCGGTTCTAATTGAAACAACTGATCGGATAAAGTGGTACATCTGTCAGCTGTCCCACGAAAAATAACTGGTCTTTCTCAGTAGTTGTTTTGATTGCGACCGAGGAGGAAGATGTTCGCGCCATGCGACCTACATAAATTTTCCCACCCACACTTCATATTTCTCAGTGGTTATTTTATATACAACTAAGGACTTATGTATCGTTGGGTTGTGAGGTTAGGCGGCGTTAATCATTAACAAATGACTAGAAAGTTGTATCTATGACGGCGGTTTTTGTCTTGCAACTAATGAGGAATAAAATCCCTCATCGGATTTCTGAATAACCAACGAGGAATATCTTACTTAAACCCGCGAGAAACCATTTCCTCCCTCTTTTTCCTATGCGTGTTTTCTTGTGATTCATTTGTACGGATATTTTGCGGACGATTTCTCTCCTCTCCGATGTTGTTGCTACCACCGTCACTATTGCTCTCTGCGGCCAAAGACGTTGCCGCTACCTCCTCTCCACCACTATTGAGGACGGATGAGGACAATGATGAGGACGACATTGGGGAGAAACTAGAAAAGAGGATGATGATGTTGTTGTTGCCTCCAACGCCACATTCTCTTCCTCCTCCGTCGTCGCAGGTTGCTCTCCTTCCCCTATCCCGAAATCCTTGCTTTGTCATTGACTAATGATTCTATTCGTCTATCTCCATCACCCTTCCCCCTTTCCTCCTTCCTCCTCTCCTCTCCTTCCCTTTCCCTAGTATAATTTCTTCTCATGTTTGAGAAGAAATTGTACTAGGACATGAGAAGGAGAGGAGAAAGGAGGAGATGGGGTAGGGAGATGGAGACAATTAGGGTATATTAATTGTAATCTATTCTACGGGTCTATTGAAAAAAGATGGGGCATTTTGAATTTGTTTTCATTGTATTTTTATGAAAAAAAATAGTGAATTGCGATGAAAAATAATTAGATTGTTATGAATTGTATGATTGTGATGAATGTATATATGTAACCATTTATTTAATGATGATTCATGCTAAATTATGCAATCAATTAAGTATTTAATGATGATCTCATCTATGTTTTAATGATTATGCTTGCATGGAAAATTATTCTAAATTAACCTGATATGACAATGATGTTTATGTGGACTCCAAATTAACTCTAAATTTGTAGATAAACCCTATTTTGTAAATAAACCCTTAATTTATGAATAAACTTTATTTTTGAATAAACAATAATTTGTGAATAAACTATTATTTCTGAATAAACCCTAATTTGGCCTAGAAACTCATACAAGATTTACTCATTAGGAGTAAACCTTAGATAGCCCCTAGTTTGGGACTGTTCTTGAGTACTTCATCTCACTTAGGATGTAAGTGTATAATGTGTGTTTGATTTTAATAAATTTGGACAACATTTTCCATTTCTTCTCTGGGTACATATGTAGGTGGGTATTTTCCCATCTAGATCGATGTACTTGGAGAACTGTGGGGAAATACTGCAGAAAGTTATTGATATCGAACATAAATTATACATTTACTAGTGAGATGAAATGCTCAAGAATGGTATAGGTGGTGCACATTCATGAATCTGAATGCTACTAGATGATTACGTCTTAATTATTAAAACATTTTTTTTGAAATCATCTTACTAGCTAGAACCTGATGAGTTACTCGTCTTCCATCTGATCATATAGAAATGGATTGATCATGGATATCGAAACCAAATCACTGCTCTCCATAGTTTATTAATGGTCTCGATGAGTTTGTAAGATTTGTAGAGGAACATAGAAAACAACACAGAGATAGATTCTATTGCTCCTGTAGGAATTGCAACAACAACGTGAAAGTTCACACTGTTGATACGATCAAACATCATGTCATCTGTAATGGGATTGCACAAGGCTTTACAAAGTGATACTAGAATGGAGAGATTCCTTGTATGAGATCGGCAGATGTGGGTAGTGGTAGTTGTGTCCAAGAAGAAATGGTTGCGATGTTAATTTTGACAGACATGGTTGATGTGATGCTAGACACTTGTGGGGTAAATGTTGCAGACCGACATACCTTATTTAGAAACTTTATGCACTATGTTGAGAAATTGTTATACTTAGGTTGTACTAAGTTTATGAGGTTGAGCGATGTAATGAGATTGTATACTATGAAGGCTAACAATAAATGGAGCGAAAAAAGCTTTACTTCTTTGTTGTCTTTGTTGAAAGATATTCTCCCCGAAGGCAATGAGCTTCCAATCTCAACATACACAATGAAAAAGATGTTGTTCCAATGGGAATGGAGGCTAAGAAGATATAAGCATGCCTGAATTACTGTATTATGTTTCAAAAGGACTATATCGATCTAAAATAATGTCTAAAATATGGGGAGACTAGGTACAAAAGGACGACATCATGTAAGGCTAAAATTGAGTCTCCTGTCAAGGTGATGTGGCAATTGCCTATAATACCCCAGTTTCAATGCTTGTTTGCTAATGTCGTAGATGCACACATTTTTCTTGACATGCAGAGGTAAATAAAAAAATGATGGTATGCACATGATTTCATGTAATGGAAGAAGATTGATTTATTGTATCCTAAATTTTGCAAAGAAGCTAGTAATTTTAGACTTAGACTGTGTATTGCAAAGACGAATCCATATGGAATATTAGGCATCCAACATAGTACTTGGCCTATCATGCTTGTTGTATACAATCTTCCTTTGTGGTTGTGTATGAAGAATAAGTATGTCATGATGTTGTTGCTAATATCGGACCCCAAACAACCTGATAAAGATATTGATGTTTACCTTGAACCTCTGGTTGATGACCTAAAGAAACTATGGTGAAAAGGTGTGGTGACTTATGATGCTTTGCGTCGAGAGATGCTTGATTTATGTGCTATGTTGTTTCTCACTATTGATAATGTTCCTACTTATTGGAACTTGTATGGCTACATCGTCAAAGGAATCAAGGAATGTCCTATATGTGTGGAAAATACAGTTACTATCACACTAAAACATGGTGGCAAGACAATACATCTTGGCCATTGAAGGTTTCTACCAAAGGTGCGTCCTTACTGAAAGTTTCTCAAAACATTGAATGGCTCAATTAAGGAATGATGTGCCCCAAAACCTATGTTAGGGAAGGATGTTAATGCAAGAGTAAATGACATTGTAAATTATTTTGGCAAGAGACTGTGAACTAATTGCACAGATGAATCTTCTTTATTGAAAAAGAGGTTGATATTTTGGGATCTTCCTTGTTGGAGTTATTTGACAGTGTGACATTGTATCGATGTCATGCATATTGAGAAAAATATTTGTGATAGCATTATTTGCAATCCATTGAATATAGACGATAAGACTAAAGATGGCATCAAATTCAGAATGGACCTACGTGAAATGGGTATAAGGAAAGAATTAACCAAAGTAGTTACCAATGGTCACCACACATATCTACCTCTTTCTTGTTACACTTTGTCTACAAAGGAGAAGAGAACTTTTATGAGTGCTTGGATAATGTTAACGTATCACAAGGATACTCAACCAATATATGTACATTGGTATCAATGAAAGATATGAAGTTGATAGCTCTTAAATCTCATGATTGTCACACTCTAATGTAACATATATTGCCTACGACTATTCGATCCATCCTTCCTAAGAATGTAAGGTTATAAATCACTACGCTTTGCGTCTTCTTCAAAACTCTATGCAGAAAAGTAATTGATTCTGAGATTCTAGATAAATTGCAAAGAGAAGTGGTGGTAACCAGGTGTCAACTTGAGAAATATTTTCCCCCTTCATTCTTTGATATGATGGTACATATAGTTGTCCATTTGACTAGGTAAGTGAAAATGTTGGGTCTATTTTTCTTGCATTGGATGTATCCTTTTGAGCAATACATCGATATTTTTTAAAGGTGATGTTTAAAACCATTGTCGATCAGAAGAGAGTATCATTGAGGGCTATATTTCTTAGGTGGTTTAAAAAGGAAGTGTTCCATCAACTATCTCAAACACCAAATAGTGTTATAGAAACTATCAAATGGCTCACATATAAGACAAAAACTCACGTTACATCTTACAAAGGGTTTGACATAAATGAATTTTCATACTACACAAAATGTCAAGATGATAAAAGTGTGGTAAAAAATAGTGGGGTCACCCTTCAGGCATCTTCATTGTATTTTTCTAATGCCAAGGATATGAGTCCACCCGAAGGAAAGATGTCTTATTATGGTGTCATTGAAGACATTTAGGAAATTAACTACACAAAATTTAGAGTTCCATTATTTAGGTGTAAATGGGTTGATAACGATAAAGGAGTTGTAGTTGACGAACTCAGATTCATAATAGTAAATTTTGAGTTAACAAGCAAGAAGGATGAGCCCTTCATCATGGCATCACAGGCAAAATAGGTATTCTACATCGATGATCCTGCAAAAGAAAATTGGTATGCTTTCTTCATGGGAAAAGACAATTCATTTCAGATCCTACTGATGAAGAAGAGTAATATGACAAGTATGATTAGTATAGTCCATTTTCTATTGGCTTACCAATTGTAAATGGTGAATATAACAATGATGATTATGCATGTGAAGATCACACAAAAGGGCTATTACATTAAGGTATATTGCTTATATGTGATCTGCTTTTTTTTGCATTATGTAACATGTTTATTTGTTCATATGTGATTTGACTTTTTTTGCATTATGTAACATGTTTATTTGTTCATATGTGATCTGAATTTTTACATTGTTGACTTTTTATATGTGATATGACTTTTTTTCATTTATTTATTTTTGATTTTATAGATGGCATCTGACTAGGAGCACAATGATCATGAGCATGAGGATGTTTAGCATCCTGACCAGGGTGCTGACGGTGTTGATAACCCAAAACATAAGGGAGTTAGGGGGCAATTGTGATGAAAGATGCCGCAAATAGGAAAGTGAGGAAGGATGTTGATGAATTCAATGAAGTAGGCATGAAACCTACTAAAGAGTTTGTAAGCTATTTTGGGGTCCTTGCTGGAAACAAAGTGCCTCTCCTTATTGAGGATTGGAGAGAAACGAGTACTATCCACAAAGACCTCATCTGAAGGGAGTTATAGGTGAGATAAATGAAGTTATGTTTTTATAGTATTTTTCCTATTCTTTCTTTAACATTTATAAACACTATTAAAAGTTGAACCTTTTTAGGGATGGTATGAACTTCATGAAAAGTTGCATCGCAAGAAAAGAGAAGGGGAAGATGGAGAGAAAAAGTAAGAGGAAGGGTAAGATCAAGGACAACAACAAGGGTATTCTACTTCTACTCCTTCTACCGTCGAGTCTTCTAGTGTTTCTGGACGGTTGCCTCTCAATATTGAGTGGATAGATGCAAGGAGAAACATAGTCAGAGAAATGCTTGTCCAAGCATCATAGGAGGCAGTAGATAAAATTGTAATTTTCTTAGTTTCACAATAATGTCCATATTATTTTTTCACTGGGTTGTCAAGTTTTAATGATTAGTCTATTTTTTATGACAATTACTTGGAGTTGGCTGCCCAAGAAAGGAGGGAAATTTCATCCCTCAAGACACACACGATGAATTGATGGTTTCTCTAGGGAAAGAAGAGAATCTTGGACGTGTTAGAGATGCTGGAGTTGGGTATAGGATAAAATATTTTTTGGTGCATCCCAACACAAGCACAAACAAACTAATAAAGGGGGAGTGGATAAAGAGTACGTGCATAGAATTGTTGATGCATCCTTGGAGAAATATAAAGCTTCTCAGGCAGCACAACTCCAATAGTCACAAAACTTGTTCATCACTCACCCACAGAGTGCATTGGGAGTAGTCATTCAGACCCACAAGGCACAACTGGGTTAAGATTCAAATCAATTTATATTATATTGTGATAAAATAATCCTTCGAGTCAATATTTACGTTTGTCAAATAAAATATTGTGTTTCATAAAAATGTAAAAGGCTAGAAAATGTTGTCTTATCGTCGATGTTCTAACAGGCAATGTCATGAAAGATGTCGAGGCTGATAACGATGATGTGGTTTATGGTATTCCTCTTCCCATTTCTCACTATCATGTGAGAGTCATACATGTCTTTCCAGGAATGAGCGACATATCTCTCCTATACGAGCACCCAAATGCCACCATAGTTGGAGAGGTAGAAGGCCAAAAGACTCATTATATTTCTTCAGGTTTGACAAATGTATATTGAAACTTACATAAAATAATCAAAATATAATGTTTGAATATATGCATGTATCCTATAATAGCTAAGAAGTCCCCTAAGATTCTAAAGCCTCCGCCCTCCTCATTTTATTCCACAGTAGTCGTTTGACTCCTTAGGCCCTACTTCCATACGTTGACAAGATGATTAGATACTACAGACTAAACATATACCATTATGATCCGCCTTGGGGAAGATAAGTTAGGTATACAGTGGGAGAATGTTATAGTGTTGACAGATCTTTCTGAGGTATTTAAGTATGATTGGCTGAAAATATCAGTGATAGGACTTTAGATACGGTGAGTGTGAATACACCATCATATGTAAACATTGTGTAATTGTTTCCTACATATAAACTGAGTATTGGTTATATATATTTCAGTCATTTGTATTACGCAGCTCATGACTTTAGAATAAAAAATGTGGTATTTATAATGTCATTATTTATTAGTGATGTACTTAGATATCTATGTGGCGTCAAAGAATATGTGACTACTACGATGCAATATTGTGGTACTTCCAAGAATGTGATCTTAGCTCCCTTCAATGTTAGATAAGTTTTTGGCTTGTTGTTCATATGTCTAACCTATGAATTTTGTTGTGAGATTTAATTTTTTATTTTATGTGCCTTCCATTCACTCAAAAATAGGCACTGACAGTTGTTAGTGATTGTTCCCAAGACTTAGAGTGTGTATCTTTTTGACCCTTCGAGTGAAGAACTGTCACCAAATGAGGCACACCCAATGAAATTCACGATTCATGCATAGGTATAGTTTTCCAGTGCCCAACATATTTGTTAATGTTTGCATATATGACAATTTAATAATACAATATATGTTAATTTAACTTATAGGGGTGTGAAAGCATTTCGTACAGTCGGAGGGAAGGTAGATAAGAAAAAGAAATCAGTTGCTTGGATGAGAGTTGATGTATAGTCTTCTCATTCCAATTGTATAATGTATGACCAACTCTGCTTAATCACATTTTATTAATGTAAATCATAAATCTACATGACCCTTTACAAGACAATGGTTGGGCATGCACATATTACGTGATCCTATATATGCAGCTGATTGTCAATCACACGAAACAAATCAAATATATAGAGAATGTTAGTTATTAGTCTTGGCTCATATTAATGAAGTAGTCTCATTGATAATAATAGTGAAATCTCATTAGAAGCCTCACTCTCTTTGCAATTTTTCCCAAAGACTGAACCCTATACATTGGAGTAGTTGAATGACCTACGTGAATAGTGGATAGCCTACTTCAATAGAAATGTAGACTTGAACAATAAATTTGACGGTTGATTGATATTTTTTGGAAGTTCTGTGAGAACCCGTTACACTAAATGAAAATAATCAAACACAAAACATGATTACTCATTAATTAAACACAAACCCAGAAAATAGGGTAAATTAAAACTGATTCCAACATTTCTCAATTGCATAGGAACATTAACATAATGATCAATATCCTTTACAACTACCAGGTCGACTCATCTCCTACATAAACCTTTCAAATGAACACTATCCACATATTTCAAATATAAAAGCATCAGCATGCTATTGGAAGCTTGATCAAATCAAAACATCGTATATAAACTTTTCACTGGGAACTGAGAGTACATGAATGACTCTAGGGCATACTAGACAACTAACAACTATCTCTAGGGCTCATCACCTCAATTTCTCCTTATTGTCACAGTTCTGATGCAGATGTTGTCGATCACCTAAAACGATGTGGTGACCCACGAGGTGAGACCAAGTCCTAGCGAGAGATATAACTCTATCCAATAGATATGGATTACATCATATTAAATAGTAAATAACTGAGCAGATAGAGTATTTAATAGTCAATTGAGTAGATTGAATAGTTCAGGCATGCTAAACAATGTTAAGCAAATAAACTTAGCAACATGTATAATTACCAATGTGTATACATGTAATAGATAAGTCCATTTCTTCTATTAGATGCCTACTCAGGTTTCATAAGATTGCATCTCACAATAATCATCATGATTAATTTGACTATCATCATACGCCTTGCTAATATCACAACCAATCTAGTAATACAAGCATCTCTAACATCATGAATATGTCTAGTAGCATAACATGGCTCTCAAACATCAATATTGGAATTATTAACAGTTTAAGAAATTCTAATTATAGAGGCATGGCTAGAAGTATTACACTTATCTATCAACATAATCTTAACTATTAGTGTCAGTATCTGACAACATAAGCATGTTTATCACATAATCATATCTACAACATAAGCATATCTATCATTCCTTATTGTACTATGTATCATTTCTATGTAAGGAGAGCAAACAAGGGTTATCAACTAATGTGAAGCATCATGTATAACCCTAACAAATATGCTACTTAGATGTAATATAACTTTTATTACTGCCCTGAGGATTTGAGTCATACCACCCAAATCTAACTGGCCACTGATAAGCTAAAATCAATGCCATACAAGATCTATGGAAGAGCAAGACTCCATGATCTCACCCACAACTCCCGGTCAGTACGAGAGACAATGTAGAGACATATCAGTAAACTGTCAATAGTGACATATAGTCTACTGAAAACAAATAGCCCTCATTGGTACAGGTCACAACACTAGAGAACAACTTACACATGGTTGTTCTATAAGAGGCATCCTGCAATTATACTGCTGCCTTTCACACATCACAATATCACAATATTCGAGGCATGACTACAACCATCCTCAATTGCTTGATATTAGGGTACCAAGCTATCCTAGCATACTCAACATTATTAGCTCTGAGTTTCTCATAGGAGTTACTCATTTCACCATCCAGTAAGTTCTGACACTAGAATGGATCTATGGAATAGAGCAATTACATGATTATGGTTTCACTTGGTTAGTTATTGCCATTTGATTAAATTAAGGCTTTATCATTCAAATGGACATACAAACCTTAATTCATTTGTAGCATAAGTATAAGCATTGCAAATTTAGAATATATAAAATGTTTGAGGTATGAATCTTAATCACATTACCACATGCTATCACTCATTACATTATAACAAACCATATTTGTCATCATACCATCACATGATATAAATCCTTATCACAATATCATAGGGCATCAACCCTTGTCAACTTAAGAGGATTATACCTCATTCAGGGCTCAACCTTGCCCAAAGATCATTAATACCAACATATCATTCCCTGCAAGTTCATCATTGTCTTTCCATGCCTTATCACAAGGCTCAACAAACATCACCACTCATGTGATGCACAAGCTCAACATAATGTTGTAATATATTATGAAAAGATGTTTACAAGATAACATTGTAGGGTTATCTTAGCATTAAGAGCATTACTTTATCATATCAACATATGGGGAAGCTATAAGATTGTTCATCATCACACTAACAGTGTACAAGTTTAGCATAAGAAAGCATAAATCATAAAGCTATGATGACCACTAGTTAACACATTAGAGTTGAAATCAATCATTAGGAAGGATATTCCATAATTATATTAACCATTCAAGGAAGGATAGCATAGATAACTACCATCATCTATTATCATTAGGGTTAGGTTTAACAAGATATGTTACTTTGATGTTTCAAATCAGCACTCATACCCAAACCCTAACTGTGGCAACACAACCCACTATCACACAGACAATGAGGTGTTATGTGAAAACGTGCGGAAATCACCATAACCACAGATTACCGAAAATACAGGTTAATTAAAACCGATTTGCAGAAAACTGATAAACTGAGAAACATATTACATTCCAGTCCATATCCTGCAAGAAAACATGTTACATACGTATATACAAGCCTGATACATGTTCACAGCTTAGAGCAACACCTGTCTTGTCGTCACATGAGTTCATCACCTGTTTATGTACACATAGAGGCCCACATCCGGCCAACAACATGATATATAAAAACATATACAGATGTACTTCATGAAACAACGTCAAAACACCACCAAGGACCTGAGAGTATAGGGATGACTCTAGACTCTATCACAAAACATCCAAAACAGCAACACGTCCATCGCTTGCCTTCTACTGTTCTTCTTGTTGCTCGGCCGCAACTTCGTGACCACCACCACGCCTAGCTCGACCACCTTAGGCAACTTCAAGCTCCAAGCTCCGAGCAAGGAAGATGGAGACTCCAAGGCTATCGGCCACCACTTGCTCCTCCAAGGTGTGTCGGCCGACAAGCTTTCTCCTCTAAGGGTGTATCGGCCACCACTCTTCTTCTTCAAGGGGATATCAGCCACCACTAGCAAGGTAGAGGGGTTGTGTCGTGCAACAAGGTGGAGAGGGACCAAAGAACCAAAGGAACTCCTAGCAAAGGGAAGGCCACACCTATACAGAAGGAAAGGGAGGAGAAAACAAGGTTGGTTCAAGCAAGGTGTCACTTTCCTAGGGACACTTGTCCTAGTGCACGAGCCACCACTCTAGCAAGCTTCATCCACATGTCCCAGATATGCTCCAAGTGTCCACTTAAGCAAGGTCAAGGCTAGGTCAAGCATCATGGGCGACACAACATGTTGCTCCTTGGGTGACACACTCCATTGGCCAATACACATCCACACTTGGCCGATACAAGGCTCAACCCTAAGCAAAGCAAGGCACCTCAAGGCCCAAAAAGCTCAACAAGGCCCAAAAGAACTCAAGCAACGAGCCCAAGCCTACCTCTCTACACAAGAGGAAGCAAAGAGAGGGAGGAACACCTCACACGGTGGCAAACTTGCCTACAAAACCCTAGACTTGGGTTATTTGCAAGTAGCACCTCCAACTCTCAACAAAGCACAACCAAACCCTAATCACCACTAAAGGTGATTAGCAAGCATCAAAGCACCAGGGTTAAGCAAGGCAAATAGGGTAAGCCCTAAATGAAGGTCAGGGTCCTTACAAGCTAACCCCCATTAAGGGATTTCGTCCCCGAAATCTGAAGAGAAAAGCGAGGGATACTTCCTCCTCATCTCTTCCTCGAGCTCCCACGTGGCTTCCTCAATGCCACGATGATGCCAAAGAACCTTCACAAGAACCAGGTCCTTCCTCTTCAGCTTCTTAACTCTTCTATCAAGAATCGCCACAGGACCATCCTCATAGGTCACATCTTCATCAAGCTCAACTTCAACTGGATGTATCACTGTTCCTGAATCTGGATGGCTTCTCTTCAGCATACTGACATGGAACACTGGATGTAACCTGTGCAACTCTAGTGGTAACTCTATCTCATAAGCTACCTTACCAACGCGTGCTATGACTGGGTAAGGCCCCATATACCTAGGTGCCAACTTACCCTTCCGACCAAACCTTAGCAGTCCCTTCCATGGCGAGACTTTGAGGTATACTTTGTCTCCTACCTGGAACTCCAAAGGTCGTCGGCGATTGTCTGCATATGACTTTTGTCTGTCC
Organism: Alisma plantago-aquatica; assembly: GCA_963693085.1. NCBI lineage: Eukaryota > Viridiplantae > Streptophyta > Magnoliopsida > Alismatales > Alismataceae > Alisma > Alisma plantago-aquatica. Next base: position 1,777,900,229 of record OY856409.1, read on the forward strand.
TATGCTACTTTCAATTGTTGCTGTATCACCTTGATCTTTTCTATTGTCTGTTACACTAACTCAGGACCCAACAACTGATACTCACCAGACTCATACCAACACAAAGGAGATCTACACTTCCTCCCATACAAAGCCTCATCAGGAGCCATGTCAATGCTCCACTGATAACTGTTGTTATAAGCAAACTCTATCAAACTCAGATGTACATCCCAGCTTCCTAGGAACTGCAAAACACAAGCTCGAAGGAGATCTTCCAAAATCTGAATAGTCCTTTCAGACTGTCCATCTGTCTGCGGGTGGAAGGCAGTACTGAATCTCAACTGTGTTCCCAACGCTTTGTGCAACTGTTCCCAAAAGCGGCTTGTGAACTGAGGACCTCTGTCAGAAACTATCGTTGCTGGCACACCATGCAAACATACTATCTCATCAACATATACTCGAGCGAGCTTTTCAGTTGTATACGTTGTCTTTACTGGTAGGAAATGGGCAGATTCTGTCAATCTGTCCACTATCACCCAAATGGAATCATGATTCCTAGTTGTCCTGGGTAGGCCAACTACGAAATCCATGGTTATGTGATCCCATTTCCACTGCAGTATCAACAAAGGTTGCAACGTACCTGCCAGTTTCTGATGCTCAACCTTCACTTGCTGAAAAACCGCACATCTTGCCATGAACTCAGCTACATCCTTCTTCAAGCCGGGCCACCAATACAAGTCCTTCAGACTATGATACATCTTGGTGACACCTGGATACATAGCGTACATCGATGTGTGTGCTTCCTCGAGCACCAACTTCCTCAGATCATCAGCATCTGGAACCACCATCCTATCACAATAGCAAACTAGCCCATCTTCGGACTCATGGAACCCATCACGCCTTTCACTGCCGAACTCTGATCTGATCAACTGTACTGCATCATCTGTCTACTGTGCATCCTTGATTTGCTATCTCAACGTAGGCTTGACTTGCATCTGTGCTAAAAGACCAGACAACAAAGAAACTTCCATCTGCACATTCATCTGTCACAGAGAAACAAACATATCTCACCTATGGCATACCAGAGAACTCAACTGTGCCTTCTTTGAAGAAAAAGAAGCAGATTTTTTGCTAAGCGCATCAGCTACCACATTCGCCTTACCAGGATGATACTCAATGGTGCAATCGTAATCATTGATCAACTCCATCCATCGACGTTGTCGCATGTTCAACTCATGCTGCGAAAAGATGTACTTCAAATTTTTATGATCTGTAAAGATTTGACACACTTCCCCATAAAGATAGTGTCTCCAAATCTTTAACGCATGAACCACTGCTGCCAACTCCAAATCATGAGTCGGATAGTTCTCCTCATGTTTCTTGAGCTGTCGTGAGGCAAAATAAACCACATGATCTTCCTACATCAGCACACAACCTAAACCTTTCTTGGAAGCATCACAGAAAACAACATAGCCTTTCCCAGACTCTGGCAAGATTAACACTGGAGCACTGGTCAATTTCTCCTTCAAACTTTGGAAAGCTTGCTGACATCGATCATCCCAAACAAAAGGTACATCCTTTCTGGTCAACTTCATCATTGGCAACGTAATCGCACTGAAGTCCTTTATAAACCTCCGATAGTATCCTGCTAAACCAAGGAAACTATGAACTTCTATCGGCATCTTCGATTGCTCCCAATCCGCAATGGATTCCACCTTTTTCGGATCTACTTTGACTCCTTCAGCAGATATCACATGACCCAAGAAAGTCACTTCTTCCAACCAGAACTCACACTTGCTGAACTTGACATATAACCGATGTTGGCGAAGAAGAGTCAACGCTCGTCGAAGATGTTTCTCATGCTCTAGCCTGTTCTGACTATAGATCAAGATGTCATCTATAAAGACTACAACAAACTGATCTTGGAACGGACGGAACACTCTGTTCATCAGGTCCATGAAAGCAGCAGGTGCATTGGTTAGCCCAAACGGCATAACCACAAACTCAAAGTGACCATACCTCATCCTGAAAGCTGACTTTGGTATGTCATCTGCCTTTATCCTCAATTGATGATATCCAAACCGTAGATCGATCTTCGAAAACACTGTGGCACCACACAACTGATCGAACAAATGATCTATCCTCGGCAACAAGTACTTGTTCTTGGTCGTGACCTTGTTCAACTGCCGGTAATCTATAAACAACCTCATCGAACCATCCTTCTTCTTAACGAACAACACTGGAGCACCCCAAGGCGACGTACTTGGTCGGATGAAACCTTTCTCCAACAACTCTTGCAACTGCTTCTTCAGCTCTGCCATCTCTGTCGGAGCCATCCTATACGGTGTATGTGCAACTGGCTGTGTTCCTGGAACCAGATTGATCTCGAAGTCAATCTCTCGGGGTGGAGGAACACCAGGAAACTCCTCAGGAAACACATCAGCAAACTCTCGGACAACTGACACCTCCTCAAGACTAGGACCTTTCGCCTTGGTAACCACAACGGTATCCACTACGTGAGCCAAGAACACCTCACATCCTTGTCGTATCAACTTCTCTGCCATCATAGCTGATACCAGACACGTCGGAAGAATCTTCCTATCTCCTTGGAAGATCCACTTCTCTCCAGCATCATCAAACACAACCTGCTTGGAACCACAGTCCAAGACAACCTTATACTTCTCTAAGGTATCCATCCCAAGGATAACATCGAAACCTTGCATATCGAGTGGTATAAGATCCACTTGAATGCGGTGTCCCGAGAAAGATAAGACACAAGATGGACACTCTTCTCGAAGCAACGAGGAACCATCAAGAGGGGTTTTTAATGACAAGCTATCCTTCTTACAGCTAACAGGTAAACGATAGTTTTCAAGCATGCTATAGGCGATAAAAGAGTGTGTAGCACCCGGGTCAACCAGAACATATATAAAGAAAGAAGAAGACATATCAGAATGAAATAACTCCATCTGACCTGCCACCACTCGCGGGTTGACTATCGCCTCCGGCTGATTCATAGCGTAGAATCGAGCCGTTGCTTGCTGTCCATGTCATCTGCTTCCTTGAGCAGACGAACCAGCTTGAGACGCTTGACCGCGTCCTCGCCCTCTGCTACCACTGGGCTGCTGACTGTCAGATCCTTGCTGATTCTGCCTCGGCTGCTGCGTCACTTCAACATCTCTATTCGGGCAATGTGACTTGAGATGCCCGGTCTGACCACAAAGGTAGCATGCCCTATCTTCAAACTGTGGCCTAGATGGCCCGGTCACTGCCACAGAAGTTGTACTATATGCTTTAGACGGCGAAGAAACATAACCTCTTCCCTTACTCGGAGACCACTGTGAAGGTGCACCGAGACCTCTCATCACGGAAGGTGTTGAAAACCTTGGCTTCTTGAAGCCACCAAATCTCTGTCCCTGAAACTGAGCAGGTCTTTTGTGAGACATGGATTCTCTTTTCTCCCTTACTGACCTCTCAATCCTTCGAACAGATTCCACAAATGTAGCAAACCGCTCTGGATTCTCCAACGCAGACATAGGTGTTGTCAACTCAGAACTCAAACCTTTCTCGAAGCATATGATCCGCTCCTCATCTGTCGCTTCCATGTGAGGACAAAACCTTAGCAGATCCATGAAATTGGCTTCATACTCGGTGATGTTCATCATTCCTTGTCGCAAACGATCAAACTGACTGATCTTTTCATCTAGATACGTCTTCGGAAAGTACCTAGTGACGAACTCGCGCCGGAAAACCTCCCAACAGATCACCTCACCGGGCCGCTTCTCTTCCTCAATGGTCCACCAGTGACTAGCACTACCTTTCAGAAGGTAGGCAGCATGCTTTACTTTGTCTACTTCGGGGATGTCAAGGATCCGAAAAGCCTTCTCAAGACTTGTCAGCCACAGATCCGCATCTGCTGGATCAGCCGTTCCAGCATAATCCGAAGCTCCGACTCGGCGAAGCCGCTCGAAGGTCTTCCCAATACCCGATGATTCACCATGGGGAGCCTGTGCTCTCGGAGGAGGCACTGGTAATCGCTCAACCATGAGATTCATCGTAGCCATCATCTGCCCCATAAGTTGTTGGTAGGAAGGATGTTCAAGTATGGTTGAGTTAGGTTGGGGGACCTCAGGCACCCGATCTCCATGTGCCTGTCCTTCAGCTCCATCAACTGATGCAGCATCGCTGTACTCAACTGAGTGTTCTTCATGGTTTCCAGACATATGGACTTTTCTTCCGCTGAGGGCAGAAGACGATTGTAAGAAAATCTGGACAACACATAAGAATAGATGTCCTAGTCCTAAATCCCTATAAACTCAGCGAACCTAGAGCTCTGATACCAAAACTTGTGGCAACACAACCCACTATCACACAGACAGCGGGGTGTTACGCGAAAACGTGCGGAAATCACCATAACTACAGATTATCGAAAACACGGGTTAATTAAAACCGATTTGCGGAAAACTGATAAACTGAGAAACATATTACATTCCTGTCCATATCTTGCAAGAAAACAAGTTACATACGTATATACAAGCCTGATACGTGTTCACAGCTTAGAGAAACAACTGTCTTGTCGTCACATGAGTTCATCACCTGTTTATGTACACATAGAGGCCCACATCCGGCCAACAACAGGATATACAAAAACATCTACAGCTGTACTTTGTGAAACAACGTCAAAACACCACCAAGGACCTGAGAGTACAGGGATGACTCTAGACTCTATCACAAAACATCCAAAACAGCAGCACATCCATCGCTTGCCTTCTACTATTCTTCTTGCTGCTCGGCCGCAACTCTACGAACACCACCATGCCTAGCTCGACCACCTTAGGCAACTTCAAGCTCCAAGCTCCGAGAAAGGATGATGGAGACTCCAAGACTATCAGCCATCACTTGCTCCTCCAAGGTGTGTCGTCCGACAAGCTTGCTCCTCCAAGGGTGTATCGGCCACCACTCTTCTTCTTCAAGGGGATATCGGCCACCACTAGCAAGGTAGAGGGGTTGTGTCGTGCAACAAGGTGGAGAGGGACCCAAGGACCAAAGGAAATCCTAGCAAAGGGAAGGAAACGCCTATATAGAAGGAAAGGGAGGAGAAAACAAGGTTGGTTCAAGCAAGGTGTCACTTGCCTAGGGACACTTGTCCTAGTGTACGGGCCACCACTCTAGCAAGCTTCATCCACATGTCCCAGATATGCTCCAAGTGTCCACTTAAGCAAGGTCAAGGCTAGGTCAAGCATCATGGGTGACACAACATGTTGCTCCTTGGGTGACACACTCCATTGGCTGATACACATCCACACTTGGCCGATACAAGGCTCAACCCTAAGCAAAGCAAGGCACCTCAAGGCTCAACAAGCTCAACAAGGCCCAAAAGAACTCAAGCAACGAGCCCAAGCCTACCTCTCTACACAAGAGGAAGAAAAGAGAGGGAGGAACACCTCACACGGTGGCAAACTTGCCTACAAAACCCTAGACTTGGGTTATTTGCAAGTAGAACCTCCAACTCTCAACAAAGCACAACCAAACCCTAATCACCACTAAAGGTGATTAGCAAGCATCAAAGCACCAGGGTTAAGTAAAGCCAATAGGGTAAGCCCTAAATGAAGGTCAGGGTCCTTACACTAACTCATGTCATCCCCATTAAATCATGGATGCATGGGGTGAAGCATCACTATCACATTCCATACCATCCTCAAGTAAGGATCTACATGTAACTGAAGATGTAACCATAAACTTATAGCATACTAGGGTTCAAAAATAAAAGAGAGTACTCCATTGTTATATTTGTCATTCAAAGACTATTCATAACCACTTACCAAAATTTGATTAGGAAGCCAATAAAAATATAATGGAGAAGGAGATTCCTCGGACTGGCGATGGAGAAGGCGATTCCTCGGGGGGAGGTGGCGGCGGATCTTCCTAGGGGAATCCTGCTGCTCCGGTGGATCTGGAAGAAGGTGGACTGGGAGGAGGGGTTGTTAGGAGACGAGAATTCAGGCGACCTCCTCCTTGAACCTCATCGTCCTTATGCTCAAGTCCCTGTGACAAGAAGACCATTCCAGGTGGGAGTTGAGAAGGAGTCGCGTCAATGGACAGATCTGTTCAAGAGACCGTCGAAGGATGTAGATCTAGGTGCGTTGTCACCAAGGCAGGTCGAGGTTAGGGAAGGAGCCATTGTTTAATCGAAGGAGATCCTTGAAAGAAACACAGTTAGATGGAAATTGTCTGCGGCTGGCTATGTAGTGGATCTGAAGCCCCACTGGCCGACATTGCAGTCATACCTTCAGGGTTTATGGAAGATCAAGGGCACGATTGAAGTTATTTCAAGAGGTAGTGGTTATTTTGTAGTGAATTTCTCGGAGGCTGAAGATCTTGATACTGTCATTGATGGAGGTCCATGGTTCATAGTGGGGAAGCCGCTTATCATGAAGAAGTGGGCGAGAGGTTGTTCTTTGGACAAATTGAAGCTTACTGAGGTCCCGGTGTGGATTCGCTTGTTCGATCTACCACTGGAGCTCTGGGATGAAGAAATCTTTGCTTTGATAGGCTCTTATATTGGAACTCCTCTGAAGGTAGACAAGGCAACTTTGGACTTCAGATGATTGGAATTCGCCCGCATGTTGGTCCTCATTCCGGCGACCTCAAGTTTCTTGTCCACTATCCCACTCCTTAGTGATGATGGAATAGAAGACAGGGTGTCTGTTCACTATGAATGGGTACCTACTAGATGTGAGGTGTGTGGTACGTTTGGGCACGAGAATACTGGATGTGAGAAGACAGCTGAGAAGGTGAAGAATGTGAAGGTTTGGGTTCCCAAGAAAAGTTTACACAAAGTTGCTGGGGAGGAGAAGAATGCGGTAGAGGAAGTTCAGATTGAAACAGAGCAATTCCTTGATGCTTCTGATGATCCGGTGAAGGAGGTTGAGATGACTCCTGAGTCTTTAGCTCCTACTCTGCTTGATTTTGAAGGTGTTGTGGGGGCTGCTGTTCAAAGGTGTGAGGAGGTGGTCAATGAAGTGAATGCTGCTATAGTAGAAGAAATTATCACCCCAGTTAGTAGTGTGGAAGGGGAAGATGGGTTCATTCCTGTAGTTAGAAGGAATAGAAGGAAGACTAAATCTCCACCAAGGGGCCCAACCAAATCCATTGATGTAGCTTATCGCTCTGGTGTCAACCTCTCCCCTAATGCGTTCCAAAATCTGTTTGTTGATGAAGGAGGGAGTGGTGGTTCTCAGAAGGAAGGAGTTACTGTTGAAGGGAGGGTAGATGCTCGTCGAAATGTCACTGGGACTGGCAGGCTTCCAGTCACCCGTCCTCCTAATGGATAGTTCTTTAGCCATTGCTTCCTGGAATGTGCGAGGACTGAATCATTCAGGAAGACAGTCTGCACTCCAGGAAAGTGTGGGGAGGAATAATGTGGCTATTGGATGTATTCTTGAAACTAAGTTGAGAAGGAAGAAGGTTGGGAGGACTTTGGACAGACTTTTTGGTGAAGGGGCTTGGATGTCCAACCACAATAGTCATGTACTGGGAAGGATCATTCTTGTGAATAGAAGGGAGGATGTTCATATGAGGAGTGTAGGTGAATCTGACCAGCACATACATGTTCATGTCTCGTATCCAGGGGGAGTTTCTTCTTAACTGCTGTTTATGCTCATAACAATGTTGGTAAGAGAAATGGTTTGTGGGAAGCTATGAAGGTTCTTAAAGATTCTGTCAGTGGTCCGTGGATTGTCTGTGGAGATTTTAATGCCATCAGGTTTGCCCATGAGAGATTTGGTGCTCATGAGCCTTGTTATAACTCGATGACTAGTTTCAATGATTGTGTGTTGCATACCTCCCTTGTGGAATTGGACCTTAGGGGCTCGAAGTTCACTTGGGACAACAGGCAGGCAGGTGATAAGTTGGTGATGTCTAAGCTTGATAGGGTTTTTTATAATGTCGATCTGTTGGATTCCTTTCCTGATTTTTGGGGTGAAGTGGTTGCTTCTATACATAGTGACCATAGAATGATTCTGATGTATATGGGAAAGGGAAGTAGAAGAAGGAAGGCGCCTTTTCGTTTCATTAATGCATGGTGTCAAAGGGAGGACTTTGCTGAGGTGGTTATGAAGGCTTGGAATACTGAAGTGGATGGGAATTCTATGTATCGTGTATGTAGGAAGTTAGATAATGTCAGGTTTGAGTTGTCAAAATGGAATAAAAAAGTGGTTGGTGATCTTACTGAGGTTAGATACCAAAAGGAATATGAGGCTTGTATTACTCAGAATATTGCAGATCAAAACCCACATGATGCTATGACTGTTCAGGAGGATACTATGAAGAGGAAAGAAGCTGAGAAAGCATGCAATGCTGAGGAATCCTTTCTTAAACAGAAGTCAAGAGTCAATTGGCTAAAGTTGGGAGATAAAAATTCCAAGTTCTTCTATTCATCTATCAATACAAGAAGGATGAGGAATTCTATTAAATGCCTTATGATTGATGGTGTTGGTGTTACTGATGAGAACCTTATTCATGATGAGTTTGTTAAGTATTATAAGGAGTTGTTTCATGATGATGGGATGGAATATTATATATGGGATGATGATTGGAAGCTTCCTCAGCTTTCTGATGAACATATTGTGACTATTGGTGCTCCTGTGACTAAGGAAGAAATTGAAAAAGTCATCCAACAAAGTGATGGTGAGAGGGCCCCTGGTCCAGATGGTTTCAACTTTACTTTCTATAAAGTTTGCTGGGGTATAGTTGGTGATGATGTTACTAAAGCTGTGCAAAATTTCTTTAGAAGTGGCAGGCTCCTTAAGGAGGTTAATAGGACTTTTATTACTCTTATCCCAAAAGGTGGAGATGCTATGAATGTGAAGGATTGGAGGCCCATTTCTTTGTGTAATTCTCTATATAAGATTATTTCTAAAGTGCTTGCCAACAGGTTGCAGCCAATTCTCCCTGATGTTATTGATAAAGCTCAATGTACGTTCATCAAAGGAAGATCTATATCTGATGCAACATTGCTGGTCAATGATTTGTTGAATGTGATTATGAAGAGTAACGTTCCTGGTATTTGTGTGAAGGCTGATTTGATGAAAGCTTATGACTCCATTAGTTGGAATTATCTCTATTGGATTCTTGTCAAAATGAAGTTTCCTAGCTGTTGGATTGGGTGGGTCTTTGAAATACTTCATTCCATCAGATTCCAAATTCTGATTAATGGACAACCTTCTGAGGGTTTTGTGCCTAACAGGGGTATTAGGAAAGGGGATCCATTAGCTCCCTACCTTTTTGTCATTGCTATGGAAGGCTTATCTGCTATTCTGAATTCTGCTGTTAGGATGAAGATGATTACTCCTTTTAAAGCTGGTGATGATGTCAGTATCACACATGTTCTTTTTGCTGATGATGTAGTTCTTTTCTATGCTGGTGTTGAGAAACCTATTGAGTCTTTGTCTAGAGTCCTCAAGGAGTTTGGAAAGGTTTTGGGGTTGTGTGTTAGTAGTCAGAAATCCTCTTTTTTTGCCAATAAACAGGTTGATACAAGTATGGTTGAAAAAGTTCTGAATATCAAACATGAGATTCTCCCTGTCAAGTACTTGGGGTTGCCTTTATTTGTGGGGAGGCTATCTAGAAGTCTTTGTTCTCCTATTATTGATAAAATCAAAGGGCGTCTTGAAGGATGGAAAGCTAGACATCTCTCTTTTGCTGGAAGACTTGAGTTAATTAAGTCTACTCTTTCTTCTTTTCAAGTCTAATGGGCTACTTCTTTCCCTTTGCCTGTGGCTGTCACTGAGGAGATAGATAATTTGTGCAGGGACTTCTTGTGGGGGGGTCCAGATTTGGAAAGGAAGAGTCACATGGTTGCTTGGAAACAAGTATGCTTGCCTAAGGGTGAAGGAGGTCTGGGGCTGAGGAAAGCTAGGGATATGGTTGAAGCTTGTAATGTTTTGAAACTGTGGAATGTGGCTATGAAGAAGGATATGCTGTGGGTGCATTGGGTGCATGGTAGATATTTGAAGGGTGACTCGATTTGGAGGTGCCCCATTCCCTCCAATGCATCTTGGGTGTGGAAGCATTGTCTTTATCACAGAGATAAAATTATCAGTTCTGTTTTTTTCTCTGTGGGTAATGGAAACCTCATCAAGTTATGGAGGGATCCATGGTTCGAAGGACGTTATTTGGAGGAGGCCTTTGGGAAAGGGTGTATTATGAGGAGTGGCACAGGGAAGTATGCTAACTTGTGCACCCTTCTCAGCAATGGTGACTGGATTGATCATAGATCGAGACATATTTCTCAAGTCATTAAGGTCATTAAGGAGGCTGGATACTGTGTTAAGGATGATGAGGATAGTATTCTTCTGAAAGGGAGTGCTCCAGTCAAAATTCGTGATTTCTGGGAGGCTACTAGACAGAAGGAGGATGTCCCTTTCTGGACCAATTGGTTATGGAGTGCCAGAGTGGCTATGAGGCATAAAGTGCATGGCTGGAAATGTTTCTTAGATAAGTTGCTCACCTTGGATCATATTCGTTCAAGAGGCTTCCAATTCCCCTCAAGGTGTGTGCTCTGTGAAGAAGATTCTAAAAGTTTGGATCATATTTTGTTTAAGTGTGATTACACACAAATGGTTTGGAGGAAGGCAGTTGAGGTAGAGTATCTGCCTAAGTGTCCTTCTTCTTTTGATGAGGTCTGTTCGTGGTCTTCAAAGAAGGTGAAGACTACAGTTCTGATTATTTTCCATAGCATTTGGGTGGAAAGGAATAGCAGGATTTTTGGTGGTTTTAAGAAGTGTGCAGATAGTAGATGGGTTAGTAGTAGAAAAGACATATACATTTTTGTATAATGTAGTTTCTATTTTTTACCTTTTTGCTTTTGGTTCGCATAGTTGTATATACTTTTCAGTTTAATAGAAATGGCAACACGCTTGTTCTGATAAAAAAAAACATTTGATTATATTAAGACTAGATATAACAAGCTATACCTCATTAGGTTTACATATCAATACAATATGGTATTTATCCCTTCTATTCATATAAGTGCAAAGGTAAGACTACCTTTTTAAGGGTAACCCTCCATTGGATCCATCATCATTCAATGCATATCACCATACCACAACATCACCCAAAACCATTGGATGTTGAAAAGGTAAGACCATTGGTTATATATATAAGTAAACACCTTAACAAGCCAAATGTAAAGCCATTGAGTTGTGACCTAGAAAGAGTCACCATTAAACCCTAAACATTTGTTATTTAACAAAATAAAGGGGCACCATAGGTTGTGGGGTTAAACTCCATCATTGATTGTACATTTTAAGCAAGCCATCATATCAACCATCAAGCTCCTTAAATTGATCACATGAAGGAAATCAACAAATTCAGATTGTTAGAACTCACATGTAGTACTATAGGTTTCAATAAAAATCATTGGATGTCGAAGCATATAATCCTAAACATTGGATCAAGTCCATTATTCAAAACTATTAGATGAAGAAGTGTTAGATCCTAACCATTGGATGAGGTTCATATTTTAAATCATCATTTGGAGTATAGGTCTAACCCTTGAATCATTTAACCCAAGAAACTATTGGGTTAGGGCTTAATTGAATCTAGATATAAAGCCTTGACTCACCATTAGTTGCGGTGACCTGATCTACCATTGGTTGTGACATCTTAGGTCACCATCATTTGATAGGATCAACACTATATCCATTTAACACCATCATATATTAAGCTAATGTCATCATTGATTGATAGCATCATTAGAGAATCAAACCATTTATCATTGAGATTACAAGAGAGCCTAACACTAACCTAAGGTGTGAGTATGAGTTCAAACCATCGTTACCCATCCTTGGTCACCACCTTCAGTTGTCATGAAGACCACACCATCGGGTCATGTGTTTAGAGAAGAAAACAACCTAGAAACCCTAATATGGACCATCGATTGATAGGTGCTTAGCACCATAGGTGGAGATACCAACCTGAAATAAATCATCTCGTTCCTTAGGAAGAACGTGCACATGATTACAAGTTCATATAGAACTGGAAACAAAATAGGAAACACCATAAAAAAATCAAAATCCCAAACATGCTTAGCTTCTGAATGCTTAAATCACCATTTTTAAGTAAGAACGTGAGCTAAAAAGCATATAGTAAACAACATAAGTAAAGAGGGTTATAAAAATCACCTCTACTGAGAAGAATAGACTTCTAACAGAAAGAAAATCAATCAAGGAAGGAAAGAAAACCCAGGTTTCAGATCTGAACTTGGCCAAGTAGACAGTTTTCTCCACAAAGAAGCAAAACCCTAGAAGAAGAAGCAACAAAGGTAGATTCTTGAGTTCGAGAGAAACTTCTACCAAGGAACAGATAGGTTCTGACCTAGAGAAAGGTAGGAGGAATAAGAATAGATAAATAAATGGAGGAAATAATGGGATACTACTTGTTTAGGTCAAGATCACCAAGAAGGAGATTTAGAAACCTTAAAGGAAGCAAATTGTAACCCTAGATGCTTCTACCAAGAATATCCACACATTCTTCTTCCTTGGATAGAAGATCCATAGACAGATAGAGGAAGGAAGATTCTCTTAGAAGGAGGGATGTGTTAGAGAGAAAAAGCTTCATTTGGGAGCTTAAGGATAGATATATAAAGCTTGGAGGATAAGGTAGAGAAGAAGCATGACGTGTACAAGTAGCTCCCCATGTGTCCATGACCTTAAAATACTAATGACATACAAGCAACCACACAAGAAGATTCCCAAACATTCATGGATACCTTATTTGCCACCGTTTTTTGGTTTTCCAAGCCAAGCAAATAAACCCTTGGTTGATAGCTCCTAAAGGTAGCTCATCCATAAAGGGGTAAACCCTAAAATACCCTTAAAGGAAACACCTCCAAACCAAGGTACAATTGAGCACCCCATGGATCAACAAGATAAAAAATGATAAGATAACATTCAAGGAGATAAATTCAAGTGAAAAATTGCAAATAAACCTCAGGTTTGGGTAAATTGCAGACAAGTCTGAAATGTACATAAAATTGCATAACTTACACAAACAATGTCCAAATTGGACCAAATTTGAAACTTAAGCTTGTCTCATGATTCCAAAGTATATCAAAATGTTTAATTAGGGTTATAAGAATTCAATTATGGTAATTAAGCTTGTTCAAACATTAATAAGGTTAGGGGTCTCTCAACCATAATCCCATAATAGGGATTTCACCCCCAAAATCCAAGGTAAACAAAGAAGGATACTTCTCATGCACCTCATCCTCAATATTCCACATTGTTACTTTCATAACATGGTGATATCACATAATTATCATAGAAGACATATTCTTCTCCCTCAACTCTTGCATGTGTCACCTTGGTTCAACATAAGAACTATTGTGCCACCTATACAGGTTTGGTAGTACCTTTCAACTTAAGACTCTTACTATCATCATGTACTATACTATTTATTATACCACACATCATTTTGAGGCAATACTTGCTATCTCTTACTAAACATGGTACATCACATATCTCTTATCATACATAATTCTATAAGGTTTCATTTCTATGCTCCTTTGATAGTTCGTTTAATTAGCAACTCAATAAAACATGTGAGCATCCCCTAATTGTCAAAAACTATAAGGAATATGATCTTACAAGATTCTCCAATCATCTCAATGATGGATTGACAATCCATCTAGTTAAAGAATCATACACTTGTCTGCAACCATAATCAAATATAACATCGTGATTGACCTTTTTAGGGGTAGGGCAACGCCACTATCTTCATCTTACCAGGATTCACGCAACCCACTTAGAAGATGTCCCATAACTCCAAGAGGATACTCTAGTTAAAACCCAACTCACTCTTGCTGAAATTGTCACACGTAAGTATAGTTGCTTAAACATTCTTAAGATTTAGAAAAGATGTTAACCATGCTACTGACCATCTCTGAAATACATTGAGATGCCATTATTTCCAAGCTTGTCACAACTTATGAGACATAACCCGATTATTTTGTTCCCCCTATTTATAAATTCTATTGCTACATTGGTTAGTCTAAATGACATAACCCTAAACTCATCATGGTCATGTAACTTATGTCATCCACTCTAACTCTTATCCATTGATATTCTGATCATAGGTTAATCTTATAGGAACACTGTAACATATATATGTTGATCAACAAACCATGTATCCTTGATAGTGGTCTTGCCCAACCATCAGCAGACCATACACAACATTATAGAATCACTCCTTTTCCCAAACAACACTTAGAGGATAAACATCAATTCTCTCTCTCTCTCTCTTAAAGAGGAACACTAGACAACTCATCCAATATATATCTTTCACTCATATATAATTGATACAACTTGGATACTAGGATTCATTACCTTGGTATGCACTACATCTGCTATAAAGAACTCATACCCTGGTGTCATCCACTTCCTCAACATCATAACTGGCAAAGAACATATAGGAGGAATCCCCCGTAACTTTTGGAAGGCTAAAAATCATGCTCATTACAAAACATAGAGATTTTGGAACTATAGTCCAAAGCAATCACACATCATATCAAGATATCCATCCCAGGATTACAACGAATCCACACGTACCAAGTGGCTAAGATCCACTTGGAGGCTAGGTTTCAAAAAGAAAGAAAATAAAGGGAAACACACTTCCTACATTAAATCAACATTGTCCAGAGGTCACTAGCAAAAGGGTAACCAATTCTATTTTTCCCATGAAGGTTACACTTTTTATGTATCATTTTACCACTTACAGGTTGGGTTCCTTGCCATTATCATAGGAATTATTAAGATTATCAAATCTCATTGCTATTTTCTCATTAACGCTTCATCATTCATATGTATGTGCTTTCATGTTATCATGTTTCTCAACCACTTATCAATGAATAGCTCATCATATTCCACATTTTCTTCATCACACAATGATTATCTCCCTTAATTTCATTCATATTTCATGAAGATTGTACATTAGCACTTCTTACACACATAAGTTGGTCTGAGATTAACTTAGGTTCCACTTTATTCATCTTCCATTGTTCTCATTCATCTTCTCATATTATACTTATAAAAAGATCTCTCTCCTTCTTATGTGAATTTCATATCTTGAATCACTTTATTAGCACAGACTTATATATATCTTTCACTTTATTGTTTACTTGAATTATAGATTCAAGAACTCCTATTTTGCTTATTTGTATTCATATCTAGGTTTCATGGCGTCATATCTTTCTCTTATAGTCACCAAACATTCACATTTTGATAAGTTATGATGTAATTATCATCTTCTTTAGGGTAAGTTTGAGATATTTGCACCACGATTTCTGATTTATATCCTCTTTAGATTGTTTCAAAATGATTACTTGATCAAAGTAATCAGAAAGATAACAATCTAAGAGTTCCATACTTACCTTTTCTTCAATAATTGAATACCTGGCTAGGGCACCCAAATACTGAGATTAGGCAATATACACCATATTTTTATGTCATTTTCCTACTTAGACATCATCCTTGTTCTCAGTCCTAGTGTCCCTATGGACTCAGAGAACCTAAAGCTCTCATACCAACTTGTTAGAACCCATTACACTAAATTAGATTACTCAAAACAAAAAACATGATTACTCATTAATTAACACAAACCTAAGAAATAGGGTAAATTAAAATTGATTCCAACATTTCTCGATTGCTTAGGAACATTAGCATAATGCTTAATATGCTTTACAACTGCCATGTAGCCTTGGGTAAAATATAAACTTTACAACGGAACACTATCCACATATTTCACATATAAAAGCATCAACATGCTATCGAAAGCTTGATTAAATCAAAACATTGTATATAAACTTTTCATCAAGACGTGAGAGTACAAGGATGACTCTGATAACACCAAAATTTGTGATGTTTTTGGCCTTTATTCTGTTATCAAAACTGCCCTCTTCTGCCATTTTCCTCTCTTTTATATGCATTTTTCGCAATAATTAGCCAAGCAACGCTCTCAGTCCAATATTTCCATCTTTTGCAGAGCTTCCTCCTATTTTGGCCCATTTAGCGCCAATAAGGCCGTTCCGGCCCGCATATAAGTCCAAGACTGTCTCGACCCCCTGACGCCCGATACTCAAGCTGACCAGCAAGGCTGCGCGATACGACGACGTGCGACGTAAGGATGCCGCGCGAGAAGGTACCGATGGACGACACACCTCTTTACCCGACAGGGAGCCACGCGCGTCGCAACTACTCCATATGCTGTGCGATACCGGCCACCCACCGGCAGGCGTCTCTCGCCTCGGCGCCCGACAGCCGACCTCCTTGTGCTGGGCGATACCCTCGTCATCCGACCACCAATTGAACGGTGGAAAGGAGGACACGTGGCGCTTCGAGCACCATATCTTCTCCCAACCAGCTGCCTATAAATAGCAGCTACAGGGAGCCTAAAAGATAGCTTGGTTAGTTTTAGACAGTTCGGACAAGCTGGGTCACTTCAGGGTTCAGATAGTCGATGGATCTTCAGAGGAAGCTGCGAGAGCAGGCGTATCGTGCTCCAGTGTTCGTACTGGGCGACACTAGGTGAGCTCTTCCTCATCCCGAGAGGTAGGGGATTGGTTCACCTAGGACTGTACTGGGCGACACTGGGAGCCGATATCGGCCGATGTAGATACGCGGCACAAGTGCCCGACACCAGTGCCCGGCAGTAGGATACGCAGCTCCATGCCCGACACGATACCGGACCCGATACGCTCCGCCCGTCAGGCGTGTCGCCCGAGAGGGTGTTCTGCCCGACTGGAGCGTATCGGCCAGGTCCTTGAGCGATGCAGTCGCCCCTCGCGGTGTGCCGCTTGAGAGGGCGTGCCGCCCGACACGGCTGTATCGGGCTAGGCCCCTGTCCGATATCGGGAGGGATGGTTACTGTAGCTTGTCGTCCTTCTACATCAAGAAGGCGACACATATCTTTAATTCTGTTATTTAATTCTTTACTAATGCATTGTAATTAAGACCTTTAATGCTTATAGAAATAGAAAAGTTTACTTACTTGCTGCTCTATGCTTGGTGCAATATGTTGGATGACCGATATGCTTGGTATCTGAACTCTAGCTTGCATGTTTTGGATCGCGTTTCTCTTGCTATCGAATCGTGTTTTCCCATCGCAACAACTTCGAGAGTTGTGTTATGGCTCTAGTGTTCGGTCCGATTCTGGAGTACGAGAGTGCCCAGAACAGAGTTGCTTTAGTAACCTTTCCACTCTAATTTGAGTCTGGTGACCCCTAGAGTGGAACCGATGCCTTATTAGAGGTGCCCGCTTCGAGAGGAGGGGCAGAGGATTGGTCCTACCGCCACTTGCTTTACCATAGCTTTATCCTTCGTACCTCGCCTTAGCTCCGAGTGTATCCTTCTGTTTCTGTTGCATGAAAACCCCTAAAAACTGCTAATGCTTAAAACCTTAAAATCTTTCTAGTAACTCCACTTGGAGATAGTTTTCTTGTTTTGTTCGTGACATCTTTATGCTTCCCTCCTAGGGAATTTATCATCTCTTTATACCTACCGGAGTGTAGCGTGTCGATTCTAGGTTCTCAACACTACCCCCCTTGTCCCTATGTTCGACCCCGTATATCTACTTCGACCCCGTAAACAAAGTTGCGGGGGCCTAGAAGGATTCGGGTTTATAAATGTAAAAGCTCGACTACCTCAAATCCGCCTCCAATTTTAGGATGTGTGATTTAGGCCGGTCAACTTTTTGGTGTCGTTGCCGGGGACAAGGCAAAAATAGTACTGTTGACGAATCCGGATCCACTAACTACACTCCCGTGCCTCAAACTTAGTAATGAGTTTGACAACACCCTTTTTCTTTTCCTTTTTCCTTGCTATTATTTCTTGCCTAAGCCAAATAATTCAATTTCCTAACTTGATTTTATATGCTCTTACAGGAACCTTGGAAGCTGACCAGCTCCACCGAGTCTTGATACCATGTCTCATTGAGAGCAATCTCTTCTTGAAGGTGAATGTCAGGGCCGAGGCGAGAGGGTGAGCCAGCCTAGCTTGGTTGGTCAGCTTTCAGCCTACATAAAAAGACAGGACACCATTATCAGCAAACTGGTACAGGGTGCGCTTCCCGGCCCCGGAGTTCAGAATTCCATGCAACACCATATGGCGAGTCTGTAGATGCGCCAATGGGAAGTTGATCAAAGATTGGCCCAAATGGCCGCACTGATGAAGAACCCTGCGGGAAAGACACCCTCCTACCCGGAAACTGCCAGAATGACGGTACTAAGGTTTGGGAAAACGGTGGAGCGCGCAGCTGAAGCCAAACCAGAACCTGAACCGAGGTCTGAGAGCACCATTCCAGTAGAGGGCGAAGATGGACAAGCAGAAGCTCAAGATCCAGCACGGAAGCCTTCAGACGAGCTACCTGGTGGGAAGAATTCCTACGCCCCAAGGCCGCCATTCCCGTATAAGCTGATAAAGGCAAATCTGAGGAGGCATCATGAGAGGTTCATGGACTCGATTAGGAAACTGCATCTTGAAGTCCCCTTCCTTGATGCATTGGAAGAGATGCCTATGTATGCCAAGTTCCTCAAGGACCTTATCACAAAGAAGAGAAGGGGAGGAAGGACAGAGACAGTGTATCTAGCTTCCGCCTCCTCCATCTTCTTGAAGCCTGACACGCCAAATAAAAAAAGGGATCCCGGAGCTTTCACAATCCTGTTCGCCATCGGAGACAATGTCGAGCGTAAGGGTCTGGCAGACTTGGGGGCTAGCATAAGCCTCATGCCCCTAAGTTTCGCACAAAGGGTGGGTTTGACCGACATGGTTCAGACTAACATGCGAATCCAACTGGCAGACCACACCTTCAAGAGACCTGTCGGCATTATCGAAGATGTACCGATCCGGGTTGGTGACTTCTTCATCCCTTGCGATATAGTCGTCATCGACACAGTTGAAGATCCCCATTTCCCGATCATCTTTGGGCGGCCCTTCCTGGCGACAGGAAGAGCGCTAATTGATGTTTCCGAAGGGATGATCACCTTAAGGGTCGGCAACAACCATATGGACTTCAAGCTGAAAGAAATAATGAAGAGCCCATCCCTCTCTGAATCAGCATGTTTCACAGATAGCTACAATAAATTCTGTGAGGAAGTAGAGGAAGATATCCGGACAGTAGACCCCCTCTTGAGGGATATAAACTGTCAAGATCCTGACCTCGAAGACCCTGAGGTCGCGAAGCATCTCGACCTTTTTGACCTTCCTGACAAAGGCTTGCAGAAAGAGGATAAGGTGGTTGAGTTTGTGATGTACGCCTCTCTTGAGGAGGAGCCTCAGGAAAAGGCACTCAGACCAAAGCCAGAGTTGAAAGCGTTGCCTGAAGGCCTAAAGTACGAGTTCTTAGATGAAGAGTAGAGAAACCCCGTCATCGTAAACGCCAATCTTTCGAGCAACCAGCAGGACTGACTCCTTGAGGAGTTAAGGCTCCACAGGAAGGCTATAGGATATTCAGTAGATGATATCAAAGGCCTTAGCCCCACCCTATGCATGCATCACATCAACTTGGATGAATCTGCCAAGCCTCTGGTTCAACCCCAGAGGAAACTGAACCAGATGCTAAAGGAGGTCATCAAGAAAGAGGTAATAAAACTTAGAGATGCGGGGATCATTTACCCAATCAGCGATAACAGTTGGGTAAGTCTGATCCACGTAGTGCCCAAAAAGGGCGGGATGACGGTGGTTAAGGGTGAGAAGGGTGACGAGGTGGCGGTTAGGACCGTCACCAGCTGGCGGATGTGCATAGATTACCGAAAGCTAAATCAGGCTACAAAGAAGGATCACTTTCCGCTACCTTTTATTGACCAAGTACTCGAAAGGTTAGCGCATCACGATTTCTTTTGCTTTCTTGATGGCTTTTCAGGTTTCTACCAGGTACCCATCTTGCCCGATGACCAAGAGAAAACAACGTTCACCTGCCTTTATGACATTTATGCCTTCCGAAGGATGCCCTTCGGACTCTGCAACGCCCCCGCCACCTTTCAGCGATGCATGATATCGATGTTCTCGGATTTTCTAGAAGACATCGTAGAAGTTTTCATGGATGACTTTTCTGTCTATGGGAAGGACTTCGATAGCTGTCTAAAGAATCTGAAGTTGGTTCTTCAAAGGTGCTAGGAGAACAACCTAGTTCTAAACTGGGAAAAATGCCATTTCATGGTGCGGGAGGGCATCGTCCTCGGGCATAAGATCTCGAAGTGTGGGATCAAAGTGGACGCAAGCAAGGTTGAATCAATATCCAAGCTTCCTCCACCAAGATCCGTGACGGGGGTGCGAAGCTTCCTCGGGCACGCGGGATATTACCGAAGATTCATCAAGGACTTCTCAAAGATTTCCAAACCGTTGTCCAATCTTCTGGTAAAAGACGCTGAATTTGTTTTCTCTAATGATTGTCTAAGTGCTTTTCAGGCCCTTAAAAACACTTTAATATCACCACCTATCCTTCAAGCACCAGAATGGGGTTTACCTTTTGAGCTGATGTGCGACGCAAGCGACTACGCGGTTGGAGCAGTCCTGGGGCAAACGAAAGACAAGAAGCACCAGGTGATCTGCTACGCGAGTCGCACATTGGACGAAGCCCAGGTAAACTACACAACAACTGAAAAGGAGATGCTCGTGATCATCTTCGCGTTTGATAAGTTCAGGTCGTATCTCATCGGAGCAAAGGTCAAAGTATACACAGATCATGGGGCGATAAAATACTTAATGCAAAAGAAAGACGCAAAGCCCAGACTGTTGAGGTGGGCCTTACTGCTCCAAGAATTCGACCACGAAATTATCGACAAGAAGGGCGCATAGAATGTGGTTGCTGACCATCTCTCAAGGATCGTGACTGAGAAAAAGAGAGAGCCTCCTATCAATGACGACTACGCCGAAGAAGCCCTTATGTTGGCCGTAGCCCAAGAGGAAAGCCTACCCTGGTTCGCATACATCTACAATTATCTTGCTTGCGGAGAACTGCCCCCTGACAGAACGTACAATCAGAAGAAGAAGCTTTTTGCGGAGGTTAAAAACTACTACTGGGATGATCCTCTCCTATTTAGAAGATGCGCCGACAACTTATACAGGAGGTGCATACCAGAAGAAGAAACCGCGGACATCCTGAAGCAATGCCATGCCTCCCCCTATGGTGGTCACCTAGGCAGCGAAAGAACAGCTGCAAAGGTGCTACAATCAGGTTTCTACTGGCCCTCCTTATTTAAAGACGCTGCACAGTTTGTGAAGGCTTGCAAAGAGTGCCAGTTTACGGGGAACATAGGGCGGAGGGACGAAATTCCAATGGCAAGCTGGATTGAAGTCGAAATATTTGACGTATGGGGGATCGACTACATGGGACCATTTCCCCCATCTCGGGGGTATCAGTACATACTCGTGGCTGTGGATTATGTATCGAAGTGGGTGGAAGCGGTAGCCACCCAAACCTGCAACGCCAAGTCGGTTATCAAGCTCTTCGAGAAAACCATCTTCCCTCGCTTCAGCGTCCCACGCACAGTTATTAGCGACGGAGGATCGCACTTTGGAGAAAGACAGTTTGAAGCACTCCTGTGTAAGTATGGAGTGAAGCACAAGATCGCTACACCCTACCATCCCCAGACGTCAGGGCAGGTAGAGGTTTCCAACAGACAAATCAAGCAAATCTTGCAGAAAACTGTCAACCGAACAAGGAAAGATTGGTCCATGAAGCTTGACGATGCACTTTGGGCCTACCACACCGCTTACAAAACACCCATTGGAACCACCCCCTACCGTCTCATCTACGGAAAATCCTGCCACCTACCGTTAGAATTGGAACACAAGGCCCTTTGGGCAATCAAGTTCCTAAATATGGACCTCGAAAAAGCTGGAGAAAAGAGATTTTTGCAGCTTTAAGAGCTCAAAGAGCTAAGAATGAATGCCTACAAAAATGCAAAAATTTACAAACAGAGGACAAAGTTGTGGCACGATACCCATCTCAGGAGAAAAGATGTAAGCGAAGGGGATAAGGTCTTGCTATTCAAGTCCTTTATTCGTCTTTTCCCTGGAAAGTTGCAAACGAGGTGGTCTGGACCGTTCACTGTGTCAAGGATATACCCATCAGGAATGATGGAGCTTTACGACAAGGACGATCCGACCAAAATATTTCAAGTGAATGGGCACAGGGTGAAAAGATTCTATGAGGATGAGGCCTTTGTCAGGAGAGTAGAGATCGACCTGCAAGATATGGGCATAGCCAAGGGTTGAACAAGATGATCCCACACTGGTCGAGCTGGAGACACAAACTTCAACGCTCCTCGGGAGGCAGCCCGAGTTTTTTCTTTCTTTCATAGAGTAGGATGCAAAAAAAAACTTTATGGCATGTAATAAGGCCCGAGTCAGTGCATGCGCCACATGCGCTGACTCTGTTTTATGGGCCACCGCTGTAACAATTTTTTGAGGTGCAGGGCCTAACCCTAAACCAATGATGTTTTTCCTTCATCTAGCATCGGCCGTCTATTTTAACCGTGTCGGGCAGCCGCTCAGCTAGCGCGCAGGACCGCCCGTACCGGGTTTTGGTCTCTCGGGCGTCGCAACGGCCGTGACGGTTGGCGTTCTTGGGAGGCGTGCACCCTATCGCGCATGAGAATAAATGCCCTTAATGAGACTGATGTGACCATCGTCTCGGGAACCGCCTGACCCGTTGGCTGACGCGCGCCCCAGAGATGTCTATTTCGCCCCCGGCCGAGCTGCCTATAAATAAGAACGGAGATTTCACCGTGTCGGGCAGCCACACTTTACTCATTTTAGCCACCTGTATCGCATGCAGTAGTCCGCCCTTTTGCTCTCGTGTCGGCCAGTTGCCTTCACTGTGGTATCGGGCGATGGCTCCTATGAGCAAAGGTATCGCCCGACACGCTTATCGCCCGACACCCCTATCGCTCGGCAAGCTTTTCCTCGACAGGCTTATCACCCGACACGAGTCCTGTTGCGCGCTGCCTATCGGGATTACGAGCCTTGTCGGATTTTGTATCGCCCGGCGTGGTTTTGCACGACATAATGACCGATGGTGTTTGCCCGATATGCCATATCGGGCGGCACGTTTTCCTTTTGTGACGTTCTGTCAGGCAGTTACTCTTTGGCGACCTTATCGCCTGATCTACCCGTATCGGGAGGTATGCTGTGCCGTGCAATCCCTCCTCATATCGCCCAATCTTGTATCGGCTTATGCTTTCTTTTGACGGATGATACCCGGATTTCGAAATAAGTCTAGCATTATCTAGCTTCTTTAACTTTTTCTATCTAACGATTTATAATGGTTGATGAACTTGATAACAGGCAGAATAGACGCCGCAGCTGAAGCAACAACTGTCGGTCAGAAACGTCAGCACCCCGAAGAGGGGCTATTCCTTATCATAGTCTGTCTTCTATAGTAGCCTGGGGCCAACTACAAAGACAGCACGAGTACAACCCCGACGACTGCTGGGACAGCACAAGAACTCTCTGTCTACCTTGAGCTATTGCGCGTGTTCCGGCTGAGCTGGGGAAGTGTTTTGCTGGCAACCTCCAGATGGAACCTGGGCATCCCGGTTCCAGCTACTTAATAAAGAGGAAGCAGCCACAAGTGCTCTCACTTGTTGAAGATGTTTCCAAATGAGAAAGAAGGAGGCGGCAGCAACAGAAGCATATTACAGCTTCTACAAGGCACAAGAGAACCCGCTAAATAACCTTCACTGGACTAACAAGAACTCACCCTCTTCTTCACTACTCTGGGACAGAGTATTGGATAAGTTTGGGGGGGTACCCATGTACCAGTGAAGGAGGTATAAAAATTCTCTTGTGCCATTTTGTTCTTCTATATCACATATATGTACCCATGCTTGTGTAAAATGCCTTGCTCATATAATTTTTTTGAAAAATTCTGCCTATTTTGTTCCCATGCATATGTACAAAGTCGTTATATTAGTAAAACCTGATGCTACTGCTTGCAAAGTTTGTTTTCTGTATGCTTAATGTGATGCAAGTTATGTTATATCTTTTTGATAATGCTGCTTCAAACAAACAGAAGATTACGTTTTTCCTCGTCAAAATTTTCAAAAATACAATAATCTCGCAAACAGCTAAGAGACGAGTATGGAGAAGGAAAAAGTTGCGCAAACAGCAATAATCTCTTTGTTTCCCTTACCCGACAAACATCCTAAAAAGAGAGAGAAGCCTTATGAGCGTGAATAAAAGCATGAGAGTTGTTCCCAATAAAAGAAAAAAAATATATATATATATATATACACCTCTTGTTTTCCCAAAAGTACCCATCTTTAGGCATGGTAGATCCGGGGCAGTGGTACGTAGGATGTGAAGTCACTGCTCTAAAGCCAACTGGCTTGGACTGCAGGGACCACTTGCCCGTTAACAGACACTTACCTGGATGGACTGATGGGAGACAAGAATGAAAAACCCAAAAATCCTTAGCCTACCCTATACACAACTTTCTGCCCCGAAAATAAAGCTGTTTGGTGTGGAAGCTAACTTCGGATTCATAAAACAACGTCTCGCCAAAGCTGTAGAGAATAATCTTACTTATACAATAAGGCAAGAAAGACGAAATCTTTTGTTCGTAATCAGGCAGCATTATCTCTAAAGGCATTACGATACTTGTTTTACATCTTGGCCTGAGAAGCATACTACGCAAGAAGAAGCATCGCCAAATAAAGTTTAAATATTGATTGAGGACAATCAAAACGCTTAGTTTGGGGGAGTTGATAACACCAAATTTTGTGATGTTTTTGGCCTTTATTCTGTTATCAAAACTTCCCTCTTCTGCCATTTTCCTCTCTTTTATATGCATTTTTCGCAATAATTAGCCAATCAACGCTCTCAGTCCAATATTTCCATCTTTTGCAGAGCTTCCTCCTATTTTGGCCCATTTAGCGCCAATAAGGCCGTTCCGGCCCACAAATAAGTCCAAGACTGTCTCGACCCCCTGACGCCCGATACTCACGCTGACCAACAAGGCTGCGCGATACGACGACGCGCGACGTAAGGATGCCGCGCGAGAAGGTACCGATGGATGACACGCCTCTTTACCCGACAGGGAGCCACGTGCGCCGCAACTACTCCATGTGCTGCGCGATACCGGCCACCCACCGGCAGGCGCCCGACAGCCGACCTCCTTGTGCCGGGCGATGCCGGGCAATACCGGGCGATACCCGCGTCAGCCGACCACCAATTGAACGGTGGAAAGGAGGACACGTGGCGCTTCGAGCACCATATCTTCTCCCAACCAGCTGCCTATAAATAGCAGCTACAGGGAGCCGAAAAGACAGCTTGGTTAGTTTTAGACAGTTCGGACAAGCTGGGTCACTTCAGGGTTCCGATAGTCGACGGATCTTCTGAGGAAGCTACGAGAGCAGGTGTATCGTGCTCCAGTGTTCGTACTGGGCGACACTAGGTGAGCTCTTCCTCATCCCGAGAGGTAGGGGATTGGTTCACCTAGGACTGTACCGGGCGACACTGGGAGTCGATATCGGCCGATGTAGATACGCGACACGAGTGCCCGACACCAGTGCCCCGCAGTAGGATATGCAGCTCCATGCCCGACACGATACCAGACCCGATATGCTCCGTCCGTCAGGCGTTTCTCCCGAGAGGGTGTTCCGCCCGACTTGAGCGTATCGGCCAGGTCCTTGAGCGATGCAGTCGCGCCTCGCGGTGTGCCGCTTGAGAGGGTGTGCCGCCCGACGCGGCTGTATCGGGCTAGGCCCCTATCCGATATCGGGCGGGATGGTTACTGTAGCTTGTCGTCCTTCTACATCAAGAAGGCGACACATATCTTTAATTCTGTTATTTAATTCTTTACTAATGCATTGTAATTAAGACCTTTAATGCTTATAGAAATAGAAAAGTTTACTTACTTGCTGCTCTATGCTTGGTGCAATATGTTGGATGACCGCTATGCTTGGTATCTGAACTCTAGCTTGCATGTTTTGGATCGCGTTTCGCTTAGCTATCAAATCGTGTTTTCCCGTCGCAACAACTTCGAGAGTTGTGTTGTGGCTCTAGTGTTCGGTCCGATTCTGGAGTACAAGAGTGCCCGGAACGGAGTTTCTTTAGTAACCTTTCCACTCTAATTTGAGTCCGGTGACCCCTAGAGTGGAACCGATGCCTTGTTAGAGGTGCCCGCTTTGAGAGGAGGGGCACATGATTGGTCCTACCGCCGCTTTCTTTACCGTAGTTTTATCCTTCGTACCTCGCCTTAGCTCCGAGTGTATCCTTCTGTTTCTGTTGCATGAAAACCCCTAAAAACTGCTAATGCTTAAAACCTTAAAATCTTTCTAGTAACTCCACTTGGAGATAGTTTTCTTGTTTTGTTCGTGACATCTTTATGCTTCCCTCCTAGGGAATTTATCATCTCTTTATACCCGCCGGAGTGTAGCGTGTCGATTCTGGGTTCTCAACACTACCCCCCTTGTCCCTGTGTTCGACCCCGTATATCTACTTCGACCCCGTAAACAAAGTTGTGGGGGCCTAGAAGGATTCGGGTTTATAAATTTAAAAGCTCGACTACCTCAAATCCGCCTCCAATTTTAGGACGCGAAATTTAGGCCGGTCAGACTCTAGGACATGCTAGACAACTAACAACTATATCTAGGGTTCATCACCTCAGTTTCTCCTTGCTGTCACAATTCTACTATTGATGTTGTCGATCACCTAAAAAGATGTGGTGACCCACGAGGTGGGACCCAGTCCCAATGAGAGATATAACTCTCTCCAACATATATTGGTTACATTAGATTAAACAGTAAATAACTGAGTATATGCAGTATATAATAGTCAATTGAGTAGATTGAACAGTTCATGCATGCTAAACAATGTTAAGAAAATAAACTTAGCAAATGTATTATTATCAATGTGTATATAGGTAACAAATAAATCCATTTCTTCTATCAGATATCTACTCAGGTTTCATAGGATTGCATCTCACAACAATCGTCATTATTAATTTGACTATCATAATATGCCTTTCTAATAGCACAATCAATCTAGTAACACAACATCGCTAACATCATGAATACATCTAGTAGCATAACATGTCTCTCAAACATCAATATCAGCATTATTAATAGTTTAAGAAATTCTAATTACATAGGCATGGCTAGAAGTATTACGCTTATCTAGCGGCATAATATTAACTATATGTGTTAGTATCTGACAACATAAGCATGTTTATCACATAATCATATCTACAAAATAAGCATATCTATCATTCCTTATTGTACTATGTATCATATCTATGTAAGGAGAGAAAACAAGGTTTATCAACCAATGTGAAGCGTCATGTATAACCCTAACATATATGCTACTCAGATGTATTATAACTTTTATTACTAACCTGAGGATTTGAGTCATACCACCCGAATCTAACTTACCACTGCTAAGCCAAAATCAATGCCATATAAGATCTATAGAAGATCCAGACTCTATGATCTCACCCACAACTCCCAGTCAGTATGAGAGACAACGCAGCGACATATCAGTAAACTACCAGTAGTGACATATAGTCAATTGAAAACAACTAGCCCTCCTTGGTACATGTCACGACGCTAGAGAACAACTTAAACATGGCTATTCTATAAGAGGCATCCTATAGTTATACTACTGCCTTTCACACATCAAAATATCACAATATCCGAGGAATGACCATAGCCATCCTCAATTGCTTGATATTAGGGTATCAAGCTATCCTGACATACTCAACATTATGTGCTAAGTTCCCCATAGGAGTTACTCATTTCACAACCCAGCAAGTTCTGACATTGGAATGGATCTATGGCACAGGGAAACTACATGATTAGGGTTTTACTTAGTTAGTTATTGTCATTTAGTAAATTAAGGCTTTATCATTCAAATGGACATATAATCCCTAATTCATTTCTAGAAGAAGTATAAGCATTGCAAATTTAGAAGATATAAAATGTTTGAGGTATGAATCTTAATCACATTACCACATGCTATCACTCATTGCATTCTAATGAACCCCATTTGTCATCATACCATCACAAGATATAAATCCTTAGCACAAAATCATAGGGTATCAACCCTTGTCAACTTAAGAGGATTATACCTCATTCAGGGATCAACCTTGCCCAAATATCATTAAGACCATCATATCATTACCTGCAAGTTCATCATTGTCTTTCCATGCCTTATAACAAGGATAACCAAACATCACTTCTCATGTGATGTGTAAGCACAACTTGGTATTGCAATAAATTAAGAAAAGATGTTTACAAGATAACATTGTAGGGTTATCTTAGCATTAAGAGCATTACTTTATTATATCAACATATGAGGAAGCTATAAGATTGGTCATCATCACACTAACAATGTACATGGTTAGCATAAGAAAACATAAATCATAAAGCTATGATGACCACTAGTTAACACATTAGAGTTGAAATCAATCATTATGAATGATTATCCATCATTATATTAACCATTCAAGGAAGGGTACCATAGGTAAATACCATCATCTATTATCATTAGGGTTAGGTTCAACAAGATAGGTTACTTTGATGTTTCAAATCAGCACTCATACCCAAACCCTAACTCATGGCATCCCCATTGGATCATGGATGCATGGGGTGAAGCATCACCATCACATGCCATACCATCCTCAAGTATGGATCGACACATAACTCAAGATGTAACCATCAATTTATATCATACTAGGTTTCAACCATAATAGAGATTACTCCATGGTTACATTCATCATTCAAGGACTATTCATAACTACTTACCAACATTTGATTATATTAAGACAAGGTATAACAAGATATACCTCATTAGGGTTACATATCAGTACAATATGGTCATTATCCCTTCTATTCATATGAGTGAAAAGGTAAGACTACCTTATTAAGGGTAACCCTCCATTGGTTCCATCATCATTCAACCAATATCACCATACACAACATCACCCAGAACCATTGGATGTTGAAAAGGTATGACCATTGGCTATTTACATAAGTGAACACCTTAACAAACCATATGTAAATCCATTGAGTTTTGAACTAGAAAGAGTCACCATTAAACCCTAAAGGTCCATTATTTAACAACATAAAGGGGCACCATAGGTTGTGGGGTTAAATCCCATCATTGGTTGTACATTTTAAGCAAGCCACAATATCAACCACCAAGCTCCTTAAATTGATCACATGAAGGAAACCATCAAGTTCAGATTGTTAGAACTCACATGTAATACTATAGGTTTCAATCCAAACCATTGGATGTTGAATTATATAATCTCAACCATAGGATCAAGTACATTATTCAAAATGATTAGATGAAGAAGTGTTAGATCCTAACCATTGGATCAGGCTCATATTTTAAAACCATCATTTGGAGTATAGGTCTAACCCTTGAATCATTTGACCCAAGAAACTATTGTGATAGGGATTAATTGAAGCAAAATATAAATCCTTGACTCACCATTAGTTGTGACATCTTAGGCCACCATCGGTTGATAGGATAATCACTGCATTCATTTAACACCATGAGATATTAAGCTAATGTCATAATTGATTGATAACATCATTAGAGAATCAAACCATTGCTCATTGAGATTCCAAGAGAGTCTAACATTGAACTAAGGTGTGACTATCAGTTCACACCATCGTTCATCACCCTTGTTCACCACCTTCGGTTGTCATGAAGACCACACCATCAGGTCATGTGTTTAGAGAAGAAAGCAACCTAGAAACCATAATATGAACCATCGGTTGATAGGTGTTTAGCACTTAGGTGGTGATGCCAACCTGAACTAATTCATCTCCTTCCTTAGGAAGAACGTGCACATGCTTATAGGTTCATCTAGAACTGGAAACAAAATTGGAAACACTATAAAAAATCGAAGTTCCAAACAAGCTTAGCTTCTTAATGCTTAAATCACCATTTTTAAGTAAGAACATGAGCTAACAACCTTATAGTAAACAATATAAGTAAAGAGGGTTATAAAACACACCTACACTAAGATGAAAAGACTTATAGAATTAAGAAACTTGAGAAAAGAAGGCAAGAAAACCCAGGTTTCAGATCTGAACTCGGCCAAGTAGGCACTTTTCTCCACAAAGAAGCAAAACCCTAGAACAAGAAGAAGCAACAAAGGTAGATTCTTAAGTTCGAGAGAAACTTCTACCATGGAAAAACAAGGTTCTAACCTAGATAAAGGTAATAGGAATAATAATAGAGAAAAAATGGAGGAAAGAAGAGGATACTTACTTGTTTAGGTCAAGATCACTAAGAAGGAGATTTAGAAACCCTAAAGGAAGCAAATCATAACTCTAGATGCTTCTACCAAGAAGATCCACACCTTATTCTACCTTGGACAGAAGATACATGGCCAAATAGAGGAAGTGTGATTCTTTTAGAAGGAGGGAAGTGGTATAGAGCAAAAATTTCATTTGGGAGCTTAAGGATAGATATATAAAGCTTGGAGGATGAGGTAGAGAAGAAGCATGAGGTGTACACGTAGCTCCCCATGTGTCCATGGCCTTATAAAATTAAGGATATACAAGCAACCACACAAGAATCTACCCCACCATTCATGAAGACCTGCTTTGCAACTGTTTGTTGGTTTTCCAAGACAAACAAATAAACCCTTGGTTCATAGCTCCTAAAGGTAGCTCATCCATAAAGGGGTAAATCCTTAAATACCCTTGATGAAGACACCTCCAAACCAAGGTACAATTGAGCACACCATGGCTAAACAAGATCAAGAATGATAATATAACATTCAAGGACCATAATTCAAGTGAAATGTCTTAAAGAAAATCACATATTTGGGTAAATTACAGACAAGTCCTAAATGTACATAAAATTGCTTACCTTGCACAAACAATGTCCAATTTGGACCAAATTTGAAACTTAATATTTGCTCGTGATTCTTAAGAATATCAAAAGACTATAGTAGGGTTATAATAATTCAATTATGGTAATTAAGCTTGTTCAACACTTTATGTAATGTTAGGGGGTCTCTCGAGTTCGAAATTGGATGTCATATTTAGTATATGTATTTTGTGAGTGTGAATTGAATGTTAAATTGTGACTTAAAATCTGAGATGGAAGTTGATGTTGGTATGTATTTTGATAGTGTGAATTTAATGTGAAGTGTATATGTTGTGTGAATTTTAATGTGAAGGCATGATGAAAAGAATGATGTTTATTTGTGCATATATATGTATGCATTGAAAGTGTGGTTGAGAAATGAAATAATTGAGTTGTGAGTTCATGGATTTGTGTGCAATTTGAAATGAAGAAAATTGATAAAATATTTCATGTTTGTGCCTATTTTGTATAAAATCATTTTCTTGCAAGTGTGTTGGCATGTTGTTAACCCACAATGCTTGCAGAGAGCCTGTTGTTCTTCAGATTTGTCAATTCTGAAGAACAATAGTCTCCAGACAGGCTAGCAGGCTAGACAGAAGGTTTGCATACCCACTACATAAAAAATACACCTTTATCGTCTGTTATTTGGAAATGACTGACTATATACTAATTCAGCGTTGGTTATTTACAAAAAACTAAGGACACATTCTTAAGATTTTCATTGTTCAATCACTAATAAAACTGACATCAGGAAATTCAATGTCAGTTACTTGTCATTACCCATTAGAAGAGGAAACAATAGTGGCTTTAGTTTCTTTTCTTAAAACAGAAGACTAAAAGGTCAAACCAGACTAGAAACGTCTCTTATTGAGGGTTACATCATTGGTTAGGCACTAACAAGTAATCGAAAATATAAATTATAATCGTTGGTTTTTGTAACCAATGACGAATGGTGGAGTTTTACCGTCACCCACTTGGTCGTCGATTAGGAACCCACACATGTTGTCTAAAATAACCAATGCCATATCCCCATTCTATAGTAGTGATATTTGCCTCATTAACAACTTTCTCCCCAACTCCCTAGAGATTCACATTTTGTTTCAACCCTTTCTTGAAAGGGGTATCATGAAAATGAGTTGGTTAGTTTTGGAGGCATGCTAGAGTAGATAACTAACTGGGAAGAGCTAACATTTTTCACTTGACATGAAGTCCGCTTCTATATAAGATGATGGTTTTTGTAAGCTGCTCTTGGAGGTGTAGAATTGATGTACTATAAAATTTATTGACAAAACAGACTGCTTGATTTTGGATTTGAATTCATGGGGAGTTTTTTGGGGAAAACAAATTGTCTTTTTCCATAAAATTTTATGCAATACATTCTTATTAGTATAAATATCCTTTCATAATCAATGAAAATGTTAAGAACATCCCTTGCATTAGTTCTATAAAAAGTCACATTGATTATCAATATAATTATGACCTCATTTTCCTTTCCATGATGGTCTTCCGGATGGAAATGTTCCTCCTTTCACAGTCTCTACATCACTTAAACCAAAGAAATATCATTTTATAGATTGCTATCAAAAGGTGTTTGAGAAAGAATCGTGTTGGTCATTTACGATCTTGATGTCTAAAAGGTTATATGCATAGGAATGTGTTTAATATGTAATTTCCCACTGATTTTCTGCAAACTCCTTGATCATTTGTACTAGACCTACATGTAACACCACTTGTAAGATTTATGTTTCCTTTGAACAACATTTTTTTTCACATTCTCTAGGGAGAAATTTTAACATAGAGTTAAATGACCATAGGAAAAATCTAAAGGAAGATAATTTTATTGCATTCAAAACAAATATACTTCATGGCTCAATAAAAAAATGATAGGAGGTTAACGCACATATGTGATCCACTAGTTTTATTGAAGTTGATGCAGGTTAAGGCAAAGATAAAATGGACTAATTTGGATTTTTGATGGTTGATGGATTAGTTGGTAGGTTAATTTATTTTCTATTGGATTTTAGGTATCATGAGGTTTAGGGAAAAATCAAGGTTGAAGTAGGATGATGAAGTACAAGATGTTACATGAATCTAAGATGAGGTAAAGTACAAAGTTAAGTTAGAAGTGCAGTCCAAAATAGATACTGTAATTTTAGAAAAGTTTGCACAAGGATGAGGCTTCCATTGCACTACAATAATATAGGTCTTGTCAGTCATGTAGAAACTAAATTTATTAAAATCTACATATTAAGTCATGGAAGTTAAACTAGAAATGTGACTTCAAAAGTGTTACATAACAAAATAACAAAGTGAATTAGTAGGAGTTTGAAGTAAGTCTAATGGATATAAGTGGTTCAAGTGAAGTTCAAGAGAGTTAAAACTCTAGTGGGTCTGTGAAAATTTGTGATGACTCAAATGGAGATGCTGAGTATGATATAATTGAAATAATCTTGAAGTCATTGTGAAGTGGATGTGATAATTAAAAGGTAGGTCAATTGGATGTTGAAGGCATCAAATTGATATATCAAGTGGGTCGATTGCATATGTAATAGATTAAATAGCACGGAAATATGAAATTGGATAAATGGACCTACAAAGAAGGTCGAGTATGTTTTGTAAGAGAATGAAATGATTTCGAATATGGGTTAGCCATAAAAAAGTTTATATGGTTAACGTAGGTACATCAACTGAAGATGCATCTTAAAATTAATGTGAAAATCCCTTATTACTAATAGATAAAATTTAGAAAGTCCCAAATGTTTGTTCTATAAAGATAACCCTAGATACAGAAGGACATTGACACCTCATTGTGAGAAAAATGCTTTACTATCTCAATGTTAATATAGAAACCTTTTCTTTGTACCACACCAATGAAAAGTGAGTGAAATGTTTTTACAGGAATGGCATCCCAAAACAATAACTAGTTTTCAAGCCAAGGAAATGTGGTATAAAAATTATTAAAGTTTATATTCACTAATGTCAAAAAACTTGGATAATTTAAACTACTTGTAAACAAATGATAATGAGAAGGGCCAATTCATTGGTTTGGGTTTTTTGTTGAACAAGTTCATCTCATTTTGATTTATGTATGGTATGAAGGAAACAAAATGCCAATGATTTCATACATATGCATAGATATGAAAAGAATTACATTGTAAGAATACAAGTTAGTTACAATATATCTAACTAATTATTAATTAAAGAATGCAAGCATAATATGTAATATAGATTTCCATATTTCACTACAATTAGTAGATAATCATACGTCTTTGGTTTCTTTTATATCCATTTGTAATGTATTAAAATGTAAAAGAGACTCATATTACAACCTCTGATGTTAGTTAATTCTCATGTAGTTCAAAATGGAATACAATAGAAACGTTATATTGTAATGGGTTCTTAGCAACAAAATTAAGAAACTAATGAATGAGATAGTTCTTCTCAGCTTGATAAAAAAGGACACATATGGATTGTACAGAAATGCTAGACTTGTGAGAACCCAATCATCTTACCCAATCATAGGGCATCATATTTGTATATATAGATAGAATCTATACTAGTTATAAATACACACCATGTAATTTTGCACAAAAGGAATCATTTAAAGACATACTATCCAAAAAGATTTTTTATTATCAAATGGGACATGTATTTCACTACATAAAAATACATCATTTACATCTAAAATCAATTAACTTATAAGATTATAAACTCCAACAACTAAAAGTCATGAATTCAAAATTTAAACATATAACAACTTTTCCACAGAAACTGAGGACCTAGAGTAGACACTGGCTACTAAGTTGATTAAAACTACACACACTCAATCAAACTTAGAACTCTTCTAATTTTATCTAACTTTTTAGAAGCTCCTGGTCAAACAAAGTAGGTCTACCCTTCCATATGCACTTAGTTAGATGGCTTGCTTAATGGTAAAATGGAGATAAGGGAAGGTTATATATGCTTCCTCAATACTCTACACCATCCTTGCCCCTAGTGTAGTAGGAGAAGTCCATCTAGAAACCTAGACTTGGATAATATAGATATATGCCTACCTATTCCTCATCCAATAGATCATCATAAGGGTAGATGTTTGGTGTTAGGTACTAGTTCCCCTATTCACTTTTATTCCTTCAATGGCCAACTAATAGACTAGGATGCATGTTCTACATTAATTCTTGTTCTTTAGCTTAGAAACTAATTGTTGAATATTTGTGCATAAATATGAGCCTCTATATGGTTGATTGATACATACCCCCCAAACAACCCACTACTTCATCTACTTGCTTAAACCCTTGTTTTTACTCTTGATAGTAAATTTCCTTTGTTAACTTAGGTTTCTTGTCTTATTCTTACTAACTAGTTTTTTTTGGAGTATGTGCTTGATTAGTTTCTTGTGTTAGGTTTGTCTAGTTAATTGCTTAGTTTAGTTCTTGCTTGTTTCCTTAATTCAACATGTAGCTTAGTTTAGTTAATTTTTCTTTCTTTCTCTCTCTCTTGTTAATGATTAGTTTAACTTAGTTCAACTGCCCTTCTAGTTTGTTTAGTTAGCATTATGGAGTAGGGTTATCTTAGGTTTGAATCTCTCTTTCCTTCAATATTTGCTAGTTCACCATAGTGTAAATAAAAAACCCAAATCAATCCCTAGAAACCCTAACTGCTTGCTCTATACACCTAGATGAACAACCCTATCTAAGAATTCCTCCCTGCTTCCCGTGGTTTCAAGCCCACACTTAGAACAATTTTCCTGTACTATATCCTGGGCCAGTGTACTTGAGGATCACTATGTTGTGTGAGAATGTGCTAATTTGGGCTAAATTTTAGTAAGCTTGATGTACTTGCATCAATGAGCTATTCTACTCCTACGAAGGTCCACTGTGGGAGAGTATCGTCAACCTTGCACACCTAGCCATTTATTAAAATGGGATGGTAAACTTGCATTGAATATGTTATCTCCGCATTCAAGTGTGCATTTCCCTTAATTGGATGAATTCAATGTAGTATATGATTTTGGATGATTGTATCTAATCACCTCCACCTAATCTAAGACTTTCCTCTCCACCTCCAACCTAGAGGATTACATATAAAAAAAGGAGAAATGATAAGATAAATTGGTTCTATGGTTGTATTTATATTACATGCATTATCAAAATATGTTGGTGTACTTACATCAGGAATATAGTATTTTAGTCTAGTGAACTGGTTCTAACACACTATGGTAACATCTCAAATTTGCAATATAATTCTTCAAAAATGTAAAAAAACATTGTAGTATAGTGTACTTTCTAATATATTTCTATAATTGTCAATTAAGGATAAATCCTATGATAAGATTGAGTAGAGAGAGAAAGAGAGGACAAAGGTGAAACCCATTGTGACTTTTGTGAGGGGAAAGTGAAGGAAAGAGAGGGAGAAAAACCATCCTGAGTTTACATTGTTGTTAGATTAGAGAGCATTGGCATAAAATAGTGTTGCAGTATCATCTACAAACTAGAGAAAAATAAGCATCAAAAACCATCCTCAATCTTACCTTTATGTAAGTGACTTTAGTTTGTTTTAAATTCTTTCCTTTTTAGACTTAGTTTAGGAATCTAGGAAAATACAGTTCAAATGAAATTTGACACTCAATTGAATTAAGGCATGAGGAATCCAAACATTTCATTAGTTTTTATTTCTAGAATATTCATGATTTTCTTAACAAGCTAAAGCTTAAGTCCATTATTAACACATATATTATTCCTTTAGGAATTAGTGAGTGATTTACATGTTCTTTACAAAAAGTCTTGATAATATATTTAGATTCATAAAATCATAAATTAGATAATCATATTAACCCCTGGTGCAACCCTAGTTCACTTATACAAAAACATCCTACATACATATGATTAACCTAAACACTACCCTTCTCACCTACCACCAATATTATGTTGTTATGTATTACTAGAGAGCCAATCATATGATGATTTTGATGGAATATCTTGTAAAATATTTGATTAATAATAAAGGCAATCTTATGATTTATTTTGTTTCACTCAGTTATGAAATAATGTCGAAACATAATGAATGTCTAAGGAATTACATTACTCAATGATGCATGTATTTTGGTTGATGACCTAAACTATGAGATCATACAAATGTTTAGAGTATGTAGATTCTTGTTATGTCCCTTGTCAGATGTTATTGTGGATGGTTGATAGATAGCAATAAAATATAAGAGCAGAGTGTGTGTTGGTTGATAACAGAATCTCATCAGTCATGATATGTGATATCAAACCAAACACATAGATACTAATTGAAGAATAGTGTATCAGATAGACCCACCTTAAGAGTGACACATAGAATCCATAACTGGTGGTCATAATCATCCCTCATAGTGAAGGTGGTGATTGTGATTCTTAGACCTAAAATCACTACACTCATCACATGTCGTGCAGTGTACTTTGACATCATCCACCATGACCTTGAATAAGAATTTCTATGAAGGTGATGATCATATGCACTATGACACATGGGGATGACTGTAAGTTATGTAGATGGGATTTGTCCCTCCCACAGAAGTTTGATATCCTGGCCACTTGATAAGTGAGATTGAGAAAAGCATGCACATGCACATGTAGATTTATATATGATATTAAGGTCAAATATATCTCAGACAGTCTGGTCTAGTTCAGGGAACATGGATTGAACATTTAAAGGATGACAATTCTATGCCTCAAGTTCAATCCAGATATCAAAGGAAAAAGAATTATACAATATCTATAACACCAATCACATATTGTAGGTTGAATTTGTTCTCTAACTTTTCAAATTACTTGGCTAGAAATGATGTGTTGTAAGACACTACACATTGTTTGTGATATCATAAAAGAGTTATGGACATTCAGTGGGAATGTAACTTGGAATCTATATGGTCACACACATAGGATACACTTGGAATAGGAGTTCATTCATGAATATGGTTTAAACTTGATTACTAAAGAGTTAGGTGTTCAATTTAAACAACATTGGTTGATTGTTGACTGAATGGATTATGAACCGACCAGTTCAAGTATTGAAGTGATCGTTTTAATATGTAAGTTCAATTGAACCAAATTTGGTAATTGTAGACAATGAACAGACTGCTTCAAGAAGTGAACCAGTTGAATCAGTCCATGAATCGAACGAATCAAGTTGTGAACCGAGCGGTTGGTGGATCAATTTGATGGATTTAAGGATTTTTGTCGATTTCATGTTGTGCATTAAATATCCAATATAATTGTGATTGGAAAACATGTTGAAACAACTAGTTCAAGGGTTGTACTGATCAGCTCACATGCCAACCGATTGGTTCACATGTGAGATGACGATTTTATTGCTTGTAGGTTGTGAAAATTAATAATATTCTGATTCATTCCGCTCCCACTTAGATTGGGAGCCCTGGCCTAACAATCTTATGAATAGAGGGGTACAAGGGGTTTTTCATAATGACAACTCAATTTCTTCATACAATTGTTTGTCTTCTCTATTTGTGGTAACTAAGAGAACATGACCAAGTCCAACTCGCGAAAGGGAGGGATAGTAAGGGAGAATAAATGAGGGAGAGATAGTTGGTGCTAGTACACTAACAAGAGAGGACATGTCCTTCTTGTTAGTTCTACTAGAATGACAGGAGTTCCTGGTTGTTTGTGTGAACTACCATAGAGGCGAGAAGCTTTTCCCACTAGGAGGAAAATGCCAAACAATTGTTTGTGGTGATCAACCAGGAGCTTCTCTGATGCCATCTGAGTGTGACTTGAAGAAAGTAGCATATTGCATCGAGGGAATAGCCGTTGGATGATCTAGGACCATGTATGACCTCGTAAACCATCCTTCCCAATATATAGTTGTTGACGCAATCGTCTATTAATGGGGAATATGGCAGATAATTTTTTTGTTTCTACTACCTATCTAATGCCATATTTTGCGTCAGTGGTATCAGACCCACATGAATCTACTATGTTTTGAAATTTAATTGATATGATCAGATTTTGGTTTTTGCCTTTTATTTATTGCATACGATGTGCATATTTAAAATAATTAATGTGCATATACGATTGAAGACCACATACGATCCCAAACTAATATATATATATATATATATATATATATATATATATATATATATATATATATATATATATATAATTTATACGCGTCCTATGCTCCCTTCGAATATAACTAGAGTTTTCTCATTACCATGTAGTAATTTTAATAGCATTACGTTGGTTTTATTTTCCTGTTACAATGATGAAGGCGTTTAGCGCCAAACGAGTCGACAATTTCATGAGATGATCCAACTGACTGGAGGACTGAGGAGGGAAGACCATAGGAGAAGCTGAACTGATCGGCTGGTGGCCCCAAACGATCATCTAGAGGTGTCCAGAAGATTTTGAACCTGACACCAGCCAAGCATTTTGACTGACCAACTAACCGGCCAAGAGGCGAGCCGATCGGTTTAAGGGTTGAACCGATCAATCTGGATTGGTTCAAGAACAGATCTACACCAACAACAAGTTCATGCATGTGATGTAGATCTAGGTAGTAGTAATTCCTTGTGGCTCCAAGGAATTTCAATGGTATTGCCATAACCATTTCTAATATTTTACATTGCATGTTAACATTTGTGGGATATAACATGCATATGATATGTACTATAATATGCGGTTGTTGGATATGTATATGTATATGTATATTTATGTATAAATATATAAAATACCTCAATCAAACATATTAAGTCTAAGATGCTTTCCATTAGAGACACACATGAAAAGCTTGATCAATTATGCGAGGGCATGCCAAGTGTGGTGCACTATCTATCTTGTGGAAGTGTGATGGTAGTTATGTGGGCCTACCAAATGGGGTGCATTTTTATCGTGTTGGATTTTGGGTCAGGCTTAACTGGATTTTCTTAATGAGATTAAGCACCTAGAGGCATGCAGGTGACTATGACATGGGGTTGTGCATACCATTTATCTAACAATTGCATATTAAGCAATTGAGGAACGTTGCCTACCTTAATGATTGATTATGGACACTGATGGTGGCTGGGAAATAATTGAATTGTTCTGGATATTGGCTCATTAGAAGTTTGTGCACTATAATCTTACAAATTGATAATTTAGGGTTATCAATTTGATTAAAATAATGAGAGAAGTAGTTATTTAAAGCCCTAAGTACACATCATCAAGTTTTATACAAATCAAATCAAACCAGAAATGGGTTTTTGACAAAATTGCAATTTTCTCTTGTAGAATCAAATGGAAACACACAACAACACATTTTCTCTATAGTCAATCCTTGAGAAGGAAAAGTTAAATGGGAATTACTTTAATAATTGGTTTAGGACATTGAGAATTATTCTCACATAGAAGCTCAAGCTCTATGTCTTGGAGACACCAAAGCCAAATGAACCTCTTCCTAATGCACCTAAGGCTAACAGAGATGCTTACAAGAAGCACAATGAAGATATCATTTATGTCAAATGCCTAACATTGTGCTCCATTAATTATGAGTTGCAAAAAAAAATATGAGAACATGGATGTTATTGAGATGGTCACACATCTTAAGAACATGTTCCAAGATCAAGCAAGATAGGAGAGATTTGATGTCTCTAAGGCATTGTTCAAAAGTAACATGGAAAAAGGAGATTTGGTAGGTCCTCATATGCTCAAAATCATTGAGTATGTGGAGAACCTTTCTAGACTAGGATTCCCCTTGGGTCAAGAGCTATCCACAGATGTGATTCTACATTCTCTGCCAGTGTCATACAGTCAGTTTGTCATGAACTATAACATGAATGACATTGACAAGTCATTGATAGAGTTACTTGGCATGTTGAGAACAACTGAGGCAAAAAATGAAGAAATCAATCCCAAGTCTGTGATGATGATCAACAAACCAAAGTGAACGTCTAAAGGAAAAGACAAATCTTAGAAGAGTTCCAAAGTTGGCCAGAAGCCCAAGTCTTCAGCACTCAAGGCAAAGGGAGGAGTGAATAAGGGAGACAATTGTCACCACGGTCACCAGCCTAGACACTAGAAAAGTAATTGCCCCCTCTAGCTAGAGGAACTAAATAAAAAGGAGGGGATCGAGACATCTACTTTAGGTATAAATGTTATAAGATAAGTTTTATTACTTCTTCATCATGGGTATGTGATACTGGATGTCGATTTGATATATGTTTGATAGGCATGATCTAATAAGAAGTAACCCTTTAAGAAAGGGCAAGGATGGACTATGCTAAGAAAGAGTTGTTGAAAAATCATCCTACATTTAGAATTTATCTTATCCCCTAGGACGTGTAATAGAGTTTATGAACTGCTATTTTATTATCCCAATAATAGAAACATTTTACATTCTGGATCTTGTATGGACAAGGATGATTATGAATAAAGAGTGGTTAATGGTTCTATGTCAAAGATGTTATTTTGTAGGGAAATGGACCAAATGTCTTGTGATATTTATTTGAAGGATGTAAAGATGAATTTTATAACATAAATACTGAAATAGATTTAAACTTGATAACTCAAAACAATCAATATCTCTAGAATTATCATCTAGAGCATATAAATGAGAAATGCATTTCTAGAATCCATGTAGATGTTTATCTAGACTCTTTAGGTTATTGAACCAATGAGAGACATACATGTCTTATTTATGTGTAACATGACAAAAACATCTCTCACTAGATGTAGTGAGAGAATAAGCATTCTATGGAGACTTGTACATAGTGATGTATAAGACCTTTAGATTAAATTCTAGAGGTAGTTATTTGTACCTCATTACATTTACTAATGACTCAGTAGATATAGGATTTGTATTTAGTGAAATACACACATGAATATCTTGAAGTGTTCATAAAGATCATGAGTGAAGTACATAAATAACTTTTTAATGGTATTAAGACTTTGATATGATCAAAGTTGAAATACTATACATCAAGAGTTTTGAGGACCTTTTAGAGAGACTGTGATAATGTATCACAATCAACTCCACCTGAAACATGATGATATATCAGAAAGAAGGAATCACACCCTTATGAGACATGATTTGATTATCATTTAATCTAATCTTTTAAATTTCCTTTTGGGTACATGCTTAGCACTAAAACTGTTACAACTCTCTTCTAGATTTGCTGGTAATCCTAGAGATTTAAGATAATATTAATGTTTGTTGTGCTTTTATTATTAATATATTATCTTGTGCATTATATTAAACTTTGGTAATCTCAAATTATTTTTGGATAACTCATAATCATGAATTAATATTACCTCAAAGATCCGGGTTGAAGTTGATACAGAATTAACCCAAATATGTATGTGAGATGAGAATCAATGAGACTTAAGGAAAAAATTAAAAAATAAAATTGCATGTGAGGATATTATTAAACTAATATTGTAGTATTTTATAGAATTGAATTATGAATCCAGCACAAAAAGAATGAACCAACTCGGAGTTAAAATGAGAAAGTTATGAATTTTTTAATATCATGTTTAGACATAGTGAACGCTAAGGACGTAGCTACCGCTAAGGCCTTGTAGTGACTACTAAGGCCCTAGCGATTGCTAAGGCCTATTAGTGAGCACTAAGGATGCCACCCAATACAATCAATTATAAAACAACTGTATCTCGGGCTATACATATCCATTTCCAATGAAACAAAGTGTAAATTGTTATTAGATTCTCTATCAACTCAGACCATTTGCATGATGAAAGAATGACCTGAAGAGTGGTTTCAGGGGCTTTCTTGGAATCAGTGTGAGTTTTGAAGTTGGTATGAGGGGATCTACCTCCTCATCTTGACTACATCCTCTCTCTACAGACCACAACAATTGATGATGAGAATGAAGAAGGACAGCGGTGAGAGAACCTGAATTCTTGGTGGACGAGATCCTCATAGGGAAAGTTAGTAAGCCTTCATCTATGTTCCATTAGACTAGCGATGGGAGCTAGCACAACCACCATCGACAAAGCCGCATAAAGGCTCTAGCATCAAGGTACCATGCTAGCAGCGCGAAGGGGAGACACCTGAGATGGTGGTGTACCAGGAGGAGACAATAGTCAGTTTGTCGCCGTTGCCGAGTCATGCGGCGGCACCCACACAAACGTCTTGGAGGCATATTCGGCACTCCAAGCAGCCAAAGTAGAAGGTCTAGAGGTGTGGAACTTCCTTGAGGTGGTTGGAGCAGAAGGGGGCACCCTGGAAGTGCATGATGGCTCGCCGGATCTCATAGACATGATGGAGATGCCTGGTGTCGAAGAGCTCGTGGAGGATGAATTTTGGAGTCGCTGCTTCACCTTGTCGGAGTTCCATGTCGAGGTGTGACGGCACCTTGGGAAGGTCACGGAGAAAGTCAACAGGCGGCAGAGAAAGGACATCGGGGAAGCTAGATCCCAGTGGCAGTGCTGAGGGATGGGAGTTGGGCACGTCCGTGTTAGGTGAGGAGACCTTACGGCGGCGCCCTGCCGAACAGAAATGTGGAGTCTGTGTTAAGGGAGTGTGTGTGAAAGAAGGGGAGGCCTGAAGCGGTCTAGCCCGTGAACACCAGGCCGGGCGGATTAGATACGAGAACTAGCCAACTCAATGCTGAACCAGGAAGAACTAGCCACAGCAAGAAAAGGAGTTGTGCCAGACCTAGAGCCACGTGGCAGACCAGGATTGGCCGATAAATGGTAATTCTCAGAATTTCCCCTGATCTTGTATAATTCATAATAAATAGCTCGCTTATCAGAAAAATACAAATAAGGTACCAAAATTCTCAGAAAAATGTGTAGAATAATATAGAAGCATAACATCAGGATTTTTTATGCATTAATATTAGTGATATCATGTAAGT
Organism: Alisma plantago-aquatica; assembly: GCA_963693085.1. NCBI lineage: Eukaryota > Viridiplantae > Streptophyta > Magnoliopsida > Alismatales > Alismataceae > Alisma > Alisma plantago-aquatica. The sequence continues at coordinate 1,777,943,949 of OY856409.1, forward strand.
TGTAAAATACTTAGTTCATGAGTAATAAATATCAATTGATGACATCAAATTATGGGAAAATGTCAGTTAGTCCATAATCATGTCTATAATCCATCTGAAGTAATAAATATTGATGTTGATGCACGAAATCATATAATTTTATTAATATGGCTAATTAGGGCTAATAACCCTAATAAAATGCAATAAATACATATGTGCTCTATAAATGATGAAATTTACAGAGAAAGCTCATATCAGTATATTGAACCTCAGATTTAATTATGAGATCATCATGATGAACATAATCTATATTATACAAAGATGACCCATAATGCATATGATGGAACCCTAATTCGAGTAATACATGTAACTAGGGTTAATATGTGCACAATATGGAACCTAATATTCAGATAATGCATCATAATCTGGAAAATGACATCAGTAAGATAAATCTAAGATAATAATGCAAGTAAAAGTGAGAATATCATTATGAACTAAGAGAAACTCTAATGAACACGATTAGGAGTAAGATGAGATGTAAGATGATGAGAACCTGATAGTGATATGTGATCTTGTCTTAATCAGGGTTTGAACAAGGATATATTTGACATCAGGAGTATATGTGATGATTAGGAATATCTCTTTGGAAGGTACGCCATTACCTCTGACTTGGCTTATTATACAATATGCTTGTGTTATATGTGTAGTAAAATACTTGGCATATGATATTGGATGAAATGTATGTTCTTATATGATATGTTGCATGATTTTTCATACTTATTACTATGAACACATGAAACATAATATATCTATTCCATTATATCTAAGCACTTCAACTCTTTGGTAGTAAAGTGTTGGAAATAAGTACTTCAACTCTTTGGTAGTAAAGTACTTGGAAGTGATCCAACTCTTTGGTAGTAGATCACATTGTGATATGATCCAACTCTTTGGTAGTAGATCATAAAGGCCTTAATGCATTCAACTCTCAGGTAGTAAATGCATGGATGATATAATGGAAATTATGCTTAAAATATGTGTTCTCTTTTGTTAATGAACATCTTTTGCACAAGTATATGATTTTCTTATATTTGTTTATTGCTGCCAAGTATTAGTTTTATCTTATTGCCAAGATATGATGAGAGGTAAATAAAAGACACGTAGGCATACTCAGTACAATATTCTTGAAATATTGTGCTGACGTGTACCACATGTAATCTTTTGTTTAGGTTGTGGTTATGCTCTCGAAGATCCAGGATAGTGAGAGTTGTATAGCGAGCTGATGTACAAGTGGACCTGTTGTCTTAAGATCCTGTTGTTTAGCTGTAACACATGTATATGTTTAGTAGTTTGCTGCTCAATATATAATATCAAGTATTGTAACAATTCATGTTGTAATTATATGTTGAATGGTGAACATGTGTTGTGTTTTGTTTATTGTTCATGTACATGTGCTATTGTGTTTCCTTCTGACTCCCTTGATTTTCTCTTTCTTAGCCTAGTGTGGGATGTTTAAATTGGTATTCTCGTTGAGGTGAGGGTTTCAATTTGGACGTCACACATCAAATTAAGTTTTAGAAAATCTGGGGACGTCACAATCTCCTATTCTTGTTGTGGAGGTGTTTCATGTTTTGTGCATTGACTTCATGGGTTTGTTTCCCCCTTCTTTTGGGTATGTGAAATCTTTGTGGCTGTAGACTATGTATCAAAGTAGGTTGATGTGATTTCTATAAGAACAAATGATTGCAAGGTGGTATGTGATTTTGTCAAGTCATACATCTTTAGCTGGTTTGGTGTGCCAAAGGAAATGATTAGTGGTTGTGGAAGTCATTTTATCCATATAACCTTTGAAGTTTATTGAAGAGATATGGATACTCCTTACCACCCTCAAACTAGTGGTCAAGTCGAGTTAGCCAATCGGGAGATAAGTCTCATTCTTGAGAAGACGGTGAGACAAACAGCAAGGATTGGTCTCTACGACTCAATGAAGCTTTGTGGGTCTATTGGACAACATTCAAGGCCCTGATTGGCACCACACCATTCAAGCTCATATATGGGTAAAGATACCATATACCTATGGAATTGCAACATATGTGTCGACCTTGATACTATGGATATGGACACCGTTGGGACAGGAAGAAAGTTACACCTCCATGAATCAGAGGAGATGAGGCATGAATCCTACGAGATGTCTAAAAGTTACAAGGAGAGATCAAGTACTTTCTCAACAAATTGATCAACAGGAAATATTTTGAGCCCAGACAATGGGTGTAGCTACAAAACTCAAGGATGCAGATATTTTCCAAAAAGCTTAGGTTTAGATGGGAAGGGACATGCCAAGTGAAACATAATTATTCATTTGGTGCTATTGTGATCATTGATAAAGAAGTTGGCAAACAATTTATAGTCAATGATCAATGATTGAGGACGATTGTTAAAGTTGGGCCAAACAAGGCCAGTCAAATTTTTTGTATTGTCACATTGGATGAAGAAATCTAGATTGATGAAGAGTTGTGCTTATATGCTTAAATGCACATGAGAAGGAAATCTAATACGGAAATGCATTGAGTTTCTTCATAGATTGGGTGATTGAAATGGATAAGCCCAGTTAAGCCATAAAACTTAGCATTAGGGAGAGGCAACCAACCTAGGTTTCAGATCTTTTGCACCCATCCTTCAATTTTTGAGACTTTTTGTTTGTTTTTACACATTCCCTAAGCATACACACACTTGTGTTTTATAGTTCTTTATTAGATTTTGAATGTGACATGTGAAACATGCTAGAGTTTGAGAGAAATGGTGAATTTTAGTGAAAATATTTGATAAAATATCAAGTGGTTTGAAGTGATTGTTTAGAACATGACTAATTGAGAGAATTGAGAAGTTCAAGAATGGTCATGTTGGGAAGGCCGATTTTACAAGTTAATTTAGGATGTTGGATTCCATATAGCACAACCGTTTTGACCAACATAGACATTTTGGCATTCTACCAGCATGGTCATGCTAGTCAGAACGGTCGTGCTGGACCAAACCCGCAACTTAAAAGACCAAATTTCACTTGACAGCGACACGACGTCCTTCATTCTTATATGCATCAAATGGCTATGCCCCGCATAGAGGTGACCTAGGGTGACCTCCATCTTCCTCCATTCACCCTAATCTTCCTCCCCAACATCCATTTGAGCTTCTCCAATCTCCTAAAGGTCTTCTCCTACCTCCAACTCCTATTTCTAGCCCTCCTCTACCTCCATTTCTCCACATACCATAGAAATCACCCCAACTCTTTAGAAGGGAAAAAATCCCAAATCCTCCATTTTCCATCAAATCCCTTGCAAGAATAAAAAGGCTAGGAAAAATATCAAGAAATGGGATGAAAGTGATGTTAAGATCCTAACTAGGGGCAAACTCCACACAAAGAAAACCTCCAATGTTGCCCCACCTTCTCATAGCCCTATGCCATCACCCTCTAACTCCATTTCCAACTCTTTTCAATGGTCGACATCTACAAATAGCTCAGTTTCTCATCCTCCTCTAGTTACCAATTGGATCCTAGATGCAAAAATCATGATGAAGAGGATGAAGATGAAGAAATTGAAAATCTTGTTGATTTAGTGGAAATCTATGCTCTTTCCTGAGAGAGAAGGACCAAGAAAGATACTACCATGACAACATGATGCCTACCTTTGCGTCCCACTCAATTGAGACATTTCACATCTTCAACATAGATACATACCATAGAACAACCTGCAAGATGAAGGAAATGGAACAATGATTGAGATGGTGCAGCTAAACTTGGACATAAGTTCGGGGTCACACAATGATGAAGAAGAACAAGGAGAAGAAACTAAGAGTGAGGAGATGGATGATGAGGTGATTGATATGGTTTCAAGGTTGTAGGAGGATGGAATGAAATTTTTGGGAAAACAGTCAGAGGGAGCTACCTTTGGGAGAAAAGCTCCAAGGAAGATTGTTGCCAAACCTCATAACCCTGAGTGTATAATGAGAAGGGTTATTTTTTCTAGGTATGCATGTATGTCTACTATGCAAGATATAGGGGTCCTCTTTCAATTCAAAAAGTTAATGGTTCCTTTTGGGTTGTACAAGTTACTTAATGAGGTTGAAGAGACGTATATTTTCCAATAACTGGAGAAGAAACTGTATAAGGGTGATGATGCTATCCATTTTTGACTGAATGATTCTCCACATGTGCTGACAACCTCCCAATTCAACAATATATCTTCTCCTACGCTAGAAATGGTAGAAAAAAATGATGATTAGGGATGGATAATGGGCGGGTATGAGCAACCCATACCCATACCCACTATACCCATTTACATTTTGACTCAACCCACACCCGCCCCATTTGAAGCCAACACATAATAGGTCATACCCATACCCGCCTCAATAGGTAATGGGGACCTATTATAACCCATCCTAACCAACACCATGATTAGACGCTCAACGCAAAATTGTAAAGAATCCCTTTGGAATTATTTTTTCTCACATAATTTGCAACAAAACTCTTACGTATATAATATTTACATAATAATTACTTCCAACTTTGAAAGTCAAAATATTTTTTCTCCAAACTAGGCTCAGTTAAATTGATAATTTCTAGAAATCCTCTATCTTTAATTGTAACTGCCAAGAGCAGATCACAGATCAATAGATAACATCCAATTTGCAACTGTTCATTTAAACTTTGAACTCATGCCAGGATTCAAGTAATTAATATCAACAATTTGTCTTTTGTACACAATGTTTTATTAAAAAATATCACAAATTACGTAGTTGTTACATGATATATATCTCACACTTCAACTAGATAAAATAACAAACACATTGACTATAGTGAGGAGAATGAACTAGAAACTAATTAGATAATTCTTATAGTTATTCAACCAAAATGTGTTGCAGGCATGCAACCTTCACAATTAGTCCTCCACTAATAATCTGTGCCCCAATCTCCTTGGTGTCCATATTCACCCAAACCTAACAGCCAGACAACCGTTGCTCCCACCACCACAGAGTTCAACAACCACCATGATGACGTATGTGGGCATGGGGAGGCATAGGAAGACCACATCGACCGAGTGAAGAGGGGTGCAAATATGGCCAAGCCATCACCGTGTCTTCACTAGGGATGCAACCCCAGAGCTGGCTCAGGCAAGGTCGAAGTTGTTGGATAAGAACTTGCCTTCTATGCATGTCACCTAAGTTGATCCATCGAGGGACGGACAACTCCAATCTGATGCGGGCTAGGGCGGTGCAGGGGAGATGATGACAATCAGGCTCAATAGGTGATTGTCGTATCCTGTGAGAGTGAATAGGAAGACGGGGGCGTGCTTCTCTAGGGAAAACATGGAAGACTACGTAGATGTTACATTGCGGTAAAGATGAGAGTGTATGGTGACTGACGACCCGTCCAGGAATGCACTCTGGGTTGATGAGTTCCCAAATGTTTGTCGTCTTAGCAGCCCTCTCAAGAGGCATCACGTCACTAGTCTTTCCGGAGCCTACCCTGAGCCTTCAGCCACCAGGGTTGACTTCAACACCACGACGAAAAACTTGCCAGGGCCGACTTCGGCGCCACAACACAAAACTCACTGCTTCTGCCAAGAAAGGAGGGGATCAGGGGAAGTCGTGTCACAAAAGGACGAGCAAGAGGAGCCACATGCCCGTGTCTGTCACAAAAGGAGATTAGGTATTAGTGGGTTTTAGTGGGTCATTGGTTTAAAAATGGGTTCTACATTCCTATCCCCATTAAGACCCAGCTGTTAGTTAAGACCCGTTAAACCCATTATAATTGGGTCAGTGATGTTAGATCCCCATGGGTATATGGGTGCGTTGGGGAATTCTGCCATCCCTAATGATGATGGTAGGTTTGGTATGTATGGAAGATCTAATTATTTAGCAATGTGGAAAACTTTCATGGGCCACAGTACTTCCACTGTAGGCAAATCTAAGACCGGTAAATTCCACAACCCTTTTTAAGATATTTTCAAAATATCTTAGCTAATACTATATTCGGTTGGTATGATAATCAAATTTGCAGTTCATAGAAGGATTTATTTGTGATGGCCACCATGGCAAGAAATGGTCATATCAACCTAGAAGAAATGGTGATTGACCATCTAAATGCAATCCCCTCAAAGAGTAAAAATTTGTTCATCACGGGGGAGGATAATTACAACTATTTCCATGGCTTTATTGTGATTTGGAGGGCCTTACTAAGGTATAAGGAACAAAACCTATTGATTTGAACTACCTAGTAAGGTCCCAATTGATCTCCCTTAACATGGTGTCACCTTAGAGATCCCCTATCATATTGATGTTTTGATTGAGGATTTGGGACCAATGAGAGATTTCTCAGGGGCACTTGGTCAATGGGAAAATGAATACCCCAAGGAAATATATAGTCTTCCACTAGTGGAATTACTAGAGGGGGTGGGAGAGACATACATATGAGAAACAATGAGTACTTGAGCATCCTTGTCACACAAAATAGAGGCATCAGTAGTTTGATGCCCAAACACCTATAATAAATGCATATGATATGTCAGCCATTCATGCACAGTTGTAGGTAATTTAGAAGACTCGTCAACTCATGTGGTTAGACCAACAATAGATTCACCACTAGATAAACTACGTGTATCGTTATCGACAAGTACAAGTTCATAGAAACCCCTGATGGGGGAGTACTCCTGGGGAGCTTTGTCCAAGTACCAAGAGACATACATTCCTCCATAGGTGGACTAATGGGATAGCTACTAGTAGAACCCTTCGCCATATGGGGACCTCCTTAAGATCTACCATCACCACAACATTCACAGCTACCTTATTATTCCTAAGCTTTAGTTTCATGCTAAGGATAACACAATTTAAAATCTTAGGGTGGTAGGGTGGTATGCCCTCTCTTCTCATCTCATTTTGATTACACTTGTTTCACATGTTTTGATTTAATGTGGAGTCACCCTATCTAGTGTATATTTATTTTTGCTTGCATACATGCATATCATGTAGTCTAATTTCATGTATTTTTATGTAACTTTTCTAAATTTTGCTTTTCATGCTATGCATTACCTCCTATGTAGATTTTTGATAATTTTTGTGTGTTTTTAGTTAATATTTTCTTTATTGTTGTTTATGTCTTATTAGGATAGGTTTAGATGAGGTCAAATGCAAGTTGACACCATTTCGGCCAATTTTTTTTCCAATTTTGAATCTATTTACCTAATGGTATGTTTCAAAAAAATCTCTACTTATTATGATGAGAATTATTACATTTGAGATAATGCAACTCCTTCGATTTGTCTTTGGTTAAATGAAATCCATAGTGGAATTTTGCATGTGCTCGAAGACTCTTAAAAGGAGTAAAATATTTTTAATAACATTGTGATTCTTGAAAGCCTTGATCACTTGGGTACTATTCAGTCCATGAGGAAAGAATGTTATCTACTATAGTGCTCATTTTATTCATGGTTTGTTTTTTGGTGAATGTTACATGGATTAGATTGCTTGGATGAAATTATACATGGATCATCATCACCAATGGCCCTTCTTTGACCTGATATTTCTTCCATCATTCTCTTACATGTCTCCCTCATTAAAAGGATGCAAAAGTGCACATATCATCCTTGACCATCCTCCAAAAAATTGGGTGTCCATATCCATAGCACATTGCTTCTTCTTGTCACCATATTCCCTCCTTACATTTAGGGAAATGAAAAAGAAATAAGGGATGAATCTATGTAATATCCCCTCACCAAAAAATAAAAATATGAGTTCTCCTAATAACACTCCACTCCTTTCCATAACCCTTTCTTTTCTTTTTATGCCTAGTAGGGTTTGGGTAAATCAACTCTAGTCCTCGCACCCCTACAAAATCCAAGTGGATCACGAGGAATGAAGTGAAGTGTATGATGTATTCCTAGCAAGTGAAACATCAACTTCAAGCATTTGAATGTATGCCATGCATGATACCGTTTACTTTGAGTCTTATAGATTACATCACTTACATGGGGATTTGTATCACATATTTGAAGTTTGTGTGCTTTGCACTTGATTCACAATTGAAAACAATAAATCAATAGAGAGTAGTGAATTGCATTCCTAATTCCCCATTTAGTTTCAATATAACAAAATTACACCAAGATGATTGCATTCTCTCATTCTTTTCTTGAATGAACTAAAAGAGAGATTAAGTTGGATGATACTTGAGGACGTGTTTTAAGTTTTGGATGGTGATGTAGCTCTATTTTAGGGTTTCATCTTGTGTCTTCTTTCATTTTAATCACATCTATACATCTTAATTGCAAGATATTTCCCCAAATAAATGGTTTTCTGTCAAATGCACTCATGGATAGTATTTGCATGTATTTTAGGTATTTGGAACACACCTTGGATGGATGAAAGAGAAGCAACATGTTCTAGTGTTCCTCCACTCTTAGAGGAGTCCAAAGGTCCTAGAGCTCCCCTGAAGTACTCGTACTGTCCAAGGTTCAAAGTGAAGTAAAGATGTCTATGGATCTTGAAGTTTGAAGCAAAACAATTGTGTTTCCAATGAAGAAATCACAAATTGATTCAAGTTTTGATCAAGCTACGAAAACTCCAATAAAATAGCTATGATGTGCTATCCAGCACAACAATTCCATGAAGAGACCAGTGTGGTCATTCCAGACAGAACGGTTGTGTTGTCGAGAGTCAAAACACCCATTCTAGTAGGAATGACCAAGTCCCAACTCGACCACCAAGTTTGTGCCACCTAGCACGACTGTGCTACCTAGCCCCCCCATAGTCGTTTTGTCCATTTCAAAAAAAATAAGTACTTTATTAAGTTTATAGACTTCAATATGTTTAGTGACTCATGTGAGAGATTTCTCTCTAATTAGTACCATGGTTTTGTTGTGATAACTTTATCTTCTAGTAGCGAGTTGACTATAACCATCTAATAAAGACATGCAATGATACATGTAAATTTGTTCCTTTGAGTCTAGTAAAAAATATCATAGTGTTTTTGCAACATTGGCAAGATTTATATTTGGAAACTTTTACATTGCAATAATTAGTTGAGTAGAACTATTCAGGTGAAGACTTACTGTGGACTTTGTCCTTTAGAGGGTTCCATTCATTTAAGTGACAAATATAAATATGTTGTTTGCATTGATTTGGAAAAAGTCTTCATAAAGGTATAAAAGGACTTTCTATGAAATATGAAGAGTTACAAAATTCATTTAAGTGTGGATTGTTAGCAGGTTGTTTGAAATTGTTAACAAGAAAACACAACATGGAAACATTATGTTCAAATAGGTAGTTGACTAGAACTATCTAAATTTTGTCTAGTTTTTATAAAATATGACCAAAATGAATCCTTTTCTTAGCTTAAGTGTCAAACTTTTGAAGTGTTCTTCATATTTTTAGCAAGATATATCTAGAAACATTATGTTCCATTGAGATAATAAGTATTAGTATTTAAATTGTGAGAACTTGTTGTGAAATATGTCAAACTAGTTGATTATTTTAGTATATATTGTTGATGGTTTGTATGTAACTATTAGTAAAGTAATATAGGTGGTAATTTCAGGTCCAACACGTATTTTATTTGAACAATCTAAAATGAACATATTTACTATGAAATATGTCAAACTTTAGGGTTATTTATATAAAGAAGTTTGTGCTTATAAAATTTGAAAAGTGGATAAAAATGTGTACAAACAAAGGCTTGAACCCAAGGTGGGATAATTTGAACACAGTCATAGGAAACCACTAGATCAACAACCACACGTTTTGATACTTTTGTCCTACCCATGAATAACAACTTACAAAATCAAAGATACTTATATACTTTATGGATGCACATTCATCCTAGTTCGATCGCATGTTTAGCTTAATTCAGAAAGAAATTAAAAAATTATGTATAAAGAGGAAGATGAACATTTTCACTTTATTTAAAATTCTATGTAGCATTGTTTTTTTCTATATGGGTGCATAATATTATTTATTTATGACTCTAATTTTTTCTAGATGAGGATTCTTATATTAATTTATCAGTACTATCTTATCAAAAAAGATATTGAAGTAAAATATATTGCATATTAATGCATGCAAAATTATTTACATAGTAAAAATAAGGTTTGTTCAACAGTAAATGCAAAAAAGAAAAAAATGATGATTTTTTTATTAATCCATGACAACTATACTTTATATGTATTGTCTATCCATGAATATTATTTGTTAAATGGGGATTGTTTTATTAATCTATGAGTATTTTTTATTAAACTTGTTTAAATATATGATAGCGTGTACAAATGCAAGAAACATTGTTTACTTTAAAAAAATGCGGATTTTTCAATAAGACATGCAAAATAAAATTAGCAAAAATTCAATGATGTTTTAGTACTTTATGTCAACTATTTTAAATTTTTTATTTATTGTATTTATTTTATTAAATAAGATTGTTTCTTTAATTATGAGTACCATCTAATTATGAGTTGATATTTAAATAAAACATAGTGTATATAAATGCATGTAAGATTATATATGTGGTACAATATGAAGATTTTCTATAATACATAAAAAGTAAAAATAGTAAAAGATGATATTTTTCATTCATTTGTATGATTTTTTAAGAATTAGTTATTTATGTTATTTCTTTATTATATAAAGTTTGTCATTATATTTTTATATGAATTTATGTGTACTATTTTCTATTATGATTATTTTTATATGTAAGTATTGTAATAAATAAATTGTGCATTGTATTATTCACTTTTGAGTATCATCACACATATTTTTTTGTATATTCATTACACATAAATATAAAACACTCCTAAATAAGATACAATATGCATATACTTTTTATTTTTACCTAATATTTGGTGTACTATTTGTGTAGACTTCATGTATTAATCCTTGTAAGTGAGAGTACAAATAATTTAATCTTACCTATGTCTATGAGTATTGCACAAAATCTAAATATTTTTATGCACATGGATATGCAATGCGACATATCACCATATATTTATCATTTTCACAATAAAAAAAAATTTAAAAATAATGATACTTTTTTTAGTAATTATATACAAAAAAACTAAAAAAAGTATCATTATTTTTAAAATTCGTTTTTATTGTGAAAATGATAAAATTTGTTTTTTAGTAATTATATACAATCTCATTCGATGCTAGGGTTTGGGAGCCGCAGTGGCAGCCACAGAGGCGGGCGGGGAGGATGCGACCAACGATCCTTCAACCACCATCGTTCTGTTGAAGACAGGAGCAACGTAACTCCAGTTGCTGTCGATGATGACCCTTTCGTCGGCACCAACTCCGGAGATGTTTCCATGAGCCAGGAACAGCCCGAGGATGCTCCCGCTAGGTGCAGTTACAGGGTCGCCCATGACAGCAATAATCATGGGCTTCTCTCATACACCAACCCCATCTCACTGGACACCCTTACTGATGCGGACATTCAGGTAGACCTCTCAGGTGTCTTACCTGCCTTTTCCGTCAAGCAAGAATCAATCCAACCCTTGTTGGTCCCATGGCAATTCGCTATGGTCGTGAAAGCTATCGGGATCTAAATATGGTTTCAAGCCCTCGTAAATAAGATCAACATTCTGTGGCCGCCGATGGCATTGATCAGGATAATTAACCTTGAAAATGGCTACTACATCATCTAGTTGGGCAACCGGGAGGACTATGAGAAGGCGCTCCTGGGAGGCCCGTGTGAAAAACCACTACAGGGGGGGTGAATAGGGTTTTAAAGTTAATTTAACAATTATTTAACTCAAACAACCACAAATGAAAAAGTAAGAAGGAGACAAGGGATTTAGAGTGGTTCCTACCTTAGCAAATACTAAGGCAGTCAGTCCACTACCCGGTTGCTTACCCAACCGGGATTTTGAAAGTATTAATTTTATTACCTTCACAAGGAATTACACAAAATACAATACTTTCTTACACCCCTTTGAACAACCTTCACTTTTTAAGTACATGCACCAACTCGAGGTAGCCTTCTTGAAGTAACTCCAAGCTCCCCCTTGAAGTAGCCTTCCTCTTTGAAGTAACCTCCCGTTGTACCAGCCTTCTTGTAGTTCAAAGTCTCCTTTTCACCAAGAAGATCACGACCCTCTCCAATCTGCAGCCTCCAACCTAGGAGTAGCAAGGAGAGTACAAACAATGAAAGTGAACAAGAAAGGAAAATGGAAATTACAACTTATCCTTTGAAGCACAAGGCTTGATTTGCCTATATCAAGCGTGTAGATCTCCTAACCAATGTATATGGAAGTGTGATTGTTGTGGATAGGAGATACTAGCCTATAGGACACGAATTTAGAGCAAGGTGAAGAGTAGCGAATTGCAGGTATTGCTCAATTGCTCAAAATAGGTTGCTACTGCAAGTGTATGCTCTAAGATTGCTCAAGTGTAGAAAAGTGAGTTTAGGTGTCCTAAGACATGTCCTATTTATAGGAATGACCTACAAGTGCTTAAGGATGTTCTAGACACTTTCTAGGGGTTTCTATGTGCTTAACTAGCCGTTAAGTATAAATTAGTTGCATTAGCAACGGCTAGTTAATTAATTCTGCAGTTGCTGTCAGAGTCCATCTCGGTCGAGAAATTGTCGACCGAGATACCTACTCGGTCGAAGTTTTGTCGACCGACAGGCTCTCTGGATCAAATGTTTGCAACGTTCATCTCCAACTGCCAACTACCTTGTCAGCTGTGTCTAACGGCTACCTGGGTCTTTCTCGGCCGAGAAGCTTGTCGACCGAGAGTGTCTCGATCGAGGATTTTGTCGACCGAGATTGACCCTATTTCAATGTTTCAATTAGAGTACTAAGTATGTATGTGAGTGTGCATATGTGACACTATTGAAGGGGATGACCTATCTAAGTGTAGTGATTGGCTAGGGAAGATCTAACGCTTGATTTACATGATGTCTAAGTACTTGTACATTATATACTTGTATAAGTTTTACAATTGATTACATTCATGAAATTAAAGCAATTTAGCATATAGATCTTCCATGATATTTGTCATCCACCTTATTCCTACAACACTCAAGTAGCACGTTAGATCGCAAGAATGAAATGTTTGTCATTATCAAAACAAAGGGATTTACTGATGTCCATTTAGCCAACAATCTCCCCCTTTTTGAAGAAGACAAACATTTCCAAAATATAAATTAAGGAAATATAAAACATGTGAGTTTCATACATGAAGATTACCTTTGTGAATTTCTTCTCTTGTTTATAAAATGTGTGCTTATTATTCCCCATAAATTATAGAACATGAAATCCAATTCTTTAGGGAATATAGCAACTTTCAATGTAAAGCCAAGAGTTTATGAAACTCATTGATTGAGTTTTGCACAATTACTAAGTTTTAAGATATATTTTTATTTCTCCCCCTTTGTCATTTCAAAAAGATATCCGTTAAAAACAAGAAAACTCCCCCTTAATTAGATGTCCCATCAAATCCAATGAAAAAGATGTCCATTTAAAAACCAAAAATGATGCAAATAAGAACATTTTTAAGAAGCACAAATATCAAAGAAAACATCTTCTAAAGGAGTGATAAGCAGTTGCTTCCTTATTTTGTTGAATTGGTCTAGTGGAAGCGGTTTTGTAAAAATATCAGCCAATTGATCTTCCGTATCAACATGATGAAGGGAAACATGATTCTTAGAGATATGATCCCTTAAAAAATGATGACGGATTTCAATATGTTTATCTCAGTTGTGTAAAATAGGATTGTGTGCTAAGTTTATAGCGCTTGTGTTGTCACAAAAGATAGGCGTAGATGAAAGAGTAAAACCATAATCGTTTAACACTTATTGCATATAAAGCACTTGAGCACAACAAGATCCGACTGCCATATATTCAGCTTCAGTTGTAGAGAGGGCAACCGTGTTTTGTTTCTTGCTAAACCAAGATACTAAAGCTCTTCCTAACAAGAAACAACGACCACTAGTGCTCTTGCGGTCAAGTCGACAACCAGCATAATCAGCATCAGTATAAGCTTTAAAATCCAAGGATTGTCCTTTTGGGTACCATAAGCCAAAACATGTGTTGCCGGCTAAGTATCAAAGAATCCGTTTAACAGCTTAAAAATGAGAGTGCATGGGTTGTGATTGAAATTGAGCACAAAGACCAACGGAAAACATGATGTCCGGTCTAGAAGCGGTTAAGTAAAGCAAACTACCAATCATGGCTCTATATAAGGAATCATCAATAGGTTCCCCATTTTCATCCTTATCAATTTTAATAGAGGTATCCATAGGAGTAGTAGCATGTTTGCACTGATCCATCCCAAAATGTTTTAAGAGTTCTTTAGTATACTTTTCTTGGCTTATAAAAATCCCGACAGGCGTTTGTTTAATTTGGAAACCAAGAAAGAAAGTTAGTTCACCCATGAGGCTCATTTCAAATTCTTTTTGCATAATGTCAATGAATTGTGTGCACAATGATTCATTTGAAGCTCCAAAAATAATATCATCAGCATATATTTGAACAACTAGAAAATCAGATGTATATGTTTTGAAAAATAAAGTAGAATCTGAATTTCCAATAGAAAAACCATTATCAAAAAGATATGTCTTGAGCCTTTCATACCAGTTCCTAGGTGCTTGTTTTAAACCATAAAGTGCTTTCTTAAGTTTATAAACATAGTAACCTTTTTCCGGTATTTCAAAACCAGGTGGTTGGGCATCATACACTTCTTCTTGAATGATTCCAATGCACTTTTTACATCCATTTAGTAGAGTTTGGTGTTTTTATGTGCAGCAATAGCTAGTAACATTCTAATAGCTTCAAGTCTTGCTACTGGTACATACGTTTCATCAAAGTCTATTCCCTCTTGTTGATTATATCCTTGTTCTACTAACCTAGCTTTATTCCTTATTACTTCCCCTGCCTCATTTAGCTTATTCCTAAAAACCCATTTAGTTCCAATGATAGTTTTATCTTGTGGTTTAGGAACTAAATCCCATACATCATTTTTAGTGAATTGATTTAATTCTTCTTGCATTGCTATTATCCAATAGTCATCTTTAAGAGCTTCAGATACCTTCTTGGGTTTAATAATAGAAACAAAGGCCATGTTTGCAACATCCTTAAAAGAAGAACGAGTTTTGACTTTATCGTTGGGATTTCCAATAATTAATTCTTGAGGATGATCCTTAATGAGTCTAGGGATAGGTTGTGTTTCAGCTTTGTCATTGCTTGTAGTATTTTTCTCACTATCATTGGGTATGGATAAGTTTTCGAATTGATGAGTGAGATCAACTATTTCAGGATTTTCTGATTTTGGCTCTTCATGAAAAGAAATATGAATAGATTCCTCAACTTTTCTAGAAATAGTGTTGTAGACTCTAAATGCTTTGCTAGAGGTAGAATATCCCAAAAAGAATGCTTTATGTGATTTCGAATCAAACTTATCTCTATCCTCTTTAGTGTTTAAGATATAGCATGTGGATCCAAAGGTATGAAAATAGTCAACTCTACGTTTCTTAGTATGTATTATTTGTTTTCTTCAAATAGGAGTGAACAGTTACTCTATTTAACACATAGCATGCGGTGTTTAAAGCTTCAACCCAAAAAGTTTTAGGTGTGTTATGTTCAAGCATCATAGTCCTAGCCATTTCTTGTAGTGATCGATTTTTCCTTTCAACTATACCATTTTGTTGTGGAGTGCGTGGAGCAGAAAAGTTGTGAGTGTTTCCTTGAGATGTGCAAAATTCTTAAAATAAATGATTCTCAAATTCTCCACCATGATCACTTCTAATGGAACATATTTTGTTTTGTAATAGATTTTCAACCTTGGAACAAAATTTTATAAAGACATGTATAGTGTCATCTTTGGTTGCAAGAAAGTGTACCCATGTATATCTACTATAATCATCAACAATAACAAAACAATATCTTTTGCCACCAATAGATTGTGTCCTCATAGGTCCAAATAAATCCATATGAATCAATTCTAAGGATCTACAGGTGCTAAGTACATGTTTGGGTTTAAAAGAGGTTTTTGTTTTCTTACCCAAGGTACATGGTTCACAATTTTCAAATTGATCAAAAGATAAATTAGGCAAACCACGAACAAGATCATATTTAACTAACTTTTTGATAACATGTGAACTAGCATGACCTAACTTTTTATGCCATAGTTGGAAAGTATTTTCATTTGCAAGTAAGAATTTTCCTACTACAGATTTCATAGAGTTAGGTTTAAGAAGATAAAGGTTTCCAACTCGTTTTCCTTCATAAACAACATTCGTAGTGTTTTCTATTAATAACTTGCAACAATTTTTGTTAAATAAAACATCATATCCACTATCACATAATTGACTAACACTTATTAAAATATGGTGCAAACCATCAACGAGTAAAACATTCTTTATTTCGAGGTTTGTACCAATGTTACCTATTCCAACGATTTTACCTTTACCATTATCTCCAAAGGTGACTGTTCCACTCTTCTTTTCTTCAAAAGTTTGAAATGCATCCTTGTTTCCGGTCATGTGTTTGGAACATCCACTGTCGACCACCCAATCCTGCATTAAAATGTAGGTTTTGGTACCCATGTGATGTTCCGGTATGGTTAGAAGCATTTAATTACAGACTGAATAAAAAATCTGACTCAAAACTTCAATCGGTCGACAAAAGTTCGACCGACACCTCTCTCGGTCGAACAATCGTCGATCGAAAAAGTTTCTGTTTTACTCAGGTTGTTGCTGTAGATTTTAATTTGTTACAGGCATCTGGTCAGTCGACAAAAGTTCGATCGATTATAATGTTGGTCGACAATACTTTGACCGAATGAGTTTCTATTTCAGTACTGCAGTTCAGAAAATTACCATAATGCATGAGACCTTTTATTAAGTTGAGATAAGACAATATAATTTGCAAAAATGATCATTGGATCATATCTCAACTGAATTTCATTCAAATCTACTAAGTTTGGGGTTTTGGGACCCAAACTAAGTCGGAATCCTTGGTCTTATAAGGGCATGAAAATGAATAATGTCCAAGACGTAGACAAAAATGGCAGGTAATAGAATCAACTTCATTTCTCTTTCTAGGAATTGTGTTCTTAGGTACAAACATAGTCTGAGTCTTGGATGCTTTAGTTCTTTTGGGTTGATTTTTCTTTGGAGCATATCCTAAACCTCTTCTTCCATTGAAACTAGAGGAGATTTTCAGAATGTTATTAAGAATGTCTTTTCCTCTTAAGTCATTTAGGTGTCTTTGTAACTTAGCAATGTCATCCATCTTCTTGTGTAGATCTTTTCTTGCTTGATCTAATTCAGATAATAGGGAGTCTGTTTCTTTTACAACATTGTCATAGTCTAGATGGTTACATAAAATTGGTTGAGTCTGAAAATCATTTAGTTTAGATAACAAATTAGTCTTTTCTTGAGAAAGAAGATCAACATTTGTTTCTAGAGTAAGTAACTTTCTAGTGCAGTCATTTAAAGATGTTTTTAAAGATAGATTCTCAAGATCAATGTTGTTTTTTTCAGAAGAGAGATCATTTAATCTAGCATATAACTCATCATTTGTTTTGGTAACCTTCTTTAGTTTCTTTTTGTAATCAACATACTTATCATGAGTTTCTTGCAGACTAGTAATCAATTCTTCTTTAGGAAGATCAAGAAGGCTTACCTCTTGAGAGTCTTCATCATCTTCTCTTGCCATTAGACATTCCACCTTTTCTTCTCCACTTTCACTCTCACTTGACTCGTCCCATGCAGCTTTATAAGCTTGTTCTCCCTTCTTTTTGTGTGAACTTTTCTTTCCTTTCTTTGCTTTAGGGCATTCATTTTTTAGATGTCCTTTCTTTCCACACTCAAAACACCTAGGAGGAGATAAAGAAGAACTAGAAATTTTGTTAGATCTAAATCTTCTATATTTCTTACCATTGACAATCAAGGCTTCTTCTCCTTCTTCTTCACTTGACTCATCACTTTCCGGTGTAATGATTTTTTAAGCTTTTAGAGCCACATCCTTCTTTTTCCCTTGTTGTAGTTCACGTTCTCTTCTTTCTTCTTCTTCTAGGGTTGCTTCATGAGCTTCTAGGTTGCCAATGAGTTGTTCCATCCTCAGTCGGGTGAGGTCATTTGCTTCTTCAATGGTCGTCACCTTGGGCTTGTATTTGGGAGGAAGTGATCTAAGGATCTTTGACACCTGATCTTCCTCACTAATAACTTTACGTAAAGCATTCAAACCATTTACAATAGAAGAGAATTTTGCATACATATCACTAATAGATTCATTCGGATCCATACGGAACTGTTCAAACTTTTGTTTAAGCATTCCAATTTTAGAATTCTTAACTTGAACAGTCCCTTCATAAGTTATGGAAAGTCTATGCCAAATTTCATAGGCTGTTTCACAATTTGATATCCTATTAAATTCTCCTACTGAAATTGAACAATAGAGAATACTTACAGCCTTTGCATTCATTTGAGCCGACTTTACCGTATTGGTGTCCCAAGCTGCATATTCCACTTGAGGAAGCTCATAGGGGGTTGACACCATCCTCCATAGATCCCAACTAATCCCTTGGAAATAAAATTGCATTCTTCTTTTCCAGTAGGTGTAGTTAGTTCCATCGAATGTCGGAGGTCTAGCCACAAGTGTCCCTTCGAGGTTGAGGTTGTTGAGCAACCCGTCACCCATTCTTCAAGACTTGGTTAGGGTTCCTTGAAGCCTGCTCTGATACCAATTGAAAAACCACTAGAGGGGGGGTGAATAGGGTTTTAAAGTTAATTTAACAATTATTTAACTCAAACAACCACAAATGAAAAAGTAAGAAGGAGACAAGGGATTTAGAGTGGTTCCTACCTTAGCAAATACTAAGGCAGTCAGTCCACTAACCGGTTGCTTACCCAACTGGGATTTTAAAAGTATTAATTTTATTACCTTCACAAGGAATTACACAAAATACAATACTTTCTTACACCCCTTTGAACAGCCTTCACTTTTGAAGTAGATGCACCAACTCGAGGTAGCCTTCTTGAAGTAACTCCAAGCTCCCCCTTGAAGTAGCCTTCCTCTTTGAAGTAACCTCCTGTTGCACAAGCCTTCTTGAAATAGTTCAAAGTCTCCTTCTTCACCAAGAAGATCACGACCCTCTCCAATCCGCAGCCTCCAACCTAGGAGTAGCAAGGAGAGTACAAGCAATGAAAGTGAACAAGAAAGGAAAATGGAAATTACAACTTATCATTTGAAGCACAAGGCTTGATTTGCCTATATCAAGCGTGTAGATCTCCTAACCAATGTATATGGAAGTGTGATTGCTGTGGATAGGAGATACTAGCCTATAGGACACGAATTTAGAGCAAGGTGAAGAGTAGCCAATTGCAGGTATTGCTCAATTTCTCAAAATAGGTTGCTAATGCAAGTGTATGCTCAAAGATTGCTCAAGTGTAGAAAAGTGAGTTTAGGTGTCCTAAGACATGTCCTATTTATAGGAATGACCTACAAGTGCTTAAGGACGTTCTAGACACTTTCTAGGGGTTTCTAAGTGCTTAACTAGTCGTTAAGTATAAGTTAGTTGCATTAGCAACGGCTAGTTAATTAATTCTGCAGTTGCTGTCAGAGTCCATCTCGGTCGAGAAATTGTCGACTGAGATACCTACTCGGTTGAAGTTTTGTCGACCGACAGGCTCTTTGGATCAAATGTTTGCAACGTTCATCTCCAACTGCCAACTACCTTGCCAGCTGTGTCTAATGGCTACCTGGATCTTTCTCGGTCGAGAAGCTTGTCGACCGAGAGTGTCTCGGTTGAGGATTTTGTCGACCGAGATTGACCCTGTTTCAATGTTTCAATTAGAGTACTAAGTATGTATGTGAGTGTGCATATGTGACACTATTGAAGGGGATGACCTATCTAAGTGTAGTGATTGGATAGGGAAGATCTAACGCTTGATTTACATGATGTCTAAGTACTTGTACATTATATACTTGTATAAGTTTTACAATTGATTACATTCATGAAATTAAAGCAATTTAGCATATAGATCTTCCATGATATTTGTCATCCACCTTATTCCTGCAACACTCAAGTAGCACGTTAGATCGCAAGAATGAAATGTTTGTCATTATCAAAACAAAGGGATTTACTAATGTCCATTTAGCCAACAATCTCCCCCTTTTTGAAGATGACAAACATTTCCAAAATATAAATTAAGGAAATATAAAACATGTGAGTTTCATACCTGAAGATTACCTTTGTGAATTTCTTCTCTTGTTTATAAAATGTGTGCTTATTATTCCCCATGAATTATAGAACATGAAATCCAATTCTTTAGGGATTATAGCAACTTTAAATGTAAAGCCACGAGTTTATGAAACTCATTGATTGAGTTTTGCACAATTACTAAGTTTTAAGATTTATTTTTATTTCTCCCCCTTTGTCATTTCAAAAAGATATCCATTAAAAACAAGAAAACTCCCCCTTAATTAGATGTCCCATCAAATCCAATGAAAAAGATGTCCATTTAAAAACCAAAAATGATGCAAATAAGAACATTTTTAAGAAGCACAAATATCAAAGAAAACATCTTCTAAAGGAGTGATAAGCAGTTGCTTCCTTATTTTGTTGAATTGGTCTAGTGGAAGCGGTTTTGTAAAAATATCAGCCAATTGATCTTCCGTATCAACATGATGAAGGGAAACATGATTCTTAGAGATATGATCCCTTACAAAATGATGACGGATTTCAATATGTTTAGCTCGGCTGTGTAAAATAGGATTGTGTGCTAAGTTTATAGCGCTTGTGTTGTCACAAAAGATAGGCATAGATGAAAGAGTAAAACCATAATCGTTTAACACTTATTGCATATAAAGCACTTGAGCACAACAAGATCCGGCTGCCATATATTCAGCTTCAGTTGTAGAGAGGGCAACTGTGTTTTGTTTCTTGCTAAACCAAGATACTAAAGCTCTTCCTAACAAGAAACAACCACCACTAGTGCTCTTGCAGTCAAGTCGACAACTAGCATAATCAGCATCAGTATAAGCTTTAAAATCCAAGGATTGTCCTTTTGGGTACCATAAGCCAAAACATGTGGTGTCGGCTAAGTATCGAAGAATCCGTTTAACAGCTTGAAAATGAGAGTGCATGGGTTGTGATTGAAATTGAGCACAAAGACCAACGGAAAACATGATGTCCGGTCTAGAAGCGGTTAAGTAAAGCAAACTACCAATCATGGCTCTATATAAGGAATCATCAATAGGTTCCCCATTTTCATCCTTATCAATTTTAATAGAGGTATCCATAGGAGTAGTAGCATGTTTGCACTGATCCATCCCAAAACGTCTTAAGAGTTCTTTAGTATACTTTTCTTGGCTTATAAAAATCGCGGCAGGCGTTTGTTTAATTTGGAAACCAGGAAAGAAAGTTAGTTCACCCATGAGGCTCATTTCAAATTTTTTTTGCATAATGTCACTGAATTGTGTGCACAATGATTCATTTGAAGCTCCAAAAATAATATCATCAACATATATTTGAACAACTAGAAAATCAGATGTATATGTTTTGAAAAATAAAGTAGAATCTGAATTTCCAATAGAAAAAACCATTATCAAAAAGATATGTCTTGAGCCTTTCATACCAGTTCCTAGGTGCTTGTTTTAAACCATAAAGTGCTTTCTTAAGTTTATAAACATAGTCACCTTTTTCCGGTATTTCAAAACCAGGTGGTTGGGCATCATACACTTCTTCTTGAATGATTCCGTTTAGAAATGCATTTTTTACATCCATTTGGTAGAGTTTGATGTTTTTATGTGTAGCAATAGCTAGTAACATTCTAATAGCTTCAAGTCTTGCTACTGGTGCATACGTTTCATCAAAGTCTATTCCCTCTTGTTGATTATATCCTTGTGCTACTAACCTAGCTTTATTCCTTATTACTTCCCCTGCCTCATTTAGCTTATTCCTAAAAACCCATTTAGTTCCAATGATAGTTTTATCTTGTGGTTTAGGAACTAAATCCCATACATCATTTTTAGTGAATTGATTTAATTCTTCTTGCATTACTATTATCCAATAGTCATCTTTAAGAGCTTCAGATACCTTCTTGGGTTCAATAATAGAAACAAAGGCCATGTTTGCAGCATCCTTAAAAGAAGAATGAGTTTTGACTTTATCGTTGGGATTTCCAATAATTAATTCTTGAGGATGATCCTTAATGAGTCTAGGGATAGATTGTGTTTCAGCTTTGTCATTTCTTGTAGTATTTTTCTCACTATCATTGGGTATGGATAAGTTTTCGAATTGATGAGTGAGATCAACTATTTCTTCTGATTTTGGCTCTTCATGAAAAGAAATATGAATAGATTCCTCAACTTTTCTAGAAATAGTGTTGTAGACTCTAAATGCTTTGCTAGAGGTAGAATTTCCCAAAAAGAATGCTTTATGTGATTTAGAATCAAACTTATCTCTATCCTCTTTAGTGTTTAAGATATAGCATGTGGATCCAAAGGTATGAAAATAGTCAACTCTACGTTTCTTAGTATGTATTATTTCATATGGTGTTTTCTTCAAATAGGAGTGAACAGTTACTCTATTTAACACATAGCATGCGGTGTTTACAGCTTCAGCCCAAAAATTTTTAGGTGTGTTATGTTCGAGCATCATAGTCCTAGCCATTTCTTGTAGTGATCGATTTTTCCTTTCAACTATACCATTTTGTTGTGGAGTGCGTGGAGCAGAAAAGTTGTGAGTGTATCCTTGAGATGTGCAAAATTCTTCAAATAAATGATTCTCAAATTCTCCAACATGATCACTTCTAATGGTACATTTTTTGTTTTGTAATAGATTTTCAACCTTGGAACAAAATTTTATAAAGATATGTATAGTGTCATCTTTGGTTGCAAGAAAATGTACCCATGTATATCTACTATAATCATCAACAATAACAACACAATATCTTTTTCCACCAATAGATTGTGTCCTCATAGGTCCAAATAAATCCATATGAATCAATTCTAAGGATCTACAGGTGCTAAGTACATGTTTGGGTTTAAAAGAGGTTTTTGTTTGCTTACCCATGGTACATGGTTCACAATTTTCAAATTGATCAAAAGATAAATTAGGCAAACCACGAACAAGATCATATTTAACTAACTTTTTGATAACATGTGAACTAGCATGACCTAACTTTTTATGCCATAGTTGGAAAGTATTTTCATTTGCAAGTAAGCATTTTCCTACTACATATTTCATAGAGTTAGGTCTAAGAAGATAAAGGTTTCCAACTCGTTTTCCTTCATAAACAACATTTGTAGTGTTTTCTATTAATAACTTGCAACAATTTTTGTTAAATAAAACATCATATCCACTATCGCATAATTGACTAACACTTATTAAAATATGGTGCAAACCATCAACGAGTAAAACATTCTTTATTTCGAGGTTTGTACCAATGTTACCTATTCCAACGATTTTACCTTTACCATTATCTCCAAAGGTGACTGTTCCACTCTTCTTTTCTTCAAAAGTTTGAAACGCATCCTTGTTTCCGGTCATGTGTTTGGAACATCCACTGTCGACACCCAATCCTGCATTAAATTGTAGGTTTTGGTACCCATGTGATGGTCCGGTATGGTTAGAAGCATTTAATTACATACTGAATAAAAAATCTGACTCAGAACTTCAGTCGCTCGACAAAAGTTCGACCGACACCTCTCTCGGTCGAACAATCGTCAATCGAAAAAGTTTCTGTTTTACTCAGGTTGTTGCTGTAGATTTTAATTTGTTACAGGCATCTGGTCGGTCGACAAAAGTTCGACCGATTATAATGTCGGTCGACAATACTTCGACCGAATGAGTTTCTATTTCAGTATTGCAGTTCAGAAAATTACCATAATGCATGAGACCTTTTATTAAGTTGAGATAAGACAATATAATTTGCAAAAATGAGCATTGGATCATATCTCAACTGAATTTCATTCAAATCTACTAAGTTTGGGGTTTTCGGACCCAAACTAAGTCGGAATCCTTGGTCTTATAAGGGCATGAAAATGAATAATGTCCAAGACGTAGACAAAAATGGCAGGTAATAGAATCAACTTCATTTCTCTTTCTAGGAATTGTGTTCTTAGGTACAAACATAGTCTGAGTCTTGGATGCTTTAGTTCTTTTGGGTTGATTTTTCTTTGGAGCATATCCTAAACCTCTTCTTCCATTGAAACTAGTGGAAATTTTTAGAATGTTATTAAGAATGTCTTTTCCTCTTAAGTCATTTAGGTTTCTTTGTAACTTAGCAATGTCATACATCTTCTTGTGTAGATCTTTTCTTGCTTGATCTAATTCAGATAATAGGGAGTCTGTTTCTTTTACAACATTTTCATAGTCTAGATGGTTACATAAAATTGGTTGAGTCTGAAAATCATTTAGTTTAGCTAACAAATTAGTCTTTTCTTGAGAATGAAGATCAACATTTGTTTCTAGAGTAAGTAACTTTCTAGTGCAGTCATTTAAAGATGTTTTTAAAGACAAATTCTCAATATCAATGTTGTTCTTTTCAGAAGAGAGATCATTTAATCTAGCATATAACTCATCATTTGTTTTGGTAACCTTCTTTAGTTTCTTTTTGCAATCAACATACTTATCATGAGTTTCTTGCAGACTAGTAATCAATTCTTCTTTAGGAAGATCAAGAAGGCTTACCTCTTGAGAGTCTTCATCATCTTCTCTTGCCATTAGACATTCCACCTTTTCTTCTCCACTTTCACTCTCACTTGACTCGTCCCATGCAGCTTTATAAGCTTGTTCTCCCTTCTTTTTGTGTGAACTTTTCTTTCCTTTCTTTGCTTTAGGGCATTCATTTTTTAGATGTCCTTTCTTTCCACACTCAAAACACCTAGGAGGAGATAAAGAAGAACTAGAAATTTTGCTAGATCTAAATCTTCTATATTTCTTACCATTGACAATCAAGGCTTCTTCTCCTTCTTCTTCACTTGACTCATCACTTTCCGGTGTAATGATTTTTTAAGCTTTTAGAGCCACATCCTTGTTTTTCCCTTGTTGTAGTTCATGTTCTCTTCTTTCTTCTTCTTCTAGGGTTGCTTCATGAGCTTCTAGGTTGCCAATGAGTTGTTCCATCCTCAGTCGGGTGCGGTCATTTGCTTCTTCAATGGCCATCACCTTGGGCTTGTATTTGGGAGGAAGTGATCTAAGGATCTTTGACACCTGATCTTCCTCACTAATAACTTTACATAAAGCATTCAAACCATTTACAATAGAAGAGAATTTTTCATACATATCACTAATAGATTCATTCAGATCCATACAGAACTGTTCAAACTTTTGTTTAAGCATTCCAATTTTAGAATTCTTAACTTGAGCAGTCCCTTCATAAGTTATGGAAAGTCTATGCCAAATTTCATAGGCTGTTTCACAATTTGATATCCTATTAAATTCTCCTACTGAAATTGAACAATAGAGAATACTTACAGCCTTTGCATTCATTTGAGCCGACTTTACCGTATTGGTGTCCCAAGCTGCATATTCCACTTGAGGAAGCTCATAGGGGGTTGACACCATCCTCCATAGATCCCAACTAATCCCTTGGAAATAAAATTGCATTCTTCTTTTCCAGTAGGTGTAGTTAGTTCCATCGAATGTCGGAGGTCTAGCCACAAGTGTCCCTTCGAGGTTGAGGTTGTTGAGCAACCCGTCACCCATTCTTCAAGACTTGGTTAGGGTTCCTTGAAGCCTGCTCTGATACCAATTGAAAAACCACTAGAGGGGGGTGAATAGGGTTTTAAAGTTAATTTAACAATTATTTAACTCAAACAACCACAAATGAAAAAGTAAGAAGGAGACAAGGGATTTAGAGTGGTTCCTACCTTAGCAAATACTAAGGCAGTCAGTCCACTACCCGTTTGCTTACCCAACTGGGATTTTGAAAGTATTAATTTTATTACCTTCACAAGGAATTACACAAAATACAATACTTTCTTACACCCCTTTGAACAACCTTCACTTTTGAAGTAGATGCACCAACTCGAGGTAGCCTTCTTGAAGTAACTCCAAGCTCCCCCTTGAAGTAGCCTTCCTCTTTGAAGTAACCTCCCGTTGCACCAGCCTTCTTGAAATAGTTCAAAGTCTCCTTCTTCACCAAGAAGATCACGACCCTCTCCAATCCGCAGCCTCCAACCTAGGAGTAGCAAGGAGAGTACAAGCAATGAAAGTGAACAAGAAAGGAAAATGGAAATTACAACTTATCCTTTGAAGCACAAGGCTTGATTTGCCTATATCAAGCATGTAGATCTCCTAACCAATGTATATGGAAGTGTGATTGCTGTGGATAGGAGATACTAGCCTATAGGACACAAATTTAGAGCAAGGTGAAGAGTAGCCAATTGCAGGTATTGCTCAATTTCTCAAAATAGGTTGCTAATGCAAGTGTATGCTCAAAGATTGCTCAAGTGTAGAAAAGTGAGTTTAGGTGTCCTAAGACATGTCCTATTTATAGGAATGACCTACAAGTTCTTAAGGACGTTCTAGACACTTTCTAGGGGTTTCTAAGTGCTTAACTAGCCGTTAAGTATAAGTTAGTTGCATTAGCAACGGCTAGTTAATTAATTCTGCAGTTGCTGTCAGAGTCCATCTCGGTCGAGAAATTGTCGACCGAGATACCTACTCGGCTCTCTGGATCAAATGTTTGCAACGTTCATCTCCAACTGCCAACTACCTTGTCAGCTGTGTCTAACGGCTACCTGGGTCTTTCTCGGTCGAGAAGCTTGTCGACCGAGAGTGTCTCGGTCGAGGATTTTGTCGACCGAGATTGACCCTGTTTCAATGTTTCAATCAGAGTACTAAGTATGTATGTGAGTGTGCATATGTGATGCTATTGAAGGGGATGACCTATCTAAGTGTAGTGATTGGCTAGGGAAGATCTAACACTTGATTTACATGATGTCTAAGTACTTGTACATTATATACTTGTACAAGTTTTACAATTGATTACATTCATGAAATTAAAGCAATTTAGCATATAGATCTTCCATGATATTTGTCATCCACCTTATTCCTGCAACACTCAAGTAGCACGTTAGATCACAAGAATGAAATGTTTTTCATTATCAAAACAAAGGGATTTACTGATGTCCATTTAGCCAACATCGTGGACTGTATTCGGAAATTACCTTTCCATATAGTCATGGTCGCCTTCCTTCAGGCCTTCGGAAAAGATCCCACACAAGCTATGTGTATGGGTTAGGGTTGCGGATCTCCCTATCTTCCTCTTTCAGAACCAACTCCTAATCAACATCGGCAACATTATTGGTAAAACCATCAAGGTGGATGCTAACACCCTTATGGGCAATAGGGTCAAATTCTATAGGATGGATGTCGAAATCGACACGCACAAGCCCTTGCTTCCGACGATCTTCATCAACAGAGAGCAGTTCAGGCTAGAGTATGAAAACCTGCCTCAATTCTGTCTAGCGTGTGGACGTCTGGGATACATCACGAGCGAGTGTAAGCAAGGCCTCACTCCCCTGAGTGACCTGGCCTCCACATCCATCCCCATCCCGTTTCCGGCGGTCAGTTACACAGAAGCGATCCATGCCAAAATGCCTGAGCGGCGTAAGCCCAACACAGTGGGAAGGAACACCACTATGAAGAAACTTGTTGCGCTGCAGAGCGACCAACAGGTCTAGGCAAGCACCTCTAATGATACTCCCATCCAAGCTGGCAAGGAGGACGATTTCCAATTGGTTCTCAATAAAAAGGCCAAGCAGCATCAACGATAGAAGGAGGAAGCCACAAAATCAGCCCAGGCCGTTGATCTGCTTGCCGCTCTGCCTGTGGAACCACAACAAGTGCTCAATCAACCACCAGAAACAATGTGAGAAAGGGCAGTGAAGTATCCTCGACAAAAGAAGGTGAGTTCCAATTCCAAGCAACATCGTGCGAGGCCTCTAGAAAGCATATCACATGTCATAGTAGGAATGATAGTGGATATGTCATGCTGAGGAATAGGAAGATTGTCTTCCAAGAAACCCAAAGTCCTGATTGTGTCCGTAAGAAAGGTCGGTCAGAGGAACCTCAAGGTACAAAAGACCTGACCCCCCACGCAAAGCGTGTGTTGGAATTCCAACAACACCTTGATGGTGTCTCTCATGAACCCTCAGCAGAGGAAAAGATGGATGAAGAAGAACAGCATGTAGGGCTGTGTGCCGCTCTCCAATAATTCCTCAATGAATGTTCTTTGCTGGAACATCCAGGGTACACACGTGGATAGGAAGATCAGATTAATTCATGAAATGAAATCCACTCATAAAGTGAGAATCACATCCATTTTGGAACCTCGCTACAGTGGCCCAACTACAGACGATATTATCAAACGTCTTGGATACAACTCATTGCACCGGGTGGAAGCCAATGGCTTCTCTGGTGGTATATGGATCGTGTGGAATCAACATAGTTGTTCTGTCGACATCATTCTCAATCATCGCCAGTTTGTGCATTGTCGTATTAATGACGATTGGTTCTTGACCATCGTGTACGGAAACCCTAACCCTACTACAAAGGAGTTCCTCTGAGAAAGGTTAGAGGAGATCTCAACTACTGTGAACAAAACTGCATGGGTAGTGTTGGGTGACTTCAATACTCTGCTCAACATCAATGAAAAGAGAGGTAGCATTTATTTTGATAGGCGTGCTAGTAGTTGGTTCCACAAAACCCTTGCTATCACCGGACTTGCAAAATTGAAATCCCAAGGTCCCTTCTTCACGTTCAAGCTCCAGAAGCTCTATGAGCGGCTCGATCGTGTCATCGCCAACTCTGAATGGATTCAAAGGTTTATGGAAAGCTTCGCTGTTGTTCCTCCCCATCTCTACTTGGACCATCATCCTATTCTCCTGTCTTGTGGAACCAAGATGCCCAGGCGTGCTCACTTCCGAACCAAGGAAAGTTGGAACCTTTCTCTTGAGTTCAAGGAGAAGGTCCCGCGTCACTGGCCTATTGATGGTAATTTCTGGGATGCGCTCCATGATTTCAAGTGTAAAGCTTCTCAGTGGGACTCTTCGCATGCTACCCACCACCACAAGGAGAAACGTCGATTGCTTGACAACATTAGCAAACACCAGGTACATCTCCAAGCCCCGAACTTTGCTCCACTAATAGACCCAACTATGCCTCTTCAGGAACGCCTTCATAACATCCTCCTTTAAGAGGAAGTTGACTGGCAGCAGCGTGCTCACATCGACTCGTTAAAGGCTGGCAATCTCAACACTAAGTTTTACCAGTCCTACATCCAAGCTAGACGACACTTCAACGAAATCACCTGCCTTCAGAAAGACGATGGGTGCGGGATGACCACATGTGTTGAAACCAAGAGTCTTATTCACAACTTCTTCAAGGAGCTCCTTACTCAAGCTGCCCCGATGCAAGCTGCATGGATTCAAGCATACCCGGGTACCTTCCCAGCCATTCCTGAAGCTATCTTCACCAAACTGAGCTCTATCCCAGACAGTACTGAGGCTAAGAGGATTGCTTTCCCCATGGCACCTCTTAAAGCCATTGGGCCTGATGGCATTCACTCCGTCTTCATCCAACATAACTGGGAGACGGTAGGCCTAAGCATCACCAACACTGTACAAGAGGTCTTCTCCTCTGAGCTCATCGATCCCACCATTGCAAGCTCCTATATGGTTCTCATTCCAAAAATCCCTGCTCCCCAATGATGCAGCGATTTGAGACCCATCTCCCGAATAATAGATGTTTTAAAATCATCTCCAAAGTGATCTTTGAACAGCTCAAGCCTTTCATGAGTGAATGGGTTAACCCAACACAATCCAGCTTTATACCTGGATGACACATTAGTGACAACATCCTCGTCATCCAGGAGGTCATCCACACTATGAAATCCAATTCTACCAAGAAGCCCCTGATGTGCATCAAATTGGACCTGGCAAAGGCGTTTGATCAGATGAACTGTGATTTTATTCATGACACCCTGAAGCGTACATGAATACCTGCTAAGCTCACTACTATCATCATGGAAATCATCACAAAGGGAGAGACCTCCATCCTATGGGAGGGTGAGGCACTCCCCCCCTTTAAAGTGTCTCAAGGCGTCCGCCAAGGAGACCCGTTCATCCCATATGTGTTCGTTCTCTGCATGGAAAGGTAGAGTCAAGCCATCTCTGTATCTGTGGAAGCATGTAGATGAAAGTCGATCACCCTCTCTCACGGTGGCCTGAAGCTATCTCACGTATTGTTTGCCGACGACATCATCTTGCTGGGCGAAGCCTCGGTAAACCAGGTCTGGGACATATCCTCTATTCTCAAGGCCTTCTCCATGTCCTCCGGTCAATCTATTTCTAAACCAAAATCTCGTTGTTTCTTTAGCAAGCATATTTCTCAATCTCATAAAGGCAGGATCTGTAGGAAGCTGGGCTTCTCCTGGACTTGTGACCTAGGGAAGTACCTTGGGGTTCATGTTCTTCACCACTGAGTCAACAAAGAAACCCATGTAAACATTCTAACATCCATATAGAGAAGGATGAACACCTGGACACATAAGCACCTGTCTCTTGCAGGTCGGGTGACGCTGGCCAAGACCACTCTCTAGGAGATCCATACCTACACCATGCAGACTGTTAAGCTCTCGCCGATTCTTTGTGATGACATCAACAAACACATCCATAGGTTCATGTGGTAGGTTGCATCTACTCAAAGAAAATCCTCCCTTTTCGTGTGGACTAAGGTGTCATCCAGCAAGGATATCGGTGGCCTCGCCATCAGGGATGCTAAAGACCAGAACGAAGCGCTCATGTTGAAGAATGTGTGGGCTTATCTCACCAAACCCTCTAAGATCTGGGTCAGGGTGATGAAAGACAAATACACCAAAAATGGGAGGCTCAAGTTTGTGGCAAGCTCCTCGGCATGGAGCTTCATCAAGAATAACATCAGTAGGATCGCTGACCGCAACCATCCTTTGATTAATAACGGGCAGAGTACTAACATCTGGAAAGATAAATGGATTTTTGGTCATGCTATCCTGGACTCCCATCCAAATTGTCTTATTCCTCATGATCTCAACGATCTCATAGTTGATTCCATGGTTTCTCCTGTAGGAGGGTGGGATTGGTATTTTATCTACAACTTCCTCCCTGAGTCCACCTCGACTACTATTTCTACCATTCCTACACCCTGCCCCGACTCAGGGAATGATGGTTGGTCATGGCCGCTCGAGGAGAGCGGGTTTTTCACTTCTAGATCGATCTATAGTTGGATCAGGCATGTTAAAGAGGTGGCCACACCAGGACACTGGAAATCTATTTGGAAAGCCAAATTGCCAAAACGTATCAAGCTCCATCTCTGGCTCATGATGCATGGAGCTCTCATGATGAATATGGAGAAGCGCCGCAGGGACATGCATGTCCCTGAGGACTGTCCTATCTGCAATAATGACCAGGATACTATGATTCATTCCCTTAGAGATTGTCCCTCCAGCCGGGCTATTTGGAATCAGTTGCTTCCCAAAGATGACCATCATGTCCTTCCTGCTAACGAGTGGATCCGGCGGTGTACCATGGTGTGCGACGAATCTTCTACCCTGAGAGCGGTAGCCTGCTGGCATATTTGGTCATGTCAGAACTTGCAGATTCATCAAAATCAAATCATCCCTGCCACCAAGAAGGTGGAGTTCATCAGGCTCTGTGCGGAGTCCATTCTCAAGCTTTCAAAGGAGCTTCCCAAAGCTCGAAAACCTGTGAACCTTAGCACTAAAATGATTGCTACCAAGTTAGTTTATGTCTTCCTTGATGCATTCCATCATCTTGGGCAGGATATTGCGGCTATCGGGATTCATGTCATCCAGGAAGATGGCTCTCATATCTTGGGTGTCTGTCAAACAATTCAATCTACCTCACTGCTAGTGAGTGAAATCACAACTATCTTGTTGGGCACACATCTGTGTAAGGACTATTCCTGGGGGTCCTTCTACATCCTTTCAGACTCCCTGGAAGCTATAAGACACATTACGAATGGAAAACCCCTCCCAAAGTTCCTGGCCAATGCTAGGAAAGCCAAGAGTCTTCTTGGAAGCTCACCTGCAGAACTTATACATCATGTTCCTTGTGATTTCAACAATCCCACAGATAGCTTGGTGAAGTATGCTATGTCTTGTAAAACTTCCTTTAGCTTCACTTCTACTATACCCCATTGGTTCCAGTCCAGGTTCCATGTGGACATCCCAACTATTTTGTCCACAGTAGAGCGCGAAATGAATAAATAGTAGCTCTGCTCATGAAAAAAAAAGTAATTATATACATGAACAAATGTGTGTTACAACAAAAATTATGTATACACACTATACCAATATATTATTTGTTCCTTTATTTCGCTTGTTCCTCTTTCACTACTTCCCATACTCACTATATTCATTATTCACTCCCATTCACGTCTCTACATAAATGTTGCCCAGTCAACTTTCTATTTCTCTTTCTTACTTGGGGTCTTGAGAATCATTTTCCTTATTAATGTGGGTCTTCCATTGGATACGTGAATGACTGTGCGAGGAACCCTACCCCCAGCCCTCTAACTCGCCCTCAAAACCCATCAAACATTCGATCGATAGTTCAAGATCTGGCATGTTAGTTCCACACCAACATCAACACCGAGTTTAGTGTGGACATGATCATTTATATAAAAAATGATGTCTTATCCCTCAAATCCACCTTCTTACTCCTTGTCATTCACAAGGGAGACTCCATGACCAAAAAGGTGTATGGATAGCCAATCCAGGTGCTCCAATTATCAGTGGTGACAAGTTAATCTTTGCCATTTGTTGTTGTTGATGTAGATGAAAAATGATTTAGCTACAATATTATGATATTAGTAGTGTGCTTATCCTTGCACAATATTTTCTTCTAAAGAAAAGTAATTTTGTTGTATCGCAAAATCAAAGAATAGTTTTCAAGAGTTTTGTTTTTATATGATTATTTGTGTCAAAATGATATCTTGTTTGGTGAAAGATTTTTTGTATGATATATATATGCCTTCATAAGACTATGACATGAGTGGTTGATTTAAAATGTTACAATTTTAAATTCAACAATCAATGTTTTATTGTAATCGATGAAATATTACAACTCATATCTTGTATTCTCCATTATAGTGTATGATTCTTTGGCAAATGCACAACTCATATCTACTACAACAGTTAGTGACCAATTGTGATAGGTATAAAATTCGAACATGAAATCGTTTCATAAATACCATCTTTCACAATAGGCGTGCCTCCTTCACTTCAATAAACATTGAATATTGTAAAAGAATCATACACTACAATGGAGAATAACTATTGTATAAAACACACCTATCACAACAAGCATGCCTAGACAAATACAACATGAATTAATTGTTGTATAAATAACATATATTACAATAAGAAATATCTATGGTATAAAGAATCCCACCAATAAGACCACACGGTATATTAAATATATTTGTGACATGTTGTACAAGGGTATAATAAATCATATTGTGCTTTTTATGTAGTTCTTAAACATTGTAAATAAGCCTTTTTTATATTAGTGATAAAACCACAAGGAAAGATCATATTGTGCTTACATTTCTTGATAATGTTTTAGAGGATTGGCACACCCACTTGGATGGATACTCATGCTTATATGGTTAACCTTTTTTGTATTAGTGATAAAACCACAAGGAAAGATCATATGTTCTACAATTTATTGATCAAGTTTTAGAGGATTGGTGTACCCAAAGTTAATTTGTTACATGGATGGGTACTCATGCTTCTATAAGATCCTCATCCACCCCAAAGATTAAGAAAAGACTAATTCATATGTCCATTCAGAACACATCAATGCCATTTGGATTATACAGTGCATCAACTACTTTCTAATGTTGGAAGTCTACCATTTTTGTCAATTATACTAAGACAATAACAGAAGTTTTCATGGATGATTTCACCATCTAAGGAGACTCTTTTGAGACATGCCTACACCATTTTTTTTAGTTCTTAAACATTGCAAAGAATTAATGGTGCTCAATTGGGAGAAGTTCCACTTCATGATGAAGAACCCATCATCATGGGCAATCGAGTAGCTCTAGTGGTGTTGAAGTTCAAAAGGCAAAGGTAAAAGTAATTTTCAAGCTAACACATTCATCCACTATCAGAGAAGTATGGGCTTTTCTAGGCAATTTGATCTTCTACAATATTTTCAAATGTCACTTTAGTAATATTGCTAAGCCTCTCATGAATCTCCTCTTGTATAACACTAAATTCATCTTTGATTCTGACTATATAAAGAGCTTTACTTGTCTAATAGGAGCTCTTATTTCTCCTACAATTATATGTGCCCCATACTAGTCTCTTCATTTTAAGATCATAAGTGATGCAAGAGAGTATGCCATAGGTGTAGTTTTAGGGAAACGTGTCAATAAGAAATATTATCACATTTATTATGTAAGTAAGATAATGAAAAATGCGTAGAGGAACCATGCGGTCACTAAGATGGATCATCTCACCATGTTATATTCCTTTGATGTTTTCCACTCCTATCTAGAGGGTTTGTAGGTGATAGTGTATATTGACCATTTTGTTATCAAGTATTTTTTATCAAAGAAGGACTCAAAATTAAGGTAGGTCAGATGGTGCTTATTATTTTAAGATTTTGACCTAGTGATACGCAAAAAAAAGTGAGTCAAGAATGGGGTTCAAAACTTGTTTTCCTGAATTTGTATCCTAGATGTATCCCTTTTTATCACTCTCATACACACCTAATTATTTTTCAGGCATGGGCTCTTGGACAAACATGTGTATGGGATTGTTTGGTAGAGATAATTTGGAACATGGAGTTGGCACTGAAGATTGAAGTTTTTGAAAAAGTGGTTATTTATATTCTAATCTAGTATATCCAAAATAGTTTACCAAATCTAACCCATTATTAGTAAGCCCAATTCATGGAAGTGACCAAGTTCATTATCTGGTATGTCGTGGAAGTTATCCATCTATATTGTAATGGGGAAAAAAAGAAGGATTTTATGTTTTAGGTTTTTCATCACTATTGGTATGAGTTCTACTTGTTTATATTGTGGTTATATGCACTATTTTGTAGGTACATCTCTGACAAGGAAGCTCATATTATTCTTGTGCAATGTCATTTTGTCCCAACTGGGGGTCACGAGTTCTAAAAAGAAAGCCACTTAAGTTCTCCATTGTGGGTACTTCTAGCCCACTACCTTAAAGGATTCTCACAATAATGTCAAGTATTATGAACAATGCCAGTGTCTGGAAATATTGAAAGGGATGAGATGCCCCTATAGTTTTGGAAAGAAGTAGAAATCTCTAATATGTGGGAATGGAAGACATGGGTCCATTTGCCTTCTCCTTCATATTATCTTACATCGTAGTCATCATCAACTCTGCATCTAAATTTATGAGAAAATACCCATGGTTTTTAATGACTCCAGTTTGGTCATTAAGTTGTTTAAGGACATTTTCCCTTATTCCAGAGTTCCTTGCACCATCACATATGATGGGGGATCTCACTTTCATGAGCATATATTCAAAGGTCTTGTTATAAAATATTGTGTCTTCTACCATGTTGCTACTCCACATCACCCACAACCAAGTGCATAAGTGGATGTCCATAAATTTGACAATCAAGGCTATTCTAGCAAAGTGTTTAGTAAAACAAGGAAATATTGAGCCAACAAGTTTTAATTATGCACCCTGGGCCTATAGAACAACATACAAGACACTCCTTAGAACTACACATTTTCTCTTAATCTATGGGAAATGATGTCACCTACCATTGGAACTCAAGAACAAATATTTGGTGGAACATCAAACATCTCAACTTGGATTTTCAAACAACATGAGATAACTACATGCCACAATTGGAATAATTAAATGAGTTGTAGATAATGAGTCATGAAATCACACACATCTAAACCAAGATATGAAACAAAAACCATTTGAAGAGGAAATATTTGCAAGTTAGAAATAAAATTTTATTGCATAACTCATCTCTCTGAATCATCATTGGAAAATTAAGGAATCGATAGATGGGTCCTTATATTATTAAAAGCATATTTTCGCATTGAGTAGTTGCTATCTAGAGAGAAAAACTATACATTTCAATGTTAGTAGCCAACATCTCAGATACTATTTTAAGATGGCCGAAATGTGGGATGATCATCTACTCATGCTCCTCTTGCCTCTACTAAAAAATCAAGAATTAGGCATCAAACCATCAATGTAAAACAAAAGAAGCTTTAGAAGAAGGTCGATTTTTATTTCTCCCTTGGTTTATTTTTTCAATCATTTTACATCAACTTTGAATCATCATCATATGAGAACCTAAATTATCAAAGTTTTGAATTGAGGTGGATATACATTATCAAATCAGTTTTGAATTTTAGAATAAATATTCTAAGATGACAAATGCTCAATGCAACAATCGTGATCCATAGTTTGACTATAAGAGTTTCTCTACTACATCTCATGTTTAGTGTTTTCTTGGGGACAAGCTCAATTTCTAAGCTCAAGGTGTAGGGTGGGTGGTATGTATCTCACTCTACACTCACATCTCTATGTTATCATCTACATTTGGTAACATTTGATATCATCCTTACATCATCGTTGAATTCCCTCATTACATTTAGTTTAGAACTTTTGTAAAATATATTTTAATCATTGTCCTGAGTAATCAAAACCATTATCTTCCAAATTTGATTCACTTTCTTCACTTGCATTCATGCATTGCACTTAGGTTTCTTCATTTAATGACACATCCCCCTCACTTTGATTGAGGAAAAATCTCAAAGTAACCATTTACTTGAACTAGGTAATGTTTAGAAATCACCTTATGTTTCTTAGAAACCCCAAAATCATGTTCCTCCAGAAAAGAGTACATGTTTTTGAGACCCTAATAGCAATTAAAATATCATTCTTCCTACTGAATAGTGAAACAAACTAATGGAATAATCACTTTTTCACAACATGTCACTAATTGAGTATAGTAGAACTAGGAGAACAAATTGACACATGAAATGGTAAAATCAAGTTGTATAATAATTGGAACTTTGTTCTACACTTTTTCTTCCATATTTTTACCTTCCGTCCACCAAAATAAATAGAATCCCCAAAATGAGTCAAACCCTAAGTTCAAGGTGACACACCCCCTTCCTACTCTTTTGACATCTTCTATACCCATCTCCATGTAATAGAGTGTGCCACCAAAAGCAAAGAAAAGATTTCAATGTCACAACAAGCAAAGCTTATACATCAATCAAAGGCAAAAGGAATATAAAATGCAATCTCAAGTAGAATTAAGGATAGATTAACATCTTCCTTTTGTACCCATTTCTATACAATTTCCACCTAGGGACACAGTGAATGTATCATTTTGATACATTTTTGTTGTACCCTAGGGTCAGTTCTATATGTACTTGTTGTTATGTAGGTTTCTTTGAATTCTCATTAAACTCTTTTGCATTGCATGATATTAGGTATGGTGTTTAGGATGTGTTATAAAAAAGGAAAATTGGGAATAATGACATAGCTAGATGTGTTTTGTGATCTTAGAAAGTTGGGAAGATTGGCCATATCTGGCAGTAGGGAATCTAGGAAGATATAAAGGTGAGGAAATTACATTGGTTGAAAGTAATCAGTTGGAGAATATTTCTATTTTGTATTAGTTGAGGACAACAACACTTAAGTCTAGCTTTTCTTGATGAATGCATATTCATCCTAGTTCGCATCACATTCTTAGATTAAGTTTGTGTGTAGATTGTTCATTCTAGATTTTATTTAGGTTCTTCTAGATTTAGGTTATTTCTTAGGTTCCTATTTGGGGATAGAGATGAGAAAAGTCATCTCCACATAGGAAACTAGTAAAAATGTGTAGACCTAAACTATAAAAAGGTTTAGGTATATGTAGGGTGGAAGATTGGTGCAAGACAGGAATGATGAGGCTGCTTTGGGACATTGCTAACATAAGAACATGATGTGGATCAAATGGGTGCACAACAAATATATAAATTTTGGCTTTGTGGATGTAGCAATCCAAAAAACTACACAATTGTATGTGGCCTACTATCATGAGATAAAGAGATGAATTCATACCACATGCAAGATTCAATATTCTCTTAGGCAATCATGTGTTCTTATGGTCAGATTCTTTGGTAAATGGGTTATTTCTCTGTAAATATATTGGCATCCATTTGAAATTTCGTTATGTGCTAGATGAAACTCAGTGCATGAGTGCAATTATAAAATACAAAGCATGAATACTTTCCTTTTTCAGAGGCATTGAGTCTCTTGAAAAAGTTTTCACTCAAACTCAATTGGTGGGGAATCATGATGTATGGTTATTTGAAGGTCTGCAACATTTCACTCTCAAGGGGGGATGAAATGTGTGTTATAACTCCCATCAAAAGGATGCTTGGTATCACTAGATCTAGAAAATGAAGTCTTGTCAACATTTCAAGATCCATGGTTGTAAAATGATATAGGGGAAGCTAGTTATTAGAACGTTCTTTAGGAAAGAGGATTCCAACTAGTCTCAAGATGTTTCATATGCCACTAAAAAGAAGAGAACATCTTTAATAAAGTGAGTTTTCCTCTATTTTTGTTCCATTCCTATTTTTCACTCATAATGTTCACTCTTGAACTCAATTTATTATTCCTTGGCTACTTAATCAATATTGATAATCAAATTTTAAATATAATGATGAATATGGATTTTATACACCTTGTGACACTACAAATTAAGTTAATTTATCACTTCATCCAAAGAAATACATTTGTCCATATAACTTCAGATTTTGTCTCTCAAACATTTTCTAAATATTTTACACATTATTTGAACCTATGTTCCAAATTTCATCTCATTTGGACATTCCTACAATTTATTCTTAAAGTTAATGTGTTAAAAATCCCTTTAGTTGCCCTTTTATTCTACTTTTCCAAGTCAGCAATCTATTGCAAGGGAAGGTAGTGAACCTCTAACCTTAGATCTGATCCCCACATATTAGGGCCTGATCAAACAGTCATGGACTTGTCTTCAACCTCACGTTGATTGCAGGGAGGATACAAGGAAAATGAATTGATCAATCTACCAACTCTGATAAGATTCAAATTTCTAATCGCATAGAATTGTTCTTCTCATGATTTCACACTCACGAAACCCAACTTTGACTACCTTTAATGCTCTATCCAGCCATAAAAACGTTTCCCTCTCTCACCCATCTCACTGTAGTGGTCGTGGCTGCAACCAAGAACCAAAGCTAGCCCTAGAGCTAGCCCCAACACTATGAAAAGCACCCCCAAGGATCTCCACCACCCTATCTTACTATAACACTCATCCTTTCTCTCTCTCTCTTGGCCTCAAACTCCCCCTCTCCCTCCCTGATTTTCTCCTACTAGTTGAAGGGCGTCGTCGCCCTGCTCATTTTGTGCATCTCGCTCTTGTGTCGCCTACGCAGCAATCGAAACTCCCACTCTCTTTGCGAGGTCACAGTGAGTTGCAGCGACACCTTCATTTCCTTCTTTGGTACCTCATGCCCCAAGCCCTGATAACTTTGAAAAGCCCTCTGCCTCATGCTCAAACCTCGTGTGGAGGTCTGTGCAGGAAGAAACAAACCACATATTTTCGGTCCAGAAGGGAAATCAACCAGTCCAAAGAGCTCAGCAAACCACGACTCGACACAACCAAATCAAGGATCATACATGATCCTTAGATTAGTGAACTACATCACCCTATAGCACCTATGTGGCTTGGTCTTGATCATCCACTCATGCATCGAACGGTCAACCATTTTTCTATTTATAGTATTTTTCATACTGTCTCTGAAAAATAATCAATAAAATGACCAAATCTTATTTAATTCCTAGAAAATGCATCATAACTCCAAATATATCGAAATTATAGTCCATTTTCATTAGAAAAATAGCCTGATTTAATAAAAATGGTTTCAAGACCTAATTCGAATCTATGTTCTCATATTTTTTAAATCATCTATTCAAATACATATATGTGACCTTTTATTGTTTAATACTTGACCATTTGACCTAATATCTGATTCATGACTTTCCTTATTACATCAACCAACCATTATCTTATATTGATCACAAACTTATCATGATGATAATCTATAGAGTTGATAATGACTTGAATATTGGTGATAATAATTAGGGTTATCTTATATGTTCCTAAAATACCTAGGTAGTCCATTCATACTCGATAAAATACTTGACACTAGAATATATGTTAGACATCCTAGGATTTGTTGAGAATAAGTGAATGACCTAACCCCAAGGTTAAATAGTAATGAGTAAACCCAATTTTGAAAATTGAAACATGATATTCAAGTATCATGATCTTTACCCTTGATCCAAATCTTGTTGATTTAGGATCTGACTCAAGGGTTTGTCCTATTTACATGTTGAGATCTCAAACTCTAAAAATCAACCAAGAATGTATGTTATTATACCTACTCCTTGAACAAACTAATAGTATTGATGATACATTTTATGTACCTCTTGAATTGTAAACTTGGTTATGTATTTGTTTGAGCTATTGTTCCCTACTGATTAGTCTTCTGATTCTCTATACTATAGTTTGCAACAAACTTGAAAACATAAATGATAATGCCCATTATGACTACTAGTAATACTTGTTGATATTGAGTACAAGAGGGCTCCTCATTCAAAGGGTGGAAATGTACATGTCGTTGACCTCCTCCCTCATATGGAGAGATGGAGCCTAGTGATCTCCCCCATCTCATTGGGTCAATGGAGCTACATAATTATATAAGCATGCTTCTCGATATCATCATAATGGGAAACTTGTAAATCTTCGAACAAATTTTGTTTTGGAAAACCACTTGTTAACTATTTTTTAATATAAGTCTTGCCAAGTATATTATTTTAATATAAAACTATTTTATTTGTTTTTAATAGTGTACCATACAATTGCATTGATTGTGTCACAATTTTCTTGATTTTAGGCACTGCAAAGAACTAACGACTATGCACTTGTTATCTACTTCATTTGTTATCTACTGAAAATAAAGACTACTACATCAATTTGGAATCTACATGGGATATAATATAAAAGGGATGTATTCCTTATTTGTATCTTTCTTTCCGTGTTGCCTATGGGTCCTATGTAATAAACATTTTGGTTCATTTCAATAAAGAAGAATTTTATTTCCTTTTTTCATATTATATGTGTGTGATTTTAGGTCCACCCAGGGATGGGCACTCTAATCCCTTCAACACTTCCCATTCAGATAGTGGGATTGGGACTGGGGTAAGAACGGTTCCATGATAGTTTGTATCAGAGCCATAACACACTTCATATGCATTAATGAAATGATGTTCTTAATCGTTGAACCAAGGAGTCCCTAAAGTTCACTATGGTGAAACTAAGGTGTCTAGAGAGAGCATAATAGAGGTTTTGGAATAATTCCTCCTATCTATCTTCACGGTTGTTCAGGTATCCCTACTCCACCTGGCCTTAGTGGATCCATAAATGGATGAAAGGACTTCCTATGACCCTAGAGAGTCTTCTAGCATCTCATCCTTTCTTTAAGGACTACTCCAAGACACCTATTAAAAGAAAATAGGATGACTTCTCATCTTCTCACTCTCATTAAGGCGTCATGACTTGATCTATTACTCTCTCTATTTTGGATAGTCTAAGGATGGGAAATAATTAAAAATAAGAAATAATTTGAGAAAGATTGAATTAAAGTTGAAAATATTGCCATGATCAATGATATCCTTGATTTGAAAATTATAAATGAGAAAATTTGTATCAATTGAACCCTTGCAAGATGGCCCCAAAATCAATAACAATAGGGATGGTGAAGGAACCTCTAGAACCAAAGATAAGGGAAAGAAGCCTCAC
The DNA here is from genome assembly GCA_963693085.1 of Alisma plantago-aquatica. Lineage (NCBI taxonomy): Eukaryota > Viridiplantae > Streptophyta > Magnoliopsida > Alismatales > Alismataceae > Alisma > Alisma plantago-aquatica. The sequence goes on from OY856409.1 coordinate 1,777,985,840, forward strand.
TGGAATGATGATGAGGATGTTGGTTCTGCCAATAAGACCAAGGATATGGGGGAGTGGGAAATGAAATATAAATCCATTATGGATGCCCTTCATAACCTTGCAGTCCATACAACATCTATAGTGCCCAACCATAACCCAAAACCCATTACCATCCAAGACTTCCTGAAGATTAGCCCAAAACTCTTCTATTGGGAGGATAAGGATGATATCCTAGATAAGGTTGATTCCTGGTTAGTGCATATGGACAACAACTTTAGGGTTTTGAGGTGCCCTGAACAAGACAAAGTTTCTTTTGCCACTTAATAGTTGAAAGGGGTAGAAAAGGTGTGGTGGGAAAACTATGTCCGGTCACAACAAGTCATCCCTATTAACTAGGAAGCCTTTAAGCCCATTTTCACCAACCATTTCCTGCCTACCTCTAAAAGGAAAGAAAAATAGAAGCAATTCATTACCCTTACCCAAGGTACCAACACTATGGTAGAGTATAGTTAACAATTCTGTCTCTTGGAGAGGCATGTCACCTACCACATGGAAGAGAAGAAACTAGATCGTTAATTTGATGGGCTCTTCCAAACCCTGAAATCATTTATCTCCTCATCCAAACCTATCACTTTTTAGGAATCCTATGACCATACCTTATCCATGGAGAGAACCCTAGGGATGGGATATGGGAAGTCATTGTTGGTATGTATGCCCAAAGAGCCAACCATATGATGATTGTGAAGGCATAACATGTAGATGATTTGATTAATTATAAAGGAAAGCTTCCAATTTATTTTGTATATTTAGTTATGAGATAATGAATAACATAATAAATGTCTAGAGAATGATATTACTCAATGATGTATGTCTTCAGGTTGAGGACCTAAAAAATGAGATCATATGGATGTAAAGAGTATATACATTCTCATTATGTCCCTGATCGGTTGTTATTGTGGAAGGTAGATAGACAAAAATAACACATAAGATCAGAGTGTGAGTTGATTGATGATAGAATCTCATTAGCCATGATATGAAAATATCAAACCAAGCACACAGATACATGTTAGAGAACAATGTATCAGACAGACCCATCGTGAGACTGACACATGGAATCCATTATCAAGTAAGTCATAGTCAACTCTCATAGTGATGGTGGTGGTTGTGGTTCTTAGTCCTGAAATCACTACACTCATCATAAGTCATTGGGTACACTTTGAAATCATCAAACACATTTTTTAAACATGGGTTTTTATAACAGTGATGATTGGGTGACTTTGACACATGGGGACTGATTGTGAGTGATAGAGATGGGATTTGTCCCTCCTATAGGAGTATGATATCCAAGGCCTCTTGATTAATGAGAAAATTATGGCCATACACATGTGATTCAATATGTGATATTGAGCTTAGATATATCTCATTAAGTCCTTCTGGTTCAAGGAACAAGATTGAATAATAATGAGGATGACTACTCCATGCCTCTAGTTCAATCTGGATATCAGTGAAAAAAGGAACTATACAAACACTGTAGCACCATACACCGATTGTGGGTTGAAGTTTCTCCCCAACTTTCCATTCACTTGGGTAGTAATGATGTATGACGAGCCACCGCTCATTGTTTGTGATGTCACAAGCTAGTTATGGACATTTAGTGCCAATGTGATATGGAACCTATAGGGTCACATACATTAGAACTCACCTAGAAGAGGAGTTCAGATCTTGAATGACAATTCAATTAAGTACTAAAGTGCTTAGGTACACAATTCACGCAAGAATCAATGGATTGGCTAACTAAACTTCCAAACGACCATCTCACTAGGTGAGACAGTTGTTTGGGCAGCCATACAGACGTCTCAAGTGTTGAGACGACCCTTTGGGTTGTCGAGTAGATCAGAAATCAAATTGGCTTAGTTCTTCCCTATGAATAGACTGATTCAAGCTATTGAACCGATCAACTCGACTCAAACTCACCAGACGGTCATCTGGGTGGGAGAGATGGGTGTCTTGCTTGTTTTAAATGTCCTGGTTGGGACAAACAAAGATTCTGGAGTTTTCTTGAACATGTTTCAATTACATGTACTTGCGGTGCAAGAAAATTAATGTATGACATTATATAGAAACAAATTTGCTAATTCATATTTGATCGGGAAAGTGTAAAACAACCATCTTGTATCCCAAATGACAATCTCGTTGGGTGAGATGACCGTTTCAGCACATGCAAGTTGTGAAACTTCCATAATTGTTATAAAATTTTAGATCTTCTTATCCTTTCCACTCTTGCTTTAGTCTTGTATTTGTTTGAGACTAGGAACCCTAACCCTAACCCCTCCTATATATAGAGGGGTACTGGGGGCTTCTCAGAACACAACTACTATGCAAACAACTGAGAATCAGTTGCTCTGACAATTGTTGTCTTCTCTGGTTGTGGTAACCACGAGAGCCCATGTAAGTCCTACTAATAAGGGACGAATAGCCAAGGGAGAGAAATAATTGATGATCATTGGTGTGGGAGAGTGGGTTGGTGACTTGTACACCAATAGGAGGGACAACTCCTTCCTATCCATACTAGAAGGATGACAAGATTTCTAGTTGGTCCATGTGGACTACTCTAGAGGTAGGAGTCCTTTGGATGTTTCTAGGAGGGCAACATCAACTCGCAGTCTGTGGTGAGATCTGAGGAGCCACTACAGTAGGTGTCTGACCCTACTGTCCATGGAGGAGTAGTCAAACAAGTCCCAATGTAACCAAGAGATGGATAGACATCGTCCAAGACAGAGTGCACATCTACATCTATGAGGATTGTTGCTGGACTTGATGCAGAACCAAGTATATCTTCATGAAACCATCCTTCCCATTCGATAGTTATTGATGCTATCTATTGGTTAATGGGAAATATGTCAGTTAAATTTTTGTTTATGTTTCCTATCTGATGTTGTATTTTCCAACCGTGGTATCAGAGCCACATCAATTAATTATGTTGATCATATTTTTATTTTTTCCATATTTATTTATTGCATGCGATGTGAATATTTGAATTGGTTGATATGTATGTCCATCTTATCGCCATATAAAGAACTCAAATGAATATATATATATATATATATATGCAATTTACAAGCGTCGCCATAAAATCAATTTTGATGGTAGCCAAAACCCTAGATATGTGTGTGCATGGTTGTGGTTATTTATTTCTATTGTGAATAGGTCTGTGTACTGAGTCTCTCTCTCCTTTCCAAATGTAAATCAATGTTCTTCTTCCTATTTCCCCTCAAATGTAACTCGAGGTTTTCCCCATATACAATGTAATAATAAATAGGATAGTTTTACTTTATATTTGGACTTGAGATAATAATCTGCACAAAGGCAAAACGAGTGGCTTGTGGGATGACCCGATTGACTGGAGGACTGAGGAGGTCAGACGACAAGTGGATGAACTGATCAACTGGTGGCCCAACTGATCAGTTGGATGTGTACAGAAGTTGTTTGGACCTAAGAATAAAATGACCACTTTAGAAGAGCCTAACCAAGCGACATGGAGGCGAGTCGACCAGTTCAAGAGTTTAACTGACCAACATGGATTGATTTGAGCACTGGTCTTCACCAACAATAGGTTGCATATGATGTGGACCATAGGTGGTAGTAATTCCTTACGTCTCTAAGGAATTACATTAGTATGACCATAACCATCTCTTATGTATTTTATTTATTGTATGTTCTCATTTGTGGTTATACCATATATATGATACATACTATATATGTGGTGATTGGATAAAGTATATGTATTTATACATACAAACTCCCTCAACTAAAATATTAAGTCTTTGATGCTTTCTAAAAGTAGCACATATTAAAATCGTGACCGACTAAGCAGAGGTGATGCCAAAGCATGGTACACCATCTATCTCGTGGAAATGTGATGGTAATAGTGTAGGTGCCGCCAAAGAGGGGTGCATTATTATCGTGTCAGGTTTTGGGTCAGGCTTAACTGATTATTCTTAGAGAGTCAAAGCCTAGAAGCACATACATGATCTTGGCAAGCAGTTGCACATATCATCTATCCAAGAGTTGCATATGATGTAATTGGCATGATGGCCTACATAAATAGTCAAGTTGTGGGCGTAGGGCTGTCAATGGGAGCGTATGGGGAAGGTAAGGTCTTACCCTTACCCTTACCCTCTTTGGGTAGCGGGTAAGGGTAAGGGTAATTATCCTTCTCAGCAATCTCCTTACCCTCCCCTTACCCTTAACCTCTTATCCACAGGGTAAACGGGGAGGGTAAAGGGTAAGCGGGTAATTTTGACAAAAAAGAATTTTATACACATTGTGTGTTGATTTTTAAAATTTTATAAATAATTTATTGATAACAACATATAAAACATTATATCCAATTCAAAATCATATGTTTCTCTGTATAAAGTTAAGTCAATTCACACAATAACAATTTTTTATGCATAAATTATTTTTTCCTTTGCATAAGTATGCATAACCTTTATATCATGTGCGGGTAAAAGGGTAAAAGGGTATGGATAATGTCTATACCTTACCCTCCCTTTATAGTATAGCGGGGAAATGGGGAACGGGTAAATGGGTAAAGGGTAATAAAAATCTCTACCCTTACCCTTACCCTCCAGGGTATGGGTAAGGGTAAACGGATAATACCCTCCCCATTGACAGCCCTATGTGGGTGATCACCCACAACTAACTCATGATTTGATGAAATATGAATCTTCTCCCACTTGAATATTGTACACTACAATATCTTAAATTGATATTGAGGGCTATCAATTTGAGTAAAAATAGTGGGAGAGATAGTTAATCAAAGACCTAATTAATATCATCAAATTTATCAAATCAAACCAAATAAGAAAATTATTTGAAAATGTTGTGATTTTTCTTTGTAGAATCAAATGTCAAACACAAACATGGTCAAATTGTGATCAATCCTCAAGAAGGAAAAAATGGGATAAAGTTCCATAATTGGTTGACGACTTTGAGAAATGTTCTCATCAATGAGCAAAAGCTCTATGTCCTTGATAGACCAATGCTAGAGGAACCCGCTCCAAATGTGCCTACGACTAAATGGATGCTTATTGGAAGCATGCCAGCGATGCCATATACATTTAAATACCTAATGCTCTATTATATGAACTATAAGTTGCATAAAAAACATGAAAAACATGCACATTCTCGAGATGGTAACACATCTTAAGTATCATGTAAAACATAGAAGGTATAATGTCTCTAAGCACTAATTGAGTGCAAACTGAGGTCCAGTAGAACCCTATGTTCTCAATATGATTGGACATGTGGAATGCCTGGGATTTCTCTTAGGTTAAGATTTGATCATGAATATTATTATGCAAGCGTTGCATGAATCATATAGTCATCTCATCAAATGTTTGCAATAACCAAAGCAAGGAAGAAGAAGGACAAATATGTGATGATGATCAATGGAAGTGAGTCCTAGGGAAAAGGAAAGGCTAAGAAGTGTTCTGATGTTAAGCTTAAGTCCAAGTCTTCTACACTCAAATTTTGTAGAAGGGTAAGTATAAAAGGAATATGTCCTCATTGCCACCATTATTACTTGTCTGGACTTTGGAAAGAACTGTCCTCATAGAGGATCTCAGGAAGAAGATAGAGATAGAGATCTCCACTTCAGGACCTGAGAAGAAATAAGCTAGAACTATATGGAGCAAAGGTTGTTGCCACTATAGTTAAAGGTTTTCATTCATGGGCACATAATAGAATTAGTGAATTGCTATTATGTACCTACCATTGATGAAAACATCATATTCTTGTATGACAAGATCATTATGTTTCATTTTAAAAGATATGATCTCTTATGAAAATGCCCTATGTCTTACAAACTATACTTAATAGTTCTAAAGATGAATATGTGCATAACACATATATTGAATGACTTGATAACTCAAACAAACTGAATATCTATAGTACTGTCATCTAGAGAGCATAGATGAGAAATGCATTTCTAAGAGTCCATATGATGGAAGTTAGACTCTTTATTGAACCAGTAGAGACATGCATGTCTTATTTGTTGTGTAATATGACAAAAGCATCTTCACTAGATGTAGTAGGAGATCGACTATTCCATTAGGACTAGTACATACTGATGTAAATAGACCTTTTAGAATGAATGTGAAAGGTAGTTACAAGTACCTCATTATATTTACTAATGCGATCAGTAGCTATTGAAAGTTTGTATTTGATAAAATACGAACATGAATATGTTGAAGTGTTGAAGGAGATCATAAATGAAATATGTAACTAAATTGGTAAAAGTATTAAGATACATTGATGTGATGAATGTTGAAATGTTTTAAACTAATAGTTTGAGAACTTTCTGGAGAGATTGTGACAGTGTATCAAAATGAACTCCACATAAAACATACTGATGTGTCATAAAGAAGGTATCCACCATGTTAAGTAATGGTGAGATTATTAATGAAATCTAGTTGATCTTACAATTTCTTTTGGGCACATGCTTTACACTAAAACAATGTACTATCTAAAATGGTTCAAAAGACAACATATGAGATATGGCATGGGAGGTGTCCTGATGTGTCCTTTGTAGTGATTAGGATTGAAAGATTGTATAAGAAAATAGTTTCTTAAAAGGCTTTATCCACATATCACATGAATGTTATCTTGTTGAATACTACTTATATTCTAACCCGACAACAAAGTGTTTGTTGCTATGATGGCTGAATTCCTAAATGGAAATTAGTTCCAAAGGAATCAGTGGGAGTAAAAGTAGAACTCAAAATGTTCAAGACAAATAAGAAAAAATAAAACCTAAAGAGGTGCAATAGGAACAAGGAGAATCACAAGTTGTTTTGGAATCTCAAGCTCCTTATGTAAACACATAACTCATAGTTCTAGTAGAACATGCCTTGAGTTTGAAAGATTATGATATCTTATAACTCAAAAGGCATAGATTTGATCATAGACATGAGATAACAACCTACCTAGAAACTATTGAGGAATCCAAATCTAAGGTATGGCTTAAGGCCATAAGATCAATGATGGACTCCATTATATACCAACAAGGTATGACCTCACTGGATCCACCTAAACAGATAAAACCCATAGGGTGCATTTGGGTTTTGTAAGAAAACCAACATGGAAAGGTAAATTATTTTCAAAGAGTTTCAAACTAGTTCAAGATGTTGAACATGATGAAGTCCTTCCACTGGTTGCCATGGTTAAATCCATTTGGATCATGATTGTTGTTGCAACTTAGTATGACTATGAGGTATGACATATGGTTGTTAAAACCCCATTCCTTAATTGGAATAATTAAGAGGATTTGTATGTGAGATATCCTAAAGGTTTTATAAATCCTTTAATGCAAATAAAGTCTCTGAGCTACAAAGGTCAATCAGTGGATTGAAGCAAGCATCTCAAAGCTGGAATTTTCTATTTGACAAGATAGTCAAAGGGTTGGACTTGAGTTAGAATGAATATAGAATTTGTAATTACAAAAGATTTAGTGGTATCATATTAATATTCCACATGATGATGGGGAATAACATCATTATCCTACAAATGTTATAATCTGACAAGGAAAGTACCTTCTACGTGAAGGGTTTATGTGAAGCATCAGATGAGATAGGGATCGAGGTCTATAGAGATAGATATGGGAATCTTCTTAACCTAATAAAAGGCACATACATTGGCAAAATTTTGAAGGGTTCAACATGCAAGACTCAATGAGAGATAATGTGTTATCCATGGAGTTAGTCTCACAGAAGCCAAGTGTCCCAATTCTTGTGAAGAATAGGAACTCATGGATATATTCCATATGCATTCACAATTGGATCTTTCTTGAATGAAATTATATGTACTTATCCTGTTAACTCGTATGTATTGGACATGACGACAAGATATCCAATGATCTTGTATGTATTGGACATGATGAGAGGATATCCAATCATCTCATATGTATTTGACATGATGAGAAGACATATATATACCTGCCTAGCAATCTCATATGTATTGGACATGATGAGAGTGTATATGTCAGATATCAGTGAGAGTCAATGGACTACCATAATGAACATCCTTAGGTTCTTGTCCATAATGAACATCCTTGGTTCCATATATATGGTAATAAGGAAGAGTTGGATGTAAAGGCTTACACCCTTGTAAGCTTCCAAATTGACAAAATAATAGCAATATAAATTTATGTTTGATGAAAAATAAGAACTATAAGTTAAAAAGGGTTCTGAGCTAATGATAGTTGTTTGAATCTACAAAAGAAGGTAAGTATCTCTGTATTATAAGAACACTAGAGGATATAGTAAGGATGAAGAAGTTCATACGGATGAACTGGTGTGAGGTTCCAACCATTGATGACACAGTAGAAATATTGATGACAACAATGGAGCTACTAGTTAGGATGGGAATATCAGATAGCATACTATGTCACTTCCATCTCATATGAGTAGTCATACAGTGAAGAGTTGAGAATATTGCAAAATACCAACTCAAAGCAAACGTTGTTAAACCCTCTATAAAAGCACTTGCATAGTAGAAGCATGATGGTCATGTAAGGTTACTGGGGATGAGATCTGTGGGTGATTGGCTCTAAGTGCAAGTGGGGGTCTATTGGTATTTATGCCCAGAGAGCCAATCATCACTATTACATAACCTGCCTTTAGTGTTGGTTATTTAAGGCCTTTAGTGTTGGTTGTAATGTGACACCTATGTAGGCGCCGCTAAAAGTCCAACCGTTAGGCCTCGGTTCTCAAACTGACACCACAATCCTTCGCGTGTCACCGAAAATGTGCCAACAGGGGGTATAGGCGTCGATTATTAGCTTTGAAACCGACGCCATAAACCTTCGTGCCACAGAAAGGGCGCCATCTGGGCATTATCAGCGTCAGTGTATTCGTGAACACCGACGCCATATCACCCGCTGCCACGGTCGTGCTGGCCAGCATGGCCGTGTTGTCTGGCCATCTTCCACGGTCGTGCTGGCCAGTACGGTCATGGTGTCTGGCCTGCTACCACAACCGTGCTGGCCAGCACGGCCGTGGTGTCTGGTTTCATTAGGGAAATCGACGTCGGTTACTAGTAGGGCAACCGACGCCAGAACCATCAGTGTCGGTTTATTAGTGATAACCGATGCAACATCACATGCATTAGGCATCGGTATAATTATTTATCTGACGTTGTAATCATTTGTCGTCGGTTTTAAACTAATAACCGACGCCTATTTCATGTTTTTTTTTCAGTCTGCAGGCCTACTGTGGCTGGTCGCAGGATGAGAAACCTACAGTTCAGTTATGAACTGCAGGCTTTACGACATCCATTGATATCAACCCATCTAAGAGGAAACAAGTGAAACCACCTTCCTTCATTAGATAGCAAACTTTCTCTCTCTTATTTATCCTTTGGATATTCCTTATTATATGGATATTAGGAATTCGAAATTCCTCTTTCATTTTATTTATACTTGCCCTTTTTAATTCATTGGCCACAGATTTTTATATTGCCTTAAGTAGAAAATACCTCTCTTTTAAAAAACCAAAAAACCATTAATAATGTATTACATTATTCTCTTATTTTTCTCTATTGGTATTTTCTCTTTCCTTTCCTTCATTGGGTCTCCTTGGACCCCAAGAAACTCTAATATTTCGAAATCCTTTTTATTGGATACTCATTATCCTTCTAGATGCATCTAAATGCATTATTCTTTATTATTTCTCATTATCTTGTTTATTTCTTATTAAAATAGCTCTTTTTGAGGATTTCTCTTTATTTCTCTTTTATTGTCCTCATTGGCATTCCTTTTAATATTAGCAACCTCATGGATACGAAAATTCACCAGTAAATCTCATTTATGCCTCTTTCCACTCATTTCCACATTTTATCATTATTTTCAATTTCTTTCTTAATAAAGAAATACACAATTGTCTTTTCTTTTCTTATTGCACTCTTTATGCAACTTTGGACTCCTTGGAACCCAAGGAACCCAAGAGGCACGAAATCCCTCTTTGGATTTGCCTTCTAGAGGTTTCCACATTTTCTTTTCTCAAATATTCAATTATTCATTCACTAATGGAATTTTCTCGTTATTTGGGCCCAATAGCCAATAAATCCCACAACACAAACATCAAGGCTATTGTAAACAAAATACATGTATTCAAAATGAATTATATAATTATTTTTTCAAATATATTTAATATGATAAATTACATTTCTCACCAAATGAACCCAAAATCAGGGTTGTAACAGAGGGTTTGTAACCTCAATTGCACTAGCTTTGGGGTATGATCTTTCTGGGTTTGAAGACACATTTGAAGCTAAATTTGTTGATTTAAACTATTTCACTCGCTCACACACTATTATCATCAAGGCCAAAGGAATGATATACAATGTGAATAGTGTGCCACACATTGAACTTGAGCTGCCATCTCACATTGTGCCACTTCTCTCCGTGTTGGGAGTCCTCCATAAACTGGAGGCCAAATTGTTGGAATGGTAACAAAACAAACCAAGAGAGACATACACTAGGGGATCCACTATTGCACAAGAAGAGATTGTTGAGTCTAATGTGCAAGGGCTGGAGCAAGAAATTGAAGGACAAAGGCAGCCCCGAAAATCAAGGAAAAGGGATGAAGGAACATCCCAGCTGTAGCAGCCCTCAACAAATGCCTACAACATGTCCACCATCTAGGAACAGCTTGAGAGCATACAAAAGATGCAATGCGACATGTAGTTGATCCATCAGTACATGTGGCAAGATCAACAACAGATGCACCACTAGGTCAACCACTTGTACCACTACCACCATGCCCAAGCAGCAAGAGATTTTTGGGGTGGCATTGATGGATATTCAGAGACATACCCTCCACCCCAAGATGACTACTAGATACATTACTACTAGCATCCTCCTGTAGGCTCAACTCCCCCTCAAGATCCTCCTCACTCGTCTGACCAACCGCCACAACAGCCATGACACTTCCTCTATCTACCCTAAGCTATGGTTTCATGCTGAGGACAACATGATTCTAAAGTTTGGGGTGGGTAGGGAAGTGTGAACCTCCCCTTCTCTCTCTTTGTGATTTTTGTTCCACTTATGCCATCTAGTTTAGTTTTTCTTGTTCTTGCTTTTAATTTCATCTTGCATAGCATGTAGTTACTTTCATGTATTTTTGCCTAATTTTCAAAAAATTTGCTCCTTTTTTCCATGCGTTGCATATCATGTAGTTTTTTGGTATTTTTTGCATGTTTTAGCTAGGATTTTCTTATTTTACTGCTTTAAGTTCAATAATGTAGGTTTAGATGTGATTGAAGGAAAAGCAGCACCATTTTGGCCAATTCTTTCCAAACTTGAATTTTCTTGCCTAAAGGCATGTTTTGACTTAATCTCCACTGTTTGAAATGAAATTTTTAGTATTTTGACAAATGCATGCCATTTCATAAAGTTTATTGCTATATGGTCTTGATTGTTAACTTTTTACATGTGCACAACTTCTCTCATGTTTGTGAATGTTTCGGTTGAATTGTGAATTGAGCAAGATACAAACGTTTAGAACCTATGGAATCACTTGATCTAAATGTGAATCTCATGTTGTTCAATATGTGGTGTGATATCATTTGATGAAGTGTTGTATTGTCTTTCAAGTAGGAAATCTTATGTTGAAGACTACACTAATGACCCCTCTTTGAACCAACTCTTTTTTCACCATCTTCATACATCTCTGCCTCATGAAAGGATGCCCTAGTGCACATAATCAACCTTAGCCACCTTCCAAAGTTTGGGGTGGCCATATGTATATCTTCCCGCTTTACTCTATCCACCATTTGCCCTATCTACACCAAGGGCAAGGAAAAGAAAAAGAAATAAAAAATAAAATAAAAGGATGTTCATGTTTAAAAGCAATCAAAAAAAGAAAAGATGAGTGATATATGTAATATCACTCCAAAAAACTTTCCACAGCCCTTTCTTCTATTTACATACCCATTGAGCCAAAAAATATCAAATCTAGCTTTCTTTACCCTTTTCTACAGCCATGTGGGTCATTTGGTGTGGTTTGAGGGACAAGATTGAATGTATGAAAGTGAAACAACACTCCTAGTCATCTTTGATTAACGCCAACATGAAACGATTTACCTAGAATGATATGAAGGACATATGGATAGCTTGTGTATTCTATGATTTATATTTGAAGTTTGTATGCTTAGTGCTCATGTCATGATTGGTATGTGAAAGAGGAAAGGAGAGAGGTGGAACACATGCACTTAGTCACTTCCAAGACCATTTAGTCAATAATCATTTGTTGCTATGCATTTGTCATTCTTGTTTATTGAAAGAAAACTAAAAAGAGAGATTAAGTTGGAGCATACTTGAGGACAAGTATGTTTTAAGTTTGGGGTGGTGATTCAGCCCTATTTTAGGGCTCCATCTTGTGCCATTTTGTACTTTATTCACATCTAAACATAGTAGAATGCAAGTTAAATACCTCAATATGAGTATTACTATCATATGCACTTATGGATGTTCTTTGCACTATTTTTAGGTACTAAGACCATGCTTTGGATGGATGAAAAAAAAGGAAGGCGTTCTAGGGTTCCTCCACACATGGAAGGGTTCAAAGAAGGCCCCAAAGCTCCCTCAACCTACCCCAATGGCCAAGATTCGACATCAAGAATAGAAGACCATGGATGATGAAGATTGAAGTTCATTTAGCCACTGAAGACTCCAACATGGCTGTGGGCATCCACCATAGTCGTTTGAATTATTGTGAAGAATCAATAGGGAAGTCAGGGTTTTGCACCAAACACACTAAAACCGTGGCCATCAGCACGATCGTGGCCCATTGAAGACAGCACGGTCGTGTCCATCAGCACGGTCATGGCCAGCAAAAGACAAAATGGCAGTGGCCTCCCACAACGGTCATTTGAATTATGTGCAAGGATCCCCAAAATCAATAGGGAGGTGGCCAATTTCACACTTGGATGACCACAGTCATGGCCACTCACCATGACCATGGCCCTTGAAGACCTCCTCGCCCATTGTGCTCCCCACGCTCAATACCTCCTCCTCCAAAATGGTTGTGGTACCTCAACACGGCCGTGGTGCTGCTTACCCAGCACGATTGTGGCATCCTGCCATGGTCATGGCGACTACCTATACTTAACCTTTTCACCCCCTTTCACACCTTGACTGTGTCTACTCCCCCACGACTGTTCCCTACTACCCCCACCACGACGGTGGCACATCAACATGGCCGTGATGGCCAACCAACCCTACCCATCTTTTACAATGATTTTCCTATTCTACCCCTACTTACCCTTTAGTGCTTCCCCACCACCTATAAATACATAAGTGGCAGCTGGGGCATGAAGGTTAAACCCCCTAGCTACTGTTACTCCCCTCGACCCACTCCATTCATTGCACTCTCCCTTGCATTTATGCTCTCCATCCTCCATTTCCACCTCATTTCCACCTTGGAAACCTAGTTTCTAAGTTTTTCTCCATAATCCCCCATATTCTCATACCCATATGCACCATTGGAGGAGAGAGGTTGACCCCAAGCTATTTAGAAGTGAAGAAGGAGGCTTCTACTTCAAGCTTCATGGAGTTCTATCCCCTTCTTCCCCTTTCTTTTGCTATTTCTTTGATCATGTCTAGCTAAGCCCCTAGTGGTGGGTTGTTTGGGGTTAAAATGTGACTTTGATACCATGTTGGGGGGGGGGGGGAAATAACTTGTAATGAACATGATTTCTATCTATGATGATTGCTTATTGCTTCTATCGCATTTACTATTTTACTGCATGTGGTTTGTGCTTATAACATGGATTGCTTGCTTTGAGATGTTTGATGACACTCAACCTCTAGGAAGAATTGGAGTGCGTGTGGCAATATTAGGAATGGCTCCTAGGTCCAATTAGTGGATCCCTAGCTATCCCCCCTTGTTCCTACATACATCTCCCTCCTTCTACAAGTGAGTGTGAGATCTAAGTGGCTAGTGTAAGTGTGATTAGTGCAATTTCTTAGAGCTTTCTAAAGGCTAGATGGCTAGTGGCATGAGGTGAAAAACCTTCATCTCTACTCCTGTTTCTACCCTTGGCTCTCAATTGTGCTAATACCACTTACCCTAGAGACCTAGACTTGACAAGTCCTACTAGAATTACACCTAACCCTAGTTCTCCAACTAGTAGTATAGGGTACATTCTAATAGCACTTGCCTTGTTGTTTGGATTGGTAATCTAGATAGAATTGTGATAATATCTTGCTATGTTGAGACCCCCCAACTAATATCAAGTCACATCCCCAAATGGCCCACCTACCTAATCTCATTGCTTAAAACCCACTTTGTCTTCTTAGCTTGTTCATTCTAGTCTAGTTTAGTTGCTTTTGTTCAATATAGTTAATTACTTAGTCTTACTCTTTAGTGTTAACTTAGGTTCTTTCTCTCGCTAGTAGTTAATTTAGTTCTTAGTTGCTAATTTCTCTACTGGTGTAGTATATTTAACCTTTGATCTTGTTTGGCTAGTTGCTTAATCTAGTTCCTTAGACTTGCTTGCTTAGGATAATTTAGGGTTGCGATAACTTAGATTCCATAATTGCCTTTACTTGGCTATTCACCTAGTTTAACAATCAAACATACCCTTTTAAACCATTCAACCCTAGTCTCCACATTAGGAAGATAACCAACGCTAACCTAGCTCTAGTGCCCCCTCTATCCCTGAGGATCGACCCCTACTCTTGCCTTTCACCTATGCTACAATAGTACCCCATGCGCTTGTGGGTGACCTATTTGGTGTTGTGATCAACTCTCGTTAGGGTTGTTATAAATTTTGAAAGATCCACACATGTGTTGTCCCTTAGGGTTGCATCTTGCCACCTTTAGTTGGCTAGTGTGTAGCCTTGATAAGAATCACATCACAGACCAGAGCTTTGTGAAATCGCCTTCAGCCTTGCAGGCAGCTTGCTCCATGCTTGCAAGGAGCTCGGTCCAGGGATATGTCCTTTTTTCCCATATTCCCCATGGGATCTGGGTCTCATGTGACCTGGGTGGGAGAGTAATTCCTTCCTTTATCATCTTCCTCCTATGTTCGCCCTTCTCCTACGAACCCAATCCTTGAAGTGGTCAACTTGGTCATTGACCCCAACCTTCTGGGTGTTTGAGGGTTCGTCGATGGTGGGGAAACCTTCGCAAGTCCTCCCTAAAATTGTTGGTGGCATCGCTTTCGTTAGGCAAGTAGAGAGAGGAGAAAGAAGAAGCCTTCTTGTCTGCGGCAGAATAGGGGCCGACATAGTGTGAAGTAGGGCCATGTGCATGGGTCCTCGCACCTTGGAATTGTAAGAAATTCTACTGACATCACCAAATTATCCTATCCCTTATATAGGTAGCAAGGTCAAGGGATGAGAGGGTTGCTTCCCATATTAGAGACCTGCCTTATATGGTATTTGGGCGTTTCTTAGAATGTCACCATTGACATCAACTTAGGGGTTTCAAAGAACCGCTGTCCTCTCCCGATTCTAATGGACCTAGTCTTGTGATATTTGGTAGAGAGGAGAGAAAGAATCCATCAGTCTTGTAATCAACTATGAACAATTATCTCTTCCTATTTGGGTGTGGGGTAGGTGACACCTTGTGAACCTTCTAATTTTGATCCAACAACCATTGGGCCTCACCGAGAGCTAAGGGGAATCTGGTCCCTATTTTCTCAATTAAATTTAAACATGACATTAAATACATTGCACTATAAATATTTACACTTTTGGGATTCTAGAAAATTCCATATCTCCTAATCCTTCAATCCTTTTTCTCCCAAATTTTAAAGTACATATCATAATTACATTAGCTAGTCGTGGATATAATTTGGGACTACAATTCAAAAATAATAACTTTGTTTCTTCATATGTAATTATTCATTTATGAAGCATATATTATATATTTAAAACACATATCCTTTCTTTCTTTTCTTTCTATTTTCTTTATTTTTACTCTTCTTTTATAGGAATCATATGAAACCAAAAACTGTCCTATTGTGGCCATCCATGCCACTTTCTATAAAATTCCACATTATTCTCAAGCATTATGTAATTAACATTCATTCTCTTTTTCCTTTTACTTATTAGGGTTTTTCCCCTTATCATGTTCCCTCTTTATCCTTTGTTGGTTTAATATAATAGGAAAAACAACAAAATCCATATTCAAGGCAAATATGCAAAGAAGTCCAATTTATAAAACAATGCATCCAAATATCCGAACAAGCCCTTTTTCGAAGTTTGATTGTATAACAAAGCAAGCAATATTGAAGTTATAACAACATGTCACTTTTAAGATAAAATGAAATTGAGTATGACCAGCATGGCCTACAGATAATCTCGTTTACAAATTATATCCCAACCTCTTTTTCCCTATATATTTGATCACATTAATTTTTCATCACCTCCAATAATTTGTCTAAAAGTGTGCAATAGAAAGGGAAAATGATGATTGTAGGAGACCCCTTAAATGTTAATATTGCCAACTATACTTGGGTTCTAGGCCACATGTTCATCAAGTAACATTTCTTATCGTCGACCGAATAATACCTCCTATATTATGGGATCACACATCAAGAAGGGGCATACAACAAAATGACTTACTCATCAGTAAAAGCCTAGACTAAAAAGGATGGACCTTATTGGAGAGTCTCATGCTCTTTAAAAGTATGGATGGTCATGAATAGGTTAAATGATCACCATGTAATAGTTTCAATCAAGAGCCAAATCATCCTTCATATGTTCTAAGGTCAAACATCCAAAAGAGGCATGCACCACGAGGTCATCATCACCGATAAAATCTCAATTTGAAAAGAAATGTCTTGTGGGGCACACATGCACTCACGTCCATAACCAAAAGAATGAAAAGAAAAACAAAATAGACCTAGCTTATAACTTCAAACAATATGAAACTAAAATTCTGGGTAAAAAATTTCCAATGTAATTTTAGGTGCATAGAGGTTGGCTCTGTATCAAAAAAAATTAGAAAACAAAAAAAGGGATTTTGATGAATGGATTGGGAAAAGATGAGGTATCTTGTGTTTATAAGTGAAAATGAGAAAAACTCTGGAGAGATTTGTAAGCGGGTGGATCGGGAATAAGTAAATCTACATATCATGTAAGGGGTCAAGATATACACAAGAAAGGTGTTAAAAACCCCATGAGGCCCTTGAGGTACCGTAAATCAGTTGAGGTCAACTATTAAATGTTTTTTCACAAAAATGACTTACATGCTAATATAATAAAATAATAATTATATAAACCAAATGCAAAAATTTAGACATAAGAAACTACATGATCTATAATAAAACTTGTGTGCTCATATCCTCACAAACTAAGGGGCCAGAAAAGGAGGTAAGTGTCACAAAACAATTTATTACTCAATAGCCAACCTCAAATGACTTGAAAGTCAATGACTGATGGATTCAAGCATCCATCCCTAACATGGTAATCTCAAAGGGAGAATGTGGAAGCATAAAATCTTATCTTACATGAATAGATAACAAGGTAAATGCATCAACATAATCTCAACATCAACAATATATTACTCAACACTATTTTATTACATGATTTCAGTTACAAACTAAGAGTCAAATTATACAAGTATGCTCTTACAGACTGGGGATCTTACAACAAGTACACATGAACATAGCTCACCAATCCATCAACTCCTACGCTAATCTATGAAGCTAAAACATACATAAAATAAGTGGGTCAACACACAAGGTGTTTACTACACGGTATAATATATATATATATATATATATATATATATATATATATATATATATAATCTTTGCATAATTCATAAAGATTTGTAGAAGTAAACGAACAAGAATAAGCAAGTTAAGTGCTTAGCAAAATGAGAGCCCATGTTTTATCTCATTTCACTCTAGTTACACCAACAATATCATGTATACATAAGGGCTTTGACCAACTTCTCAACTGAAGGGTCCGTAAGGATGCTCAAGATTAGTTAAACCTTCTCTATGTGACGCATCTGAAGGTCATCGCCCAGACTTAACCCTTTTATCAACAGTGTCTGACCTATCTTGACAATCAATTAGGGCGCCCGGCCTTGTGTCCTTACCCTAAGAGTACATTAAAGTGCACAAGGTTTTGTATAATGGAGTTCTAATTTATTTATGCAAGTTATAAAATCAAGTAGGCAAACATTAAGTACAATACTAGAGTACTATGTGGTAACATGTGAGCAGGTAAACAAGCATACATATGTATCCCATTTCAAGAAAGAAATACATATTCATATACTTATAAATCCCGTACCTGATTTAGAGATTCTTAACTTAACCTTGATCATCTAGATCTCAAGCAACCACCCAATTAAGAATAATATTATATGTATGCATTAGATTCTCATCATTAACCCTAACTAGTTTCAAAGTTTCTTAATTACATGTTTCATTATCTTTTATGAATTCAGAGTCATCGTGAAGGTGTGGTTCAAGTTTCATGTCATTTTGAGGTTACATGTGTTTTATATGATCACTACAAGATTCAAGTCACTTATGTACATTCTATGGTCAAAGAATCATAATAGGGAAACAAGGTTCATGATACATGTAACGACCCCGCCTTCCAGTAACCCTCAATTAAGGGAGACCGGGAGGTCTGAGTCGTTATCCCAATTTTCTGGATCAAAGGTTTGGCAAATAATAATTAATAATTATCAAAATTTACCAGACTATACTGAAAGATGTAATAAATAAAATTTTGAATACCTTTAGAAAGATCGCATTTCTAAACTTCTATCCACTTATGAATTCTAGTCTAACTAATCCTCCTTGCACTTTAATTCATGTGTTCAAAATGTGACAATTTATTGTTTGTCCTTTTGGGTTTGTACCTAAAATGCCAACAAACAAAACGTCGGTCATCATAAAGCTGGTATGTGGGGGAAACAATAATCGTGCAATTTTTAACAACATATTGCAGTCAATTAGAGTTTAACAACCAACTTTACATTTTAAATATAACTATGTGATCCATACATACCCTATCCTCTGTGCTGTCCCTACAGTGGACTTGGATGCTACCTTCCTTATGGTAGGTCCCCATTAAACCCCTCATGATCCTACCTAACCAGTGAATCAGTTTCTAGGGTTGAGTCACATGGAACTATCCATAGGTAGCCCACTCCTTAGCTCATGGCGTGCTATAGAGTCTCATGGCACTACACATGGGTAGCCCAATTTCGAACTCATGATAGGCTAGACCTTACTCTAGGTTACCCTTTTTAGCATTTGCAAAGCCATAGAGGAGGATCCGGATCTAAGCCAGTTATATATATATATTTATAGTGATAATCATAGTCACTTTATAGTTGCATGAAATAAAAGGCATCCACGTAGTTATTTTCAACCAATCGATAAAGATGTTCGGGAATCATCGTGAAACTTAAAGCGATTATTCATAAGCGTAACCACATACCTATGATTGCATATTTTGAGACCAAATCAATCAATTAAAGTAATCTCAACCAAGCAACCAATTATGCACAAAGATCCTCAAATAAATATACAAATTTTATTTTATCAAGATTTAACCAAACTCATCTTATTTCTTAGGATTTCTATTCATTTTTAGGGTTTCCTTTGAAATTAGGGTTTTGTCTCCACTTTTAACATTATGAATCCTAATTTAGCAAATCTACATAATAACCCTAAATTTCTCACCTCACTACTCCTAACAGACTTTGGATCATTATAAAGTAACCTTTTTCCATAATTCAAAATTAACAAGGTTGTTTCTATTCTTTTACCCTAAATTGGGGTTTCCAATTGTATTATCCTTCATATATAGATTTAAAAACCTAAATTAGCCAACTTTGTATGCAAAATGGATGAAAACTTTATTTTTATATTCAACAGGTTAATATTCTTCATCTTAACCTATTAATCCACAAAGATTCATACTTTACATTTAATTAGGGTTTCTAATTACCTTTTAATACCTTTTTCTAAAAAATTTATGTACTTTTGTAAAACTAGATAGAACTAGATTCCCAAACTATATTTATATTGTTCCTCGTATTTTTCTATGCAACTTTCATGTATAAAGTTTTCTCATTGGAGATTCCTAGCGACCTCTATGAATTAAGCAAGGAAAAACATTAATCTGTAATTTTGATTAGAGAAGGTGAATTACTGAATTTCTGCAGCCGTTGGATCGCTGGTCCACTTGGACTACACAAGATCAGATGATCCTCATTATGCACCTCCACTATCGCGATTGTGTGTGTGCCCCCCATTGCCAATCTATTGGATCCTTCTCAGGTCAACGATGGACCCTAATCTAAGGGTCCCTGCGTCTCATCTTCCTCCTCTTTTCCTCTAGACAACGTGGTGGCACCGCAGTGGTTCTTCGCTAGAGAGCTAGCAACAGAAAGAGAGAGAGGGTTCTGGGGCTCGGGGATCAGCCATCCAAGATCGGGATGGTGAGAGGAAGCGAGAGGGGTCCTTTATATAGGACTATAGAGGGGGTCCTCTTAGGGTTCCTGATCCCCGTCGTAACCTGCTTCCTAGCCCAATTGGGCATTTTGCGTAGACGCTTCGAGAGACCAACAAATCGGGGTTGTGATGGTTTGGGATACTCTCCCAGACTCATTGGAATAATTTCCATGCTCGCACATCCACTGATTCGATCCAAAATCAAAGGGGAAAGTCCCCCTAGTACACACCTATAGTCAGTGTCCCGCTGGGACTTTGACGATGAGTGGTTCCTATTGGATTAAGATCCAACGGCCCACATCCATTTCTCTCAAACAAAAGGATTTTCCTAATTTTCCAAGATAAATCCTATTTTGAGGATAATTTGAAAAAGCAATAACTCCCAATTTATAACTCCTTTTATCTCAAATTTTAAGAGAACCTCGTTTATGATTGTATCTCTCCTCATGCAAAAATTGGGATCATTATATAAAGAAAACGAGTCCTTTTCTTCAGTTGCAAGTTAACACTTAATTATTCATATTTTCCACCTATTTTCTCTTTCCCTAGCCTTTATATTATTATCATGTGTTCCTCGAACCTCAAGGAACCTTAATATTTTGAAATTCCATCTTGGAAAATATTCCTTAGCCTTTTATTCTTCTTTTATCTATTTTCTTGTCTATTCCTTTATCCAATTGGATTCATTTTCCTTTTCTTTTTCTTTTTCTTTCAATTGGTCTCAATAGCCAATAAGGCCCATTAAGAAAACATACAAGGCTATTATACACGAATTTCATTCAAATCAAATCATTAAATCAACCATTGATTTCATTTATCTTTTAAAAGGAGATTTACAAATCTCATTACATGATTTAGAAAAATGGGGTTATAACATCCTCCCCTCCTTATAGGAATTTTGCCCTCAAAATTCAACAATCATACAAACAAATCAGGATATGCTTTTTCCATGTCCATCTTTAGCTCCCATGTGTCTTCATCCTCTCCATGGTGCTTCCAAAGAATCTTTACCATCTATATATTCTTTTTTTTTTTAAATCAACGGATCTAATATATTAGATGAGCAAATCTGCTTGAATGCAGTTTTTTACAACCGGTGGTAAGGAGCTACTATTAAGAAAAGAAAAACTACTACTAGCAGCCAATCGGGCTAGCTGATGTGCTACCCCATTCGCCACTCTACGACAGTAAACAAAAGAAATACTAGCAAAGAAACTTTTAAGAAAGCCTATGTCCTCAAGTATAGAACCCAGGAGATCCGCTCTCTTAGACCCATTCACAATGAGCTTGATCACCGCTTCGGCATCCGATTCCACCATTAGCTGCGAGAGGTTCATCTCTTTGGAAAGGAGGAGTCCTTCTCTAATAGCAAGAGCTTCGGCGCACATAGGATCCTTGAGTGTCGGTTGTTGTTTCCCTTCTAGCTTTGTTGCTGCACCCGTAGCTGTCCGCCACACCATCCCCAAGCCGTCTTTTCCTTGGACATTAACCGCAGCATCGCAATTCAATTTAAGAACACCCTCCGGTGGTTTTCTCCATGGCACACTTGCACCCGTCGTGCTCGGGCTGCAAGCATTGTTGTTCGGCGCCGGGCTGCTTCGGACCCAAGGTAATAGAGCGTTCTTCATCATGTGGGGGTGCCGCACCTTGTTCCCAAATACGATGTCGTTCCGCCTACTCCATATGGCCCAAAGAGCAGCATCCATGTCGACATCTAGCTCACCTTGCTCCGGCCACACCGTAGCCATGATGGCTGCCTTAACTGGTATTGCGCCCATCTCTTCTATACGGTGCTGCACTTCCAACGGGTAATCCTTCCATAGCTCCCACACCTGGTCACATTTGAAAAACATGTGCCCAATATCTTCCTTCTCCCTCCTACAAATGGTGCATATACCGTCCTCATGGCAGTGCCTATCAAACAGCCTACCAACCGTGGCTAAGGAGCCGACGAAACAACGCCATAAAAAGTGAGCTGCTTTTGGATATAGACCCGACTTCCATACAGCCCGCCACACATCCTTTTCCTCTTGTCTGACCGGTTGTCCGTCTCTTCTCGGTTGTTGGGTTGCCAACCAATATGCCGACCTCACCGTATAATCCCCGCTCTTGCTTGGTTTCCAAAAAATTCTGTCCTCCCTTGCTGCGATCCCTAGAGGAATGGCTAGCACCATAGCAGCCATGTCATGTGATAGTAGCTCATGGACCAGCCCGCAATCCCACTGTCCAGTCTCTTGATCAATAAGTTGATTGACTTTTTGTACCATCGGTGAAGATATACCCATCCTCCCTTCTATGCTTCCATTTAAATTTGGGATCCAACTGTCAGTCCATATGTTGATGTCTTTGCCATCGCCCACTCGCCATTGCATGCCTTCGAGTACGATGCTTTTAGAATTCCAAATACTCCTCCACGTAAAGCTTGGGTTGTGACCCCTTCTAGCCTCTAGTACATTACATGAAGGAAAGTACTTGGCCTTTAGAACTTTGTGAGCCAGTGTATCTCGCCTGTGAAAGAGCCGCCATACTTGCTTGGCAAGGAGAGCTTGATTAAAAGTGCTAATGTCTCGGAATCCCATGCCTCCTTGGTTCTTAGGCTTACATAATTTTTCCCAACTGACCCAAGCTATCTTCCTTTCTCCGTCTTTTGCTCCCCACCAGAATCTAGCAATGGAACTGTTGATTGTGTCAAGAAGATACCCCGGTAACTGGAAAATGCTCATCATGTATGACGGAATCGCTTGGGCCACTGCCTTGATAAGAACCTCCTTTCCCGCCTTGGAAAGCAGCTTTTCTTTCCAACCTTGCAATTTGTTCCAAACTCTGTCCTGGATATATGAGAAGGCTTGCTTCTTTGATCTGCCCACTGTGGCTGGTAGACCCAGGTACTTCCCGTGCCTCTCCACCTCTTTGACTTGTAGTACTTGACATATCTCGTCCTTCCTCTCTCGGCTGACTCCTTTGCTGAAGGCCACCTCAGTTTTAGATAGGTTAATTTTTTGTCCGGATGCCTGTTCGTACTGGCTGATAATCACATCTAATTCTAGGCATTCCTCCTTGGTCGCCCTCGCAAAAAGAATGGAATCATCTGCAAAGAAGAGGTGAGAAATATGAGGCCCATGGCGGCTGGCTCGTACTCCATGAATATCATTTTGTAGAGAATGAAAATGAATGAGATACTGGCGACATACAGTTCATGACTTTTTTCCTCCACATCTCTCCAAAACCCAGCTTCTCTTGTATGTAATCAACAAAACCCCATTCCACCCTGTCATATGCTTTTGACATATCAAGCTTCAAAGAAATATGACCCTTCTTCTTCCCCGCTGCACCTTTCATACTATGGAACAACTCATAAGCCACAAGGACATTGTCTGTGATCAGCCTTCCTGGTATAAAGGCACTTTGCTGTTCAGAAGTGATTTTATCCATCATTGGGCGTAGGTGGTTGGCAAGGACTTTTGCTGCAATTTTATAGATTACATTGCACAAACTAATGGGTCGAAACTCCCCCATCTCTTTCGGTGCTTTCACTTTAGGAATGAGAACTACAAGAGTGGTATTTACATCAGCTATACTGCCTTCGGATTTCCACCACCCTTTTATATAATTAGCTACATCATCTCCCACTATGTGCCAATATTTTTGAAAGAACATGGCTTTCATTCCATCGGGCCCGGGTGCTTTATTTGGATGCATATTTTTCAGCGCTGTTTGGATTTCTTCCGTGGTGATATCCCTCTCCAAATCTTCATTGTCCGCACTCCCAATTTTCCTTTCAACCCCTTTGGTGGATGTCTCCCATCCCGTTGGATTTGACGTCGTGAACAGCTCTTGAAAATAAGTGGTGACGACTTTCTCAATCTCCTCTTCCTTCGTATGCCATTGCCCTTCATCATCATGGAGTCCTTCTATCTTGTTTCTTTTTCTCCTTTGGGAAGCTTTGTGGTGAAAGTACGCCGTGTTTCTGTCGCCCGCTTTCATCTCATTCATTCTTGCCCTTGCATGCCAATACTTTTCATCGCACCTGTGCCATTCTTGGAGTTCGGCTGCCATGCGGGAACACCTGTCAAGGTTGATTCTATCCGGCGGTAGGAGTTGGGCTTCACCCAGCTGTCCTTCTAGTTCTTTTATCCTTCTTCTCATTTTCCCAAACTTCTCGTGCGCCCAGGTTTTTAATTTTAATCTGCATCTTTCCATCTTTCCATGCAAATCAATCGTTGCTCCACCGTCCCATGATTCCTTGATGATATTTTCACACATCTCGTCCTCCATCCACATGGGCTCGAAGAAAAAATTATCCTACTTTCCTCTTTGTTTCCTCCTCCTGTTCTCCGTGTTTATGATAATTGGTGCATGATCAGATTCAACAATCGGTAGGTGGATGACACGTGCCTGTGGAAATCTTGCCACCCAACTGGGATACGCCAAAGCTCTATCCAACCTCTCCCTCACAAGCGTTTTAGGTGTCGTTCCCCTTTGCCACGTGAAGATATTTCCACTGTAACCCAGATCCGTCAAATCACAGTCGTCTATCACATCACGAAAGTCCTGCATGTGTCGGTATGGTTTTGGGGGACCTCCCGCCTTTTCCATATTGGCAACTATCTCGTTGAAGTCACCAAAGAAAACAGTAGTCAAATCCGAAGTATTTTTCAACTCCCGTATCAGGTTCCATGTATTAGTTTTCAACTGCTGATCCACCCACCCATAAATTCCCACTGCTCTCCATTTTTCAGCCCCTGTTCCGTCATCAACCTCGCATCTACAGTGATGCTGTGAATAGGATATAATATTGAGGTCGATGTCTTTCCACCACAGACCTATCCCTCCTGCTCTGCCCACTCTGTCAATGCAAATGCCCTGTGTGAAGCCACATTTTCTTTTCACCGTCTCTAAGTCCACACCAGTAATGAGAGTCTCCATCAAGAAGACTAGATTCGGGCTTTCCCTCCAACACCAAGATCGAAGGGTGTTCACTGTGTCAGGGTTGCCCAACCCCTGACAATTCCAGCTTATGATTTTCATGGCTGTTCATGGGGCTGGTCTCCGCCAGTCCCCGCTACTTGAACACTCTGTGTCCCATCCTGCTGTGAAGTTGGTGCACTGCTCCTTATTTTCTTGGATATGTCTTCCATAGGACTTGCTATATCAAGCTCCATATCACAATACTCAGATTGTCTTCCTCGCTTTCCCGAGATGGTGTCCCAAACAACTTCTTGCTCCGATATCCCCAGTCATTGCGCCCTACTCATCTTGTATACCCACGGGGGCTTCTTGTTCTTCTTTGCTTCTCCCTTATCTCTTTTTCCCATCTTCTTCCTGCTTTCCATCTTCATCTGAGCCCTCGTCTTGATCTGCCTTTGCGTCGGTTGCTGCTCTGGGTTGCATTCTGCCTCGTATTGTTTGGGTATGGTCCTCCCTTGGACCTGTCGTTCTCAGACCTGGATCGGACATGTTCTCTGTGAAAGCTCTCCCGTGCTCCACCTCCCTGCTCAGGTTCGACGTTGCCCGATGCTTCCTCTCCATGGGTTCTTCTCTGTCGACTGTAGCCCGACTTCTTTCCCCTCGTCCTTCCTCCATTATCTGCCCTTTGCTCGTGCCCTTGCCGACATCCGCCCTTGATGCTTCCTGTCATTCCGGGAAAAGCTTCTCCAACTCGTAGGGGGATTCCGCACTATCTTCTTGGTGTCGCTGTGTCTGTGCGCTCCTCCTACTCTCTGTAATGTGCCCTCTCTTCCCTGCTGCCTCGCCGTCCCTGTCATCGCCGGCCCGGCTACTTTGCGAACAACCTTCTCCCGTCGTCTCCGTGGTCGACGATCCCTGCTCTACCGGCTTATTTCTGAAGATTATCCTTTTCGTAACCCGGGTGTGACCATGAAGTTCTTCGTGTAAAGTCGTCCTCGGCTTCCGCGGGGATGCTCTCAGCCACGGTCCCCATTGTTGGCCTCCGTACTCGCCTTCGATCCGATCGGTGCAGTCCCGTTCTACATGACCAAGCTTCCCGCAAACATGGCAAAAGTGCACCAATCTTTCATACTTCACGTCCAGTGTGATGATGTTCTTGGTGTTCCCTGCTAGCCGTAGAACCCTCTTCAGCGGTTTTGTAATGTCCAGGTTAACCCTGACCCTCGCCGATGATTCCCACCCAAGTTCATCGACGTCCAAGTCAAGAACCTCTCCCAGCCTGCTAGCGATCCTCCTGATAGCTTGGTCCGACCGGAACCCTAAAGGAAGCCCGTAGATCCGAGCCCAAAAGGGGGTGTTCTTGATAACGATCGTCCCCGGCTGCTCTTCCTTCTCAATCTCCTTGAATATCAACAGCTTATTATCGAAATTCCATGGCGCCCCATCCACCACCTTCTGCTTGTCCCTCCAATCGAAGAACTGGATGATAAAGACGTCGCCTTCCAGTTGCTTGAAGACAACCTTCTGCGATAGCCCCCAAGATTGTGTGAGTGTGCGCCGCATCGCCCAGAAGTTGGGCGCCCTGTCCGTCAGAAACCGCGCCACCAGCGCTAGCCCTAGATGCTCCTCTTCCCCGTTTTGTTCATCGCCAACGTCGATCGTCTCTTCCTCCTCTGTCGTCAACTGTAGCCGCTCGTATCTCTCTGCCAGTTCCTCCTCCATCATGGGGAGAGTACCAGGAAGCTCGCCCACCTTGGACCTGCAAGAGAAGGTGACCCGTACGGGTAGAAGGACTCCCACACGTCGTAACCCTAGTCACTAGAGCGCTAGGTTGCGGCCGTGGAGAGAGACTTTTCTATCTATATATTCTTATTTCTGAGATCTTTTACCTTGGTATCTAGAATCCGCAAAGATAACTCAGGATAAGTTAGCTTCCCTTGAAGCTCAATGGGTTCAATGCTCAGCATATGGCTCGGATCATGCACATATCGCTTTAGATTGGACACATGAAACACATCATGCATCATACTATATTGAGGGGGTAACACCAAAAGATATGCGGCTTCACCAATCTGTTCTAACACTTCAAACGGACCCACGTATCAGGGACTCAACTTTCCTCTATTCTTGTCTATAGCTCAGAGTGGCCGGATTTTTAGAATAACATGTTCTCCCATAGTGAAATGCACATCAGTCCACCTCGCATCAGCATACGACTTATGTCGATCCTGGGCTCTCTTTAGCCTTTGCCTGATCAAAGTGACTTTATCAGCATACACTTGGAGTTCATCTGACCTCAAAAAGGTCCTTTCACCAACATCATCCCAGTGAAGTGGTGACCGACATGGTCTCCCATAAAGAGCTTCATATGGAGGCATCCCAATACTGGCTTGATAACTGTTATTGTAAGCAAACTCAGCTAATGGTAAGTATTGCTCCCATGATCCACCCCAATCGAGCACATAAGCTCTCAGCAGATCCTCTCAGGTCTGAATTATCCTTTCTGACTGACCATCTATCTGGGGGTGATAAGCGGTACTTAACTTCAACCTTGTACCTAGTTCCTCTTGAAATTGCTTCCACAACTTGGAAGTAAACTTTGGGTCTCTATCGGAGATGATGAAACTCGGTACGCCATGTAAATCCACTATCTCTCTGATATACAACTCAGCTAAATCTGACACTTTGGCAGTGGTCTTTAGGGCAAGGAAGTGTGCTGACTTGGTAAGGCGATCTACCACAACCCATATAGCATCATGACCTTTCTTAGTCCAAGGTAGACCCACCATAAAATCCATGGTGATCTGCTCCCATTTCCATTATGGAATCTCTATAGACTGTAACAATCCATCGGGTCATTAGTGTTCAGCCTTCACCATTTGGCATGTAAGACAGTTGGCCACATATGCCGCAATATCTCTCTTCATTCCTGGACACCAGAAAAACCTTTGTAGGTCCTTAAACATCTTGGTTCTTCCCGAGTGCACCGTGTACTTAGAACCATGAGCCTCTTGTAGGATACGTTCCTTCAACAGTGAGTCTTTAGGTACCCATATGCAATTCTCAAATCTAATCCCTCCATCTATTCCCAATGAAAGACAGGTCTGAGGCTTCTTCATCAAGCCTTTCATCTTGTCAATTTCTCCACTTGCCAACTGTGCTGCTACAATCTCACCCAACCATTCCGATTGTATCTAGATGTTGGCCAATATAAATCGATCATCAAACGGTTGAGGAGACCATTCTACCAGCTCTTCTAAACTCTTCCACTGACTAGAAAAAATAGCTGCACACCTGAGTTGTTTCTGACTCAAAGCATCTACTACGACATTCGCCTTTCTTGGATGATAAGCGATGGTGAAGTAGTAATCCTTCATGTACTACATCCATCGTCGTTGTCATAGGTTTAGGACTTTTTGTGTCAGGAGGTATTTCAGGCTCTTATGGTCAGTGAGGATCTCGAAAGTAGCACCATACAGGTAATGCTGCTAAATTTTCAATGCATGGATGATCACAACTAGCTCTAAGTCATGCGTCGGGTAATTCACCTCGTTGGGCTTGAGCTGTCAAGAGGCATATACAACCACATGTTGATTCTGTTCCAACACATAGCCAAGTCCCATCTTTGATGCATCGGTGAAAATCATGAAACCCTCATTGCCTGACGGTAGAGTCTAAACTGGTGCAGTGGTTAGCTTCTCCTTCAGCTCTTGAAAACAAGCTTCACACACATTAGACCATACAAACTTCATATCCTTCTGAGTCAACATGGTCAAAGGCAATGTGGTCTTTGAGAAATCCTTAATGAAGCACCGATAGTATCCTACTAACCCCAAGAAGCTTCGAATCTCAGAGGGGTTCTTCGGTGCAGGTCAGTCTCATACTATCGACATTTTAGCTGGATTTATGGCGATCGTTCCTCCTAAGATGATGTGTCTAAGGAACATGAACTGGTCTATCCAAAACTCACATTTGAAGAATTTCCTGTAGAACTTCTGCTTTCTCAAGATATCAAGGACTTTACTTAGGTGGTCTCGATGTTGATCTAATTCATCTGAATAAACTAGTATGTCATCTATGAATACTATGAAAAGTGAGTCAAGGAAGGGTTGAAACACACTATTCATAAGGTTCATGAAAACACTGGGTGCATTGGACAACCCAAAAGGCATAACCACAAACTTCATAGTGGCCATAACGCGTTCTAAAAGCTATTTTTGGGATGTCCTCTTTCTTGACTCTCAACCGGTGGTATCCTAATCTCAAGTCGATCTTGGAAAAGACTAGAGCTGACTTCAACTAGTCAAACAAGTCATCTATATGGGGTAAAGGATATTATTCTTAATGGTAGCATGGTTGATCATACGGTAGTCTATGCACATTCAGAGCGAACCATCTTTTTTCTTTACAAAAAGAATCTGTGCTCCCCATGGTGATGTTCTAGGGCAGATAAAACCCTTATCTAGCAATTCTTGCAATTGTTTCTTCAACTTGAGCAACTCTGCAGGGGCCATTCTATAAGGTGCTCGTGAAATAGGGCTTGTCCCAGGAGCTAGCTCTATGAAAAATCTACCTCTCTCTGGGGAGGAATCCCGGGTAGATCATCTGGAAAAACATCTGCATAGCTCCTAACTACCTCTATTTCCTCTAATGGTTGCACCCTGGGTTCTGGCTCGATGACTACTTCCAGGAAAGCTCGACACCCTTTACTCATCATCCACTCTGCTTTCAAGGCTGACACATATAGGCTGGGGGTGGCATCCTTCCTACCTCTAATGACAAAAGGTGGGTGACCTGGTTTCTTAATGATCACTTTCTTCTCCCTACAGTCAATATTGGCCCTATAAGTATAAAGCCAATCCATAGCAATGATCACGTCAAAGTCATCCATATCAAGAAGGATAAAATCTGTAGGAAACTCATGATCTCGATATTTCACAAGTATCACTAGATTTTTTAAAAGAGATTCAAAGATCCGACCACTCGAGGTTGAAACATCTAAGACATACCCTAAATCCTTGATATCCAAACAAAGCATAGTTACGAGATTTCTTGAAATGGAAGGATTAGTAGATCCTGAGTCAAACAAAGCTTTTACATTGTGTCCCATGACTTCAAGCATGCCTACTTTGTTTTTCACCATACATTAGGCCATTACATGCTTATGTTAAAAAATAAAAGAAAACTCTAAGGGTTATTACCCTTGATCAACCGATTAGCATTTGCTTGAGCCTCCTCATTGTCAATGGCAAGCACCCGAGCTTGTCTTCTCTCTCTAATAGGTGGGGCTGTAGCTATAGGTGGGGCTGCTATTGGTCCCGATCCTCTTGGATCTGGAAGAGGGCAAACAGATTGTAGGTGTCCTTCCTGATGGCACTAAAAGCATGTCTTCTTCTTATAGAGGCACTCACCGGTGTGCCCCTTTTTGTAGGTGCGGCATTGCGGTCAGTTGTTCTCTTGACGGGGTTTCCCTTTTCCTCCCTATCTTCCTTTAGCATGATGACGTCCTAGACCTTTCTTGTGATTGTTCTTCTGACCTTGAGTTCCATCAGTGAAACCCAAATACCCCTTGGGTAGAAACTGGGCAGGCATCACAGTCTTCTCCATGTCTAAAGTAGTGTTGTAAGCGTCAGTGAAGGTTTTGGGTTTACTTGCCATCACATGAGGCTTGATGGCTGGGTGAAGACACTCTATGAAGTGATCCACCCTTCTTTCCTCATCCATCATATGCCTGAAACATTCCAGGATTCGAAACTTGCGCCCAAAGTCTGCCACGGATGAGTTTCCTTGAGTCATGTTGGTGAACTCTCTTTCCTTTTCCTTCTTAGCCGAAACAGGGATGAATCTGGTGATGAAGATCATTTTGAAGTCTGCCCATGCCATTGGTTCCTTAGTTAGATCTCGGCCTATGATGTGAGTCTCCCACCATATCTTGGCTGCTCCTTCCAAGAGGTGAGCAGCAAAGAGGACCTTCTTGCCCGACTGTACCTCAAGCATGCGAAATCCATTCTCGACTGCAAGCATCCAAGCTTCCGCCTTATCAACCACTTATGACTTATCTTCTCCCCAAAACTTCTCGATGTTCATCTTGACGAAGTCCAAGATGGTGGCTCCCAGTCGAGGACGAACAGGAAGTGGCTCACCATTTTCACCTCTAGCTATGTCTCAGAGAGCCAAAGCACTAATGGCCTCTGTCAACTTCTTCTGTTGTTCCATCCACAAAGCATCAGGGGTGTGGATTATCGTGGTTGGTTTGGGACCACCAGCTTGGTCCTCTTCCATCTGGGCCACCTCCTTGTACTCATGTTGTTCCTTGTACCCTTGATCTTCTTCTTGATCAAGGTTGCTAAAGGGTATCGGGTCCGGATTAGGGATCTCGTGAGTGGTTTCTTCAGGTCTCTTCCTCTTCTTGGAGGAATCTCCATCGTGGTTCCTCTTCCTCTTCTCGGAAGACACCTTTCCCTTGCATGAAGGTCCACCACCATTGGTGGCATCTGGGACAGCCACTATCTAAACGTGAGCCATCTGCATAAGCATACACATAGCCTCTTTAGTTTATACCTTTAAGCTAATTATACTTATGTCGATGACGTCTTATTACGTATCTTTTATTAATTTGATGGAGGATTCCTTAATCCTTAACTTACTTACCCATACCACATGAGGGTGAGGAAGAGAGAGAAACCCTAACTCTTAAAATCCTTAATAGAATGTGTGATGAGAGGGGATGAATAAGATGAGAGAGTCCTAAAGGTGTCTTATTTCAAATCATATCCTAAGACTTTGGCCAGGAAGCCACACTGATCCGGGAGTCCTTGTATTCCAATTAGTAATGCAGAGGAAAATATTGCCATCCCCTCATCATGATCCTTTTCTAGACACCTCTATCTTTCGGATAATCCTCTAATAACTCCCTTGGGTTCTATAGAGTTTGTAAAATTTAATAATTATTAATGGTTAAGTGAGGAACCTTGGCTCTAATACCAAATGTAACGACCCCGCCTTCCAGTAACCCCCAATTAAGGGAGACTAGGGGGTCAAAGTCGTTATCTGAATTTTTTGGATCAAAGGTTCGGCAAATAATCATTAATAATTATCAAACTTTACCAAACTATACTGAAAAGCTGTAATAAATAAAATGTTGCATACCTTTGAAAAGTTTGGATTTCTAAACTTCTATCCACTTATGAATTCTAGTCTAACTAATCCTCCTTGCACTTTAATTCATGTGTTCACAATGTGACAATTTACTATTTGTCCTTTTGGGTTTGTACCTAAAACACCGACAAACAAAACATCGGTCAGCATAAAGCTGGTATGTGGGGGAAACAATAATCGTGCAATTTATAACAACATATTGCAGTCAATTATAGTTTAACAACCAACTTTACGTTTTAAATATAATTGCACGATCCATACATAGCCTATCCTCTACGCTGTCCCTGCAGTGGACCTGTATGTTACCTTCCTTATGGTAGATCCCCATTAAACCCCTCATGATCTTACCTAATCGGTGAATCAGTTTCTAGGCTTGAGTCGCATGGCACTATCCGTAGGTAGCCCACTCCTTAACTCATGGTGTGCTATAGAGTCTCATGGAACTACACATGGGTAGCCCAATTTCTAACTCATGATATCCTAGACCTTACTCTAGGTTACCCTTTTTAGCATTTGCAAAGCCATAGAGGAGGATCCAGATCTAAGCCAGTTATATATATATTTATAGTGATAATCATAGTCACTTTATAGTTGCATGAAATAAAAGGCATCCAAGCAGTTATTTTCAAGCAATCGATAAAGACGTTCGGGAATCGCCGTGAAACTTAAAGCAATTATTCATAAGCATAACCACATACATATGATTGTAGATTTTGAGACAAAATCAATCAATTAAAGTAATCTCAACCAAGCAACCAATTATGCACAGAGATCCTAAAATAAATATACAAATTTCCTTTTATCAAGATTTAACCAAACTCATCTTATTTCTTAGGATTTCTATTCATTTTTAGGGTTTACTTTGAAATTAGGGTTTTGTCTCCACTTTTAACATTATGAATCCTAATTTAGAAAATCTACATAAAAACCCTAAATTTCTCATCTCACTACTCCTAACAGACTTTGGATCGTTATAAAGCAACCTTTTTCCATAATTCGAAATTAACAAGGTTGTTTCTTTTCTTTTACCCTAAATTAGGGTTTCCAATTGTAATATCCTTCATATATAGATTTAAAAACCTAAATTAGCCAACTTTGTATGAAAAACGGATGAAAACTTTATTTTAATATTCAATAGGTTAATATTCTTCATCTTAACCTATTAATCTACAAAGATTCATCCTTTACATTCAATTAGGGTTTCTAATTACCTTTTAATACCTTTTTCTACCAAATTTATGTACTTTGTAAAACTATATAGAACTAGATTCCCAAACTATTTTTATATTGTTCCTCATATTTTTCTATGCAACTTTCATGTATAAAGTTTTCTCATTGGAGATTCCTAGCGACTTCTATGAATTAAGCAAGGAAAAACATTTTTCAGTAATTTCGATTAGAGAAGGTGAATTACTGAATTTCCGCAGTCGTTGGATTGCTGGTCCACTTGGACTACACAGGATCATATGATCCTTGCTACACGCCTCCACTATTGCGATTGTGTGTGTGCCCCCCCACTGCCAATCTATTGGATCCTTCTCAGGTCCACGATGG
The DNA here is from genome assembly GCA_963693085.1 of Alisma plantago-aquatica. Taxonomy (NCBI): domain Eukaryota; kingdom Viridiplantae; phylum Streptophyta; class Magnoliopsida; order Alismatales; family Alismataceae; genus Alisma; species Alisma plantago-aquatica. The sequence continues at coordinate 1,778,019,941 of OY856409.1, forward strand.
ACCCTAATCCAAGGGTCCCTGCTTCTCATCTTCCTCCTCTTTTCCTTAAGACAATGTGGTTGTGCCATGATGGTTCTTTGCCAGAGATCTAGTAATAGAGAGAGAGAGAGGGTTCTGGGGCTCAGGGAGTAGTCGTCCAAGATTGGGATGGTGAGAGGAAGCGAGAGGGGCCCTTTATGTAGGACTAGAGGGGGTCCTCTTCGGGTTCTAATCCCCGTCGTAACTTGCTTTCCAGCCCAATTGGGCATTTTGCGTAGACGCTTCCAGAGACCAACAAATCGGGGTTGTGATGGTTCAGGATACTCTCCTGGACTCAATGGAATAATTTCCATGCTCGCACATCCACTAATTTGATCAGAAGTCAAAGGGGAAAGTCCCCCTGTACACGCCTACAGTCTGTGTCCCGCTGGGACTTCGACGATGAGTGGTGCCTGTTGGATTAAGATCCAACGGCCCACATCTATTGCTCTCAAACAAAAGGATTTTCCTAATTTTCCAAGATAAATCCTATTTTAAGGATAATTTGAAAAAGCAATAACTCCCAATTTGTAACTCCTTTTTATCTCAAATTTTAAGGGAACCTCGTTTTATGATTTTATCTATCATCATGAAAAAATTGGGATCATTATCTAAAGAAAATGAGTCCTTTTCTTCAGTTGTAAGTTAACACTTAATTATTCATATTTTCCACCTATTTTCTCTTTCCCTAGCCTTTATATTATTATCCTGAGTTCCTTGAACCTCAATGAACCTTAATATTTTGAAATTCCATCTTGGAAAATATTCCTTAGCCTTTTATTATTCTTTTATCTATTTTGTTGTTTATTCCTTTATCCAATTGGATTCCTTTTCCTTTTCTTTTTCTTTCACTTGGGCTCAATAGCCAATAAGGCCCATTAAGAAAACATACAAGGCTATTATACACGAATTTCATTCAAATCAAATCATTAAATCAACCATTGATTTCATTTATCTTTTAAAAGGATATTTACAAATCTCATTACATGATTTACAAAAATGGGGTTATAACAATACACAATTAAGATGCCCATACATAAAGGATGAATTACATCATCAACATAAGGACATTTGAAGCACATTCAATATAGGTGGATATCCCCTAGACAAGGCATCACAATCCAACATTGCTATCAACATACCCACATACATTCAATGACCAACATACAAGATGTATATCATTAGGTTGTAACATGTGAATCACGTGAGACACATATCAAGATCATCACAAGAATAGAGCATTTCCTAATTTTTAAGGGGGAATAGAAGAATATAGCACATATTGAGATTAGGGAACAAACAAGTCAAACAAGTCATTTGTAGGAATTAAATATCAACTAGTAGGTTTGAGTCACATATGTCATATATTTCAAGAAAGGGGATGGCCTTAGACACTAAGGTCAAAAAGCATCATAAGACTACTGAATTCAGAGAAATAAAAATGGTTGTATGCATAATGTGCGGAAAAGTTACCATTTGATTTGACTATATGATGCATCAACATAAGGAGGCCATAATCAAACATTAAGTACCATATGGAACAAGATAAGAGGAAAAAGGGGAAACATAGGATGATATTAGAATCATGAGTTGTGACATATTAATGACTTGGGAGCTAACATGAATATTTGAGTCATTTTGTTGAAAATTCGAACCTTAATATGAAATTTCATTCTAGTCCATATATGAGTCAAGGATCATAATAGGGCACAAAAAAGGGATCAAGGTTGAATTTTTAAACCAAATACATTACAAGCTAATGATTGGAGTCAAAATCATCAATTGAGTAATTAGTTGATCAATATTTAACACAATAGTTCATTAAGTATGTTAAGAAGATCAAAAGACAACATTTTTGGAGAAACAAGAGATGTAGGAGCTTATTCAAGTCATGAAACCATGCCTAGGTTGTAGACCTTTTCTTTTTTTTGGATCAGATAAAATATTACTAATAAAGCCAAAAGTATAGGAGAACAACCAAAACCCCAAATACTGTACAATCGGGGGTCTAAATACAAAAGCCCCAGTATCTCTGTATCGTTCTATCCAGTCCTAGCAAGAGCTTAGGCCTGGCCTTCCCACAAATAAGAAGCCTATTTACAGTTTCATCAAAAATAGTTAACATATCTTTTCTGGGACTGCCATGTAGTCAGTTGTTCCTCTCCCACCAATCATAGAACATAGTGGCCGACAAACAAAGACCCACTAGGCATCTCAATGGATTTATGTACTTTGTCTTTTCCAGATCCCATCTAACACTAGACTCCAAGTAATCAGGGGGGGTGCCGCCAAGGTTGCACTTCAGCATCGCCCTAGTCCATAGGTACCTGGTGAAGTCACACTTCCACCACAAATGGTCATGTGATTCATCTTCCTTACCACAGAGCAAGCATTTCAGATTAGTGCCCAATCCCCACCTTATCTATTTGTTAGAGGTAGGAAGCTTCCGCATGATCCCTCTGTATAAACAGTAGCTCCACTTGGGTTGGTGGTGCTTATTCCAAAGGAGAGGCACCCACAGTACCGCAGGACCATTTTAAAGAGTCACCCATGGTTTGTTAGTTCCTCTTCTCCATTCACTATTCAGCTATGTATAGTTAGGCTTCACCCACTCCCAAGCTCGGAGCATGCCCACCCACACTCTAGACATTTTTCTACTGCCCATAAGCTGGAGGGAAGAACCGTATCTTCTTCTGATCCAAGATGTCCACATTGAATCCCCATTGATTAGGAATATGTCAACACGCTTGGCCGATTCCTATTGGGCCACGTTCAGGAGGTCAGGAATCCCCAAGTCCCCAAACTCCACATGAGAAGCCATGGTGGTCCAGGCCACCACATGCCCTTTACCAGCCCATAGGAATGAGCTGATAATGGTTCTGGCCTTGTCCAGGATAAACGTAGGCAATTCTTCTTGTCGGCAGCAGAAGTTAACTTTGCTTATAAGAACCGACTTAATGAGGATGATTTTGCCCACCATAGAGAGTTTGAGACCCATCCATTTATCCACTACCTTCCGAACATTATCAATGACCTCCAAGAAATCTTTGCTCGTGCCTTTACCACCCGTAATCGGGATGCCCAGATACTTTGTTGGGAATCTATCTTCTTCCAAGCCTACTGCCACTTTAAGTCTGCCCCTTCTCGAGTCATAGGAATTAGAGAGGAACACCTTGGACTTTATCCAACTAATGTATAAGCCAGTGAGCCTCCCAAAAGCTATTAAAGTAACCCTCATAGATTTCATATATTTGTCATTACCCACCAAAAACAAGAGCACATCATCGGCAAACACCATATGAGATAGAACTGGGATTCCCCCCACCTAGAAAGGTCTGAGCCTCCCCTCATCTTCATCTTTCTTAATAAGGAAAGACATGGCTTCCATCACAAGGGTAAAAGCAAAGGTGATAGTGGGTCACCCTGTCTTAGCCCGTTGGATGCCCGAAACATCCCCTTCGGAATACCATTAACCAACACATAGAAGGAAGTGGTCTCGACACATTGCTTCATCATCCCAATCCACTTGGTAGAGAAACCAACGGACCCAAGAATCTCCTAGAGAGCGGTCCAATTTACGTGATCGTAAGCTTTGGATATATCCACCTTCACACAAGCCTTTTTTGTACTATTCTTGCATTTGAAATCTAGCAGAAACTTGCTGGCTAGAAGAGCACAATCTGAAATAGACTTGCCTTTAACGAAAGCCGCTTGAGTTTTAGACACAATCATCGGGAGAATGCTACTGACCCTCCTAGCCAAAAGTTTGGCTATTATCTTGTAAAGGACATAGCAACAAGCTATGGGTCTGAAATCCTCCATAGATTCTGCATGTGGTTTCTTGGGGATTAACTATATGAAAGCATGATTAACCTTTCTAACCATGGAGCCTCCAACCAAGTTCAATATGATCAATCTAGTACATAATTTTTACATTTTGGATAAAGGCTTGGAAGTTGTCAATTTTTATTTATTCTCAAGAGGAACTATACAGAAATGAGTTTATGGTGTTACCACTATTTTACCATGTGATTTGGGTCATGGATCCAAGATCCAACACCCAAAATAGGGGTGTGCCCCACTACTTCCTTAATAGGACAATGCGGCTTACTCTCTATTGTCGCTTGCCGCTTGCTAATGTCGGGTGTAGCTAGGAGTCAGCCATGACGGATATTTATCTAGAAACAATGACCCGCCACCCTGTATCACCACATCTGAGAGGTTGTCAATAGAGAAAGGGGAGGGTACTCTTCCCCTATTGCTTATAGCATTAGGCTTCACTACAATGGGCTAGATGGGTTGGACAACGTAGCCATGTATATGGAGCATTGCGGTTCGAAAGGCCATGGATGATGAACCAATGGCTCCATCCCAAGGTCCCCACCCCATAGCAGGGGTTTTGGTAGGCTGTGGAGGTGTAAGGGTAAATCCCCAAACACTAGAATCTATGTCAACAGTCATGGAAGGAAGGATGAGAAGCTTGTAATGTAGGGCTACAAGGAACCAAAAAGAGGAAACAAAGGAGCAAGGACCAAGAATGACAAATGAGAATGTTTTTGCTACTAAATTTTTCCTAAAAGAGATGAGAACAATGCCTATTGTTTGGTCCTAAAGTTACTACCATAGTATTACGAACCGGAGTAGGATATGACCTCCTAATTGTCGGATTGTCAGGGGTGATCTGTGGGCACAAGATCAACAATCAAGATTGAGTGAAACACTAACCTATGTATGGATTGGTGACTTCGCATTTGGGGGTAATTCCCACCTTTCTAAGTCACGCCTCATTGGGATCAATAAGGCTCAAATCAAGCTAATTATGTTTAAAAAAGTATAATTGAGTTGACTCTTGAAAGATCATAACTTGGGTTGTTATGGTCTGGTTAAGGAGGTTTTTACTTGTTTGAATTTGCAATCAAATCACTACAAGATAAAATATGTGAGAGCAAAGTGATCATGTTCAAACCATCTTGCAAGATAGTGTCATATTAAGGAATGGTACAAGTTCAAATTTGCAAATTAATGTCACATATATTAATATTAAGAATTGATATGACCAACTTGAAGTATCACAACATTCTATTTACAAAATTGACATCAAATTGAATGAGGTGAGTTACTAATAGAGAGATAAAGAGTATAATCCATGAGAGAGAAAAGTCAAGTTATCACAGTAAGAGAGAGAGAGAAGATGCAAGAATCACAAAGTATCAACCTATAAAAGTAACATTAGTGATATAAAAAATGTATGGGTGATCATCAACCATGGGTTTGCATACCCTCACACCACCAAGAGGCTAGGGAGGAGAAGAGATGGAATTTATAATTGTTAGGCCCAAACTACCTTGCTTTGACATTGTCGAGGGTAGAGTTCACTTCTTTTCTCTTTTCCTCTTTGGTTTATATGTCGGAAAGGATAGATCTAAGTGTTTGAATCCCAAAAGTGATAGACTCAGGGTGGAGATTTCTCAAAATGGAAGCATGGAAGTCTCATGTAAGCTCTCTCTTGACTAGCTTAAAATTTAGCCCCACAAAATATCAATCGAGAGAAATATTTGTAGTGGTTGTAAGATATATAGGGTTACATTTGAATAAGGAGTCTTCAAGGTGATTGGGATAAAAGATGGGAGAATTAAATGGGAACCCTTACAATAGTGCCTCGCATACACATTTAGAAGGTGGTGTGTCTAACTTAGTTCATGTAGGGAGCACATGGAGTGAAAGGTGTGCATGGACGCCCAATCCTTATTGAATCTTCTACACAAATTTTGAATACAATTTGATTGACTCAGTCAAAGCCAAAACTGTGAGTAGTGCCCCCACCTTCTAGGGTCTTCTATGCATGTAGTAGGGTGTATGATGTGCCCAAAATTTTTAGAAAAGGTAGGGTGCATCTCCTATGGGCACCCTGCTTGATTTTAGCCTCTAGGGGCACATGGTTTAGGTTGCATTGTGTGGGCTTGAGATGAAAAGCTTTTCCTAGGTGTTAGGGATCATATTATGGAACTATCTTTAGTTGGAGCTGTAATTACCTCACCTTTTAGCATACCCCAATTAAGAAAAGACCCAAAAAGTTGAGAGTCATTACCTTAAATTCCCAAAGATCCAGATTTAACCAAATAACAAATAATAAAAAATAATTTATTAATTCATATATTGTTTACAGAATGCTCTTGTAAGGAGTTATATGAATTTGTATAATCAAAATTGTATATATGAGAAGAAGAATCTATCTAATCCTCCTTACTTAGCTTTAATGCCTTCTGGTTATTTCATCTCATTCATCATGCCCTGATATCTTGATATTTAGCATGTACCTAAAATGGCATGAAACAAAATGTGTATCAACATATCAAAATATATTGTGTGTGTGGGGTGCATGAAAAAGTGTGTAAGTACATAACAACATATAATTAATCAATTACTAGAAAATAAGAACTGTCATTTTCTGTACATATTTTGACCCATGCATGATTTGCTTTCTTAGGTGTGATGACCGTCCCTCCAGGGCTCATGTGATCACCCCTCAATGCATGTCATCCTAGGGTTCAAAATATGATATCTTCATTTATGTCATACTCATAGTGGCATTATGATTGAACAAAATGTAAATAATCAATCAACAATTTATTTTGCCAATCTTCAAGAAATTCTCAGCAAACACTGAGAAACTATATTGTGGGTAATCATAGTCGTAACTGATGCACTCAATAATTTTTGTTCTCGTAGGTTGTTTATTATGGATTTTTGTGCACTTATTGCTGATTTTAATATCATTTGAGCATTATTTAACATTATTAGCCTGTAACACATAATTGCATTAAATTGATGTATTTTAAGGTTCCTAATAGATTAACTATTATTTGGGAGCTTATGTTCATATTTGTGGAATTCCAAGTGAATCTACAAGAAACTACACAACTTGTTACCACTGAACCACCTATCGGTGGTACCAACATTTGACCAAAAGGAACAAGTGAAATTGAGAAAGCTATGTAGTATCAACAAAAGAAGTCAGTACCATCGACAACATTACAGAGAGGACTTAGAAAATCTTGAGAAATCTTAGTACTACTTACATCAACTCGGTAGTATCGACAATCTCATAGGAGGCCACAATTTATTGGGGGCGTCGATACTACCCACACCAATTCAGTAGTATCGACTTAGTAGGATCATGCCAGATCTGAAATCATAGTTAATCTGATGGTTGAGAATTAATGATACCCTAAGTCATAGGGGAGTTCATCCATACCTAATAATCATGTTCTATTATAGTGCATGACATACGAGAGCTGGGAGAGGAGAAAGGAGAGGAGACAACCTCGTTATGGAGGATTTGGGCACCTTCAGTGGGTTGATTTGTAGTTGAAAGATAACAAATCGTCACATTCATCAAAGGGAGTCATACAAACGATCTTCTCCAGGGGTTACTTTAGTTTTACAATGTCTCTCATGCTTTTCTTCTCTTCTCCCATGTGTATGACAATGGAAATCATTAGGGGATAATCCCCTTATTCCTTAGGATCCGGGAGTAGCATGTTTTTGCATTGTAATTGACAATTATGATTCAATATACATGTTTCTCTAAATTTGTGGACAAAATTCTATGAGCGCATCACAAATTATCTATGATTGATCACCATAGATAATTTTTTAGAACATTAATTGCTTCAAGAGAGGGATTAAGGGTTGAAAAAATCATAGATTTACACATTTATATTGCACCTTGAGAAAGGGTTTACGAATGTGAAGAGAATAACCCATATATTTTGGTAAAGCACCTAACTAATAACCCAATTGCTATGAGAGTGTGATGGGTATTAGAATAGGCAGTGAATTGTTCTACGAGAGTGGGTAATTATTGCTATAAGATGTCCAGGGTTAGGAGAGATTAATATTAATGAAATGATGTTAATTGCAATGTGAGCCGTGGTGAAACCACAACCCTAAGGAACTCATTCCACTTGTGATCACAACCAGTAATCTTAGTTTTATTTCTTTCCAATTAGTTATTAATTCAACCAAATCACTCTTTTTCTTAGCCTAGTTGATTAGGTCATTGTTAGTAGTAGTTTCAAGGTACACATTTTCCCCGTGTTTGATATCCGGGACTCTTTAGGCCTATATTATATTGATACATGTACTTGCATTTTTTATGTGTAGTTTATGCGCATCCAGTTTTTGGCACAAATTCTGGGGAAAATGATGTGTCCAACACTGTGAGTGTTGTGACAGGCCACTCTAGTTCACAACTTTTATTTTTCTTTTAACATTCCTAAGATGAGTTCTAAATTTTTATTCAACCACTAGTATTGATTTCTCATAGTTTAATTAATTTTAGGTACTAGTGTATGGTGAAATCAAGAAGCACTAATTACGGAGGATCATCTCCATAGAGTGTGTTTCAAGAAGATTTCTTACACAGAGCACAAGAATACAATGGCTCTACACCTAGGTTGATTCAGAATCCACCACCTGAAACTCCACCAATACCAATAGAACTACCAGAGCAAGCAGAGTTGTGTGACAAGTAGTAGAATAACAAGCCATCTGGGTGAAGATCATGACGTCGTCTGTGATAGATCACTTGGGCCTGATAAAAAGGTAGGCTATCAATGTGGATAGCTATAAGATATATTTCGGCTTGGTGGCACTGGTCAAGTGACAAGCATTCCATGTACACAACATAGAGGATCTAATGATGTACATCAACAATTTTGTCGAGAGCTGCTACATGGTGAAGATTGATAGTCCCAACAACTATCAACTATATAAAACTATTTTCATCTTCTCTAGTAGACAATGCAAAGTCCTGGTTCCTTAGCCTCCCTTCTGAGTGAACAGAAACATGGGAGGGGATGATAGATATGTTCTTTGAGTGTTATTTCCCACCTCAGAAGATAAACAAGTTGGTAAGAAAGATCTATAATTTCAAGCAATAGGCAGAAGAATCATATTCTGAAACATGAGAGAGGTCTTAGAACATGCTAAGGAAGGTCCCTCATCATGGGATTGATCTTTATGGCCAACAAAGATTTTCTATTATGGGCTGCATCAAGGAAAGAGGACCACACTTGATAGTGTAGGAACAATATTCTTCTTCAACAACAAGTCATCCAAGTGTCATGGTATTCTAAATAATATGGCTAAGAATCAGTCATGGGGAGAAGAAAGAGAGCATCCATCAACCATTAAAATCATTGGAGAGTCTAAAGTCATCATGACATTGAACGGGAAGTTTGACCTCATAGCTAAGAAATTGTATCAGAAGGATGGAAATTCCTCTAGAAGAGAGGAAAAAGAATGTGTCTTTGCACGGAAGTTGAACTATAGGGGCAATGACTACTATTAGAGGTAGGATCCTAAATTTTATTAGAAGAATCCCAATAACTTTGACCAAGTCCCGTCTTAAGAACAATAGGCCAAGCAACACCAAGGTAATGCACAACAACATGATAGGGGGCCCAGTAAGATGGATTGCATTCAGGACATGCAAGGCAAGTTTGTTAGCCAGAATGAGGTGATCATTGGGAAAACATAGAGGTAATTGAAAAATCAAGGAACTTAGATCTACAATGTTGAATAGCAAATTTCTCAGCTAGTGGTAGAGGTGGCCCCCACAAAGAAGCCCATTCAACAGGGGTTTCTTGGGAACACAGTGACAACCCATCAACATCACCAAGTAAAATTTGTCTCTGTTGTTAAGGAGCCAGAATATCATACTGAGTAGTCACCCAACTAGCACACTCTAGAACCAGATTGGGTGTATGTGCCAAAAGTCCCATCCTCCCGCAACCTATATGGAAAACTAGGAGGATGCAACACAATATGCTTACACATGGACCTTAGTCAATACAGGGTCAGTGAAAAGTGACAACGAGACTGCATCTTCACCGGCTTTGCAGGCAACAAACTTCAATTTTCCACCACCGTAATGTCACCACCTACGGTTCCAGAAAAGGTGCTTGTGCAAGAAGAACAAGTAAAGGTTCTACTGCATAGTGGAATGATCATAGTCCAGAAGGAGGCACCCTCATTTTAGAAGGAGAATACACATGCCATTCCATCCACGGGAGACATTCCAAGTTCTATCCCAGAGGGTGGCATTGAAGCAAGCTTAGGAGAGTAGATCTATAGTGTGCCATATATTCCACCGCACAAGCATTCAGAGAAGCCATATGTTCCATTCTTGGATAGTCTGAAGCCGAGAAAGGTGGAAAAGTAGTTCAAGAAATTCCTAGACATATTCTAAAAGATCCACATCAATATCCCATTTGTGGAGGCGATAGAACAGGTTCATGCATATGGAAGATTCTTGAATGACATCATCAACAAGCAAATGTGGATAAAAGAGGCAAATGTCTTGTGTGTTGATGAAGTGGTGAGTGCCAAGATCTAGGGAAGGCTTCGACGAAAGAGGAAAGATCTAGGATGTTTCTACATCCCTTGTTCTATAGGCAACCAACATTTCCAATAACCGTAATTTGATTCTGGGGTGAGCATAAATCCTATGCCTCTCTCTACCTTCTGGAAAATGGGATTGAAGAAACGAATGAAAATATCCATGAAAATTGTGTTAGAGGATGGATCAATTGTGAGGCTCTATGGGATATGTGAGGATGTTCTAGTTAAAGTCAACAGATTCATATTTCCTATTGATTTTTTGTCCATGGATATGCAAGAGATACGAGGATCAGAGATGTTGTTAGGAAGGTCATTCCAAGCTACGACCGACATGATCACTATCATTGGTAGAGGCTATTTGACACTAAGGATAGACGATGATAGAGTGGATTTCAGACTTCCAGATGAATCATCATAACCATCCTGTGACAACCTAGGCTAAAGAAATATCATCTTGTCAAGCGTAGGTCATTAAATAAGGGCACTTATGGGAGGCAACCCATTTTCATTTTGTTATTTATTATTTGTTTAGGTCTTTTTGTTGGTTACATTTCATAATTTTCTTGTTAGATTTTAGTTGATGTAAAAAGGTACATTGATGCTCTTGTTTGGTGTGCAGGTAGAGTCAAACCCAAGTCGGTACTACTGACTCCTTATCAGGTAAACAACTACAAAAAAGTTGATATTACTGACACAAAAGTCGGTACTTCTAATTTTTCTCAGAAAAATCACAGGACTCCAGGAAAGATAATTGATACCACTGCACCAATTCGGTACTACCAACTTTTCTGAGCAAAATTTGTAGAGTTACAAAAAAATGTTGTCGATACCACCAATACACAGATCGATGGCACTGACTCACAAAGCTTAAAGAAGGATATCATATGCCTGACTTGGTACCAGCGACACTCAAGTTGGTGGTGCCAACATTGAGTGAGAGACACCGATGGAATTTGATCCACAAAAGCCAAAGGGAACATTTATGCAACCACTACCACTGTCACCACCCTTCAAAGCAACTGGTACCATTGTGTTACCTCTATGATTATATTTTGACTATGATGACATAGTCAAGTTCAAGCTTAGGGGTGTGATGGAATATAATTATCTTTTATTTGCTTTTTAGCTTTATCTTTTAATTTTTTTTTAGGATCCACATATATCTAGTATAACTGTGGAGTAGTAAAAATCATGACTTCTAAATTTATCACCATAGAGTATGTCTTCCATGTCTATGAAATGAAAATTTTAAAATTAAAAAGAAAACTTGGCTTAGTTGCAAATTTCTTGAGTGACATCATGTAGGTGAAGTGTATGGCCTAGTCAACTTTTGGACACTTGATATGAATGGAAATATTAATTATCCATGTAAAGTGGATAAATATGGGGTTTGAGCATGAATTGATCAAACAATTAAAGAGACCTTAAATTGAAATTTTAGAAAGAAATCCTAAGGTTACCCTATATATAGGTCAGTAGTATAGGGACATATCATAGTTCCAGAAAGGCATTATCTCTTAATTATGTGATTCCATCCATTTTCCATCCATTTCGGTCCACCACATTAAGATGATCAAGTAACTTGAATTGTTTTCTTTTGATTACATCGCATGTCATAATAGGTGACACGATAGTTAATGTTCTTTTGATGGATTAATTACAAAATGGGAGAAAATGTGCATAAACATTTTTTTTGCATATCATATAGTTGCATAATAATCGCATGTAGATTTGGTACATTTTTCATCATTCATTTTACACCATGTGCTTATTGTTTTCTTCTAAAATTAGAGTGCATGGATACACATCCATACCCTTAGAAAAAAAAAAGAAAAAAAAATGAATTGAAAGAGATATGTTAGTGAAGCCCAAGCATAAATTTATACCATGCTAATATAGTGGGTCAATGAGAAAAAAGAGAAAACTTTTTGATTTTATGAAATAAAGAGGGAGAAAGGATACCCTAAACTCAGGTTAGAAGTCTACTTCAAAAAGACATGGAAGCATTCACATGATGCACTTTCTTCTTTACTTCACTCTCATCCATTTAAAAATATGCATCATTCCACCCATAATATTAAGCATTATGATTCATGCATTTCTCATTAACTTTACCATATAGGTTCATGATGTTTTATTTTTGCATAAATGATTCAGATGTTACTTGTGATTTTTCATAAGCCACCTAGTTCATTCCATCCATTGGTCTTATTGGTAGGCCACATATATGATTGATCTCCTCGTTCATTCTTATAAGGAGAACTTCTTCCAAGTAGTTGGTAGTTAGGAAAAGAGCAATATAGATAGCAAATCATGTGATGCACCAAGCAAATACCTAATTGACTACGATATTAACAATTCTGTTGATAGTATTTCACTGATGTAAGGATGGACATCTTTTGTGGATATTTTTAGTCGCTTGAGAGTAGTTGATTGTTCAATGGTTAGTAAAGGCCAGTGTGGGACCGCCAGGTGGGGATAGTTGAGGATGGAAATTCATATTTCATGTCCTTTTTTTTATTTGTCTCAAATAGATCTGAGGGTGTGTTTCTTGAGGAAGAGCAACATTTAAACTTAGGGGAGTTTGATGAACTAAATAATTTTCATTCTCATAGGCTGTAAATTATCTATTTTTGTACATATTGTTCATTTTGATATCATTTGTGAATTATTTACCATCATTATCCTATGACATTCATCAAATATATGTCTTTCTTATTGCTCCTGATAGATTCATTATTATTTGGGAGTTTATGTTTGTATTTGTTGAATTTCAGGTGAATCTACAAGATATACACAACTTGGTACTATCGACCTGCCTATTGGTGGTACCAACATGACCAAAAGGAACAAGTCAAATTGAGAATTCTCATTAGTACCGACAAATGAAGTCGATACTATCAACAACCTTACAGAGAGGACTCAAAAAATCTCTAGAAATCTCGATACTACCGACATCAACTCAGTATTATATGCAATCTCACAAGGGGACACAACTTATTGAGGGTGTTGATACTACCAACTCAGTGGGATCAGGCCAAATATGAAATCACATCTAATCTAGCAGTTGAGAATTAATGACGCCCTAAGTCATGTCTATGACTTAGGGGGAGTTTGACAAGACCTAATAATCACATTCTATTCTAGTGTGTGATAGTTGAGATCCTTGGAAGGAGAAAGGAGAGGATACGTCCACGTTCTAGAGGATTCTGGGACATTCGGTGTCACGTTCGTCAGAGGGAGTCATCTAGAAGAGCTTCTCCAGGGGTTACTTTTGTTTTCTAATGTTTCCCACAATTTTCTTCTCTTCTCCCATGTGTATGACAATGAAAATCATGTGGGGATAATCCCATTGTTCCTAATCTGGGAGTATCCCGAATTTGCATTGTAATTAATGATTGTGATTTAAAATACATGTTTCTCTTAATTTCTGGACATAATTATATAAGAGCATCATGAGTCATCTATGCTTGATCATGAAAGGAGTGGGATACTATAGGGGAACCACTTCCTACAAAAATAAAAAGGCAACATCCCAAACCAAACACCAACATAAATTTTTTTCCGAAGGGATGAAACCAATTTATTCCACATGAGTGTATCATAATACCAAAGTTTAGCAGCAGAATAAAAACATTGACTATATTCAATTTATCATAAGATTACAAAGGTACCTCAACATCATCTCCCTTAAGGGTTTACATAAAGGGTACATCATAAGGATCTAGTAGAGGTAAATCCAAACCACAACAATTTTGTCTCCAAGCTTTACCTCCTTAATCTATGTCCAAAAATTCATGCCAAATCATCCAAGTCCTTCACCTAGAGTTGGAAGCATACCCCAACAAGAAGAGAAAAATAAAAGACATCAGCAAAGGATGGTATGCACATACTAAATAGGAGATTGAGAAATTTAAAAGGAATATAGGACAACAAATAAAAAAGTCTTCCCATATAAAAGATAAGTACTACCCATCAGGCATAAAAGAATATAAACAACAGAATAAGAATGAAGCAAAAGAGTATATAAACAAGGCATACATGTGTAACATTGGTGAGAAAACCAGAGTAATATATCATGTTGGTAGGAAATACACATCTACCATAAATGTGGGGTGAGTAGGAAATGATACACATCTACTCAAATGTGGGGTGAGTAGGAAACGATACACATCTGCTTGAGCAGGAATTTTAACATCAGCCCATGTATATAAGTATGCAGGAATTTAACATCTGTATTCACATGTGGGAATTTAACACCCACATAAAATCACATTAAACATTATACTAGTAGTCACCACATGATGCATATCAAAAGATAAACAAGAATATAAGATAATAAGAAAGATGAGAACATCCATCCAAAAATATCCATCACATAATGTGCCATATATACATCCACTACCATGGTGGGAAAATAAGCACATATCAACATATAAACATCCACCCCAAAGTGGGCACATACCATCAAATAAGTCCAACATTCACCAAGCATATGAAAAAGAGTCCAAGAGAATATCCATGATCACAAGATCAATAAAAAAATAAGATAGTTCACAAGAAACTATGATTTTAAAAGAAAAGATATTGTGTATAGGCTAATGTCCATAGGACCAAGAGAAAGAAAATATAGGTGAATTGCTCAACATAGAATAATAGGAGATGCAGAACATATCTTAATGATGTGTGTATTAGGTTAGGGTCCACACCCTAGATCTAAACAAAATATCTCTTCACCTAATTTCATATTAGATGCAAATCATTAATTGATGGTTATATTGCAACCCAAGAAAATCACCTTTTTATTAAATTAGAATTAAACTCTAAAAACATAACCAAGTGATTTATTAGATTCTCTTAATTAAGAAAACATATCTTTTTATCTAATTTGGATTTTATATGATTACTTTACATTTATTATGAGTTTTATACATGTATTTTATTCTCCAAAATTCATTCTTTGAAAAACATTGAAATCAGACTCTAAAAGTATTTTTATTTGTTAAAAAATATTTTTATGAATCCAAAACATATTTATTTATAATTTTTAATCCAGTAGATTAAAAGATATGAATTTTACAAGATGAGCCAATCATAAAATTAGAAAAAGCCAAATCAATATAGAATTTGCGAGATAGGAAGAGAGGAGGGATGGGTAAGGAGAAACTTATATGAGAGTTTGGGAAAAAACTTTGTTCATAATTCATTTGTGAAACTAACTAACTGATCATGAAGAATAAGTGCCAGAATTGTTTACCTGCGGTCCAAATATGCTCCGAAAATAAACATGATGTCAGGGAGCGGTGTCGCAAACTCAAACCAAGAACCACGTTTAGCTTTTGGGTGAAACGACGATGCAAGACGAAATCAAAGAACAACCACTAGCAGCCACACACTCAAGAAATGATAAAATTGAGATGAGAGGAGGTTCACAAAATAACTAAGGAAGACCAGAGTAGAGGTATTTATAAGTGGGGGTGTGTGAGAAGTTGTTTCAGAAGTCAAATTTAGAATTATCAGTAGTACCGAAAAAGGAAGTCGATACTATCAACAACCTTACGGAGAGGACTCAAAAAATCTCTAGAAATATCGATACTACCGACATCAACTCAGTATTATATGCAATCTCACAAGGGACACAACTTATTGAGGGTGTTGATACTACCAACTCAGTGGGATCAGGCCAAATATGAAATCACATCTAATCTGGTAGTTGAGAATTAATGACGCCCTAAGTCATGTCTATGACTTAGGGGGAGTTCTACGAGACCTAATAATCACATTCTATTCTAGTGAGTGATAGTTGAGAGCCTTGGAAGGAGAAAGGAGAGGATACATCCATGTTCTGGAGGATTCTGGGACATTCGGTGTCACGTTCGTCAGAGGGAGTCATCTAGAAGAGCTTATCCAGGGGTTACTTTTGTTTTCTAATGTTTCCCACAATTTTCTTCTCTTCTCCCATGTGTATGACAATGAAAATCATGTGGGGATAATCCCATTGTTCCTAATCTGGGAGTATCCCGATTTTGCATTGTAATTAATGATTGTGATTTAAAATACATGTTTCTCTTAATTTCTGGACATAATTATATAAGAGCATCATGAGTCATCTATGCTTGATAATGAAAGGAGTGGGATCCTAGAGGGGAACCACTTCCTACAAAAATAAAAAGGCAACATCCCAAACCAAACACCAACATAATTTTTTTGTCGAAGGGATGAAACCAATTTATTCCACATGAATGTATCATAATACCAAAGTTAGGCAGCAGAATAAAAACATTGACTATATTCAATTTATCATAAGATTACAAAGGTACCTCAACATCATCTCCCTTAAGGGTTTACATAAAGGGTACATCATAAGGATCTAGTAGAGGGAAATCTAAACCATAAGAATTTTGTCTCCAAGCTTTACCTCCTTAATCTATGTCCGAAAATTCATGCCAAATCATCCAAGTCCTTCACCTAGAGTTGGAAGCATACCCCAGCAAGAAGAGAAAATTAAAATACATCAGCAAAGGATGGTATGCACATACTAAATAGGAGATTGAGAAATTTAAAAGGAATATAGGTCAACAAATAAAAAAGTCTTCCCATATAAAAGTAAGTACTACCCATCAGGCATAAAAGAATATAAACAACAGAATAAGAATGAAGCAAAAGAGTATATAAACAAGGCATACATGTGTAACATTGGTGAGAAAACCAGAGTAATATATCATGTTGGTAGGAAATACACATCTACCATAAATGTGGGGTGAGTAGGAAATGATACACATCTACTCAAATGTGGGGTGAGCAGGAAACGATACACATCTGCTTGAGCAGGAATTTTCACATCAGCCCATGTATATAAGTATGCAGGAATTTAACATATGTATTCACATGTGGGAATTTAACACCCACATAAAATCACATTAAACATTATACTAGTAGTCACCACATGATGCATATCAAAAGATAAACAAGAATATAAGAGAATAAGAAAGATGAGAACATCCATCCAAATATATCCATCACATAATGTGCCATATATACATCCACTACCATGGTGGGAAAAGAAGCACATATCAACATATAAACATCCACCCCAAAGTGGGCACATACCATCAAATAAGTCCAACATTCACCAAGCATATGAAAAAGAGTCCAAGAGAATATCCATGATCACAAGATCAATAAAAAAATAAGATAGTTGACAAGAAACTATGATTTCAAAAGAAAAGCTATTGTGTATAGGCTAATGTCCATAGGACCAAGAGAAAGAAAATATAGGTGAATTGCTCAACATAGAATAATAGGAGATGCAGAACATATCTTAATGATGTGTGTATTAGGTTAGGGTCCACACCCTAGATCCAAACAAAATATCTCTTCACCTAATTTCATATTAGATGCAAATCATTAATTGATGGTTATATTGCAACCCAAGAAAATCACCTTTTTATTAAATTAGAATTAAACTCTAAAAACATAACTAAGTGATTTATTAGATTCTCTTGATTAAGAAAACATATCTTTTTATCTAATTTGGATTTTATATGATTAAGTTACATTTATTATGACTTTTATACATGTATTTTATTCTCCAAAATTCTATCTTTGAAAAACATTGAAATCAGACTCTAAAAGTATTTTATTTGTTAAAAAAAATTGTGAATCCAAAACATATTTATTTATAATTTTTAGACCAGTAAATTAAAAGATTTGAATTTTACAAGATGAGCCAATCATAAAATTAGAAAAAGCCAAATCAGTAGAGAATTTGTGAGATAGGAAGAGAGGACGGATGGGCAAGGAGAAACTTATCTGAGAGTTTGGAAAAAAACTTTGTTCATAATTCATTTTTGAAACTAACTAACCGATCATGAAGAATAAGTGCCAGAGTTGTTTACTTGAGGTCCAAATATGCTCCGAAAATAAACATGATGTCAGGGAGTGGTGCCGCAAACTCAAACCAAGAACCACGTTTAGCTTTTGGGTGAATCGACGATGCAAGACGAAATCAAAGCATGACCACTAGCAGCCACACACACAACAAAGGATAAAATTGAGATGAGAGGAGGTTCACAAAATAACTGAGGAAGACCAGAGTAGAGGTATTAATAAGTGGGGGTGTGTGAGAAGTTGTTTCATAAGATTTGAAGAAAAAGTTTAGCCATTTCTCAAATTCTCCACGTTAGGCTATGAATATGGTATGGATAGATGCAGAATGAAATTTACAATCCAACGCAAGTTATTTCCTGAAATTTTGTTAAGAAATGAGGGAGTTATGCCCAGAATACCAGACCTTGGTCCGCGGTTACTGTTTATGCAGAGTGGTGTTTCCTAATCCGAATTTTGTAAAGTGTTGATTAAATTATTTTCCTTTTTCTCTCTCTTCAATTTAAGGTACAAACAAGGTCTAAATTAAATGAAATTTGATACCTAGCCTTATTAGGATGTGTAGAATCCGATTTTGACATTACTTTTCCTTTTGGATACTTTTGATATTTTACTTAATTCTTTTAAAGTAAATCACATATTCTCTTTCCTAATGCATTAGAGACGTCTAGAATTATCCAAAATTGATGAAGCTTCACTCACAAGTTATATTTAATGTGTTAGATATGTATTTTCCATTAATGTTACATGTTGGTGTTGTTTGCATATTTATTTAATATTTTGAAGGTTGTACCCACTTTCTCTCTCCTGGTTTCACATGTATATTAAAGATTATCCAAATTATATGAAAATTCACCCAAATGCTATTTTTAATGTATATATTACGAATCTAAGATTATTTTTCTATTTTGGATTCATTTATTATTTTATTTGATGTTTTGGGGAAAACTTAAATCTTCTCTTTCCAAATTAAATTAAATTAATTTTATTATGTGAATTGTGTGGAACTTGACTCCCAAGGCAATTGGGACCCAAGGAACATGATTTTTAACTTAGATTCCACTTTTGGGGTTTCCTTTATTGAGTTATGGCACAGTTAATATTTGTGTCCATTAATATCACATTACTACTTAGGTTATCATATTATTTCACTATTATCATTATTTCTCATCCATTTATGTTAATATTATCTCCAAAAGAATTATGTATGATTATTTGCATAGAATTTTGTATAATTCATCATTATTTTATGTCACATATTTTATGTGTCCATTATTGGTCTAATATTAATGTGAAAACATTAGGTTACATTAAGGTGATTTATACATGCATTAGCTCATTAGGATTTTACTAAATATCTTTTTAGGTCTAACCCTCAACTTTGTTTGGCCAAACACAAAAGATCAAAGTTCTAGGGTAGGGTGCAAGATCTGGTATTTTACAACATTCCACCCCTTAAAAGGATTTCTTCCTCAAAATGTATTGATCCAAACATCAACAACTAACTACTCTCCACCCCTTGAAAGGTTAAACCTAACAAGTCAAACTAAACAACATTTATGGTTACCCATATATCTTTTAATTGTGAATGTCTTTAGATATTTATGTTGTTCATGTAACCAAACAACAAGTCAAAACCAACTAGGGTTGAGTTTTAGGTCCTCGTGTCTCTAACCTATCAACCCTAAGATCTAAAAGTCATAGGGTACAAATGATAGCTCAACTACACATTTATACTAACTCACATATTCCTAGTCACTTCTCATAGCCAATCTAGGGCTAGAACTATGGTTAGGATTTCTCTAATAAAACTTCTCATATCATTTCATTGTAACTTAGTTTAAGAAAACTTTGATGAAATCCAAAAAATTTTGTACATATGATAGTATAATGGAAAGTAATTTTGGCGATAAAATCGATCCGACATAAAACAAAAGATGGATCCAAAATCATTTTATGGAAACCAAGTCACAATTTGTTCACAAAAAATCTTCTTATACTACTACCTCTTCATCCTAATTGCATCCTCAAGTCAAACCTCATAGCATCAAGAAATACAAATAATAATCAATCTATATGATAGGGTAAGCTCTCCTAAAACCTCATCATAGATCAATTCTAGGGTGAGTATCTTACCTAGAGGACAACTATGCAAGATTAGGATTCTAATTAGGAAGACAAAATTGATATAGATAGATTCTGACTACCATGGGCTCTGATACCATGTTGTAAGGAGTGGGAGCCGAAAGGGGAACCACTCCCTACTAAAATAAAAAGGCAACATCCCAAACCAAACACCAACATAATTTTTTTGCCAAATGGATAAAACTAATTTATTCAACATGAATGTATCATAACACCAAAGTTTAGCAATAGAATAAAAACATTGACTATATTCAATTTATCATAAGATTCAAAGGTACCTCAACATCATCTCCCTTAAGGGTTTACATAAAGGGTACATCATAAGGATCTAGTATAGGGAAATCTAAACCATAACAATTTTGTCTCCAAGCTTTAACTTCTTAAGCTATGTCCAAAACTTCATGCCAAATCATCCAAGTCCTTCACCTAGGGTTGGAAGCATACCCCGACGAGAAGAGAAAAATAAAAGACATCAGCAAAGGTTGGTATGTGCATACTAAATAGGAGAATGAACAATTTGAAAGGAATATATGACAACAAATATAAAAGATTACCATAGAAAAGATAAGTACTACCAATTGGGCATAAAAGAATATAAGCAACAAGATAAGAATGAAGCAAATGAGTATATAAACAAGGCATACATGTGTAACATTGGTGACAAAACTAGAATAATATATCATGTTGGTAGTAAATACACATCTACCATAAATGTGGGGTGAGTAGGAAATGATGCACATCTACTTAAATGTGGGGTGAGCAGGAAGTGATACACATCTGCTCGAGAAGGAATTTTAACATTTGTCCTTGTATATAAGTATCCAGGAATTTAACATCTGCATTCACGTGTGGCAATTTAACATCCACATAAAAACACATTCAACATTATACTAGTAGTCACCACATGATGTATAAACACGAATATAAGAGATTAGGAAATATGAGAGCATCCATCCAAAAATATCCATCACATAATGAGCCATATATACATCCACTACCATGGTGGGAAAAGAAGCACATATCAACATATAAACATCCACCTCAAAGTGGGCACATATCATCAAATAAGTTCAACATGCACCAAGAATATGAAAAAGAGTCCAAGAGAATATCCATGATCACAAGATCAGTAACAAAATAAGATAGTTCACAAGAAATATGATTTCAAAAGAAAAGATATTGTATATAGGCTAATGTTCATAGGACCAAGAGAAAGAAAATATAGGTGAATTGTTCAACATAGAATAATAGGAGATGCAAAACATACCTTAATGATGTGTGTATTAGGTTAGGGTGCACACCCTATATCCAAACAGAATATATCTGCACCTATTTTCATAATAGATGCAAATCATTAATTGATGAGTATATTGCAACCCAAGAAAATCACCTTTTTATTAAATTCAAATTAAACTCTAAAAGCTTAACAAAGTGATTTATTAGATTATCTTGATTAAGAAAACATATCTTTTTGTTAACATTTATGATATCTTCTCCAGATCGGCACTCCCTAAGGTTCTCTAGGCGACGACGATTTGGGATTTTTTTTTCTTGTCGTCGAGGCACAGGCTCTCTTGTAGGTTGCAGGACCCTCTCCACGCCATGGTCGAGGATCTTGTGGGACGGTATGCTTTTCTTAGGGTTAGGGAGGGGGAGGAGCAGAACGTTTTGGACATGAAGGAAATGGCGACGGACGACGATAAGGAATTGCTGGATCTGGCACTAGTTGGGAGGTTGATGACGAACTAGCCATTCAATTTCCCAGCCTTCACACACACAATGATCAATGCTTGGTCGCTTCAGAAGGAGGCGAGCTTCAAACAAATCACACCCAACCTGTTCATCATCCAGTTCCTCCATTGGAGGGGCAAGGAGAAGGTTGTCGAGGAGTGGCCGTGGAATTTCGACAATCACCTCTTGGTTGTCAGGGACATCAGCGAGGAGGACGTGTCGACGGAACTGAAAGTGAATATGTGCTTCTTTTGGATTCGTTTGTACAATCTTCCTCTTGGGTATCGATCTGAGGATGCTATCAGGATTGTTGCATCAAAGATTAGCAAGGTTTCAGTGGTGGACCGGAGAGACCTCGGCTGGGGGGCCGCCTGTCGGGCTAGGGTTGAGATAGATATCTCCAAACTAGTTCTCCAGAAGCAAAAAATAAGGGACCAGAAAGGGCAGATCGTGGACATCGAGATTCGCTACGAGCGCATGCCGATCTTCTGCTACCTGTGTGGGATCATTGGACACCTAGAAAAGGACTACCGTGATGAAGAGGAGGATGAAGACGATGGGCTAGTGTCGAGGCAGTAGGGGTCGTGGGTGAAAGCATCTCCTACCAAGCGTTGGGCGTCTTTGATGAAGGATGACCTCTTGGGCAGAAACAAGGGCAGTTTGGCGATCAGGTACGTGGCCAGGCCGACGGCGTCACGATCAAGGACTGGTGACTAGGCGGCGGATGACAGTTGGGCTATTAGCGGCAGCAAAGCCATGCTAAGACGGCAGGACAGGGAGGAAGAAATGGGAGACACTGCTAATTCTGTGATGATGGAGGAATTAGACACCATCTTCACCAAGACGGAGGGCGTCAAGGAGGCGACTGATCTGCCTAGGATGACGGCGATATAAGAGAACAATGGTACCTCGTATGACAAAGAATGTCCATGAACGTCGGGGATGTCAGCAGTAGTGCTGGAGGAACACACAGTGCAACTGAGATGTCAGAAGGACAACGATGATCAACAAGGGCATTCAGGAGGAGGTACTGAGCATCCAAGCCGGCTCAACAACAATGACAGGAATAGTTACGGCCATCAACAGAAAGGGGATCATCTGCTGCAAAGAGAAAATGTGCAAATGTCTAAGGCAGGGACCGAGAGTGCTGGCGAGGGACATGGACGTCCGGTGGAGAGGGTAATCACAGATGTTCCAGAAAGGCAGCAATTGGATGAGCTTCCAGCTTTGCATGAGGGGAAGTTGAAGGAAGGCAGGGGTAAGGGGAAGAAGACAAGGAGGTTCACGAGGTTGGGGAACAGTCAGGGGACAAGGACAAAAAAAGGGGAGATGGGTTTGATACATAAGGTTAGGGGAAAGAGAGCTCGAGGTGGTGTGGAAGGGGTCATAGGGGGTGTTTTTGAAGATGGGATGATGATAGGAAAGAGGTTGCATAGTTATTCTCTTATGAGGACACCTTCTCTTTCAGTAGTGGGTGTGGGGGAGGTCCAGGCCCGTGAAGAGCCATGAAAACCTTGTGTTGGAACGTACAGGGTTTGGGCAGCCCTGGTACGTTGGACTCTCTCAGGAGACGTTGCTGGAGAGAGTTGCCTGACTTAGTCTTCGTTATGGAGACTATGTGCAGAGGTTGTGATCAGGAGTCTGTGAGAAGGAAATGTGGTTACACTTCGGGTTTCGGTGTGGATAGCAGAGGACGGGCAGGGGGTTTGGGTCTTTGGTGGAGGGGTGATGATGTAAGAGTGAAGTCCTTCTCAAATCACCACATAGCTGTGGAGGTGGGGGAGGAAGGTATCCCTGAGTATTTCTATTTTGCTGGTATCTATGGGTGGGCAGCCACTCATGAGAGGCACCATACATGGCAGTTGATGGAGGAGGTGTGTGCTCAGTCCAGATGGCCAGTTTTTCTTGGGGGGGACTTTAATGAGATTCTTACTCAAGAGGAAAAGAAAGGAGGAAAGTTGAGGAATGAATGGCAGATGCGGAACTTCAGAGGAGCTATTGATAAATGTCTTCTGAGGGATTTAGGATCCACGGGATGTAAGTTCACATGGAAATGCGGTTTATATGATGACAATTTGATTTTGGAAAGACTTGATCGTTTCTTGGCAGACTGAGAATGGTGTGACATCTTCAGTGGCAGGCGGGTCAAAAATTTCCTATTCTTAATTTTGACCACTGAAAGATTCTCTTATGGGTGGAGAGAGGAGGTACGGACAACGGATCTTATGAGGAAAGATTCGGATTTGAAACTTTCTGGTTATCTTCCCCAGAGTGCAAGGAGGTGGTCCAACAGGCTTGGGATAGCAGTGCGGCATTGGGTCTCAATGGGCAGATGGATTTCTGTGTTGTAGAGCTTTCTTCTTGGGCTAAGGAGAAGTTTGGAAACATAAAGAAGAGAGTGGTGAAAACTGAAAAGAGGTTAATTAATGCTCAGAACCGGCCTTCATCCAGTGATATGCTAGAGGAATGTGAGGACATAGCCAGGGAGTTGTAGGATCTTCAGTGCTTAGAGGAGATCTATTGGCTAGCGAGGGCGAGGATGAATGAGATGAGGGACGGTGACAGAAATACTAAGTACTTCCATCACAAAGCTAGTCAAAGGAAGAGGCGCAATATGATTCGCGGGCTCTTCAAGGAGGATGGGAGTTGGTATATGGAGTAGGACGTTGTTGCTGAAATCATTGTTTCTTATTTCAATTCGTTGTTCGCCAGTTCTGATCCATCCGGGATGGAGGAGTTTATTGCATGCATGCCACATGTTCTACCTGAGGCGTCTTTTTCAGATCTGAACCGTACCCCTACGGAGGCGGAGGTATGGAATGCACTTAATCAAATGCACCCCAACAAGGCCCCGGGACCGGATGGGATGAAAGCTACCTTCTACCAAAAGTTTTGGGGGGTGATCAAGTCCAACTTGCTGTCTTTTATAGATAGATGGTGGAAAGGGGAGGAGAGCTTGGAGGATATAAATAACACAGATATAGTTCTGATTCCAAAAATAAATAGCCCGGTTCGGATTACTGTGTTTCGTCCTATCAGCCTTTGCAACGTGTCTTATAAGATCATTACTAAGGTATTGGCGAATAGGATCAAACCGCTGATGAATGATATCATTTTTGAGAACCAAAGTGCCTTTATCTAGGGTAGAATGATTACAGACAATGCTCTTGTGGCCTATGAGATGTTCAATACTATGAAGTACAAGAAAAAAGGCAGAGAAGGTATAATGGCGCTTAAGCTGGATATGAGCAAGGCATATGACTGGGTGGAGTGGGCGTTCCTAGAGAAGGTGATGAGGAGAATGGGGTTCCCGGACATCTAGAGGAATAAGGTGATGGAGTGCATCTCTAGCGTTTCCCACAAGTTCATCATCAATGGCAAAAGGAGAGGAGCTGCAACCCCAGGAAGAGGTCTTCGCCAAGGTGATCCTATCTCCCCCTATCTCTTTCTTTTTTGCACCGAAGCACTCTCTTTTTTTCTTTCCAAAGCAGCACAGGAAAACATTATTCATGGGACTAGAATCTGTAAACGGGCACCACGAGTCACTCACATGTTCTTCGTAGATGACAGTATCATTTTTACACAGGCAACCTTTGAAGAATGCTCCGCTTTAGCTGATATCTTCAGCCAATACGAGAGGGCATCTGGGTAGAACATTAACTATGAGAAGACAGAGGTTTCCTTCAGTGCGAACGTAGTAGTGGAGAGGAAGGAATTGATTAAAAACCGACTACAAGTTAGGGAGGTGGACAGGCATGAGAAGTATATTGGACTCCCTACGGTCATAGGGAGGTTTAAGAAAGTTGTCTTTGCTGCCATAAAGGAAAGAGTGTGGAAAAAGATGCAGGGGTGGAAGGAAAAATTTCTGTCTAGGCCGGGGAAGGAGGTGTTGATCAAGGTGGTCATCCAAGCTATTCCCACATACATTATGGGCATCTTCAAGATACCGGAGGGACTTATTGATGAGATTCAGGCGATGATGGCGAGAATCTAGTGGGGAGCGAAGGAGGGGGAGAGGAAAATCCATTAGATGAGTTGGGAGAGATTATGCAGACCAAAAAAGGGAGGCGGGATGGGGTTTAGGGACCTGAAGGCTTTCAACCAGGCATTGTTAGCTAAGCAAGGATGGACGCTGGCGGTCCATGGGGATTCTCTCGCTACTCGAATTCTGAAGGCCAAGTACTACAAGTCATCTTCTGTGTTGCTCGCCAGGTTGGGGGCAGTCCTAGCTATACATGGAGGAGCATTTGGGGGGCACTACAGCAAGTGAAGGAGGGTCTTAGATGGATGGTGGGTGATGGGAGGGACATTCACATCTACCGGGAGAGGTGGGTTCCCCACCTTGGAGGCACAGTGCACATATATTTGGTGAGCGGGCCGGAGGAGTATATGTGGGTGAGTGACTTGATCTACACAGAGAGAGGACAGTGGAGGAGGGAAGTGGTGGAGGAGTGCTTTCCATTCACATAGCTAGGACTATCCTAAACATTCTGCTTCCCCGGGGGAGTGAGAAGGACATCCTTTTCTGGGATAGGGAAAGAAATGGGAATTTTTCTGTCATAAGTGCCTACCATCTCATTAGGGTGGGCACTGATTTAGGGGAGGGGGAAGAGAGGAGATATGGAGGAGGTTGTGGAAGGAAAGTTGGCCGCCGAAGCTGAAACACTTCATCTGGAGAGCACTGAGGAACATTCTCCCCACCATGATAGAGCTGCAGAGGAAACAGGTGACACAGAGTGATGGCTTCCATCATTGCGGACAGCGGGAGGACATGACACACGCTTTGCTTCACTGTGGGTTAGCACGGAAGGTTTGGTCTACCGGAGAGTTTGACTGGCCGGGATAGCTGAACTTTTATGATACAGGGAGCTTTGTGAGTAGTCTCCTGGACGAGGTGGATAGCAGGCGAAAGGAGGAGGGTGCGGCTCTTCTCTGGGCCACGTGGATGACCCAGAACAAATACATCTTCGACGATCACCCTCCTTTCATTCTGGGCCTAGCAACGAGCTTCATCGACCTTGTGAGGGAGCATGCACGTTACCAGACGGCGGTGAGCAGATCAGCAGGATACCTTTCTCTGCCCGGATCTACATCTTGGCGTCGTCCCCCTTCGGGCTGCGTTAAGATCAATACGAATGCCTCCATCACCTTAGCAGGAGAGTGTGGTTGTGGCATAGACATACGGGATGACCACAGATAGCTACAGTGGACCTTCCAATGCCGATTGGAGCAGGCGTACTCGGTGCTTAGTGCAGAGGGTATGGCTGTTCTAAAAGGCATGCAGTTTGTGCTTGGGAAGGGTTTTACGGATGTGGTTGTGGAGACAGACTTCCTTCTTCTAGTGGAGGCCGTACGTAAGGGATATGGCGGCTGTGGATATGAGCACATCATCACCCGAGACATCAACGAGCTCTCTTCTAGTTTTCTTTCTTTTGATTTTCGTTTTGTTAGGAGCCAAGGCAATAGAGTATCCCACGCCTTAGCCTCACCCGCCTGTCTTTTTGTTAACCCTCTCAGTTTTCGGGAGGGGTTTTATGATCGGATCCTTGTACTCATTGCAGACGATTTGATCTCTTAATAAAATGGCAGGCGCCCTTTATCAAAAAACGAAAACATATCTTTTTCTCCAATTTGTAGTTTATATGATTAAGTTACATTTATTATGAGTTTTATACATGTATTTTATTCTCCAAAATTCATTCTTTGAATACATTGAAATCAGACTCTGAAGGTATTTTTATTAGATAAAGAATATTTTTCCCATTCCAAAATATATTTATTTATAATTTTTAGACCAATATATTAAAAGATATGAATTTTGTAAGATGAACCAATCAAAAAATTAGAAAAAGCCAAATCAGTAGGGAATTTGCGAGAGAGGAAGAGAGTTCAGATGGGCAAGAAGAAACTTATCCTAGAGTTTGGGGAAAAACTTGATTCGCCATTCATTCTTGAAAGTAACTAACTGATCATGAAGAATAAGTTCCAGAGTTATTTACCTGAGGTCTAATTACGCTCCGAAAATAAACATGACAGGGAGCGGTACCGCAAACTCAAACCAAGAATCATGTTCGGCTTTTGGGTGAAACGACGATGCATGGTGAAATCAAAGCACGACCACCGGCATCAACACAATCAAGAAATGATAAAATTAGGATTAGAGGAGGTTCACAAAATAACCAAGGAAGACCGGGGTAGAGGTATTTATAAGTGGGATTGTGTGAGAAGTTGTTTCAGAAGACTTGAAGAAAAAGTTTAGGTGTTTCTCAAATTCTTCACTTTAGGCTACGAATATGGTATGGATAGACGCAGAATTAAATTATCAATCCAATGCAAGTTATTTCATGAAATTTCATTAAGAATGAGGGAGTTATGTCTAGAATACTGGACCTTGATCTGCGATTACTGATTATGCGGGATGGTGTTTCCTAATCCGAATTTTGTAACGTGTTAATTAAATTTTTTTTCTTTTTTTTCTCTCTTCAATTGAAGGTATAAACAAGGTCCAAATTAAATGAAATTTGATACCTAGCCTAATTAGGACATGTAGAATCCGATTTTAACATTACTTTTTCCTTTTGGAGACTTTTTCTATTTTATTTAATTCTTTTAAAGTAAATCACATTTTCTCTTTCCGAATACATTAGAGACGTCTAGAATTATCCAAATTTTAAGAAACTTCACCCACAATTTATATTTAATATGTTGGATATGGATTTTCCATTAATTTTACATGTTGGAGTTGTTTGTATATTTATTTAATATTTTGAAGGTTCTACACACTTTCTCTCTCCTAATTTCACATGTATATTAAGTATTATCCAAATTACATGAAAATTCCCTGAAATGCTATTTTTAATATTTAGATTACAAATCTATGATTATTTTCCTCTTTTGGAGTCATTTATTATTTTATTTGATATTTTGGGGAAAACTCATATCTTCTCTTTCCAAGTTGAATTAAATTAATTATTATTCTGTGAATTATGTGAAACTTGACTCCCAAGGCAATTGGGACCCAAGGAACATGACTTTTAAATGAGATCCCACTTTTGGGGTTTTCTTATTATGTGAATTATGTGAAACTTGACTCCCAAGACAATTGGGACCCAAGGAACATAATTTTTAACCGAGGTTCCAGTTTTGGGGTTTTCTTTAATGAGTTATGACACAGTTAATATTTGCGGCCATTAATATCACATTACTACTTAGGTTATCATATTATTTCACTATTATCATTATTTCTCATCCATTTATGTTAATATTATCTCCAAAAGAATTATGTATGATTATTTGCACCGAATTTTGTATAATTCGTAATTATCATATGTGACATATTTTATGTGTCCATTATTTGCCTAAGATTAATGTAAAAACATTAGGTTACATTAAGGTGATTTATACATGCATTAGGTCATTAGGATTTTACTAAACATCTTTTTAGGTCTAACACTCAACCCTATTTGGACAAACCCCGAAGATCAAAGTTTTAGGATAGGGTCCAAGATCTGGTATGTTACAGATAACCATAGGTAGTTGTATAGACCATTAATTTCTTTGAAAGAGGGATTAAGGGTTGGAAAAATCATAGATTTACACATTTTATATCACACCTTGAGATAGGGCTTACGAATGTGAAGAGAATAACCCAGAGATTTTAGTAAAACACCTAAATAATATACAATATCTATGAGAGCAGGATTGGTATTGGAATAGGTAGTGAATTACACTTCAACAGTGGATGACTCTTACTTCAGGTCTTTCAGGGTTAAAAGAGATTAATATTAATGAAATGATGTTAATTGCAACGTGAGCTATGGTGAAACCACAATCCTAAGGAATTCATTCCACTAGTAATCACAACCACTAATCATAGTTTTAATTCTTGCAAATTAGTTACTAATTCAACCAAATCACTCTTATTCTTAGGCCTAGCTGATTAGGTCATTGTTAGTAGTAGTTTTTGGGTACACGTTTCCCCGTGTTCGATATCTGGGCCTCTTTAGGCCTATATTAAATTGATACATGCACTTGCGTTTTTGACCTATAGTTTATGCACATAAGTAACCACGTTCCTTTTGTAGATCCATGCAGATCTTGCAGTCATACTCTAAGTATATTATCAAATCAATCAACCAAGTCAAGCAATCAACAATTAGTCTACATGTATGTAAATATAAATGTGTCATGAATCACATTATTCATATTAAACCCTACTCGAGTCCTAATCTAGCGTTTAGCGTCAAAATAAGGAATATGATTAAAAACACAAATTCCATCATACATTAAACATTGGTGAAGCCCTAATTACTATATCCCATAGATCCTTTCATTATGATCACTTATATTTACTTATGTTCATTCACAACATTGCATGTTATAAACCTTGGTTTCATAACCATAATTATTCACATGAATGGTTATTCACTTTATTAACCCTAATTATTATATTTATTATCACGGTCACCATGCAAATCAAATTATTCAACAATATGGGACTACATCATGAACAAAGAGCATATGATGTATTCAACATGTTTATACACAAATCTCGGGTGTCCATGTACTAATAACTTACTAAACATATATCAAATCATTTTTGGAATTGGGATTGGAATTAGGCCTCAATTATAATTAGTTGTATTCCTCAAGTCATCCTGATCATTTTCATACAAAACTTGTCTCAATCTAAGTTACCAACAATTGGTTACAATATATTAAGATTAACCTTAACTGGCCAATAAGAGAAGGCCATTACAACAAAATATGGTACTATCCATTGTATCCCACCCAAATACGCCAACCAATAGGTTCCTGCCATACTAGCACCTCACGCCCGCGTGTCTGGGGCTAAGAAAAGAATCAAAGGACGCATATGCCCCTTATCTTGCATCATATGAATCAAGGGTAAGGAATTAGTCTTTAACCCTCGTGTTTCCATGAACTCTTTAGAGACACCATAGAGGAGGTCAATCTAGTTGTTGAATTTCAAATTCTAGTCATGGTAGACAGAAATGAAGGGGAGATGGTCTTTGTCATCTCCATCCAAACTTGCTTGTCCCTCTTCTTATAGCATGTGGTTACCAGAGTGGCATGAACTAGAGGTATGTCGGAAGCATAGGAGGACAGAGGTGGAGGAGACATCAGTAGGGTGAAAGGGGTGAAATTGGAGGCATAAAAGGGTCTTGTGATCTCCCTAGAGTCTAGTTCTACTCTCTCAAGGAGACTTCCGAGCCTTATATAGGCAATGCTAATTAGCCAACCTCTATTGTAGTTCTGGATCCTCAAGGATTTGGGGAAAACCTCAAGATTATACAAAATAGGAGGAAAGAAGGGATGGTTTAATGTAGATTTCCTCTCCAAATCCAATGGGAATGCCTAAAAAGGTTGGTGGGGGTTTAAGGATGAGATATTCAAATAGAGAAAGGGGGAGGTGTGCGTGTTTCCCAGTTTAGTCAAAGGTATAAGTGACTTAGCCATCATCCAATCTGAATCGGACAACCAAGAATCAGCATGACAGGTACAATGGTTGGCCCTATCTTCCTTTTCTGATATAAATGTGACACATCACATTTATTCAATTAATCCCCTCACTTTAAGGAAACTACATAATTGCATATCTCTCTCCTCTTTACCCAACTAATACAAAATTTGAGAGGAAACCTTCTAACAACTAAATCTCAGTCTGGACATGATTGGATATTAAAAAAAAATCGAGATGCCCCGTTTTCTCCCTTTTTAAAAAGGAATATAAAAAAATTATTTGAAATAGGACCCTCTATCTTCACGATTTTATATAAGCCTCTAGGAACCTCCTCTTTCTATGAAACTTTTAGGGTAACTCATCAAAGTCTTTCCCAACCTTTATCTATTTTATTAGATTTATTAGGATAACTTTTTGCACAAAACCTAATCATTTTTCATATCCTTATATTAATTAACACTGCATGGAAAGTCGATTGTCTTCCAAATTCTAGAATTCTCTTCATTTTATTAATATTTTCAAGTATACGAAAATTTAGAATGAGATAAATTTATTTGATACCTTAAATATATTTTTTCCATTCATGTCTAGATAATTATTCTTTTAATTATCTAAAAAATCACATGTCATATTTTCTTTTAGAAACTTGCATAGTATCTTATATTTTAGTTGTTTAATAATTAACAAAGTCATTATCCTTTATTTCTACATGAAATCTCTTATTTCCTTAACTTGTACCACAAGGACCTATTTGCAAAGCAAATTGTCTCATGGGCCTTTATATGGGCCATAGGTTTCACCCATGCCACAAAGATGATTTTATTCATCCATTGATAATGTCATTGGGGGATTTGTTTATCAAATCATACCTTATATTTATATAATTCAATTTCACCAAAATTGAGGATATTACATTCACCCCTCCTTAAAAGGAATTTTGTCCCCAAAATTCACACCTATAAGGTTAAGGAGAATGATAACTTAGCCTAGTGTCAAACGTTAGGCTCAACAACCCCACTTCTATACCTTTAACATCTTTTATTGATATGAAAATTCCTCACATTACTATTGAGATTGGTATTAGACTTCAATATAAGGTATATCTAGATTCTTAATAATTACATTATGACTTGGTGATTACATTTTCAGTTGTGATTTCAATTTCCCTTAGTGACTGCCTTTTCACATAGGTTTCCACCTATTGTTCATTTATTTCCTCATAAGAGTGAGGTATCACCTCCAACTATAAATCATGTCATTAAGACCAACTTAGACTTTTCATTCTCATATGTCTATTTTAAGCATAACATGTGTCTACCCAATCTATCTCACTCATAATAAGACAAAATAAGTGTTTAGCTACAACCCCAGAAAACAAAATTAACCCATTCCAAGAGTAGGGATGGCGTACTCACACATTATCTTAAAATTTCACATTTTAGGTTGAATCATTATCAACATGACTCTAAACCATACCTACTTTTAATTCCACAACTTTCTTATATTTCATGAAGTCAAGTGTCTTTCTCACTCTTGCGTTTGTGGACAATTCCCTTTAAATTCTCATTCTTACATGATTTCTTGTATCTTAAACCTTTACATCTCATATAGCATTAGCCTTTGTCATTTCCTCAAGGTATGTAGAGGTATAGGTACCTTTGGAGTGATTTCATCATGGCCTCATGAACCTTATGCACTTATGGAGTGCCTCTAACATATTCCCTTGGGCCTCATGAACATGTGAAGGCAGCTAATCTCCTAATCCATGGACCTTGATAAAACATAGATGGCTATCTCCTGACCCTATGGTCTTATTCATTTAGGGTATAATCACTTTCTGACCTCATAGGTCTTATGTACCTTTAAACATCCATACTTTACCTTAGGATTGTCTTAGGGATCTACCCTACCTAGGGTTATTGAGATACTACAACTTTAACCATATTCAAGCGTATTATTTGCTTATGCAATTCTTTAACCTAAATTTACTTCATCTCTTGGGGTACACATTATTCAATTTATGTCCCTACATTAGGCTCAAGGCAACCTTCCCTTTCCGCTTGGTCTTTCATAGAGGTCTTCCTTTCCCGGTGTCATAGAACCGTTTGTTACCTAAATCCTCACTCCTAATAGCTAGAAAGACAAAGGCGAGAGGACCTGAGCATCCGTCCATAGGATAGATCACATAACATATGCACGAATAAAACCACAAACAACAACTAAGGTATGAGACAAGAAAGCATAAAAGAATACTAAACTAATACCTGATAAGATCTTAGGTCCCATATTTCAAACATGTGTATTCCATTTGCATGTCATTATATATCATTAGTGTATGAGTAGATTATCATGAGTGCAGAAGCATTGATCATCATTATAGATTCATAGTGTACCTATTACCTAAAATCATAAAATGGGTACACATCAGCTCAACTATCCTGGGTACACTGGCAAACAAATAAAATTGTAGGTTTTAGAACATATATTGCTGGGCAAAAGCATAAAGTAGATAACAAGAATGAAGCAACAACGTTTAAATACTTTCTTATTAACATGAAAGCGTGTTTTATATTCATTTTCATTATACCAACAATATCATAAGACATTTGACCAGCTTCTCAAAAGAAGGGGTCTGTGAGGGTGCTCAAGATTAGCTACCCTATTTCAACATGAGGGACTACAAGACTAAACATCGAGAGTTAACCCTATTCATAAGGGAACTCAAGGCCATTTCCAAGAGCTAGCCCTAATATCATTACAGTCTGCCCTAACATAACAACTCAATTAGGACACCCAACCTTGTGCCCTTATACCAAGAATAAGGGCAGGTGCACAAGGTTGTATAATGGACATGTATCACTATGTTTTCAAGTTTGTTCAACATATGCAATCAAGACCAAAACATAGTCATTGTAGGTAACATGTAGCTTAACCAAATATATAAGCCAAGCATCTTATAATTCATACATATAAGCAATTTCAATACTTCTAGTTTGGACA
Source organism: Alisma plantago-aquatica (assembly GCA_963693085.1). Taxonomy (NCBI): domain Eukaryota; kingdom Viridiplantae; phylum Streptophyta; class Magnoliopsida; order Alismatales; family Alismataceae; genus Alisma; species Alisma plantago-aquatica. The sequence goes on from OY856409.1 coordinate 1,778,054,613, forward strand.
ATAGGAGGATAAAGTGTACCTTGATACAAACAAACTAGCATTATACAACATGATTAGATCTTGGCAATTGAGTCATCATAGAGATCTTAACATTACAAGCAAGTATACTTGGATCAATATCAGAAAGAATAGGTCTCACTAATCATTATCATGGGTATTGGATGTGTCACTTAAGTCTAGCTACTCATTTCCTTCCAATATTGTTTCCAATATGCCATACTAGATCATGCATTATCATTATCAAGTAACATAGTACATCATGGGTTCATTTATCTCATAGAGTGACACCTCAAAAATCAGGGATTTCAAACCTAGGGTTTCATGATACTAATAGAGCCAACATGAGTTTCGAGCAAGATGAAGCAACTTAAGTATCACCATTGTCAAACTAGTCATATTGGATCATTTTCATGCAAGATTGTCAACATTAGAGTATATGAGAGATCACAATTGATTTAGTTCCATCCTTATCAAAAATTTACTGATTTGAAGCATAAAATAGCATGAGTAACCATTAGGGCAAGTCTTGTACGAAATTGGATAGCAAATTTAGCAACATGCACATTAGGTCACATTTTAATATCATGTTTAGGTCACTTAGTCATAAAAGTGAACAAGAGTGATCCATAAATCATTTAGGTGATAGTAGCATGTAACATTACTAATCAATATCAAACATAACTATTTGGATTCCATATAATAAACTTGGGTATCAATTTAATAATCATTAGCATCAATGTCCAAATTACACATATTACATGGCCCATTTCATACATTTGAGTCATCAATGGGATTAAGCATGGTCAAGTTCGATTAAAAAGTCATAATATATCATAAGTTACTGATCAGGTTCACCAAAAGCAAGTGGAGTCAAGATATGATCATGGTTTCACATTAAACATCATTAATCATGCAAAAGAGATGTATTTGATGCCATTTTCATCATATCAAGAGATAGGAATGTAATTAGCCTCTGAAACAAAGCGCATTGGATAGATCTCGTCGCGTAGATCAATTTTGATATATAATATGACTAAATTTGGAATTAGGAATCATTTAGTACGATTTTTGTAAGATTTCATACATAAATATGTGAAAGAGAGGAATTATACCCATGAACGACGACGTGGCGCGTGCTAATTGGCTACCGGCGGGTCCATGTGAGCCAGTGAGCGCCTGTGCTGTGGGGTCCTTGGTCCGCATCTTGGACCAGTCAAGGGCAAGAAAACAAAGAGACGCGGGGGGGGGGGTGCCCGCACGATGTGGCACGATCACGGCCCTTCGGTCCGGGTCCACCTTGGCGCCAATCGACAGTCGGGATCAAAACCCCATTTCCACGCATTGCGGCTCACGCACAGACGCCGGTGCTCAAAGGGAAGCGTGCAGGAGGTATCATCGGGGCTTGCAAGGGTTCCGTTCGCTTCCAGTACAGCACTGCGAGGGCGAGGACAGAGAGATCTGGCCAAGAGGTGGTGTGAGGGAAAAAGCCCCAAAACTAACTGTCAAGGTGGTGCCGGTGAACTTTGCGATTTCGTTCGGCTTAAAAAGAGGTCTCAAGGTAGTGTAGATGACCCCCAACCATTGTGGCCGCGGCCATGGTGGCCGGCCATGGTGGAAGAGGTGCTCCATGCCTCTATCTTGGACCATATCACTAGGAACGAGTAGGGGCAAGGTCAAGAAAACAAGGGGAAGACTTTCGTGGCTTCAAAAGTCGTCAAGAATCACTGTGGCACCATGCCACCCACTTGGTCGAGGTCCCTAGGCACTGTGGCGCTAGTGCTCGAGGTTGAAGACGACCCATCACCATCCGATCGGTAGGAATGATCCTCGTCCATTGGATCAGTGTTCCGGGGACACACTGCGAAGGGCGCGTACATGGGTTGATCCCAAGAGAGATCAAAAGGGCCGAGGCCCATGAAGGAAACGTGAGAAGAAAAAGGAGGAAAAAGGTTAGAAAAAGAGCAAGAATGTAATAGCCATAACTTTCTCCTCGAATCTCAGATTTGGGTAAAATCTTCGCCGTTGGATCAAGAATTTCATCCTTTATCTAATTTAAAAGGTTTGAGATCAATATATGGATGTTGGATTGTATAAAAAAAATTAAAACATCATCAAAGTTAATTAAACACTCAACCTTATACAAATGAGTTCAACTTATAGTTTATCAATCATATCTCAACAATTGAGCAATGGTTCCAAGACATCTAATTGATGATTAGGGAGGTTATATATTTTAATCTAGTATATCAAAAGTCAAGATGCTCATATTCAGAGAGAAAAAAACCAAGTTGTTACACCCGACTTGACCCATTAGTGACCTTCCTTTCTCGGCTTGGTCACTAGACATTGCAGTGACTTACTCTGATATTGACCTTCCTTTCCCAGCTTGTCCTATTGATGACCTTCCTATCCTGGCTTGATCACTTGTCATTGCAATGACTTCTTCTTATATCATCCTTCCTTTTCCAGCTTGGCTTGTGGGTGATCTTCCTATCCCTTCTTAGTCACCAATCGTGGTAATGACTTTCTATTATGTTGCCCTTCCTATCTCAGCCTGGCCTATTAGTGATCTTCCTATACCGGCTTGATCACCAGTCATTGCATTGCCTTTTCTTTTAAATCTTGGTTTGGTCTAGTGACCTCCCTATCCTATCTTGATCATTTACTATAAGCCACTTCCTTAGTGATTTTCCTTGTGTCCCCTGGATATGGAATACATAGGATCAAAGAATGCATGTTTTTTCATATTTAGTATTATCAATTCTCCACATTTTAGGTGACATTAAAGGTTATATTAATCCTTAAATTGATTGTTCAACACACCCTTCTAGAGAAATTCCTAACCTAGGGTGTCTTCTTGACTCTCAAGAGGAGGTTAATCTCTCTATCCACAACCCGACCCCCACAAGATTTAGGGATTTGCCTTCCCCATAGGTCCTTTTCCCACTATTGGATTGACCCACCCAAGCTGGGACACCAACCCTAAAAGTTTATTTTTTTTATGTAACCATTGATTGCTTATGCCTCTTAAAACCGTCCACATGCATCATACATGAATTTCTCCTCACACACGCATGAGAGACTGGGTCACCTAAACTCACTTGTATTTTTCTTATTCCTTCTACCCTAATTAGGGTTCATATGGGTATACTATTACACCCATTTCCTAATATAAGGGTTTAGGGTTCGGGTTATAGACTACACCCTCCCTCTTAGGGTTTCTATTACAACCTGTTCCTAGCTTTGTTGGTAATCCTAGATTTTTAAGATAATCTTAATGCTTGGCATACTTTTGTTAGTAATATTCTATGTTGTACTTTATCTTAACTTTGGTAACTTTAAATACTTATTTGGAAAACTCATAATCATGACTTAAGCATACTATAAAGATCCGAGTTGGGGTTAATATAACATTAACCCATACATGTGTGCAAGAAGAGAGTTAATGACATTGGAGGAAATCATTAATAAATGATTATTCATTCGATAATATTATTAAAATGATATTGTAAGATTGAAGAGAATTTAATTATGAATCCAAAAAAAAGAATGAACTAAATCGGAGTTAAAATGAGAGAGTTTTTCCCTTTTTAGTAAACATATACAGAGCACCGTGACCGCGGCTGACACCGCGACCGACGCTGCGTCAACACCACGACCGACGCTGCGTCAACACCACGACCGCAGTTTACACTGTGACCCACGACACTGAGTTGACACCGTGACTGACGCTGCATCGAAACTGCGACCGCGGTCTACACCGTGAACCATGACACTGCATCGAAACCGCAACCCGCGACACTGTGTCGACACCGCGACCGCCGCCGCCCATGACAGCAAATCGTAAAACGATCTTATCTCGAGCTATACTTATCCATTTTTAATGAAACAAAGTGAGTTGGAACCGCGATTCAATGCTCTAGCATCCCAGATATCTTTCTCAATGAGAGGGCACTAGAAGGCAATTTTTGAGGTGATATTTGGGGAAGAACGTGAAGAACGGTGGGAACCCAAAAGGGTTGCTATAGATTCGACTTGGTAAGTAGTTTTAACTATAGATTATTCCTCCTCCTCATTTCTCCTTGCTCGGAATCCCTGATCCAATGATTTGAGGTTTGGGTTAACCTTTTATCTTCATCTTCTACCTACAGCAGACCTCATTTAGGGCTGAAAGGAAGACGAAAACCGGTGATTTGATAGAGTCTTGCTATGGATTTGAGATTTTTAGAGATGGACTACGTTTTTAAGGTGTTTTCACACCTTAGGGTGAGTGTGTACTTCCTTTAAATAGTAGATTGCACAAAATTGAGTTAAATCATCAAAAATCTTCAATTTCTTAGTATGCGAGTACAAACCTTAAGTTGCCTTCTTGATCTAGATTTTGCAAGATGATATGAAATGGATTATTTCTTTGTTATGATGAATTTTCGGTTATGAAATCACATTAGAAATGGTTGCAATCCATATAAATGAGAATTCTTAAATTAATTGTAGAGGTTACATGATTATACTAAAATCTAAGATTTTCATCTATGACTGAATTTGTTGTATAATTGAATAAAGAAGTTTGCCTAGTTGAATCTCCTTGGTTACGAATGATTGTTTTATTTGTATGCATATTACATATATGTCAGTTAAGATCTTGGATTTCATTCGATGATATCAATGTTATTCTTGATGTATGATGTTTTAGTAAATGGCGTTGAAACCCTAATTCAGTTCATTGCAGGGTTTCATATATATATTCGATTATATGTGGACTGGTGAGAGCAATTCTTATTGAATTATGTTATGATGTATTCAATCCTTATGCGAGTTATGTGATAAGTGAATGAGGTAAATGAAACCCTAATGATAGGGTGTTCAGTGAAACAGGTATTGTGATATCAATGTTTCTCAGTTTGAGATGTGGTGATGCTTAACAGTTCAGTTGTGGTAAATGTTATTAGATGGTTTATGAAATGAACGATTTACAAACCTAAACTAAGACATGTTGATGTGATGATTGAATTGTAAATTTAAAGAGTGAATTAGACATGTAGATGCCTTGAAGCTATAGAATCCTTGCAAGATGAGGCCTATGTTGTGAGGAGGAAATAGTTTCCCAACTGGGGGTAGTCTAGATCGAGGTAAGCCAGAGCGCACCAGTAGGGTGTGGGGGTCTTGACCAGTAGGGAAGATTCCTTATAGTTGTGTGGTACCCAACACCAATCGGGGATGCCGGTGGTACCTGTGTTACATGTTGAGTGATCAGTGGTCAGTAGGTCCACTGATGTACAATAAGCCTGAGGGCTTTGACTCACTGCCTGAGTACCCAGGACGAGAGGTGGTGTCTGAGATATCCGGCTACTCCCATTAGCCACTGAGAGGTAGACGTGTCTAGGCCCACTGCAGATGAGGTCTTATTTGAGAGATAGGCTTAGGAACCCGTACATGCTTCTAAGCCTTATACAGTGAGATCGTATCTTTCTGTGATTCTTTCACATGTTGTGGTACACCTCATGTGGGTTCAGGGCATAATAAGATGAATGAGAGGTTAAACAAGTGTGTGCAATTATTCAATTATTCTTTGTATGTTTATGAATTATTAGTTCTCTTTATGATCAATCAAGCATTTAATATATTGATTCACTATTGTAGAAATCTAGAGTATCCTGCCTAATTTATTATTGTGAATGATTAGTCTCTTTAAAGTTACTACTGTTATAATTGATATCAGTTCCTCAATAATATATCTATAATTATATAAGTGCTTTAAATTGTTTCTTTAAAGTACTCATTCACTGAACGAGTAGGCTCACCCCTCTACTCACAATTTTTAGGGAAATCAAGTGGACTTGAAGAAGGTAAATGCATCAGAGTAGATCTACCACATGAGTTAAGTATGAGATCAGTTAAGTTCAATCGGTCCCTATCACTCTAGGTCCTTGTATACATGTGAGAGAGTTGTAAATGATGTTTTTATCTTTGTTTCCTTAATAAGAGAGAATGTATTTGATTGTCATGTCATATGTACATGGAAGTGTGAGAAACAGAATGAATGTATGGATGTGTACATTTAATGTGGAGATTACATGTGGCATCCAACTAACAAAAACAAGATTTACTTAAGCACAAGCAAAACATTTGCAACAAATTACTGAAAGTCACTATAAATAAAACTGTTTGCAAAGAGATCCGCACATAGGAAATCTTTTCCATCAAGAACCATTGTATAATATTTATTTTTTGGTTCAAACGTACATAAACTGTAGCATCTCTTCTCAAAGACTATAACATCAGCTACCTTATAAACATTATATACAGACATCATACGAATCTCGAGGCATCAAGCCAAAACCTCAAACGATTCATTAAAAACACTGACTAAAAACTACGAGGACCTAAGAGTACAGAGGCGACACATAGGACTTTATAACTACATAACTTGACAGACAGTATCTCCACCTGGGATCTCACTATTGTCCCTGATGTTACTGCTGCTTTCCTTTCCCTACAAAAGGATTTCTGCTTCTTTGTCCGCGTCCACCTAAAAAGTTGGATCCCACGGGGGTGAGACAATTGTAAATTTTCCCAGCGGGAGATATAACTCTCCGCCAAAACATTGTTATAGCAGTTTATTAAAATAAACTGAGCATAAGGATTTATATATAATTGACAGCAGATAAATCAATGTATGAACAGAATGAAGTAATCTCCTTTCCCAAGGAGAACAATGCATCTACTCATGGTAGAGCCATAGTTCATCCGTCTACTTATAATGACTACAAAAAAATATGAATAACATCAAAGAACTAAAGTTGCATAAAAGAAATGTAACATCAACCAATGAATTTCCATATTCAATCCTTAAGAAATCATGCTAAATGGCTGATTATATCTTATAATCACACTTATGCCCTGAGGAGATGAGGTATACCGCTCATACTCCAACCGACCACTGTGAAGTCGAAATTGGTACCATACATAGGTCAATGGAAGAGCCAGATTCCCATGACCTCTCACATCCCGATCAGTGCGGGACCACAAGAAGGACTATGTCGATTGCTCAAAATAGCTTTCCAAGGTATGCTGGAACTTCACTATAGAGTTACAACGTCAACTGCACTCTCATCGGCCATCGAGAGATTTAATGTTTATCTACATCGACCCGACATTAAGTATTATTGGGAGATGTGTACGACATCTGTCCCAATCATCAGGATATTTATGATACATTCATCCTGACACATGAATAATTGAGAGGTTTGTTATTTACGTTCCCTCAATCTCTTCACCAGACGTAAGGATATTTTTTGCCCATTTACCCCCACATATTCAAAATATGTGTTCCGGGTTTTGCCGCGGAGCACCCATTTCACCATCACCTATTCCTGACGATGATGGATCTATGGTCAGGGCTCTACATGATATAATTTCACTTGATTAATTAAGTACATTTTCACATTCTTTTAGCATCAACCAAGTTCTCAAGCATGACTTATTACAACAATGCTATATAGAGGCATGTACTATTTTCATAAAATACTTATCAGTCTTTAAAAGACCTTGGGAACTCAATCCCTCATTTCAATACTGGGAATTATCATCCCTTACAATCTCATCACCATAATCATATGGTTCTGGGTATTCAAACCCTTAACTCATCATTGAGCGTCATTACCATCTATTAGGTAACTATCACCTTCAGGTCATCTGACCAAGGCATTCATGATACTTGTTACACAAGTATCACACATGGCTCACAAGGCTACAAGATATCTTGTCACATCTTTCTAGGTAACAACTTACTCATATGACTCATAAAGTCCATGCACATTTGTTACTTTTATTAAGCAACAACAACATTAAGGCACATAAGGCCAATAAACATTTATTATATAAATGTCACAGCTCAAACCTGGCTATGTTCATCATCTCATAATACATGCATAGTTATTAGACATGATAACAGTCATACAAGTCATTCATCACATCATGTGATACAATAGTAACACCATTATTCCTTTAACAGGAATTAGGGTTTACTATTAAATAGGGCTTTTCATTCCCTTTACCCAAAATTAGGGTTAGGGTTCCCCATTTCTCATTAATTAGGGTTTCATGATTATATTATTTGTCTAACCCTTAAGTCATTATTTCATACCTCTGGGGCATTCAAAGATATCATAATTGATTATTCAAGGTCATTACTCCCATCATATAGCATTAATGATCGTCAATTCAAGGTATGAGTTCATTTCTCATCCTCATCATGGTATGACTACATCATACTCATCAATTTGGCTTAACCCCATTCTCAAGGTACATTAATTAACACTTATCAAAGTGCATCAACTCATTACATTTTATTGTAATAGTTGCATAACACACTTCATATGTTTCTTACCAAATTATATTGGATTTGAAGTGCAACAAGGTATATAAACCCTGAAGTGTTGAATGTGATAACTATCATATTTTGATGTATCACTTTCTCATCATTTCAGACTCTCTTCAGATAACCAACTTATCTTGTATTAATGTATTTCCCTTTTAATACATCCCATCACTAATCTCTCACCTTTAGCATATAATGCATAGGCCACACATTAGAATTTTTCAACTATCTTTAACGATGTGGACTTGTTTAATGATAAAGCCATTGCTTATAATCAACCACATGAAATGTTCACCTTTATAAGGTAATTCCTTCTATCTCATCATTAGGGTTTCCTTATACCCTTACTTAAAATTAGGATTATGATTCACTGTCATATTGCCCATGATTAGGGCTTTATGTATTGTGACTCCACATTAGAGTCTCACATACCTTCACCCTTCTTAGGGCCTCTCATCACAACATAGTATTAGGGCTTCATGTGGTATTGATTCTTAATCAGGGTTTCTCATGGAATCACCCTCAACTAGGGCTTCTCATGGAATCACCCTCAACTAGGGTTTCTCATGGAATCACCCTCAACTAGGGCTTCACATGGAATCATCCTCAACTAGGGTTTCACATGGAATCACCCTCAACTAGGGTTTCCCATATCATTAAATGACATCACCCTAGATTTGATTCTCACATCACATCATCACATCAATATTCCATATACATCATTTCTAACTTATGGTTTCTCATGGCATTACCCTAGAATAGGATTTCACATGGAATCATCCTTAATTAGGATTTCTACTATAGTTACCCACAATTTGGGTCTACTATTCATCTCCATTAGGATTTCATTCAATTGTCCATAATTAGAGATTCACTATTCATCCCAATTAGGGTTTTACATATCATTTCCCTAAATTAGAGTTTCACAATTCATTACTCTAGATTAGGGCTACATCCTCACCCTGGATTAGGGTTGCATTTAGAATTGCCCTCAATTAGGGTTAAAATTCAATAACCCTATCAATTAGGGTTTATGTTCATGATTAGGGTTTCATGACCTCTTTACTTAAGGATCATACACTTAATCACCACATGAATCATAGTAATATATGAATTTCATGCTATCATCCTCTCAACTTGATTAGGTCATATTAACCCTTCAATCAAGTACATACAACTATGATTAACATAGTGTACCAAGTCATTGTCCTTATAAGAAATTAGGGTTTATACTCATGATTAGGGTTTCATGATCTATTTAATAAGGATCATACCCTTAATTACAACATGAATCATACTCATGTAATCACTCAATTAAACAATTGGCCTTTAATCACTTTGAGTGTTCATACGGTTTGGTTAATTACCTTCCAAACGATCTTGGTCACTTAGACCCCAAACGGTCTTGACCAATTAGACCTCAAACGGTCTTGCTTGAAATACCTCCAAACGGTCTAAGACCGTTTAGACCTCCAAATGGTCTTGAACAAATCATTGAAACCGTTTGGTAAAGTTAACTCTTGAAACTGTTTGACAAAGTGATACTTGAAACCGATTGCCAAAGTTGAAGTTGAAACCGTTTAGGCCTCAACAGGTTTGGGATCGTTTGGTCCCAAATGGTCTTGAGACCGTTTGGTCCCAAACGGTCTTGAGACCATTTGGAATCAAACGGTCTTGAGACCGTTTGGTCCAAACCTCCTCAAAACCAAATGGACCAAATATGGTCTCCACCAATCATGTTAATTTAGGGTTTCCAATGTTGATCCTCTGATCGATTGAATTCATATAACCACTCATAAATTGAGCCTAACATCACACTTCAAGTGAGATTAATAGGTCATCCTTCAACCGATTTAACCCTCATTTGATCACCAATTAGGGTTTTGAATCAATTGGATTAGGGTTTGAAATCAAGGAACCCTCACTATTGGTCAATGTGAAACTAGCTCCTTTGAAATCATTGGACCACCATCCAAATTGGACAAGACCTGACCTCAAACGGTCTTGAGGTCGTTTGGATGACCTCCAAATGGTCTTGAGACCGTTTTCCCATCTCAACATCAAAATCCATGACATCCAATTAGGGTTTGGATCATTGGATTGATCATCAAATCAGCATTTGATTGCAAATCAGTTTGATATCTTTGGATCTTCAAATACCCAACCATGCTCAACCCTAGACCTCCAAATGGTCTGGGTTGACCCTCAAATAGTCTTGAGACCGTTTGGGTGATCCCCAAACGGTTTTGAAACCTTTTGGGCTAATCAACCCAAAGTTCCAAGTAAATTAATTATGAAATCAACACTTAACCCGATTAGGGTTTGGTGATTGATTGTCCTTCAACTCATGAACCAATTGGAACTAATCAATTATAATTAGTGGGTCATTATCCAACATCATTATCAACAAATATCCAAATGGTCAACCCTGGTCAACACCTCCAAACAGTTTGAAACCGTTTTCCCTCATGCGGTTTGGTGAAACTGTTTCCCCTCAAACGGTTTGAAACCGTTTGCTCCCAAATGGTTTGGAAAACCATTTGAGCAACTCTTTTGAAACTATTTGCCTTGGATATTTGGAAAGGTGTGTGCTTATGATGATGTCATCATCATCAAGCTCCAAACTCATGAAACCTGCTGTGATTTCCATGGTAATTTCATCAATCAACCAAATCAATTATGGTGAATGAAGAAATGATCATTATTTGATAAGGAATTGAATGCAATAAAAATAATAAGGGTTAAAGTTATAAAACCCGCCTCTAATTGAGATCCAAAGCTCCAAACGCATGGAAACAATGGTGGATAAACTCCTTTCACCATTCCAAGGCTCGTCCTCAAGGTTTGAGTGAAAAGGAATGGTTAGAATTGAAGAGGGGATCGAAATAGGAAGAAATCATGCATTGATTTGTGATTTCCACCATGGATTCAAGTTGAACAAGGGTCAAGAAGCTTACCAACAGGTAGGGAGTCCTCCTCCTGGTCCTCCCAAGCTCCTTGGTCGTTTTCCAAGAAAAGGGAAGAAGTGGGATCGGGAAAAACCTTTCATTTGGCTTGTAAAATGTCTTTTTATAAAAATTCAATGAGAGAGAATATGCTTTATAAAAAATTCATTTGATCCCAAAAATCATGCCACCTCTTCCCCCTCAACTCCTTGGATCCGAGGCTATCTTGTTTTCCTCCAATTCCTCTCAATTATGCATGATTTAAAGAAAAGCAAATTAAGCACCTTAAATCATATTATATTATTATCCATACGTGAGTGGATATTTCTTTTCCTTATAAAATTGTGAGTGAGTTATCCACTCCCTTGGATATTTTCGTGGTCCTTGAAAAGATCAAGGACGTCCAAACACATCTGAATCCAACCATTTTAATTTTGGTTGAAGCCCCTTTATTTAATATATCTATTTTTTCCCTAAATTGAATTAGGGTTTCAATTAGGCATTAATCTTGATTATTTTAATATCAAGATTCTCTTTCCTCCAACTTAATTCAAATGAAGCGTCCCTCTCATTTTATTTTCTGTTCATGATGCCAAGAAATATTAGGGACCTTATTGAAGTGGTAAATTACATATTGCACCCTAGATTTTGGGTAATTTGCACATTACACCAAAACTAGGTTTTCATGCACAAAGATTGCTTTATCAGCTCTTTCTTGGTATTCAGACTATCACAAGCCATACCTCTGCATCATTTTCACTCTCATGATTCTTCAACATATGAGGAACGTATTATCATGCACAATTTGCACTTAAACCCCTCAACTTAGGTAATTTGCATTTTAGTCCAAAATAAGAAAAACATTGATTTCAACAATATTCAAAAAGGACTAAAATTACAACATAAGTTCCTCTTGAGGCCTAATTCCTTTTCACAAGATAAGATTAAGCATACAATCATCTTTCTTAATCAAAACACCTAGGGTTATAGTATAACCCAGGTCAGGGATGTTACAAATTATAAACCCCTAACATGGATTTTGTCCTCGAAATCCAGATAAAGGAAGACAGATGTATTTTATTCATCATACTATATAGTCTTCACATATCATCTCCTTATTATGGAGACACCATAAAACTTTGATCAGCACAAAGTGTTTCCATACAAGATTCTCATAGAATCAACACACAAGACACATGCTCCATTGTTCTTCATCATTGACTGTGGAGTCAATTTTGTGTCAAGAAACACTTTTCTTGTACAGAGAAACATCATACATTCTTTATTAATATCATTTTTATGTAGAGCATAAACCCCTAAAATATGATGTTCATATTATTTATATAATCAGAATAATTTCATGGTTGACCACTCCAGGTAGCCAATATAAACCATCTGATATTTTTCAGATACTAGAATCTTTCATCTTGGTATCTATCACAAGTGTTGAGAACACATCACATATTTCTCTTCCTTTCATCTTGGAACATTAATTATTACATATGTCTTCACCTTGGAACCAAAGTCCAAGATAAACTGATACTCTTTCTAAGTATCCATCACTTGAACATTTTTATCTTATGCACATCAAGTGTCCTAAGACCCACCTGATTGCCATGTCCCTGAAAGGAAAGAAAACAAGGATTCATATTCCTCTTATTAATTCATGTATTTTCAACTATTCATGAACCATTTACTCTTTGTCTCATCCTAGGTTCCTTGTCTTCAGCATAGGAATTTATAAGGATGATTGCATATCATTATCCCTTCCTTTATTAGTATCTAGCATGTTTATGATCATCTCATGATCTCATCACATTTCCCATTTCCTCATTAAGGGAAAGATCTTTATTATACTTGCAACATTATTGAACAGGGTTCATCTCCCTTATTCTTATTCTTATCTTATGAGGAGTACACTTTTTAGTTCCTCATACAACATGCTCATCTGAGATTATCTCAGACTTCACTTTCTTATGCTTATAACACATTTTTTTCATTCCATATTTCTAATTTCATGATACTCATTAGATTGTCTCAGAATGACTACTTGATCAGAGAAATCATAAAGACAACAATATAAGAGTTTCCATACTCACTTTATCATCAATAGTTGTATACCTAGCCAGGGTATATAAATACTGAGATTAAGTGGTATGCACTTTGTATACTATCATATTCCTTCTTTTTCATATTATCACAAGCATAAGGTTTAACATCCCTGGATTTTATCCAGTCATCTCTTCTGTACCTCATCTTTTCTCATAGAGGTAAGAACAACATAAAACATTGGTAATGTTTTACTATGCAAAACATAAGTCCTCATAGGACTAATCAAGGAAAGTTCAGTCAATTCCTTTTTCAGTTAATCCAGGAAATCATAAAATAACATGTTTGAATGGCATTATCTTATCTAACATGTCATGATTCATGGATTATTTACTGCCTCAGGCTAACTCTGCCCCTCAAGGTTGATTCAACAGGCTAAGGTTGAGCACCGACTCAGTTTAAGTCCAGAAATTCATCATTTCCTTTTGCTTCAATCTGCTGATGCTGATTACAAATCCTGTTGATATCTAAAACATCATCATTGGGGGATGGTAATCTAGGTTACACTGCCAATGCTTGATCCACTATATACATTACTGTTGCCCTAAATTCTCCAACAGTAATACTTAAAGAAGGATTTTCCTATTATAGTTGGATCAGTTAGGGAATTCTCAGGCAATTGTCTCTCTCTTGCCTGTTCCCATGCACCTCTTCTTGGTGCAACATTGCTGCTTTTAGTAGAAACCTCCTCATGTGACCCAGTCATCTTTAAGTTCTTCTTCTCTTATATGAGCAGAAGACACTATCGGATACACTGGATGACACCAAAATAGACTCTACTACCTTAGTCCTATGTCTCTATAGACTCAGCGAACCTAGAGCTTTGATACCACTAATTTGTGGCTTCCAACTCACAAAAACAAGATTTACTTAAGAGGAAGCGAAACATTTACATCGGATTACTGAAAGTCACTAAAAATTAAATTTTTTTGCAAAGAGATCCACACATAGGAAATATTTTCCATCAAGAACCATTGTATCACATTTATTTTTTGGTTCAAACATACATAACCTGTACCATCTCTTCTCAGAGACTACAACATCAGCTGCCTTATAAACATTATATACAGACAACATACAAATCTCGAGGCATCAAGCCAAAACCTCAAACGATTCATTAAAAACACTGACTAAAAACTCTGAGGACCTGAGAGTACAGAGGCGACACATAGAAATTTCTAACTACATAACTTGACAGACATTATCTCCACTCGAGATCTCACTGTTGTCCCTGATGTTACTGTTGTTGTCCTTTTCCTACAAAAGGATTTCTGCTTCTTTGTCTGCGTCCACCTAAAAAGTTGGATCCCATGGGGGTGAGATAATTGTAAATTGCCCCAGCGGGAGATATAACTCTCCGCCAAAACATTGTTATAGCAATTTATTAAAATACACTGAGTAGAAGGATTTATATATAATTGACAGCAGATAAATCACTGTATGAACAGAATGAAGTAATCGCCTTTCCCAAGGAGAACATTGCATCTACTCATGGTAGAGCCATAGTTCATCCATCTACTTGTAATGACTACAAACATATATGAATAACATCAATGAACTAAAGTTGCATAAAAGAAATGTAACATCAACCAATGAATTTCCGTATTCAATCCTTAAGCAATCATGCTAAATGGCTGATTATATCTTACAATCACACTTATGCCCTGAGGAGATGAGGTATATCGCTCATACTCCAACCGACCACTGTGAAGTCGAAATCGGTACCATACATAGGTCAATGGAAGAGTCGTATTCCCATGACCTCTCACATCCCGGTCAGTGCGGGACCACAAGCAGGACTATGTCGACTGCTCAAAATAGCTTTCCAGGGTATGTTGTAACTTCGCTATAGAGTTACAACGTCAACTGCACTCTCAATGGCCATCGAGAGATTTAATGTTTATCTACATCTACCCGAGATTAAGTATTATTGGGAGATGTGTATGACATCTGTCCCAATCATCGGGAGATTTATGATACATTCATCCTGACACATGAAGAATTGAGAGGTTTGTTATTTACCTTCCCTCAATCTCTTCACCGGACGTAACGATATTTTTCGCCCATTTACCCCCACATATTCAAAATATGCATTCCGGGTTTTGCCGCAGAGCACCCATTTCACCATCACCTATTCCTAACGATGATGGATCTATGGTCAAGACTCTACATGATATGATTTCACTTGATTAATTAAGTACATTTTCACATTCTTTTAGCATTAGCCAAGTTCTCAAGCATGACTTATTACAACAATGCTATAAAGAGGCATGTGCTATTTTCATAAAATACTTATCAGTCTTTAAAAGACCTTGGGAACTCAATCCCTCATTTCAATACTGGGAATTCTCATCCCTTACAATCTCATCACCATAATCATATGGTTCTGGGTATTGAAACCCTTAACTCATCATTGAGCATCATTACCATCTATTAGGTAACTATCACCTTCAGGTCATCTGACCAAGGCATTCATGATACTTGTTACACAAGTATCACACATGGCTCACAAGGCTACACGATATCTTGTCACCTCTTTCTAGGTAACAACTTACTCATATGACTCATAAACTCAATGCACATTTGTTACTTTTATTAAGCAGCAACAACATTAAGGCACATAAGGCCAATCAACATTTATTATATAAATGTCACAGCTCAAACCTGGCTATGTTCATCATCTCATAATACCTGCATGGTTATTAGACATGATAACAGTCATACAAGTCATTCATCACATCATGTGATACAATAGTAACACCATTATTCCTTTAGCAGGAATTAGGGTTTACAATTAAATAGGGATTTTCATTCCCTTTACCCAAAATTAGGGTTAGGGTTCCCCATTTCTCATTAATTAGGGTTTCATGATTATATTATCTGTCTAACCCTTATGTCATTATTTCATACCTCTGGGGAATTCAAAGATATCATAATTGATTATTCAAGGTCATTACTCCCATCATATAGCTTTAATGATCATCAATTCAAGGTATGAGTTCATTTCTCATCCTCATCATGGTATGACTACATCATACTCATCAATTTGGCTTAACCCCATTCTCAAGGTACATTAATTAACACTTATCAAAGTGCATCAACTCATTACATTTTATTGTAATAGTTGCATAACACACTTCATATGTTTCTTACCCAATTATATTGGATTTGAAGTGCAACAAGGTATATAAACCCTGAAGTGCTGAATGTGATAACTATCATATTTTGATGTATCACTTTCTCATCATTTCAGACTCTCTTGAGATAACCAAATTATCTTGTATTAAGGTATTTCTCTCTTAATACATCCCATCACTAATCTCTCACCTTTAGCATATAATGCATAGGCCACACATTAGAATTGTCCAACTATCTTTAACGATGTGGACTTGTTTAATGATAAAGACATTGATTATAATCAACCACATGAAATGTTCACCTTTATAAGGTAATTCCTTCTATCTCATCATTAGGGTTTCCTTATACCCTTACTTAAAATTAGGATTATGATTCATTGTCATATTGCCCAGGATTAGGGCTTTATGTATTGTGACTCCACATTAGAGTCTCACATACCTTCACCCTTCTTAGGGCCTCTCATCACAGCATAGTATTAGGGCTTCATGTGGTATTGATTCTTAATCAGGGTTTCTCATGGAATCACCCTCAACTAGGTCTTCTCATGGAATCACCCTCAACTAGGGTTTCTCATGGAATCACCCTCAACTAGGGTTTCACATGGAATCACCCTCAACTAGGGTTTCATATGGAATCACCCTCAACTAGGGTTTCCCATATCATTACATGACATCACCCTAGATTTGATTCTCACATCACATCATCACATCAATATTCCATATACATTATTTCTAACTTATGGTTTCTCATGGCATTACCCTAGAATAGGATTTCACATGGAATCATCCTTAATTAGGATTTTCACTATAGTTACCCACAATTTGGGTCTACTATTCATCTCCATTAGGATTTCATTCAATTGTCCATAATTAGAGATTCACTATTCATCCCAATTAGGGATTTACATATCATTTCCCTAAATTAGAGTTTCACAATTCATTACTCTAGATTAGGGCTACATCCTCACCCTGGATTAGGGTTGCATTTAGAATTGCCCTCAATTTGGGTTAGAATTCAATAAACCTATCAATTAGGGTTTATGTTCATGATTAGGGTTTCATGACCTCTTTAATTAAGGATCATACACTTAATCACCACATGAATCATACTAATATATGAATTTCATGCTATCATCCTCTCAACTTGATTAGGTCATATTAACCCTTCAATCAAGTACATACAACTATGATTAACATAGTGTACCAAGTCATTGTCCTTATAAGCAATTAGGGTTTATACTCATGATTAGGGTTTCATGATCTCTTTAATAAGTATCATACCCTTAATTACAACATGAATCATACTCATGTAATCACTCAATTAAACAATTGGCCTTTAATCACTTTGAGTGTTCATACGGTTTGGTTAATTACCTTCCAAACGATCTTGGTCACTTAGACCCCAAACGGTCTTGACCAATTAGAACTCAAACGGTCTTGCTTGAAATACCTCCAAACGGTCTAAGACTGTTTAGACCTCCAAATGGTCTTGAACAAATCATTGAAACCGTTTGGTAAAGTTAACTCTTGAAACTGTTTGACAAAGTGATACTTGAAACCGATTGCCAAAGTTGAAGTTGAAACCGTTTAGGCTTCAACAGGTTTGGGATCGTTTGGTCCCAAATGGTCTTGAGACCGTTTGGTCCCAAATGGTCTTGAGACCATTTGGAATCAAACGGTCTTGAGACCGTTTGGTCCAAACCTCCTCAAAACCAAATGGACCAAATATGGTCTCCACCAATCATGTTAATTTAGGGTTTCCAATGTTGATCCTCTGATCGATTGAATTCATATAACCACTCATAAATTGAGCCTAACATCACACTTCAAGTGAGATTAATAGGTCATACTTCAACTGATTTAACCCTCTTTTGATCACCAATTAGGGTTTTGAATCAATTGGATTAGGGTTTGAAATCAAGGAACCCTCACTATTGGTCAATGTGAAACTAGCTCCTTTGAAATCATTGGAACACCATCCAAATTGGACAAGACCTGACCTCAAACGATCTTGAGGTCGTTTGGATGACCTCCAAACAGTCTTGAGACCGTTTTCCCATCTCAACATCAAAATCCATGACATCCAATTAGGGTTTGGATCATTGGATTGATCACCAAATCAGCATTTGATTGCAAATCAGTTTGGTATCTTTGGATCTTCAAATACCCAACCATGCTCAACCCTAGACCTCCAAATGGTCTGGGTTGACCCTCAAATAATCTTGAGACCGTTTGGGTGATCCCCAAATGGTTTTGAAACCTTTTGGGCTAATCAACCCAAAGTTCCAAGTCAATTAATTATGAAATCAACACTTAACCCGATTAGGGTTTGGTGATTGATTGTCCTTCAACTCATGAACCAATTGGAACTAATCAATTATAATTAGTGGGTCATTATCCAACATCATTATCAAAAAATCTCCAAATGGTCAACCCTGGTCAACACCTCCAAACGGTTTGAAACCGTTTTCCCTCATGCGGTTTGGTGAAACTGTTTCCCCTCAAACGGTTTGAAACCGTTTGCTCCCAAACGGTTTGGAAAACCATTTGAGCAACTCTTTTGAAACTATTTGCCTTGGATATTTGGAGAGGTGTGTGCTTATGATGATGTCATCATCATCAAGCTCCAAACTCACGAAACCTGCTGTGATTTCCATGGTAATTTCATCAATCAACCAAATCAATTATGGTGAATGAAGAAATGATCATTATTTGATAAGGAATTGAATGCAATAAAAATAATAAGGGTTCAAGTTATAAAACCCGCCTCCAATTGAGATCCAAAGCTACAAACTCATGGAAACAATGGTGGATAAACTCCTTTCACCATTCCAAGGCTCGTCCTCAAGGTTTGAGTGAAAAGGAATGGTTAGAATTGAAGAGGGGATCGAAATAGGAAGAAATCATGCATTGATTTGTGATTTCCACCATGGATTCAAGTTGAACAAGGGTCAAGAAGCTTACCAACAGGTAGGGAGTCCTCCTACTGGTCCTCCCAAGCTCCTTGGTCGTTTTCCAAGAAAAGGGAAGAAGTGGGATCGGGAAAAACCTTTCATTTGGCTTGTAAAATGTCTTTTTATAAAAATTCAATGAGAGAGAATATGCTTTATAAAAAATTCATTTGATCCCAAAAATCATGCCACCTCTTCCCCCTCAACTCCTTGGATCCGAGGCTATCTTGTTTTCCTCCAATTCCTCTCAATTATGCATGATTTAAAGAAAAGCAAATTAAGCACCTTAAATCATATTATATTATTATCCATATGTGAGTGGATATTTCTTTTCCTTATAAAATTGTGAGTGAGTTATCCACTCCCTTGGATATTTTCGTGTTCCTTGAAAAGATCAAGGACGTCCAAACACATCTGAATCCAACCATTTTAATTTTGGTTGAAGCCCCTTTATTTAATATATCTATTTTTTTCCCTAAATTGAATTAGGGTTTCAATTAGGCATTAATCTTGATTATTTTAATATCAAGATTCTCTTTCCTCCAACTTAATTCAAATGAAGCGTCCCTCTTATTTTCTTTTCTGTTCATGATGCCAAGAAATATTAGGGACCTTATTGAAGTGGTAAATTACATATTGAACCCTAGATTTTGGGTAATTTGCACATTACACCAAAACTAGGCTTTCATGCACAAAGATTGCTTTATCAGCTCTTTCTTGGTATTCAGACTATCACAAGCCATACCTCTGCATCATTTTCACTCTCATTATTCTTCAACATATGAGGAACGTATTATCATGCACAATTTGCACTTAAACCCCTCAACTTAGGTAATTTGCATTTTAGTCCAAAACAAGAAAAACATTGATTATAACAATATTCAAAAAGGACTAAAATTACAACATAAGTTCCTCTTGAGGCCTAATTCCTTTTCACAAGATAAGATTAAGCATACAATCATCTTTCTTAATCAAAACACCTAGGGTTATAGTATAACCCAGGTCAGGGATGTTACAAATTATAAACCCCTAACATGGATTTTGTCCTCGAAATCCAGATAAAGGAAGACAGATGTATTTTATTCATCATACTATATAGTCTTCACATATCATCTCCTTATTATGGAGACACCATAAAACTTTGATCAGCACAAAGTGTTTCCATACAAGATTCTCATAGAATCAACACACAAGACACATGCTCCATTGTTCTTCATCATTGACTGTGGAGTCAATTTTGTGTCAAGAAACACTTTTCTTGTACAGAGAAACATCATACATTCTTTATTAGTATCATTTTTATGTAGAGCATAAACCCCTAACATATGATGTTCATATTATTTATATAATCAGAATAATTTCATGGTTGACCACTCCAGGTAGCCAATATAAACCATCTGATATTTTTCAGATACTAGAATCTTTCATCTTGGTATCTATCACAAGTGTTGAGAACACATCACATATTTCTCTTCCTTTCATCTTGGAACATTAATTATTACATATGTCTTCACCTTGGAACCAAATTCCAAGATAAACTGATACTCTTTCTAAGTATCCATCACTTGAACATTTTTATCTTATGCACATCAAGTGTCCTAAGACCCACCTGATTGCCATGTCCCTGAAAGGAAAGAAAACAAGGATTCATATTCCTCTTATTAATTCATTTATTTTCAACTATTCATGAACCATTTACTCTTTGTCTCATCCTAGGTTCCTTGTCTTCAGCATAAGAATTTATAAGGATGATTACATATCATTATCCCTTCCTTTATTAGTATCTAGCATGTTTATGATCATCTCATGATCTCATCACATTTCCCATTTCCTCATTAAGGGAAAGATCTTTATTATACTTGCAACATTATTGAACAGGGTTCATCTCCCTTATTCTTATTCTTATCTTATGAGGAGTACACTTTTTAGTTCCTCATACAACATGCTCATCTGAGATTATCTCAGACTTCACTTTCTTATGCTTATAACACATTTTTTTTCATTCCATATTTCTAATTTCATGATACTCATTAGATTGTCTCAGAATAACTACTTGATCAGAGCAATCATAAAGACAACAATATAAGAGTTTCCATACTCACTTTATCATCAATAGTTGTATACCTAGCCAGGGTATATAAATACTAAGATTAAGTGGTATGCACTTTGTATACTATCATATTCCTTCTTTTTCATATTATCACAAGCATAAGGTTTAACATCCCTGAATTTTATCCAGTCATCTCTTCTGTACCTCATCTTTTCTCATAGAGGTAAGAACAACATAAAACATTGGTAATGTTTTACTATGCAAAACATAAGTCCTCATAGGACTAATCAAGGAAAGTTCAGTCAATTCCTTTTTCAGTTAATCCAGGAAATCATAAAATAACATGTTTGAATGGCATTATCTTATCTAACATGTCATGATTCATGGATTATTTACTGCCTCAGGCTAACTCTACCCCTCAAGGTTGATTCAACAGGCTAAGGTTGAGCACCGACTCAGTTTAAGTCCAGAAATTCATCATTTCCTTTTGCTTCAATCTGCTGATGCTGATTACAAATCCTGTTGATATCTAAAACATCATCATTGGGTGATGGTAATCTAGGTTACACTGCCAATGCTTGATCCACTATATACATTACTGTTGCCCTAAATTCTCCAACAGTAATACTTAAAGAAGGATTTTCCTATTATAGTTGGATCAGTTAGGGAATTCTCAGGCAATTGTCTCTCTCTTGCCTGTTCCCATGCACCTCTTCTTGGTGCAACATTGCTGCTTTTAGTAGAAACCTCCTCATGTGACCCAGTCATCTTTAAGTTCTTCTTCTCTTATATGAGCAGAAGACACTATCGGATACACTGGATGACACCAAAATAGACTCTACTACCTTAGTCCTATGTCTCTATAGACTCAGCGAACCTAGAGCTCTGATACCACTAATTTGTGGCATCCAACTCACAAAAACAAGATTTACTTAAGCGGAAGCGAAACATTTACATCGGATTACTGAAAGTCACTAAAAATTAAAATTTTTTGCAAAGAGATCCACACATAGGAAATATTTTCCATCAAGAACCATTGTATCACATTTATTTTTTGGTTCAAACATACATAACATGTACCATCTCTTCTCAGAGACTACAACATCAGCTGCCTTATAAACATTATATACAGAAAACATACGAATCTCGAGGCATCAAGCCAAAACCTCAAACGATTCATTAAAAACACTGACTAAAAACTCTGAGGACCTGAGAGTACAGAGGTGACACATAGAAATTTCTAACTACATAACTTGACAGACATTATCTCCACTCGAGATCTCACTGTTGTCCCTGATGTTACTGTTGTTGTCCTTTTCCTGCAAAAGGATTTCTGCTTCTTTGTCTGCGTCCACCTAAAAAGTTGGATCCCATGGGGGTGATATAATTGTAAATTGCCCCAGCGGGAGATATAACTCTCCGCCAAAACATTGTTATAGCAGTTTATTAAAATACACTGAGTAGAAGGATTTATATATAATTGACAGTAGATAAATCACTGTATGAATAGAATGAAGTAATCTCCTTTCCCAAAGAGAACATTGCATCTACTCATGGTAGAGCCATAGTTCATCCATCTACTTGTAATGACTACAAACATATATGAATAACATCAATGAACTAAAGTTGCATAAAAGAAATGTAACATCAACCAATGAATTTCCGTATTCAATCCTTAAGCAATCATGCTAAATGGCTGATTATATCTTACAATCACACTTATGCCCTGAGGAGATGAGGTATATCGCTCATACTCCAACCGACCACTGCGAATTCGAAATCGGTACCATACATAGGTCAATGGAAGAGCTGTATTCCCATGACCTCTCACATCCCGGTCAGTGCGGGACCACAAGCAGGACTATGTCGACTGCTCAAAATAGCTTTCCAGGGTATGTTGTAACTTCGCTATAGAGTTACAACGACAACTGCACTCTCATTGGCCATTGAGAGATTTAATTTTTATCTACATCTACCCGACATTAAGTATTATTGGGAGATGTGTATGTCATCTGTCCCAATCATCGGGAGATTTATGATACATTCATCCTGACACATGAAGAATTGAGAGGTTTGTTATTTACCTTCCCTCAATCTCTTCACCGGACGTAATGATATTTTTCGCCCATTTACCCCCACATATTCAAAATATGCATTCTGGGTTTTGCTGCAGAGCACCCGTTTCACCATCACCTATTCCTAACGATGATGGATCTATGGTCAAGGCTCTACATGATATGATTTCACTTGATTAATTAAGTACATTTTCACATTCTTTTAGCATCAGCCAAGTTCTCAAGCATGACTTATTACAACAATGCTATAAAGAGGCATGTGCTATTTTCATAAAATACTTATCAGTCTTTAAAAGACCTTGGGAACTCAATCCCTCATTTCAATACTGGGAATTCTCATCCCTTACAATCTCATCACCATAATCATATGGTTCTGGGTATTGAAACCCTTAACTCATCATTGAGCATCATTACCATCTATTAGGTAACTATCACCTTCAGGTCATCTGACCAAGGCATTCATGATACTTGTTACACAAGTATCACACATGGCTCACAAGGCTACACGATATCTTGTCACCTCTTTCTAGGTAACAACTTACTCATATGACTCATAAACTCAATGCACATTTGTTACTTTTATTAAGCAGCAACAACATTAAGGCACATAAGGCCAATCAACATTTATTATATAAATGTCACAGCTCAAACCTGGCTATGTTCATCATCTCATAATACCTGCATGGTTATTAGACATGATAACAGTCATACAAGTCATTCATCACATCATGTGATACAATAGTAACACCATTATTCCTTTAGCAGGAATTAGGGTTTACAATTAAATAGGGATTTTCATTCCCTTTACCCAAAATTAGGGTTAGGGTTCCCCATTTCTCATTAATTAGGGTTTCATGATTATATTATCTGTCTAACCCTTATGTCATTATTTCATACCTCCGGGGAATTCAAAGATATCATAATTGATTATTCAAGGTCATTACTCCCATCATATAGCATTAATGATCATCAATTCAAGGTATGAGTTCATTTCTCATCCTCATCATGGTATGACTACATCATACTCATCAATTTGGCTTAACCCCATTCTCAAGGTACATTAATTAACACTTATCAAAGTGCATCAACTCATTACATTTTATTGTAATAGTTGCATAACACACTTCATATGTTTCTTACCCAATTATATTGGATTTGAAGTGCAACAAGGTATATAAACCCTGAAGTGCTGAATGTGATAACTATCATATTTTGATGTATCACTTTCTCATCATTTCAGACTCTCTTGAGATAACCAACTTATCTTGTATTAAGGTATTTCTCTCTTAATACATCCCATCACTAATCTCTCACCTTTAGCATATAATGCATAGGCCACACATTAGAATTGTCCAACTATCTTTAACGATGTGGACTTGTTTAATGATAAAGACATTGCTTATAATCAACCACATGAAATGTTCACCTTTATAAGGTAATTCCTTCTATCTCATCATTAGGGTTTCCTTATACCCTTACTTAAAATTAGGATTATGATTCATTGTCATATTGCCCAGGATTAGGGCTTTATGTATTGTGACTCCACATTAGAGTCTCACATACCTTCACCCTTCTTAGGGCCTCTCATCACAACATAGTATTAGGGCTTCATGTGGTATTGATTCTTAATCAGGGTTTCTCATGGAATCACCCTCAACTAGGTCTTCTCATGGAATCACCCTCAACTAGGGTTTCTCATGGACTCACCCTCAACTAGGGTTTCACATGGAATCACCCTCAACTAGGGTTTCACATGGAATCACCCTCAACTAGGGTTTCCCATATCATTACATGACATCACCCTAGATTTGATTCTCACATCACATCATCACATCAATATTCCATATACATCATTTCTAACTTATGGTTTCTCATGGCATTACCCTAGAATAGGATTTCACATGGAATCATCCTTAATTAGGATTTCCACTATAGTTACCCACAATTTGGGTCTACTATTCATCTCCATTAGGATTTCCTTCAATCGTCCATAATTAGAGATTCACTATTCATCCCAATTAGGGATTTACATATCATTTCCCTAAATTAGAGTTTCACAATTCATTACTCTAGATTAGGGCTACATCCTCACCCTGGATTAGGGTTGCATTTAGAATTGCCCTCAATTTGGGTTAGAATTCAATAACCCTATCAATTAGGGTTTATGTTCATGATTAGGGTTTCATGACCTCTTTACTTAAGGATCATACACTTAATCAGCACATGAATCATACTAATATATGAATTTCATGCTATCATCCTCTCAACTTGATTAGGTCATATTAACCCTTCAATCAAGTACATACAACTATGATTAACATAGTGTACCAAGTCATTGTCCTTATAAGCAACTAGGGTTTATACTCATGATTAGGGTTTCATGATCTCTTTAATAAGGATCATACCCTCAATTACAACATGAATCATACTCATGTAATCACTCAATTAAACAATTGGCCTTTAATCACTTTGAGTGTTCATACGGTTTGGTTAATTACCTTCCAAACGATCTTGGTCACTTAGACCCCAAACGGTCTTGACCAATTAGACCTCAAACGGTCTTGCTTGAAATACCTCCAAACGGTCTAAGACCGTTTAGACCTCCAAATGGTCTTGAACAAATCATTGAAACCGTTTGGTAAAGTTAACTCTTGAAACTGTTTGACAAAGTGATACTTGAAACCGATTGCCAAAGTTGAAGTTGAAACCGTTTAGGCTTCAACAGGTTTGGGATCGTTTGGTCCCAAATGGTCTTGAGACCGTTTGGAACCAAACGGTCTTGAGACCATTTGGAATCAAACGGTCTTGAGACCGTTTGGTCCAAACCTCCTCAAAACCAAATGGACCAAATATGGTCTCCACCAATCATGTTAATTTAGGGTTTCCAATGTTGATCCTCTGATCGATTGAATTCATATAACCACTCATAAATTGAGCCTAACATCACACTTCAAGTGAGATTAATAGGTCATCCTTCAACCGATTTAACACTCTTTTGATCACCAATTAGGGTTTTGAATCAATTGGATTAGGGTTTGAAATCAAGGAACCCTCACTATTGATCAATGTGAAACTAGCTCCTTTGAAATCATTGGACCACCATCCAAATTGGACAAGACCTGACCTCAAACGGTCTTGAGGTCGTTTGGATGACCTCCAAACGGTCTTGAGACCGTTTTCCCATCTCAACATCAAAATCCATGACATCCAATTAGGGTTTGGATCATTGGATTGATCACCAAATCAGCATTTGATTGCAAATCAGTTTGGTATATTTGGATCTTAAAATACCCAACCATGCTCAACCCTAGACCTCCAAATGGTCTGGGTTGACCCTCAAATAGTCTTGAGACCGTTTGGGTGATCCCCCAATGGTTTTGAAACCTTTTTGGCTAATCAACCCAAAGTTCCAAGTCAATTAATTATGAAATCAACACTTAACCCGATTAGGGTTTGGTGATTGATTGTCCTTCAACTCATGAACCAATTGGAACTAATCAATTATAATTAGTGGGTCATTATCCAACATCATTATCAACAAATCTCCAAATGGTCAACCCTGGTCAACACCTCCAAATGGTTTGAAACCGTTTTCCCTCATGCGGTTTGGTGAAACTGTTTCCCCTCAAACGGTTTGAAACCGTTTGCTCCCAAACGGTTTAGAAAACCATTTGAGCAACTCTTTTGAAACTATTTGCCTTGGATATTTGGAGAGGTGTGTGCTTATGATGATGTCATCATCATCAAGCTCCAAACTCATGAAACCTGCTGTGATTTCCATGGTAATTTCATCAATCAACCAAATCAATTATGGTGAATGAAGAAATGATCATTATTTGATAAGGAATTGAATGCAATAAAAATAATAAGGGTTCAAGTTATAAAACCCGCCTCCAATTGAGCTCCAAAGCTCCAAACTCATGGAAACAATGGTAGATAAACTCCTTTCACCATTCCAAGGCTCGTCCTCAAGGTTTGAGTGAAAAGGAATGGATAGAATTGAAGAGGGGATCGAAATAGGAAGAAATCATGCATTGATTTGTGATTTCCACCATGGATTCAAGTTGAACAAGGGTCAAGAAGCTTACCAACAGGTAGGGAGTCCTCCTCCTGGTCCTCCCAAGCTCCTTGGTCGTTTTCCAAGAAAAGGGAAGAAGTGGGATCGGGAAAAACCTTTCATTTGGCTTGTAAAATGTCTTTTTATAAAAATTCAATGAGAGAGAATATGCTTTATAAAAAATTCATTTGATCCCAAAAATCATGCCACCTCTTCCCCCTCAACTCCTTGGATCCGAGGCTATCTTGTTTTCCTCCAATTCCTCTCAATTATGCATGATTTAAAGAAAAGCAAATTAAGCACCTTAAATCATATTATATTATTATCCATATGTGAGTGGATATTTCTTTTCCTTATAAAATTGTGAGTGAGTTATCCACTCCCTTGGATATTTTCGTGGTCCTTGAAAAGATCAAGGACGTCCAAACACATCTGAATCCAACCATTTTAATTTTGGTTGAAGCCCCTTTATTTAATATATCTATTTTTTCCCTAAATTGAATTAGGGTTTCAATTAGGCATTAATCTTGATTATTTTAATATCAAGATTCTCTTTCCTCCAACTTAATTCAAATGAAGCGTCCCTCTCATTTTCTTTTCTGTTCATGATGCCAAGAAATATTAGGGACCTTATTGAAGTGGTAAATTACATATTGCACCCTAGATTTTGGGTAATTTGCACATTACACCAAAACTAGGTTTTCATGCACAAAGATTGCTTTATCAGCTCTTTCTTGGTATTCAGACTATCACAAGCCATACCTCTGCATCATTTTCACTCTCATGATTCTTCAACATATGAGGAACGTATTATCATGCACAATTTGCACTTAAACCCCTCAACTTAGGTAATTTGCATTTTAGTCCAAAACAAGCAAAACATTGATTTCAACAATATTCAAAAAGGACTAAAATTACAACATAAGTTCCTCTTGAGGCCTAATTACTTTTCACAAGATAAGATTAAGCATATAATCATCTTTCTTAATCAAAACACCTAGGGTTATAGTATAACCCAGGTCAGGGATGTTACATTACATTAGAGTGATTAAGGTTTAGTTCTCTTGTAAAGTTTGTTTATGTGTTTGAATGAGAGAAAAGAAAGAGTTTGAAATAAAGGAAAAAAAGTAAGGGAGTGAACTTTGTATTAAGTATAATCCTAAAATTTATGCCATAATCTCATGATTAGGGGTAATCGTGGGATGCATGCGTGACAATCTTTTGGTATCAGAGCTTAGGCTGAGTCGTCATGGACTATTAGGATAGAAAGTCAGAGTTATAAGTGTGGCAGATAGGAGGTGATGTGTCTATAGATCTATGAGGTCTGAGTATTTAGATACCCTGGCCCGGTATCTGAATACTTAGGTTGACCAGTATCATGCTACTTTGTCTATTCTTCTCTGGATGCCCTAGCCAGGAATGCAGAGGAAGGATGGGCTAGAGAGAAACCCTAGAAATTTTAGGGTTAGGAGACTAGAAAGTAATGAAGGAGTAAGAAATTAAACATATAATGTGATACAACTCTTTCTTTATATTTCTTCTTTGATTGGAGATCAATAGAAATGCTCTTATATATTTTAATTCAAATTTCAATTCTTAGAAATATATGTGGTTCTTTAAGATTCTTGTACACTATGAAGTTAATTCAATTATTGTTTACATTCTTTGTATCAAGTAGACCAGAAGTTATGTTTAAATGAGTTTTCCCTAAGTGGATATTCTTTTCACATGGTTGAGATTAATAGGAGTTGGTTAATCCTAAGTAGCTCTTGCCTTCAGGACAATATGTTTGGCTTGGTCCAGCTGGCAGGGTACGTTACTGGGATCTAATGACTCCTATTGAAAACATAATAACAGTAGACTCTGGATAAATTAGACCCACATCATAGTGAGAATGTACATACACTAAGATGTTGAAACATATGGGAAAGATTATAATAGATAAGAATCAGTTGGAATTGATATCTGAGATCCAACTTTGGGGCCTCATATGAGAAACCCTTAATTGGGAATAAAGGAACACAACATAAGGTTCAGATTAAATTTAATGATTAGTGTTATATGAAATCTAAATATGAAATATAGAAAATATATGAGAAAAGTATGTAAGGTCCAAGATAGTAAGAATCAATCATGAGGAATGGAACATATAATAGAGTACAATGCTTTTATGTACTCGAAAGCAAAGTGAAAATAGAATAAAAGAGTTAAATACAATAATTACATAGAATTGAAGAGTCTTCAGAAGAGTTAAAGTAAAGAGAATTAGATGAACATGTAAATCATAAGACTAGAATAACAAACTTAGTTGAAACAAAGAGAAATGTCAAAATGATGAGCTTGATTAAGGAATGAGAGTTATGATATAATTTAGATCATGGATTGTATAACTTTACTATGAAGTTTAATACATTCATCCTTACTACCTTTGGATTCCAAGTCTCTATAGAACAACAAACTAGTTTCTAAAAAAAAGTGTAGCTAAACAAATGAATAAGTCATACAAATGTAGACTATATTCAGGAAGGAAAAAATTGATTGAAAGAGAAACTAAATTTGACCCATGCATGAGCCATTTGATTTAAAATGAAGGATATGTATTGTATTTAACATGAGGTTAAACTAGTAGAGAGAATATTGATTTAGAATTTCAACTTCACATTAGTAGAAGGATAAAAAAAATGTAACATGGTATACATGATCATACACATGAATAAGTAACATGATCATAAGAGAAAAGTAGAAGTTAAAGATGGCAAGTGGAAAAGTGGTATATGGTAAGAGGATTATGGAAAGTAAGGAAGGGTTTGAAACATGATGGAGTAATATAGATTATAAAAGAAAGAAGTTAGGAGATTCAAGCAAGTTCTAATTAGTCAAGTATCCTTGTTGATAATCAATTAAACCTACATACGAGAAATGTATTAAGGAAATGTTTGAAGATAAGAATTCTAAGTCTCAAAATCATCTTCTCTTTCATATATTACTTAATGAGAGCAATGTGGGATGAAGTGATAAGAAAATGAATCATATATGAAGCATAACCACCATGGTAGAGACATATAGTGAATGTAAAAATGACACACAATATGATGGTGAAACCTTAGCAGGGTAAATTGAGAATCTAATCTATCTGAATGGCCAAGTAAGAGAAAGGAAATTCAATTGATAAGATAAGGAAGACTTTAGTAAAACTTGTGAGATCCAAAGTTTGAATTTCAAATTAAGGGAGCAAAGTCACATCACAATAACGTCAAGCTACTAATAAGGACCAAACCCTAGAATGTTTAGAGTTGTAGTAGTTCAAGGGATGCCACTAGTTATTTGACCTTGAATACTAGCATCCCAATAAAATAAGATCATGAGATTTTCACTATGAGAAATAAACTAGCACTGATAGTAATCCAAAGTTTAAAGGTAGCAAATCTGAAAGGTAGATAAACAATATGGAAATGATTTGGAGCAAAGGATAAGAAATATATTTGAAATATAAGAGGTGTGATTTAAACAAAAGGAGAAGTGCAACATGGGAAAAGTGTAATCTAAAATAAATTCTTACAGTGATATCAAGAATGATGAATACTTTATTCTTACCTTATATGTTTCAATTTTAGGGATGTTTATTCTATATGAACAAAATGATAAGGATAAGTAAGAAGAAGTAAGTAGTAATGAATGAGGAGGTAAGAGAAAACAATGGCTTTTAGTAATATGTGAATTTGTTTTTAGAAGTGTAGTTTGTTGAAGGTATAATGAGAGATGTAAATTGGTTCTACGTATGATTTTAGTGTACATGTGCAAGTAATATGTTAATTAAAGGTGTCTGATATTTGTAGTCATTCATACCAGTAATCCATCTTAGTATTGTACAATTGTGGTGTGGTGATATGGGTTGAATGATGATGGAACAAATGGAGGGTTACCTTGAATAAGGTAGTCTTACCTATTCACTCATATGAATAGAAGGGATGATTACCATATTGTATTGATATGTAACCCTAATGAGGTATAGCTTGTTATACCTATCTTTAATATAACTAAGTGATGGTAATTGGGTATGAATAGTCCTCAAATGACTAATACAATCTTGGAGTACTTTGTTACTGTTGTTGAAACCCTAGTATGCTATAACCTTATGGTTACACCTTGAATTATGTGTGGGTTCATACTTGAGAATAGTATGGAATGTGATGGTGATTGTTCACCTTATGCATCCATGATCCAATGGGTATGCCGTGAGTAAGGGTTTGGGTATGAGTGTTGATTAGTAACATAGTTTATCTTGTTAAACCTAACACTTATACAAATAGATAAAGTTGAGTATTCATGTTTAACATTCTTATATGATGGAATGATGGTGGAATGACCTCCTTAATATGATCATAACCTTAATATGGTAATTGGTGATTATCATAGCCGCACGGTTGATACATTCTTATGCTAAACATGTGCATTATGAATATGACGAGGGTTAATCATATCTAGATTCCTTGGATGTTGATGTAATAAAGGAATGTTCTTAATGTTAATATAACCCTGCTATGATTGTTTATGAATATCTCCTAAGTCATAAATGCAATACTATGTTGATCCAATGTATTATATGCAAGTGATGTTGTTGAGCCTTGTCATAAGGCATGCAAAGATAATGATAATATTGTAGGGAATAATATGATGGTCTTAATGACCTTTGGGCATGGTTGAGCCCTGGATGAGGTGTAATCCTTTTGTGTTGATAAGGGTTGATACCCTGTGATATTGTGAAAAGGATTTATATCTTGTGATAGTATGATGACTAGTGTGGTCTCATGAATGGCAAGTGAATAGTACCATGTGATGATGAGATGAGAAATTATGTTTCACACAATTTATATCTTTTAAAAGTTGTGATTTGAAGAGAAACAAATGACTAAATGTTGAAAATTAAATTCTAGACCGTGGTATTTGAAAGCTTAAAAGGAGAGAGGTTACCCCTAGTAAAGGTTTTTTGGAGGAGTCATGTATGGAAGGAGATACTTGGAAAATAGAATCAGAGATTTTTAACAAGTATCTTTTCCTCTTTTAGAAATTTTGAGACAAAATTTTTATCAGAGGGGGAGAATTGTTACAACCCATTCCTAGCTTTGCTGGTAATCCTAGAGTTTTAAGATAATCTTAATGCTTGGCATATTTTTGTTAGTAATATTCTATGTTGTACTTTATCTTAACTTTGGTAACCTTAAATACTTATTTGGGAAACTCATAATCATGACTTAAGCATACTATAAAGATCCGAGTTGGGGTTAATATAACATTAACCCATACATGTGTGCAAGAAGAGAGTTAATGACATTCGAGGAAATAATTTTTAAATGATTATTCATTTGAAAATATAATTAAAATGATATTTTAGGATTGTAGAGAATTTAATTATGAATCCAATAAAAAAAGAATGAACCAAATCAGAGTTAAAATGAGAGAGTTATACCCTTTTTAGTAAACATATACATAGCACCGTGATCGCGGATGACACCGCGACCGAGGCTGCATCGACACCGTGACTGCAGTCTACACTGCAACTTGAAATGCTGCATCGACATCGTGACTGACGCTGCATCGACACTGCGACCACAGTCTACACCGAGACCCACAATGCTGCGTTGACACCGCAACCCGTGACACTATGTCGACACTACGACCGCGACTGACGCCGCCCAAGACAACAAATCATAAAATGATCTTATATCGAGCTATACTTATCTATTTTCAACAAAATGATGTGACCTCTATCATCTTAGATATCTTGCTTAACGAGAGGATGACCTAGAAGGTGATTTTTGGGGAAGAACGTGAAGAACGATGGGAACCCAAAAGGGTTGCTATAGATTCAACTTGGTAAGTAGTTTTAACTATCGATTCTTCCTCCTCCTCATTTGTCCTTGCTCAGAATCCCTAATCCAATGATTTGAGGTTTGGTTTAACCTCTAATCTTCATTTTCTACCACATCATACCTCGTTTAGGGCTGAAAGGAAGAAGAAAATTGGTGATTTGATAGAGTCTTGCTATGGATTTGATATTTTCAGAGTTGGGCTACGTTTTTAAGGTGTTTTCACACCTTAGGGTGAGTGGGTACTTCCTTTAAATAGTAGATTGTATAAAATTGAGTTAAATCATCAAAAATCTTCAATTGCTTAGTATGCGAGTACAAACCCTAAGTTGCCTTCTTGATCTAGCTTTTGCAAGATGATATGAAATGGATTATTTCTTTGTTGTGATAAATTTCAGTAATTGAAATCAAATTAGAAATGATTGCAATCCATCTAAATGAGAATTCTTAAATTAATTGTAGAGGCTACATGATTATACTGAAATCTAAGATTTTCGGCTATGATTGAATTTGTTGTATAATTGAATAAAGAAGTTTGCCTAGTTGAATCTCCTTGTTTACGAATGATTGTTTTATTTGTATGCGTATTACATATATGTCAGTTAAGATTTTGGATTTCATTCGATGATATCAATGTTATTCTTGATGTATGATGTTTTAGTAAATGGCTTGGAAACCCTAGTTCAGTTCATTACAGGGTTTCATATATATATTTGATTATATGTGGACTACTGAGAGCAATTCTTATTGAATGATGTTATGATGTATGAAATACTTATGCGAGTTATGTGATAAGTGAATGAGGTAAATGAAACCCTAATGATAGGGTGTTAAGTGAAACAAGTATTGTGATATCAATGTTTCTTAGTTTGAGATGTGGTGATGTTTAACAGTTCAGTTGTGGTAAATGTTATCAGATGGTTTATGAAATGAACGGTTTACAAAGCTGAACTAAGATATGTTGATGTGATGATTGAATTGTGAATTTAAAGAGTGAATTAGACATGTAGATGCCTTGAACACTGTAGAATCCTCACAGTATGATGCCTGTACTATGAGGAGGAAACAGTTTCTCAAATGGAGGTAGTCTAGATTGAGGTAAGCCGAAGTGCACCGGTAGGGTGTGGGGGTCTTGACCAGTAGGGCAGACTCCTTATAGTTGTGTGGTACCCAACACCAACCGGGGATGATGATGGTACCTGTGTTACATGTTGAGTGATCAGTGGTCAGTAGGTCCACTGATGCAAAATAAGCCTGAGGGCTTTGACTCACCGCCTGAGTACCCAGGTTGAGAGGTGGAGTCTAAGATATCCGAATACTCCCATTAGCCGCCAAGAGTCAGACGTATCGAGGCCCACTGTAGACGGGGTCTTATTCAAGAGATAGGCTTAGGAACCCAGGCATGCTTCTAAGCCTTGTATATTGAGATCGTAGCTTGCTGTGATTCTTTCACATGTTGTGGTACACCTTGTGTGGGTTCAGGGCATAATAAGATGAATGAGAGGTTAACTAAGTGTGTGCAGTTATTCAATTATTCTTTGTATGTTTCTGAATTATTAGTTCTCTTTATGATCAGTCAAGCATTTCATATATTGATTCACTCTTGTAGATATCTAGAGTATCCTACCATATTTATTATTGCGAATGATTAGTCTCTTTATAGTTACTGCTATTAAAATTGATAGCAGTTGCTCAATAATATATCTATAATTATATAAGTGATTTAAACTGTTTCTTTGAAGTACTCATTCACTGAGTGAGTAGGCTCACCTGTGTACTCATAATTTTTAGGGAAATCTCGTGGACTTGAAGAAGGTCAATGCATCATAGTAGATCTACCACATGAGTTAAGTATGAGATCAGTTAAGTTCAGTTGGTCCCTGTCACTCTATGTCCTTATATAGATGTGAGAGAGTTGTAAATGATGTTTTTATCTTTGTTTCCTTGATAAGAGAGAATGTATCTGATTCTCATGTCATATGTATATGGAAGTGTGAGAAACAAAATAAATGTATGGATGTGTATCTTTAATTTGGAGATTACATTAGAGTGATCAAGGTTTAATTCTCTTGTAAAGTTTGTTTATGTGATTGAATGAGAGAAAACAAAAAGTTTGAAATAAAGGAAAAAAAGTAAGGGAGTGAACTTTGTATTAAGTATAATCCTCAAACTTATGCCCTAATCTCATGATTAGTGGTAATCGTGGGATGCGAGCATGACAGTTTCTATGTCCCTAAACCCTCTAAGGATTTCCTAAACCAACCCTAGATCCATATAAGGTTTACCATTGCAAGGAAAAACCCATAAAACATTTTCCTTTACTTTACCATTATTTCCACATTACATGTGTGA
Source organism: Alisma plantago-aquatica (assembly GCA_963693085.1). NCBI lineage: Eukaryota > Viridiplantae > Streptophyta > Magnoliopsida > Alismatales > Alismataceae > Alisma > Alisma plantago-aquatica. The sequence continues at coordinate 1,778,090,536 of OY856409.1, forward strand.
AAATTGGCAGAGGATGACTTAATCCTACTTCTTATCAAAAACCCTAATTGGAGATGAGGAGGGTAATATATTTTAGGGTTTATTAAGCAAGGGGATGAGAAGTGGATGAAATTAATGATTAAAAGACCTAGACGAAACATTACTTTAGGCAAACCCTAGGTTTTGTCCATGCCACTATCATATTGGCTAAGGGAGTCCTCATATACCAACTTAATGGCACAGAGGAAAATATTTCCAACCCCCAAAATTATTTTCCATTCTATACACTATTACCTTAGGGTCATGCCTTAGTAATTCTCATAAGATTTTTACAAATTACTTGAAATAATAAACTTTTAAATATTTTTGAAAAATTTGGGGCTCTGATATGAAATGTAACGATCTCTCCTTTCAACATCCCTTAATTAAGGAAAGACCCAAAAAGTTGAGAGCCATTACCTATAATTCACAAGGATCTAGTTTTAACCAAATAAAAAACAATGGAAAATAATTTTCATTAATTCATTTTTTTACAAAATGCTCCTCTAAGGAGTTATATTAATTTTTATCATTAGAACTGTATATATAAGAAGAAGTATCTATCTAATACACCTTACTTAGATTTAATGCCTTCAGTTTATTTCATCATATTCATCCATGTCCTAATATCTTGATATTTGACATGTACCTAAAATGACATGAAACAAAATGTGGATAAGCATATCAAAATATACTTTGTATGTGGGGTTCATGCAAAAGTTGGCAACTACATAACAACATATAATCAATCAAATACATGCAAATAATAATTGACATTTTCTTTACATATCTAATCCATGCCCTATATGCTCTCTTGGGTGTGATCATTGTCCCATCAGGGCTTGTGTGCATCACCCCTCAATGCATGTCATCCTAGGTTCAAAATATGATATCTTCATTTATGTGATTGTAACATACCAGATATTGGGCCCTATCTTATAGCTTTGACATTTTGGAAAAGATGTTTAGTATAAACAAATGAGCTAATGCATGTATAAATCACCCTAGCACAATCTAATGTTTCACATTAGGCTTAGGTCAATAATGGACACATAAAATATGTCACATGATATAAATGAAGATTTCATAATATTGATATATAATTATTTTGGTTGTAAATATAAATATATGGGACATAATTGGATGAATAATAATGATGATGAACTAAGATTATAATAAATATATTGATAACAAGCTAAAATGTTATAATTCATAAAAGTATATTCCAAATGAGAAATATAATGTGAAATTCGTGTTGCTTGGATCCTAATTAACTTGGGAGTCAAGTTTCACATTATTAGCACTATAATAATATCCCCTAATTTCTTTTAGGAAAGAAAATATGAGTTTTCCATCAAAATATGAAATAAAATAATAAATGACTCCAAAATAGGATAATAATCTTAGATTCATAATCTACATAATAAATACAACCTTTGGGTGAATTTTTCATCCAATTTGGAGAATATTTGCTTAAAAGGAGAAATCAGGAGAGAGAGAGACAATTTTTAGAACCTTCAAAATATTAAATAAATAAACAAATAACTCCAACATGTAAAACTGATGGAAAACTCATATTCCAGACACTTAATATGACTTATGGGTGAAGTTTCATTAATTTTGGAGAATCCTTGCATCATTAATGCGTGATAAAAGAGAAAATATGTTTTGAACTTATCAAAAGTTCTCAAAAGGCAAATCTAATTGCATATTTGGATTTCTCATATCAAAAACAAGTTGGGTCAAATTTCATTAATTTTGACATTCATTAGCACCCTCAAATGAGAAAGAGAAAAGATGAATAATTAGTGCTACACTTTATTTGAAAATGATTAGGAGTTGATTTTAATGTGTTGCGTGAATCTCAGTCGTTGGTGTTTTAATCAGACAACTTGCATGTCATCTCCTTCGTGGAGTTAGAAATGAACAATGATGCTACCAAGTTTGGATTTTAGATTAGCGTTTTCATGACCGTTTCTCAATGAAATCACATGATTTCTTTGCCATTGGTTTCTAATTTAGATTTTGCATCTAACTACCCATGATTTGTGCAATTTCATCAAGAATGTAAGATTTACCCAAATCTTGGGCAACATGTCTCTGTGGCCACTACCCTCCCCATTTTTTTGCACATCCTCATCTATAAATACATATGCCCAATGCTTCCCTAGATCCGTTGCAACTTTCCTCTCTTCCCAATTTGATCGTTGATCGAATTTTTGATCCCGACGAGCAAGATTTTCCTTCAAGCTTGTGGAACCTGCTGCTCTCTCTCCTCTCCACCTTCAATAGAATTATAGCTATGTTTGAGTTCAACTTTGTCTTGGGTTTCTTTTGGTACCCTCATTTTTTAGTTTGGTTGAAAATTGAAAAAATGCCCATTCGGATCTTAGCTCCTCGGCGCCAATGGCGCGGGTTGTCGGGGGAATACGATCCCCTTGTCAATTTTACATTCTTGCCCCTATCTCTTGCCCTCTTCCCTCTCTAATTGTGTTCAAGGGTAAAATGGTCTTTTGGTATTTTTTTGGTCTTGCGCCCTTGTTTGGGCTGCGCGTGTTGACATGGCAGAGACTTGGTGACTTAGCTACCTCTTAGTGGGCCAAGTCACTAGCTGACCCCTCTCTCTCCCTCTTTCTCGAGGATAATTAATTACATAGAATTTCTTAAAATCTTGGTTGGTCGATTTTATAAAAATCATAACTTTTGATCCATTTGCCCAAAAATTATAAATAAATATGTTTTGGAATCAGAAAAATATGGTCTTTCTAATAAAAAAATAGTTGCAAAGCCTAATTTCCTTGTTTTCAACAATGAATTTTTAAGGATCTAATTAATTAATATGAAAGCCCTAAAATTTGTAACTAACTCATACGAACTCCATATTTAGTAAGTAAATATGTTTTCTTAATCAGAAAACCTAATAAGTCGATTGGTTCAAGTTTGGAGTCCAAAATCTGATGTTTTGTAGAAAGGTATAGAATTAGGGTTTCAATATATATATATATATATATATATATATATATATATATATATATATGAATCTCAAACCCTAATACATAGGAATAATTTGTATTTAGGCAAGGTTGATCTTGGAAACAACTAGGTTGGTGAAGAAAGTTTCTAGGACCTTGGTTTAAGGTATGTTTGCATCCTCTATTCTTCTTCATTGAGCAATGACCTATTTAAATCATTCTCTTAGTCCTATGGAAATTAGCCTACATAACATCTTGTTCTTTTAGAAAATATGCTTCATGTGAAGTACCTTTTATTTGTTATTAATCTTTGGACATTCTTTTGCCCTCTTTCTTATACATTGTTCATGTTGGAACACTAATTGATGATATGCGATATCTTTTGCCCACTTGTATGGTGGATGTTAATAAGGATCATGTGATTCCACTTTATACTTGATGGATGCTCTCATCCTCCTTATTTGTTTATACTTGCTTATTCTTTTTCTATGCATCATGTGGTGACTGCTAGTATAGTTTTACATGTTATTTTATGTGGATGTGAACATTCCTACATTTGTGTGCAGATGTGATAATTCTTGCATATGAAAATATATTTGAGCAGATGTGTATCATGTCCTGCTCGGGTGCATGTATACAGTTCCTACCCACTCTATATTTAGAGAGGATGCATACAGTTCTCGCTCACCTCATATTTTTGGTAGATGTGTTATTTCCTACCTACATGTTACTATTGTCTAGTATTATCATAGGTGAAACACATGGATGCCTTGTTTACATACTCTTTTGCTTCATTCTTATTTTGTTGTTTATATTCTTTTATGCCCCTTCAGGTAGTACTTTTCTATTTCCTGAGAGGCCTTTATTATTGAATTCCTTACTCTTTATATTGTTCAATTTTCTTTTACTATGCACATACCAGCCTTTGCTGATGTATTCTATTTTCCTCTTCTTACTGGGGTATGGTTCCAACCTTAGGTGGAAGACAATGAGGATATGTCATGATGATGTGGATATAGGTTAAGGATTTAAATCTTGGAGACAATCTTGATATGGTTTAGATTTCCCTCTACATGAATCCTTATGATGTATCTTTTATATAAACCCTTATGGGAGATGATGTTGAGGTGCTTTTGTAATCTTATGATAAATTGAATATAGTCAATGTTTTCATTCCACTACTAAACTTTGGTGTTATGATACACTCATTTTGAATAAATTTATTTCATCCCTTTGGTAAAAAAAATTATGTTGGTGCTTGATTTGGGATGTTGCCTTTTTATTTTAGTAGGGAGTGGTTCCCCTCTTGGATCCCACTCCTTACAACATGGTATCAGAGCCAGGTTAGTCAGAATCTGACTATTTCAATTTTGTCTCCCTAATTAGAACCCTTACCTTGCATAGTTGCCCTCTAGGTGAGATGTTAACCCTAGAATTGATCTATTTTAAATATGTGATGAGGTTTAGGAGATGTTACCCTATCATATAGATTGATTATGATTTGTATCTCTTGATGATATGAGGTTTGACTTGAGGATGCAACTTGGTTGAGGAGGTAGTAGGATGAAGAGTTCTTGTTATGGATATATTGTGACTTGGTTTTTGTATTGAATTTTGGCCAACTTGTTGGTTTTACTTCACAATGTTTCTTATCAATTTTTTCATTATACTACTATATGTAAAACAAATTCTCTAGTTTTCTTGTTGATTTCTTGAACTAAGTCACAATGAAGAGATATGTGAAGTTTTTGTAGAGAAACCCTAAAATTAGTTGGAATAGATAACATAAAACCTAGTTTGGCCATGAGATGGGACTACGAATGTGTGGAATAATATAAAGGTGTATAGGACCTAGCCTTGGCACCCTATGACTTTTTGTGTGTAGGGTTGTTAGGTTAGAGACACAAGGACCTAAAACTCAACCCTAGATGGTTGTGACTTATTAGTTGGGTACATGAACAACATAAATCTCTAAAGCATTCACAACTAAACATTTTGTGGGTAACCCGAAATGTTGTTTGGTTTGACTTGTTAGGTGAAACCTTTTAAGGGGTGGAAACTAGTTGGTTGTTTATGTTTGTATCAATAGATTTTGAGGACGAAATCTTTTTAAAGGGTGGAGGTTGTAACATACTAGATCTAGGACCCTATCTTGGAACTTTGACCTTTTGGACTTATCCAAACAAGGTTAAGGTTTTAGACCTAAAATATGTTTAGTATACACTAATGAGATAATGCATGTATAAATCACCCTAATGCAATCTAATGTTTCACATTAGGCTTATGCCAATAATGGATACATAAAATATGTCACATGATATAAATGTATATTTCATAATAATGATATATAATTCTTTTGGTTGTAAATATAAAGATATGAGACATAATTGGATGAATAATAATGATGATGAAATAATATTATAATAAATATAATGATAACAAGACAAAAATGTTATAATTCATAAAAGGATATTCCAAAAGAGAAATATAATGTGAAATTCGTGTTCCTAGGATCCTAATTAACTTGGGAGTCAAGTTTCACATTATTTGTACTATAAGAACTACCGTAATATCTTTTAGGAAAGAAAATATGAATTTTTCCTTCAAAATATGAAATAAAATAATAAATGACTCCGAAAGAGGAAAAAATCTTGGATTCATAATCTACATAATAAATATAGCCTTTGGGTGAATTTTTCATCCAATTTAGAGAATATTTGCTTATAAGGAGAAATCAGGAGAGAGAATGTTTTTAGAACCTTCAAAATATTAAATAAATGAACAAATAACTCCAACATGTACAAATGATGGCAAATTCATATCCAAGACACTTAATATGACTTATGGGTGAAGTTTCATTAATTTTGGAGAATCATAGAGCCATTAATGCATGAGGAAAGAGAAAATTTGATTTGATTTATTTAATACAACAAACGTTCTCAAAAGAAAATCCAATTGCCCATTTAGATTTCTCATATAAAAAATAGGTTGGGTGTCAAATTTCATTAATTTTGGGATTCTTTTGCACCCTCAAATGAATAAAGAGAAAAGATGAATAATTAATGAAACACTTTATTTGAAAATGATTAGGAGTTGAAATTAATGTGTCGCACGACTCTCAACTGTTAGTTTTTTAATCGGATGGCTTGTGTGTCAACTCATTCGTGGAGTTAGACATGAACAATGATGCCTCCAAGTTTGGATTTTAGATTGATGTTTTCTCAGTCATTTCTCAACGAAATCACAAGATTTCTTCGCCATTGGTTTCTAATTTAGATTATGCATCTACTGACCCATGATTTGTGTGATTTCATCGAGAATCAAGGATTTACCCAAATATTGGGCAACACATCTCCATGACCACTACCCTCCCTGTTGTTTTGTGCATCCTCATATATAAATACCTATGCCCAATGCTTCCCTAGATCCATTGCAACTTTCCTCTCTTCCCAATTTGATCGTTGATCGCGTTTTGACCCTGACGAGTGAGATTTTCCTCTAAGCTTGCACCACCTTATGCTCTCTCTCCTCACCACCTTTGACCGAATTATAGGTATGTTCGGGTTCATTTTTGTCTTTGCTTTCTTTCGGTACCCTTGCTTTCTAGTTTGGTTGAAAATTGCAAAAATGCCCAATCGGAGCTTAGCTCCTCGGTGCCAATCGCACAGGCTGTTGGGGAAGACAATCCCCTTGTTGATTTTATGTTCTTTCCCCTATCACTCACCCTCTTCCCTCTCTGATCGTGTGAAAGGGTAAAATGGTATATTGGTATTTCTTGGTCTTGTGCCCTTTTTTGGGACACGCACGTTGATGTGGCGACACTTGCTGACTTGGACGCCTCTTAGTTGGCCAAGTCATCATCCAACCTCTCTCTCTCTCTCTCCCTATTTCTCATGGATAATTAATTATAGGGAATTTCTTAAATTCCTAATTGGTTGATTTTATAAAAATCATAACTTTTGATCCCTTTTTTTGAAATAAATATATTTTGGAATCGGAAAAATGTGTTCTTTCTAGTAAAAGTAGTTTCAAATCCTGATTTCCATGTTTTCAATAATGGATTTTTAAGGATCTAATTAATTAATATAAAAATCCCTAAAATTGATAACTAATTCATATGAACTCCAAATTTAGTAAATAAATATGTTTTCTTAATAAAAAAACCTAATCAGTCGATTAGTTCAGGTTTGGAGGCCAAAATCTGATGTTTTGTAGAAAGGTCTAGAATTAGGGTTTCAGTACATATATATGAATCTCAAACCCTAATTCATGTGAATAATTTGTATTTAGGCAAGGTTGATCTTGGAAACAACTAGGTTGGTGAATAGAGTTTCTAGGACCCTAGTTTAAGGTATGTTTTCATTCCCTATTCTTCTACATTGAGTAATGACCTATTTTTATCTTTCTCTTGGTCCTATGGACATTAGCCTACACAACATCTTGTTCTTTTGTAAAATATGGTTCGTGTGAAGTACCTTTAATTTGTTATTGATCTTTGGATATTTTTTTGGCCTCTTTCTTATACATTGTTCATGTTGTAACACTAATTGATATATGCGATATACGCTGCCCACTCGTATGGTGTATGTTAATAAGGATCTTGTGATCCCAATTTATACTTGATGGATGTTCTCATCCTCCTTATTTGTTTATACTTGCTTATTATTTTACTATGCATCATGTGTTGACTGCTAGTATACTTTCATATGTTATTTTGTGTGGATGTGAACATTCCCACATATGTGTGCAAAGGTGATAATTCCTGCATATGAAAATATATTTGAGTAGATGTGTATCCTATCCTACTCGGGTGGATGTATATAGTTCCTACCCACTCCATGTTTAGAGTGGATGTATATAGTTCCCGCTCACCTCATATTTTTGGTAGATGTGCTATTTCCTACCTACATGTTATTATTGTCTAGTATTGTCACAGGTGAAACACATGGATGCCTTGTTTAAATACTCTTTTGCTTCATTCTTATTTTGTTGTTTATATTATTTTATGCCCCTTTAGGCAGTACTTTTTTATTTCATGGGAAGACTTTATTATTGATGTCCTTATCCTTTATATTGCTCAATTTTATTTTAGTATGCTCATGCCAGCCTTTGTTGATGTCTTCTATTTTTCTCTTCTTGCTAGGGTATGCTTCCAACCCTAGGTAGAAGACAATGAGGATATGACATGATGATGTGGATATAGATTAAGGAGTTAAAGACTGGAGACAATCTTGATATGGTTTATATTTCCCTCTCCATGGATCCTTATGATGTACCTTTTATGTAAACCCTTACGGGAGATGATGTTGAGGTAATTTTGTAATCTTATGATAAATTGAACATAGTCAATGTTTTTATTTCACTGCTAAACTTTGATGTTATGATACATTCATGTTGAATAAATTGGTTTCATCCCTCTGGTGAAATTTTTTATGTTGGTGTTTGATTTGGGATGTTTCCTTTTTATTTTAGTACGGAGTGGTTCCCCTCTGGGATCCCACTCCTTACAGTCATACTCATAGTGGCACTATAATTGAACATAATGTAAATAAACAACCAATATTGTATTTAGTCAAACATTAAGAAATCCTCAATAAGCACCAGAAAACTATATTGTAGGTAGTCATAGTCATTACCACACACCTTTTATAGAACCATTCAGATCTTGTAGTCATACTTTAAGCATATTACCCAATCAAGAAAATAAGTCAATCAATCAACATTTAATCTACATGTATCTAAATTGTAAAGTGTCATCAATCATATTATTCATATTAAACCTAACTCAAGTCCTATTCTAGAGTTTAGGGTTTGCATAAGGAATAAGGGTACAAACCCTAATTCCATTGTAAATTAAACATTAGGTGAAACTCAAATTACTATATCTGACGTGGCCTTTCATTATGATCACTTAGATTTACTTATGTTCATTAAATTATTGCATGTTGTAACTTGGTTTCATGACCCTAATTATTCACATGTATGGTTATCCAATTTATAAACCCTAATTATCATCTTTTATATCATGATCATAATGAAAATCATATTATTCAACAATATCATGATACAACATGAACTAAGAGCATATGATGTATTCATCAAGTTACACAAATCTAGGGTTTCCACATACTAACCTTTTACTAAACATATATCGAAGATCTTTTGGAATTGGGATTATCATTAGGCCTCAATTATATTTTATTTGTATTTCTCATCTTCCTGATCAGTTTTCATATAAAATTTGTCTCAATCCAAGTTCCCAATAAATTGTTACAATTATTTTGAGAGTAGCCTTAACTGTCCAATCAGAGGAGGCCACAACAACATAATATGGTATTATCCATTGTATCCCATGCGCCTGGGCCAACCAATAGGCGTCTGTCATATTATAACCTTACACTCACATGGCCAAGGCTAATAAAATAATCAAAGGACACATATGCCCCTTACCTTTCTTTGTACGACTCACAGATAAGGGAGTATTTTCCTCTATCTTGTCTTCTACCCTCGTATTCTCACGAACTGCTTTAGAGACACCATGGAGGTCAACCTAGGTGTTGAATTTCTAACCTCGACCATGGTAGACATAACTAAAGGGGTGATGGTCTTTGCCATCTCCGTACGAACTTGCTCGTTCCTCATCCAAAAGCGCGGGGTGATCGGAGCGGCATGTACCAGAGGTCTGTTGGAAGTGTAGTAAGACAGAGGTGGAGGATACATAAATAGGGTTAAAGGGTGAAATTGGAGGCATAGAAGGGTCTTGCGAGTTCCCTAGATTCTAGTGCCACTTTTGCAAAGGGAATTCAAAGCCTTATATAGGAATTGCTAACCAGCCGACCTCTAATGGAATTCTAGATCCTTGGGGATTTGGGGAAAAAGCCCAGAGTCCATGAAACGGGAGGAAAGAATGGATGGTTTAACTCATATTTCATTCTCAAATCTAGTGGGAATGCCTAAAAAGGGTGGTGTGGGTTTAAGGATGAGACATTTAATTGGATAAAGGGGGAGGTATTGTGTGTGTGTTTCCCAGTTTGGCCAAAGGTAGGAGATGGCATGGCCATTATTCAATCCGAGTTGGATGGCCAATAATTTACGTTATAGGTACAAGGGTCGAGCCCTATGTTCTTTTTCTGATCACATTTATTTTGAATTATCTACTCTTTCCCTATGGAAACTACCTAATTGCATATCTCTCTCCTCCTTTACCCAGTTAATCCCAAATTTGAGAGAAAAACCTTCTAACATCTAAATCTAGGATTGGACAAGATTGGATATCAAAAAGAAATTTCTAGATTCCCCTTTCTCTCTTTTAAAGAAAAGGAACATAATACATTTATTTCAAGTAGGTCCCTCTATCTTCAAGATTTTCTATAGGCATCTAGTAACCTCCTTTTTATGTAAAACTTGGAGGGAAACTAATTAAAGTCGTTCCCAACCTTTAACTATTTTATGATATTTATTGGGATAAATTTTATGAAAGAAACTTGCTCTTTTAGCATATCCTTAAATTAATTAGACAAACCAAACAGAAAGTCCTTTTTCTTCCAAATTCTAGAATTCTCTTCTTTTTCTTATTGTTTTCAAGTATACCGAAATGCAAGACAAGATAACATTATTTGATTCCACAAATCTAGTGTTGCCTTTCATGGTTAGATAATTACTCTTTTAATTATCTAAAACATCACATATCTTATTTTCTTTTGAAAACTTGCACACAGTCTCATATTTCAGTTGTTTAATAATTAGCAAAGTCGCTATCCTTTACTTATGAATGAAATCTCTTTTTTTCTTTTAACTTGTGCCACAAGGACAATTTGCAAAGAAAATAGTCTCATGGGCCTTTATATGGGACAAAGGTTGCACCCATTCCACAGAGAGGATTTTATTCTTCCATTAATAATATCATTGGGCAATTTGTTCATCAGATCATGCATTGTATTTATATAACTCAATTTCACCAAAATTAAGGATATTATAGGGGCCTAAGTTACAATGTTCAAGCAAGGTAGTCCATAACGGGTTTTATATTAGTTTTACATCTATTTTGGTTGGAATCCTTCCCACTTATGATAATTTTGATGTCTAAAGTTTATAGAAATGACCTCTAGTGGTGAGAGAGATACGATATTCTTTTGCTAATTAGTCAAGAGACTTCCTGTTGAACCACTATTCAAATCATTCATAAATACTTTATTACTATTTCAATCCAATCTTCATGGCTTCTTGGATATATTGAGAATCACATTTGAATATTTTTTATATTATGACATCTGTCAAGACATAACTCGCATATCTATGATTTTATTGTGACTTTCTCTCACTATAGGGTGACCTTTAGCGCCTTACAGGTAGATTTTTGTGAATATGGTTATCTCCATATTTGATTGTTTAGTATTTCTCTAATTTCAAAGTTATTTACATGTCTAGTTTGATTCTTCCATCATTTGGATTGCCACTTGTTAGTGTACATTCTTTTTGCAACAAGATCAGATGACTAAAAATAGAGTTTCAATAGTCTTCCCTTCCCAGGAAAGGTCTGGATCATGGTGGGTAAACCCATTGACGATAAGAGATAAAGTCTTGAGTTGGTAGACAGTCATATTTGGTCATGGATGTCCAGGAATATAGGTAGATGTCCGTGCATAGACCCAACCCTAGAGTGAGTAAAGTAGGTTTGGGCTACAGTAAATGGGTGATGTTGAAAAGACTTTGATAATTGTATGCATCAGATAAAATTTAAAATAACCATGTTTTCTCTCTATAAGTCTATGGTGATCCAATGAAAATTACTTGTGGAAGCAAGGCTTGAAGTAGATTTATGAAGTAATAAGGATTTTAATAAAGTTTTTTTTATCTTAAATGATGATTAAAAATGGTGTGAATCAAATCCATATGGCAAGATATTGGATCTTTAGTGTATACTGGTTTCACGGAGATAGAAGAGCATGAAATGCATTTAAAAATGGCTCAAATGCCAAAACAATGGAGTTTTACAGGTTGGGTTGGGACTGTCTATGTTCCACATATATGGAGAAACCCTATATAAATACAAGTCGTCCCATGCGAGTTGTGATTCATGTTAATATATGTTGATCAATTTCCCTAGGGAGAAAGATCTATATCAAAAATTACTTAACAAGCTAGTTGGATGATCTAAATGCAATGGAAAATATCATCAAGATTCATCATATGTACGGGCATTGAACTTGATCATATATTTGTAACCACCATGTTAATGGATACTACAATTGTCTGGTCCTCTCTTTTGATTAGAGAGAAACTCTAAATGTAATCCTCGATTAAGCAACAAAACACATCATTATTGAAAAACATGAATAACATAGTCTACGAAAAACACATGTAAACTTTTTATTTTTATTTCTTCTATAATTTCATAAACCAATGTTACATCAAGGACATCACATTTAGATATCACAAATCTTATTCAACTCCATCAAAACCAGAATCATATCTTGTTGTCATATGCGGTTCAATTTACATCAGGTACATGTACATGAAAGGACAAACTCAGTGTTCTACCCATCTCAAGAAAGAGAGTGTGTAACGTCTAAGGATTTCAAGACATAGATTAAATAATCTTAAAAGGAATGATTGGACTACCATATCACCAAGGTGAACCTCATTTTTAGGGAGCCCATCATAAAAGAACTCTATGGTTAAGCGTGCTCAACCCAGAGTAGTACTAGGATGGGTGACTAGTTAGGAAGTGTATCCTGGCTTGCACGTGAGTGAGGACAAAGCGCGTAGTTAAGGATAGTGGTGGTTTGTGGGGCCATTCATCATTCCTAAAACTCTACTAGAACCTTGGGCAGTGGGCACACATGTTATAAATGGTCTCAGAGCTATAGCCCCTCCAGTAGGTGGGGCCCACATGGGCATTGGCACACCAGTCTTTATCCATGTGGTCTAGGAAAGTGGGAAAGGGATATCCATGGTGATGTAGCCATCCTTCCACTGGTATTCCATGGATTATGATCAGGAGTTGAGTGTTCATGAGTCATTCTGAGTTTTCACTGAAATGGGGCAATATTATGAGGTTGTATAGTTGAGACTTGATGAGGATGTCAAGAGTCTAAGTGGGGAATATTGTAATGTCCTAGGATTTCAGGCCTCAAATGAAATGATCTTAAAAGGAATTATTTGACTACCCATATCACCAAGGTGCACCTCCTTTTTTGGGAGCCCATCACCAAAGAACTCTATGGTTAAGAATGCTCAGCCCAGAGTAGTACTAGGATGGGTGACCTGTCAGTTAGTTTATCCTGGCTTGCACGTGAGTGAGGATGTAACATCCCAGGATTTGAGGCCTCGGATAACATGATCTTAAAAGGAATGATTGGACTACCCATATCACCAAGGTACACCTCCTTTTCTGGGAGCCCATCACTAAAGAACTCCATAGTTAAGCGTGCTCGGCTTGGAGTAGTACTAGGATGGGTGACCAGTCGGGAAGTTGATCCTGGCTTGCGCGTCAGTGTGGACAAAGTGCGCAGTTAAGGCTAGTGGTGGTTTGTGGGGCCAGTCGTCATTCCTGAAACTCTACTAGAGCCTAGGGAAGTGGGCCCGGGCGTTACAAATGGTATCAGAGCCATAACCCTCCAGTAGGTGGGGCTCACATGGGCATGTGGCATGCTGGTCTTGAGCCGTTCGGTCCAGGCAAGTTGGAAAGGGCTATCCGTAAAGACGAGATGGAGTCGCCCTTACACTGGTAGCCGTGGACGGGAGCTGGGTGTCCATGGGCCATTGTGGTTCTGCACTGAAATGGGGTCAGATTATGAGGTCATATAGTTGAGCCTTGACGAGGACGTCAAGAGTCTAAGTGGGGGAGATTGTAACATCCCAGGATTTGAGGCCTCAGATAACATGATCTTAAAAGGAATGATTGGACTACCCATATCACCAAAGTGCACCTCCTTTTCCGGGAGCCCATCACTAAAGAACTCCATAGTTAAGCGTGCTCGGCTTGGAGTAGTACTAGGATGGGTGACTAGTCAGGAAGTTGATCCTGGCTTGCGTGTCAGTGTGGACAAAGTGCACAGTTAAGGCTAGTGGTGGTTTGTGGGTCCAGTCGTCATTCCTGAAACTCTACTAGAGCCTAGGGCAGTGGGCCCGGGCGTTACAGAGGACAAAGCATGCAATTAAGGCTACTGGTGGTCAATGGGGCCAGTCGTCATTCCTACAACTCTACTAGAGCCTTGGGCAGTAGGCTTGTGTATCATAAGTGTAAGGCTACTGGTGGTCTATGGGGTCAGTCGTCATCCTGAAACTCTACTAGATCCGTGGGTAGTGGGCCTGGGTATTATAAATAGTGTAACATATCAAGATTTGAGGCCTTGGATAAAATGATCGTAAAAGGAATGATTGAACTACCCATATCACCAAGTTGAAACTCCCTTTTAGGGATCCCATCACTAAAAAATCTATAGTTAGACATGCTCAAAACAAAGTAGTACTAGGATGAGTGACCAGTCGGGAAGTTTATCCTAGCTTGCGTGTGAGTGAGGATAAGGTGCGCAGTTAATGCTAATGGTGGTCTGTGGGGACAATTGTCATTCCTGAAACTCTACTAGAGCCTTGGGCAGTAAAACCAAGTGTTAAAAATAGTATGAGATCCATAACCCCTCCAGTACATGGGCCCCTCATGGGAATGTGGCATGCCAGTTTTGAGCCATACAATCTAAGCATGTTAGAAAGGGCTATCCATGGTGATGTAGCCACCCTTGCACTTGTATCCATGATTAGGGGTTGGGTGTCCATGGATCATTTTGGGTCTGCACTGAAACGGGGAGATATTATGAGGCCACAGTTGAGCCTTCATGAGGACATCAAGAGACTAAGTGGGGGAGATTGTATCATCTCAGGATTTGAGGTCTTAGTTAAAATGATCATAAAAGGAATCATTGGAGTACCCACATCACCAAGGTGCACCTCCTTGTCAGGGAGCCATCACTAAAGAAATCTGCAATTAAGCGTGCTCAACTTTTAGAGTAGTACTAGGATGGGTGACCAGCTGGGACGTTTATCCTGGCTTACACATGAATGAGGACAAAGCACATAGTTAAGGATGGTGGTGGTCTGTGGGGCCAGTCGTCATTCTTGAAACTCTACTAGAGCCTTGGGTAGTGGGACCAAGCATTAGAGAGTGTACAAGGACAATCTAATGTATCTAGATTATTCTATTTACATCTTCTTTGTCACTTTGATGGATAACATTATACCTAAAATCATTTGGAACAACTTCACGAGACTCATATAGAGCCTCAATGAGTAGATACCTCCCACTCAAGCTAGGAACATGCATCAACATCAGATTAAGTATAATGAACTCAAAACAAACATGTAGATATTGAAAAGTCTAGCACATATTTCTAGCATCTAATGAAATCCATTATTATGATAATGTTCTAATCAATCAAAAAAGGTAATCACTTATATAGAATCCAACTTTAAAACATCTTTTAGAGCATCTTTGTGAGTATATCTGTATATGTTACTTAATTCAGGAAGACAATTTAGTATGAGTAACAAGTCAAAATCTAAACATTCAAAATTGATATATAAAAATAACATCATCTTTGTGACACCCCACCGGCCGAACCAGGAACACATCCTATAGTCCTGAAGATGAAGTACACATAAGAGATCTCCAACAACCAACACAATAAAATAGCAAGAAATCCAAATCACATTCAGAGTAGATATAAATCCCAACATTCACTACTTGTCAACAAGATACATCAGAATATGAAATAGATAATCTCAATAACAGAATGATTATTTTCCACTACACGAAACATGATTAACAATGACAAATTATTAGCTAGCAGTGCAAGGAATATAACAAACATTCAAATCATACATGACTTGTCATAGTTTATTCATTTGCACTAAAAATACTTGGCTTGTACCTCACCAAGTAGAAGTTGCCACACCTGATTCTCATGTCAACAACTCACCGTTACTATCTTAGGGTTTATCCGGTCACCCTAAGATATCAATTACAGACCCTGGCCACCTTAGGGTTGCCTAAAGAGTCTTAAGTCAGCGTCTCGGTTATAAGAGATAGGAACCAGCAAAAACATATATCACATATCACATGATTTCTCATAATTTCATATTTCACATATTTCATTTCATTTGAGTCTATTCCTTATGGACATATACTTTCACAGAAAGTATTTAGGGCTAGATCCATTCTAGATGACTCACTCCTAAATGATATTGGTCTAACCTTTAAGGTATAAATCCACACTTTGGAAATCCTTCTCATAATTCATTGATTGCTATAAGGAGATCCATTTTGTTCCCCAGTGTGGATCTCAGGGAAATATAGAATGTTCAGGACACCTAACTAGATGTGTCATCATTTCACTTGTTATTAATCTCTTTTACTCATCTTAAAAGAATTCAAAACATCATGTATCATATGTGTGTATTCTTGGATAACTAGAATAATGTGAAATAGACCAAGCTTATAAAAAAAGACAATGATTAAAGCAAGAATAACAATAAATCTATAGTTTGAAACGCATATGATTCTTTCTATTTTCTACATCATCTCATAGCAGTCATCATTAGTGGGCTTTCAGCCCGAGACATTATCTCATTGTCTAGCATTTACCCCATCAAGGTTTTATCATCATTAGTGGACTTTCAGCCCGATACATAATCTCCTTGTCTAGCATTTATCCTCATTAGGGTTTTTAAATGTAATCACTGCATGTTAAATTCAATTTTAACATATTTCTTATCAGTTTATTCCATACAACTATTCTCAACAAATATTCATAGTCATTGAAAATAGCAATAATATAGCCATATAAACATCTTATGTCATTCATCATACTTAGAATAGGTCCATCATGCAACATTTACTTATTCCATTTGATTCCTAAGCTTATAAACAAATCTCAAAGCATGAATGTGTATAACACACTTAATAATCTTCACTTACTATGTAGTAAGGAAATATGGCATCAAATGGGCAGAGGAAACAAATTTTTTACTACCATATTCCCATTAAACCAGCGAATTGTATCAACAACTATATAATGGAAAGGATGGTTTCAAGGATATACCTAGTCCTCGAGCAAGTCCATTGAAAATATCCTTGTCATTGTAGTTGTACAACTATCTTCTAGTTGCATTAGAACGTCATATGCTTCTACTCTTGGTCTTTGCCACAGACAACAGGTTGACGTTGTCCTCCTAGAAACAAACAACAACCACCATGCCTCTATGGAAGTCCACATGGACCGCCTAGAATTCCCATCATTCTATTAGAACAAACATGAAGGAGTTTTCCCTCCCGTTGGAGTACTAGTCACCAATTTACTCTCCCACAATTGATCTCCCTTAATATCCCTCCCTTTATTGGGTAGGACTTGGTCGGGCTCTCTATTTGTTACCTCAACCAGAGAAGACAAGAATTTTAAGAGGCAATTGAGTTGTGTCTCTTAGAAGCCCCAAATGCCCCTCCATTTATAGGAGGGGTTAGGGTCAGTATTCCCAGTCTGTACAAGAGTGGAAGGGGCTAAAATCTCACAAATTTTCACAACCTCTGATAGGAGAAATTGTCAATTCACTAGTGAACCGATCAGTTGGCATGTGAGCCAATCGGTTCACCTAGTGAACATTTCATTTCAATATGTTTCCCAATCACAATTGTATTGGAAATTCTAATCCAATTAATGCACAACATGATATCAACACTAATCCTTGATGCAATTGAATTGCACATCTTAACTAGATGGCTCATCTAATGAACCAATTATCTCATGCCCATGATCAGATCGGTTCACTCAGTGAACTGGTCAGTTTGGCACGATTCATCCAGAATTCAACCAATGCAATATTCAATCAACCTGACACTCCAATCGGTCAATTTCATCACATGAACTGATCCGTTGGGAGTCTAGTCTGTTGATTTTCTACTTGAACTGAATATCTAAACACTTTAGCGATCAATCCAATTATTATTCATGACCAAAAATCCTCTTCTAGGCGTATCCTATGTGTGTGACCCTATAAGTCCCATATTATGTTGGTAGTGAATGTCCATAACTAATTATGACATCAGAAGCAAAGAGTGGTTCCTAGTCACACATCATTACTACCTAAGTAAATGGAAAATTGGAGAACAACTTTAACCTACAATATGTGTTTGGTTTTGTAGTGTTTGTATAGTTACTTTGTCACTGATATCCAGATTGAACTCAAGGCATGGAGTAGGCATCCTCTTCAACATCTAATTTTTGTTCCTTGCTATAATAGACTTTCTGAGATATATGGAATCTCAATGTCACATATGGACTCACATGTGAATGTCCATGCTTTTCTCAATCTTGCTAATCAAGTGGTTACTCCGGTAGGAGGGAAAAATCTCATCGACATCACTCATAGTGATCCCCATGTGTCACAATATTCCCAATCATCACCTTCATGGAAACCCTTATTCATATCACGTTGAATGATGCCAAAGTACACTAAAAGACATGTGATTAGTTTAGTGACTTTAGGTCCAGGAACCAAAATCACCGCCAACACTATAAGAGCTAACTATGACTACCACTGTCATGGTTTCCATGTGTCACTCTCATGGTGGGTCTATCTGATACACTGTTCTCTAAAAAGTATATGTGTGCTTGGTTTGATATCGCATATCATGACTGCTGATATTGTATCATCAACCAACACACACTCTAGTCTTATGTGTTATAGTTGTCTTCCTACCTTCCACAATAACATCCAAATAGTGACATAATGAAAATGTATATACTCTTAACATTTGTATGGTCCCATTCTTCAAGTCACGTACTTGAAGACATACGAATTTGAGTAATATCATTCTATAGACATTTATTATGTTACTTCATTATCTCAAAACTGAATAAAATAGAATAAATTGGAAACATGTCTTTATTATTAATCAAATCATTTACAAGTTATGTCATTACAATAATCATATGATTGGCTCTTTGGGCATACATACCAACATATACCACTCCTTAGTAAATGTAATATTCAATGCATAAGTGATCTCATTATAAATTATTTAGAGAAAGCCATTTTTAAAATACAAGTAGGCTAACATATAATTACAATCCAAGATCACATTTCTATAAATCAATTCATATCCTTGAACCTCATCTAGTAATTGTATTAAACCACACTCATATGCATTCCTTAATCTTTAATTTGAGATCATTATACATTAGCATCACATACCTCATAATTTTAGGGTTAGGGTGAGGCTCTTAGATCCATCCACTAATTTTCATCATTTCCCTTTCTTTTCATATTCATTAGTTTTTAACTTCTTTCATATGATGCCCACCACTATTCTTAAAATAAATTATTCTAAATTTACATAATATATAAAGTTTCTCTCTCATTGAAACCCTTCATAATCTGATTTTAATATATTCTATTCAATTTAGGTCAACACAATGTAATCAAAATATATAGACTATTTATTCAACATACACATTTCATTAATTTCATTTTTAACTTGTTGTTACCATTTGTCATTCTTGTCCATCTCCTTTCTTGTAAATAGACGAGTGTACCATGTCATTGAATTTTAATAGCATTATATTAATTAACAAATATTATTATTCCTCTTATTATACTATTCACTTTAGCTTAAAATAATAGATTAGGTTACATCTCCTTACATAATAATCTCTAATCAACCTTCCCAATTCATTTTTACGTAGACTGTATACAAGGACCCACTTTAATGTGAGGGTTTAATCATCATTTCATAATAATACTAAAATAGATGCATTAGGCTTAGATCATATTAATAAGACTCATCATCTTAAATTGAAGTATTAATACATACACTTAAACATTTCATCACATTTCCAACATTATATACAAGTTATAGCTTTATCACTCATACTTGTCTTAATACTAAACTTCCATGGTTTTGAAGAATTCATTCTTAATTCAACATATCATAGTAATAATATCATCTAATAATCACATCATGGTGCGCAAGGGTGTTCACTAAGGATATTCACACACATGGAAACCCTTGTTTCCATTTACACATATTTCATTCATTAATATAAGTATACATTGATTAATTGACTCATTTGATTCAATTATTCAATACAAACCATAAACATGGAATATCACCAAATCATTCTACTTCTTGCATATATGTCATATTCAATTATAGTAAGATTCAAAAATACACTTGTATAATTTTATCTAAGACATTTCAAATATGATTCTATACATGTCAATTCAATTCCCAAGCATATCAGCAATTGGGCTATTTTTAGGGAATATTAACATCAAACATCAGAGTCATCTATCCATAGAGTTTTCCATGAAATGTCAATCAATATATCAGGAACAAATCTAGTTTGATTCAATGAAAAATAATTAAAATGAGTAGAATTTGATTCCCTAATACCTTTCCAAATCGATACCCAATCACATACAAATACAATCAAGGTTTCTGATTATCTTAGGAGGATAGAATTAGGCTTTCAACATAAATACAGAGTTTAAGAGGGATAAAATCACTCATCAAAGGTGACAAGCACCTTAAAAACTTTTGTCAAACTCTGAATTTCTGGAAATCCAATCAAACTTTAGCAACTGAATCCAATTCTTCCTCATCTAAAATCAGAAATCCTAGAAATGGAGATTAGGAGAGAAAAAGTGAGAAAAGAGGAACATTTGATTTCATTTCTAATCAAATCAAAGGAGGGATGAAATCTTGACATGGGAGAGAAGACTCACCATGAAAGACTATGCAAAGAAAATAAACTTACTTGATTTTATCTCAGATAGTGAAATCCTAGGTCAACATTTCCACCAATTTCTCCTCTCAAAAACAAGCTCTCTGAAATATTTGGAATTGCTTGAAAAATATGAGAGCTCCTTGCATTCTACCTTCTTCATATTAACCAATTAAGGTGATTGGGTCAATTGCAAATTGACCCAACTTACACTTTCTTTTAATCAGTAGATTTCTATCTTAAAATATGTTACTGGAAACCATTTAATTAATGGCACAATCATCCTCCATTTTTTTTTAAATTTATCATGTTGGGGGAGAGAGCATGTAAGTGGTCTTGTTAAAATTATAGATCAATCATATTACAAATAAAAATATAACTATCAAATACTAACTGCTATTTTTCAGCCAGAATGCATGGTCAGCAGAGTTTGTTCAGGGGAAACTTGACCGACACTACTCTCTGTAGAATTCAAACATCATCCAAAATTATACAAATCTAACTGAATATATACAATGAAGTACTCAATATACAAATAAAATTTCAGATCAAATGGATGTACCAATAAAAAGATAAAATCCATATACCACACTGCTATATTTCAAACTGAATATTGGTCGGCTGAGTTTGTCCTGGGGAAACTCGGCCGACAAACATGCCAGACAATTCTTCAAACATTTATGATATTTTAAAATAAGACTAATATTTGAGTTCTCCAAACCATATCCAAATTTCAACTAAATTAGAATTGTATATAAAATACTAAAAATCATTTAGTAAACCACTATTCTTATCAAATTATGTATTCATATGTTACCAAAACCCAAATGTTTGGCCGATTAGGGTTTTCAATTCTCAAACCCTAATTATATGAATCAAAGTATGATTAAATCTTATCATTATGTTTAAAACATCATAATTAAACTACCATCTTTAATCAAGCTTTCAATAATGATCAATCTAGTTAAGCATACAATCATCCAAGTAAATCCTAATTAGATGGTTAATTTGGAAATGGGTTGTCACAAATTCTCCCCTACTTTTAGGATTTTGTCCTAAAATCCATAAAAAGATCTAGAAGAATATCATATCATCTAATCATTCATCTCTTTTGGCATCAAGTTAGAATGATTCCCATTTTATCTTTCATTCATATGACATCATTTTCTTTCTTCTTGGATCTTTTACATTGAAATCTCGAATTTTCTTAATATTAGATGGATATTTCATCCCTTATCATCATAATTTCCCTCATTAGGTATTGAAAACAATTATTTCAAAAATATCAGTTATACATAACTCGTCAAGATGTGATTCACATCATCTTCCTTATTATTTAAAAGAATGATTATGTATTTTAAGGATCGAGACTATAATCCATTATGCTTTGTTATATGTATTCATCAATATTCTTCATAAAGTAGAACATTTGGTGAGCTTCATTCTCAGTTATTAACTATTTTCTTATAAATGAAAGATTCATACTCATGTTCAATTTTGTTAGGGATTATCTTCATAATCCAATACACTTTCATCTTTCTCATATGAAGAAGTATCCTTCTTGTCTTAGGTTCCATATTGACCTATAAAATCCTTTCTTTTTCACCATTTTATCACAATTCTTCTTTTTTATTATCATCATGCATCTTATTATAGTCCTAGTGTTCACCGGGATGCCTTGTCAAGGCAGCCAGTAGAAGTATAGTCGAAAGATCTATACTAGCTTATCTCAATACCCAAATACTTTACCAAAGTATCTAGATACTGAGTTCAATCAGTATGCATATCATTTAGGTTTTTCTCTTCATCCATATCATCATTTAGCCCTAGATCCTATTGTCCATGCATACTCTTCTAATCTATGCTCTGATACCACTCTGTTGGGACCTCTTTGTTGATTAGAGAGAAACCCTAAATATAGTCCCCAATTAAGCAACAAAACATATAATTATTGACAACCAAAAATAATACAAAACACATGTATCACATATGCATTCCTTAATCCTTTATTTGAGATCATTGTTCATTAGCATCACATGTCTACTCATTTAGGGTTTGGGTTAGATTCTTATATCCATCCACTAATTTTCATCATTTTCCTTTCATTTCATACTAATTAGTTTTTAACTTATTTTATAAGATTCCCACCATTATTCTTAAAATCAATCTTTCTAAATTTACTTAATACATATAAGTTTCTCTCATTGAAATTCTTCATAATATGATTTTAATATATTCTATTCAATTTCGGTCAAAACACATGTAATCAAAATATATAGACTATTTTATTCACCATGTACATTTCATTAAGTTCATTTTGAACTTATCATTACAATTTGATCATTCTTATCCATCTCCTTCATTGTAAATATACGAGTCTACCATGTCATTGACTTTTAATAACATTGTTGTAATTAATAAATATTATTATGTATCTTATAATACTATTCACTAGCTAAAAAGAATGGATTAGATTACATCTTCTAACGTCACAATCCCTAATCATCCTTCCCAATTCATTGTCATGTAGTTTGTATAGAAGGACCCACTTTTATGTGAGGGTTTACTCACCATTTCATAAGTCATACTCAAATAGATGCATTAATCTTAGATCATATTAATAAGACTTGTATTCAATTGAAGTATTAATACCTACAATTCAATATTTCATCACATTTACAACATTATGTACCAATTCTATTTTTATCACTCATACTCATCTTAACACTAAACTTCTATGGTTTTTGAGAATTCAGTCTTAGTTCAACATATCATTAGAATACTATCATTCAGTAATCCCATCATGGTGCATAGGGGTATTCATTTTGGCAATTCACACAAATGGAAGCCCTAGTTTCCATTTTTACATATTTCATTAATCAATCATAAGTATACATTGATCAATTTACTCATTTATTTCAATCCTTCAACACAAACCCTAAGTAGGGGATATCGCCACCTCATTTTGATTCTTGTGTACATATCATATTCAATTTAAGTAAGATTTAACAATGCACTTGTATAATTTATTCTAATACAATTCAAATAAGATTATATACATGTTAATTCAATTCACAAGTATATAGGTCATTGGGATGATTTTTAGGCAATATTCACATGAAACAACACAGTCCTCTATCCATAGAATTTTCCATAGAATGTCAATCAATACATCAGGAGCTAAGAAATCTTAATTCAATGAGAAATAATCAAAACAATGGAATTTGATTCCTGAATACCTTTCCAAATAAATACCCAATCACATACAAATACAAGCAAGTTTTATGATTATTTTAGCCAGATAGAATTAGACTTTAAACATGAATACATATCTTAAGAGGGATAAAAAAACTCACCAAAGGTGAAAAACACCTTAAAAACGTAGATCAAACTCCAAATTTCTAGAAATCTAATCAAAATCTAGAAATTGAATCCATTTCTTCCTCCTCTCAACTTGGAAACCCTAGAAATGGAGATTAGAAGAGAAAGAGTGAGAAAAGGGGAATATTTGATGTTATTTTGAGTCAAATCATAGGAGGGGAGAAATCTTGACATGTGAGAGAATATTCACCATGAAAGACTATGCGAAGAAGTTAACATTACTTGATTTCATCATATCTCACACAGTGAAATCCAAGGTCAACATCTCCACCACTTTCTCTTCTCAAAACCATATCTCTCCTCTATCACAAGGATTTCATTTCTTTGAAATGGATCACAAAATATGACAACTCCTTGGGTGCTATCTTGCTTATTTAGATCAATTAAGGTGCTTGGGTCAATTGCAAATTGACCCAACTATCACTTTCTTTTAATCAATATATTTTTCTATCTTAAATATGTTATTGAAAATTGTTTACTTAATAGGCCAAATATCCTCCAAAAATTATTAAAATTTTTCATATTGTGGGAGAGAAAACTTTCGAGCTCCAGTCAAAATTTAAGATCAATATGAATTACAAATGAAAAGATATAAATCAATTACTAATTGTTATTTTTTAGCCAGAATGCATGGTCGGTTGAGTTTGTCCTGGGGGAACTCGACCGACACCACACTCTGTATAATTCAAGCATCATCCAAAAATTATGTAAATTTAATAGAATGTCTAAAATGGACTTCTTAATATACTGTTAATATTTTAGATCAATTAAAATATCAATAAAAATATAAAATTCAAATATGAAACTGCTATATTTCAATATGAATACATTTTTGGATGAGTTTGTCTAGGGGAAACTCGACCATAAAATAGGTCAAAAAATTCTTCAAAAAATATGATATTTTACAAGAATACTAAAAATGAGTTCTCCAAATTATATACAAATTTCAAATAGATCGGAGTTTTATATAAAATACTAAAAATCATTTAGTGTACCACTATACTTATCAAATTTTGTATTCATATGTTACCAAAACCCAAATGTTTGGCCGATTAGACTTTTCATTTCTCTGACCCTAATTATATGAATCAAATCATGATTAAATTTTATCATTATGTTTAAAAAATTATAATTAAATATCATCATTAATCAAACTTTAAAAAATGATCAATCTAGTTAAGCATACAATCATCCAAGTAAACCCTAGATGATTAATGTTAAATTGGGTCATATTTCATCCCAAAATCCATACAATGACCTAGAAGAATATTATATCATCTAATCTTTCATCTCTCTTGGCATCAAGTTAGAATGAGTTCCATTTTATCTTTCTTTCATATGACGTCATTTTCTTGCTTCTTGGATCTTTTAGATTGAAATCTCAATTTTTCTTAGCATTAGATGGATATTTCATCCCTTATCGTTATCATTTCCCTTGTTAGGTATTTAAAACAATTATTTCAAAAAATCTTTGTAATACAACACTTATCAAAAGGCGATTCACATCACCTTTCATGTTCTTTTAAAAAAATGATTGTGTATTTCAGGGATCAATATTATAACCCATTTTGCATTATTATCTATATCCATCAATTTTTTTTCATAAAGTAGACCATTTAGTGGGATTCATCATTTGTTATCAACTTTTTTCTTATAAATTATAGATTCATACTCATTTTTTGTTAGGGATTATTTTCATAATCTATTACACTTTCATCTTTCTCATATGAAATATCTTGCTTGTCTTAGGTTCCATATTAAACTATAAAATTCTTTCACTTTCACCATTTTATCACCATTCTTTTTTTTATTATCATCATGCATCTTATTATACTCCAAAATTTTGTTCATCTGAATGCTTGGCTAGGGCATCCAAAAGAAGTACAATTGTTGGTTCCATACTAGCTTATCTCAATACTCAAATACCTGACCAGAGTATCCAGATACTGATTTCAGTCAATATGCATATCATTCAGGCTTTGTTCATCATCAATATTATCATTTAACCCTAGATCCTATTGTCCCTGAAGACTCATCTAACCTAGGCTTTGATACCACATTGTCAGATGCTCTCTATTTATTATAGAGAAACCCAAAATCTAATCCTCAATTAAGAAACAAAAAACATCATTATTGACAAACACAAATAACACATTATACGAAAATCACATGTAACTTTTTCCTTATTATTTTTCACGATTTCTTAAACCAATGCCACATCAAGGACATCCCATTTAGATATCACAAATCTTTTTCAACTCCATTAAAACTAGAATAAAATCTTGTTCTCATATGCGGTTCAGTTTACATTTGATACATGTACATGAAAGGAAAAACTGAGTGTACTACCGATCCCAGGAAAGAGACTGTACATGAACTATCTAATCTATCTGGATTATTCTATTTATATCTTCTTTTTCACGACCTCTCCATTGGATATAATTATACATAAAACATTTAAAACAACCTCATGAAACTCATGTAGATCCCCAATGAGTGGATATCTCTCACTCAACATGGTACATGCATCAACATCAGATTAAGTATAATGAACTTAAAAGAAACTTGTAGATATTGAAAAGTCTAGCAGATAGTTCAAACATCTAATGAAATCCATTTGTATGATAATATTCTAATCAATTAGAAATGGTAATCACTTAGACTGAATCTAACTTTAAAATATCTTTTAGAGTATGTTTGTGCGCATATCAATAGCTGCTACTTAATTTAGGATGACAATACTTTAGTTTGGGTAACAAGTCAAGATCTAAACTTTCAGAATCACTATATAAAATAACATCATCTTTGTGACACTCCACCAGCTGGACCAGGAACACATCTTGTAGTCCTGAAATTGAAGTACACATAAGACATGTATGCCAAACAGTACTATCAAGTAGAAAGCAATCCAAATCATATTACAAGTGGATATAAATCCCAACACCCACACTTGTCAAGAAGATATATCAGAATATGAAATAGATAATATCTATAACACAATGATTATTTTCCACAATAAGAAACATGATCAAAATAGAAAATTATTAGCTAGCAGTACAAGGAATATAACAAACATTCAAATAATATTCTATAGGGCTTGTCATCTTGTATTCATTTGCCATGAAACTACTTGGCTTGTACCTCACTAAGTAGAAGTCACTACGCCAGATTCTCATGTCAATGACTCACCATCAATAAGTTAGGGTTTAGCTGGCCACCCTAAGATATCAACAATAGACCCTAGCTAGCCACCTCTGGGTTTCCTAAAGAGGCTCATGTCTGCATATCGGGTACAAAAGATAGGAACTAGAAAAACAATATATTACATATCACATCATTTATCATAATTTCATATTTCACATACTTCATTTCATCAGAGTCTATTCCCCATGGACATAGACTTTCATAACAAGTATTTAGGGCCAAATCCACTCCAGATGACTTACTCCTAAATCTTGGTGGTCTAACCTTTAAGGTCCCGATCTATAGTCTGGAAGTCCTTCTCATAATTCATTGATTACTACAAGGAGATCTGTTTTGTTTCCCCAATGTGGTCCTCAAAGGAAACTCATGATGTTCAGATCACTAACTAGATGTGTCATCATTTCACTTCTTATTAATATCTTTTACTCATCTTAAAATAATTTAAAACATCATGTGTCATATGTGTGTATTCATGTATAACTAGAATAACATGAAATAAATTAGTCTTATAAAAAAGACAATGACTAAACATGAAGCACGACAAATCTATTGCTAGCTATACATATGATTCTTTCTATTTTCTACATCATCTAATAGCAGTCATCATCAGTGGACTTTCAGCTTGAAACATAATCTAATTGTATATCATTTAACCCATCAAAGTTCTATCATCATCAATGGGCTTTCAGCCTGAGACATAATCTCATTGTCTAGCATTTTCCCTCATCAAGGTTTTTAAATGTAATCAATGCATGTTAAATTCAATATCAGTTCATTCCATATCAATAATATTGGCATACAAACATCTTGCGTAATCATCATACTTAGAACAGGTTCAACATTAATCATATACTTACTTCATTTGATTCATATGAATATAAATAAATATCAAAGAATGAATGTGCATAACACACTTAATAATATTCACTTACTATAAACCACTCTTCTATAAAGGTTATACTCAATGCATAAGTCATCTCTTTATAAATTATTCAGAGAAGGCCATTCTCATAATACAAGTATCCTAACATACAATTACAATCCAAGTGCACATTTCTATAAATAAATTCATATCCTTGAACCTCATCTTGTATTTTTAATTAAACCATACTCATATGAATTCCTTAATCCTACATTTTGATATCATTATTTATTAGCATCACATATCTCATCATTTTAGGGTTAGGGTTAGGTTCTTAGATCCATCCACTAATTTTCATCATACCTTTCATTTCATATTCATTAGTTTTCAACTTCTTTAATATGATTCCCACCACTATTCTTACGATTAGACATTCTAAATTTACTTAATATATAAAGTTTCTCTCTCATTGAAATCCTTCATAATCAGATTTTAATATATTCTATTTAGTTTAGGTCAACACACATGTAATCAGAATATATCGACTATTTTATTCACCATACACATTTCATTAATTTCATTTTTAACCTATCATCACCATTCAGTCATTCTTATCCATATCCTTTCATGTAAATAGATGAGTGTACCATGTCATTTATTTTTAATAGCATTATTGTTATTAACAAAGATTATTATGTCTCTTATAATACTATTACTTTAGCTTAAAAAATAGATTAGGTTACATCTTCTTACATCATAATCTCTAATCATCCTTCCCAATTCATTGTTATGTAGATTGTATGGAAGGTCCCACATTCATTTGGGAGTTTACTGATCATTTCATAAGTCATAGTAAAATAGATGCATTATCCTTAGATCCTATAAATAAGACCCATCATCTTCAATTGAAGTATTAATACCTACAATTCAGCATTTCATCACATTTACAACATTATATACAAGTTCTAGCTTAATCACTCATACTCGTCTTAATATTAAACTTCTAGGGTTTTCAAGAATTCACATTACTAATTCCATCATGGTGCACATGGGTGTTCATTAGGGCAATTCACACACATGGAAACCCAAGTTTCCATTTTCACATATTCCATTGATCAATCATAGGTGTGCATTGATTAATTGAATTATTTGATACAATCCTTCAAAACAAATCCTAAACAGGGAATATCACCACCTCATTTTGATTCTTGTATATACATCATATTCAATTTCAATACTCAACAATACAATTAATAATTTATTCTAATACATTTCAAATATGATTGTATACACTTTATAATTTATTCTAATACATTTCAAAGCATATCGGCCATTGGGATGATTTTAGGTATTATTCACACGAAACAACATAGTCCAATATCCATAGAATTTTCCATGGAATGTCAATCAATATATCAGGAAGCAAGTTCATTTCAATGGGAAATAATCAATATCAGTAGAATTTGATTCCCTAATACCTTTCCAAATCAATACCCAATCACATACAAATACAAGGAAGTTTCTGATTATTTTAGCTGGATAGAATTAGGCTTTCAACATGAATACAGAGCTTAAGAGGGAGAAAATCACTCACCAAAGGTAACAAGTTCCTTAAAAACGTTGGTCAAACTCTAAATTTCTAGAAATCCAATCAAACTCTAGCTATTGAATCCATTTCTTCCTCCTCTTAACTTGGAAATCCTAGAAATGGAGATTAGGATAGAAAGAGTGAGAAAAGAGGAAGATTTGATATCATTTTGAATCAAGTCAGAGGATGGACGGAATATTGACATGTGAGAGAATATTCACCATGAAATACTTGTTGGTATAGTATGCCAATAAGCCAATCATATGATGATTGCAATGAGGCATACGATACTTGATTTGATAATGTTAACGGTAATTCTGTCTATTATGTTTGTCTCAGTCAGGAGATGATGACACATACATGATAGATGTCTTAAGAATGATGTGACTTGATGACATATGTCTTCAGATTAAGGACCTGAACAATGAGACCATATGTATGATAAGAGTATATACATTCTTGATATGTCCCTAGTCAGATATTACTGTGGAAGCAAAATAGACAACAATAAAAAACAAGACAAGAGTGTATGTTGACTGATGATAGAGTCTCATTAGTCATGATATATGATATCAAGTCAATCACACAAATATATGTTAGAAGACAATATATCAGATAGACCCACTGTGAGAATGATACATGGATACCATGGAATGGTAGTCACAACCATGTCTCATAGTGATAGTGGTGATAGTGATTCTTAGACATGAAATCAGTGGACTCATCACATGTCTTTAGAGAATCATCCTATGTGATAGGAATCAAGATCTATAGAGATAGATCTAAAGGGATTCTTGTCCTAGGAAAGAGAACATACATAGACAAGATGCTGAAAGGGTTCAGTATAATGAGAGAAAACATGTCCATGTTCCATGGAGTTAGTCTCTCAAGAGACAAGTGTCCCAATTCTTATGAAGAATAAAGAACACATGGATAGATGCCATATGCATTTGCAATTGGATCTATCACATATGAACTCAAGTCGTTATCTTGTATGTATTGTACATGACAAGAAAATATGAACTAATATGTATTGGACATGACAAAAATATACAAACTCATCCATCTTGTATGTATTGGATATGACAAGAAGATATGAATCATCATCATGTATGACAAGATGATATAAAGATCCAATTATCTCGTATGTCATAGACATGACGAATGGATATCTTTTGAACTCTAGTAAGAGTTATTAGAATACCATGAAGGAAATCTTTATGTACTTGTAAAATACTAAAAGGATTAGTTCTTTAGTTATGGTAATAAGGAAGAGATGGGTGTAAAGAGTTACACCGATGCAAGCTTCAAAAATGACAAAATTGCATTTGACCTTAGAATAAGAATTGTTAATTGGAAATGTTCCAGCATAAGACAATTGATTAATTCTACAATAAGAAGCCAAGTACCTTAGTGTTACGATCACTGTAAAGGATACAATATGAATCTATAACTTCATATGGATGAACTTATGGGAGGTTCCGATCATTAGTGTCTCAGTAGTAATATTGTGACAACAATGGAGCTACTGGTTAGGCAAAGGAATTTCAAATAGCATACTATGACACTTCCATCTCACATGAGCTGTCGTATAGTGAGGGGATGTGAAACATGCAATATACTGACTTGAAGCAAATGTTGCTTACCCACTATAAGAGAACTTGTGCATAAGAAACATGATGGACATGTTAAGATCACTTAGAATATGATTCGTGGGTAACTGGATCTAAGTGCAAGTGAGAGTCTGTCGGTATAGTATGCCCAGAGAGCCAATCATATGATGATTGCAATGAGGCGTATGATACTTGATTTGATAATGATAAAGGTAATTCCATTTATTATGTTTGTCTCAGTCATGAGATGATGACACATACATGATAGATGTATAAGGAATGATGTGACTAGATGATATATGCCTTCATGTTAAGGACTTGAACAATGAGACCATATGTATGATAAGAGTACATACATTCTTGTTATGTCCCTAGTCGAATTTTACTGTGGAAGCAAAATAGACAAAAATAATACATAAGACTAGAGTGTGTGTTGACTGATGATAGAGTCTCTGTGACGACCAAGATTTTGGGAGTTTGATATCAGATATAGCATTTGAAGAAGTACCTTGAGTAATATGAATTAAAATGATGGACCTTGAGGTGTATAATGGTCATTCGTTACTAAACTGAATAAATGAGAACTATTTTAGGTAGTTTTGAAAAAGATGTTGGATTATATGGTAATTGGATTGATCTCTTTAAGGAATTTGTTAAAGTAGTCAAACAATATTGGTTTTGTCCCGATATTTTATCACGAGGTACCTCTAGCTGTTTTAATCCATGGAAAATATTACAAAACTTTTGCACGACCCATTTGAGAGATATAAGCATTAATGCTATGTCTCAAACATTGTGGTCTGATACTATACGTCTTGTTGAGATTATGAAAATTTTTTAGGTCAAAGCTTCTTCATGAAGTTGTACATATATTACTTTGCTGACTTTATTGAGGGGATATCTAACAAATAGCCCAACGTCGTTCCTCACCTATGATAATGGAGGAATGCAACGCTGAGGAGGTGTCTTTTGATCTGATGAAGGTGGGCGATGAGAGGGAGTTTTGCTCCCATATCATGACCTACACAACAAGCACAACCCAACGACACTTGACCCCTCATTCAGAGAGAGTGGTGTTGTACCTTGGGAGAATAGGCCACCTTTTCCCTAGCAAGCCTCCACCGCAAGTTATAGGCTAGAGGAGGAAGAAAGAGTGAGATATAGGTAGAAAGGTTAGGAAAGAGTAGATCTCCACGTACAAGCATCAATCTCTATGCGAAGAAGAGCCGAACAAGTGCTTCTTTTTTATGTGGAGGAGGTGGACCTGGGTGAAAATATCCACCTTCACCATCTGTAGTGTTGGGTGTCACCCTAGATCAAGAAGGGGAAGGAGATCAAGGAGGTCCACAGAGCATCCATCTACCACCAAACTCGATCTCTGATTAGGGGATGGTGCTTTTCTAGATCTGAGTCCTCCTTATTCGATGGCCATAGGCGTAGAGGTCAGCAACTATGGGAACTTTGCTGTGAAGTTTGAATAGACAAGGAGGAGTGAGGATGAGATGTTGTCTCGAGGTCTTCTGCTTGGTCACCATCACAAGAATTAATGGCAGAGGCATGTTCACAGAGACTAGGGTCCTCACTGCAACTCAAGCACGCCATCATCAGCCATGGAGGCCGACCACAAGGACCAATCAACGGGCATCCCTGTTGCCCCTAAAGACCACCATTAAGATGATACGGAAGAGGTAGAGCACCCCAAGATGAGTAGGACTACGATCACCTCTGGGAAGCAGGATCCACTTTCTCGCCGCCCATCCTATTACAGCGGCCGTACAGGAGGGGGATGGGAAGGCAGAGCCCTACTGCACCACCAGTCAGCGCTGACTTGAGGCTTGATTCCACTATGGATTCATAATAGGATTCATCCTCAAAGATGAAGGTTTTGATTAGTATATATCTCTCACCGTAGCAGTTCCCTATGGTAGAGGTGACTGCAGAACAAAGATGCATGCAGGCACTGTGACGTGAACCCGACATCGAAGAGGAAAGGAGGATCACAGAGCCTGAACAAGTTCCAAAGGCAATGAACCGCTGGAGAGCCAATCGGCCCAAAGCTGAACCAAGTGTGTCCAAGATGCGGCATCACCTTGGTGTCCACATGGTAACGTCCAATTGGCCATAAAAAGGTACAATCCCAGAAAATACAGTGATCTTGCATAATTATTAATAAATCAGTACAATGTCCGAAAAATACAAACAAGATACCAAAATGTTCAGAAAAATGAGTAGAATAAAATGGGACCATGACATCAGTCTTTTGAAGCTTAAATATCACTGATATCATGTAATATGTTATACACTTATTTCATGAGTAATAAATACTAAATAATGACCTTATATCATGACAATGCATCAATAATTCTAAAATATGCTATATAAACCATATGATATATCTTAATGACTAAGAAAAATACTAAAATAAGTCATGATTAGGGTTGATGATGAGAGTCTAATTCAAGACATATGCGATCTATTCTTAATTAGGTGATGACCAAATATCTAGGTGATCAAGGATATAAACACGAACCTCTAAACTCAGGTATGTGGATATAATTATATGACTAGATTTGCTGGATATTATATATATGTACTTGCTTGCTTGTATTTGAAATACATTGTTGGATATAGATGTATGTATATTGAAAATTTTCCGCCTTGAACATAAAAGAACATAAATGAGGATAAATGAAATGTAGTTACTAGTGGTGCTCATTAAACTCCCTATTAGAGAGGGAAAGCTTTAATGTTGACTAGCACCTCCCTAGAGTACACGGTATACGAGGAGATCCCTAGAGTACAAGGTACACGAGGAAGGGCCCACCATTTATGTGATTATGTACTAAGTCCACCATAGTAATGCATATTCATTCTAAATGTGGCTAATAACTTGGGATTACCTGATTTTCTGCCTTTAAGTAATGTTTTCTTTCTCTTTCTTCAATTTCGAGTATATTATATGCCAGCATAGTATAGCTTTTAATTCCACATACCAACTTTTGTTGATGTTTTTGTTTCTCGTATTTTCTAGGTCTAGAGCTAGAATGGGATAAAAGAATAGGATGTGAGCAAGTTGTATAGGTTGTACCTATTGTCTAAGATCCTGTTAGCATACATGTTCAGACTTGTAAAATTCTCAGTCAATATGCAATTGTAATTCATGTTTAATATAAATGTGTTAAATGTTGAGAATGTTACGGTTGTATGTTCATGTATGCGTATATTTCTTCCGCAACGCACTTTGATAAAATTTCTTAACGTTTTTGGATTTCACCTTCTCATCTCCATGGGGTTTTGAGAAGGTGAAAATCTGGGGACGTTACAGTTGGTATCAGATCATGAACAATAGCTACACCTGACAATTGCTCACCATGAAACATAAAACTAAATTTCACCTTTCACTTTAATCCCTAGAAAATTAGTAAGTTGTTCTATAGGAATAAGGTTTTTGTTAGCCTCTAAGTTAGAACCTAGATGTTTGAGAACTAGGTTTAGACAATTGTATGAAACCCTTTGCATATAGAGCTCATATGCATTGGGTAGCTACACTAATCTACACCATGTTCTCACCATTTCACTAGGTTACATGGCACCAGTCTATCTACTGTGTGTTGGACACTCGAGTTTGTTGGTTTGGTTTTGTTTCCCAATCGGCTCGCACCTCGACATTTTTCTCTGACGCCTTCCTTCTCGGAGAAAAACTATATCATATTTTACTAGATATATGTAAATATAAAAATGTGTCCCTCATACAGGAGAGTAGTAGGTGTTCATGCAATCTAAGTGAAAGGGAGTGACATCAGTCTAGAAGAGAGAGTAGTCTAGATTAGATGTCTAGATCCTTATCAAGATATGTGATACGTTGAGTAGATGATAGAATGATAGTTGAAATAAGCATGTGCAATCTTATCTAAGTTTGATCTCTGATGGTAAATGTTTCCTTATAAAGGTTTAACTTGTATACTTGTTGAATCCAATTTTGTAGAATTTATGCAAAATTTTGACGATGAAAGTACATTTTCT
This sequence comes from Alisma plantago-aquatica, assembly GCA_963693085.1. Lineage (NCBI taxonomy): Eukaryota > Viridiplantae > Streptophyta > Magnoliopsida > Alismatales > Alismataceae > Alisma > Alisma plantago-aquatica. The sequence goes on from OY856409.1 coordinate 1,778,125,977, forward strand.
TTTCTTACTTAAGATGAGTCAAGCTAGGATAAAGTTGAATATGCATGAGCCTCAAGATGTTTTATAAAGGAGGACCTCCAGTGTCAGGACAAGATATGTGGTGAACTCGAGAGAGAGTGAGACCCACGGGGAGAGGTTCATAGGACCTACCCCTAATATATGAAAAATATGTGATATATACATGAAATGATGTGCCCTAAGATGGGTTACTCCTGAGTAGACGAGTTGAGTCCTTTTTGCATGATTCAATCCTATATGTGAGAATTGGGTAAAAAATTATGGGTAGGTGACTCATAATGAAGAACGTCATCCCTTTTTTTAGTTAGGTCCTAGCTTGAGTGACTTAATCTTGTGAAGCTCATCATTAGTTGCAAGTGAGGTAATTTATGAAACTCTTGTTATGAGAGTATAATGCTTTGTGCATAAGATACTCATAAATATCATCCCTTTCACTTCTCTTTCTTAAATATGATGTTAGAAACCTCACTTGAGCTATAAAGATGAACTATGTATGAAGATCCACTCATATAAGCTTGACCTGTTCTATATTTCCTCTCTATATCATACATCTACTATCCATGTTTGAAATCATGATAAGCTTGATTAATATATTCTCTTCCCTTCATATCATACATGAAACATATAAGTTTGAAATCATGAAATTGAAATAAAGATTTCCTTGTATCTTAGATTATATAATCACAAGGTATAGTACCTAACCTCAATGCTTCTAAATATATGATCTTAGTATGATGAAAATCTCACATCTTAGGGTGAAACTCTATTTTCAAGCATGTAAAGTAAGCCCTTATACAACTATCAAATCTAAGTAAGATGTTGATCTTAAACCCACACTAAGGATGATTATGAAATAAATGAGGTGCACACTTGATATCACCTTGTATGTTTTAGTGAGGTGAAATATGAAACCTTTAGTAATAATACCTCTTTGACTTTAAAAATATGAACAAACCCTAATTCTTAGGGGAAGGAGGGACGTAAACCCTAAAATACTAGAATGTCGTGCTAGAACTAATACATTAAATGATGGTTCTTCTTATTTAAGGTGGGGTGAGTACACCCTAGATACTATGAATTAAAGATGAAAACTTAGGATACATCCAGAATTATGATGGTTTTGGTATCGAGGAGTGGTGACTATATGAATCTAAACTTCTTGACATCCCCTTTGAGTATAAGATTAGTTGAATTTTGAGGATGAAATTTCATATAAGGTGGGGTGAATGTGACGACCAAGATTTTGGGAGTTTGATATTAGATATAGCATTTGAAGAAGTACCTTGAGTAATATGAATTAAAATGATGGACCTTGAGGTGTATAATGGTCATTCATTACTAAACTGAATAAATGAGAACTATTTTAGGTAGTTTTGAAAATGATGTTGGATTATATGGTAATTGGATTGATCTCGTTAAGGAATTTGTTAAAGTAGTCAAACAATATTGGTTTTGTCCCGATATTTTATCACGAGGTACCTCTAGCTGTTTTAATCCATGGAAAATATTACAAAATTGTTGCACAACCCATTTGAGAGATATAAGCATTAATGCTATGTCTCAAACATTGTGGTCTAATACTATACGTCTTGTTGAGATTATGAAAATTTTTGAGGTCAAAGCTTCATTGTTCATGAAGTTGTAGATATATTACTTTGCTGACTTTATTGAGGGGATATCTAACAAATAGCCCAACGTCGTTCCTCACCTCCGATAATGGAGGAATGCAACACTGAGGAGGTGTCTTTTGATCTGGTGAAGGTGAGCGATGAGAGGGATTTTTGCTCCCATATCATGACCTACACAACAAGCACAACCCAACGACACTTGACCCCTCATTTAGAGAGAGTGGTGTTGTACCTAGGGAGAATAGGCCACCTTTTCCCTGGCAAGCCTCCACCACAAGCTGTAGGCTAGAGAAGGAAGAAAGAGTGAGATATAGGTAGAAAGGTTAGGAAAGAGTAGATCTCCACATACAAGCATCAATCTCTATACGAAGAAGAGCCGAACAAGTGCTTCTTTTTGATGTGGAGGAGGTGGACCTGGGTGAAAATATCCACCTTCACCATCTACAGTGTTGGGTGTCACCCTAGATCAAGAAGGGGAAGGAGATCAAGGAGGTCCACAGGGCATCCATCTACCACCAGACTCGATCTCCGATTAGGGGATGGTGCTTTTCCAGATCTGAGTCCTCCTTATCCGATGGCCATGGGCGTAGAGGTCAGAAACTATGGGAACTTTGCCGTGAAGTTTGAATAGACAAGGAGGAGTGAGGATGAGATGTTGTCTCGAGGTCTTCTGCTTGGTCACCATCACAAGATTTAGTGGCAGAGGCATGCTCACAGAGACTAGGGTCCTCACTGCAACTCAAGCACGCCATCATCAGGCATGGAGGCCGACCACAGGGACCAATCAACGGGCGTCCCTGTTGCCCCTAAAGACCACCATTAAGATGATACGGAAGAGGCAGAGCACCCCAAGATGAATAGGACTGCGATCACCTATGAGAAGCATGATCCACTTTCTCACCGCCCATCCTATTACAGCGGCCGGACAGGAGGGGGAATGGGAAGGCAGAGCCCTACTGCACCACCAGTCAGTGCTGACTTGAGGCTTGATTCCACTATGGATCCATAATAGGATTCATCCTCAAAGATGAAGGTTTTGATTAGTATAGATCTCTCACCGTACCAGTTCCCTGTGGCGGAGGCGACTGCAGAACAAAGACACATGTAGACAATGTGACGCGAACCCGACGTCGAAGAGGAAAGGAGGATCGCAGAGCCTGAACCGGGTCCAAAGGTAATGAACCGCTGGAGAGCCAATAGGACCAAAGCTGAACCAAGCATGTCCAAGATGCGGCATCACCTTGGTGTCCACATGGCAACGTCCAATTGGCCACAAAATGGTAAAATCCCAAAAAATACAGTGATCTTGCATAATTATTAATAAATCAGTACAATGTCCGAAAAATACAAACAAGATACCAAAATGTTTAGAAAAATGAGTAGAATAAAATGGGACCATGACATCAGTCTTTTGAAGCTTAAATATCACTGATATCATGTAATATATTATACACTTATTTCATGAGTAATAAATACTAAATAATGACCTTATATCATGACAATGCATCAATAATTATAAAATATGCTATATAAACCATATGATATATCTTAATGACTAAGAAAAATACTAAAATAAGACATGATTAGGGTTGATGATGAGAGTCTAATGCAAGACATATGTGATCTATTCTTAATCAGGTGGTGACCAAAGATCTTGGTGATCAAGGATATAAACAAGAACCTCTGAACTCAGGTACGTGGATATAATTATATGACTAGATTTGTTGGATGTTAAATATATGTACTTTCTTGCTTGTATTTGAAATACATTGTTGGATGTAGATGTATGTATATTGACAATTTTCCGCCTTGAACATAAAAGAACATAAATGAGGATAAATGAAATGTAGTAACTAGTGGTGCTCATTAAACTCCCTATTAGAGAGGGAAAGCTTTAATGTTGACTAGCACCTCCCTAGAGTACACGGTATATGGGGAGATCCCTAGAGTACAAGGTACATGGGGAAGGGCCCACCATTTATGTGATTATGTGCTAGGTCCACCATAGTAATGCATATTCATTCTAAATGTGGCTAATAACTTAGGATTACCTGATTTTCTACCTTTAAGTAACGTTTTCTTTCTCTTTCTTCAATTTTGAGTATATTATATACCAACATAGTATAGCTTTTAATTCTATGTACCAACTTTTGTTGATGTTTTTGTTTCTCATATTTTCTAGGTCCAGATCTAGAATGGGATAAAAGAATAGGATGTGAGAAAGTTGTATAGGTTGTACCTATTGTCTAAGATCCTATTAGCATACATGTTCAGACTTGTAAAATTCTCGTTCAATATGCAATTGTAATTCATGTTTAATATAAATGTGTTAAATGTTGAGAATGTTATGGTTGTATGTTCATGTATGCGTATATTTCTTCCGCAATGCACTTTGATACAATTGCTTAATGTTTTCAGATTTTATCTTCTCATCTCCATGGGGTTTTGAGAAGGTGAAAATCTAGGGACGTTACAGTCTCATTAGTCATGAGATATGATATCAAGTCAAGAACACATGTATATGTTAGAGAATAGTATATCAGACAGACCCACCGTGAGAATGATACATGGATACCATGGAATGGTAGTCACAATCATATCTCATAGTGATAGTGGTGATAGTGGTTCTTAGACCTAAAATCACTACACTCATCACATGTCATTGGGTAAACTTTGACATCATCAAATGCATTCCTGAAACATAGGTGTTATAAAGGTGATCGTTGGGTGACTTTGACACACAGTGATAGACTATAAGTGATAGAGATGGGATTTGTCCCTCCTATAAGGAGTATGATATCCAGGGCCCCTTGATAAGCAAGATTGAGAATTGTATGGCCATACTCATGTGATTCAATATATGATATGTGAACTCACATGCATCTCAGATAGTCTGCTCTAGATCAAGGAACATGGATTGAATGTTGAAGAGGACGACGTTCCATGCCTCGAGTTCAATCCAGATGTTAGTGACAAAGGAACTATACAATCACGGTAACACTAATCACAGATTGTAGGTTGATGTTGTTCTCCAACTTTTTGAGTTACTTGGGTAGCAATGAAGAGTTACTAGATTCCACTCATTGCTTTTGATGTCAAAAGTTATTATGAACATTCACTACCAATGTAAATTGGAACCTACAGGGCCACACATATAGGATACCCCTGGAAGAGGAGATTTTTCATGAATGATGTTTAGATTGAGACTAAAGATGTTTAGGTACTCAATTAAACATACAATTGACTGACTGGACTCAGAACTATGAAGTTCACGTGTTGAGCTAGCTGGTTAGAGTGTCAGGTCGATTGGAGATTGCATTGGCAATGATAACACTATCAACCGACCGATTCACCCTTGTGATCCAATCGACTGGTGTGATTTGATCAACTAGTGTGAGCCAACCGATCATTTCATTTGGTGAACGGGTCGCTCACAATCCTTCCAACCGAGGAAATAAGGATTTTCCATATTGGAGGAAAACTTTCATGTTTCACTTGTTCATTTCGATTGGAATAAGGATTAATCTTTGCATTAATTGGAAATGATTAAGGAAAGTCAATTGCATGCAAGTCTGGGAAGTGAAACAACCAGTTTACTGGGTGAACTGATCGGCTCACACTCCCAACTAACTGGTTCACTAGTGAACCGACCGGTTCACCTACCACAATACAAATAATTTATGGAATTTCTAGATCTTTCTACTATTAAACAGTCTGGGAACCCTGACCCTGCCCTCTACTATAAATAGAGGGGTACTGGGGGCTTCTCAGAACACAACTTAGAACATCAGTTTCTCTGCAAAGTTATTGTCCTCTATAGTTCTGGTAACTGAGAGAGCCTAAGAAAGTGCTACCCAACTAGGGAGGCATAGCGAGGGAAAGAGAACTGTAGAAAAGCAGTCTCAGTTTGGGAGAGTAGGTTGGTGCTAGTATACTAATAGGAGGGTCGTCTCCTTCCTGCCAGTTCTTCTAGAACGGTAGGAGTTCCAGGTGGTCTGTGTGGACTATCTAAAGAGGCGAGAGATGTTTTCCGCTCAGGAGGACACATCAGACACAGTCCATGGTGGAGACCAGAGTCCATGGAAAAGACCAGGAGCTGCATAGACACCGTCCAAGACATGGCGTCGAAGACCGCACATGGCTGTGAGGTATTGTCGTTGGGCAAGCCCCAGGACCAGGTATATCTTGCTAAAACCATCCTTCCCATTACATTGTCATTGATGTGATCTCCTATTATGGGTTAATGACCAATAAAATTGTTGTTTCCTCTACCTACTCTGAGGCCATAAAAACCCAACAATACTATGCAAAGAAGTTAAACTTGATTTCATTATATCTCAAATAGAAAAATCCTAGGTCAACATCTCCACCATTTTCTCCTCTTAAAACCATAGCTCTCCTATATATCTAGGATTTCATTTCTGTGGAATGGATCATGAAATATGATAGCTCCTTGGGTTCTAGGTTGCTCATATAGATCAAGTAAGGTTCTTAGACTAATTACAAATTGACCCAACTTGCACTTTCTTTTAGTCAATAGGTTTTTCTATCTTCAAATATTTTAATTAAAACCATTTACTTAAGAGGTCAAAACTCCTCCAATAATTGTGAAAATTTAGCATGTTGTGGGATAGATCATAGAAGAGCTCCAGCTAAAGTTTTCAATCAATCAAACTTACCAATAAAAAGATAAAAATCAAATACTAACTACTATTTTTCATCTAGAATGCATGCTCAGTTGAGTTTCTTCTAAAGAAACGTGACCGACACCACACTCTGTAGAATTCAAAAATCATACAAAAATTATGCAAATTCAAGTGGATCTCCAAAATGTAGTTCCCAATATATATAAAAAATCTCAAATCAATGGGATGCACCAATAAAAAGATAAAATTCAAATACAACACTATTATATTTCAATCTGAATACATATTCGACTGAGTCTGTCCTGGGGAAACTCGGCCAACAAATAGATCCTTCAAAAATTATGGCTAAAATAAACTAATAATTGAGTTATCCAAACTATATCCATATTTAAACTAAATCAAAGGTGTATATAAAATACTAAAAACCATTTAGTGCACCACTATACTTATCAAATTCTACATTCACATGTTACCAAAACCTGAATGTTTGGTTGATTAGGATTTTCAATTCTCAAACCCTAATTTTATTAATCAATGTATGGCTACAAATTCTCATTATGTTTAAAACATCATAATTAAACTACCATCATTAATCAAGCTTTAGATAATGATCAATTTAGTTAAGCATACAATCATCCAAGTAAACCCTAATTAGACGGTTAATCTGAAAATGGGTCGTTACAACAATAGCCTCAGACACTACAAAACTAAAATTGATAAAAGGCCATATTTACTAAAGAATATCCATGTATGAGAGTCTATCTATGCAAATTGTAATAACCTGGATAGTATAATATCCACATTGTATAGTACAATTTGTAATATATTATACATAGTGTCTTACACATTTACATGGTAAGTATTTGATAGATTTTCCCACACCCACTGGGAACATAACTTGATTATTGGAAGGTTCTACAATGTAGACACTTCCCACAAAATCCATTGAACAAAAATGATTGTGGTTTTCCATGTTCCAATGGATTAAACAACTAACAGATGGAAATAATCCTATAAGAGATCAAAGTAACAGCAAATTTATTCATAGACAAAGAGGGGCATTTGCCTACAAAACCTGAAGGATGGAAGGAGACTTGTGCTCAACAACTATATGAACATAAATATTTGATCGAATGTCATCTAATATCTTATATTAATATTATATTTATGTGAACTATGCTTTCATGTAATTTTTTTAGTTGATCGACCATTATATTTTGTTTTTAAAGGTTTTCCATGTTTGTTGTAGTTGACTAGTGTGATTGTTTTATAACAAAAATAATATAATGTTTGTTGCATCTTGTTAAATATGTGCCTATTTTTAGTATATAGAACCAAACTTCTATGTTGTAACACCTCACTTCTACACAATTCTTCCTCCTTAATACAATTTATTTCCACTTTTGAAAGATATCACATGTCATTGTTGAGAAACTATACCTTGTTTCTGAGATTTAATATCTTCTTTCTAAGATAAAATGACTAATCTTCTCATAATTATACCTTATTTATATAATTCAGTTCCTAGTTTCTAAGATATAACATCGAGTTTCTGTGATACAACACCTCATTATTTCACATGTTTATACCTCAATTTTACATTATTTCTCCTTGTTTCTTCATTTAATGCCTCGTCTATATTCATGCCTGGTCTCTATGATACAACACCTCATTAATGTGATACAACACCTCATTAGAATACTACATGTCTGGATGTTATATTAGCTATCCTCTCACATTTGTGCTATTTCACCTCATTCACCCTATTTAGTTCCTAGTTTGTAATAAATTATGCATCATTTCTAAGCCACAATGCCTCATTTATGCCCTATTGCATAATGTTTCTTATCTACAATGTTTTGTTTATGCTCTATGATGCCTCATTCCTCCATTTTTCTTTGCTCTATGATGCCTCACTCCTCCATTTTTATTATGTTCTACTACATCTCATTTAGGGATATTATGCATAACTTCTATTATATAATGCCTTGCTAATGGTATATTCCTATCTTCACACCATACCAGTTTCATACATTCATGTTATTAGTTTATATGGTTATTGCTTAATATATACACTTGATAGCATAAATAAAATTACTTTTCTTTGACATACAAAACTATGGGAAATAAGATGGAAGGATAATGGAATATTTTCTTATTGATAGAAGCATCACTCCTTTCCTACACATAGGAAAAGATGAAAATATAAGGGAAGTGAATGTAACCCTAATGGGCCAAGACAATTAGGCCCATATGACATAATAAAACAAATAAAAATAATTGTCACAATCCCCCTCAAGTTGGAGTATAGGTGAAAATTTATCCATCTAGGACTTAGAAGACTGAATTAGACGATACTACAAACAAAAAACTAAAATGTCACCCCCATACAAAATTGTCGCTCCCCCTTAAACGTGACTCTTCAACAAATTAAATATTTGAAGGTTACTATTTTGAGTTGTGTTTTGCATGCCAAAAATACTCAACATTTGGATAATGTCTGTTGAAGTGCATCATGAATGAAGAACATCTAAAAAATGGAATCCAAATGCCAAAGAAAAAAACTTGCACCATAAATATCGAGAAAATAATCAAAAGCACCATTATTGTACCATCTTCACTAGAAAAGAATGTGTGGTTGGAATAATAATAGTCAAGACATCCCACATACATAACACGAAACAAACATAGAGCCACAATGTCAGATGTAATGGTAGAGATATATGGAATCATTTGAGAAGTTCAATCAACTGGACATGCATAATGTGGCACGAACATGAATTGGATGAGGTGTTGGTAACTTCCATATTGGACTCATAAATTTACCACCTGAACCTTGGGGGCTTGATAGGAATGAAGGGATCCAATAAGGAGAGACCAAAATAGATAAACAGAAAAGCCATATGAACATATGCAACTCAGATAAGAGATAACAAAAGTAGCTCACTAAAGATAAAATCGGGATGAAACATCAACCTTGCATATGTAGAATTTACAGGCTAGGAATTGAAAAGATTTTAGAAGTATAATGTAAATAAAAAACCATCCATCTTATGAGAATGTAGCGATATTGATCAATTGAAATGTCATTAACACCTAAGGGAACAAGAGGTTGAAATAAGTACAGAAAGCTCTATCCTGAAGTACATAATATGGTAAAAACATGAAAAGCTTGACGTCAATGCTACAATTTAGATCCTTCAATGCATGAAAATGGTAGCTAACTGCAATAAGGAAATACAAATAGTCAAACTACATGAATATTGCGGCACGAACAAAAGAAGCACAATGCCATTGGGAAAGAGATACACTAATGATACATTGGAAAAATGATTCTTAGTGGGAATGAAGTGCTACAGATACATAACAAAAAAGGATATGCCAAAGAACAAGAATCTCCATGGAGATCAGAATAGTATGGACTTATACATATACTATCTCATACTCTTTCTCCTCATAGTGTCTCTCCCCCCCACCAATTATGAAGTGATTGAGTAGTTGGTGCGGAAAAGAATAAATACTCCCTATATGTGGAAGAAGATACACACAAGAGGGGAGGTAGGGGGAATAAAAGAAAATTTCAAGGGAGATGAAGGAAAAAAATACCATGATGCCCCTTATCTTTGTCTACTACTTTATAAACAAGCACATAGTCTATTGTTTCATAGAACATCATGGATAGTCTATTGTTTCATAGAACATCATGGATCTAACTGATAACACGAGTCAATATGCCAGATTCAATCTCACTCTAATGTTGTTCCAACCCTCTTCTAACTTTACGGGTAATCCTAGATATTTAAGAAAATCTTGATGTTTGTGGTATTTTTATTTGTAATATATTAGCTTATGCTTTTAAAAAAAATTGGCAACATTAAATACTTATTTGGATAATTCATAATCATGACTTAATAATACTATATAGATTTGAGTTGGAGTTGATATAGCATTAACCCATACATGTATGGAAGAGGAGAGTTAATGATGATGATGATGATCATCATCAACTAAACCTCAATCCCAACTAATGGGTCATATTTTGGTTGAGATGTAGAGATTCAAAGTCTCTCTTTATAAGCTCTTCCCATGCTAATTTAGGCCTTCCTATTCTTCTATTTATTATGTTTGCCTCAATAGTATTGCTTCATATAGGCACATTAGTCAGTTTGCGTTGCACATGTCCATACCATCTAAGTCGGCCCTCGTGCAACTTGTCCCCAATGCTCGCCACCCCCACTTTATTCCTGATATAGTCATTTCTCAAGCGATCTTTTCTTGTCTTCCCACACATCCATCTCAATATATGCATTTCATCCATGATCATCTTGTTGAGTCCTTATTTCTTCACTGTCTAACATTCACTCCCATAGAGCATGGCTGGTCGTATAGTAGTTTTATAAAACTTGCTTTTTAGTCTAACATGGATTTTGCGATCACATAATACTCCAGTTGCACTCCTCCATGCCAACCATCCTGTAGTGATCCTATGACAAACATTATTTTGGACATCACCATCTGTTTGAATGATAGATCCCAAGTAACAAAATTTATCACATTTTGGTATATCTACTCTGTCCAACTTGGCTCCACCATTCACACTACAAGATTGGCTGAAATTGTAATGCATATACTCAGTTTTGCTCCTACTAATCATCAATCCATTTGATTCCAGTGCCTTTCTCCAAAGTTTAAATTTATCATTCAAACCATCTTTAGTTTCATCAAGCAATACAATATCATCAACAAATAACATACACCAAGGAACATTATCCTGAACATTCTTTGTCAACTCACCCATAACAAGAATGAACAAATATGAGCTGAATGTGGATCCTTGGTGTACCCCAACTGTGATGGGAAATGTTGGTGTATCACCTCCAGGAGTCTTCACACTTGCAGTAGAGCTACCATACATGCCTTTAATCAAGTCAATGTATTGGATTTGCACACCCTTTTTCCTCAAAACCATCCACAACACTTCTCTGCGTATTTGATCATAAGCCTTTTACAAATCAATAAAAACCATGTGAAGATCTCTTTTTCTTTCCCTATACTTCTCTATAAACCTCGTTATCAGAAAAATAACATTTTTTGTTGATCTACTAGGCATGAAACCAAATTGGTTGTTTGAAATCTACTTTATAGATCTAAGCCTCTGCTCAATAATCCTCTCTTAAAGATTCATTGTGTGACTCATCAACTTAATACCTCTGTAGTTTGTGCAGCTCTGAAAATTACCTTTGTTCTTGTAGATGGGGACTATAGTACTATTTATCCATTCATTCAACATCTTCTTTGTCTTCATGATCTTGTTAAATAAATTTGTTAACCACATAACTCCTTCATCCCCCATACTCTTCTATACATCAATGGGAATACCGTCTCGTCTGCATGCCTTTCTCATTTTCATATTTTCAAGGCATTCTTGACCTCAAATGTGAAACTCGTCATGTGTAAATAATAACTCTTGTATCCCTGTCACACGAGTATCTAACATTATTTACAGTATCTCCATTGAAAAGCTTATGGAAGTAATAGGAGAGTTAATGATAATGGAGGAAATAATTAATTAGTAATTTTTAATATGAGAATATTATAAATATAATACTTTAATATTATAGATAATTCAATTATGAATCCAACATAAAAATAATAAACCAAATCGGATTTAAAATGAGAGAGTTATGACCTTTTTAGTAACGTACAAATCTTCTAGCAACCCCAAGACCTTGTAGCAACCGCAAGGCCCAATAGTGTAGTGACATCAAGGCCTTGTAATGACCTCAAGGCCTTGTAGTGACCACAAGGCCCAGTAGTGTAGCGACCGCAAGGCCTAGTAGCAATCGTAAGGCCATGTAGCAACCGCAACGGATGTCGCCCAGGACAGCCAATCGTAAAATAATCATATCTCGGGCTATACATATCTATTTTCAATGAAACAAAGTGTGTTAGAACCATCATTTGATTCTATATGATGTCAGACCATTTACTAGATCAAAGGACGACCTGGAGGATGATTTTGGGAGAAATATTTGGAACAACTATAGATCAGAGAACCAACCAAAGATTCTCCATGGTAAGTAGTTCTAATATGTAGATATCTTCGTTTTCACCTCTTTGATCCATTGAGGATATTTTATTCAAATTCTTAGAGGTCTATTACTCCTCCTTTCTTTATTTTCCAGCCCAGATGATGGTTTTAAGCCCATTTTTCCTCCTCATGATTAGTTGAGAACGAGATCTTGAAGTCTGGACCTTGATTTAGACTCATGGGAGTTAAGATCTGAGCTTAGTTGGTGAAAAGGCTAAAATCAGTAATCTTTGATGAGATGTGTGAGTGGAAAATCACCTTCTAACCTTGATTTATAACATAATAACTTGAAATTTTAACTTTTCAGTATTAAATCTTACTTTGTGATGATTCTGATAACTCTGTTAAGATTGTGTAACAAATTTCAGTAGTAGAAATGCATATTAAGTGTATTTGGTTGTGCGATATCATATTGAAAGATTATTTATGTGAGATGTTATGGTTGACAGGTGATGAAGTGGTGATGTACAAATTTTTTTATTTTATCAACAACCTAGATGTTTTCTTATGAATCATAACCATTGTCATAGACTTATGATGTAGTTCTTTGATCAATAACACATTTAAAATTTATAACAACATTGTCTATGCCAATAGTTTTACATTTGAAATTTTCTCTGATTGTGACCAATAATTTTACCTTTTCTATAAGTGTATGAAAAGTTTCCTTGTTTCCAGTGATATATTTTGAGAGCAAATTCTGTAGACCATCCTGTGATGAAGAGAACTTTTAGGGTTCTAAATATCCAAGTGAATAAGTGAGATCATAATTTGAGGATTCAAATGACTTTTAAGTCAATATACTTTAATGTTTATGTGGACATCATGGATGCAATCCCTGATTTTATGCCCTTTTGAGGTATTTTATTGATTGGTCAAATAAAAGACTTTTCATGCCAACTTATAAAAGAATACATATTGAGTGGTTAGGAAGATATGCTCAAAGTTTCAGGAATATTGGATGTTCCTATAAGATGATTTTGAAGTTAAAAAATGATAAGATTATGTGTATTTGATGTATATCTAAACAATGAGTCATGATTGAAAACTAGGGCTTGAATCCAATGAGATGTCATGCTGCCCCTTTCTAATGTGCATGGACTAGGTGTTCCTTTTAGAAGCCCAGATTGACTTTTAGGAGAGTTGATCTTGACCTTTCTTTAGACCTGACGGGTGAACTTTGTCCTTGATCTCGTGTCTGGCGGGAGATCATGGGTTAGAAGCGACCACTAGCCAACCCATCATCCCGCGTCATGTTGGTGGCCAGATGGAGAAAATGGAAATAATAGTTGCCTTCCGCTACACAAGGAAGTGGAAAGATTCGTCTTTCAGAACCTACATAGCAGAGAAGAGGGAGTCCTAACTCCTCTGTTGTACCAATTCTCCACCCAAATCCGCAATATGGAAGGTGAGGGAAGAGAGGATATGAGCACCAACTACCACAAACCAGATCTGGTCCTAGCTACAACAGAGAGAACGAGACAGATCTTGGCACTAATAGTGCCGAACAGAAGAGTGAGAAGGAGCTATGTCGAGCACTAGCTCCAGTTGCCAACGATGCTGATGAAGGATCCACCATGGAGATGGACTGGTTGCTAGGATCTAGAAGTTGCAGACGAGGTCCTTTGTCGTTGATCCAGGACACGACGATGGCTCAAAGATGGAATTCAGCTTCGAGCAGGCAGATAAAGAACTGAGAAGGAGAACCCAAGCACACGATTTGAGCGGAGAAAGAAAGAGTCGGGTGAGGGGAAACGGAGGCCGAATGCTCACCGGAAACCTTTCCCATGGCAACAGATCGCGCCCAAAATTGGATGGACGACGACGCTGAATGCGAGAGAGAAAGGAATAGGGAGATGCACAGAGGCATCGACCACAGTGGGTGGCCGTTTTCTTCACCAGAGACAAGTTGTGCGACGGCGGCTTCATGGGGAGGATGGTCTGGAGATCGACCTCTCGCCGACTTTGATCTGTGTGGTGGCGGCAAGGAGGCCAGGGTATGTCCGCTTTTGCTTCTTCACTATACAAGCAGCCACTCCAGGTGAGATCCTTGAGTTTGCAAGGAGGAGGAGCCAACAACAAAACTTTTGCTCGCCGAAGGTGGACCAGGTGGAGACGGCTGTGGCACACACACAGACGTCGTGCGAGGAGAAAGATCACAGGAGTCCGTGAGCAAGTGAAAGAGGGATGAACCAGGTCCAGTGGCCAAGAACCAACAAAACCTAGCCTCCATCTAGACGAACTAAGGACTGTCTGGTTCAGCGTGGGCCAGAGAGGAGCAGGTGCCTCTCCATAGCCATGTGGCAGCACACAGTTGGGTCGAAAGAGGTAATTATCCTAGTAATGTATAAATCTTCAATAATTTGTAGAAATTAGCTCGATTATCAGATAAATGCAAATAAGGTACCAAACTTCTCAAAAAAATGCATAGAACAAGATATAACAATAATATCAGGCTTTTGATTATTAAATATCAATAATATCATGTAAGATGTGTAATGCTTGTTTAATGGATAATAAATAGCAAATGATGACATAAAATCATGGAAAAATATCAGTAAGTCCATAATTACGTATAGAATGCATATGATGTCATATATTGTCATGTTGATGCACGAAATTCATGTTATATGAAGAGGACCCTTAATACATGAGATGTAACTCTAATATGGTTAATATGTGCAGAAAAAGGATATGGAACCTAATGTTCAGATGATGAACTTTGATAATGAGATGTAATATGGAAACTTACATCTGTAAGATAATTCTAAGACTAGAATACAAGTAATAATGAACATATCCTAAAGAGACTAAGCTAAACTCTAATGAACACGATTAGGGTTAAGATGAGATGTAAGATGATGAAAATCTGATGACAATATATGATCTTGTCTTAATCAGGGTTGACCAGACATAGATGACATGAGGATATAGTTGATGTCAAGAATATGTGGTTTAGATAATCTCTTGATCAAGGTATGCCATTACCTCTTGCTTGGCTTATTATACATTATTCTTGTGTTATATGGTAGTAAAGACTTGGCATATGGTATTGATTGAAATGATTGTCTTGTATGATATGTTGCTTGAATTTCCATACTTATGGCTATGAACACCTGCAAACATAATATAAATGTTCCATCATAAGATAGCTCATAAACCACTTGGTGGTAGAGCGCATGCATAATGATCACAAACCACTTGGTGGTAGATCATATGATGTTTGTATAATGATCACAAACCACTTGGTGGTAGATCATAAGGCCTAAAGAAGTTAAAGCCACTTGGTGGCAGACGCACAAGATATATGATGAAAATGTTCTTAAAATATGTGTTCTCTTCTGTTAATGAACATCTTTGTGCAAGTATATGATTTTCTTATATTTCTTTATAACTGCCAAGTATTTGTTTTATCTTATTTCCAAGATATGATGAGAGGTATATAAAAGACACATAGGCGTACTCAGTACAATATTCTTGAATATTGTGCTGATGTGTACCGCATGTAATCTTTTGTTTAGGTTGTGGTTATGCTCTTGAAGATCCAAGATAGTTGAGAGTTGTGCGGAAAGCTGATGTACATGTGGACCTGTTGTCTTAAGATCCTGTAGTTTGTACGTAGTACATGTATATGTATAAGTTTTCTGTTCAATATGTAATATCAAATGTTGTAACAATTCATGTTGTAATTATATGTTGAATGGTGAACATGTGTTGTATGGTTTTATTATTGTTCATGTGCATGTGCTATTGTTGTTTCCTTCTGACTCCCTTGATTTTCTTCTTCTTATCCCTATGTAGGGTGTTTAAATTGGGATTCTCGCTGAGGTGAGGGTTTCAATTTGGACATCACACACCAGATTAAGTTTTAGAAAATCCGAGGACATCACCGGTGGTATCAGAGCATGAACAATTGCAAAGCCTGACATTTGCTCATTATGCAACTCAAAACTAAAGAACCTTGAACTCAATAATCTTTAGGCTTAGATTAGTCATCTTTTAGAGACTAGATCTGACCTAGCCTCTAGGTTAGCACCTAGATGTCTAAGAATTAGGCCTAGACTAGTGCTTGTTCTCTAGAAAGTCCTTAGTTGTCGTTCTTTCCTTTTAGTACAGCGGTATGGGACGTTGCATTATTTGGAAATGACGTGCATCAAGGGAAGAGAAACCCTAGACATATGGTGCACATTGTCTAGAGTAGCTACACTAGTCTACACCAAATTATCACCCTTTTCACTAGTTTTCATGACACTGGACTCTCTACTATGTGTGGGACACTCGTTTTTAGGATTTGGTTTTTGGTTCCAAACGGATCGAACCTCGATAGTTTTCTCTGACATTTGTTTTATCAGAGAAAAACTATATAATATTTTAATATGTATATGTATTAAAAAAATGTGTCCCCACACATGTAGGAGTAGGCAGTGGTCATGCAACCTAAGTGAAAGTGAATGCCATCAGTCTAGAAGAGAGTGTAGTTCTAGATTAGATGTCTAGATCCTTGTTGGAATATATCTGATAGATGGAATAGATGATATAAGTTTTTATGACATGATGTAAGTCTTATATAGATGACATAAGATGATTATGATGACCTATGTTTGTATTTGAGTACCTGAGTTTAGATTTGAGGTTTTGAAATAAGTTTTGATGATGCAAGTAAATAGGCTTATATGAGATAAGATATGTTAAGTTAAGACAAGTTGTGAGTCAGCATGAGCCTCAGTCGCTTTTACGAAGAAGGACCTCTAGTGTTAGGACTAGTTTTGGGGTTAGCTCAAGAGAGAGAGAAACCCACAGGGAGAAGGTCAGAGAAACTAGACTCCATGATATGAGAAATATAAGAAATATGTGATATGATATGTCCTAAACTAGAATACTCCTGAGTGAATGAGTTGTGTTGCTCAATGCATGATTCCTATAGTCTTGTTGAACCCTAGATGTCCTTGGGAGGACCAAACCCTAGAGACAGAGGGAGGCTGGTTATATATGTGCATATGTGAACATCAATATGAGTGCCTATCATCTGGGTGAGGGAGAGATCCCAAGACCCCAGAGGAGGTAGCTATGTTAGTTTATGTGAAGCCTCATGCTCGGGTTGGTGGTTTCCCACATAGGAATCTAGTGTTTAATATAGAGAGAGTTTGAGTAAGCATGCTTCATGGGAAAATACCTATGAAGAAGATGTTGTAGCATGTTTTGGTTTGTGCTTATGTGGCTAGATCTTGTGAAGCTATCCGCTAGTACCAATAAGGTAATATGAGAACCCTAGACCAAGGAGGGGAGATAAAGTTTTTGTTATGAGATACTCATAGAGTTGAGTTAGCTCAGAGAGACTGAGCATGGCGTTACCCTTATGATATGGGTCAGGAGAACCTCAGTTGGACTAATTGAAATTTTGATATATGTTTGACAAGCCACTCATATAAGTTTGTTTAGCACAACCATGATATAATAGATGTAAGGATGTGAACTAATCTCGAGACATGATATGATGAAAACCTAGAGATGGTTTAATGGATATCATTGCATAGATGGTTAACCATGTAAATGAATAATGATGATATATTAAAGATGGTTAACCTTGTGATGCCATCATTAATAAATGTTGTAATTTATTATGAGCAATGAAATAAGATCATATGAATGCAACATGTTACATGAGGTGTTAAACTTAGTGCTTAATGAAGATGAAAAATATAGTTTGATAATTAGCAAAATATAATGCGTTTGACACCTTGATATGATCTAGATGGATAAAGTGAGTTAATTTTTGTTAACTCCCTCCCAAAAGGCATATGTTAATGATGAACATGTTCTAACAATGAGCTAAATAAAATGTTGATGGCACCTTGATATAATGGGTTAACATTAGTTAACTCCTTTATAACATGTTAATATGATGTGGGAACCCTAATGCATGGATAAAGATAAGGATGCAACCCTAACATATGACATATGTCATGGAGGAACATGAGTTTCCAAACCCTTTTGAAAGGGTAGTTCACCCTAGATGCTTTAATAGCCTCCTAGGAGTGATACATATATGTTTTGGACATGATGTTTATGGGAATGTTGCACCTAGAATAGTGCCCTAGCTGTGTATGAAGACCTTTTGGTTTTTCCTTAGAGTATGAGAATGGTTTAATTTCGATGATGAAATTTCTCTTAAGGTGTATAGGATGTGATGAAGTGAACTTTTAGGGTTCTAAATATCCAATTGAATAAGTGAGATCATAATTTGAGGATTCAAATGACTTTTAAGTCAATATAGTTTAATGTTTATGTGGACATCATGGATGCAATCCCTGAGTTTATGCCCTTTTGAGGTATTTTATTGATTGGTCAAATAAAAGAGTTTTGATGCCAACTTATAATAGAATGCATATTGAGTGGTTGGGAAGATATGCTCAAAGTTTTAGGAATATTGGATGTTCCTATAAGATGATTTTGAAGTTCAAAAATGATAAGATTATGTGTATTTGATGTATAGCTAAACATTGAGTCGTGATTGAAAACTAGGGCTTGAATCCAATGAGATGCCATGCTTCCCCTTTCTAATGTGCATGGACTAGGCATTCCTTTTAGAAGCCCGGATCGACTTTGAGGAGAGTTTATCTTGACCTTTCTTTTAGACCTGACGGGTGAACTTTGTCCTCGATCTCATGTCTTGCAGGAGATCATGGGGTTAGAAGCGACCACTAGACAACCCATCATCCCACATCATGTTCGTGGCCACATGGAGAAAATGGAAATAGCAGTTGCCTTTCACTACACAAGGAAGTGGAAAGACCTATTTTTCGAAACCTACATAGCAGAGAAGAAGGAGTCCTAACTCCTCTATTGTACTTATTCTCCACCCAGATCCGCAATATGGAAGGTGAGGAAAGAGAGGATATGAGCACCAACTACCACAAACTGGATTTGGTCCTAGCTACAACTGAGAGAATAAGATAGATCTTGGCACTGATAGTGCCGAACGGAAGAGTGAGAAAGAGCTATGTCGAGCCCTAGCTCCAGTTGCCAACGATGCTGATGAAGGATCCACCATGGAGATGGACTGGTTGCTAGGATCTGGAAGTTGCAGACGAGGTCCTTTGCCGTTGATCCAGGATACGATGATGGCTCATGGATGGAAGTCGGCTTCGAGCGGGCAGATAAAGAACTGAGAAGGAGAACCCAAGCACACGATCTGAGCTGAGAAAGAAAGAGCTGGGTGAAGGGAAATAGAGGCTGAATGCTCGCCAGAAACCTTTCCCATGACAACAGATCGTGCCCATAAGTGGATGGACGACGACGTTGAATGCGAGAGAGAAAGGAATAGGGAGACGCATAGAGGCGTCGACCACAGTGGGTGGCCATTTTCCTCACCAGACACAAGCTGTGCGGTGGCGGCTTTATGGGGAGGATGGTCTGGAGATCGACCTCTTGCCGGCTTTGATCTGTGTGGCGGCGGCATGGAGGCCAGGGTATGTCTGCTTTTCCTTCGTCGTTGTACAAGAAGCCACTCTAGGTGACATCCTTGAGTCTATGAGGAGGAGGAGCCAACCAAATTTTTTTTTTCGCGGAAGGTGGACCAGGTGGAAACGGCAGCGACACACACACAGACATCGTGCGAGGAGAAAGATCACAAGAGTCTGTGAGCAAGTGAAAGAGGGATGAACCGGGTCCAGTGGCCAAGAACCAACAAAACCTAGCCTCCAGCTAGACAAACTGAGGACTGTCTGGTTTAGCATGGGCCTGAGAGGAGCAGGCGCCTCTCCATAGCCATGTGGCAGCACACTAATGGATCGAAAGAGGTAATTATCTCAGTAATGTATAAATCTTCAATAATTCATAGAAATTAGCTCGATTATCAGAAAAATGCAAATAAGGTACCAAACTTCTCAGAAAAATGCATAGAACAAGATGTAACAATAATATCAGGCTTTTGATGATTAAATATTAGCAATATCATGTAAGATGTGTAATGCTTGTTTAATGGATAATAAATAGCAAATGATGACATAAAATCATGGAAAAATATCAGTAAGTCCATAATTATGTATAGAATGCATATGATGTCAGATATGGTCATGTTGATGCACGAAATTCATGTTATATGAAGAGCACCCTTAATACATGAGATGCAACTCTAATATGGTTAATATGTGCACAAAAAAGATATGGAACCTAATGTTCATATGATGAACTTTGATAATGAGATGTAATATGGAAAATGACATCAGTAAGATAATTCAAAGACTAAAATACAAGTAATAATGAACATATCCTAAAGAGACTAAGCTAAACTCTAATGAACACAATAAGGGTTAAGATGAGATGTAATATGATGAGAATCTGATGACAGTATATGATCTTGTCTTAATCAGGGTTGACCAGACATAGATGACATGAGGATATAGTTGACGTCAAGAGTATGTGGTTTAGATTATCTCTTGATCAAGGTATGCCATTACCTCTTGCTTAGCTTATTATACATTATGCTTGTGTTATATGGTAGTAAAGACTTGGCATATGGTATTGATTGAAATGATTGTCTTATATGATATGTTGCTTGAATTTCCATACTTATGGCTATGAACACCTGCAAACATAATATAAATGTTCCATCATAAGATAGCTCATAAACCACTTGGTGGTAGAGCGCATGCATAATGATCACAAACCACTTGGTGGTAAATCATATGATGTTTGTATAATGATCACAAACCACTTGGTGGTAGATCATAAGGCCTAAAGACATCAAAGTCACTTGGTGGCAGACGCACGAGATGTATGATGAAATGTGCTTAAAATATGTGTTCTCTTCTATTAATGAACATCTTTGTGCTAGCATATGATTTTCTTATATTTCTTTATAACTACCAAGTATTAGTTTTATCTTATTTCCAAGATATGATGAGAGGTATATAAAATACACGTAGGCATACTCAGTACAATATTCTTGAAAATTGTGCTGACGTGTACCACATGTAATCTTTTGTTTAGGTTGTGGTTATGCTCTTGAAGATCGAGGATAGTTGAGAGTTGTGTGGTGAGCTGATGTACAGGTGGACCTATTGTCATAAGATCATGTAGTTTTGATGTAGTACATGTATATGTATAAGTTTTTTGTTCAATATGTAATATCAAATGTTGTAACAATTCATGTTGTAATTATTTGTTGAATGGTGAACATGTGTTGTATGGTTTTATTATTGTTCATGTGCATGTGCTACTGTTGTTTCCTTCTGACTCCCTTGATTTTCTTCTTCTTAGCCTGGTGAGGGGTGTTTAAATTGGATTCTCATTGAGGTGAGGGTTTCAATTTGGACGTCACACATCAGATTAAGTTTTAGAAAATCTGGGGACGTCACACCATCCAAACCTACAAAGTATGAAAGTTTTGGTACTCATATAGTGGTCCTTTTGGTTATGAATGATTTTCATTATTTTTAATATATATGAATCAAAATGAAACATATTTTATACCTTCAAGTATTGATTTCAAGTAAATGACTTCAATAGCAACAATTTCTTATAGGACTATTTTTTGTCAAATTTGTTTTTTTGACTGATAAGCATCTCAGTTGAGATTCTTGTCGATCGAATATAGTTCTGCATATTTTTCAAAACATGTACTACTTCTGGTATGAAAATGATATTTCTTATTTCACATATTTTAATCCAAATAGCACATTTTATCAATCAATTAATCAAAGTTATACAAGTTGAGGCTTATTTTAGTTGAGATAAGACAATATGAATTTCAAAATGAAGTTTAGGTCAAATCTCAAATAATATGTCCAACATTTCTAGGTTGGAGGTTTTGGAACCCAAACCAAGTCAACATACTTCTTTTTCTTGTATGGAAAAGAAAATGAATAATGACCAAAACATAAATAGTAATGACAGCAAATAAAATCAATTTCATTTCTCTTCTTAGCATTATGGTCATGAGCTAGATTGTCTTTAAGCATATACATGACCTTGGTCTTAAGTACTTGTGTCTTTCTAACTCTAGGCTTTTGATAGGATTTATCTTTAGGTACAAGCCTAGACCTCTTCTTCCAATTTGTCCAAAGGAGTTTTTTAAGATTTTATCAAGAATATTATTACTCTTTCGATTGTCAACATGTTTTTGTAATTTAGTAATTTCATCAATTTTCTTTGCGATATCTTGTTTTTCTTGACCTAAACTTGAAAACAAATAATCTCTTTCTCTAATAATGATATCATAATTTTAATGAGAACATAGAATAGCTTGGGTTTGATAGTTATTTATCTCAGCAAGCAATTCAACCTTTTCTTGAGAAAGAAGATTATCATTGGTTTCTAGAGCAAGCAACTTCATATTGTAATAATTAATAGATGATTTCAAGGTGTCCTTTTTAGACATAAGGCTTTCATTTTCAAAAGTAAGATCATTCAATTTAGTAGGCAAATCATAATTAGTTTCCATAAGCTTCTTCGATTTTCTTTTACAATCAACATATTTATCATGTAGTTCTTCAAGACTAGTGACTAGCTCTTCTTTAGATGAATCAAGAAGACTTACCTCATTTTCTTCTTCATCAGTTGTTGCAATGAAATAACTTACCTTGTCTTCTTTAGCTATGAGACATTCTACTTCTTCTTCTCCACTCTCACTATCATCTCTTGACTCATCCTAACTTGCTTTGTAAGCTTTTTCTTTGTTCTTGAAAGAAGATTGCTTTCCCTTCTTGACTTTAGGACACTCATTCTTTAAATATCCCTTCTTTCTTCATTCAAAGCACCTAAGCGAAGAAGAGTAAAAAACACTAGAATTTTTGTTAGATTTAAATCTTATATATTGCTTACCATTTACAATGAGTGCATCCTCTTTATCTTCTCCTTTACTCGACTCATAACTTTCTATATCTTTGTTTGTAGCCTTGAATGCTATATCCTTCTTTCTTCCCTTCTGAAGTTTCAACTCCAATCTCTCTTCTTCTTCAAGAGTCTCTAGATTGTCGATGAGTTGTTCCATCTTCAACATGGTTAGGTCATTGGCTTCTTCAATGGTTGTCACTGTTGGCTTGCAATTTGGAGGAAAGGATCTAAGAATCTTGGACACTTGATCTTCCTCACTAGTATACTTACCTAAGGCACTCAGGCTATTCACAATAGAAGAAAACATTGCATACATTTCACCATAGATTCATTAGGTTGCATGTGGAATTGTTCAAACTTTTGTCTAAGCATGTTAATCTTAGTATTTTTAACTTGAGTTGTACCTTCATTTGCACATAAAAGTTTATGTCATATTTCATAAGCGGTTTCACATGAACATATCCTATTAAACTCACTAACAGAAATGGAACAATATAAAATGCTTACTGTTTTTGCATTCAAACAAACTTGCTTTACTATTTTAGGATTCCATGTTGCATACCCCATATTAGGAAGTGCATAGGGAAAGGACACCAATCTCCAAAGCTCCAAGATGATCCCTTAGAAGTAGAATTGCATCCTTCTTTTCCAATAAGTGTAGTTGCTTCCATTAAAGGGTGGTGTCTGGCTCTCATAAGTTCCTTCGAGGTTGAGGTTGCGTAAAACACCGTCCCTCATTCAAGATCGGTTAAGGCTCCTTGCATACCTGATCTGATACCAATTGAAAGATCTAGAGGGTGGGTGAATAGAGCTTTTGGTACTTTAAAATTCAATTAAAAACTTAAACCAAAGAAGGAGGAGGAAATAAGAAAGACACTTCGATTTAGAGTGGTTCCAACATTTGAATCAAAGGTTGTCCATCCACTACCCAATTGTCTTCAATTGGTATTCTGGAAGTGATTTATTCTATTTGCCTCGCAAGGATGTCACAAATAAAATACAACCACCTTCAATATCCTTGAAGTAGCCTTCTCCTTGAAGTAGCCTTCTCCTTGAAGTACACTCAATCTCCTTTGAAGCAGCCTTGTTGAAGTAACTTCAAGCCCTTGGAGAAGCCTTCACCACCTTGAAGTAGCTCCACCAACATGAGGTAGCCTTCACCTAGAAGTATCCTCAACCTCCTTTGAAGCATCATTCTTGAAGTAACCTCAAGAAACCTTGGATCAACCTTCTTTTCCTTGAAGCAACTCCACCACCTTGAGACAGCCTTCACCTAGAAGTAGCATCAACCTCCTTTGAAGAAGCCTTCTTGAAGTAACCTCAAGCAACCTTAGATAAACGTTATTTTCATTGAAGTAGCTCCAAGTAACCTCCCTCAAACAACCTCCTACACTTGGAGTAGTCAAGGAGAACAAATACAATACAAAGAAAATAAATTGGAATAAAGAAATACTTAACCAATGAAGTACAACATCTTGATTCCTATATCAAGCGTTTAGACCTCATAACCACTTAGGATGGGCATTTCTTGGATGGAGTCTAAGATCTATGTCTATAGGACACGAACTTAGATCTCAAAGAATAAGATAGCAAGTGATTCTCAACTTTTTGCTCTCTAGAATGATTGATCAAGTGTATCTTGTGTATTGTTGTATGAAAGTGATGATTTGGGTGTCCTAAGGCCTCTTCTATTTATAGGAATGATTTACAAGTGATTAGGGACGTTAGGGAATGCCTAGAGTGTTCTTAGTGCTTAACTAGCTATTAGGTAGAAAGTTGTTGGGTTGCAATGGCTAGAATGTTTGTTAAAAGCAAAGTTTCCAGAACTTCTCTCGGTCAATAATATTGTCGACCATATGACTCTCGGTCTACAAACGCGTCAACCGGATGACTTTGTTGGTTCAGATGGCTCTAAAGGCTATATGTCTATCTCTCTCTTGTTTAAACCTATTACAAGGGCTATATCGGTCGACAATATTGTCGACCAAAATTGACTGTGAACTAAAGATTTGCAATGTTATTTCTCAGTTGTCTGAGTCTTCGGCTGAGTGATTCATGGTCAAAAATTTTGTCAACCGAGGAGGACTTTTTGCAAGGATTTGCAATGTATGTGAGGTCCTATTGATGACTTATATGAAACCTATCAACCCTAAAGTATTCATGTGAGTGTAAGATAAGGTTATGGGTGGATAGGGAAAATCTAACAGTTGATTTACATGATATCTAAGTACTTGGACACATTTTTACATTTAGTACAATCATTAAAATATATTACATTTAAGTGCCTTAATCTTCCATTATCCACTTAGTATGATCTTCTTATCATCTTGAACACTGAAATACTCAAGTAGCATGTGAGATCCACAAGAATGAAATGTTTGTCATCATCAAAACAAAGGGTATTCTAATGTCCAATTTAGCCAACACACCTCTTACATGCTTACAAGGAAGGATGTAACTTTTGTTTGGTCTGAATCATGTGAGAAATTTTTTCAAATTTTAAAGAAGAAGTTAACCACAGTACCAATCCTGATATTACTAGAGGCAGATAAAGGTTATGTGTTTTTTTGTGATGCATCCAGGAGTGGTTTGGGATGTGTTCTTATGAAAGAAGGGAAGGTGGTAGCCTATGCTTCTAGACATCTTAAGAAGAATGAAGAAAACTATCCTACACATGATCTTCAGTTGGCAGCAGTAGTACATGCCCTGAAGACATGGCATCATCATCTCTATGGTGAATCATGTCAGTTCTTTACTGATCATAGGAGTCTGAAGTACATTTTTACACAAAGAGATCAGAATCTCAGAAAATACAGATGGTTGGAGCTCATAAAGGGTTATGATGTCACCGTTGATTACCACCCTAGAAAGGCCAATGTTGTGGAAGATACTCTGAGCAGGAAGTCAACACCATCTATAGAAATGTTTACTGTGTGTAAAAAGAGACTTATTGGTTAAGATGAGGGAGATGAATTTGGATCTGAATGTGTCTGATCAAGGTGGACTACTTGCACATATGTAGACTAGACCCAAGTTTTATGATCATATCAAGGAACTCCAACAAAATGATAGGGATTTGTAATAGATCATGTATGATATGACAGAAGGAAAGAGAACATAGTTTAGATATTTAAATGATGGGTTGTTGTAACAACATGATAGATTGTGTCTTCCAGGTGATACTGGTTACAGAATTAGATTCTTAAGTAAGCTCATTCATATATGTATGCAATGCATCCATGCAATACAAAGATGTATAGAAACCTGGAGGAATGGTATTGGTGGTCAGATTTGAAGAAGGGTGTGGCTGAGTATGTAGCTAAGTGTGGTGTATGTTAGCAAGTCAAGGTTGAACATTAAAATCTAGTAGGTACTTTGCAATCAATTCCTATCCCTGGATGGAAGTGGAAGCACATTACTATGGATTTTGTGGTTGGATTACCTAGGACACGACATGGTTTTGACTATGTATGGGTAATAGTAGATAGGTTAACATAGTCTTCTCACTTTATACCAATTAATACAACATGGGATACACTAAAGATATCCAAAGTTTATATAGATGAGATAGTCAGATTGCACGGGATGCCCATTTTTATAATATCTGATAGAGATCCCAAATTCACATCCATGTATTGGAATTAGTTGTAGCGTTCCTTTGGGAACAAAGTTGAAGTTTAGTATAGCATTTCATCATCAAATAGATGGATAGTCAGAGAGGACAATTCAGACCCTTGAGGATATGTTGAGAGCATGTATTTTGCAGTTCAGGGGTATTTGGGATGATCATCTCAGTCTTATGGAGTTTGCCTATAAAAATAGTCATCGTTCCTTTTTGTTGGTATAAAGTTGGAGAAAGGCAAATTATAGGTCCAGAATTGATAGAAGAAACAATAGAAAAGATATCTATCATCAGACAACAATTGAGGGTTTCTCAGGACAGAAAGAAAAGTTATGCAGAGAAAAGGCATAGACCACTCCAATTTGAGGTAGGAGATGAGGTTTATTTGAAAGTCTCACCATGGAAAGGTGTACTAAGGTTTGGAAAGCAAGTCAAACTAACTCCTAAATACATGGGCCCCTATCCAATCATTCAAAGAATAGGACCAGTTGCATAAAAACTTGATTTACCTTCGGAATTGGCCAATTTACATGATGTGTTTCATGTATCAATGTTGAAGAAGTGTCACCCTGGTACAGAGAGGATTACAGACCCAAATACTATACAATTGAGATAGGATATCTCTAATGTTAAGGGACCAATTCAAATTCTAGATGCAAAATTTAGAAGCTTAAAAGGAGAGAGATACCCCTAGTGAAGGTTCTTTGGAGGAATCATGTATAGTAGAAGCTACATGCGAGGTAGAGTCAGAGATTTGTAACAAGTATCATTTCCTCTTTTAGAAATTTTGATACAAAATGTTTATTAGAGGGAAAGATTTGTTTCAACCCTCTTATAGATTTAATGGCAATCCTAGAGATTTAAGATAATCTTGATGTTTGTTTTCCTTTTATTTATAATATAATATATTGTGATTTATATTAAAAAAATTCAATCGTAAATACTTGTTTGGATAACTCATAATCATGACTTAGTCATACTACAAATTTCTGAGTTGGAGTTGATATAGCATTAACCCATACATGCATAGAAGAGGAGAGTTAATGACAATGGAGGAAATAATTTATAAATAATTTTTGATTTGAGAATATTATAAATTTAACACTATAAGATTGTATAGAATCCAATTACAAATCTAATAAAAAAAGAATGAACCAAACCGGAGTTAAATAAGAGAGTTATGCCCTTTTTAGTAACATGTACAGACCTTATAGCGACCACAAGACCTTCTAGAAACCACAAGGCCTTGTAGTGACAACAAGTAGCAATCGCAAGGCCTTGTAGAGCCCACAAGGCCTTGTAGTGACCGCAAGGCTCAGTAATGTAGCAATCGCAAGGCCTAGTAGCGACCACAAGGCCATGTAGTGACCGTAATGGATACCACCCAGAATAGCCAATCGTAAAGTGATCATATCTCAGACTATACATATCCTTTTTCAAAAAAACAAAGTGTGTTAGAATCATCATTCAACCCTATATCATCTCAGAACATTTTCTAGATGAAAGGATGACCTAGATGACAGTTTCCAGAGTGATATATGGGAAATAGTTGGATAAAAACTATAGATCAACAAACCAACCACATATTCTTCATGGTATGTAGTTCAATTATGTAGATATCTTCATTTTCACCTCTTTGATCCATTGAGGATATTCTATTTGAATCCCTGGAGGTATTTTCTTCCTCCTTTCTTCATCTTCTAGTCCCATATGAAGATTTTAAGCCTGTTTTCCTCCTCATGATCAGTTAAGAATGAGATCTTAAAGTCTGGACCTTGATTTAGACTCGTGGGAGCTAAGATCCGATCTTAGCTAGTGAAAAGGCTAAAATCAATAATCTTGGATGAGATCTTTGAGTGAAAGATCACCTTCTAACCTCAATTTACAACATAATAACTTAAAATATTAACTTTTTAGTATTGAATCTTACTTTGTGATGAAGTGATAAATTTGTTAAGATTGTGCAACGAATTTTAGTAGTATAAATGCATATTGAGTGTATTTGGTTGTTCGATATGATATTGAAAGATTGATATGTAAGATGCTATGTGTGATAGGTGATGTTTTGGTGAACTTAGAGGCACCAGGGAAGTCGGGTTTGCCCT
Organism: Alisma plantago-aquatica; assembly: GCA_963693085.1. Classification (NCBI taxonomy): domain Eukaryota; kingdom Viridiplantae; phylum Streptophyta; class Magnoliopsida; order Alismatales; family Alismataceae; genus Alisma; species Alisma plantago-aquatica. Next base: position 1,778,154,923 of record OY856409.1, read on the forward strand.
AATCCATAGTTAAAGGATCAAATTTTGAAAAATGGAATTCAATCAGATAACTTCTGTGTTTATTATCGAATGTATAAATGTGAAATTAGGGTAATTACTAGAGACGGTGATGAATCATGTTAAATTAACTAAATATCATTAGATGTTAGATTCCCTGTACACTATAGAATCCTCACAAGAGACGTGTTGTGAGGAGGAAATGTGCTTCCCAACTGGAGGTCTCATGTAGGTCGAGGTAAGCAAGAGTGCATCATTGTGAGGTGTGAGGGTCTAGGCCAATGAGGTTAGACTCCTTAAATGATTGGTATCCAACACCAATGGTGGATGTCGGTGGTACCTGAGATATGTGTTGTAATGATTAGTGGACATCTTTGGTAGGTCCACTGGTCCCAACAAGCCTGAGGGATTTGACTCACCACCTGAGTACCCAAGTTGATAGGTGGAGTCTGAGATATCCGACCTCTCCCATTAGCTTCTGAGAGGTAGACGAGTTGATGCCATCTATAGATGTGGTATTGAGATTAAAGACTTAGGAACCCAAGCATGCTTCTAAGTCTTGTAGAGCGAGATCGTAGCTTGTTGTGATACTTTCACATGTTTTGATACACCTTATGTGGGTCCAGTGGCATAATAAATGGATTTTAAATAATGTGAATAGTTAGGTTATGATTTTAGTGTGTTCAATATCTATTTAACTGCCATGATGAGTGAATTACATTTATTAAACTGCCATATTTACATACTTTCATTTAAGTTATATGAATTGTAAACATCATAAATATCTTGGTTACCTATTGATTCTCTACTCACTGAGCCAGTAGCTCACATGCACACTGAACAATATTTTAGGTAAAGGATTACCTCTTCCCGAGGAGACAAAATCCAACTTTAGTTAAGAGTATCACAGAGGTCTTGAAAGAAGAGTAGCTAGAATAGATAGATGGTCTCTTATCCTTCATCTGGATCTTGGGAATGAGAGAGTGAGAAAAGAGAGAAGTTTGTAATGTAATGTACATGATGTATGTTAGGTGTAAACTCTTTCTTAAATGTAGTAGTAGAACTTTGTTGTATCCTTCATGTTATGTTTAAATGAGATATTGTTAGTTGCTAAATGATGTTACTATATATCTGAGAAAAGAAAAAGTCATGGTTGATTTTCATTAAGTGAACAAAATTGATTGTTGGTATCAAACCTTGCTTGGTGGGCCCAAACCCTAGTTAGTGTGTTCGGGTCATGTCAGATGTTTTTGTTGGAACAAGTAACCTTGATGAACTAAGAGTCCGTCAGGTAAAGATTCATTTGTGGCTCCACACATGGGGAATTTTTGGGTTCCTGTGATCGCATATCACCTATCAGAGCTAGACATATAGCTTCTTTATGCAGGTGACCTCAAATTCCCCATACCCACAGAAGGACCTATGGTATGATTTGGTACATTTGATCTAGTGCCTTTGATCCAAAAAGGATACTAGAACGGGATGGTGACGTAACAATAGTTACATATGCATATTTCATCACACAAGGAGTGTTCATTAATAGAGGGTGATAATTGCTAAAAAAAATTATAGTTAAATAGAGAGGTTTGATTCATCCCACCTCTTATAGGAAATAGGAGTTAGAAACTTAAAAAATGGATTCTCATGTATATCATGTGGCATGTAATCCCTAGAACCATATCCTCTATCAACCATACCAATTATGTACAAGATACTCCATCCTATCCATGTCAAAAAGACACATGCCTAGATCATGTATCCCATCAACGCCAAGTTGTATCAGCGCTACCTCCATGCCATGAACCCACTATGCTACTACAGTGGTAGTGACATTGACCTCCTTGTAGATGAAAGATACCAAAGTACTACCAAGGTGACATCTATCTAGAAGTGTCTCCACCTAACCATGATTCTCCAAGAGTGGAGAAAGACACATAGGGAAGACTAATAGCCTCCCTATGATTACATTCATAATTATCAATAAAAAACCAAACTCTACACATCTTCAAAGGCCCAGTGCCGCCACCTCCACAGTGGCCTCTAGAGGTATAGAATAGTTGACTCTCTCCACAAAAACCAACAAAATGCACCCTAAAAAATCCCACACCAATCCTACCTTAAAATCTCACCTCTAGAATCCTTTCTTTTTGGAGTACACTTAGATTTAGGGTGAGTGCTAGGGGAGGTTCCCACCTAGTAGAAGAGAGGTAGGAGCATCCTCGGGATGATGTCTCAAACACATGGATTCTCAGCATATCTTGGTAAGCCTCTAGATCATCTTGAGAGAAGTGGACCATCTTTGTTGTCTCATGATGAGTCTTGACCACCCGACTCCAAACAATCATTGTGAAGAAGGATTTGCCCTCAAAACGACTGGCACATCTCTATAGCCAAAGAGACTAGCACACTACATGTGGGAGGGTTCCCATAGCCAACTGAGTAGATAGGATTGAGATACACGTTCCCAACACAATTTGATTATATATAAAATCCCATTTTCCCTTTCATCCCCACCCACCATTCCCATGAGCATTCATGCTAAATGCCACATATCATGTGTTTCCTCCCTGTATAGAAATAGATAGTTAAAAGATTGGTAGTGTGGTTGAGGGAACACTCATAGCAGGAGGCAAGGGTGATTGGACATTTCAAATCATATCATCAGGCGGAAGTCTATTGCATAGAAGTTTCCAGGATAAAGATCTAATATGCGTAGGGATATCTCTACACCAAAGTCAATTGGTGAATGTGTAGTGTGGGAGAGCTACAAGGGACGGGTTCTTCACACTCTATAGTGTGAAACAACCATAAAAATTATTGTCCCTTATTGGAGAGTATGTAACAACTAGACCTCTACGAGTCATCTCATGCACGCCTTGTAGCCCATCATCATTGATTGAAAAGGAGATCTTTATCCAGCCCCAACCCCTAGAATGAATAAGAACCTTGTTGACTTTGAGATTTGGATATGTTATACAACTAGGATTAATGTGAAAATCCATCATAGAGTTACTCCACCCATCCAGCTAGAAACCATAGTAATCATACCCCAATAGGAACCTAGAGTTCTATGTAATAAAAGGGAAGGCCTTCCACACCTTCTCCAAAGGGGGTAGAGAAGATGACTAACTTAACATGTATTGGTCTTCAAGGACCAACACCACCTACTGGATAGGTATTTCACTGCATAAAACATCACCCACAAAGATCCTATCAAAGGAAATCCCATGCCACTGTGAAAAATCCAACCTCCTATTTGGTAATGGATGAAGATCCCTAGCCCCCATTATAGATTGATAGCATGACGAACGACCACCCTACCCAATGGTGCATATGATTGCCCTCCCTAGACCACCAAAGGAAGTCTACCATGATTCTTTCCATATGCCTAAGGGTAGAATTAGTTACAAGTGTGTCTAAGAGGGAGAATACATTCACCAAGGATAGCACATGACGAACCATCATAAGGAAGACAACAAAAGAAAGAAGCTTGTATTGTCAGGAAGCCAAGTGGTGCACTATTCGCTGAAACAAAGGTTCAAAGAAAGCTGACTTTGATCTACCTAAGAAAAGAGGAGTAACTGGATATTTGATACAAAAAGAATTCCTCACAAATCCAATGTAAAGATCATTGATCTTTTTCCCTAATAACTACTCACAGGCACAAAGGAAATCAGCCAGCAAATGTGGGGAAGAGGAATGCCAATTAGTAATGAAACCACATCATAAAAAAATAGAAGATGTGAAGGAGGGATACCTCTACCTCTAGTATTGTATCAACTAAAGGCTCCCACTTCCATCTCCTTATCCATCCTATGGATCAATATTTCTTAAAAATAATGAGCATGCAGATTCCCATAACTTTAACAAATCTCTCTTTGTTCTTATAAGAAGTAGATAGGTATATATGTGTCTTGATTGTGTTATGTTTCATGCCTGACTCCTTCCCATATTCTTGGAGGACGAGTTTAAGTGGATTGAGGATATAAGGACATCATCAGTGAACATTAATGACTCATCGCATTAATTTTCCTCACTATAAATAGTTTGATTTCCTTTAGGTTTTGTGCTTTCTCAATTTTCTTGCTAAGCCCTTCCATTGCAATGGAGAACATGAGTGAGGGGATAGCAGGGTCCCCATTTGAATCCCACATTTGCACTAGAAGAAACCCCTAGTTCTACCACAATAGAAATCATCAACTAGGAGCCCATGAAAGGACTTAAAAATAGTTTAATGAGATCCTCACTGAAACCAAACTAGGTCATCACCCCATTCAAATCCCCCAGCACACCCGATCATATGCTTTCTAAATATATATATTCACCACAAAATTACCTATATTGGGATCACATCTCAAGTCTAGGGGAAGCTACATGGAAATCATGATATTCAAACTAATTAGCCTGCCTTTAACAAGGATGCTCTACTCTTATGAAATCAAACATGGAAGGTAATCTGAGAGTCTATTAGCAACTATTTTGCAAGAACATGAAGAGAGACATTTACATTCCCAAGAGGCCCTAAGTCTGATTCAAACTTGGTAGGGTCATCTGCCTTAGGCACATGCACTAAGTGAGAGTAGAGCATGCTATGGTGCATAGTCCTACCCCCAAACCAAAACTAAACAAGTTTAATAATGTATACCTTGATCACATGTCACACAAAGGCATAAAATCTCACAATTAAGTCCTCAACCGTAGTGCACTATCAACATTGAGGATATAAAGAGCCCTGAACACCTCCTTCACTTCAGGGAAAATCAAGAAAGCAAGGTTATTTACATCACATATGATCCCCATAATGGATTAAAATATTTGTCCTCTTTTACAAAAGAGTTGGTGGGTTTTGGGTATATGGGATAGAGAAGATATCCACCATGTCATTTAAGATAGAGTCCCCATCATCTGTGGAAGACCCATCTTCCCTATGGTACAAAAGTCATCTAGGACCATCATGTTAGGCCTTGATGAAGGAATGAGAAGACAAATTATTATGATCCATGTCTTTGAGCCATTCAATCCCAGACTTCTCCTACCAAAAAAAACTTCCTCCTTTGGAACTCCTCTCAATGATCTCTCAGCTTTTGTAAGATCTGCCCTGGAATTCAAGGACGGGTCTCAATCCATGGCAAGTTGTATCATATGTACCTGATCCTCCATTGTGCAAACCTTGTGGTGAACATCCTTAGAAACATTCTACTTCCATCATTTGAGCCCCGCCTTGAGATTCTTTAATTTATCATTCAACCTAAAACTTGGATCACCCCACCCATACATGCTCCAGTTGTCTTGAATGTATTGAATTAACCCCGGGTGCTTCAATCACATGATTTGGAGCCTAAACCCGCCCTTCTTGGTCCCCATCTCCCTCGTAGCATCAAAATATACCAATAGAGGAGATGAAGGATTTGTTTGATGGCGAATATATGCATGTATGCTATGCAACAACGATGCAATGAAAAATAAATATATGCAAAAGATTTTCTGAAAAGCATGTGAACTAAAGATAATAATCACAAGCAAATAGAGTAGAAAAGACCAGATTATTACATGAAAAACCCTCACAATGTGTGAGAAAAAACCACGGGGCCAACCATGGGCAAATCCAATGTAAGAAACAAAAACAAAAACTTTACCTCTTAGGTTTTGACCAAAACCTGAGATAATGTCATAAGAAGGAGAAATAAGAAGATACCACTCCGTAGGGAGAGATACCTACAATTATACAACTCCAAAACTTCCCAGGAAGATGTACTCTTTCACAAAGTGCAATGCAGTAGATGGCCTGAAGAAGATACCCAGATGCATAGGCAATCCTGCCCTGCTTCCTTTCTTCTTTCTTTTTTTCTTCATTCTTTCGTCACTTTCTTCCCCATATCAAAGGCACTTCCTTTTTGTGTTTTCTTCCTTGAAGTTGCAACTGCCTTTTCTTCCTTGATGACTGCCCTTTTATTTTGTTAATTGATGGCTTGGCTTCAATTGATTGATGTGGAAATCAAGAATTTATAATCCCTTGGGGCAGAGAAAACCTCACAATGCCCTATACCTAACTGGCTTGCTTGACTTGGGCTGGAAAGAAGGCCCAACAATCTCCCCCTGTAGCCCAATGATGATACTTTCATCATAGAATCATCATTGAGAATTTATGAAGCTAAGATCTTTTTAGAGCTCTAGCTTGTCTTGCATCACCACCTTGCTCATCATATCAGACATATTCTTCTTAGTATGTGTCTTCTTTAGAGTCGGCAACCTCTTGTCAATCACATCACAAAGATAATGATATCTCACATCAATGTGTTTTGTCTGTGCATGATGCATTATGTTTTTGCTCAAATCAATAACACTCTGAGTATCACAAAACATAGTTAGGTCAACCTGATTCACACCTAGTTCTCCTAAAAATATCACAATCAAGAATACCTCTTTTCCTACTTCCACTATTGCAATGTACTCTACCTCTATTGTAGAAAGTGCAAACACACTTTTGCAAACTAGACTGTCAAGATATGGCTCCCCCTATAAAAGTGAAAATATACCCAGAGGTAGACTTCCTATGATCAATGTCACCTACCATGTTAAAATAAACAAATCCTTCAAAAAATTTGTTCATAACCACCAAACATAAAGCACATGATTATAGTGCCTTGTAAAAATATGAAAATCCACTTGACCACCTGCCAATGATCATTCTCGGGGTTTAAGAGAAACCTACTCACACCACCAACCACGTAAGCAATGTCATGACGAATACACATCATTATGTACATCAAACTCCCTAGAGAAAAGAATAGTAAATCATGACCATCTCCTCCTCAATAATAGATGGGCATGGATTCTTGATTAGCATGACATGATCTAATAATGGAGTAGTCACATCTTTGGACCTGCTCATATTGAATCGCTACAAAATAGGTTCAACATAGCTCTCTTGTCACAACCACAACCTATTCTACTCCCTGTCACGTATGATCTGCATGCACAAATATGCCATGTTGGTCCCAAAATCCTTCATCTCAAAATATTTAGAAAGCTCTGTCTTTAGTTTTCTAGTCAAATTGACATCCAGACCCACTATCAACATGTCATCCAATATTGCTTGGGAGCTTATTTCAAACCATACAAACTCTTCTCCAATTTGTAGACTAAGTGCTCTTTCCTCTTTACCTAAAAACCTTTTGATTGTTGCATGTAGATCCCCTCTTCTAGGTCACTATGAAGAAACATCATTTTCACATCCATCTACTCAAGCTCCAGATCTAGGCTAGCAACCGAGTGTATAATTAATCAAATAGAAGTCATTTCCACAATAGGAGGAAATATCTCATCATAATTCACCACTGGTCTTTGACCAAAACCCTTGACAACTAGTCTGGATTTGTATCTGATATCCATGTTGGTCTCATCTCTCTTCATCTTATAGACCCACTTGCTCTTTAGTTCTCTCTTCCCCTTAGGAAGCACCACAAGCTCATAGGTATTATTCTTATGTAAAGAAGACATCTCCTCCTACATCACATGTTACCACCTGTATTCTATCTCTATAAGTTTGCACCTCTCAGAAAGTGTGTGGTTCCCCTTGATTGGTAAGGAGAATATATAGAGATTTTAGATATTTGGATGAAGGATTATGATCTCTGTCAGACCTCCTTAGTTGCTACTCTAAGGACTCTACTTGGTGATAATCTTGCTCTCCCTACTCAGAACTCTCTAACTTTTAATCTAAATCACTCAGCTACGTGTCTAGAATAGGAACACTCAAATTTCTCTCACTCTACTGGTCAGGGTGATCATACTACTCTTCTTTTTCATCTGAAGACTACACCTATGAAGAATATGAAGCATCCTCATACTCATCATCAGAAGAACTATAACCTAATCCTCTAGCCTATGCATCATCAGTCTCAGCCTCTGTCACTATCAGACTCTTACAAAAAGTCACATCTATGTGTCTTCTCATGGTCTTTTTAATAGGGTCCCATAACATGTAGCCAAAATGGCTGATCTCCATAGCCAAGAAAGATATGGATCACCACTTTATCATCCAAATTTTGTCTCTTTTCCTTTGGATCATGCGCATAAGCCTTGCACAGAGATACTCACAAATGAGCATAAGAAGCATCCTTGCATGTACAAACATTCTCAGCTATATATCAAACCCTAAAGGAACTAATGGAGAACAATTAATCAGATAGAAGGCAGTACTCACTGCCTTTCCCTAGAATATCTCTGGAAACGGTGCAGTCCTTAACATGCATCTGACTTTATCCATTATGGTATGGTTCATCCTATCAGGTGTACCATTATGTTGTTGTGTTTTGGACTCTTTCCTTTCATGCCAAATCTCATGTTGCGCGTAGTAATACTAAAACTCCCTGAAGGTGTGCTCTCCTCCATTATCTTTGTGGAGACACTAACTTTTCTCAATCTCCCGCTCCACTATAGCATGAAATATCTAGAAATACTAAAAATCCTGATCGTTGGTCTTCAGCAAGTAGACCCACACCTGTCTAGATGCATCATCAATGAATGCGGCAATATATATATATATATATATATATATATATATATATATATATATATATATATATATATATATATATATATATATATTATATATATATATATATATATATATATTCACCTAGTGCAGCCACCTCAAATGGAATGGAGACATCCAAATGAATCAACTGTATAAGATCTAGTTTCACCTTTGATCTTATCTTAAAAGAAACTTATTGATGCTTTCCCGTTTGACATGAATCAAATGAGTTGAATCTTCCTTGCCCAAAGAAATAAATCCCTACTTTCATAGCAGGTGCATTGTGTTGTTGCTCAAATCAATAACACTCTGATTATCACAAAAAATAGTTAGGTCAACCTGATTCACACCTAGCTCTCATAAAAATATCACAATCCAATATACCTCTTTTCCAGCTTCTGCTATTGCAATGTACTCTACCTTTGTTGTAGAAAGTGCAAACCCACTTTTGCAACCTAGACTGCCAAGATATGGCTCCCCCTATAAAAGTGAAAATATACCCAGATGTAGACGTCCTATGATCAATGTCACGTACCATGTTAACATCAACAAAACCTTCAAAAATTTGTTCAGAACCATCAAACATCAAGCACATGATTCTAGTGCCTTGTAAGAATATGAAAATCCACTTGACCGCCTCCTAATGATCATTCCCAGGGTTTAAGATAAACCTACTCATAACACCAACCACGTGAGCAATATCATGATGAATACACATCATTGTGTACATCAAACTGCCCAGAGAAAAAGAATAGGAAATCATGACCATCTCCTCCTCCTCATTAATAGATGGGCATGGATTCTTGATTAGCTTGACATGATCTAATAATGGAGTAGTCACAACTTTGGACTTGCTTATATTGAACAACTATAGAATTTTTTCAACATAGATCTCTTGGCACAACCACAACCTATTCTACTCCCTGTCATGTATGATATGCATACACAAGTATGCCATGTTGATCCTAAAATCCTTCATCTAAAAATATTTGGAAAGCTCTGTCTTCAATTTTCTAGTCAAATTGACATCCAGTCCCACTATCAACATATCATCCAACACTGTTTGGGAGCTTGTTTCAAACCATACAAACTCTTCTTCAATTTGTAGACTAAGTGTTTTTTCCCCTTTACCTGAAAACCTTTTGATTGTTCCATGTAGATCCCCTCTTCTAGGTCACTAGGAAGAAACTTCGTCTTCACATCCATCTACTCAAGCTCCAGATCTAGGCTAGAAACCGAGCGTAGAACCAATCAAATAGAAGTCATTTTCACAATAGGAGGAAATATGTCATCATAATTCACCACTGGTCTTTGACCAAACCCCTTGACAACTAGTCTGGCTTTGTATCTGATATCCATGTAGGACTCATCTCTCTTCATACTACAGACCCACATGCTCTTTAGTGCTCTTTGTCCCTTAGGAAGCACCACATGCTCATATGTATTATTCTTATGTAAAAAAGACATCTCCTCCTCATCACATGTTACCACCTACACTCTATCTCTCTAAGTTTGTTCCTCCCAAAAAGATTACGGTTCCCCTTGATTGGTAAGGAGAATATATAGAGATGTTAGATATTTGGATGAAGGATTATGATCTCTGTCAGACCTCCTTAGTTGCTACTCTAAGGACTCTGCTTGGTGATAATCTTTCTCCCCCTACTCAGAAATCTCTAACTGCTAATCTAAATCACTCAACTACGTGTCTAGAACAGGAGCACTCAACATTCACTCACTCTATTGGTCAGGGTGATCATACTGATCTTCTTTGTCATCCGAAGACTACACCTGTGAAGAAGTTGAAGCATCCTCATACTCATCATCAGAAGAACTATCACCTAATCCTCTGGCCTATGCATCATCAGTCTCAGCCTCTGTCACTGATAGACTCTTACAGAAAGTCACATATCTATGTCTGCTCATGGTTTTTTTAATAGGGTCCCATAACATGTAGCCAAAATGGCTGATCTCCATAGCCAAGAAAGATACAGATCACCACTTTATCATCCATCTTTTGTCTCTTTTCCTTTGGATCACGTGCATAAGCCTTGCACGTAGATACTCACAAATGAGCATAAGAAGCATCCTTACATGTGCAAACATTATGAGGTATATATCAAACCGCAAAGGAACTAATGGAGAACAATTAATTAGATAGCAGGCAGTACTCACTCCCTCTCCCTAGAATATCTCTAGAAACTGTGTAGTCTTTAACATGCATCTGACTTTATCCACTGTGGTATGGTTCATCCTATCAGATGTACCATTATGTTTGTTGTGTTTTGGACTCTTTCCTTTCATGCCATATCCCATGTTGCGTGTAGTAATCCTAAAACTCCTTGGAGGTGTGCTCTCCTCCATTGTCTTTGTAGAGACACTTTAACGTTTTCTCTATTTCCCGCTCCACTATAGCATGGAATATCTAGAAATACTAAAAATCATGATCGTTGGTCTTTAGCAAGTAGACCCACACATGTCTAGATGCATCATAAATGAATGCGGCAAAATATATATATTTCCACCTAGTGAAGCCACCTCAAATGGAATGGAGACATCCAAATGAATCAATTGTAGAAGATCTAAATTCACCTTTGATCTTGTCTTAAAAGAAACTCATCGATGCTTTCCCATTTGACATGAATCAAATGAGTTGAGTCTTCCTTGCCAAAAGAAATAAATCCCTACTTTGATAGCAGGTGCATTGTGTTATTTATCAAACCAATTTCACTCTGACTATCACAAAAAATAGTTAGGTCAACCTGATTCACACATAGCTCTTCTAAAAATATCACAATCCAGACTACCTCTTTTCCTGCTTCTTCTATTACAATGTACTCTACCTCTATTGTAGAAAGTGCAAACACACTTTTGCAACCTAGACTGCCAAGATATGGCTCCCCCTATAAAAGTGAAAATATACCCAGAGGTAGACTTCCTATGATCAATGTCACCTACCACGTTAACATCAACAAAGCCTTCAAAAATTTGTTCAAAACCACAAAAAATCAAGAACATGATGCCAATGCCTTGTAAGAATATGAAAATCCACTTGACCGCCTCCTAATGATCATTCCCAGGTTTTAAGATAAACCTACTTACAACACCAACCATGTGAGCAATGTCATAATGAATACACACAAATTCCCCGGAGAAAAGGAATAGGAAATCATGACCATCTCCTCCTCCTCATTAATAGATGGGCATGGATTCTTGATTAGGTTGATATGATCTAATAATGGAGTAGTCACATCATTGGACTAGCTCATATTGAACCGCTACAGAATTTGTTCAACATTGCTCTCTTGTCACAACCACAATCTATTCTACTCCCTGTCAGGTATGATCTGCATGAACAAATATGCCATGTTGGTCCCAAAATCCTTCATCTCAAAATATTTGGAAAGCTCTGTCTTCAATTTTCTAGTCAAATTGACATCCAATCCCACTATAGACATATCATCCAGCACTTCTTGGGAGCTTGTTTCAAACCATACAAACTCTTCTTCAATTTGAAGACTAAGTGCTCTTTCCCCTTTACCTAAAAACCTTTTGTTTGTTCCATGTAGATCCCCTCTTCTAGGGCACTATGAAGAAATGTCATCTTCACATCCATCTACTCAAGCTCCAGATATAGGCTAGCAACCGAGCATAGAACCAATCAAATAGAAGTCATTTTCACAATAGGAGGAAATATCTCTTCATAATTCACCACTGGTCATTGACCAAAACCTTGACAACTAGTCTAGCTTTGTATCTGATATCCATTTTGGTCTCATCTCTCTTCATCCTATAGACCCACTTTCTCTTTATTGTTCTCTTCCCTTAGGAAGCACCACAAGCTCATAGGTATTATTCTTATGTAAAGAAGACATCTCCTCCTGCATCACATGTTACCACTTGTACTCTATCTCTATAAGTTAATTTGTGCCTCCTAAAAAGTCTATGGTTCCCCTTGATTGATAAGGAGCATATATAGAGAAGTTAGATATTTGGATGAAGGATTATGATCTCTATCAGACCTCCTTAGTTTCTACTCATTGGACTCTGCTTGATGATAATCTTTCTCCCCCTACTCAGAACTCTCTAACTGTTAATCTAAATCACTCAACTACATGTCTAGAATAGGAGCACTCAACATTCTCTCACTCTACTGGTCAGGGTGATCATACTATTCTACTTTGTCATCTAAAGACTACACCTATAAAGAAGCTGAAGCATCCTCATACTCATCATCATAAGAACTACCACCTAATCCTCTAGCCTATGCATCATCAGTCTCAGCCTCTGTCACTGTCAGACTCTTACAGAAAGTCACATCTTTGTGTCTGCTCATGGTCATTTTAATAGGGTCCCATAACATGTAGCCAAAATGGCTGATCTCCATAGCCAAGAAAGATACAGATCATCACTTTATTATCCAACTTTTGTCTCTTTTCCTTTGGATCATGTGCATAAGCCTTGCACGCAGATACTCACAAATGAGCATAAGAAGCATCCTTGCATGTACAAACATTCTCAGGTATATATCAAACCCCAAAGGAACTAATGGAGAAAAACTAATCAGATAGAAGGAAGTACTCACTGCCTTTCCCTAGAATATCTCTGGAAACTGTGCAGTCATTAACATGCATCTGACTTTATCCACTATGGTATGGTTCATCCAATCAGATGTACCATTATGTTGTGGAGTTTTGGACTCTTTCCTTTCATGCCATATCCCATGTTGCACGTAGTAATCCTGAAACTACCTGGAGGTGTGCTCTCCTCCATTGTCTTTGTGGAGACACTTTAACTTTTTCTCTATCTCCCGCTCCACTATTGCATGAAATATGTAGAAATACTTAAAATCATGATCGTTGGTCTTCAGCAAGTAGACCCACCACTATCTAGACACATCATCAATGAATGCGGCAAAATATATATATTTCCACCTAGTGAAACCACCTTAAATAGAATGGAGACATCTAAATGAATCAACTATAGAAGATCGGGTTTCACCTTTGATCTTGTCTTAAGAGAAACACATCGATGCTTTCCCATTTGACATGATCAAATGAGTTGAGTCTTCCTTGCCAAAAGAAATAAATCCCTACTTTGGTAGCAGGTGCATTGTGTTGTTTCTCAAATCAATAACACTCTGACTATCACAAAAAATTATTAGGTCAACCTGATTCACACCTAGCTTTCCTAAAAATATCATAATCCAGACTACCTTTTTTCCTGCTTCTACTATTACAATGTACTCTACCTCTATTGCAGAAAGTGCAAACACACTTTTGCAACCTAGACTGCCAAGATATACCCCCCTATAAAAGGGAAAATATACCCATAGGTAGACTTCCTATGATCAGTGTCACCTACCACATTAACATCAACAAAGCCTTCAAAAATTTGTTCAGAACCATCAAACATCAAGCACATGATGCTAGTGCCTTGTAAGAATATGAAAATCCACTTGACCGCCTCCCAATGATCATTCCCAGGGTTTAAGAGAAACCTACTCACAACACCAACCACATGAGCAATGTCATGATGAATACACATCATTGTGTACATCAAACTCCCCAGAGAAAAAGAATAGGAAATCATGATCATCTCCTCCTCCTTATTAATAGATGGGCATGCATTCTTGATTAGCTTGACATGATCAAATAATGGAGTAGTCACAGCTTTGGACTTGCTCATATTGAACCGCTATAGAATTTGTTCAAAATAGCTCTCTTATCACAACCACATCCTATTATGCTCCCTGTCACATATGATCTGCATGCACAAATATGCCATGTTGGTCCCAAAATCCTTCATCTCAAAATATTTGGAAAGTTATGTCTTCAGTTTTCTAGTCAAATTGACATCCAGTCCCACTATCAACATATCATCCAACACTGCTTGGGAGCTTGTCTCAAACAATACAAACTCTTCTTCAATTTGTGGACTAAGTGCTCTTTCCCCTTTACCTAAAAACCATTTTATTGTTCCATGTAGATCCCCTCTTCTAGGTCACTATGAAGAAATGTCATCATCATATCCATCTACTCAAGCTCCAGATCTAGGCTAGCAACTGAGCATAGAACCAATCAAATAGAAGTCATTTTCACAATAGGAGGAAATATCTCATCATAATTCACCACTTGTCTTTGACCAAAACCCTTAACAACTAGTCTGGCTTTATATCTGATATCCATGTCAGTCTCATATGTCTTCATCCTATAGACCCACTTGCTCTTTAGTGCTCTCTGCCCCTTAGGAAGCACCATAGGCTCATAGGTATTATTCATATGTAAAGAAGACATCTCCTCCTGCATCACATGTTACCACCTGAACTCTATCTCTATAAGTTTGTGCCTCCCGAAAAGTCTATGGTTCCCCTTGATTGGTAAGGAGAATATATAGAGATGTTAGATATTTGGATGAAGGATTATGATCTCTATCAGACCTCCTTAGTTGCTACTCTAAGGACTCTGCTTGGTGATAATCTTGCTCCCCCTACTCAGAACTCTTTAAATGTTAATCTAAATCACTCAACTACATGTCTAGAATAGCACCACTCAACATTCTCTCACTCTACTAGTCAGGGTGATCATACTTTTCTTCTTTGTCATCTGAAGACTACACCTGTGAAGAAGCTGAAGCATCCTCATACTCATCATTAGAAGAACTATCACCTAATCCTATAGAATATGCATCATCAGTCTCTGCCTCTGTCACTATCAGACTCTTATAGAAAGTCACATCTCTATGTCTGCTCATGGTCTTTTTAATAGGGTCCCATAACATGTAGCCAAAATGGCTGATCTCCATAGCCAAGAAAGATACATATCACCACTTTATCATACAACTTTTGTCTCTTTTCCTTTGGATCATATGCATAAGACTTGCATGCAGATACACACAAATGAGCATAAGAAGCATCCTTGCATGTACAAACATTCTCAGGTATATATCAAACCCCAAAGGAACTAATGGAGAACAATTAATCAGATAGCAGGAAGTACTCACTGCCCCTCCCTAGAATATCTCTGGAAATTGTGCAGTCTTTAACATCCATTTGACTTTATCCACTATGGTATGGTTAATCCTATGAGATGTACCATTATCTTGTGGTGTTTTGGACTCTTTCCTTTCATGCCATATCCCATGTTGCGCATAGTAATCCTTAAACTCCCTCGAGGTGTGTTCTCCTCCATTGTCTTTGTGGAGACACTTTAACTTTTTTTCTATCTTCCGCTCCACTATAGCATGAAATATCTACAAATACTAAAAATATTGATCATTGGTCTTCACCAAGTAGACCGACACCTATCTATATGCATCATCAATGAATGCAGAAAAATATATATATATCCACCTAGTGAAGCCACCTCAAATGGAATGGAGACATCCAAATGAATCAATTGTATAAGATCTAGTTTCGCCTTTGATCTTGTCTTAAAAGAATCTCATCGATGCTTTCCCGTTTGACATGAATCAAATGAGTTGAGTCTTCCTTGTTAAAAGAAATAAATCCCTACATTGATAGCAGGTGCATTGTGTTGTTTCTCAAATCAATAACACTCTGACTATCACAAAAAATAGTTAGGTCAACTTGATTCACACCTATCTCTCCTAAAAATATCACAATCCAGACTACCTCTTTTCCTTCTTCTGCTATTGCAATGTACTCTACCTCTGTTGTAGAAAGAGAAAACACACATTTGCAATCTAGACTGCTAAGATATGGCTCCCCCTATAAAAGTGAAAATATACCCAGAGGTAGACTTCCTATAATCAATGTCAACTACCACGTTAACATCAACAAAGCCTTCAAAAATTTGTTCAGAACCATCAAACATCAAGAATATGATGCTAGTGCATTGTAAAAATATGAAAATCCACTTGACCGTATCCCAATAATCATTCCTAGGGTTTAAGATAAACCTACTCACAACGCCAACCACGTGAGCAATGTCATGACGAATACACATCATTGTGTACATCAAATTCCCCAAAGAAAAAGAATAGGAAATCATGATCATCTCCTCCTCGTCATTAATAGATGGGCATGGATTCTTTATTAGCTTGACATGATCTAATAATGGAGTAGTCACAGCTTTGGACTTGCTCATATTGAACCGCTACAAAATCTGCTCAACATAGCTCTCTTGTCACAACCACAACCTATTCTACTCCCTATCACATATGATCTGCATGTACAAATATGCCATGTTTGTCCCAAAATCCTTAATCTCAAAATATTTGGAAATCTCTATCTTCAATTTTTTAGTCAATTTGACATCGAGTCCCACTATCAACATATCATCCAGCACTGCTTGGGAGCTTGTTTCAAACCATACAAACACTTCTTCAATTTGTAGACTAAATGCTCTTTCCCCTTTACCTAAAAACCTTTTGATTGTTCCATGTAGATCCCCTCTTATAGGTCACTATGAAGAAATGTCATCTTCACATCCATATACTCAAGCTACAGATCTAGGCTAGCAACTGAGCATAAAACCAATCAAATAGAAGTCATTTTCACAATAGGAGGAAATATCTCATCATAATTCACCACTGGTCTTTGACCAAAACCCTTGAAAACTAGTCTGGTTTTGTATATGATATCCATGTTGCTCTCTTCCCCTTAGGAAGCACCACATGCTCATAGGTATTATTCTTATATAAATAAGACATCTCCTCCTGCATCACATGTTACCACCTGTACTCTATTTCTATAAGTTTGTGCCTCCTAAAAAGTCTATGGTTTCTGTTACGACCCCGCCTCCCGATAACCCCATATTAAGGGAGACTGAGAGGTCAAAGCCGCAGCCATGACTTTCGGATCAAAGGTTCGGCAATTAACCAAAAATAATTATCAAATTTTAACATACTATACTGAAATCTGTAAGAAAATAAATTTTTGCATACCTTTTGAAAACTTGGATCTCTAAACTTCTATCCACTTAAGGACTCTACTCTAACTAATCCTCCTTGTATTTTACTTCATGTATTACACAGTATGACGATTTACTATTTTTCCTTTTCATTGTACCTACCGACAAACAAAACGTCGATCAGCCGAAGCTGGTATGTGGGGGAAAACAATAATCATGTAAATATGTTAACAACGTAATCATTCAATTAATCATTTATCTACCAAGATTATGTTTTAAGCCAAACTACTCAATACATACCTATCCACAACTCTGTGTTGTCCCTGTAAGGACTTATATGGTACCTATGTAAAGGTAGAGTCGCATGGCACCACCCAAAGGTAGCCCAATATCTAACTCACTGTGACTTGATGGACCTACCCTCTAGGCAGCCATGTACTAAGTCATTCATGACCTGATGGACCTACCCTCAAGGTAGCCATATACTAGGTCAGCCATTACGACACAGAGGGGACCACGATCTGAGCTAGAAGGCATATACATTATGTGATAGTCATAGTCACTTTATAATTGCAATATGAACATCCAAACAGTTTAGTTGCATTCAATGCGATTAAACATCCAGGAATCCATCGGAAAACCTAAGCGGTTATTCATAATTACCCACATACCTGATTTGATGAGTCATGTAGATTATTCAACATATACTTCATGTATATACAATCAAGCCAATCAACAGATCCAAGCAAGTAATTCAATCATCACATACTTCTTGCAAAGAATATGTACTCTATTTATTACACACTTTATCAAGAATCTACTTTGGATTCTCTTTCTAGGGTTTCTAATCCGCATTAAGATTTCATTAATATTCATTAGGGTCTCTTAGATCAATTTCTCAAACTTTATCCCTTTTAGGTTAACAAACCCTAAAATACTCTTTTCCATTAATATAAACCTTAATTTCTCAATTATTCATTTTTATAGTCTTTTATACCCAAATTGACTTAGGATCATCATATCCCTATTTATTTACAGATTTGCACGATTAAAACAATTAAAAGACATATTCATCTAAAATAGGGTTTTCAAGCTCATTAATGCATAATCATGCACGAAACCCTAAATTAAGCCAAATATATAAAAATATCATCTTTTTAGATCCTATTTTCACTTTTATTAACAACATGTTAATATCAACTTGAATTATCCAAATAACGTCATTAAGTCTATCTATCATCAAATCTAAGGGTTTTTCTTTAATTAAATCATTAAAGATGATAACTTTATGCCCTTTTCAAATTTCATGCATATTTAAGCACATAAACTCTAAATTAGACTAATCATGTGCAAAGTTATTCCTTTTTGAACATTATGTACCTTTTTACATTTAACAGGTTAACATCAATTCTAATGATCCATTAAACCCCATTAAATACTTTATTCATTTCAAAATAGAGTTTCTAAATCATCATTACACTAAAGTTAATAACCTCTATTACTTTTCGAATTTCAAACATAATCAGGTTCCAATTATATTTTTAATGGATTCCTCTTGTTTTTTTGAGAAAAATTCATGTATTATATGTTCTCATCGGAGCTACCAATTAGAAGTTATGATTTTTGTAATAAATCACTCACCACAGCCAATAGCAAGCCGCCACGTGCCTCCTTCCCTGCAACTTATGTGCCCAAACTAGAAACATAACCAAAATACATGATAGCCCTTGGTCAAGTGTCGGGTGCTGTAGCCCGCAGAGGGGCATTCTCGTCCAACACACACCGATCGTCTTCAACCTCCAGGTAGCGAGCAACAACTGCCCTAGCCGCGCACAGAGCGGATTCTCCACCGCTCCTGGGCCCTCGACAACCTTCAGGGACATGTTTCCTTCCTTCGTCGTTCCCTGGCGCAGGTGGGGGCATCCTGGGTAAGGCCGCAATGGCCGGGGATTGGCTCTGCAAGCCCGCGGCTCGCATCCTTACTGCAGTCGTGCTGCAGGCGTTTGGGCGCTGCCCGATGCTCCAGGGCATACGTTAGATCATTCATGAGTCTGCGGGATACATCGGCCTTCCTCAGCATGGCTTCACATCCCTCCGTCGCTCCAAAGAACACACCATCCGTGGCTTGTTAGGGTTTGGACGGAAATGTGGAAGAAGAGGAAGGTAGAAGAACGTGGGAAACTCTCTCCCTTCGAACCAAGACTCAACCCCATATATAGGGGAGAGCACGACGCCCTGAGACGTGCCTCTACGAGGTCTCAAGTCCCAACTCGAAAGGAACTTACTTTCCTTGATTGAGAAGCAACCATATTATTTCTCTCTTCATTAACTCTTGATATTTCCTACTTCTCATGGATATTTTGAAATATGAGATTTATTTCTTTCACTCTCCTTAATCATTGATCACGAATTCCCATTTTTATATAACAGAAAATACTTCCTTTTAAACAATACCACATAATTTATTAATAAAGCAACACATTATCCTCTTATTTTTCCTTTTTAGTATTTTCTCTTTCTTTCCTCTTTATTGGGACTCCTTGGATCCCAAGATACTCCATTATTTCGAAATTCTCTTTATTGGATACTTATTATCCTTCTAGATGCATCATTATGCATTATTTCACATTTTCTTATTTATTTCTCATTTAAACATCTCTTTTTTAGGATTTCTTTTTATTTTTCTTTCATTTTCCTTATTGGCATTCCTTTTAATATTATTAACCTCATGGATATGAAATTTCCCCAAGAAAACTCAGTTATGCCTCTTTCCACTCATTTTCCACATTTTATCATTATTTTCAAATTATTTCTTAATAAAGAAATACTTAATTAACATTTTCTTTTCTCATTGCTTTCTTTTTGCAACCTTGGACTCCTTGGTACCCAAGGAACCTAAGAGGCATGAAATCCACTTTGGATTTGCCTTCTAGAGGTTTCCATCTTTTTCTTTTCTCAAATATTCAATTACTCATTTACTAATTGAATTTTCTTATTATTTCCTTGTTATTGGGCCCAATAGCCAATAAAGCCCACAATACAAACATCAAGGCTATTGTAAACGAAATCCAGTTATTTGAAGCAAATTATATCATTCTTTGTTCAAATATCTTTAATATGAGAAATTACATTTCTCACCAAATGAACCCAAACATTGGGGTTGTAACATCCTTCCCCTCTAATAGGAATTTTGTCCTCAAAATTCTATCAAGCAAACAAACAATTCAGGATAAGACTTTTCCATCTCCATCATTGGCCCCTATGTGGCTTTACCGTACTCATGACGCTTCCACATAACCGTTATCAACACATATTCTTTTCTCTGAGTCCTTTCATCCCGACGTCTATAAACTGCACAGGTGACTCAGGCCATGTCAGCCTCCCTTGGGGCTCACTAGGTTCATTGCTCAGCACATGGTCGGGGTACCTCACATAGTGCTCTAAATTGGACACATGGAACTCATCACATATTACTTTATCCTGAGGGGTAAGGTCAAACTTAACTTACTCCACCAAACCATGTCAAAAGAACCCATGCATCGGGGACTCAGCTCTCTTGTTATAACTTAGAGGGGTCGGATTTTCATGTCACATATTCTCCCACAGTAACTTGTATGTCAGTCTACTTTGCATCTTCTCACGACTTTCATCGTCTCTCGGCTCCTTTCAGCCCTTACACAAACAAAGTGACTTCATCTACATGCATTGTGGTCCTTTTCTAACCATCATGTGGTCCTTTTCTAACCATCATGTGGCCCCTTTCACCAACATCACCTTACTGAAGTGGTGACTGACACAACCTCCCTTACAGAGCTTCTTATAAAACCCGATACTGGCTATGGTGGTCATTGTCACATCTTTCATAGGACGAGAACTGTCTCTAGATATCACCCTGAACGAGCATACATGCCCTCATCAGACCCTTTAGTCTGGATCATACTAACCATAGTTAGGGGTGATAAATTATACTAACATTGAGTTCTTCATGTACCTACTTCCATCTTTTGGAAGGAAACCCTTAGGTCAAACTCAAGAATCTTTGAACTCGCTTCATGGTGTAGTTGAACCATCTCTCTCATGGGTAATTCAACTAGATCTATCCCTTGACTGAACTCTTTGTTTCTCATGTCATTTAGGTAAGGCGACTTACCATAACCCATATTACATCTCGACCTTCCTTGGCCTAGGGAAGACCTATCACAACATCCATAGTGTTGAGCTCCCATTCCCTCTCAGGGACTCTTTTGTCCTCTATATCGATACACTGGGTTACTGGGGTCCGATCTTTACCTCCTGGCTTGCATGGCCATAAACCACATGTAACTTCATCTTAAGCATCCAAAGTGCTATTGCCATTTACCACGGTGTATGGGGATCTTTAATCATGACTTCCTGTAAGTCATGATTCCTCAAGATCGATTCCTCCGAAACCCTAAACCACTCTAGTCGGGGTTTCATCACCTTATTTTCCAAAGAAGTGCACTTGAGGTTCTACCACCATCCTTTCATTGTATCAAGGACTAGTCTGGATAACCAAACAACCCTTAACTTTTCAATGTATCTTGTTACATCTGAGTGTTATCCAGACACTTCTCCTTTTCGAACTTAGGGTTAGACAAACAACCTCTTCTAGCTTCTAGTCCAACAAGTCAGATGTATCTCAACTAGAGCATCCATTACCACTTCACATTCTTAGTTATTAGGTAACGTTGAAGACATGTACTTCCATGTATTTCACTTATTATCTCACCTTAAACTCTCTGTCTATCTTCATTAAGAACACTCTCTGATTTCATCATCGTGGTGATCAAACTCAACCTGGTATAACTTGTAAGTTCCACATATCTCATGATAAAGACATCCTCATAAGGTGACTACCTCCTTCCTCTTAGTGTTTGCAAGCCATCCATGTAACATTCACTTTACCAAGGTAGGTTATCTTCTCTATCCCCATTTCTCGTGGCAACGTTCCAACCTACATCATCTCTTATCCTTGATGTATGGCATGCGTAATGTCCTATCTCTCACTCCCATAACAAGAGGAAATAAGCATTTGGCTGTAGTCCAAATACAGAGTTCTTCCTGTTCCAAGAGTAGAGATGGTACATCCCACCTTGCCAATACACCTTTAAATCTAAGTTGCAACGTGCCACATATGTCTCTACATCACGGACATCATGATATCAAACTAGTCTTGAACCTACTAAGGTTTATATCCTTGGTCATCTCCTCTAGGTCTATAGGGTAACGACTCTTTTTGGGGTCATCCCTCTTCCCTCATGCATCAAGAGAGTGCCATACTCATCTTCCCTTTGGGTCCCATGAGTTCACGAAGGTGATCAATCTCCTAACCCATGGCCCTCATACAATGATAGTTGTTACCTCCCGACCCTATGGTCATGTGCAACTGGGGAATTAGGCAACTCCTACTTTCTTCAGTCTTATCCCTACCTGATCCTAGGATAGACTTAGGATTCTCCATTTATAGTACATGTCCAACTTAGAACCTTGCCCAAGCCTCCATCATTTCTCTTTGTATACATGGGCTGACATCCATCCTTTCATAGGGATCATGGCAACCTGCCTACCTTGGTCAAGCCCCATGCCGGTTACCTCCATGGTAACACATTCATATGCAAAAAGAGATGGATATTTATGGGTCTACAGTTTCATTCTCATACCATGTACTTTTCACTTAGCTTCTCAAGATCCTATGAGACCTCTCTAGGTTACTTAAACCAACAAAACTAATATACACCCTACCAAAGGGGTCCCTCTCCCAGGATGGGAGGAAAACTATCTCTTGACAACAAGGACACAAAAGCTCTTAGGTCTAGGATTTACATCCACATGAGCCTACTTAACCCTAGCAAGCTATTAAGGCACAAGCAGATCACCTACTGTACCATGCTAGGTCATGCTTGTCCTCTTTCCTCGATGCTGGATCAAGATCATACTTTCCTTTATCATCAACCTAGTTGTGAGGGGTTCAACAAACATACCTTAAACTTAAGGGGCTTCCATTTTCCTCTCAACATAAGAAGTACCATGCTCGCTTCTAGGAACTCAACTCTCATCCTGAGCATTAAGTACACCACTTCCCCTCTTAGGCATAGGAACCCTAGGTTCTCCTTTGGGTATCCAACTGCATGCTCAATCTCTTAACCACAAATCAAGCATGTCTCAGGTATGTCATGTACTCCTATGATCCTTTTATATGAGCAACACCTCAGAGTTGAGTCTTTCTCAAGGACAACCAACTAGGTATAAGGCCTCATAACCTGCTACTACACTTTTCTAGGTCTAAGGAACTCTTCTTCCCACCACAGAATGTAAACACCTATACCATAGGAACATAGGCACCAGATGCTTCATCTTCACTCTCTAGGGTTTGGTCCCTCTAAAGGCAACCAATATATCATCAACTTTTAGGGATCGATCATGAGACAACCACTATCATCCATTGTTCAGGGTTTTAGGCTTCCCACCTTCTTGCTGGGTTTCCAGCTCTCTCTAGAGCTAACCCTACATCCAACCTCACCATTAGAGGTCCTCACTTCATGAAGGATCAACCTCAAAAGCATGCTCTACATGGGTGAAGCCTAGGTTTGAACTTATGTTTGCTCAAGATCATCCATAACCCTTTATGCTCCATCATAATTCCTTATCCAGGGTTTCATCCTACTGTCAGCACTATGACGTGCCCTAGGTGCCAGCTATACCCTACTTGCACAAGCCCATAGGGTTTCTAAGGTCCTTCACTATCATCATCATCTAAGGAACTATCCTTTACCCTAACATGCACGACCCTTCCCAGGGTTGGGTTGCCAAAGGTGCTAGGTCACCCATGGATCATATGGCATCCCAAAGGCATGTCCTTTCAAACACCTGGTCCAACTCATCTCTCTCTAACCTTCACTTAGGGTTAGGGTTAGCATCATCCTCATAGGGTGTGCCAGGTCTCTACTTGCAATGGAGATCTCTATCTCCAAGACTAACTTATCCTCCTGACAAGAAGGTCTAGCCTCATGTCTCTTCTGAGGACATGACAACTTATGTCATACGACCTAAGCATGTATCTATTCCTTAGTTTGCGCTTAATCTATTGAGCTTATGTCCATGACATCTTATTTATATGCCTTTCATTAATTTGGTGGAGGATTCCTTAAACCTTATTAACCTTACCCATACCTCAAGAGGGTGAGGAGAAGAAAGAAAACCATAATCCTTTAGGTCCTTATCAGAATTTTGTGGTGAGAAGGGATGAATAAGATGAGAAGTCCTAAAGGTATCTTATTTCGATTCATACCCTAAGACTTTGGCCAGGCAGTCACATGGATCCGGGAGTCCTCGTATTTTGACTAGCGGTGCGGAGGAAAATATTTCCAGCCCCCGGTCGTGATCCTTTTCTAGACACCTCCGTCTTTCGGATAATCCTCTAATAACTCCCTTGGGTTCTATGGACTTTGTAAAATTTAATAATTATTAATGGTTAAATGAGAAACCTAGGCTCTGAAACCAAATGTTACGACCCCGCCTCCTGATAACCCCAAATTAAGGGAGACCGAGAGGTCGAAGCCGCACCCATGACTTCCGAATCAAAGGTTTGACAATTAACCAAAAATAATTATCAAATTTTAAGATACTATACTGAAAGTTGTAAGAAAATAAATTTTTGCATACCTTTTGAAAACTTGGATCTCTAAACTTCTATCCACTTAAGGACTCTACTCTAACTAATCCTCCTTGTATTTTACTTCATGTATTACACAGTATGACGATTTACTGTTTGTCCTTTTCATTGTACCTAAAACGCCGACAAACAAAACGTCGGTCAACCGAAGCTGGTATGTGGGGTAAAACAATAATCATGTAAATATGTTAACAATGTAATCATTCAATTAATCATTTATCTACCAAGATTACGTTTTAAGCCAAACTACTCAATCCATACCTATCCACAACTCTGTGTTGTCCCTGTAAGGACTTATATGGTACCTCTGTAAAGGTAGAGTCGCATGGCACCACCCAAAGGTAGCCCAATATCTAACTCACTGTGACTTGATGGACCTACCCTCTAGGCAGCCATGTACTAAGTCATTCATGACCTGATGGACCTACCCTCTAGGTAGCCATATACTAGGTCAGCCATTACGACACAGAGGGGACCACGATCTGAGCTAGAAGGCATATACATTATGTGATAGTCATAGTCACTTTATAATTGCAATATGAACATCCAAACAGCTTAGTTGCATTCAATGCGATTAAAGATCCAGGAATCCATCGGAAAACCTAAGCGGTTATTCATAATTACCCACATACCTGATTTGATGAGTCATGCAGATTATTCAACATATACTTCATGTATATACAATCAAGCCAATCAACAGATCCAAGCAAGTAATTCAATCATCACATACTTCCTGCAAAGAATATGTACTCTATTTATTACACACTTTATGAAGAATCTACTTTGGATTCTCTTTCTATGGTTTCTAATCCACATTAAGATTTCATTAATATTGATTAGGGTCTCTTAGATCAATTTCTCAAACTTTATCCCTTTTAGGTTAACAAACCCTAAACTACTCTTTTCCATTTATATAAACCTTAATTGCTCAACTATTCATTTTAATAGTCTTTTATACCCAAATTGACTTAGGATCATCATATCCCTATTTATTTACATATTTGCACAATTAAAACAATTAAAAGACATATTCATCTAAATTAGGGTTTTCAAGCTCATTAATGCATAATCATGCACGAAACCCTAAATTAAGCCAAATATATAAAAAGATCATCTTTTTAGATCCTATTTTCACTTTTATTAGCAACAGGTTAATATCAACTTGAATTATCCAAATAACGTCATTAAGTCTATCTATCATCAAATCTAAGGGTTTTTCTTTAATTAAATCATTAAAGATGATAACTTTATGCCCTTTTCAAATTTCATGCATATTTAAGCACATAAACTCTAAATTAGACTAATCATGTGCAAAGTTATTCCTTTTTGAACATTATGTACCTTTTTACATTTAATAGGTTAACATCAATTCTAATGATCCATTAAACCCCATTAAATACTTTATTCATTTCAAAATAGAGTTTCTAAATCATCATTACACTAAAGTTAATAACCTCTATTACTTTTAAAATTGCAAACATAATCAGGTTCCAATTATATTTTTAATGGATTCCTCTCGTTTTTCTGAGAAAAATTCATGTATTATATGTTCTCATCGGAGCTACCAATTAGGAGTTATGATTTTTGTAATAAATCACTCACCACAGCCAATAGGAAGCCGCCACGTGCCTCCTTCCATGCAAATTATGCGCCCAAACTAGAAACATAACCAAATTACGTGATAGCCCTTGGTCAAGTGTCGGGTGCTGCAGCCCGCGGAGGGGCATTCTCATCCAACACACATCGATCGTCTTCAACCTCCAGGTAGCGAGCAGCAGCCGCCCTAGCCACGCACAGAGCGTCATCTCCACCGCTCCTGGGCCCTCGACAACCTTTGGGGACATGTTCCCTTCCTTCGTCGTTCCCTGGCGCAGGTGGGGGCACCCTGGGTAAGGCCGCAATGGTCAGGGATTGGCTCTGCAAGCTGGCGGCTCGCAGCCGTGCTGTAGGCGTTTGGGCGCCGCCCGATGCTCCAGGGCATACGTTAGATCATTCATGAGTCTGCGGGATACATCGGCCTTCCTCAGCATGGCTTCACATCCCTTCGTCGCTCCAAAGAACACACCATCCGTGGCTTGTTAGGGTTTGGACAGAAACGTGGAATAAGAGGAAGGTAGAAGAGCGTGGGAATCTCTCTCCCTTCGAACCAAGACTCAACCCCATATATAGGGGAGTGCACGACACCCTGAGACGTGCCTCTACGAGGTCTCAAGTCCCAACTCGAAAGGAACTTACTTTCCTTGATTGAGAAGCAACCGTATTATTTCTCTCTTCATTAACTCTTGATATTTCCTACTTCTCATGGATATTTTGAAATACGAGATTTCTTTCTTTCACTCTCCTTAATCATTGATCACGAATTCCCATTTTTATATAATAGAAAATACTTCCTTTTAAACAATACCACATAATATATTTTTTAAAGCAACATATTATCCTCTTATTTTGCCTTTTTAGTATTTTCTCTTTCTTTCCTTTTTATTTGGACTCCTTGGATCCCAAGATACTCCATTATTTTGAAATTCCCTTTATTGGATACTTATTATCCTTCTAGATGCATCATTATGCATTATTTCACATTTTCTTATTTATTTCTCATTTAAACATCTCTTTTTGAGGATTTCTTTTTATTTTTCTTTCATTTTCCTTATTGGCATTCCTTTTAATATTATCAACCTCATGGATATGAAATTTCCCCAAGAAAACTCATTTATGCCTCTTTCCACTCATTTTCCACATTTTATCATTATTTTCAAATTATTTCTTAATAAAGAAATACTTAATTAACATTTTCTTTTCTCATTGCTTTCTTTTTGCAACCTTGGACTCCTTGGTACCCAAGGAACCCAAGAGGCATGAAATCCTCTTTGGATTTGCCTTCTAGAGGTTTCCATCTTTTTCTTTTCTCAAATATTCAATTACTCATTTACTAATTGAATTTTCTTGTTATTTCCTTGTTATTGGGCCCAATAGCCAATAAAGCCCACAATACAAATATCAAGGCTATTGTAAATGAAATCCATTTATTTGAAGCAAATTATATCATTCTTTGTTCAAATATCTTTAATATGAGAAATTACATTTCTCACCAAATGAACCCAGAAATTGGGGTTGTAACAGTTTCCCTTGATTAGTAAGGAGAATATATAGAGATGTTAGATATTTGGATGAAGGATTATGATATTTGACAGTCCTCCTTAGTTTCTACTCTAAGGACCATGCTTGGTGATAATATTGCTCCCCCTACTCAGAACTCTCTAACTGTTCATCTAAATCACTCAACTACGTGTCTAGAATAGGAGCACTCAACATTCTCTCACTCTACTGGTCAGGGTGATCATACTGCTCTTCTTTGTAATATGAAGACTACACTTGTGAAGAAGCTGAAGCATCCGCATACTCATAATCAGAAGAGCTATCACTTAATCCTCTAGCCTATGCATCATCAGTCTCAGCCTCTGTCACTGTCAGACTCTTATAGAAAGTCACATCTCTGTGTCTGCTCATGGTTTTTTTAATAGGGTCCCATAACATGTAGCCAAAATGGCTGATCTCCATAGCCAAGAAAGATACATATCACCACTCTATCATACAACTTTTGTATCTTTTCCTTTGGATCATGTGCATAAGCCTTGCACGCATATACTCACAAATGAACATAAGAAGCATCCTTGGATGTACAAATATTCTCAGGTATATATCAAACCCCAAAGGAACTAATGGAGAACAATTAATCAGATAGAAGACAGTACTCATTGCCTCTCCCTAGAATATCTCTAGAAACTGTGCAGTCTTTATCATGCATCTGGCTTTATCCACTATGGTATGGTTCATCCTATCAGATGTACCATTATGTTGTGGTGTTTTGGACTCTTTCCTTTCATGCCATATCCCATGTTGCACATAGTAATCCTGAAACTCCCTGGAGGTGTGCTCTCCTCCATTATCTTTGTGGAGACACTTTAACGTTTTCTCTATCTCCCGCTCCACTATAGCATGAAATATCTAAAAATACTAAAAATCATGATCGTTGGTCTTCAGCAAGTAGACCCACACCTTACTAGATGCATCATCAATGAATGCGACAAAATATATATATTTGCACCTAGTGAAGCCACCTCAAATGGAATGGAGACATCCAAATGAATCAACTGTAGAAGATCTAGTTTCACCTTTGATCTTTTCTTAAAAGAAACTCATCGATGCTTTCCCGTTTGACATGAATCAAATGAGTTGATTCTTCCTTGCCAAAAGAAATAAATCCCTACTTTGATAGCAGGTGCAAGTCTTTCTCACGTGTCCTAGTCCTCTATTCCACATATCTACCTAGTGATCCTCAACTACATGTATATCACCACCTTTGAGAACCTTAAGCTAGGTATTATGTAATGTGTGACAAGATTTGCCCCATACAGTAACCAAAACCGCCTTAGTGATCTTGCATTTGACACCACTAAAATCTAGATGACAACTTTCTCTATCAAAGAAGGAACCACATATCAACCTGAGCTGTAAATCTGGAACGTGACAAATATCCTTGAGTGTGAGCATGCAATCGACACTTGTTAGAACACAAATGTCTCCAATCTAATAATTATAGAGAACCTAGAATTTCCCATATTCATCCTCCTGAAGTTTTCCTTTATGTATGAATTGAAGAACTCTTTACTAGGTGAAGCAAGATAAGAAGCTGCAATATCCACCACCCACTCAGAATCATCATTCTCAGCATGCGAAAATTGCTCTAGACTATCAAGATCACATCACCAACATCATCCCTTTCATTTGAAATTGCCATTGCATTATTCTTGTCATCATCCTTATTTTCTTTGGTTTCAGACCCATGTTTATTTTTTGAAATCTTGTAATCTTTTTTTGAAATGACCTGCCTTGCAGTAATGTAAGCACCCTCTACTCTTTGACTTGGATCCACCACGAGACTTCCCTCTGTCATGGGACTCATCGCGCCTTTTAGATCTATTGATTCTCTTGCTCTGTCAGTGTTCTTGATCTATGTGAAGTGCACATATGACCTGCGGTCACTTGAGGCTTGTCGTCGAGTCTATTCATTCAGTAACTTGTTCTTCACCTGGTCAAATGTCAACTTACCTTCTTGTATAGAATGGTTGACTGTCACAACGAATGTCTCCTAACTATCAGGTAATGATCCAAGACGAAGTAGCGTATGAAGTTCATCACCAAGAACCATCTTCACGGTCCCCAGTTGATTTACAAGACTTTGAAATCCATTTACCATCCTGGTACATTAGGTTCATCAACTTTCTTATCAAGAAAGTTTTATTTGTGGTAGTCTTCACCTCATATAATTTCTTGAGCTCTTCTAGCAGATCTTTGGCATTGGACTCCTTTGAGATGTGATGGAACACGGAAATATCAAGTCACTTTCCCATTGTTTCAACTTTTTTCCTATTTAGTTTCTTCCAATCTACATAAAAAATATTCACTGACTTTTTCACCTCTATCAGATCATACAAATCCTTACAATAAAAGAATATATTCCATCTTGGGTTTTCAAATCTGCCAATTTATGTTCAACAACTTTACCATTGTTGCATCATAATCCTTCCTCATCTGGATTTGGATGTGCCCAATCAGGACTCTAATACCACTTGATGGATTTATTTAATGGCAAGTATGTGCATATATGTTATGCAACTATGATACAACAAAAAAGAAATATATGTGAAAGCATTACCGACGAGTGTGTAAACTCAAAGTAATAATCGCAAGCATGTAGAAGAGGAAAAGATCAAATTTTTACGTTAAAAACCCTCATAATGTGTGAAAAAAAACCATAGAGACAACTATAGAAAAATCCACTATAAGAAGCAAAGATATAATTTTTATCTGTCGAATTTAACCTAAAGCCGAGATAATATATCAAGAAGGAGAATAAGAAGATACCACACCATATGGAGAGATCTCTACAATTATACTATTCCAGAACTTCCCATAAAGACATACTCTTTCACAAAACATATTATAGTAAATGATCTGAAGACACTTGGATACTTTGATAATCCTGTCCTACTTTCTTTCTCCTTATTTTTTTTCTTCTTTCTTCCTTTGTTGTCTTCCCTGTCTCCAAGGCACGATCTTTTTGCATTTTCTACCTTGCGGCTACGACTGCCTTTTATTCCTTGACAGCTACCCTTTTATTAATGGAAAATGCTATAGAATCCCAATCCCAAACCAGAATCAAAACCTGATTTTGGCTGCTAGTGCGGGGCCCAGATGCAAAGGACTACAGTCGTTCCAATCATTTGCTGCGTGAAGTGGACAGGTTGCAGATCTGATGAGAAATAGAATGGACAGAGAGAGAGAGAGCGTGAGAGAGGGATCTGTTGGCTAACGTGAGGGGCTAGTGGCTGGAAAAAAGGGTGTGAGAGATAGGACCGGAGAGAGAGCGAGTGGGTGTAAGGAGAGAGAGAAATCAAGAAAGATATATTTGTTTTGTTAATAACTTTCAAACTGATATATATTTTTTAATGAAATAAATTCTGTTAGATTCCTGATGAAAAATACATTCTAATATGACTAATGTCGACATATTTTAAAAAAATACAAGGAGAGAGAAAATCAAGAGAGATATATTTGTTTTGCTAATTACTTTCAAACCGTTATATATTTTTTAACGAAATAAATTATGTTAGATAGCGGATGAAAAATGCATTCTAATAAGACTAATGTTGACATATTTTTGAAAAATGAAAGGAGAGAAAAAAAATCAAGAGTGATATATTTGTTTTGCTAATAACTTTCAAACCCTTATATTTTTTAATGAAATAAATTCTGCTAGATTTTTGATGAAAAATGTATTCTAATAAGAAGACTAATGTCGACATATTTTTGAAAAATGAAAGGAGAGAGAAAAATCAAGAGAGATATATTTGTTTTGCTAATAACTTTTAAACTGTTATATATTTTTTAACGAAATAAATTTCATTAGATTCTGGATGAAAAATGCATTCTAATAAGACTAATGTCAACATATTTTTGAAAAATGAAAGGAGAGAGAAAAATCAAGAGAGATATATTTGTTTTGCTAATAACTTTTAAACCGTTATATATTTTTTAACGAAATAAATTCCGTTAGATTTCCTGATGAAAAATGCATTCTAATAAGACTAATGTCGACATATTTTTGAAAAATAAAAGGAGAGAGAAAAATCAAGCGAGATATATTTATTTTGCTTATAACTTTCAAACAGTTATCCATTTTTTAACAAAATAAATTCCGTTAGATTCCTGATGAAAAATACAGTCTAATAAGACTAATGTTGACATATTTTTTAAAATAAAAGGAGAGAGAAAAATCAAGAGAGATATATTTGTTTTTCTAATAACTTTCAAACTGTTATATATATTTTTTAACGAAATAAATTCCTTAGATTTCTGATAGAAAATGCATTCTAATAAGACTAATGTCGACATATTTTTGAAAATTATAAGGAGAGAGACAAATAAAGAGCAGTGTTTTAAAAAGCGGCCCAGGCGGCCGCTTAAGGGGCCGCTCAGGCGGCCCAGACCCTTGGCCGCTCAGAATGAGCTTTAGGCGGGTAGTCAGACGGATCTCCATTAAGCAGCCGCTTCAGACCCGCTCAGCCCTCTTAAGCGCCCGCCTGAGCACTGCTTTTGGGTGCCCGCCTGAGGTTGCTTAAGTTAAAATCAGGTTCTATGCCCACTTCCTCATCCCAAAATGAAATATAATCAATTTGTTAGTATGTATCAACATTGTATAACATTATTTAACATGTTAATATAATACTATTGCGCTAAACAACTAAATATGTATCCAAATATTGTACAACAGTTAACTAGTGTATATATTACACTGATTTTGCTTTTTAAAACACAACTTATGTTTATAAATCAAGGTTAGTATGCGTTTCTCATTTTTAATTGAGTTGTACATACATCAAAATCGTTCCTACTTCATATAAACTCCGTATGTATGTACTGCTGCACCCATTGACATATTTATGTATGAACTGCTGTACCTACATTATATATTTATCATTCGTACATACATTGTTGCTCTACTATGAACTCAACCACTAATATTTACTGATACATTATACTTGTACCTACACATAATCATACCTTAGTTTTTCTTATATTGTTATGCGTTCAACTAATGTATTATCTATGTAGATGTACTTTGTAGTTTGCAATACATATAACGGTATAATGTACATATCATGTACTGCCTACTACTGTATAATGCATATTCTATACTATGTAGCATGTACCTCTAAGGCATAACGTATTACATATATCATGTACTACCTGCTACTATATATTCATATACCATGTAGTATGTACCACTAGGGTATATATATCATCTATGGGCTACTTCTGTATATATTTAATTTAATATATTACTAGTTACTAGATTTGAGTATGTTATAATTGAGTTAATTCAGTAATTCTATACTCATCACATGGTTTATATATGTATAATAATATATTATTCATATACATATATGTGTAATTTTCTATAAATTATATGTTCCCTCTTTTTCAAAAAGCGCCCGCCTGGCGCTCAAGCGGCCACAAGGTGTTGTCTGCACGCCTCCCGCTTCTCGCTTTATAAAACATTGATCAAGAGAGATATATTTATTTTGCTAATAACTTTCAAACTATTATATATTTTTTAATGAAATAAATTATGTTAGATTCCTGATGAAAAATACATTCTAATAAGACTAATGTTGACATATTTTTGAAAAATAAAAGGAGAGAGAAAAATCAAGAGAGAGATATTTGTTTTGCTAATAACTTTCAAACTGTTATATATTTTTTAACGAAATAAATTTCGTTAGATTCCTGATGAAAAATGCATTCTAATAAGACTAATGTTGACATATTTTTAAAAATGTAAGGATAAAGAAAAATCAAGATTAGAGGTAATAAGAAACTAAATTGGAAATAACAACGATTGGATCAAGGATAACAACTAATGTTAAAAAATTAATTGCATTACTTCTTTCCTATTCTCTAGACAAAATAACTATTTTTTTAAATACTACCTGGAAAAAACAAATTGACTAGAGATAACAATAAAATTACTAGAGATAATAAGAAAATTTGCTAAGGATAACATAAATTTAAATAATTAACTACATCACTTCTCTCCAATGATTACAAGTTCGACCAAAAGATAATAATAAATTAGATTAAAGGTAATAACAAACCAAATTAAAAATAACAATGATTGGACCAATGATAACAACTAATTTTAAAAAATTAATTACACTACTTTTCTCCTATTCTCTAGACAAAATAACTAATTTAAAAAAAATACTACTTGGACAAAATAAAAATTTACTAGAGATAACAAAATGACTAGAGATAATAAGAAAATTTACTAAGGATAACACAAAACATTCTCTACAGATAACAACTAATTTTTAAGAAAAATACTACTTGGATAAAAAAAATTTGACTACATATAACAAACTAGGGTAACACGAAAATTTTCTAGGGATAAAAAAAATAAATTCTATAGATAACAACTAATTTTTTAAAAAAATATACTACTTGGATAACAAAAAGTTTGCCTAGGGATAACAAAATATTAACCAAAGATAACAAGAACATTTACTAGGGATAACATAATATTGGCTAGGGATAACAAAACATTTATTAGGGATAACAAATTTTTTTACTAGAGATAACAAAAAAAATTCCTATAGATAACAACTATTTTTAGAAGAAAAAAAATATTTTGTCTAGACATAACAAAACATTAACCATGGATAATAAGAACATTTGTTAAGAATAACAAAACATTAATCATGGATACCAAGAATATTTACTAGGGGTAACAAAATATTTACTAGGGATAACAAGAAGCATTGCTGGGAATAACAAAATCATTCTCTATAGATAACAATTAATTGTCAAAAAAAATATATTACTTGGATAACAAAAGGTTTTCCAAGAGATAACAAAATGTTTACTAGGGATAACAAGAAAAATTTGCTAGGGATAACAAAAAATTCTCTTGAGATAAAACTTATTTAAGAAAATACTACTTAAACAAAAAATATCAATCTTAAAAAAATTTGGACCAAATATAATAATTAGTTTTTGTATTTTTTTTAGTGCATATTAAATTTCTCAAAACTACATCAACATTGGTCTTGTTGGAAAGTATTAATGATAAGGAATCTATCACTTTTTATTTTGTCAAAAAATACATCACGGATTGAAAGTTATTAACAAAATAAAATTCTCTCTTTTTTTTCTCTCTCCTCCGGCTAATTTTTTCTCTCTCTCTGTACAAGTATTCTCTCCGGTCCTTTCTCTCTCACACTCTCTTTTTCTGGCCACTAGGCCCTCACGTCAGCCAAGAGACCCCTCTCTCACGCTCTCTCTCCTCTCTCCAACCAGTCCCTCGTCAAATATGCAGTCCATCAGTGTCACGCAGCAGCAACAACTTGTCATATCATGCAGCAGCAACAACAAATGATTGAAACTGGAGGGGACAAAATGGGTATGGGTTCTGGTCTGGTATATGGGTTGTATAGCAAAGCTCTTTATTAATTGGTGGCTTGTCTGTTATTGACGGCTTCGGCAGCGGCAGCCTTACAACGCCCTGTACCTAATGGGCTTGCTTGACTTGGGCCGGAAAGAAGGCCCAACATGAGCGTGTTCAGAGTTCAGACTCCTCCATCCGATAAGGTGTGTAATCTTCAGATCCAACCCACGGGATCTCCACTGACTGTGTCAAACCTACGATCTAGCTGCGCCCACTTAGCCAGGAGACCATGTTGACTATCTACCCAAGTAAAAGCACTTCTTGATAAAGGAATCTCTTGCAGGTCGAGTGCCACAGTCCAGCATTGGAAATCCTCCATCAGAGGAAGAGCAGCCCCTACGTTCCTCATCAAACTTGGTAAGTTTAAGTCCCCGCACACTAACAATGGATGACCAGTGATGGACCCTCCCAGCACCTCTATCTCCTACCACAACCCCATTCTCTGTTGAGTCGAATAGCTAGCATACACAAAGGAAGCATAGTTCATGTCTTCATGAGCATCAGCAAGCA
Source organism: Alisma plantago-aquatica (assembly GCA_963693085.1). NCBI lineage: Eukaryota > Viridiplantae > Streptophyta > Magnoliopsida > Alismatales > Alismataceae > Alisma > Alisma plantago-aquatica. The sequence goes on from OY856409.1 coordinate 1,778,191,099, forward strand.
AGATCATCAATTGTTATCCACTTAACAAAATCAAGAGAGTGTCAGCATCTCTCTTAGGAAAAACCCAAATTGTCCCTGCAAATTGGGCATAGTTTGCACTAGTCGCATTTTGACCTGCCCTGGAACAAGATTGCCCACTTCGCCTCCACGAAAAACTCCAGAATTGCTACCACCTGGAATAGATGCATGTTTCTTGACCAGCCTCAAGATCCTCCTCTTTCTTCCCTTGTTCCGACACCGCTTACTCTAATAATTGCTTGTCCGCAATAGCAAAATAAGCCTGTATGCACTGTGAACGACTCCCAACATCCATCACCAAACCAAACGTACAAAAGAAAGAATTTATTTGGATTCAGACTAAATCAGATGCAACTGAGATGGTGCGATCATGGGAGGGTGACATGATCTGACAGTTTCCAGTGGAAAAAGCAACACACAACGTAGGATTTGAGGAGGTGGTGGCTTCTAAAAAGTTGATAATGCATTGGACGAAAAATAGTTCTCAATGTCACTGTGCCTCGAGGATGAAACTGTGGAACCTGCGGAGCGCGTACTTGCTGCCAATGAAGAGTTTGATTGAGAGGGAAATTGATGTTGAAGCTGTAGAGCGGTATGTAGAACATAGTCAAACGACTCGCAAGTTGGATATTTAGCAGCCATTAGAATTGGGGGTATATGAGGAAGACACGACGAGACTTATATATAGGGGAGGCATATAAATGTAGTTGATGATGGCCGTGTGAAGAGAACCAACAAAAAACATTGGATTTTTATGACGATGATTTGATATCATGTGAAAAATAATATGGAAGAATAATCAGATATTCTCTTGTTGATAGAAGGAACACTCCTCCCTCATATTTAGAAAAGGAGGCGGTACAAGACAATTAGGTCCATATGATATAATAAACTAAATGACAGTCATTCTAACAAAAACATTAGTAGGTTTTCAGAAGATATATTAGGACAACTATTTGGGTTGTTATATCTAGTAATTCCTACTACCACTTCTCCTCCCTGTCAGATCATGTGCTAACTGAGATAGTTGGTCAATCTTCCAAACAACAACCTTTAACTCCTTGATAGACAACTATTAGTTACATAATCTAGACACTAACAGTTGCAATTTCATTTACTTTCATAAGTATCCTAAATCTTTCTTACAACCACCACAACAATGGTCAACTTCACACAAAAAATGATCATGCATCTTCTTCCCTTGCCCCTCTAATGGGGTTGCGGTTAGCTCAAGAGCGGACAAGTCCCTAGACATCGATCTTTTAGTTAATGATACAAGACATGGTCATGAGTGAGCCAACATTAGTATTCTTATCATAAGTCATCTATGCAACAATGATAAATAATCAACACTATCAAAGTCACTAGGGCCTTCTTGCACCTTGTTCTGGGAAGTTCCTTACCAAGAGACAAGATTTTATCACAAACCAACTTCTCTACACTATTCCTAGGGGATCTCCATTCAACAACTTCAAAGTCTCCCTTTCACTATTGTGAATGGTGATGTAGGCTTCATACATACCTCTAGAATCCATTGGTCTACTGAGATAGGAGATTCTAAAGAGTTCATTTGTTCTATTGATTGGATGTTTATCCTTGGGCTTCCTCATTTCATGTGGGATGCATACACTTCCACAGTAATTGCCTCGCCTTTGGGGGATAAAGTATAATTTATTCATCTAGACACTCTTCTACCTTCAAATTACTCCATAACTTTTTGCCTGATGGCCATCACAAACAACACCCATCTTCAACCAAACTTAAGATCCATGTAGGTCAACATATCCACCCCATCTGTCTATTAGCTAAACATAATCATGATATACCATCCTTCTTTTACAAACTAACTGAACACCTTACTTCTGGGTCCACTCCCAAAACTAAGACTGATAATCCAAACACAGATGAGTTGAAATGACACAAATATTCCACCAGTAATAAAAAATATTGAGTCATAAAGGATCAACAACATCCTACTCATAACAACAACTAAGTCCACAACACTAACAAGGTATCCCTCCCCAACAATTCACATCATTTTCATACTTTCCATCCAATTGTCAACAAGAGAGACAAATTTTCATATGGACAAAACCAACATAAAAACCTCAACCAAATTCCCACTCCCTCGCAATAGTAATACCTAGAACTAGTCTTTGGGTTAAAATATGATATTCTTTGGGACTACGACAACTACTCTATTGAAAACCCTAATGAAGAACTTAGAAAACCAAACATGGACTTTCAGATTTAGAAAATCACTTATGAAGTTATTTCTAAGCTTTGTAGCAATAACTTGGTTACTGCTCTATCAAAACCACCAAAAGTTGTTTACCAATGATTTTTTTTGTCATTGGTCCTATGTCTTTCTCCTAGAAAAATATTGTTTCTTGTATCTGTCATTGACTTCAACCCCATCATGTAAATCCTCATCCCTAGTTTATGTACATACCATGCCAATTTATTTACCTTTTGAGGTTTGGGACCATGTAAATGATCTCATTTCTTGGGGTATTCATTAGGAGTTTTTCAATTTCATGGAGACCATTGGTATCGAATTAATTTGTCACCTAGATGTCAACCTAGCCCTCTTTGTGATTCAAAAAAACATTGGTTGGAGAAACATCAGACATAGTAACTTCTCTAGAGAGTTGGTACATTCTCTCTCGCTTCAAGTCTTTCTCTTCCCCATCCTTTTTTGTCTTAACTATAGTTTTTATGATCTATGAAAGCTAGAATATTTTTGGCCATATGTCCTACAAGCCTAATTGTGTCTTTAACAATTTGTTTGAAATAATAAAATCAATGTGTATTACCATTCAAGAAATTGAGGCCAATCTCTCTTATTTCCACCTTCACTCTATAGGTCGTAATATTATAACCCATTAGATTCAAAAACCAACCAATGGTCTTAGTGGATGCATGCTTGTAGGGTGTAACTATAGAATTTTGACCCATATTGCAAAAAATGTGCCAAGTACTCCATAAAAAATATGCTTACGAGCTTCAATTGACAATACTAAACTTTTCTTTACAATGGTTTGTGGTAACCCTTGTGGTGCTAAAGATGCATTTATCCAAGAACTTCATACACTATCCACTCTACCACAACAATGACCTCTAAATCATTAGGGGTGACCTTATCTCACCATGTCCTCTGTAGAACAAACCAAAACAACTCCATTTCTATTGTCCACAGACACAAGAATTACCTCTTCATCAACTTCATCATTCATAACTCTCTAATTTATGTCTCTATCAACAATAAAAAACTAAACTTGATAGAAATGTTCTTCCTGGTCTAGGCTTTACATGTTCACTATCTCACTAGCATGGGACTCTCTTCACCCTTTATCTTACTATAAGGGGAAGTCTCATGTCATGCCTAATCACTCACCCCTTACCTTTAACTCCTTTTTCTATATATGGGGTCCTCATCATTTTTGTTTTGAACAATTTTGGACCTTAAAAATTCGACTTACACCCAACTAGTTTGAGATAGTTGGATCCTCCATAAAAATGGCCAAGAGTTTGGTTTCATCTTGAATAACAACCTCATAAATGTTTTCGTGAACTTGATATCTTGGAATTTGTCTACTTGTGGGAACACCCACAATAAAACATCCTCTCTAATTGGAATTCCCCTTGTTATACAACAACCCCCTCTCTTACCCTAGACGATGGCCTCCAGGAAATTTTATCTTAATGATTTAATAACACCACAAGAAATACTTTGTAAATAGAGATCCAAACCTAAGTGGATCAAAAGAGGATATAGGAATACAAAAAGTCATTAAACTTGGAATACCTGGATGAATAGTGCCCTTATTCTTAGTCTCTTGATTGACAATGTGTCAACTAGAAATAAACATCTTATTACCTCTCATACTATTTATTATTTCAAGAATCTTGTTAATCATAATTGTGATTTACCACACCTTTTCAAGTACCATTGGGACCTTCTAGCAAAACCTTACCTTGTAACTAATGATTTTTTAGAATATGAAATAATCATTGCCCTTTAACAACTTAATCTAGATAAGTCACCCAGTCAGGATGGCAATGACTTGGATTTCTTTCCATGTTTTTGGAGTTTAGTTGAGACATCATTTATAGTCCTAATTCGGTATGTCTAATACCACCATGATATCAATCTTTAAATTGATATTTATCAATAATGTTCACATTGTTCTCGTCAAAATACAAGACAACCCTCTAACATCAATCAATTTAGAACCATTACTTTAATCAAATCCACCTATAAAATCATCTTCAAAATTCCAAATAACATACTTAAGCCACATTTGAAGTCTTTGATCACCCTAAAAAAATATATTTGCATTAAACATAGACAAATTCAAGATGTGTATATCATTGCAAATGAGTGTCTCCACATGTTTCATTCTAGGGTGTCTCATCTCACTCTCAAGTTAGACTATGAGCAAGATTTTTATAATGTCAATTGAAACTTGATCGTCAAAATATTGATTGTGTATGAGTTCCCTAATCATGAGATTGGTCGATCCATAACTATACTAAATAATATCACTTATCACACTGATGTGGCTTCTTATCACAATAATAAATTCACTTACAGTTTAAATCCCTATTTTTCCCCTAAACAATGTGTAATAATGCCACCCACAAGAAGATGAGTCTTACTGCACTATAATTAAGGATCAAATATCAAGAGACATTGTTTTTAAGGACCTTGCTAATTGGTATCCAGTTGAACCAAGACTAACAATTAGAACCAAGAGTTACGTTGGATTTCATTTAACGAATTAGAAAGAAAAGTAAAAGTACATGATTAAAAGTGGGTTTAAATTAATGGTGGAAGTCACTAGGGTGAAATTGGTTTTCACCACCACTACGTGCACAAACACATTATCACATATCCAAGATTTACAAAACCATTCAAAACAAGCAAGTAAGGTTCCACCCATTAGGTATGGGAAATTGTGTAGAAATTACTAACGGATTATGTATCTACTACTCTAGTAAAGTCCCTTTGGAAACTCTCATCTGGGCATCAACCAAGTTAATCGATCTTTGAATCCTAAAAATTGAATTTCTCATAATCTACGATTATAATAGATCATGTAGAGTAGGTGATCAATCCACAAAAAATGCATTGCAAGACTAACATTAAATTGAAAGAGTTATATAAAAGCCATGGAACATAAAAAATAAACATGCAAGAATGGGTAACAAGGCTAATCCTTGCACTCTAGTGAGAGGGAATACTCACTCATCATGATCAGATCAAATCAAGAAAGGAAGAAGGAAAGATTAGCCATCATCTTGGTGAAGAAGAGAATCACAGCCTGGTATAGAAGTTTCAATCTCCTACCCCGATGAAGTGGTTAATCCTATGAAGGAGGGAGAACTTCCCAAGACATGGCATTGATGGGTCTCTTTTCCCCTTCTTTCTCCCTTTGATATTAACCTTAGATGAAGAGTGGTTGATGGATGGATGAAGGCACACCAAGGGGTCTAGGGAGGAAGCTCGACAGAGGTCAATGGAGATCATCCTCTTTGGTTGGGCATAGACTAGCATCCTGACAGTGTATCTGGGAAGAGAACTGATCCTCCTCTATGGAGGAAGGGTTTGGCTATCTATAGGTTGTGGAACTAGGAACTTGTCTGTTGTTGTTTGTAGAGTGTTTGAGGGTTTCAAAACACCATTAGTCGATGCTTATGTGAACCAGGAGACCCGTCGGGGAGGAATTCCTATAGTCACATTGTCAGTCTGGATATGCATTCAATCAATGAGACTTGGATGTAGTGCTCTCATCAGCCTGATGAACATAGAGAAGCCATCAGGCTCAGGGCTTGTAGGATCTCTGGTGGTCAAACAGTGAAGGAACGTTATTGGCCAACAAGCATAGGAATGCCCTTGGTCACCCATCGAGAGAGGGTGATAGAGAGAATGACTCATGTTTATCATTGCGTCTTGAGAAGACATCAGGGGAATTGTGTGAAAAAGACATGTCAGTCTGAATTCCATCATTTTCTAGTTGTCAAGCGATGAACATGCAGAAATCTTTTAGGGCATATTTCATGTCATGGCTCAACCATCAGAGCATGGTCTACGGTAGGATAGAAGGAATCCCATTGGTCGTTGATCATTTTGGCTAAAACAACCCCTCTGGAGGGTTATTGGCGTGCATTCAGAGGTTGCGTCGATGGAGGCTGTATCAATGGGAACCTCGGCCCATAAAGAGACTCAATGATGAAAATTTAGGCCCAAAATATCAAAAGTTTCTTGGGTTTTTATTTAGTTAGCAGGACCACCATGTCCTAAGATAGTGCAATGATGTGACGATTGATCTTTAAAATGCATAGATTTGATCAAAACCCTAAATACTGACACAAAACTAAGGAAAGCTATATAGAGCCAAATTCAAAGGTAAATTGAGGGATTTAAGTGCAAATTTTAACTAAAGATGCATAAGAAATTAAGATTAATATGCATTCATCACACACTCATCATTGGTATTGTGTTTGGTTACTTTAGTATATCAAACGTTCTTTGGTAAGGTGACCCCCTTTCCCCTTCTCTTTTCATCATTTCCACATCTATCCTTTCTCACACGACCAAAATTTCTATGGATAATAGGGACATAGTTCACAATGAAGAATTCTGAAAGGAAACATCATCCAATATGTTTATGATATAATTGTCTTCCTTAATCCCAATGACATGAAAATTATCAATTTTATTTGAATTCTTGGAATCTTTTCTAACAATTGTGGACTAAGAATAAGTTTCAATAAGCCTTGATTGAAACTCAACATTAGTGAAGATTATGTTAAGGGATTTAGATATCTTCTGGGTTTTTAGGTTGAGGAATTCCAAATTAAGTATTTGGGTCTCCCTTTCTCACCTTATAAGATTTGATCTAATATGGGGACCCAATCCTAGATGAAAATAACAACACTCTAACTCCCTAAAACACTAGACATCTCAACTAGTCCAGTATATTGGTTCTTGGGAATGTTTCTCTTACCTCTATCCCTTCTTACTTCATGAGTTGTATTTCCCTACCTTCTCTAGTCCTGATAAATTAGACACCTTGAGGAGGGGTTTAGTTTGGTATGACTCAGCAGACAAACAAAATTTCATTTATTTAATTGAAACTCACTTGGACTTCTTCATATACTTGTTGATTAGGGTTATCTTGATCACATGGTTCACTCCCTTTTCCTTTACAATAAAGTATTTGCATCTCTTTATGATAAAAGACCAATCGTTTGGCCAAAGATAGTCACCAAAAAAATTTATTCCTATTAAAATTTGTGCCTTAACTTTAAAAGAAAGTCTCTATCTCCTAGGTTCCTTCCCCAAAATTGACTTTTGAATCACACCACTATAACACACATGGATTGCTAATCAACAATACACCCAATCTTCAAAATCTTCTACCTTACCTCAACTTGGATATCGGTGTTGAGTTGAATATGATTTCATCCTCTAGATCAAATAATAGTACATGATTTCTCGTTGATCTTGGTCTCTCCAATCATGACCTTGTTGATCTATGACATATAATAGTCTTTACCACCTCTTCAAATGTAATGTGGAAATGGACCATAATTTCAAATTCTTCAACATCTATAAGTTCTTCATTAATCTAGTTTCTTATTGACTTGATTAGCGCATCAATTTAGATTAAATTCCTCATCAAGTCTATTCCCTTATTATGTCTTTCTTCCAACATTAAACTATCGAATGGATCTCACCAGTATTGTAGAATTTTATTTGGTCCTTGCATATGTTATATGTGTAATAACAATAAAGAGGAAAACTACAAAATTTTGTTTGAGTGTTCCTTATCTAACTGTCTCTGGGATCATTTCTAGAATCCCCAAAGAATCAATTTCCATAATGTTAAACTCATGCCATTTTCTAGAATCATCCATTCTCATCCTCTTAGCCCTGCCATCAGGGTGTTTCAATATATTTTGGGCGTTGCAATTCTTTGGATCCTATGGTGTAAAAAAAATAATAGATTTTACTACAAATCTTCAAAACTTTGGCTTGTTCTAGTGACTCTATCTCTTCACTTTGTTTCTTTGGTTCTCTTCTTACAAGTGATGTAGCATTCACACAGTAGGAAAATCCAAATGATTTAGGTCCTTAGACTATCTATTTGAAGGTGGTAATATGTAGGAAAATGATTGATATATATATATATATATATATATCTTTTAAGTCTCTTTTGGAAGAATAAGACAAGGAGGCTTAGATGGTGGTTGATCATCATGGTGTAGGTCCTGGCATCTTCCATCATTCCATGGTTAATATTGTTCCTTTTACTTCACTATCATCTTTGTATGTTTCTTTTTTGCTATTCTGGGGTGTCTTAAGGGAAACCACTACTACAGAAATAGCTTATAACATAACATTTAGAGATGTCGATTATTACCAAAAACTGATGCCTAAACCCTACAACGTTGGCTAATTATAGAGACCGACATCTATATTTGAAGACCGGCCAAACACATGTATCGTTTTTTATTTAGCGTCGACTACCTATCATGAACCGATGCCTAAAATAGCCTGATAAATCCAATTTTTTGAGCAAAAAAAAAATACCCCCAAAGTTTCACATACGACGTCGGTTTTTTACCTAATAACCGACACCTAACGACGAAAAAGTTACCTCCAAAGGTCATCAGATTTTGTGGAAAAACCGACGCTGATAAGGTTTCGTGCGCCGTCCCTGCGAAATTTTTTAGGGTTAAGATTGTCCAATGGACGTCAGTTTTTTCTGGCAACCGATGCTAATGGATATTAGGTTTTAGTTTAATAGAAGACCGATGCCTTTGTTAACTTAATATCCCCCATGAGAAACAGACTCTTCCCCATTCGTCTATGTTTCATCGCAAGAAATAGACCCTTCTGCTCCCGACGCCGCCGGTCACGCTCCAGCCTGCTCGGTCGATGCCGCCTGCTCCTGTGGTCGTCGCCGCCGCCACCTCCTGATCAACCCTCCACCCTGCTCTCATCTTCCTCCCGCCCACTGCTCCTCAAACCACTACACCTATCACTGGTTCTGGAGCTCGCCGCCAGTCATCTTCTTCCCACTGCCGCCAGCCGCCGCAACTGCCAGCCTGAGGTCACCGAAGGAGCTGCTGTAGGTCACTGGAGGAGCTGCTGTAAGTCGTTAGAGGAGCTGCTGGTCGCCAGAGGAGCTAGCCTCTGCTTCCCCTACTGCTAGGTAGGTTACATATCTTAATTTTATTGATTTCCATCAACTGATTAGTATTTACTTATCTATTGATTTGTATTTACTTATATATTGATTTGTATTTATTATCTATTGGTTTTTATTCATTTATCTACTGATTAGTATTAATTTACTGTTTTAACTTATCTAATTCTCATGCTTGACCTAATTCAATAAATTTTGATGCATGTTAAAATAAGGTTCAAACTTGTCCATTCTAGCATCCTAATTTGATTTGATTATGTGCTTTGAACCTTGAAACATGTGTGTTAAAGATACATTGATGTTGAATGTCAAAATTAACTCACATGTGGGTCTTCTATTTCTAAAATGATTATGTGAACTCCTAAATCAGTAACATATCTTATTCTTTGTGCACCCAAATAACTTGTGAATCATGTATGCGCCCTAAGGTGATTAAATGCCTAAATCTTGACTTGAAATATGACCTAGTATGTATGTTGACATATGAAGCTCTAGTTAAAACTTCAAGATTGACCCCTGATTCAAATGTTTGATATATGAAATCATGGTTTATTTACTATTTAGTATTTACTAACAAGCATGATTAAATGATGTTACACTAAACTTAGGATATGAATGATGAAACTAGGATTGTAGGTATAAGAATGACAACGTACATGTATTTGTTGGCCTAGAAACCCGTCCAAGATTTACTCATTAGGAGTAAATCTTGGATAGTCCCCAATTTGGGACTGTTATTGAACACCTAATCTCACTTAGGATGTAAGTGTATAATGTGTATTGGGTTTTCAAGAAAATTTCAGTATCATTCACATATTACACAAAGCGCCAAGATGATAAGAGTGTCGTCCAAAACAGTGGGGTCACCCTTCAAGCGTCGACTATGTTTTTTGCAAGTGCAAAGGATAAGAGTTCACCTGAAGCTAAAATGTCATATTATGGTGTCATTGAAGACATATGGGAGTTTGACTACATAGATTTCAAAATTTTTCTCTTCAAATGTAATTGGGTTGATAACACCAAAGGAGTTATAGTGGATGAATTGGGTTTCACTTTAGTGAACTTTGAAAAGATTGGCGAGAAGAGTGAACCATTCATATTGGCATCACAGGCGAAACAAGTATTTTATATCGATGATCCTACAAATGATAAATGGTCGGTTGTTCTTCATGGTAAAAGACAGTTCATTGAAGATCCTATAGATGAAGAAGAGTACTATGATAAGTATGATGACTCCAGTCCATTCTCAGTTGGGTTGCCAACACCACAAAATATTGAAGCTAATGATGACTTGTATGTGTACGGAGATCACAATGAAGGATTGTTAATTGATAAACGATCGCAATATTAGAGGCATGCATGTTTATATATTTTTATATTTTTCATTTTTCAATGTTTCATTTGTATATGTGAACTATACAATATTCCATTTTTCAATGTTTCATTATTTTCTAGTGATGTCAAATGCTAAATGTTTGATTTTTTTAATGAAAATTTTAGATGGGTGAGCATGGGCATGATGACCATGACGTCCATGATGAGCATGGTGAGGATACCAATGTGCCACCTCACAATGTAAGTTTTAAAAATATATCATATAATTCTATCTATATGTCCATTCATAGTTATATCTTGTAAGTGTGTTTATTTTGTCAAATTTTAGGTTGATGATGCACATGTACCCTCTGAAGCACTTGAGGCACTTGATGAGCAGTACCAAAAAATTTGACAAGAGAAGGGGCATCACTTTGATGAAGAAGTTAACATCGCTAAGGGGCAATGGTCCCAAACTGGTTGTGGATTTTGATAATGCAGGAAATGCAATTGGAGTGAATCGCAATTCATTTGTTTCATATCTTGGGTATGTTACTCGTAGCCATTGTGCTTGTAAGATAGATTCTTGGCATAAAGTTCCTAAGGGGAAGAAAGACTTAATATGGAAGGATTTATGCGTGAGTTATTATTATTTGCAATTCTATTTTGTAGATTAATAATTTTTTGGATACTAGTTAATAGCAATTCTATTTTGCAGAGTATATTTGCGTGGAATGAAAAGTTGCATCATAAATGCATGATGAAACGCTGTGGGAGGGTCCTAAGGAACTATATGACAAATCTCACTCGAGAATACATAAAAGATGGTGAGAAGAGGAAGAAGTCAGCCACTGAACAGTGGAACTTCCTGGACCCAGAAGAATGGGACACGTTTGTTACTTCAAGAAACACTGATGAATTCAAGGTATTAGGTGTTACACCCTATTTAATTAATATATATTATTCACCTATTCAAGATTAACCTTTAGTGTTACTAACCAAATCAATGTGCATACTAACTAGGCTATCAGTGAGGCACAAAGAGCAAGGCGTGCACTGAATGTGCATGACCACACAATGGGTCCAAAGGGCTATGCAGGCGTTCGCCAAAGACTATAGACTGAGTGTACTGCTTAGTCTACTCACTACTACAGAAACAACATTCAATGTCACTTTTCTGGGCGTCGGTTATTTAGGAAAACCGACGCCTATAATATTAGACGTCGGTTATTTATGCAAATCGACGTCTACATTCAAAGACCAGCCAGACACGGGTACCACTTTGTATTCATCGTCGGCTGGTTATAACAGACCAACGCCTAAAATCGCCCGCAAAATCCAATTTTTGAGCGAAAACATTTTAGGTCACCTACAACGTCGGTTTTTTAACTATTCACTGACGCCTATTTAAAATGAAAATTTGCACGAAAAGTCCCACTTTTAGTGTCGGTTATCCTTCGATAACCAACGCTGATAATGGTTCCCGCTAAATAATTTAGGGTAAAGGTTGTCTAGTTGGGCGTCGGTTGTTTACTATCAACCGACGCTAAATCATAATAGGTGTCGGTTTTGTAGATAACCGACGCCGTTGACCAACTTAATAAACCTGATCACTCGACTCTTCCCCCTTTCTTCCTATTTCATCGCGATATTGCTGTGCTTCTGCTCACCGCCGCTCTTCGGAAATCGCCTGACGACCCCGCTGCTGCTCGTCGCTGCTACTACTGGTGCTTCTCTGCTCGCCACCGCCACTGCTGCTGGTGCGCCGCTACTACTGGTGCACCTCTACTCGCCGCCGCCGCTACTGCTGGTGTGCCGCGCGCTTCTCTGCTCATTCCCGGTGCCACTGTTGTTCACCACCTGCCGCTCTGCTCTCTCTTCTTCCACCGCCACTGCTGCCGCCGCTCGCCGCCGCGCTTTCCACGCTAGCTCCAGGTAGCCCTACCTCTTTGCTTCCTTCTCCCTAGCTATTTACCAACAACAAGCACGACCATGGCTGTGTTGGCCTACCATGGCCGTGCGGTCCAGCATGGCCGTGGTAGGCCAACACAGCCACGACCATGCTTGCTGTTGGTAAGGATATGAACAAAGTTTTATGCAATGCTTTATGTAATCCTAGGATATGAACACATTTTTTTCTTGCATATATTTGTGCTTCTAATCCTAATGTTTGACTTAATTCAGTAAATTTTGATGCATGTTGAAATAAGATTTAAACTTGTCAATTCTAGCATCCTAATTTGATTTGATTAAACCTAACATTGATGAAACCCTAACATCAATTGTGATGAAACCTTAACATTAATTATGATGAAACCCTAACATGTACATATCTATTATTGTGTTTGTTGGCCTAGAAACCCATCCAATATTTACTCATTAGGAGTAAATCTTGGATAGTCCCTGGTTTGGGACTGTTCTTGAACACCTAATCTCACTTAGGATGTAAGTGTATAATGTGTATTGGGTTTTCGAGAAAATTTCGGTAGCATTTCCCCGTTTGTTCTCTAAGTACATATGTATTTAGAGAACAGCGGGGAAATGCTTCCGAAAGTTTCTTGAAAACCCAATACACATTATACACTTACTAGTGAGATTAGGTGTTCAAGGATGGGATAGGTGGTACACATTTATTATATATAAGAATGACATCACATTTGTTTGTTGGCCTAGAAACCCGTCCAAGATTTACTCATTCGGAGTAAATCTTGGATAGTCCCCAGTTTGGGACTGTTCTTGAACACCTAATCTCACTTAGGATGTAAGTGTATAATGTGTATTGGGTTTTCGAGAAAATTTCGGTAGCATTTCCCCGATTATTCTCTAAGTACATATGTACTTAGAGAACAGCGGGGAAATGCTGCCGAAATTTTCTCAAAAACCCAATACACATTATACACTTATTAGTGAGATTAGGTGTTCAAGGATGGGATAGGTGGTACACATTTATTATATATAAGAATGACATCACATGTGTTTGTTGGCCTAGAAACCCATCCAAGATTTACTCATTAGGAGTAAATCTTGGATAGTCCCCGGTTTGGGACTGTAATAGGAGTAAATCTTGGATAGGATGTAAGTGTATACCCTAATATTGTCCTAATATATACTTGTTTTCTCTTTGATCATAGAATGGATAGATCATGGATGTCCATTCGCAATCGCTGCACCCCAGAGTTTATATCTGGTCTTGATCAGTTTATTAGATTTGCCGAGGAACATAGGAAAAAACCTACAGATAGGTTCTACTGTCCATGTAGGCATTGTGGTAACAACTTGAAAGTCAAAACTGGTGAGGAAATCAAAAGTCATGTCATGTGCAACGGGATTGTACAAGGCTATACAGAATGGCACTGGCATGGAGAGATTTCAAACTCGAAACCAGTAGATGTCGATAGCAGTGCTTGGGTGGAAGAAGAAATTGCCTCCGATGACGTAGATGTGAACGAACCAGTTCCAGTAACATCGTTGATGCGATGCTGGATAGTTGTAGGGTAGAGCACACCGATCCACCTCCTATCTTTAGAAACATTGTGCATGATGCTGAGATACCGTTATACACATGTTGTGCTAAGTTTACGAAGCTTAGCACTGTGTTGAGATTGTATAAGTTGAAAGCTAACAATAGATGGAGTGACAAAAGCTTCACTTCATTGTTGACTTTGTTGAAAGAAATGCTTCATGAATGAAACGAGCTGCCAATCTCAACATACTGGGTAAAGAAAATGTTGTGCCCAATGGGAATGGAGGCCAAGAAGATACACGCATGCCCGAATGATTGTGTATTATTTCAAAAGGACTATGTAGATTTGAAAGATTGTCCAAAATGTGGTGCGTCACAGTATAAATTGACGACTTCGGGGGAGTCCAAAACTGGTTCTCCTGCCAAGGTGTTGTGGTATCTACCTATAATATCATGGTTTCAACGCTTGTTTGCAAATCCAAAAGATGCAAAGAATTTGAGGTGGCATGCAGATGTTAAGAAAAATAATGATGGGATCCTACGACATGCGTCTGATTCCCCACAGTGGAAGAAGATTGATCTATTGTACCCCAAATTTGGTGAAGAAGATAGGAATCTAAGACTTGGGCTTTGTACAGATGGGATGAATCCGTACGGGACATTGAGCAGCCAACATAGCACTTGGCCAGTCATGCTTGTTATATACAATCTTCCTCCCTGGCTGTGTATGAAAAATAAGTACGTTATGCTGTCGTTGTTGATATCGGGCCCTAAACAACTCGGAAATGATATCAATGTTTATCGTGAACCTCTGATTGATGACTTAAAGAAACTTTGGGCTGAAGGTGTGATGACCTATGATGCTTCAGGAAGAGAGACATTTCATTTGCACGCTATGTTGTTTTGCACTATTAATGACTTTCCAACATATGGGAATTTGTCTGGATATAGTGTCAAAGGAGCTAAAGCGTGTCCTATATGTGAAGAAAACACTGATTCAATAAGACTAAAACATGGCGGCAAGACTGTATATCTTGGTCATTGAAGGTTTCTTTCAAAATTCCATCCGTATCGTAGGAAGCGCAAAACATTCAATGGATGGAATGATGAACGGAGTGCACCTAAACCTATACCAGGGGATGTTGTTTATGAAAGAGTAAAAGACATTGGAAATGATTTTGGTAAGAAATCACAATGTAGTATGGCCACACGGAGTGACAATTCTTCATTCAAGAAGAAGTCAATATTTTGGGATCTTCCTTATTGGAGTTCTTTGACAGTCATGCATTATATCGATGTAATGCACGTTGAGAAAAATGTCTGTGATAGCATCATTGGTACTCTGTTAAATATACCAGGTAAGACTAAAGATGGGATAAAATCCAGACTGGACCTACGTGAAATGGGAATAAGGTTAGAATTAACAGAATTACGTGAAATGGGTAATAAAATAACATACTTACCTCCCGCTTGTTACACGTTGTCTAGAAAGGAGAAGAAAGCTTTATGTGAATGCATGGTAAATGTTAAGGTGCCACACGGTTACTCATCCAACATCCGTATATTGGTATCAATGAAAGATCTGAAGTTGATAGGTCTTAAATCTCATGATTGTCACACTCTAATGCAACAAATATTGCCCGTGGCAATTCGATCTATATTGCCGAAGCATGTAAGGTTTGCAATCACCAGACTTTGTTTCTTTTTCAACAGTCTATGCAGCAAAGTTATTGATCCTGATACTCTCGATAACCATGATTATTTCCCTTCTCATCTAACATCGTCTTCCACCTTCATTGTAAGTTTTCCACATCACCATCATCTTCACTTTGGTCATCTGTCGCTTGAAAATTTAAATATTTTAGATCCCATTGTACCTTCAACTTCCTCGTTATCGTGTGTTGCATGTTAATTGGGAAAACACCATTGGGTGCCTTTTCCTATGCATGATAAAAAATAGTTTGTATAACCTTTTCATCTTATTCATTGTGTCGTGTGTGAACCTTTTTGTACTATTAATTACAATGGATACATATATTTTCTTACATATGTTGATGTTTTTTCCAGAATGAACGGACTTTTCCTAGTTAAACATCAAGAATAAGTTTTCCCTCTAATGAAGTTTTTTCATATAATGATTCTTGTCCAGTTTGATACATACATTAAAACTCTCATAACAGATAATGTTCTTGGATATGTTCAAATTTTGGTCTCTTTTTTTTGTCGTGAGGTTGTTATTATGCATCATGTTAAAGTTATTAGTGTATTTGTAATATGGGCCTAATTGTCTTGGCCCATTAGTATTAAGTTTTCTTCCTTAAACATGTCTCCTCTTCTATATATAGGAGGGAGTCTTCCATCTACTATTAACAAAGAAAACCTCTCCTTAGCCTCCAATCTTATTTTCAACATGGTATTGGAGAATAGATCCTGCATAAAACCCTAGAGTGTAAAATAAGGGGCCTCCGCCTAGGGCGGATGTCATCTCTTGGCTTGGATACCCGCCAGGCATCTCTCAGCCTCTATCATCATCTTTTTTCTTCCTCTTCTTCTATAAAAAAAGTTCTAGCCATCACCAACACAAGCGACCATGTTCCTTTAATTGACAAATTAAATAATTTTGTTTTTCTAATTATATTTTCTCATCGATTACTTCTCTTCATTGATTGTGTTCCTAATCAAATTGCCCCAATAGATTGTGCAAATATTTTTGTTCCTAATCTTTGCCTGTCAATTTTTTTAATACATCATTTGGGCCTCATGCCATTAGTATGAAGAAGATATTATTTAGCT
Organism: Alisma plantago-aquatica; assembly: GCA_963693085.1. Lineage (NCBI taxonomy): Eukaryota > Viridiplantae > Streptophyta > Magnoliopsida > Alismatales > Alismataceae > Alisma > Alisma plantago-aquatica. The sequence goes on from OY856409.1 coordinate 1,778,207,908, forward strand.
TCTACATTTTCTTTGCCTCCTTTCCTGGTCAGTCTTTAAATTCAAGCACTCACAATTGTCAGTAACTTTGAGTACGAGCTTTCTGTTGCAATGCTAGTATTTCGTCACATATCGACAAGATGCAGGATCAATGGGAAAAAGTTGCACGGACACTCGACATCCCATGATTAGATATAAACCATATTTCTTCCACACCTTCTACTGAGTGGAAACACCCCCAATTAGAACAGACTTCAACAAGCGAAGAAGAATTGACCAACACATGGATTTTCTAGCAATTCCAATCAAAGGAACAAAAAAGGAAGTTTGCCTTTTTCTACCTGCTTAACTTCATTTTGTCACTTGGATTTCTTGTTCCATGACATAATCTCTAGTGCAACAACCTTGTTTACAAATCATTGTTGACGGGAACCATCATGTTCAAAAAGGGCATCAACACCCACACAAAGACCTATACTTCACTTAAGTCCAAGAGTCATATAGTGTCACCACTATCGTTTTATTTTCATTCTCCAATGATCACAACTGCTGGCCTTACATGCTCAGCGAATGATCAATGAACATACTTGAATAGGAATTACATGATTCTTATCCATGGGAAAGAGTCAAACACGTTCATGATTGATCTTCATTTATAGATCTAGATCATCTTTTCCCTTGTACGTCTAGAAAGTCAACATCCTAACTTCTTTCCCACAAAATAAGACATCATCCACACCTCCTTACACACTATGCATATTGTTAATCGGCTTATATTTTTTACCTAGACTAAGGGTCAGGAAAATGTGCCTTTTCGGGTCACACAAATTCATTTAATTTTCTACCTAGATCTATCTGATCGGGTCATACAACATACCAATTCATGTTATTAGTTACATGATTCCAATAAAAAGGAGATATACAAAAGACCATGTGCTAGTTTATAAAGTACTATAAAAAGAGTAGGGGTATCACATAATTTTTCTTCCTCTCCATGTACTTCACCTAACTCATAAGGCTAAATGTTGTGCTTTGAATTAGGGATCTTCTATGTTGCATATCACAACTCTTATATTCTTGTGATTTTATTTTTTCTACCGTCCCTATGTGCCAGTAATGCATTGTTTTTCCTACTATGCCTATATACCAGTAGTGAATTGTTCTTCCTATCATGTCTTTATACTGGTAGTGCTTTAGTTATGTGCCACCCTTTACATATATTTTCCTCTACCAATGTTTATGACTTTTCACCCCATTCACTCTCATGATCCTTTTTGTGGTTGGCATGAGGGGGAGAACAGAGGAAGATGAGTAGAGGAAAAAGATAAGATGGAGGATAAAAAATGAATACAAGAAGTCATGTTATCTGATTATGTTGCCTAGTTCTACATATTCATATGTGTTGTTGAAACCTATCTACTATAGCACATGTTCTTGTAGTAGCGTGTCTCAAACATGTGCACACTTGGTATGGTGCAATATCCTTGTAAAAGTTCTTTTATTGCAATGACCGTGTATTATTCTAGACTTGGTGCTTCTTTTGAAAAACTACTTCAACAACAACGGTGACTCAGATAACTTCTACACATATTCTTCACCATCTATTACCCTAGATGCTCGCTCAAGATTCTGATGTTGATTGATGATTACTCTTTTTGTCTTGGTAGTTATCAATTTTAAGGGGAGTCTATTATGTTATTATTGCTTATGCATTAATATTATCTTCATCAAGTGGAGAATACATGTTTGTTGCTACATGTTATCTTATCCATGAGGAGTGTAAGAGTGCTTCAATTCTTTTATTGCAAGATTCCGGTGGAGGTTATTTCTTGTCAGGGGAGAGCATTTTTTGTATGGGATATTTATCTTTATCATATACTGAAAAGTTGAACATGCATTTTACCCATGCTGCAACTTGAGGGGGAATGTTAGAGTTATTAGTGTATTTGTAATCTGGGCCTAATTGTCTTATCCTATTGCGGTTAATTTGCTTCCATGTACTTGCCTCCTATGTTGTATATAGGAGGGAGTTTTTCAATCTATGAATAACAAAGAGAAATCTCCTTCCATATTATTTTAAACACATCAACGATATGTGCTCATACCCCCAACAAAATGGTATCCAGAATGTAAAATCGATGTTTCCTTGATGTTACTCAAACATTGGCAATCGATGCTAATTTACACAGACATTTTTTTATTTGAAGCCATTTTAGCATGCTTTCTAATCAACCAACAACCATCTTTTGTCATCAAAGGTAAAACATCGTTCTCTATCCTCCACCATCATAAACAACCTTTCACTCTCCCGACAAAGATTTTTGGTTGCGTTGCTATTGTGTACAACTTCAATTTGGAAGCTGACAAACTATCCCCCTAGGCCATTCACACTATCTTCTTTAGATATTCTCAAGTCCATATAGGTAACAAGTGCTTTGATTCAAAAGCTTAATAGTTGCATGTTTCTGTTGATGTTACTTTTCATGAAGATCATTTCATTTTTTTTCCTCATTGGCCACTATGCTGTCTACTTCACTATCAAAGTTTGTTTCTTTATAGCTAGATTATCACTCAGCTACACCTCCTATTCTTGATACTTCATCTCCACCACCAACACTTCCACCTCAGTTTTTTCCCAATGTGTATCGATGCAGGGTACTCATCGATTCACCACAAGATGCTCCACCATCTTCGTCTACTCCAACATATCTTAAAGGACCAATGGTTCTTTGATGACTTCCACACACTTACAACTATAAATATCATATCTCTAACACTTATTGTCTTGCTCGTTTATCTCCCTATCCCTACTCCTTTGTTGTTTCTCTTGATTATACTACCACTCTGAAAAATAATGTGGTTGCACTTGGTTATCTTGGGGAGAAGGCTGCAATAGATGATGAGATGAAGGCTCTTCGTGAGAATAATACATGGGAGTTAGTTGATCCAACCCCTAGAAAGAATATCGTTGAGTGTCGCTGGGTCTTCTCGATCAAGCACCACTCTAATAGGATTGTTAAACGTCTAAAAGTATGCTTATTTCTCAAAGGATACACCCAAACTTTTGGGGTGGACTTCTTTGACACCTCTGTGGTGACCTGAATTGCCTTTGTATGCATTCTGATATCTCTGGCTGCTACCTTTGATTGGTGTCTAGACCAACTAGATATCAAGAATGCTTTTCATGGTGATATTTCTGAAGAAGTTTATTTGAAACAACCTCCAGAATATTACTGGGGGGGGCATAGTACCGAAGTATTCGCCTATGATGTTCTATGTACGGCCTCAAACAATTCCCTCGTGTGTGAATCAACAAATTCAGCCATGTTCCAGAACAACTGGGATTCAAGAGTTCTACAAGTGACCATTCAGTTTTTTCCTTCTATTCCAACAAATGAGATGTCTTGATTGTTGTATATATTGGTGATATTATGATCACTAGAAATAATGCACAACAAATATCAGATCTGAAGAAGGCTCTCCAATTCAACTTTTATACTAAAGATTTAGGGAATGATAGGTACTTTCTTTGCATTGAAGTTCCTTGATCCAAACAAGGGATTAATCTCTCTCAAAGGCGGTATGTCCTAGACCTATTATAAGAGACATGCATAACTGACTGGATACATGCTTCTACTCCTATGGATTACCATGTGAAGACTTCAAATGAGGGGGAGCTCTTCCCTGATGTAGAGAAATATCAGAGAGTTGGAAAGTAATTTGTTCAACAATCACACGTTCAAATATTTCTTATGCAGTTGGAGTTGTTAATCAACACATGAGCACACCTCTCCATGATTGTTGGACCATAATACAACATATATTGCGGTATTTTAAAAATCCTCAGGAAAAGACTTGTTCTATGAAAGCCCCCAAAGAAAGTTGCTATCACTGAATACACAGACGCAGACTGGGTTGGGGACCCTCAAGAAAGAAATCTACCTCTGGATATTGTGTTCTGCTAGGTAGTCATCCCCTTATCTGTAGGATCAAGAAGCAAATTGTTGTTACTCATTCAAGCAGTAACGTTGAATATCGCACCTACATTCATGTTGTGACTTGTATGGGTCCAAGATATCCTCACCAAACCATTTCCTCCTAATCTTTCTAGTATATGAATAACAAGATGAGATTATACGACATATACTCTCCATCTTGAGGGGGAGTGTTGAAATAATTAGAGTTAATGGCCGATCGGGCTTGGCCAATGTCAGATCCATGTATTAACTAGATCCATCTACCTCTCTCTCCCTTTACATATATAGAAGAGGTTGCGATCCTACTTGTTTTCCTAACTAATACTGGTTTTATTTATTTAACAATTACATCCCTAAAAAAACTTGAAAATATCTCATCTGTATAGGGTGCTTCAATTTAATGTGTTACACTTATTTAATAAATTGGTAAAAGCTCTTTTGTTCACTACAGTAGCTCACCGTCAAAAGTGTCTAATTCTAGCAAAAATGTTGACGTGTTGATTGCTGAGTGACGTTGAAGAAATGTTGTTACTAGAAGTTTTCCTTATTCTGAACATTATTTTCATGGGCATTACTGACATCTATATCCACTTTAAGCAGTGAATAATATTCACCCATTATAAGCTCTAATGATGGTCAAAGTGAGTAATTTCCTTGCATTTTGTCCTCCAGTAAATCTGCTACTATGGCTGTATTCAGATTATCTGTATTTTCAGAATAGTGTTGATAATCTGCATTAAATCTCTAGTAGTTTGTCTAGTGAACTGGTTTTGATGCACTTGCATATTTAATATTACAGATTTACTTTATATTGATAGGCTCACCATCTTTTATTTTCATTATTTGCTACTAAATAATTGGAACCAAACAACAGGAGCTGAAAAAACAATAATGGAAATCTTCTCAGACCTACATCAAATCACTTATACCCTGCTTGTCAACTTAATGACAACCCTCCCTTTATCTTGAACGTTATGGCCAACAAATATTCTTGGGCCTTGTGCTTTCCATGAGCACAATGTGGAACCTCTCAAGCAGGATTGCACCTATGGTTGTCATCTGTATGTAGTCCTTCTCTTTCCCCAAGCACATTCTTGGGCCAGCATAGAACAATGGGTACTTGAAGGCACTTTCAGGTTTGAACACGCCATTTTCCAGCCACCTCTCTGGATTGAACTCGCAGCAGTCAGGCCCCCATATAGTTTCATCCTCCCCATGACATAGGCACTAGCTGACCAGCACCCTTTCCCCACGAAGGTCCCATCTGAGAGCGTATCATCAGCTCCAGACACCTGGCTTTCCACTAGGTCTGGGGAGTAAAGCCTCATTGACCCTGTTATTGCTGCATGCAGGTAGTGCATTTCCCTCTGCTGGTCAAATTCAAATGTAGCAGAAGACCCTGGGTGCTTTGGCCCTGATTGCCTTCACCTCTTCCAGGATTCTCCTCTCCACTTCCTACCTGGAGGATAGCATCCAGAAAAACCACATCAGCGCTGATGAGGTAGTCAGTCGTCCTGTAGCCAGAAACCACATTATCCCTCAGGAACTCTTCTGTCGTGTTGTGTGTGCTTACTGCGAACCGGGATAACAGGTCCTGGTCTGAAGTTGCAGAGCTCTCTTTGAGTAGCAAAATCGTGGACAATTTTGGCAGATTCTTTCAGTCTTCGCTCTAACCCAATATTAAGAAACTTCTTAATCTTTCATGAGTAAGGGTCAAGTAAGCGGTCACCCATGCTGTACATGTGAGAAAAGTAATTTTGTATCTATTGTAAATGACAAAGAAGTTTTATACCATATTAATCACTCTTAGAACTTTTGTGGTCTATATACATATGGCACTAGTGTCCAAGGAGTCCTAAAAGGTTGGTATGCTCACCTCTTTGGTGTGTATGGTAACCACAATACATGCACGGGCGCGCATGCCACACTACACCTAGCCTGGCCGGGTCGGGCTCGCGCTCGGGCTTGTGATTGTGGAGAATGTCGTTCGTCTTCATTTTGCACTAGGATACAACTATGTAATTAATTATTCATTTAATTAATTATTTCTTTCCTATTTGATTTATTTATCCTAACTGGAAAGTGTCTCTTTTGCAAAATTTTCCGCAATGTGTAAAAGAGCATCTTTCAAACACACAACCGTCAGTCATTCGAGTGCATGTTTGCGAACCCTAAATTCGGAGTCTGCCGTCGTCGTTTCGTGGTGCTACGTGGAGGTCCTTCCTCTAGACGTAGTGTGTTCATCCATCCTCTTCCTTCCAAGGCGCAACCTGTCAGGCAGTGGTTCCTGCAGTTGCTGAGCTGCACTGATAGTGCAACTGATCATCTGCATCGTTCGTCGTCTAAACGAGTGAGACGTGTCTTCTTCAGGTTCATTACCGGGTCAACTAGAAGAACATCGCCTATGTTTCCAGATTGTGGGCCACTGATTTCTTTAAGTAACATGTTCATTTTTCAATGAAAGATGCTCTGGTTCCTAACTCAGTTTTATTTTCTCATTCACTCTTTATTCTTTGAACTTGTTAATATATTGTACATGTCGCTCTTGCATGTAATGACTTAAATCTAAAATTTACAGCAGTCTTAATGAAATTATCTTTCTTTCATTAATTAACAATGTTCGGTCATGCTGGTTCTGGCAATAAAATTGATACGAGTAGTATGCCTGAAAAATTTAGTGGTATCAACCTTTCCCGTTGACAGAGTCGGATGCAAATTTGGCTTAATATTGCGGGTTATGATCATTACTTAGAAGAGACTGAATCTAAACCTAATAACACTATCCTTGATAATGCAAATCTAATTGCTAACTAGAAGAATGGTGATAACTCGTGCCGAGGTTTGATTCTGTTTGGTTTCAATAACAAACTGTATGATTCTTATTCGAAGCCGCATGTTACTACTTTCAAAGTTTTGTGGGAAGCGTTAGTTAAAAAATTTAGTACTGAAAACCAAGGTGTTGAAAAGCATTGTGTGTCTAACTAAGTTTCTAAAATTTCAGACGGTTGAAGGTAAGCTTGTCTCTTATCAAACACATGACCTTCAACTCATGTGTCATGAACTCTCAGATGCAAAGATGGAATTGCCTGAGAAGTTCGTTGTTATGTCTATCATACAAAATTTTGCTAAGTCATGGGAATCGTTTGACATGTCTCTTAAGCATCGCAAAGGAGACATGACAATGGATGATCTAATGAGACATATTAACATATAAGAAGAACACTTAAAAGAAAAGATGGTCAAGGTGCCTAATGATGCAAACCCTAGTGTCAATTTTACTACTGCTAAAACCAAAGATTAGAAAATAAAGAATGCACATAAACCTAAGGCCAAGATCCAGAAGAAATCGAAGAACAAACTTTGTTGGACTTGTGGATAGGTTGACCATTAGAACAAGGATTGTCCTTCAAAGAAGGCAAAGAAAGTTGTCGCATCTGCAACTGAGGAGGTTGTGGTTAACATGATGACTGCATCCTTGCTCCTCAATAATGGGGATGTTTCTATAAAACCTGAAATATTTTCTATTTTTGAACCACTTTATTGGATAATCGACACTGGGGCTAATGTACATGTTTGCACTAACAAGTCCTTGTTTGTGTCTTACAAGGCCTCAAGAGGTCATTCCGTGACTTTGGGTGATTCCAGCTTTACAGAAGTCAAAGGTGTAGGACGGGTGGACTTGAAGTTCCCTTCGGGGAAGGTTCTGACACTTCATAGAGTCAAACATGTTCCAACCATTTGATGCAATATCCTTAGTGGCATACTTTTAGTTAGGGAAGGTTTTAGAGTAGATTGCAAATGTAATAAGGCTATTATTACACACCTTCGTGATTCTTTATTTTTTGGCAAGGGGTATCTATGTGATGTGGAGAACCTATTTAAAATTATTGTTGAACTTGTTTCAAATTCTATGTTAAGTTTGAATGATAATAGTTTTGTATGCATGAATCTTGTATCATCTGATATTTGGCATTCACGTTTGGGACATGTTAATGTTGCCTCAATGAAGAATATGATGAATCTTAATTTAATCTATAAATCTTATTTTAGCAATAATAAATGTGAAATCTGTGTGCAAGCTAAATTGCCTAGGAAACCTTTTCATTCTATGAATAGGAATTCAGAAATATTAGATTTAGTGCATACTGATATTAATGAATTGAATGGTATTTATACAAGGGATCAAAAGTGTTATTTAATAAATTGTATTGATGATGCAAGTAGATATTTCTATGTCTTTTTACTTAGATCTAAAGATGAGGCATTGGATAAATTTAAAATTTATAAGAAAGAAGCTGAAACTCAAACCGACAAAATACTTAAACGATTAAGGTCTGATAGGAGAGAAGAATACACCTTGAATTTGGTTTTGGAATTTTACCAATTGTATGGTATATTTTATGAGGTTATTACTCCTTATTCACCACAGTCTAATGGGATAGATGAATGTAAAAACCAAACCCTTATAGATATGGTAAATTCTTTACTTCAAACCCCATGTCTACCCAACTTCATGTGGGGGGAAGCTATGAATACGGGTTGTCATATTCTGAATAGAGTTTCCCATAAATATGTAGAAAGTAGTCCGTTTGAGTTATGGAGAGGAAGAAAATCAAGTCTCAAATATCTTCGAGTGTGGGGGTGTCGTGCTAAGGTACTTGTCCCTGAATACAAGAGGAAGAAATTGGGACCGAAAACGGTTGATGCCATTTTCTGGGGGTATGTAGAGACAAGTTATGCCTATAGATTCCTGATTGTAAAATCTGATATCTCAGGCATTGAGGACAATATGATTGTGGAATTACGTGATACTACATTCTTTAAGGATGTGTTTCTCATGAAATCTGGTATGCCCAATGAAGTATCTCAAGAAGATTCATTCACCACATGTTCCATTCCCGAGTACGTAGAAAGGATGACAAATGTGGGGGTGACTCTGAACAAGCTATTTCTGAATCTGGTGATTCTGAAGAAATAGTTGAACCAAGGAGAAGTAAACAGCCTAGGACATCCAAGTACATTGGATGTGAGTTTCTCACTTACCATGTTGAGGATGATCATGTAAGTTTCAAACAATCTATGGAATCTCCAGAAGCTAAATTTTGGAAAGAAATTGTTAATGATGAAATCCAATCAATTCTCTCGAATGGAACTTGGGAATTGGTGGATTTTCCTCCTGGTTGTTCTGCAGTTGGATTCTAATGGATCTTTAATAAGAAACTTAATACAGACGGGACAATCAATAAGTATAAGGCTAGGTTAGTTGCTAAGAGCTACACATAGAGGGAAGAATAGATTATTTTGATACATATTCTCATATTTCTTGTATGACCACAATCTGAGTGCTTATAGCATTGGCTTCTATTTATAAAACCTTGGTATCTATCAGATGGATGTGAAGACCGCATTCTTGCACGGTGATCTTCAGGAAGATATATATATGGAACAACCTGAGGGATTTGTGGGTTGTGGGAATGAGTCCAAAGTGTGTAAACTTGTTAAGTCATTATATGGCTTGAAACAAGCCCCTAAGAAATTGCATGAGAAGTTTGATTATGTGATATTATCATTTGGCTTTGTTTCTAATGAATTTGATAAATGTCTCTACTGCAAAATCATCAATGATGGATTCCTTTTGTTATGCCTATATGTCAATGATATCCTACTTTTTGGTTCTGATATGAAAGTAGTAAATGAGACAAAGTCATTCTTGTGTAGCAAGTTTGAGATTAAGGATATGGGTGTCACTGATGTGATTTTAGGGCTTAAAATCATAAGATCTACTGATGGTATAACTCTCTCTCTCAGTCTCACTGTGCTGAGAAGATATTGGAGAGGTTTGAGTACACATCACGTAAACCTGTTAAGACTCCATATGATTCATACAATGCCTTTTTCAAGAATGAGACTGGAGTTCCAGTGTCTCAATTAGGATACTCTCAGATTATCAGAAGTCTGATGTATCTTATGAACTGCACACGTCTAGACATTGTGTTTCTTGTGAGCAAGTTAAGTAGATAGACCAGTTGTCCAGACAAGGCCCATTGGGAAGCTCTTGACAGAGTTTTGAGGTATATCAAGGGAATTAATTCCCTTGGGCTGCATTATTGTAAACATCCTTCTGTAGTCGAAGGATTTTGTGATGCAAGATGGATTGTCATGAACTCTGGGAGCAATGGTGTCTCAAACTATGTATTCTTGTTGGGAGGAGGTGATGTTTCCTGGAGGTCTAAGACACATACCATATTGTCTCGGTCTACTTTTGAGGCAGAGTTGTGTGCCTTAGATGAAACTTGATTGGAAGCTGAATGGCTACATGGACTTATGCCTAGTTTACCTATGGTAAAGAAGTCGCTTCCTGCAATTTCAGTTCATTGTGATAGAACCACAACTATTGCTAAGATAAAGAGTTTCAAGTACAATCAAAAACAGCATAGACACATCCAAGTCAGACTCAAGTCTGTAAGGGAGCTAGTGTCTAATGGGGTCGTGGCTGTGGACTATGTCGGTACCAAAGATAATACAAATGATCCTTTTACTAAAGGTCTTACCTTGGCGTTGGTGGAAAAATCTAGGTTGGGGATGGGACTGAAACCCCTTTGGATTCGTAGACAGTAGCAACCCAACCCAACATAGTGGAGATCCCACAAATTGGGTTCAATGTGGTAATAGAAAACTATCGGGTGAATTAGATGACACTATATAATTACTTTGATGCCTCATTCATATGTGTGTCTATCTCCTGGGAAACTTGTTAGCGTCATGACGACCAGTTAGTAAGATATTAGTCTCTGAATGGTGTCAAGTCTTAGGAGAGGATGTTAGTAGTACATCCTTGGAGGCTCCAACTAAATGATTGATGTTGTGTAGGCCGCAACAGGAGAATTGGGTTGTTCTATGTTATCAATCATGAAATATAATTTTTTATGCATGGCTTAATGCATTGTTTTCTTTTCTACCATGTCTTTATTGTGTCCTTACCAACTTATATTCTTGCACCCAAGGTTCAGGTTCAAGACTTCTGTTCACCTTGTTCCTGCGGGGATCACAATTGGATAACTCAAGTAGATTCAAACCGAAAGGTATCTGCTGAAAGCACAATATGGTGGACTGAATGGTAGAGCACACTACACATTGGACTTTATGGGGATTGTTAGATACATCACTGCTACAACCATGTATATAGCATGTGTTAAGCCCAATGTGGTGCATTTAGTACATGTGAGAAATGTAGTTTTGTCTCTAGCGCAAATGACAAAGAAGTTTTATCCCACCCATATTGCTCAGTCCTAGAACTTTTGTGGTCCATATATGTTGGATCACATGGGGTACTAGTGTCTAAGGGGTCCTAAGAGGTGGGTATGCTCACCTCCTTGGTGGGTATGGTGACCACAATACACACGCACACACGTGCGTGCGCGCCACATCACGCATGGCCTGGCTGGCCCGGGAAGGGCACGGGCTCAGACTTGTAGCTTGTGGCTTATGGCTTGTGGATTATAGAGAATGTCTTCTGTCTTCTTTTTATACTAGGATATAACTACGTAATTAATTATTCGTTTAATTAATTGTTTCTTTTATATTCAGTTTATTAATTCTAACTGGAAAGTATCTCTTTTGCGGAATTTTCCGCAACGTGTACAAGAGAAACCGAGTGGTCACGTCTTAATAGGAATAAGATTACTGGGACGTGTAAGGCTATATATATGTCTCTAGTCATTAGGGTTAAATACATCTTTCAAAAATATAGTCGTCAGTCGTTCGAGTGCGTGTTTGTGAACCCTAAAGCCGGAGTCTGTGTCGTCGTTCCGTGGTGCTATGTGGAGGTCCTTCCTTTGGACGTAGTGTGTTCGTCCGTCCTCTTCCTTCCAAGGCACTACCTATCAGGCGATGGTTCTTGCAGTTGTTGAGCTGTCGTGGTAGTGCAATTGATCATCTACATCATTTGTCGTCTAAACGAGTGAGACTTGTCTTCTTCATGTTCATGACCGGATCAGCTAGAAGAACAACGTCTATCTTTACATATTGCGGGCCGTTGATTTCTTTAAGTAACATGTTCGTTTTTCAACGAACGATCTGATTTGGTTTCTAAAACTCAGTTTTATTTTCTCTCGCACAGTTTATTCTTCTACTTCTTATCTGGATCTGATCTGAACTTGTTAATATATTGCACCTGTCACTTGCATGTAAGGACTTAAATCTAAAATTTAGAACCGTGGCACGTTTCTGTTAACCATCCCTTCTGTAGTGATCACACTTGGGCCTTTGGTGGTGTTTCAGGCCAGATCAACATTGAATGCCGCCCAGCAAATGTTGTCGAAGGCAAAGCGCTTGAGGACATCTTGTAGGTTCACAGTCTCACCTTCTCCTCTGTGTTCTCTAGAAGAGGCAGCAGCCTCTGCTCTATTTCAAAGCAGGCAGTATCTATTGCAAAATTGCAGAGGGAACACGTGCTGAACTCAAAGCTGGTTGTCTTCCTCTGTGATCTCCAGTATTCAACATTGGAACGTACCGTTGCCGGAGGAAATCCTCCATCATACGCCGGTTGCGCTCTCCTTTGGGGTAATTCTCAAAACTGGTCTTCACGATGTATTTTACATTCTGTGAGTTTGGTGGTTATGACGTGGGTAGGGTGGCCAGGTGTGTCCTGACGAGTGAAGACTAGGGTCTAAGTTGGGCTTGTGGCTAGGATCTCAGTCACCCATTCCAGAAACATGTTTCTGTTCTTGATGAACTGAGGCAGGACTCCTGTGAAAGGATATGTTTTGAGATTTGTTTGAATTGGGATCCTTGGAGCTGAGACGATTGGCTTGTGGGTTAAGAAGAAATTGAGAGGAATTGAGAGAAAGAGGAAGCAGAGGAGAAAGTTCCATGAGTAGAAGTCCGTCGTTTTTTTAGCTTCGATGGATGTGCCGCTTACCTGTTAGTTCTCTTTATATAATATCTTCCGATGAGATGATCGTTGGATAGGCCAATGGAGGCGGACATCGCGTGATTTTGTAAAACACTGTCACGTGCATTAACCAAATAAGATAGGCTAAAAAACCGAAATGGCTCATTTGCCATTTTTTATTCCCTAAATGGCACATTCTTGAACTTATTGTCCAAAATGGCACATTTGGGGAGCAATGCGTCCCCTGCTGGGACGCACTACCCTCACGGGAGGCAATGCGTCCCGGCGGCGGACGCATTGGTCCCACAGGAGGGCAATGCGTCCCGGTCGGGACACATTGCTCTGTTGTGTGACTAATACGTCCGCAATGCGTCTCCATGCAGGACGCATTACATTTTTTAATCATATTTTTGTAGTCACTGATATTGTTTCATGGTTATTGATATGTATATTAACAATATTAATTATATTTGTACATTTACAATTCGTTCACTTGTATTTGGATGTCTATAATATACCCAATTATTATAAATTTGTCAATTTCAATAACTCGTAACATGCATATTGAATATATAAGTGTATTACAACTAACATCAGTTGGTTCCTAATTGATTATATAATAAGAACTTAATCCAAAAAAAATGAGATAGCAATTAAAAATAAGGTTAAAACATGAACCAACATGACGAGAAAATAATACACAACAGAACAATATGATAGATCCAAAATGAACCAATGTGATATCATCATATGATAGATCCACATACAATAGATGTCTTCACAAAGGCATACATACAAAATAGTACAATATATAAAAAACTAAGTACGTCGTCCTCACCCACCTCCCTCTACATCTGGATCCTATGTACCAATGTCATCTGGAGACGCCTGAACTGGGGACAACTGCGTAGGAGGCTGCTGGCGAGCATCAGGGAAGAAATAAAAAGGTGGAGGTGGGGTGAGGGGTCTCTGAAAACCAGCATAGGATGCATCAGGTGGGGTGCATCCTGAGAAATCAAACGGAGTAGGTGAATATGTGACATAAGGTGGTGGTCGACTCTCAGGAATAATTGATGGTGGGAATGGAGTGTATGGAACAGAAGAAGAACTTGCTCCATAGTATGATGCTGGTTGATGTGGGGTGATGAATGAGGAATATGAAGCAACTGCTGAAAAATATGGCCTTGTCGGTCCCCATGACATGAACTGAGAAGTGGGAGTGGGAGTGGGTTCAGCAGTAGTAATCACAGGAGTAGGAGTATGAGTAGAAGTAGGAGTAGGAGTGGGCTCAGGGGCTGTGGTATGAGTGGGTATGGGATCCCACGGCCGAGCATAGTCGGGAAGACTATCAAAGTAACTCATCGGGATGTTTAGATGTCGTCTCTGATCTGTGCAGGGGCGTGCTCTAATGCCGCTCGGATCGCCATCTGTGTTTGTACCTGTAAAATAAAGTATGTACACATAATAAAGACCAATTACATATATTAAAAATAACAAAGATAAATAATAACAGTTTGTAAAAGAAATAATAATGATACTCACAAATTCTTACTGGCGATAACTTTGCGGGTAGTATGTGCTTGGAGGCATAGTTGGAGGGGGAACGATGTATTGGGGATGATACCATGCATAGTGAACCTGAGGACTGAAGACTGTATCAGCTGGTGGAGCGAGAACTAAGCTCTCACGTTTGTTGTTCCACATCTGCACCTCCCGCCTATAATGAAGCATCCAATCCTCAGCCGCATGAACCCTCCCATGTATCTGGCTAAGCTGCGGCAGCTCAAGAGTAGGTTGTACTTGAACAAAGCCAAACTGTCCAAGTACTCTGTCGGGGAAGTGCCACTCCACTATTGTGTAGCACAACAGAGGCACTCGTGCCAAACAAATATCACTACCCTCTCTACAAATGGCAGGAAATCTCTCGAGAACATCAGTAGTGTAAGGAGTCAACTCTATTTGTTATTCATATAAACAACATGTATCATATAAAACAGAGTAAATTATAAATAAATAAAATATATACCATACAACATGTTAGTAGAGGTAAGTAAGTTATACCTGTGAGGGAAAAATCTGGTCAAATGTTGAATCGTAAAACCGGATTGTTCCCCTGATAGTTTCACTCCTTTGGATAAAGGTAGGCCACCTATTAAATTGACAAACTAAATTTAGATAAACACTACATAATGTTTGGACAAATATAAAAATTAATTGTGTAGATCTTTAACCTATAACACAAGGGAACATCTTCTAGCCAATCATCCCAGTGCATAGCAATTGTACCTGGGCGTCCAATTCCCAACCTCTCCCAACACCACAACTGCAATAGACAGACACAACCTGACAGATGGGCAGTTCTCCTAGACTGGGTGGTTGCCTTATACAACTCCCTATAAGTAAGCTAGAGTTGTAGCACCCCAAGATAGAGTGTCACAACATGCAAAATCGGACACAAGAGGGAGGTATCTAAATGCACTCTATCCCTGATACTATCTGGGATAAGGTAACTACCTAAGAAGTATAAGAGATATGCCCTAGTGTACCTTGTCCTCAGTTCTATTTGTTGCTCTTCATCATCTGCGGTCAGATCCATATCCTTGAAGGTCTCACGCAGCCAAATCAAGGAGATATGCCCCTTAGACATCCCACATGGTGCATCTCCTAAGAAATTCTCACAAAGGTGAGTCCAAGAAGAAAACTGCCCCTCATTTACACCTATAGGATATGAAGCTATAACAGGTGGGCCATCAATCCTAAGACCTAGAAGCAGTGCAACATCCTGAAGGGTTACAGTCATCTCAAACGGGAGAAATCTAAAAGTATTGCTAGTATTGTCCCACCTATTAACTAATGCAGTGCTTAAAGTGGGGTCAAGGTGGATAGAGGGTAGCCTATGAACAAGCCCAAAACCAGCCATGGAAATATTTTCTAAAACATCCGGGTCAGTAATAGGCCATTGTGCCAACATGATGTGGTGCTGGGAGAGTCGGTAGGTTGCTTGTCTAGGAGCAATATCTATGAAAAGTGCAAATATTACATTAAATGAAAAGTGCAAATATTGTACAACATATTAGTTTGTCAAGATTCTTAATTAGATAAGATGAAATTAATTCAAATACATGAACTACCAAACAATATAAAAATACAACATGAACTACTAAAAGAGAAATACTACAATAATTAGTTACTGCATTTGATTCAATATTTCATCTAGAGGTTCATAAAATGGCCACATTTGATGTACAACTCGATGTATCTCTAGATGTAATACAGCTAATTGGTTTTTAACTTGTTCATTGATTGGCATTACTTTCTGTTTCGTGTGATCCCAATACCAACCAGGTAGCTCAAGAAGTTCTTTATACATGTGAAACATTTGCTTTAAAAATTGCCAATGAAATTTTTCTTGTTCTTTTGTCACTATAAATCCTAACTTGTTGTACAATAAATCTGGTACGTCATTCCAGCAATCATCCAATAGAGTTTGATGAGCCATTTTTCCTTGTAGGCACTTCATAGCTATTATTTGGATTAACTCTACAGACATGTGAAATGTCCATGTCCTTCGATGAGCCATCTATAAAAAAATCATTATAAATTCATTCTTTTAGTGAAATTGTAAATGTTACATGACTTGAGTAAATTAAAATTTCAAACATTACATCACTTGAATAAATTGAAATTGCAAACATTACATGACTTGAGTAAATTGAAATAGCAAACATTACATGACCAGACATCATATTACATTAGGACAAGTGCGTCTATTATGGCCCCTTCTGCCACACTTATGACAGTGATATGTATACTGATTTGGATCAACATCCATAGTTGAATGCCTTCTCTTTTTCTTTGGTCTTCCAGCTTGCCTTCGTTTCCTAGGGGGTAATAAGGGATAAATACCTCTACTTTCATCAAATTGAGGCCAATACCTCTTGTCGGGAATACCACGAAATTTAGTTCTGTATTCATTTAGATAAGCCTCATTTGTATAATATGCACTCACACGTGCATCAAGATTCAAATTGACAGAGTCTGCATCTACCCAAACATGAGAACATGGATAATGTCATTGTTGTGGAAAACCACAACTGCATTGGATGCCACCATTTGGACACACTATTACTTGAAATCTATATCTGTCTATGTCACCAACAAGCCATTCATCATTATTCACACGAATGTGTATTGTCAATTTTTTTGCATCCTCTCGAACATTATAAAGCTTATCATGAACCCTCAAGGACCATTTCAGTCCATCTTGTGCACCTTTATTTGCGAGATTACACCTATGCAACCACATGGTCACAGAGCGATATTATGTGGAAACAATTAATGCTTGTATTGGCAAACCTCTAACACCTTTTAAGACTCCATTACACCCTTCAACATGATTGCTAGTCAATGACCCATAGCTGCAACCTATGTCATATGAGAGAGACCAAAATATTGGATTTTGGCCTAATAAATACGCCTTCGCTGTTGGTTCTGTGGTTTCTATAATAGTCATATGACGATCAAATTCATGTGTATCTGTTGTGGATCCCACCTTCCACAAAAGCTCCCTCAACTCCTTGGACTTGAACTGCTTATGGAAGTTCTCCCGAAGATGTTGAAGACAATAACGATGTTGAGCCCAATCAAATTTTGATTCAAGTGATGGAAAAATCCCACTCATTTGATCAGAAATAATACACAAGTTTGTACGTCGTGGAATGATTGGAATACAATTTTGTAGACAACCAAAGAACCACTCCCAGGAGTCCTTATTTTCTTTCTCGACAATAGCAAAAGCAAGTGGAAATAGACCATTATCAACATATATGCCACATGCAATGAGAAGTATGCCAGTATATTTTCCTGTTAAAAATGTGCCATCAACAGTAAGAACAGGCCTGCAATAGGCCCAACCCCTCACAGCTGGACCACATGCCCAAAACACATGCTTAAATCTACGAGTGGCTTCAGTTTGAAGGGTATAATCATCAATAAGGTGGGCATATATAGTTCTTGGAATATATTGTGTCAGAGAAATCAAGAACGGCAACAAACTATGATATGATGATTCCCCGTCTCCAAATATTTTACAAACACCCTTCCTCCTCGCTAGATATGCCTTCTTGTAAGATATATGGAGCCTTAGTTCAGCATTCACCTTGTCACGAATTTCTCGTGTTGACATATCCAAACGTGATACTAGGATTGGAATTATCATTCGAGCAATATAAGATGTTGTGACTTGGTGATGAACATGATTCATAACAGTTAATTCACAATTGTGGCCTGCTTTACAATGTTTTATCTTCCACATGCCACCTGCTCTTTTGGACTGGCAAGCGGTCAATCTCCAAGGACATCGTTGATCATGGATACAAACAAGTTTAAGATGACGATTATTTGAGCGTAATGTACGGTACTGGACATTCTTTTGTACCGACCATTTTTGGAGCGTCTCAACCAGTACAACTTTGGATGCAAATAAAGCACCCTCATATATAATAGTGCTGGAAGGATTGTAATTGAGATGAAATTCATGACGACAATCTTCAACCCAGTCATCATCTTGAAAAGCTTCATAGTTGGAATCAATGTGTTCATGTTGGGGCCATTGGTTGTCAAATATGGATGGAATAGAACTCAATGCTGCAATAGATTCAGGGAATGGATGTGTGTGCTCATCATCGGTTTCAGTCAATGACTCATCCTCAGGTGGTTCACTATTATTACCACCTTCAATATCACTATTATTATCACCTTCGTGATCACTATCATTATCACCTTCATTATCAATATCATTATCTCCCTCCTCAACCTCAACACCAATATTCTCAGTAGTAAGATTTTGAGAAAATTCAGGTGGTTGACTCCATTCAGCAGTTAAATTGTGAAGACTGAGTTCAGGTGGTTGACTCCATTCAGTAGTTAAATGACCTTGAGAGAATTGAGGTGGTTGACTCCATAAATTATTATGAGGGAATTGATATTGAAATTGATTCAATAGACTCATGAAACAAGGCTGTTGGTGGATAGATTTTTTTTCAAGAAACATATCAATATAGGCATCAGCTGAAAGTGATAACAAGGTTCTATATGCATCATCATCATCAATTTGTACGAACATATGATTTTCTCCAGGGAAAAGATAGGATATTTTGATAGAGAATTGGTTGGGATTGATGTCAAGTGTTGTATATATATGATTTTAGTTCATATAGGGTATTAACAAGTGAAATGTTTATGGGTCTAACAGATCGACTAGAATAAGACCCATCAGAGAGAAATTTCCCATCATATCGCATCTTGACAATTCGTGAATTTGAACTAGATTCCATGTTCCTATATTTTAGAATATTATATTAACATCAGAAAGAAATTCATATTTTATAACATTATATTAATATGAATTAATATTTTAGAGAAGTGACATCATTTTTAAAAGAGTAGTTAAGATTTTAGAACAATAATTTTGAATTTGGAATTGAATTTATTTTACTAGTTTTTCTATAACATTAACATTTTATAACAACAATTCTATTATTTTTTTAGTAACATTAACATTTCAGAACAACAATTTTGCTATTTTTCAGTAAAATTAACTAACATTTCATAACAACAATTTTGCTAACTTTTTAATAACATTAACATTTCAGAACACCAATTTTGCAATTTCGAACAATAATTTTTCAGGTATTAATTAACCTTCAATTGTCATTTTATACATCATTATTTCAGCGAGGGGATTCATTATGGAAACGTATTTGGCATGGCGGGTGGAGACCCAAGACAACTCATTTTTTGTGGAGGGCAAGCACGGGCAGTCTTGCGACGAGGGGGTGCCTTTTTGATAGCTACTGTGTGGAAGATGGCAAATGCACGTTGTGTGGTGCTGAGAAGGAAACGATCCCTCATATGCTCTTCTGTTGCCCTAGAGCGGTGGAGGTGTGGGAACAGACGACAAGAGAGGTGCAAATATGGGTGAGCGACGTTAGTGACGAAGACATCATATCATCCATGAAGGCAGCGTTAGATGGGAGGCCTTTAAGCGAGACTGAGCAGATAGTAGCAGCCATGTGGACAGCGTGGAGAGTCCATTGCATTCGGATATTCCAAAGCAGTGACGTGTGCAGCAGCTATCTGTTACGTGATGCAATGACGACGGTGCGTTAAGGAGGTAGCTGTCACGCACGGTCGGGGCACGGGGCAGACCGAGAGACAACCATGCATGGCGAACGTAGTGGAATCGATGACGGGAAGGAGGGTGGGAGAGAGGCAGATGTAGACCATCATGATGGGCAGGGGGACGTCAGGAGAGGAAGGAGAGAAGGCGGGGGCAAGATGGGGAGTAAGACGGATGAAAGCGTCAACACAACAATGTGTAACATCTGCAACGAGGATGCATTGCGGGTGGGAGGCAGCAACGCGGGGGGAGGGTACATTGTGAGCGATAACGCTAACACATCGTCGTGTGAGAACAATGACGACGTGGCATTGCGGGGTGAAGGCAACGTCGACGTGAACTGTAATGGCACGGGTGTCATCGGACATCAGGGAAGTGAGGGGGGAGGCGTTATGGGGAGTGTTGGCGGGGGGCGGTGTGGATGGAGGAAGCCAATGCAAGGTAGGTTGAAGATCAACGTCGATGGGTCTGTCGGGGAGGATGGAGGGGCGGGGATTGGTTGGGCTGTTAGGGATGATGCAGGCAGTTTAGTGGAGGTTGCGGGGGAGAAGGTCAGCATAGGGATGGGCATCACTGTATCAGAGTTATTAGCGGTAAGAGTAGCGCTGCAATGGGAAATAATGAAAGGATACGATGTCATTGAAGTGGAGACAGATTCTATGGAGGCCGTCCATGCATGCACAACCAAGAAGGCACGTCGGGACTATGTTGGAGCTATTGCGGAAGATGTCAAAGAGTTGAATCATCTTTTTTCCTTCTGTAGTTTGAATCATGTTAATCGTAGATGTAATAGAGTAGCCCACGAGGTGGCCAACTTGGCTCGTCGGGGTCATGCAGCTAGGTTTTCCTTGTCGAGTCATTTCCCTTTGAACTTGCAGTCGATTGTAAACCTTGATTTGATTAGTTAGTGATAACAACGGGGAGCCCCAATCATAGGACTTCCCGTCCCTCTTTCAAAAAAAAAATACATCATTATTTCAATAATGTGGAATTAAGGAGTAGCAATACAATTATTTCAGTTGTAATATTTCATACTAATGTTAAGTTCAAGTTTTGGAAATTAAAATTTTGGTAGAAAAAATACCTCAAATGGAGAGTTATCCCTTGACAATCAAAGAATATGAGAAGAGAAAGAAGAAGCTCCAAGATCGTCTCCAAGCAGTAGAAGATAGAAGCTCCAAGATCACACGAAATAAGCTAGAAATCGCCTCCAAGCAGTAGAAATCTGAGCAAAAATTCCAGAGAAATGGGAGTATAGAGCAAGAGTAAGGAAATGAAGAATGGTGTGAGTTTGGGGGGTTGATTTTTCCCAATATATATAGGGGAGCAATGTGTCCTGGTTGGATACGCATTGCGCCCACGTGGCACCGTGCCATGGCCCCAACGACAAAATAGTCGTTGGGTTGCGCCGGTCCAGGGAGAAATGTGTCCCCGTCCTGGACGCATTGCCCGTGTGGCAATTTCTAGCCGTTTCTAGCCATTGAGGGCGTCTCCGCGCGCGACACATTGGCCCCACAGAGGGTAATGTGTCCCGTTTGGGGACGCATTGCCCTCCCGTGGGGCCAATGCGTCCTCTTCCGAGACTCATTGCTCTCCCTCGAGGCAATGTGTCCCGGAAGCAGACGTATTGGCCCCACATGAGAGCAATGCGTCCCCAACTGGGACACATTGCCCTCCTGTGGGGCCAATGCGTCCGTTTCCGGGACGTATTGCCTCCCGGGAGGGCAATGCATCCCAGAAGGGGACGCATTCCTCCCCAAATGTGCCATTTTGGGCAATAAGTTTAAGAACGTGCCATTTAGGTAATAAAAATTGGCAAATGTGCCATTTCGGTTTTTTGGCCAATAAAATATTAGCAAGTTGTGGATGTTATTAGCATACATCGATGGATTTTTCATGGACACGAAACATGAGTTCTGCCCAGAAAATTGAATCAACCTGGCCTCAAAAAAGAATTATCCTTGGTTTGAAATGATCAATACTAATAGACAACGTGATTCTAATTGGCATGCCAATTGCTAGTGTAAGTTTACAGAAATATGATTATTATGCTAAAGAAATTGCAATGTGGTCTCACAATATCGTTCATTTTCTTTGACATAAATACTTGAAACATAATTGAAGGATGACTTGGAGTTCTTATATTCATGTTGAGATCATGAATATTATATTTGTAACATATGTTTACTCCTTTTCTATTACACCTTTTAGAGACAATTTTTACAAGCGCAAGCCCCTTTTGATCATCAATGATAATGTTAAAGAACCCTTTTACATAAGTATAAACTTAAAGTCAACTTGATTGTTAACCAAAATATTCTAGATTTCATTTTTCTTCCCATGGCAGTGTAGAGGATGGACTTATCGGTCCTTTAGCGACGATCATGATCATTAAAATTGATGAAATGCCATTTTCCATATTAGTATTTGAAAAGAGCTTTAGTAGCACCTTTTGGTGGTCATTTAAGGCCTTTATATACGAAATCTCATATTTACAGCTAGAAAAAAGGATTTATGATTTTATCCCTTGTAGCAATGTGTTTGACCTTGCATTTTGTCACCAATTCGTATAAATCTTTGTTTGCTTGTACAAGACCTATATAGAAATCCTTGTTTGCTTGTACAAGACCTATATAGAAACATTTTATGTAAGTTCTTTGTCCAACAACACTTAGTTGATAACTTATCCTGACATGGCAAGTCAATTAATTATGGAAGGAGTGTGAAATAAAGTCAATTGAGCCATGCAACATAAGTTATAAACAAAATTTTGGATATACATACTACAAAGCAATGATGAAATTATCAACAAGTGTAACACCGGGTAAAGGCATTTTGGTATTGTGATTGGATATCAAATGAGGTGCAATAGTTATATGATTCTTGGCACTCCAATCAAGAACTTAAGAAAAAATGGATGCTTTGGAAGCATGGGAAATACAAGTCAACTATCCCTTGCTTTGTACAAAGAGGCCTTTCACAAGGTGTTATGATTCAACATGTGCTTATAATATAGTCCTTAAGCTTACTATTCCCTAATCTAGGTTTGTATGGTCGAATCGTGCTCTTTTTATAACATCATGTTAAACTATGATGGAATTAAGATTGAAAGTAAATATGATGAGATGTGGTTTTGTTAAAAACTAACACGACACACTTGATTTTGATTAATTAAGACCACTAATTAGATGGCATGAATATGAGTAAATTGTTCAAATCCATGTTAGATCAACGTTTATTTTGGTTTCTCACTAATCCAAACACTAAGAGAAGTGTTTTAGAGTAGTTGATCTATGATCAAATCATTGGCGACCTTGATAGGTTGTCGTTGAGCCAGTTTTGGCTTGGGAAAAGCCAACATTGACCGAGTGTTGGTCTATGAGGACTTGATATGGATTGATATAGACCTTTTGTAGTTGATAATGATCAATCAGTGTTGGATATCCATCAAAAACCTAGTTGGTGTAAGGTTGGTAGCAACCATAATTAGGTCACTATTGTGGTTATGGGAGAGGGGTACTCATGGGGAGTTTGGTTGGTTGTTGAGTTGAGAGAGAAAAGGTGGTGAGGAGGTAGATGGGTTGTGGAGGTCGTGGCCAACAGTTAGCGGTCTCTGGAGACCAATGGTCATGTCACTCAGGAAGGGTAACCATTGAGCCAATGGATGATAAGTCCCCTATTTGAGCATCATATTTTTAACATAGCATGATGTTCCACCTCCACCTTCTTAGATCATATATACCTATTCCAAATCTCTCATGGGTGCTTTGGCATGATCTCAAAGCATTTTGGAGAGCTTGGGAGAAGGGAGTCCACTTGCATATGAAAATGTTATAACAAGGAACCCTATTTCATCTTTTCCAATTCCTAAATTAGAAATGTCTATGTGAACAACATCCTTTGTCTGTGAGTTTTGTGTATGAGAATGAAGCCTGAGGCTTCCTGTAGATGTGAGCTTGAAGCTAATGTTTGAACTCATAGCTTATCTAGTGGCATTTTGGTGAGTGAAACTCTAAAATATACTATAAAGTAATCAGATATAAATAGTTATTCATACAATAATCTCTTGCATGCATATTATTTTCTTGGTCCATTATGTGTATTTGCATGTTCTACAAGAATGTAGAGTTTAAAGGATTTGCATGTTTTGATCAGTTCTAAAAGTGATTCCATTTTAGTTATAATATTCAATACTCTTTTGTGCATATTTCAGCGTTGTATAGTGAAGTTTGTAGGCACCATATCAAGAGGAAATAACACAGAAGTGAACCATATTAGATGTGTGTAACTAAACCTAGTGGAATGTTCTTGATGGTTGATAGGGACCAAACATTAACTAGAGAGTCTGATGGAACCCTAGGTAGTAGTTAGTTAACTCTTGAGGAGATGAGATTGTTAACTCAAGGTCCAAATTGACTAAACTGTAGTTTTGATGATGACTAAACTATTCCAATTAATTGTGTCTAATGTAGAGACTTGAGTGATTTTAGATTAGGTATAGACACACTCAAAATGCCCTAACTTGCGCATATCAAATTGGAGAGAAGACAAGTCAAAGTCAATACAAGTGCATATTTTTGGAATATGATGTAAATCCATTAGAATCATGTTGTAAATCACTCGTAATGATTGTATGACTTGTAATTAAGCTTAGAAAAAATCAAGAGCACTTAGATCGAATATTTAAGCACTCAAAAGCCATTTTCCAAAATTCGCATTAGGTTGTTCATCGGTCGAGTTGCAAACTCGACCGATCCTGTTTGGATCTTGAAAATGACTTTTGATCGGTCGAGTTTACACTTCACAGAACTCGACTGATCCCTCTACTGACCAAAACTGTTTTAAGTGAATCGGTCGAGTTACCCCAGGACAAACTCGACCGATGGCCTAAATTGGTCTTATCTTTTAGTGGGATCGGTTGAGTTACC
This sequence comes from Alisma plantago-aquatica, assembly GCA_963693085.1. NCBI lineage: Eukaryota > Viridiplantae > Streptophyta > Magnoliopsida > Alismatales > Alismataceae > Alisma > Alisma plantago-aquatica. Next base: position 1,778,232,865 of record OY856409.1, read on the forward strand.
TTTCTAGAAACTCGACCGATTACACTATATGGAAAATTGTAGAAAAGTGCTTCTAGTTGTTATGGAGTTGCAACAATCAAAATAACTGTTGCAAGCCACAAAAAGGCTAGTGTTTGTTCTTAAGTGTTCCCAAAGGCTTCTAGGCATCCTCAACTATAAATAAGACCCCTTGGGCTTCATCCCATGGTTATCCAAGCACTATGAAGGTACCTATTCTATAGTTGAGTGATCCTACAGCCTCCTCTCTCTCTAAGCTTAATCACTTGCTACATCCATTAGAGTAAGTAGGAGATTTGTAAGATAACTCATCCTACATGTATATCTTGTGAGGCTCTCACTTCCACCACCTCCCTATCTCTCATTTCAACCATGAAGGTGAAGGTTCTCTCTCTTGTCTAAGAGAGGTCAAGAAGAACAAGGGAAGGCGCCCCTTGGTGAAGATCAATGTTGAAGACTTGGAGTAAGAGTGGGTAAGACCTTGGTGAAGGCAGAAGACTCCTTGCTCAAGTGGGTAAGTCCTTTGTGGAAGCTTCTTCGAGTGAAGGTGAAGGAAACAGCTGAAGATCCAAGAGAAGTGGCAAAGTCCTTAAAGTAGGAAGACTTGTTCTTCAGTTGGTAAGACCTTGGTGAAGGTTGAAGACTCAAGCAAAGTGGGTAAGTCTTTGGTACGATGGATATCTCCTTGTGCTTGGATGGGTAAGTCCTTTGGTGGTCATGTATTGTAAGTATTATGAATGAATATAAGAGTGCAGTGGTTAAGAAATCCTAGAGGTTGACCTCTCTAGGTAGTGGACTGACTCACTTCTAGTTTGAAGTGTGGAACCACTCTAAATAGCTTGTCAATTGGTGTATGTTCAATCTCTCTCTCCCTTGCTATGCATGTTGTAGTTGCACTCAAACTTCCTATTTAGCAACCTTATCTTGTGATATATCTTGAATGTCTAATGAATTTTTGTTAAGTATATTCAGCTCTATTCACCCCCCTCTAGAGCATCCAATCACCCATCTAGGATTCAACAGAGATTTCCTTCTTATTAGTGAACCACCACTCTTGCGAAACCATTGTCATTGGAAAATATATAGGTAGGGAGCCTTGGCATCTCACCTTCGTGCCCATGTCAATGAGAGTGTCCAATTAGATATCAAAATAGTAGAATTAGCCGAGCTTGTACATAATGAGACCTCAAAAGACCATGGAACTAGTTTGGGAGTCTGAATATCCCAGCATTTTAACATAATACTAGTATGGTGGGTCCATAGAGACTTTTGCATGAGAATTACAGCTCATGGGATCAATGCTAATGATAAAAGACAATAATTAAGATAAGTAAATCAAGATTTGACCATTCTTTATATATTGATTTTATTTTGATCTATAAGATTAATGTTTGTTAATGCATTGTTACCCACTATTTTGTTTATTACTCAATAATTAAATTAATCGCCATTTTTAAACTCCTCACCTATCTCTAAGAACCGTAAACTATGTACAACAATCTAATGCACTGACTCTATAATACTTACATCGTATAATGGTCTTACTACTTTCTAAATACCAAATAGTTAAATGTTAGTTTTGCTTATGCTGAGCCAATAACCCACACTCCATTGAAAACATTTTTGGATCTTGCTCTATTTTAGTAAGAACAATAGTCTCACTCTACTTATGGAAATATACAGTCCCTTGGTCATCACTAGTAGTTGTCCAATCTTTTTAGTCAGTCTGGGTCATTGGGCATGAATAAGAGTGAAGAGCTCGTACCGGTACTCATGTATTGAGGACTTGGAATTCTCTTCCTTTTTACTAGAAGTTGTAATTGATAAAATATAATATTCTAAATAAATAAACTTTGTAGCATCTTTGCTTTTAGTCCTTTTTGACACTAATCCAAGAAGTCAACATCCGATAAGATATATATCCTTTCTGGAAACCAAGAAATCCTTTGAGACAAATTATTGTCTATAACAACTCTATTATTTGAGAATCTCATAAAAGAACATAAGAAATGCTAAAACAATTCAAGATAATTCGAGGTTTGCATATCCTTTTTATGTATTTAATTGAGAAAATCATAAGATCTAAAAAGATATCAACATTAATAATCCAAAGGTCATCATGTAGATAATCAACCTTAAGATTCACATATTATTAACATGTTTAGATGATCATTATCATTAATATTGATATTTGACTTCAAGATTGCATTTTAAGTATTCTCCAGATCGAGATTTAGATTCGGGGATCATCAAGCATATGGTTTGATTCAAGCATATGGGTAGTTTGGCATAAGTCACATGTCTTGATCATGTTTCATATTACCTTAGAGTTATTGCAATAAAGTAGATAGATCTTAATTAGGATTTACAAATAATCATAAAAGTCATCAAATAAGATTATATTTAGTGGTATAGAGTCTTATTTCAAAATTAGGTTATCTCTCATTTTAGAAAACCATTAGGAATCATATTTTAAGATCATCACAATTTGTTCTATTAGAACAATCTCATTTTCTTGATGAAATGTACTATATGCTTGCTATTATTCGAGCAAGGATGAATTTTCTATGAAATGTTTACATTTATCTTTGTTTTCATCTCTTTAATCCACTAAGGATCTTCTATTTGAATCTTTGGTGGTCTGTTCCACCTTCTTTCTTCATCTTCAAGCTCCAAATGACCATTTTAAGTCCATTTTTCCTTTTGATGATCAGTTTAGAATGAGATCTTGAGGCTTGAAGCTTGATTCAAACTCGTGTGAGCTAAGTTCTGAGCTTCGTTGGTGAAAATTCTAAGATTAGTAATCTTGGGCAAAATTCATGAGTGGAAAATACCTTCTGATCTAGATTTAAAGCATACAATTATAAATAATAGCTTTCTAACATTCAATATTTGCTTTATGATAACTGTAATGAATTTAATTAATATAAGTAGTGATTATTAATAGTAGAAATGTTTTTTTAATCATTTATCAATGATGCAATACCATATTAAAAAGATGATATGTGAGTTGTTATGATTGGCATGTGACAAAATGGTATAAATTGAGGCACATGATAGCCAGGTTGCCCTAATTCAGAACTGTGGTTTATGAGAACTATAGAAGTTGCTAGACAATTTCAATGCTTATGGTGAGACACACAAATGATGTGAATAGGGAAATGATTATTCACGATGATGAATCAGGTCAAATCAACTAAATATTACTAGACATTAGACACCCTGGACACTGTAGAATCCTCACAGGAGGCATGCATTGTGAAGAGGAAACATGCTTCCCGACTGGAGGTCTCCCATAGGTCGAGGTAAGCTAGAGTGCATCATTGTGGGGTGTGGGACTCTAGACTGACGAGGGAGGACTCCTTAACTGATTGGTACCCAAGACCAATTGGGGCTATCAGTGGTACATGAGTTATGAGTTGTAACAACCAGTGAACATCTTCAGTAGGTCCACTGGTGCACAAAAAGCCTAAGGGATTTGACTCCCCACCTGAGTACCTTGGTTGAGAGGAGTCTGAGATATCCGACCACTCCCATTATCTTTCGAGAGGTAGACGTGTCGATTCCATCTGTAGACATGGTATGGAGACTACATACCTAGGATTCCAAACATGTTTCTAAGTCTTATATAGTGAGATCGTATCTTGCTGTGATACTTCCACATGTTGTGGTACACCTCATGTGGGTCCAGTGGCATAATAAATGGATTAAAAAAATATGAATGGTTAGGTTATCCTTTTATTGTATTTAGTATTTTATTCAACTATCATGATGAGTGATTTATAGTTCTTAAACTTCCAATCTTACATACTTAGTATTTAAGTTCTATTAATTACAATCATCATAAATATCTTGGTTACCTTTTGATTTTCTATTCATAGATCCAGTAGCTCACCAACCTACTGAACAATTTTTTAGGTAAAGGATTAACTCTTCCCAAGGAGATGGAAGTTAACTTTTATCAAGAATAGATCAGTGGTCCTAAATAAGAAGTAGTTAGAATAGATAGATGGTCTCTTATCCTTCCTCTTGGGAATGAGAGAGTGAGAAAAGAGAGAAGTTTACAATGTAATGTACATGATGTATATTAAGTGTGAAACTCTTGATTCTATGTAATAGTCAAGTTCTGTTATATCTTAATGTTATGTTTAATCGAAACTTATCATTTAGTAAGTGATGCTACTATACACAAATGAAGAAAAAATTATGATGGATATTTCATCAAGTGTTGAAAAGCTGATGATTAGTGTTTAAAAGATGATGGTTAGTGGTATGTGACTTTTCATATGTTCTAGTATAGCAAATGTTCCAGTAGTATGTGACTTTTTAGATGTCTTCCCTGATGAGTTACCAAGTTTACCACCTGAAAGCGATATCGACCTTCAGATACAGAATTTACCTAGTAGCCACCCAATAACATTACCTGCCTATAGAATGCCACCTGCAGAGTTGAAGGAATTAAAAACTCCATTACAAGAGTTACTAGATAAAGGATTTATTCAACCTAGTACATCATCTTGCGGATCTCTAGTACTATTCATGAAAAAGAAGGATGGAACCAAGCAGTTATGCATAGACTACATGCAATTGAATAAGATAACCATTAAGAATCTATATCCTTTGCCTAGGATTGATGACATGTTTGATCAACTATTTGAAGAAATGATCTTTTCAAAAATTGACCTTAGATCAGGTTATCATTAACTAAGTATAAAGGAATCTGATGAACCTAAGTCAACATTCAAAATGAGGTACGAGCACTATGAGTTTATAGTCATGTCTTTTGGGCTGACAAATGCCCCTGCAACCTTCATGGACATGATGAACATGGTTTTCAAACCATGCACATAGTAGTGTTTTTAGATGATATTCTTATATATTCTATAGATGTAGAACAACATGAGAAACATCTTAGGATAGCCCTACAGTTGTCAAGGCAACATCAACTTTATGCTAAGTTCAACAAATGTGAGTTTTGGTTGGTTGAAGTGTCTTTTCTTAGACATGTTATATCAGGATAAGGAGTCAGTAGTGACTCTAAGAAGTTGGAATGTATTCTTCTTTGGGATCAACCTATGACCCCTACTAAGACCTGAAGATTCCTGGGGTTAGCTGGATACTACAGGAGGTTTATAAGGAACTTCAATGCAATGGAAGCGCCTCTTACATGCTTAACAAGGAAGGATGTACCTTTTGTTTTGTCTGAATAATGTGAGAAAAGTTTTCCAATTTTAGAGAAGAAGTTAACCACAACACGGGTTTTGATATTACCAGAGGCAAGAAAAGGTTATGTGGTTTTTTGTCATGCATCCAGGAGAGGTTTGGAATGTGTTCTTATGCAAGAAGGGAAGGTGTTGGCCTATGCTTCTAGAAAGCTTAAGAAGAATGATGAGAACTATCCCACACATGATATTGAATTGGAAGCATTAGTGTATGCCCAGAAGACATGACGTCATTATCTCTATGGTGAATCATGTTAGGTCTTAACTAATCGTAAGAGTCTGAAATATATTTTCTCACGAAGGGATCTCAACCTGAGACAACACATATGGTTGGAGATTATAAAGGATTATGATGTCACCATTAATTATCACCCTGGAAAGGTCCCTGTTGTGACAGATGCTCTGAGCAGGAAGTCAACAAAGTCTGCAGAAATGTTTTCAATGGCATGTGTAAAATGAGGCTTGTTAGTTAAGATGAGAGAGTTGAATTTGGAATTGAATGTGTCTGATCAAGGTGGACTAATTGCACAGATGTAGGTTAGAGCTACATTTTATGATTGAATCAAGTAACTCCAACAGAATGATAGGGAATTGCAACAGATCATGATAGAAGGAAAGAAAATAGAGTTCAAATATTTAGATGATGGGTTGTTGTATCAACATGATAGATTGTGTGTGCCAAATGAAACTAAGTTAAAGAAACAAATTCTTGAGGAAGCTCATTCTTCTATGTATGCAATGCATCCAAGCAACACAAAGATGTATAGAAACCTAAAAGAACTATATTGGTGGTCAGGTATGAAGAAGGATGTGGCTGAGTTTGTAGCTAGGTGTGGTGTATGTTGGTAGACTAAGGCTGAACTACAAAAACTAGTAGCTAATATGCAATCACTTCCTATCCCTGAATGGAAGTGGGAGCACATTGCTATCGATTTTGTTGTTGGATTACCTAGCACACCACGTGGTTTTGACTCTGTATGGGTAATAGTAGACATGATAACTAAGTCTTCTCACTTCCTACCAGTTTAGACAACATGGAATATGCAAAAATAAAAGTCTATATAGATGAGATAGTCGGATTGCATGGGATAACCATTTCTATAATATCTGATAGAGATCCCAAATTCACATCTAGGTTCTGGAATCACTTGCAATGTTCTCTGGTAACAAAGTTGAAATTTAGTATAGCCTTTAATCCTCAGACAGATGGACAATTAGAGAGGAAAATTCAAACCCTAGAAGATTTGTTGAGAGAATGTTTTTTGTAGTTCAGTAGAAGTTGGGATGATCATCTCAGTCTTATGGAGTTAGCCTATAATAATAGTCACCATTAAAGTTTAGGCATGACTCCTTATGAAGCTTTGTATGGAAGAAAGTATACATCTCCTATTTTTTAGTATGAAGTTGGATAAAGGTAGATTATAGGTCCAGAGTTGGTTGTGGAAACAATAGAAAAGATATATGTGATCAGACATCAGTTGAAGGTTGTTCAGGACAAACAGAAAAGCTATGTATAGAATAGGCATAGACCACTTCAGTTTGAGGTTGGAAATGAGGTTTATTTGAATGTTTCTCCATGGAAAGGGATGCTATTGTTTGGAAAGTGAGGCAAACTAACTGCTAGATACATGAATCCCTATCCAATCATTCTTAGAATTGGATCAATTGCATATAAATTGGAGTATCCGTTGGAGTTAGCCAATTTACATGATGTGTTTCATGTATCGATGTTGAAGAAGTGTCACCCTGGTATACAAAATATTATAGACCCAGATCCTATACAATTGAGAGAGGATATCTTCTATTTTGAAGGGCCAATTCAAACTCTAAACCACATAATTTGAAAGCTTAAAAAGAGAGAGATACCCCTAGTAAAGGTTCCTTGGAGAAATCATGGTGTAGAAGAATCTACTTGGAAAGTAGAGTTAGAGATGTGAAGCAAGTATCCTTTCCTCTTTTACAAATTTGAAGATGAAATTTTTATTAGAGGGGGAGAATTGTTACAACCCTCTTCTAACTTTGCTGGTAATCCTAGAGATTTAAGATAAACTTAATGCTTGTTGTGCTTTTATTAGTAATATATTATCTTGTGATTTATTTTAAACCTTGATAATATCAAATACTTCTTTGGATAACTCATAATCATGACTTAATAATATGCTAAAGATCCGAGATGGAGTTGATATATAATCAACCCATACATGTATGTAAGAGGAGAATCAATGAGACTTAGCAAATAATTAATAAATAAATTTTTGTTTTAGAATATTGTTAAACAAATATTATAGAATAGTAGAGAATTCAATTATGAATCCAACACAAAAACAATGAACCAAATAAGAGTTCAAATGAGAGAGTTATGCTCTTTTTTAATATCATGTACAAACCTAGAGACCGCTAAGGACATAACGACCGCTAAGGCCCAGTAGAGACCGCTAAGGACGTAGTGACTACTATGGATGCCGCCCAATACATTCAATCATAAAATGATCATATATGGGGCTATACATATCCCTTTCTAATGAAAATAAGTGCATTGGAACCATAATTTGTCCTCTATCATCTCAAACCATTTTCTCGATGAAAGAACGACCAAGAGGGGAGTTTTTGGGGCAATTTTCAGGGAATCCACTTTTCTCATTCGATATGCAACATTTTTCCATTATTTCATTTTCATTGAGTTCATTGAGATGTTCCACACACAATGATCCCTCACACTAGTTCTATTTCTTTGGGTCTAAGAAACACCCAAAACCTGGGCTTAGAGCTTCTCACAGTCAATGTGGTTAAACCCTAACTCTTCTCCCCACCTATAAATAGGGGTATGTACCTCGTCTTCATCTCCCGTGCAATCACTTCCTCGTCACAATTTTCTCAAACACACATCATAGTGTTGTGGTGATCGATTTTCTCCCCCTGACCTTGCGACACTCGTCCACAGCTCTCTGCTCTGTCAGAGTTCGATTCCACCTAAGGGTAAGTTATTCGCCTTCTGTTCTTCGCTTCCGTGTGTTTAGAACATCAATTCGTCGACTCTTATAGATTTCCCCTATTCCATCAAGGTTTTGAGATACTACTCATGCAACCATGTCTGAGTATGTGAGGAAGAAAGTCCCCTGTGATTTTCCTCTATTGCCCCTTGCCTCGCCTCATTTCTTTCTTATTACCAAGGGGTAATTCAGACTTTTTGCCTGGATTCTTTTACCTTGAATGAGCCAACCGTGCTGCTGACCTAGTGACATGGCCATGTTTGATTGGGCCACATCAGCCGGCCCCACTCTCTCTCTCGTGCGGATTTTCCTTCGCTTATTTTGCTTTTTGGTGAATTATGATTAGCCAATTTTATAAAATTCATATCTTTTGCTCTGGTTGTCCAAAAATTACAAATAAATACTCATTGGATTCAAAAAAATGTAACCTTTCTAATGGTTTTTGTTTTGTCACCTGAAGCTAATTTTATAAAGATATGATTTTAATGGATTAATCTAAAATAGTTATAACTTGTAAAATTTATAACTAAATATATATAAGTCAGAAAAATATAATAAAATATGTTTTGAACTCAAAAAAATATAACCAAAAATATGGCATGGTTTTGATAACATAATTTACTAATAATAAAAAGGCAATTTTTAGAGTTTGAATAATCAATGTAATTCTGACTCTAATTTCACATACATGATATTAGGTGCTTTGGAAACCTAGATTTGGAATTAGAAGTAATCTTGTTTTGTTAAGACTCTGTGGAAAGCTATGTTTGCATTTCCTATTATTCTTTATTGAGAAATAACCTAAATTGTCTTTCTCTTGGTCCTATGGACAATAGACCATGTATCTTTCTTTGGAAATTATGCTTCATGTAAAGTGCCCTACTTATTACTGATCTTGTGATCATAATATCTTCTTTGACATTCTCTTGGAATCTTTATTATGATTTTTTCATTATGGAACTTAATTTTTTGTTATAACCCCACTTTGAGGTGGATGATAATGATGATCACTTATGTAGTGATTAATATATAAAATCTGACTATACCTTTTACTTGCCTCCATTTTAAGCATGTTGTGTGACTCAGTAGCTCTAGAGTAATATAATTTGCATTAGTTTTTGGGTTATGTGCCCTTATTTACTTTTGGGATGGAGGTTATGTGCCCCATACCTGGGTTTCAAATTTATGAGGTTTTGGCCCAACATTTGTATATATTGGGAGTTTGGTTATGTGCCAAACTCTATCGGGTTTCAAGTTTATGAGGCTTGGCTACCTTTTTTTATTTATGTTATTCTAGTGTTATGTTTATCTCACCTACATGCAGGTTGTTATGGGTTTTGTACTCTAGAAACATTATGAGTGCTTATGTGGCACCACTTTTATTATTGATTTTATGGCAAGTATTCCTTTTATCATATGATAGTGATTCTTTCTTTTAATGCCCATTTGGGTAGTTCTTACTTCTTTTCATGGGAAGCCTTTTATACTTGGTGTACCTTTTTCCTAGTGAATATTGCTCAATTTCTTTTTAGCATTCACACATCAGCTTTTTACTGATACCCTCTTTTCTTTTCCTTTAGTGGGATATGCTTCCAACCCCATGTGTTGGAGAGGGAGAAAGATATCTAGAAGGACCTAGACCACAATAAGTGTAGCTGTCTACGTGGAAGACTTTGCTTGAAGTTATTAGGTGATCCTCCAGTAGTCCTGTATGTAGTTAGTTTTTCCTTTATGTCACCCTGTGTTGTGAAAGATTAGTACGATAAGAAGCTTTGTAATGGTTAGATACATCTTTAGTTCTGCTTCTACTTTGTGTTACAATCATGTTAAATAAATTTGGTTTCATCCCCTTCAACAAAAAGTTTTTGTTGGTGTGTTGTTTGGGATGTTGCGTTTTTATCTTTAGTCGGGAGTGGATCCCTATGGGATCCCTCTCCTTATAGCATGGCATCAGAGTTGAACCTTTTGGTTATCTAACTATTTCAAACTTGTCTCCCTTATGATGTTTACGTATTTCCATAGGTTGCTTATACCTAGTATCCTTGCCTTGTGCAGGAAAAAACCCCTAATGGTGGGAGATAACTCAAATGTTAACAACTAGTATGGTTACAAGACACCCCAGAACCCTAGGATTGGGATGCCAAGGATGGATCCACCCTTTACCACACCAGTGACTCAAATTACTCCTCTGACTGAAAGTGGACAATCAATAGGTTTGGAGACCCCAACTTCTGCTAGTACGAGTGTAGTCATCTCTCCAGAGCAAGAGTTGGCTATGTTTCAACAACTTTGTGCTATTACCATGGCGAGGAAGATGAAAGACATGTATGTACATGAAAATGTTGGTATGTATGCCCTGAGAACCAATCATGGGATGATTGGTGGGATACATTAAGATTGATTTGATAAACATCAAAGGCAAGCTTCCAATTCTTTCTGGTTCAGTCATATGAGATAGTGATAGAACAAATTGAATGTCTAGAGAATGACAATACTCAATGACGTATGCTTTCAGGTTCATGACCTGAACGATGAGATCATACGGATGCTAAGAGTTTGTACATTCTTGTTATGTGCCTAGTCGGATGTCATTGTGGAAGGTTGATAGACAGCAATGACACACAAGACTAGATTGTGGTGTTGGTTGATGACAGAATCTCATTAGTCATGATATAGAGATATCAAACCAAACACATAGGTACTTGTTAGAGAACAAGGTACCGGACAGACCCACCGTGAGTTTGACACATGGAACCATGAGATGGTAGTCACAGTCAGTACTCATAGTGATGGTGGTGAGTGTGATTCTTAGACCTGAAATCACTGCACTCAACACATGTCATTGGGCACACTTTGACATCATCAAACGCAGTCCTGAAACATGGGTTGTTATAAAGGTGATGATTGGGTGGCTTTGACACATGGGGCTTTTGAGGGGTGAGTGATAGATATGGGATTTGTCCCTCCTGAGGGAGTTTGATATCCAAGGCCACTTGATGAGTATGATTGAGATAGGCATGCGCACGCATGTGTGAATCCGTATGTGATATTGATGTCATACATATCTCCTTCAATCTACTCTGAGATCAAGAAAGTGAATGAACGTTGACAGGATGACTGTTCCATGCCTTGAGTTCATTCGGGATATCAGTGACAAAGGAATTATACATTCACTATAACAACATTCACGGATTGTAGGATGAAAGTTGTTCTCCAACTTTCTACTTTCACTTGGGTAGCAATGATGTGTGACTAGGCACCGCTCTTTGCTTGTGAAGTCATAAGTGTTATGGACTTTCACTGCCAACGTGAAATGGACCTGCAGGGTCACACACATAGGATTTAACCTGGAAGGGGAGTTTTGTCCACAAAGCAATGTTTAGATTGATTACTAAAGGAGTTTAGTAGTTCAATTAAATACTTAATCAGTCGATAGCTCAATATCATATGGTTCAAGGTGTTGGACGCATTGATTGGAGTATCGGATTGATTGAAATCACAATTGACTGATTTTGCCCAACCTGTGCTCCCAACCGATCGGCTTATGTGATGAACCGGTCGGCTGAGGTGTTGAACCGGTCGGTTGGAGTGTCCAGGCCGATCGGCTCATGCCCAGGTTGAAACGACCGGTTCAAGGGTTGAACCGATCGGCTCAACTGGTGCAACCGACCAGTTGGGAAAGTCATGTCGGCAAGAATTTTCCTTTGGTTTCAAATTGCCCAATTCGATTGGGAATAACATTGGTATTCGATACCAATTGAGAACGAAACAAGGAAAGTCTTTTTGAGCCGGATTAGGACCATGAACCGATCGGTTCAGGGCACCAACCGATCGGTTGGAGTGCCCCAAACGATCGGCTCAGGTCCAACCGATCGGCTCAATGGCCGAACCGATCGGTTCAGTTGTGAACCGATCATTTCAAGTTGCGAACCGGTTGCTTTTTGTGGAAAATTCTCGAACCCTTCTACTCCTGCTTTAGTCCCGTATTGCCGGGCACAGAGAACCCTGTCCCATGACCCGCCTATATATATAGGGGTATTGGGGGCTTCAAAAAGTACAACTCAATGCAAGTCAGTTGCTTTGCGAAGTTGTCGTTCTCTCTGGTTTTGGTATCCGTGAGAGATCCCGAGCAAGTGCTTCCCGCAAAAGGGAGGTGCAGCAAGGGAAGGACAACTGCAGTTGCAACTGGTAGCAGGAGAGTGTGTTGGCGACTAGTAAGTCAACAGGAGGGTGCGACTCCTTCCACTTCCTTGTGGGACAAGGAGAGTGGAGCTCCAGGTGGTCCGTGTGGACTACTACAGAGGGGGGATGACACTGCCGCTCAGGAGGACAACTGTCATCCGACAGTCCGGTAGGAGGAGGAGTCATCAGTCCCGGTGCGACCAGGAGCTGCACAGACACCGTCCAAGACCGGAGTTGAAGACCGCGCATTGCGCGAGGTATTGTCGCCGAGCAAGCCTCGGGACAAGGTATGATTCCACAAACCATCTTTTCTTATTATATAGACGTTGACGCGTTTCCTCGGTATGGGTTGGGGGAGAAAATTTTTGTTTCCGCTGCCTTCTCTGTCTCCCTCCAAAACCCAACAGTGGTATCAGAGCCACGTCAACTGCTCTATATTTTAGGAATATCGATATGATCGATTTTGGTTTGTCGCCTTTATTTATTGCATACGATGCGAATAATATCGGCTTTATGCATGTCCAATCCTAAATCCACAAATCCCTAATTACATATATGATATGTATTATTAATGCACTTGATACGCGTCGCCCTTAAATGAGTTTTGTGGTGGATGTGTGTAGCATGATTATGGCCTATAAACCCCTATCTGTGTGTGGTTGTTTGTGGTTGCTTGCATCTCGGTCTGCGCACCGATCTTCCCTCTCTTATTCCTGATGTAACTCGAAATAATTCGAGATTCTTTCCTACCTTTGCTCCCCCCGAATGTAACTCGGGGTTTCCCTTTTTAAAGCAATGTAATTATTAGGATAGATTTTATTTCCTGTTATGTCGAAGACCGGCGGACATCAAGACGACAGCTGAAACGATCGGTTCAAGGTGTGAACCGATCAGTTGACGTTCCAGACGGTCGGTTCAAGGAGTGAACCGATCGGTTGATGACCGGTTCGAGGAGCGAGACGAGCGGGTGGCGGACATGACGAGATGCACGACGACCAGGCGAACCGATCGGTTGGAGGAGCCAACCGATCGGCTGGTGGCACCCAGACGACCGGCTGGAGAGTACAGATCATTCATGTGATGAGTTGATCAACTCGGATGGCAAGGCACAGAGTTCATCTTGTACAGGTTGCATGTGATGTAGACCTAGATGACCGTGATTCCTCTTGGCTCGAGGAATCACATTAGGATGGCCATAATCATCACTTTTTCTTTTTATCGTTTGTGCATGTTTTCTGTGGGATATAGCATGTATATGATACATACTATGTATTGTGGTGATTGGATATGTATATGTATATAAAACCAAATCCCTCATTAAAATATTAAGTTTTAGATGCCTTCCAAATGCGACACACGTGAAAAGCTTGATCGACCAAGTGTGGGCACGCCCAAGCGTGGTGCACCGTCTATCTCGTGGAAGCGTGAAGGATGAATGTGTGGGTCTACCCAAGCAGGGTGCATGTTCATCGTGTTTGCTTTGGGTCGGACTTAACAAGGTGACCTAGATAGGATCTAGCACCTTGAGGCATGGAGATGATCATTGCAAGGAGTTGTAGATGACATCTTATCAAGAGTTGCATATAATGCAATTGGCAAAAGTTGCCTACCTGAGAGATCTATGTTATGGGTGACAGCCCAAGCTGGTCCATGACTTAGAGGATTTCAGGATCTTGCCCACTAGAAGGTTGTACGCTGCAATCTTCCTAATTGATGGTGAGGGCTATCAATTTGAAGTAAAATAGTGGGAGCGATAATTAATTAAAGGCCTAATTTTATCGTCAACTTTTCAAATCAATCAAAGAAGTCAAAAAGAGTTTTGGACTAAAATTGCATATATTTCCCTTTTGTTAATATAAATGGTTAATCAACAAATCACTTTATTTGCGATCGGTCTTTGAGACCAACAAATTAAATGGGAATAATTCCACGACTGGTTAGGATGATGATGAGAAGTGTTCTCAATCAAAGAGCGAAAGCTCTAAGTCCTAGTTATACCAGAACCAGATGAACTCGATCCCACCACATCAATGGCTGAAAGTATGCTTATGGAAGCATACTGAGGATGACATTGATGAGGAGTGCTTGATGTTGTGTTCTCTGAACTGTGAGTTGCAGAGACAACATGAGACATATGATGTCTCTAAGACACTGTCCTAGTATGTCATGACAGAAGGAGATCCAGTAAGGGATTCACACACTCAATGTGATTGGGTATGTGGAAAAACCTGACTAAGAAGGATTCCTTCTGAGCCAAGAGTTGGCTATTGGTATGATACTGTAAATGTTGTGAGAATCATACAATTCATGATAACCTACAACATGAACAACTTTGACAAGCGTTGACAGAGTTGTTGGACATGTTGAGGATAGTAGAGGCAAAGATGAAGAAAGACAAACCATAGTCTTTGATGTGATCAAAGAAAAGGTAATTCTTAAGGGCAAGGACAAGGGCAAAGCTAAGAAGTGTTCTGATGCTAGCCAGAAATCCAAGCCGTCTACAGCCTCAAGGCACATGGGGAAAGGGTGTATGAGGGAATTGTCCTCTATATCTGGAAGAACAAAAGAAGATGAAGGAGGGGATGGAGATCTCCACCTAAGGTATCATGAAATGAACCGCTTCTTTATTCGAGGTATATGATACCAAGATATGGATATGTCATATATGATATGCAATATCCACAAAGAAGTGATGGCCTTTGTGAAAGGACCAAGAAAGAAGTACCCATCATTGGAGCAAGTGTTGCTGCCATAGATAGGAGTATCTTTCAGTTTATTTCAGCCTAAAGGGCACAAAATAGAGTTGAGAACTGCTATTTCATATATTGCCAATAGATAGAAACACTTTATTATTGCATATTGTATGACAATGATGACAATTAATAAAGTTGATGTTTCGATCTTAAAGATATGATCTTTGTGGCAATTCCTTGCTTATCTTGTGGTATTTGATATGCATAAGATAAAATGATACCTAAAAGTTATAGATAACTCAAACAATCTAATTAGCATTAATCATGAGAAATTCATTTCTAGTTTCCATATGATGGATAGAACTAGACTCTTTTGGTTAGAGAACCAGTAAGAGACATGAATCTCTTATTCATGATTAATCAATCTTCACTAATGGTAGTGGGAGAATGATTTTCCTATTAGGTATGATACATGTGATGTATTTACATACCTACTGGAGCGAATGCTAATACTTCAAATGGTGTTTAGAGAAATACCAGTATGAATATCTTGAAGTGTTCAAGATTATCATAAATGAAGTACAAATTTGGTAAAGTATTAATTCTTGATGAGATCAATGAATAAAATACTTGGACCAAATGTTTGAGATCCTTATGAGTGATTATGATAGTGTATCATAGTGAACTCATGATTAAGGCATGGTGATGTCTGAATCAAGAAGGAATCATACTCTAAGGAGTTAGAGAATGATTATCAAATAACTGAGTTCTTCTTAATAAATGAATACCCCACACTAATAAAAGAAATCAAGAATCACAAGGGTTGTGAGTTCTTATATCTTTAACAGATACACCTCAATTATCTATGTGATCAGTTGTTCATGTGATGAGTCAACTATCAAGATGAATATGAGGAACCGAATCTTGAGTTATGGTTTATGACCATTACATCCTAAATGACATACATATGAACCATAAGGTATGACCTTGATGGTAGCACTCATTGGATGAAATCCATAAGTGCAAATGAGTCTTAAGTGTTAAGACAACATGGATAACATTTTGAGAAGGATGATGCTTGTTGATTGCAACTTAATGACTGAGACATTTGGCATATGGATACTAAAACCGCATTCCTATGAGGAATAAAATAAGGATGTGTACGTGACACAACCTATAAGGTTTATGAATCCACTAATGCAAATGAAGTCTATAAGTTACAATGGACTAATCAATGTGATTGATTGAGTATAAGCAACTCAAAATTGGATCTTTACTTTGATGATATAGTCAAAGGGTTTGACTGATATGTCAAAGATAAAGAAGGGATATGTGATTTAGTGGGAGCGTGTTCATATTCCACATGTTGATGTGAAATGGAAATGTTCTAGAATGGAAATCCAAAAGTGGAAATTATCATTAAGGAAGATAGAGATGTTTCCTATATGATAGGAATAGAGATCTATAGAGATAGTTCTTGAAAACCAGTGGGAGAAAACTTGTCCATATTATATGGATATTAGTATCCCAAGGCCAAGTGTCCAATTCTTATGAAGAATGGGAACACTAAGAATAGATATGGATCTATCATGTATGTAATCATCCCATTGTCTTGCATGTATGACATGGCAAGAATAAAATGCATTCATCATCTTGTATGTGTGACATGACAATATGATGTGCTCATCCTGATAACTCGTATGTGAGACATGACGAGTGGATGTCTGTCTGATTCCAGTAAGGGTTACTGGAATACCATAAGAACTTGATAAGTACTTCGGAAGTACTAGTTCTATGGAGATAAGGAAGAGTTCGATGTAAAGAGTTACATTGATGCGAACTTCCGAAAGGACAGAAAATTAATCGAAAAATATACATAGGATGTATAAAAGTGAAAGTTGGTTGATAATTGGAAATGTTCCAATAAAACTATTTAAAAGGGAAATGCCGAGTATCTGTGTGTTAGAGAACAGCAGTGGATACTATATGGATCTGAAGGTTCATGAGATGAACTTATATTCCACTCATTGATGACAAGTCTGGAATCCTTGATCATGCAATGTGGCTAAAGGTTAGCAATGGAATACTAGATCGCATATTACGGCAACTCCATCTCATACGTGTGACGTACAGCGAAGAGATGAGAGACATGCAGTTTATACTGACTTTGGCAAGGTGTTGTCATTACTCACTATGTTCGCACTAAGAGCACAATAACATGTGGGACATGTTTGACGATCACTATGAATATGATTCAAGAGTGATTGGCTCGCAGTGCAAGTGGGAGTCTGTTGGTATGTATGCCCTGAGAGCCAATCATGGGATGATTGGTGGGATACATTAAGATTGATTTGATAAACATCAAAGGCAAGCTTCCAATTCTTTCTGGTTCAGTCATATGAGATAGTGATAGAACAGATTGAATGTCTAGAGAATGACAATACTCAATGACGTATGCTTTCAGGTTCATGACCTGAACGATGAGATCATACGGATGCTAAGAGTTTGTACATTCTTGTTATGTCCCTAGTCGGATGTCATTGTGGAAGGTTGATAGACAGCAATGACACACAAGACTAGATTGTGGTGTTGGTTGATGACAGAATCTCATTAGTCATGATATAGAGATATCAAACCAAACACATAGGTACTTGTTAGAGAACAAGGTACCGGACAGACCCACCGTGAGTTTGACACATGGAACCATGAGATGGTAGTCACAGTCAGTACTCATAGTGATGGTGGTGAGTGTGATTCTTAGACCTGAAATCACTGCACTCAACACATGTCATTGGGCACACTTTGACATCATCAAACGCAGTCCTGAAACATGGGTTGTTATAAAGGTGATGATTGGGTGGCTTTGACACATGGGGCTTTTGAGGGGTGAGTGATAGATATGGGATTTGTCCCTCCTGAGGGAGTTTGATATCCAAGGCCACTTGATGAGTATGATTGAGATAGGCATGCGCACGCATGTGTGAATCAGTATGTGATATTGATGTCATACATATCTCCTTCAATCTACTCTGAGATCAAGAAAGTGAATGAACGTTGACAGGATGACTGTTCCATGCCTTGAGTTCATTCAGGATATCAGTGACAAAGGAATTATACATTCACTGTAACACCATTCACGGATTGTAGGATGAAAGTTGTTCTCCAACTTTCTACTTTCACTTGGGTAGCAATGATGTGTGACTAGGCACCGCTCTTTGCTTGTGAAGTCATAAGTGTTATGGACTTTCACTGCCAATGTGAAATGGACCTGCAGGGTCACACACATAGGATTTAACCTGGAAGAGGAGTTTTTTCCACAAAGCAATGTTTAGATTGATTACTAAAGGAGTTTAGTAGTTCAATTAAACACTCAATCAGTCGATAGCTCAATATCATATGGTTCAAGGTGTTGGACGCATTGATTGGAGTATCGGATTGATTGAAATCGCAATTGATTGATTTTGCCCAACCTGTGCTCCCAACCGATCGGCTCATGTGATGAACCGGTCGGCTGAGGTGATGAACCGGTCGGCTGGAGTGTCCAGGCCGATCGGCTCATGCCCAGGTTGAAACGACCGGTTCAAGGGTTGATCTGATCGGCTCAACTGGTGCAACCGACCAGTTGGGAAAGTCATGTCGGCAAGAATTTTCCTTTGGTTTCAAATTGCCCAATTCGATTGGGAATAACATTGGTATTCGATACCAATTGAGAACGAAACAAGGAAAGTCTTTTTGAGCCGGATTAGGACCATGAACCGATCGGTTCAGGGCACCAACCGATCGGTTGGAGTGCCCCAAACGATCGGCTCAGGTCCAACCGATCGGCTCAATGGCCGAACCGATCGGTTCAGTTGTGAACCGATCATTTCAAGTTGCGAACCGGTTGCTTTTTGTGGAAAATTCTCGAACCCTTCTACTCCTGCTTTAGTCCCGTATTGTCGGGCACAGAGAACCCTGTCCCATGACCTGCCTATATATATAGGGGTATTGGGGGCTTCTCAAAGTACAACTCAATGCAAGCCGGTTGCTTTGCGAAGTTGTCGTTCTCTCTGGTTTTGGTAACCGTGAGAGATCCCGAGCAAGTGCTTCCTGCAAAAGGGAGGTGCAGCAAGGGAAGGACAACTGCAGTTGCAACTGGTAGCAGGAGAGTGTGTTGGCGACTAGTACATCAACAGGAGGGTGCGACTCCTTCCACTTCCTTGTGGGACAAGGAGAGTGGAGTTCCAGGTGGTCTGTGTGGACTACTACAGAGGCGGGAGGACACTGCCGCTCAGGAGGACAACTGTCATCCGACAGTCCGGTAGGAGGAGGATTCGTCAGTCCCGGTGCGACCAGGAGCTGCACAGATACCGTCCAAGACCGGAGTTGAAGACCGCGCATTGCGCGAGGTATTTTCGCCGAGCAAGCCTCGGGACAAGGTATGATTCCACAAACCATATTTTCTTATTATATAGACGTTGACGCGTTTCCTCGGTATGGGTTGGGGGAGAAAATTTTTGTTTCCGCTGCCTTCTCTGTCTCCCTCCAAAACCCAACAGAAAAGCCTAATGGGTTCTCAATCATCGAGTTCATGAAGATGCAACCACCTTCCTTCAAGGGCGAATGTGAAATAGAGATGGTCGATAAAGCTGATGATTGGGTGCTATCCTTAGAGAGGACCTTTGATGGTATGGCATGTCCTCTCCACTAGAAGGTTAGGTTTTCTTCATATGTTTTGGTTGGATCCACTCAAGTTTGGTGGAATAGGATAGGAAGGGCATGTGATATCTCTACCATGACCTGGGACCAATTTTTGGTGCTATTTCGTGGAAAGTACATCAACATTGCTTCCCAAAAGAAGAAAGAAGCAAAGTTATACTGCTTGAAGCAAGGTTCCTTATCCAATTATGCATTTGTACAAAAGCTTATGTTATTGGAACGTTATGCAGTTGGTTTGAGTGAGGAACGTAGGGCTGACCTATTCCTTAAAGGAATCAACTATAATGTGGGTCATGCTCTTATCCCACAACTTCCCTTGACCTTTCAGAAGATGGTTGATAAATCTTTGGTTGTGGAGTCTTACCCAGGGTATCAACCTAGGGAGTTTGATAAGAAGAGGAAACCCTCAGGAGATGAGAAAATAAGAGACACATGTTCTAAGTACAATGGTTACCTTCCTCCAGGAAAGTGTTTTCAATATAAGAATCAAGCAAAGTATCAACATGACTTTTGGGTTGTGTGCCATCATTGCAATAAACCTGGACATATTCGTCCTAGGTGCCCTTAGCTTCATAATGGACATGTACCGTCTTACCAACAACAACCTCAAGTGCCTCATCAAAATAATGGTAACAACAATGGTAAAAGACCTGTGGAAAGGCGAGCTGAAAGAGTTTTTGCTTTGGATGGTCAAGAAGTATTTAATGATGATCAAGTTGAAGGTAACCCTTAGTCTCATAGTTAGACTTTCAAGTTATGTTTCCTTTTGCATGGTACCTTTTGGATATATCTAATGAAGTTACCTTTGTATCTATAGTTTTGCTTATTAGGATGAAACTCGTTAAGGGGTGGTAGATAGTTGTTTGTTGTTGACGTTTCGATTTCAAGGAAGAAATCCATTTAAGGGGTGGTATGTTGTAACATATCGAAACCTAGAATTTAATCTTATTCCAGGGTTAAGAAGTTAGAAACCTTAGTCTTTGAGGTTTATCCAAACAAGGATAAGAGTATGCTCTTTAGTCACCTTAAATATGTTAATGCATGAATAAATCACCCTAAAATGTTGAATACAAATTAATATTACCAAATACCTTCAAATTAATCATAAAATCAATGATAGGTACATAAGATATGTCACATGAGGTAATAATATGCATAAAAAGACAAGGTGTCCATAATTGAGAATAATGACATAGAATTCCACAAAATATGAAATAAATAAACTTATGTAAGATAATGATAGAATATATTTGTTCTAGATCATTCCTTTGCCTTATGGTGCAAGGAAGAGAAAAAGGAATCAATAATAATGCTTAAAACATGTTAATGAGATATTGAATTATTAATGTGAGAAATAATAGAAATAGTGGATAATGGGTTAAAAGGAAAACATATTGGATACTATTAACCTCATATTCATTTTCTTGGGATATTCTTTGGCTTGGAGGACATGTTTCACCAATTTAGGATTATAATAATCATTCCTATTTTATTTAAGAAATGAAAAGGTGTTTTTCCTTTAAAATATGAAATATAATATTTAATGACTATTCTTAGATTTGTAATCTACATATAAAAATATACACTTGAGTAAAATTTCATTAAATTTGGAGAAAGTTTGATTAAAAGGTGAAATCAAGAGAGAGAAAGTGTGTAGAACCTTCAAAATATTAAATAAATGCACAAACTGCTTCAATATGTAAAATTGATGGCAAATTCATATCCAACACATTAAATATGAGTTGTGGGTGAAGTTTCATCAAATTTGGATAATCTTATAACCATTAATGAAGGAGGAAAGACAAATTGATTTATTTAACACATTAAACATTCTAAAAAAGGAAAATCTAATTTTATATTCAGATTCTACGTATCAAAATTAGCTTGTGTGCAAAATTTCATCCAATTTGGGTTTTTTTTGCAACCTCAAAATAGGAGAGAGAAAAAGGAAATAAATGTGTTCACACTATAGTCGAATTTGATTAGGACTATCATTTAAATCTATCATGCCACATTTTTTTTAATTGGATCTGGCGTACAATTCTGATCCATTGGATTTTTTAGCCAACGATCCCTGGATCATCTCCTACCCGCGGTCGGACTGCTACAGTGCCTTCGGGGTGCTTTTTTGTTCAAATCCACTTTTCTCGGTCGATATGCAACATTTTTTCATGTTTTCTTTTGCATTGAGTTTGTTGAGATGTTCTGCACAAAATGGCCCTTTACATGGGTTCTATTTCTTAGGATCCAAGAAACACTTAAAACTTGGGCTTAAAACTTCTCACGGCCAACATGGTTAAACCCTAACTCTTCTCCCCACCTATAAATAGGGGTATGTGGTGCGCTCCCGCCAATTGTGTTATACACTACTCAATTTGGAGTTTTGAATAGATGCAACCCCGTGGATGGAAGCGCACGTGGTGGATTCACTTTCGATATTTATAAACCTAAACTAACACACCTACATCTACTAAAACAACTACACCCGCAAGCGCACGGGGGTGTGTCGTAGTATAGGAAGGTGGCAAGTATAGGGTCGATCCACAGGGAAAAGAGGGGGTGCTAGAGCTAGGTTAGTTTTGCTGGGTTCCTACTATGGAGACTAGGGTTAAGGGTTTAAAGGTTGTTTTGATTGTTAAAACTATTATGAACAAGCAAGCAATTAAAGGCAAAAATGAAATCTATGTTAACCCTAGGTCAGATTAAAAATAAGCAAGCAAGGAAAGACTAAGCCAGGTATGAAAAGGCAAGTTACACTAGGACAAGAAAGAGAGGATCCAAAGTGCAATTAAAGAACTAAACTAACATGAATAAGGCAATAACAAAGCAAGAAGCTAACTAAGTAAGGAAAGAGCCAATTAAGCTAAGCAAGCACAAAGTTAGGGTTTTAAGCAATGAAGAGAAGTGTGGGCTGTTTAGGGGTATGAACTTATCACTTAAGTTGGGGGGTGACATTTGAACATTATTATTCCATTTAGATTATCCAAACCAAACAACAAGTTAGAGTCTAATGAATTAACCTAAGCTACTAACTGGCCATGGATATGCTAGGTTGTGTATAGGGGAACTAGTCCCTAACATCCCCTACTACCCTTACGAGGCTCAATTGGGTTAGGGGTTAGGTTCAATTCAATTAGAGTCTAATCAAGTCTAGGTTTCTAGATTAGGCATTCCTAGGGCAATTAGGGGCCCAAGGCAGTAATGGGGAGGTGAGATTAGGGTTTTGGACCCCAATTCCCCCACATTCTAGCCTTGAGAAGGCTCCATGCTAATTGCACTAGAATTACCTAATCTAGCTACTTAGATCTCTCACTTAGGTTTAGGGAGATTGATTAGGATGTAGGAATATGGGAGGCAACCTAGGGATCCAAGAATTGGACCTAGGGGCAAATCCCAAAATTCACACATATAAGCAATTTGCCTAAATTCCTAGGTGATTCCACACACAAACCAACAAGCAACCCATGGAGAATGAGATGCAAATAGAATATAATCATTAACAAATGGAATTACAATGTTTACATGTCATTTTCTCCCAACATGGTATCAAAGTAACATAATTTCCCCTAAACAACCCACCCACAAGGGCCTAGCTACTCATAGAAATGGAAAATATAAAAAGAGAGAAGAAAGAGATAGAGGTGGCCATGGAGCTCTAAGTAGTGGCTGAAATCCCCCTCTTTAGCAGCTGTAGGTCATCCTCCTCCCTCCTCCAGGGTGCAAGGGTGAAGAATGAAGAGGATTATGGGTAGGAACTAGTCTAAACTAGTGATTTGGTGGTGGAAATGGTGAAATGGAGTGGATTTGAGGTGGATATGGAGTGGAATGTAGTGGATGGTGATTTGGGGAGCTAGAAGGTGGTGGAAGGTAGCTAACCTCGTACCCCAGCAGCCACCTAGGTATATATAGGTGTGGGGAGAAAGCACTAGGTCAAGTAGGGGAAAAATGGGTAAAGTAGTGAAAACTAGGTGGGTTTGGTGAGTAGTACGGTCGTGGTAGGGCACCACGGTCGTGGTGGGTAGGGTAGGCCACGGCCGTGGTAGATGGGCACGGTCGTGGGTTTATAATAGGCCAACTTACAAGGTTTTGGTCAATTTTGGGTTGAAACAGCCACGGCCGTGGTGGAGTAAGGATGCCACGACCGTGGTGGCTAGCACGGTCGTGGTGGGCTTGGTGGAGGTGGTCATTCTAAGGTTGCATGGTTGTTTTGGTCTTCTGTGCCACGACCGTTTTGTGGAGCACGGTCGTGGTGTCTGTCACTGGCACAACCATTTTGTGCTGCACGGCCGTGCTACTCTCTACTTCACTTGGAGTTTGTTCTGTTGATTTGTAAGTGACCTAGCACGACCATTTTGTGGTACCACGGCCGTGTTGGGTCCTGGATCAGCACTTTGACTCAGTTCTTTGGCTTTTCTTGGACATCTTTGCTTTAATTGATCTTTGGCCACTAGGGGTACGTCGAGGGGGCCTCAGAATTCACTTTGGGTCTCTCCAAGGGCATAGGAACCCTAGGATCACTCCTTCTCTCTCTCTTCCATCAAGTGTGGTTCAAATGCCTGAAAAACATGCAAATAATGTCCATAAGTGCATTTTATACAAGTAAGCATATTCAGAGAAATGACATGTAATCTAACAAGTATACATGTGATTGAAGAGAAAAAAGACACAAGATGAAGCCCTAAAATAGGGATGCATCACCACCCCAAACTTGAAACATACTTGTCCTCAAGTATGCTCCAAATCATTCTCTCTACAAAACTTCCACAAAAAGAAATGACATATGCAATGTAAAAGATTATTATTGCTGAATGGGATCAAAGATGACTGAGTGCATGCATTTCACCTCTCTCCTCTCCTAATTTCACAATCCAATCATGAAAAGAGCACAAAGCACATGAACTTCAAATATAGCGCATAGAATATACATGTTATCCATATTTCTTTCATTAAGTTCCGGGTAAACCGTTTCATGGTGGTGTTAATCAAGAATGACTAGGAGTGTTGTTTCACATTCATGCGTTCAATCTTATATTTCAAATCACACCAAAAGACCCACGTGGCTGTGGAAAAGGGCAAAATGAGCTAAGTTTGATGTTTCCTAGCTCAATGGGTATGAAAGTGGAAGAAAGGGTTGCGGTAAGATTTTTGGAGTGTTTTTACACACTCATCTTTTCTTTATTTGAATGCTCTTAAATAGGAGCATCCTTTTATTTTGTTTTTGCTTTTCTTTTCTTTCTTGCCCTTGGTGTAGATAGGGCATATGGTGGATAGAGTGAAGCGGGGAGGTAGAGATGTGGCCACCCCAAACTTTTAGAGGTGGCCAAGGCTGATTATGTGCACTAGGGCATCTTTTTATGAGGCGGAGGAGTATGAAGATGGTGGAATAAGAGTCGGGTCAAAGAGGGGTCATTGGTATGATTTTACACATAAGACATCCTACCTGAAAGTTAATCCAATACTTCATCCGAGATATCACACCACATGAATGAACAAGATGAAATTGATATATCAAACAAGTGATTCCACACATACTAAGTGTTCAAAGCTTGCTCAAGTTCACAATTCAGCCAAATCAATCACAATCATGAGAGAGGTGATGCACGTGTAAAAAGGCAAACATTGATACCACTTAGCAATAAAGCATGACATTTCACTTGCACTAGTCAAAGATCGTCATTTTTACTCAAAACAGTAGAGATTGGGTCAAAACATACTTTTTAGACAAGAAATCTCAAATTTGGGCAAAATTTGCCAAAATGGTGCCAAGTTGCCTCCAATCACTTCTAAACCTATATTATTGAACTTAAAATAGAAAACAAGCAAATCCTAACTAAAATATGCAAAAATTACCAAAAATCTACATGATATGCAATGCCTGGAAAAAAAAAGCAAAATTTTTTAAAATTACGCAAAAAAATGGCAAGAAAGCAAACTACATGGCATGTAGGTATGCAAAGCAGTAAACTTCTAAATTAGATAGCAAAAACAAGCAAGCATGTGAAAAATAACAAAAAAAGAGTAGTAAATAGCAGGTGAGATACAAAAATGAGTGAAAGTAGAACGAGGGCATACCACCCTACCACCCCAAACTTTTGAATCATCTTGTCCTCAACATGACACTAAAGTCTAGGATGATAGGGTAAATGATCACTATGGTGTTCGTGGAGGTGCTCCTCCCTATATGTAATAGGCACCCCAGTAGTATGACTGTGGAGGCAGATAGCTGTCCTGAAAAGCTGATAAAGAACTTCACCAGTCTTCACCCCACTGTGGGTTCCTCTGGGCCTGGGCATTCTGAAACTGGTAAAGATGGTTGACCTGGTAATGCATATGCTGGTGGTCCAACCACATGGCATCTTGTGTCCTCTGAAAGCCCTCATGTGCCCGTAGTATCCTCTCCTGTCTCGCCCAAATGCTCTCCAGCTGTTCATGAATGGTACCCATATCATATGCATTCACTGAAGGTTGTTGTGGCTCTGACACTCCCATCCTTTCTTCTCTTTGCCTCACCAGTCTTACCGCTCTTTCCTCTGCTGTCCGCCTCTGCTCAGCCACCTGTGAAGGCTCTCCTAGACCCCTAGCAAAAATCACCTCAGGGACTGCCTCTCCTCTTGGGTTCTCCACCTCATGCCTCCTCAATTTTTCTAGAAAATCTGGTGTCGGTCAATATTGTGCCATGAGGGGTGGAGTATGGTAAGGCAGCTCCAATGTCACTCCTAGGTAAGGTGGGTTGATTTGATAAATGATCCTCTGATCTGTAACTGTAATCATGGACGAGTGAGCTAAGTAGTGCAAATCAACCAACTTGCCACCATCTGCCTTTGTATAGCTTGTCATGTCATGTCCTAAAGCAGTGGATATGGATGTCACAATCCCTCCCATTACAAATGGATTTGTGCTCTTGGACATGATTGTTCTCATATGACCTATAAGTAATGCCCCCAGATTCACATGCCTCTCTTTTGTCATCCAACCAAGAACAAAAAGATCTTTCCTTGTGCAGCTGCCTTGGTTTTTGTACCTGGAAAAGATGGTGTTTGCTAACACCTTCTGAACATAGCGGAGAAATGGGTTGTGGATGGCACTTGTCTTGGACTTCCCCACTACAAATGTACTTTGGCCGGTGAAGCATTTCCACATAGCTAGATATGTGGAACTAGATTCATTTTCTGTCCTTCCTTCGTCTAGGAGGGATGCCACCTCCCCACTTGGGGTAAAATTTTGATTTAGCATATGTGAGGTTATCTTCCACCTCTTATCCCCAATCATCACTCTAATGGCATTGTTGCCCTCGTCAGTTGTTTTCTCCAATGTGGCGAAGAATTGTTGAGTTAGCTCGAAGTAAGACTCATGCTGCATAAGGATCTCAAACAACCCCATTTTCTCCATCAGTCAATGAATGTAGGTGTAGATACCCATCACATCCATTGTTTCTTGGCATGCATAGCGAGTCGCTAAAACTCTGTGTGTCAAGCACCCTAGGTGCTTAGACTCCTTTTCCCTACCGGTAGTGACCTCAGGATGTGGAAGGGGGAACTGGGGTGGAATCTTGTGCGCTCAGAATCAGGCATATCTGTATCATCTTCATCATCTAGCACGAGCCTTCGGCATGATTGTGGTCGCGGGTCGGCCTGTGACTGTGCTGCCGAGGAGACAGATAGTCACGCTGCTGCGAATGAAGGCCATGCAGCTGCAGTAGAGGGTCTCTCAGATGAGACGGAGTGTCGGGAAGTAGACGACGGTGTTTGCAACGACGACGGTGTCCCCCACTGTGGTTGTGTGGAGACTTCTTCAGTGATAGTATCTACCATTTCATCCAATTCGGCCTCCATCAACCAGGGTGGTTGTTCTTTGGTTTCCTTTGATAGGCGATGACACCCCTACTCTTCTCTACTGCTTTCCTTACAAACTTCTTCATTATTGCTCGAAAATGGAAGTAAAATTAGAAATTTTTGTATTTCTCTGAAGAACTGGGTTGTTGGGGCGGAATGGAGAGAAAGTGGTGCATTTGTGGATGGAAATTGGTGGAATCCGGAGATTGAGGTAGAGGAAATGGTAGGGGAATGATTCAGGATGATTTAGGAGTGATTTGGTGAGGAACTGAGGGTTGTAGATAGTGGGCGGACCATTGCACGGGCGCTAGGGTGCGGAGCACGACCGTTCTGTTCTTCAGAGAAATGATCAAGTGAAAAGAAATTTTGCAAAATCTGACTTTAAGTTGCTGGAACCGGGCTGCGGCATGGCACGACCGTGGTGTCTTCATGTACCACGACCGTTCTGCCTTGTACGGCCGTGCTGCCCTGGTTCTACACTTAGTTGATTTTCACAATTTTTGACGATTTTACTGTTGAATGTGTGTGCACCATCACGACCGTGGTGTGCACTGTAACAGTAGTATAACATTTCAAATTTTGTTCAAACATCAAAACTTTGATCTCAAGTTGATCTTCCACTGATCCTTTGTCAAAATTTCATCCATTTCTCTTCATTTCACTCTGTTCTCACCTGCACATCTCAAAACTACACAAAAACTATCAAATACAAGTGTGTGTGTGTGTGTTTTCTTGGAAAGTGTAAAAACAAAGCAAAAGTAACAAAAATGTAAGGTTGGGTCAAAAACTCCCAAACCTAGGTGGGTTGCCTCCCACAAGCACTGAGTTTCTTGCCTTCAGCTGGGCTTCTTGAAGATTCTTCAACATTCACCCATTTGGAATCCTCATGTGCCCATTCTTGCAAAGCATGCATCCTTCATTTGCAATCAATCTATTTTCCTGATCCCTTTCATCACAATAATCGTCACCAATTTCTTCACCTTGGTGTCCTCTCAAATGCCCATTTGGACTTGTGAAGTGATCATGTCCAATATCCCTACCTCGGACTCGCTGGGTTGGGGTCTTGTACATTTTGATGTTGATCTTCATGTCCATGAATGAGACTGTCATAGTGCCACTGCGCACATGAATTTCAGCATCAGTTGTAGATAAGAACGGTCTTCCCAAGATGATGGGAATCTTCCTATCCTCTGGCTCCATATCAAGTACAATGAAATCTGTCGGGAACATCGTGCCTTTTTCTTTTTCTATCATCACCAAGACATCATCCACTCTACCCTTGGGCACTTTTATGGATCTATCTACCAACTGGAGAGTGCAATGTGCCAGCTTCAACTTGCCTAAACCCAGCTCAACATAGACATTGTATGGCATCAAATTCACACTAGATCCCAAATCAAGTAAGGACATGTCTATGTGATGTCCCTCTATGTAACTAGGTATAAGTGGGGCTCCTAGGTCCTTTCTCTTCACGGGAAGGGAATGTTGTATGATGGAGCTCACTTGTTCAGTTAATCTCACCTTCTTTAGAATCCTCCTCGTTGATCTTCTTTTCATAGTGCATAGGTTCTTGAGGAACTTGGCATATGATGGGATTTGCTTGATAGCATCCAAAAGTGGAATGTTCACCTTCACTTGACGAAAAACCTCAAGAATATCAACATTGTGCTTTTGCCTCCTTTTCAATTCCGGCGGCTCATCTAGTGCTTCTATGAATGGAGGGTCACTAGTTTTTATCGTACTTGCATGAACATGAGGTGGAACACTAGGGATTATAGGACCTACAAAGGGGATATGTGGTGGATTACAAGGAATCCCAAACTCAACATGCGGTATCACAACATCATCTTTAGCAATATCAATCACAGTATCACCACTTGGCTCACTACTACAGAAAATGTTTTTTACAACGGGAGATAGACAACAATTCTGATGATTGTGTTGTAATTAGCATACTTATCACAACAATCCCATTTTTGTGTTGTATATTGTATATTTTATACAACATAAGTCATTTACAACATGCCAAACCTGTTGTAGTGTAGGAGGATACTACAACAACTGCTAAAGTGTTGTAATAGGTTGTAGTATCACAACATATTCAAAACCGTTGTAAAAGATGTTATTTACACAACATATTTTGACCCGTTGTAATAGTCACATGTTGTAATAGACCATCATTACACAACGCAGACTCACCCGTTGTAGTATGTATTAATTATACAACAGGCCTTTACATGTTGTATTTGGTACATGTTGTAATAGACTACCATAATACAACATATTAAAACTCGTTGTTATATCCCAACATGAGACAACAGACTCCAACCTGTTGTTATATATTATAATTACACAACATGTTGTAATATCCACACATAAAACATCGTTGTAATAGACCTCCATTACACAACGTAAACTAAACCATTTTAATATACTATAATTACACAACATGATATCACTTGTTGTAATAGCTACATATTTTAAAAGACCATAGTTAAACAACACATCATATTTACATAATTCTCTGAATTTTTCAATTATTCACATATAATATATGTGTGTGTATCCATTATAATATTCGCGTATAATATTCATATATATATATATATATATATATATATATATATATATATATATATATATATATATATATATATATATATATATATATATATATATATATATATATATATATATATATATATATATGTGTGTGTGTGTGTGTGTGTGTGTATATATATATATTAATTCTATAGTTTTAAACATCACTATATAATTTTGATATTGTATCCATTAATTTTAAATACTTCTATCTGCATTTATATTTCATTAATACATAATATTTATAAATGCAGATAGAAGTATTTAAAATTAATGGATACCATATTAAAATTATATAGTGATGTTTAAAACTATAGAAATAAAACATATACATATATATATATATATATATATATATTAATTCTATAGTTTTAAACATCTCTATATAATTTTTATATTTTATCCATTAATTTAAATACTTCTATCTGCATTTATATTTCATTAATACATAATATTTATAAATGCAGATAGAAGTATTTAAAATTAATGGACACAATATTAAAATTATATAGTGATGTTTAAAACTATAGAAATAAAACATATACATACATATATATATATTAATTCTATAGTTTTAAACATCACTATATAATTTTGATATTGTATCCATTAATTTTAAATACTTCTATCTGTATTTATATTTCATTAATAGATAATATTTATAAATGCAGATAGAAGTATTTAAAATTAATGGATACAATATCAAAATTATATAGTGATGTTTAAAACTATAGAAATAAAACATATATATAGATATATATATATATATATATATATATATATATATATATATATATATATATTAATTCTATAGTTGTAAACATCACTATATAATTTTGATATTGTATCCATTAATTTCAAATACTTCTATCTGCATTTATATTTCATTAATACATAATATTTATAAATGTAGATAGAAGTATTTAAAATTAATGGATACAATATTAAAATTATATAGTGATGTTTAAAACTATAGAAATAAAATATATATATATATATATATATATATATATATATATTAATTCTATAGTTTTAAACATCACTATATAATTTTAATATTGTATCCATTAATTTTAAATACTTCTATCTGCATTTATATTTCATTAATACATAATATTTATAAATGCAGATAGAAGTATTTAAAATTAATGGATACAATATTAAAATTATATAGTGATGTTTAAAACTATAGAAATAAAACATATATATATATATATATATATATATATATATATATATATATTAATTCTATAGTTTTAAACATCACTATATAATTTTGATATTATATCCATTAATTTTAAATACTTCTATCTGCATTTATATTTCATTAATACATAATATTTATAAATGCAGATAGAAGTATTTAAAATTAATGGATACAATATTAAAATTATATAGTGATGTTTAAAACTATAGAAATTAAACATATATATATATATATTAATACTATAGTTTTAAACATCACTATATAATTTTGATATTGTATCCATCACAATATTCCTCCTTTAGATGCACGACATATAAGTGTCCAAATGAGCTGAAATTTATTATATAGTATGTTCTTATGATAATTAAGAAGATCAACGGTTTAGATTTTTAAAAAATTTATTGCATCTTCAAAAATGACTGAGGTGTACGGTGCCTCCGGTACACTCGAGTGTATACTAGCCTGACTATATATATATATATATATATATATATATATATATATATATATATATATATATATATATATATATACACTACTATAAAAAGAGCGAATGTTTGAAACTTACTCAAACTATTTATTTTTTTTCTTCTAAAAAATAGCTAGCAAATTAGAACACTCCAATTAAAAAATAGTGTGTTGTGCTTGATTCTCTCCTCTTCTCACAGTTTTTCTTGCAATTTTCTCTCTTTTTTATATCATCTCTTTCCAGCGGTTTTTCCTCATCCCCTCACCACTCCGAAGAAATCAACCTCCATGGGTCCACCTATCCCACTCCCTCACGTCTGTGACTGTCCCGTCCGACCACTTTCTATTCTCATCCCCAGTAACTCCTCACAAGACTCTACTAATATCATATCTTCCATTCTAAAAAGAGTCCAGATCCCCTCTCCACTCTACAACCATTTGTCGCTTTTCAGATTGTACAGATTGCCAATTCACAAGTCGATCTTCAATGTTGTATCCAGCAGTCGGAGAGAAGCTCCATCAACAAGAACTAGATGTGTGATTGCATTATATTCACATATGAATTATTCTAGGCAGATAGTAATACTTGTCGGAGATTGTTGGAGACATTATATCCCTCGAACTGAGCATTCATCTTTTTCCATCTATTTTTCTTGTAGATAGATATATCTTATTTTAAATCTCCTCAACTTCATGCAATTACTGCAGGACGACTTGCTATCATCCATAAAGCTGACATGAACGGACAAAACATGATATGTTGCTATATTGTTGGATCGTCGACCAGAATCCTACGTGAACGCCTCTCAACCTCCATTGTGTCATTTCCTGGCTTCTCCCTGTGACGACAATCGACGACTGTAAAATGTTTCCTTCAATTCTATTTTTATATCGTACTCCACTGCATTTTTATCTTTGGTAAAAACATGAATGTTATCATAGTTTCTAAGACAAGTAGGCTTTATATATCCATCCTTTCAGTGGTACAATATGCTACGCAACATCGTGTTGTTAAAACCTTGTTATAGTAGCAAATTTCAAGACTTCAGGTTCAATCCCATCACCAAGTAGAGGAGAAACCAAACAAGCATGGTATCATATATGTGTAGCAGATGGTATAAGGGAGGGTTTGTCACCAGCTTGCAGTCTATTGCTGCTCGGAACGAGCGTGCAAGCTTTGTAAGGTATACCATGACAGATTATTCACGCTATCTTCAACAGGTTTGCTTGGATTTACTGGATCAGCGAAGCCTGACAATGTGGCGAACATTGTTCGTTGGAGTTGATGTGATTAAATCCTATCTACTGAGTTTGTTCCTATTTCCTAGAAAAGAACGCAAACTTATGTTATTGATTGGTGCTACATGAACACTAATAAACACATGTTTACGAGATATGTCTAATTGATTTTTCTCAAAATTATACACATTTCAGCTTTGTCAAGTGTGCCGCATCACAAGGTGGTATGATTTTGAATTTTATTGTATACTAACATGAACAGGTATGCAAATGAAGTTGCAGATTCGAATTGCAGTTCTCTCAAATCGATCAGTTACTACTCTTCCAAATTAACTTTCTTTTTTCCATTCTGCCAGGACAGTGCAATTCACCCTTTTTTGGAGGTACACTTGGAATTATATATATATTGCTCTATAATATATTAAAGTCAATCTGTGAGTTCGTTAAGCTTTTACTTTTTCCAATGAAAATGCACCAAAATTTGTTAATTTACTGTGTCGTGCAATCGTCTAATATTTTATTGTGTAAAGCCCATGCAAGTAACTAATCTATTTGAGAATAAGAATTAGACATCCACGGATGAATTATGTTTAGTCTGTTGTGATGGCACTTTCATATGTATAGTTCAATTTGTCTATCCAGAAATTCAAAAATAGCTTAACTTCATTGCTAAATTAAATTTCAAAACTCTTAAATTCAGTTTAGATGAGAACAAGTCATTTCCAAGATGTTGACCGTGAACATTGTTATTGCAAATAGTTTTATCTTGGTGTTTCTAGAAAATCTAATACCTTTTTATTAAGATAAAGGGTTACTTATTCAACTTACATGTGCCCTTAATGAATTGTCTCAATTGAATGAAAATGAATGTGTATATCAGTAAAATGGACAATTATATGAGTAATTTTCTTTTCGAAATTACATTGAAGTTAAGATAGGTTTCACCTAAATTTTAGCCCATTGGAGTTCAAAGAACCATTAATATTTATTATTAAAATTTATGCCATCTCAAACTTATTAAAAATATAATATGCACACGACTTATTTATAATTCAAAAAATAAGATTAAAAATAAAGCAGCCGAACAATACAGATTGCGGGTATTATGTGTTGAAGTATATGAAAGACATCTTTGATGCGAGAAATAGAAATATTCCTGAATGTGTAAGCTACTTAACATTATATTCTTTTAGTTTGTTCAAATTTCTAAATAAATTGAAAATATCACAATATGTTGATATATTTGTCATATGATTGCAGTATTATTCGAAGTATATTGGTCGTTGCTTCAACCAAGAAGAAATCGATGAGGTCCGAAACGAGTGGGCGACATGTGTTCTTCAACACACATAAGATTATGTGACATGTGGGGGAGACATTTGTTCTTTACCATAGACCAATGTGTGAAACTTTTTTAGTTAGTTTTCAGTTCGATTCTAGAGTGGATACTCAGTACTTTGTATTATTGAATCGTTGTATGGATGATTTAATATTAATTAAATTTAGTACGAGTTTCTTTCAAGGTTTGATGGAAATTTTGTTCAACTATGTGTTTGTTTGTGAAATGAAAAAGTATAATTGCATATTTATTATAATTTATTAATAATATGTTTAATTTGATCAATACAATTGGTGCGATATATGACCTTTCAAACTCTAATCAAAGACAACAGTTAATAATATGTTGTAAAATGTATGATTCTACAACAAACAACACATGTTGTGTTATCCACACCTATTACAACAGGTTTGTCTGGAAAAAATACACCTATTACAACAGGTGTTTCTAGTGAACTACAACATGCATAACCTGTTGTATAAATTGTGTATATTACAACAGACACACACCATGTTTTCTAAACAATCTTACTACAACGGTTAAATGTATGGAAAGACAACATACTCCAACTGTTGTATAAATATGTATATTACAACAGGTGCACTGCATGTTGTAATAGACCTACCTATTACAAAGGGTGTGTTTAGTGAAAGACAACATGCTTCGACTGTTGTATAATATATATTACAACGGGTGAACCACATGTTGTAAAAAATACCCCTATTACAACGGGTGTGTTTCGCGAAAGACAACGTCGTTCAACTATTGTATAATATATATTACAACAGGTGCACTACATGTTGTGTAAAATACCCATATTACAACATGTCATTCCTTAAAAGACAACATGTTTCACCTGTTGTATAAAATACATCTATTACAACATACGATCACATGTTGTGTAAGGCACCCCCCATAAGACCACACGATCTAATACAACGGTTAACACCTGTTGTAAATTGAGAAAAGGAACTGTTGTAAAAAGCATTTTCTGTAGTAGTGGCTGCCTTTTCTTTACTTTATCAACTTTTCTTTGACTTGTAGGCTTCTCAAGAGACTTTCCACTTCTTAGAACTATCACAACACTACCTTGCTCATGGTGGAGAGGGGGAGCATGTTGTGGCTGTGGAGGAGGTGGAGGCGACACTAGGAGTTGAAATTGAGGTGGAGAAGAGAATTGAGGGGGAGGAGAGAATTGGGGTTGGAAAGTGAAGTTTTGGGAAATTTGAGGTGAGGGAGGTGGTGGAGGAGTGTAAGGCTTAGGATAGCCTTGAAAATGGTAGATGGACTGCACTTGCATGGGAGGTGGATTGTAGAAAATTTGAGAAGAGGGCATGGGCCCACTTGCTTCATTGTAACTCAAGATGGATTTGGAAGACAATTTTTCTTCTTAGAGAGCAATTATGGAAGATAGCTGCTCTATCCTTTCTTCAAGTCTTGCAACATCTTTTTGGACATCATCAAAGATCTTCAATCTAGAGAGAACCTCTTCCTCAAACCTAGAGTTGGAGCTTGGACTTTGCAGTTCTGAGTAGCTATAGGAGTAAGGTGTCTTCACTTCTCCCTCAAAATAACCAATGTAGTTGACCTGATGGCAAGGACCATTTCCTCCTTGACTTTTCATGATTTTCATCATATCTCCCATAACCTTCATCACTTGTACATTAAGATCATTAGAAACAGAAGGCTCACTAAAGTCCCGATCCCCATCACAGATCATGCTAGAAGCTTGGTTCCTTGAATTTTCTGCCAATTGCTCAAACAACGGCCATGACTCCTCTGGTGGCTTTGGCATGAAAATACCTCCATAAGAAGAATCCATTGTAGCTTGATCCCTTGATGAAAAACTGGAGTAGAATTCTTGTGCAAGTTGCCACAAAGGTATCTCATGATGCGGGCACTCTCTCAACATCTTTTGCAACCTATCCCAAGCATCATAGAATATTTCATTATCCATTTGGCTGAAACTCACTATTGACCACTGCATTTGTGACATCCTTGCAATAGAGTAGAACTTCCTCAAGAATTCCATCTTCATTTCACCCCAACTCGTGATGTCTCTCCTTGAATCATACCATTCCTTGGCCCTATCCTTGAGTGAAAAGGGGAACAATGTGATCTGAATTGAGTCATCACTTACTGTTAACATTTTGAAGGTGGCACACATCTCTAGGAAGGCATCCACATGCTTGTAGGGGTTTTCACTCTCTGAGCTGTAGAAGGTGGGTAGGAGCCCAAGAAGACCTGGAGGAATAGAAAACTGCTCCCCTTGCATTTAGGTGACTCTAGATGCAATAGGTGAATGGTAGTTGCTCGACATGAAGTAATCTTTCAAGGACTTGCGAGGTGCATTTTGGTCTTCCATCTCGTTTCCTCTCGAATGGCTTGTCACATGCACAAAGCACAACTAAACAAAGGAAAGCCAGTTAGTAAACTAATATACACAAAGAATGCAAAGAAAAATGAATAAAGAATAGCAATGATGAGGGTAGTAGGAAAAGTCAAAGCAAAACTAACTAGCTAGGCCGAACGCATCTAATCCCTGGCAACGACGCTAGAAAGCTTGGTGTGCTCCCGCCAATGGTGTTACACACTACTCAATTTGGAGTTTTGAATAGATGCAACCCCGCAGACGGAAGCACACGTGGTGGATTCACTTTCAATATTTATAAACCTAAACTAACACACCTACATCTACTAAAACAACTACACCCGCAAGCACATGGGGTCGTGTCATAGTATAGGAAGGTGGAAAGTATAGGGTCGATCCACAGGGAAAAGAGGGGGCACTAGAGCTAGGTTAGTTTTGCTGGGTTCCTATTGCGGAGACTAGGGTTAAGGGTTTAAAGGTTGTTTTGATTGTTAAACTATTATGAACAAGCAAGCAATTAAAGGTTAGAATGAAATTTATGTTAACCCTAGGTTAGATTAAGACTAAGCAAGCAAGGAAAGACTAAACCAGGTATGAAAAGGCAAGTTACACTAGGACAAGCAAGAGAGGAGTGAAAGTGCAATTAAAGAACTAAACTAACATGAACAAGGCAATAAAAAAGCAAGAAGCTAAATAAGTAAGGAAAGAGCTAATTAAGCTAAGCAAGAACAAAACTAGGGTTTTAAGCAATGAAGAGAAGTGTGGGCCGTTTAGGGGTATGAACTTATCACTTAAGTTGGGGGGTGACATATGAACATTATTATTCCATTTAGATTATCCAAACCAAACAACAAGTTAGAGTCTAATGAATTAACCTAAGCTACTAACTGGCCATGGATATGCTAGGTTGTGTATAGGGGAACTAGTCCCTAACACCCGCTATTACCCTTACGAGGCTCAATTGGGTTAGGGGTTAGGTTCAATTCAATTAGAGTCTAATCAAGTCCAAGTTTCTAGATTAGGCATTCCTAGGGAAATTAGGGGCTGAGGGTAGTAATGGGGAGCTGAGATTAAGGTTTTGGACCCCAATTCCCCCACATTCTAGCCTTGAGAAGGCTCCATGCTAATTGCACTAGAATTACCTAATCTAGCTACTTAGATCTCTCACTTAGGTTTAGGGAGATTGATTCGGATGTAGGAAGATGGAAGGCAACCTAGGGATCCAAGAATTGGACCTAGGGACAAATCCCAAAATTCACACATATAAGCAATTTGCCTAAATTCCTAGGTGATTCCACACACAAACCAACAAGCAATCCATGGAGAATGAGATGCAACTAGAATACAATCATTAACAAATGGAATTACAACATTTACATGTCATTTCCCCCAACATGGTATCAAAGTAACATAATTTCCCCCAAACAGCCCACCCACAAGGGCCTAGCTACTCATGGAAATGGAAAATATAAAAAGAGAGAAGAAAGAGATAGAGGTGGCCATGGAGCTCAAAGTAGTGGCTGAAATCCCCCTCTCCAGCAGCTGTAGGTCATCCTCCTCCCTCCTCTAGGGTGCAAGGGTGAAGAATGAAGGGGATTATGGGTAGGAACTAGTCTAAACTAGTGATTTGGTGGTGGAAATGGTGAAATGGAGTGGATTTGAGGTGGATATGGAGTGGAATGTAGTTTATGGTGATTGGGGGAGCTAGGACGTGGTGGAAGGTAGCTAACCTCGTGACCCAGCCACCACCTAGGTATATATAGGTGTGGGGAGGAATCACTAGGTCAAGTAGGGGCAAAATGGGTAAACCAGTAAAAACTAGGTGGGTTTGGTGAGTAGCAAGGCCGTGATAGGGCACCACGGACGTGGTGGGAAGGGTAGGCTACGTCCGTGGTAGATGGGCATGGTCGTGGGTTTATAATAGGCCAAGTTATAGGGTTTTGGTCGATTTTGTGTTGAAACGGCCACGGCCGTGGTGGCCAACACGGCCGTGGTGGAGTAAGAATGCCACGGCCGTGGTGGCTAGCATGGACATGGTGGGCTAGGTGGAGGTGGCCGTTCTAAGGTTGCACGGCCATTTTGGTCTTCTGTGCCACGGCCATTTTTTGAAGCACGACCGTGGTGTCTGTCACTGGCACAGCCGTTTTGTGCTGCACGGCCGTGCTACTCTCTGCTTCACTTGGAGGTTGTTCTATTGATTTGTAAGTGACCTAGCATGACCGTTTTGTGGTACCACGGCCGTGTTGGGTCCTGGATCAGCACTTTGACTCAGTTCTTTGGCTTTTCTTGGACATCTTTGCTTCAATTGATCTTTGGCCACTAGGGGTAGGTCGAGGGGGCCTCAGACTTCACTTTGGGTCTCTCCAAGGGCAGAGGAACCCTAGGATAACTCCTTGTCTCTCTCTCTTCCATCAAGTGTGGTCCAAATGCCTAAAAAACATGCAAATAATGTCCATAAGTGCATTTTATACAAATAAGCATATTGGGAGGAATGACATGCAATCTAACAAGTATTTGAAGAGCAAAAAGACACAACATGAAGCCCTAAAATAGGGCTGCATCGGTATGTACTTTGTCTTCATCTCCCATGAAATCATTTCCTCATTCCAATTTGCTTGAAAATACATCACAATTTCATCATGGTTGGGTTTCTCACCCTGGCCTTGCGGCACTCATCCATAGCTCTCTGCTCTGCCGGAGTTCGATTCCACCTAAGGATAAGTTACTCACCTTCTGTTCTTCACTTCCATGTGTTTAGAACATCGATTCGTCGACTCTTTTGTCTTTCCCCAATTCTGTCGAGGTTCTGAGCTGCTACTCATCACAACCATGTTTGGGTATGTGAGGAAGAAAGTCCCCTGTGATTTTCCTCTATTGCCTCTCACCTCGCCTCGTTTCTTTCTTTTTTGCTAAGGGGTAATTCAGTCTTTTTTCTAGATTCTTTTGTCCTGAACGAGTCAACTGTGTTGCTGACCAGGTGACATGGCCACGTTTGATTGGACCACATCATCTGGCCCCACTCTCTCTCACACGTGGATTTTCTTTCGCTTATTTAGCTTCTTGGTGAATTATGATTGGCCAATTTTATAAAATTCATATCTTTTGCTCTGGTTGTCCAAAAATTACAAATAAATACACATTGGATTTAGAAAAATGTAAGCTTTCTAATGGTATTGGATTTTTTTCCTGAATCTAATGTTCTAAAGAGGTGATTTTAATGGATTAATCTAAAATAGTAATAAATTCTAAAATTCATAACTAAATATATATAAGCCAGAAAAATATAATAAAATACGTTTTGAACTCAGAAAAATATAGCCAAAAATATGACATGGTTTTGATAACCTAATTCAACAATAATAAAAAGGGCAATTTTTAGGGTTTGAATAATCAATGTAATTCTAACCCTAATTTCACATACATGATATTAGGTGCTTTAGAAACCTAGATTTGGATCTAGAAGTAATCTTGTTCTGTTAAGGCTCTGTGGAGAGGTATGTTTGCCTCTCCTATTCTTCTTTACTAAACAATAACCTAAATTGTATTTCTCTTGGTCCTATGGAAAAAACACCATGTACCTTTCTTTTGAAATTCTGCTTCATGTGAAGCACCCTACTTGTTATTGATCTTGTGATGAAAATATCTTATTTGACATTCTCTTGGAATCTTTATTATGATTTGTTCATTATGGAACTCGATTTGTTTTTATATGCCCACTTTGAGGTGGATGATAATGATGATCACTTATGTGGTGATTAATTTGTAAAATCTGACTATACCTTTTACTTGCCTCCCTATTAGGCATATTGTGTGACTCAGTAGCCCAAGAGTAATACAATTTGCATTGGTTTTTGGGTTATGTGCCCTTATTTACTTTTGGGATGGAGATTATGTGCCCCATACCCGAGTTTCAAATTTATGAGGTTTCGCCCAACATTTGTATATATTGGGAGTTTGGTTATGTGCCAATCTCTATCAAGTTTCAAGTTTATGAGGCTTGGTTGCCTTTGTAATTTATGTTATTCTAGTGCTATGTTTATCTCACCTACATGCATGTTGTTATGGGTTTTGTGCCCTAAAAGGATTATGAGTGCTTTTTTGGCACCACTTTTATTATTGATTTTATGGCAAGTATTCCTTTTATCATATGATAGTGATTCTTTCCTTTTATGACCGTTTGCATAGTTCTTACATCTTTTCATGGGAAGCCTTTTATACTTGATGTATCCTTTTCCTAGTGTATATTACTCAATTTCTTTTTAGCATGCACATACCAGTTTTTTGCTGATATCCTCTATTCTTTTCCTTTTGTAGGGTGTGCTTCCAACCCCAGGTGTTGGAGAGGGAGAAGGAAATCTAGAAGGACCTGGACCACAATAAGTGTAGTTGTCTATGTTGGAGATTTTTCTTGAAGTTGTTAGGTGATCCTCAACTAGTCCTATATGTAGTTAGTTTTTCCATTATGTCACCTTGCATGGTGAAAGATTAGTATGATAAGAAGCTTTGTAATGGTTAGATACATCTTTAATTTTGCTGCTACTTTGTGTTATGATACAATCATGTTAAATAAATTTTGTTTCAACCCTTTCAAGAAAACG
Source organism: Alisma plantago-aquatica (assembly GCA_963693085.1). NCBI lineage: Eukaryota > Viridiplantae > Streptophyta > Magnoliopsida > Alismatales > Alismataceae > Alisma > Alisma plantago-aquatica. The sequence continues at coordinate 1,778,274,302 of OY856409.1, forward strand.
TTTTTGTTGGTGTGTCGTTTGGGATGTTGCCTTTTTATTTTTAGTTGGGAGTGGATCCCTATGGGATCCCACACCTTATAACATGGTATCAGAGCATGTACCTATCAGTAATCTAACTATTTCAAACATGTCTCCCTTAGGATGTTTATCTATTTCCATAGGTTTCTTATACCAAGTATCCTTGCCTTCTGCAGGCAAAAACCCTAATGGTGGGAGATAACTCGATTGTTGACAACCAGTATGGTTACGAGACACCCCAGAACCCTAGGTTTGGGATTCCAAGGATGGATCCACCCTTTTCCACACCAATGACTCAAGTTACTCCTCCGACTGAAAGTGGACCATTAGTAGGTCTAGAGACCCCGACTTCTGCTATTACAGGTGTATTCATCTCTCCAGAGCAAGAGTTGCCTATATTTCAACAACTTTTTGCTACTACCATGGCAGGGAAGATGAAAGACCAGTCTATACCTGAATGGCCTAAGGAGTTCTCAATCATGAAGTTCGTGAAGATGCAACCACCTTCCTTCACGAGTGAAGGTGAAATAGAGATGGTCGATAAAGTTGATGATTGGGTGCCAGCCTTAGAGAGGACCTTTGATGGTATGGCATGTCCTCCTCATCAGAAGGTTAGGTTTGCTTCATACGTTTTGGATGGACCCACTCGAGTTTGGTGGAACAAGTTAGGAAGGACACGTGATATCTCTACCATGCCTGGGAGCAGTTCTTGGTGTTATTTCATGGGAAGTACATCTTCATTGCTGTCCTAAAGAAGAAACAAGCAGAGTTCTACAGCTTGAAGCAAGGTTCCTTATCCATTTATGTGTTTGTACAAATGTTTCTACTATTTGAACATTATGGAGTTGGTTTGAGTGAGGACCGTAGGGATGACCTATTCCTTCATGGAATCAACTACAATGTGGGTCGTGCTCTTATCCCACAACTTCCCTTGACCTTTCAGTAGATGGTTGATATAGCTTTGGCTATAAAGTCTTACCCAGGGTTTCAACCTAGGGAGTTTGATAAGAAGAGGAAACCCCCAGGAGATGAGAATAGAAGAGACAAGTGTGCTAAGTGCAATGGTTACTATCCTCCAAGAAAGTGTTTTCAAGATAAGAAACAAGTAAAGTATCAGCCTGACTTTCGGGTTGTGTACCATCATTGCAATGAACCTGGACATATTCGCCCTAGGTTCCCTCAGCTTCATAATGGACCTGTACCAGCTCAACAACAACAACCTCAAGTGCCTTATCAAAATAATGGTAACAAAAATGGTAAAAGACCTATGGAAAGGTGAGTCGAAAGAGTTATTTCTTTGTATGGTCAAGAAGTCTATGATGATGATCAAGTTGAAGGTAACCCTTAGTCCCATAGTTAGACTTTCAAGTTATGTTTCCTTTTGAATGGTACCTTATGGATATATGTAAAGAAGTTACCTTTGTATCTATAGTTTTGCTTTAGGATGAAACTTTGTAAGGGGTGGTAGATAGTTGTTTGTTTTGGACGTTTAGGTTTTGAGGACGAAATCCCTTTAAGGGGTGGTAGATAGTTGTTTGTTTTGGACGTTTAGGTTTTGAGGACGAAATCCCTTTAAGGGGTGGTATGTTGTAACATACCAAAACCTATAACTTAATCTTATTCCATTGTTAAGAAGCTAGAAACCTTAGTCTTTGAGGTTTATCCAAACAAGGATAAGAGTATACTCTTTAGTGACCTTAAATATGTTAATGCATGAATATATCTCCATAAAATTTAGAATACAAATTAATATTACCTAATACCTTCAAATAAATCATAAAATCAATTATAGGTACATAAGATATGTCACATGAGGTAATAATGTGCATAAAAAGACAAGGTGTCAATAATTGAGAATAATGATATATAATTCCACAACATATGAAATAAATAAACTTTTGTGAGATAATGATAGAATATATTCGTTCTAGATGATTCCTTTGCCTTATGGTGTAAGAAAGATAAAAAGGAATCAATAATAATGCTTAAAACATGTTAATGAGAGATTGAATTATTAATGCGAGAAATAATAGAAATAATGGATAATGGGTTAAAAGGAAAACTTATTGGATATGATTAACCTCATATTCATTTTCTTGTGATATGCTTTGGCTTGGAGGACAAGTTTCACCAAATTAGGATAATAATAATCATACCTATTTTATTTAATAAAAGAAAAACTATTTTTCCTTTAAAATATGAAATAAAATATTAAATGACTCCAAAATTGGAAAATAATCTTAGATTCGTAATCTACATATTAAATATGCCTTTGGGTGAAATTTCACTCAATTTGGAGAAAGTTTGATTAAAAGTTGAAATCAGGAGAAATAAAGTGTGTAGAACCTTCAAAATATTAAATAAATGCACAAACAACCCCAATATGTAAAATTGATGGAAAATTCTTATCCAACACATTAAATATGACTTGTGGGTGAAGTTTCATCAAATTTGGATAATCTTATAACCATTAATGATGGAGGAAAGAGAAAATAGTAATTGATTTATTTAACACAATAAGCGTTCTGAAAAGGCACATCTAATTTTATATTCAGATTCTATATATCAAAATTAGCTTGTGTGCAAAATTTCATCCAATTTTAGTTTCACTTGCACCCTCAAAAGAGGAGAGTGAAAAAGGAAATAAATGTGTTCACACTATAGTCGAATTTGATTAGGACTATCATTTAAATATATCATGCCACTTTTTATTAATTTGATCTGGTGTGCAATTCTCAGCCATTGGATTTTTGATCTAATGGTCCCTTGATCGTCTCCTACCCACAGTCGGACAGCTACAGTGTCGTCGGGGTGCTTGCTTTCTTCAAATCCACTTTTCTCGGTCGATATGCAACATTTTTCCGTGATTTCTTTTGCATTGAGTTCGTTGATATGTTCCAAACACAATGACCTATTACACAAGTTCTATTTCTTCAGATCCAAGAAACTCCTAAAACCTAGGCTTACAACTTCTCACAGCCAACGTGGTTAAACCCTAACTCTTCTCTCCACCTATAAATAGGGGTATGTACCTTGTCTTCATCTCCCGTGCAATCATTTCCTCATTGCAATTTGCTCGAAGACGCATCACAAAACCATCATGATCGAGTTTCTCACCATGACCTTACGACACTTGTCCATAGCTCTCTGGTCCGCCAGAGTTCAATTCCACCTAAGGGTAATTTACTCAGCTTTTGTTCTTCGCTTTCGTCTATTTAGAACATCGATTCGTCGACTCTTTTGTCTTTCCCCAATTCCATCGAGGTTTTGAGCTATTTCTCATTGTAGCCATGTCTAGGTATGTGAGGAATAAAGTCCCCTGTGATTTTCCTCTATTTCCCCACGCCTCGCCTGATTTCTTTCTTTTTCGCCTAGGGGTAATTTAGTCTTTTCACCTAGATTCTTTTGCCTTGAACGAGTCAACTATGTTGCTGACCAGGTGACATGGCCACATTTGATTGTGCCACATCATCTGACCCCTCTCTCGCGTGCAGATTTTCTTTCACTTATTTGGCTTTTTGGTGAATTATGATTGGCCGATTTTATAAAATTCATATCTTTTGCTCTGGTTGTCCAAAAATTAAAATAAATACTCGTTAGATTTAGACTAATGTAAGCTTTATGATGGCATTGGTTTTGTCACCTGACTCTAATGTTATAAAGAGGTGATTTTAATGGATTAATTTAAAATAGTAATAACTTGTAAAATTCATAACTAAATATATATAAATCAGATAAATATAATAAAATATGCTTTGAACTCAAAAAAATATAACCAAAAATATGTTGTGTTTTGATAACCTAATTCACTAATAATAAAAAGGTGATTTTTAAGGTTTGAATAATCATTGTAATTCTAACCCTAATTTCACATACATGATATTAGGTGCTTTGGAAACCTAGATTTGGATCTAGAAGTAATCTTGTTCTATTAAGACTCCATTGAGAGGTATTTTTGCATCTCCTATTCTTCTTTATTGAGCAATAATCTAAATTGTCATTCTCTTGGTCCTATGGACAATAGGCTATACACTATGTCTCTTTCTTTTAAAATTATGCTTCATGTGAATTAACCTACTTGTTACTGATCTTGTCAACATAATATCTTCTTTGAGATTATCTTGGAATCTTTATTATGCTTTATTCATTATGGAACTCAATTTGTTGTTATATGCCCACTTTGAGGTGGATTATAATGATGATCACTTATGTGGTGATTAATTTGTAAAATCCAACTATACATTTTACTTGCCTCCCTATTAAGCATGTTGTGTGACTATATAGACCTAGAGTAATATAATTTGCATTGGTTTTTGGGTTGTGTGCCCGTATTTACTTTTCGGATGGAGGTTATGTGCCCCATACTCGGGTTTCAAATTTATGATGTTGGCCCAACATTTGTATACATTGGGAGTTTGGTTATGTAGCAATCTCTATCAAGTTTCAAGTTTGTGAGGATTGTCCTCCTTTGTTATTTATGTGGTTCAAGTGCTATGTTTATCTCACCTACATGCAGGTTGTTATGGGTTTTGTGCCCTAAAAACATTATGAGTGCTTTTGTGGCACCACTTTTATTATTGAGTTTATGGCAAGTATTCCTTTTATCATATGATAGTGATTCTTTCCTTTTATGTCTGTTTGGGTAGCTCTTAGTTCTTTTAATGGGAAGCCTTTTATACTTGACGTACTTTTTTCCTAATGAATATTGCTCAATTTCTTTTTAGCATGCACATACCAGCTTTTCACTGATATCCTCTTTTCTTTTCCTTTTGTGGGGTATGCTTCCAACCCCAGGTGTTGGATAGGGAGAAGGAAATCTAGAAGGACATGGACCACAACAGGTGTAGTTGTCTATGTGGGATACTTTGCTTGAAGTTGTTAGGTGATCCTCAATAAGTCCTATATGTAGTTAGTTTTTCCTTTATGTCACCCTATGTGGTGAAAGATTAGTATGATAAGAAGCTTTGTAATGGTTAGATACATCTTTGATTCTGTTTCTACTCTGTGTTGTGATACAATCATATTAAATAAATTTGGTTTCATCCCTTCCAAGAAAATGTTTGTGTTTGTGTATTGTTTGGGATGTTGCCTTTTTATTTTTAGTATGGAGTGGATCCCTATGGGATCCCACTCCTTATAGAATGGTATCATATCCTGTACTTGTCGGTTATCTAACTATTTCAAACTTGTCTCCATTAGAATGTTAACCTATTTCCATATGTTGCTTATACCTAGTATCCTTGCCTTGTGTAGGAAAAAACCCTAATGGTGGGAGATAACTCGACTGTTAACAACCAGTACGATTACAAGACACCCCAAAACCCTAGATTTGGGATGTCAAGGATGGATCCACCCTTTACCAAACCAGTGACTCAAGTTACTCCTCCAACTGAAAGTGGTCAATCAGTAGGTCTAAAAACCCCAACTTCTGCTAGTACGGTGTAGTCATCTCTCCAGAGCAACAGTTGGCAATGTTTCAACAACCTTTTGCTACTACCATGGTGAGTAAGATGAAAGACCCATCTGTACCTAAAAATCCTAAGGAGTTCTCAATCATGGAGTTCATGAAGATGAAACCACCTTCCTTCAAAGGTGAAGGTGAAATAGAGATGGTCGACAAAGCTGATGATTGGGTGCTAGCCTTAGAGAGGACCTTTGATGGTATAGCATGTCCTCCCCACCAATCATTTAGGTTTGCTTCATTTGTTTTGGATGGACCCGCTAGAGTTTGGTGGAATGAGATAGGAAGGACATGTCATATCTCTACCATGACCTGGGAGAAATTCTTGGTGCTATTTTATGGAAAGTACATCTTCACTGATGCCCTAAAGAAGAAAGAAGCAGAGTTGTACACCTTGAAGCAAGGTTCCTTATCTGTTTCTGCATTTGTACAAAAGTTTCTGCTGTTGGAACGTTATGCAGTTGGTTTGATTGAGGAAAGTAGGTTTGACCTATTCCTTCAAGGACTCAACTACAATATGGGTCATGCTCTTATCCCACAACTGCCCTTGATCTTTCAACAGATGGTTGATAAAGCTTTGGCCATGGAGTCTTGCCTAGAATTTCAACCTAGGGAGTTTAATAAGAAGAGGAAACCCTCAGGAAATAAGAAGAGAAGAGATAAGTGTGGTAAGTGTAATTGTTACCATCCTCCAGGAGAGTGTTTTCAAGATAAGAATAAAGCAAAATATCAGCCTAATTTTTAGGTTGTGTTCCATTATTGCAATGAACCTGGACATATTATCCCTGGGTGCGCTTAGCTTCATAATGGACCTATACCGGCTCAAAAACAACAACCTCAAGTGCCTCATCAGAATAATGGTAACAACAATGGTAAAAGACATGTGAAAAGGTGAGCTGGAAGAGTTTTTGCTTTGGATGGTCAATAAGTATATGATGATGATCAAGTTGAAGGCAACCCTTAGTCCCATAGTTAGACTTTCAAGTTATGTTTCCATTTGCATGGTACCTTATGGATATATGTAAAGAAGTTACCTTTGTATCTATAGTTTTGCTTATTAGGATGAAACCTTTTAAGGGGTGGTAGATAGTTGTTTGTTGTGGACATTTAGATTTCAAGGATGAAATCCCTTAAGGGGTGGTATGCTGTAATATACCGAAACCTAGAACTTAATCTTATTCCAGAGTTAAGAAGTTTGAAACCTTAGTCTTTGAGGTTTATCCAAACAAGGATAAGATTATGTTGTTCAGTGATCTGAATATGTTAATGCATGAATAAATCACCCTAAAATTTAGAATACAAATTGATATTACCTAATACCTTCACCATTAATCATAAAATCAATGATAGGTGCATAAGATATGTCACATGAGGTAATAATGTGCATAAAAAGACAAGGTGTCAATAATTGAGAATAATGATATATAATTCCACAAAATACGAAATAAATAAACTTATGTGAGATAATGATAGAGTATATTCGTTCTGGATGATTCCTTTGCCTTATAGTGCAAGGAAGAGAAAAAGGAATCAATAATAATGCTTTAAATATGTTAATGAGATATTGAATTATTAATGCGAGAAATAATAGAAATAATGGATAATGTGTTAAAAGGAAAACTTATTAGAAAATATTAACCTCATATTCTTTTTCTTGTGATATGATTTGGCTTGGAGGCCAATTTTCACCAATTTAGGATAATAATAATCATATCTATTTTATTTAAGAAAAGAAAAGGTGTTTTTCCTTTAAAATATGAAATAATATATTTAATAAATCCAAAAGTGGAAAATAATCCTAGATCGTAATCTACATATCAAAATATGCCTTTGGGTAAAATTTCACTCAATTTGGAGAAAGTTTGATTAAAAGGTGAAATCAGGAGAGAAAGTGTGTAGAACCTTCAAAAAATTAAATAAATGCACGAACAACTCCAATATGTAAAATTGATGGCAAATCATATCCAACACATTAATATGACTTGTGGGTGAAGTTTCTCAAATTTGGATAATCTTATAACCATTAAAGGAGGAAAGAGAAAATAGTAATTGATTTATTTAACACATTAAACATTCTCAAAAGGAAAATCTAGTTTTATATTTGGATTCTCCATATCAAAATTAGCTTGTGTGCAAAATTTCATCTGATTTGGTATTTGTTTGCACCCTCAAAAGAGGAGAGAGAAAAAGAAAATAAATGTGTTCACACTAGTTGAATTTGATTAGGACTGCCATTTAAATCTATCACGCCATGTTTGTTTTTCAATTTGATCTGGCGCACGATTCTCAACCATTGAATTTTTGATCCAAGGGTCCCCGGATTGTCTCCTACCCGCGGTTGGACTGCAATAGTGCCACCGGGGTGCTTGCTTTTTCAAATCCACTTTTCTCGATCGATATGCAACCGTTTTCCATGATTTCTTTTGCATTGAGTTCATTGAGATGTTCCACTCACATGAGTTTTATTTATTTGGATCCAAGAAATGCCCAAAACCTGGGCTTAGAGCTTCTCATGGCCAACGTGATTAAACCCTAACTCTTCTCCCCACCTACAATTAGGGGTATGTACCTTGTCTTCGTCTCTCGTGCAATCATTTCCTCATTGCAATTTGCTCAAAGACACATCACAACACTGTCACAATTGGGTTTCTCACCCAAACCTTACAACACTCATCCACAACTCTCTACTCTGCCAGAATTCTATTCCACATAAGGGTAAGTTACTCGCCTTCTGTTCTTCGCTTCAATGTTTAGAACATTGATTCGTCGACTCTTTTGGCATTCCCCAATTCTGTTTGAGGTTTTAAGCTGTTTCTCATCGTAGCCATGTCCAGGTTTTAAGTCCCCTTTGATTTTCCTCTATTGCCCCACTCCTCGCTTGATTTCTTTCTTTTTCTCCATGGGGTAATTCAGTCCTTTAGCCTGGATTCTTTTGCCTTGAACGAGTCAACCGTGTTGCTGACCAGGTGACATGGCCATGTTTGATTGGGCCACATTATCCGGCCCCACTCTCTCTCTCTCTCATGCGCAGATTTTCTTTCCCTAATTTAGCTTATTGGTGAATTACAATTGGCTGATTTTATAAAATTCATATCTTTTTCTTTGGTTGTCCAAAAATTACAAATAAATACTTGTTGGATTCAAAAAAAAATGTAAGATTTCTAATGGTATTAGTTTTTTTGCCTGAATCTAATGTTATAAATAGGTGATTTAAATGGATTAATCTAAAACAGTAATAACTTGTAAAATTCATAACTAAATATATAAAAGTCAGAAAAATATAATAAAATATGTTTTGAACTCAAAAAATATGACCAAAAATATGGCGTGCTTTTGATCAAATAATTCACTAATTATTAAAAATGCAATTTTTAGGATTTGAATAATCAATGTAATTCCAACCCTAATTTCACATACATGATATTAGGTGCTTTGGAAACCTAGATTTGGATCTAGAAGTAATCTTATTCAGTTAAGATTATGTGGAGAGGTATGTTTGCATATCCTATACTTCTTTATTGAGAAATAATCTAAATTGGCTTTCTCTGGGTTCTATGGACAATAGCCCATACACCATGTCTCTTTCTTTTGAAATTATGCTTCATGTGAAGTACCCTACTTGTTACTGATTTTGTGATCATAATATCTTCTTTGATATTCTCTTGGAATCTTTATTATGCTTTGTTCATTATGGAACTCAATTTGTTGTTATATGCCCACTTTGAGGTGCACTGGAGCACTGGAGCAACTTGATGCGCAACACCAGACACTTAACAAGAAAAGGGGCATCACTCTGTTGAAGAAGTTATTAGCGCTAAGTGGTAGTGGATCTAAATTGGTGGTGGAGTTTGATAATGGAGGAAATCCAATTGGAGTGAACCGCAATAATTTTGTGAACTATCTTGGGTGTACCACTCGGAGCCATTGTGGTGTTAAGTATGACAATTGGCATAAAGTTCCTCAAGGGAAAAAAGACTTGATATGGAAGGATTTATGCGTGAGTTATTATTATTTGCAATTCTATTTTGTAGATTACAAATTCTATTATTTGCAATTCTATTTTGGATACTAGTTAATAACATTTCTATTTTACAGAATCTGTTTGCATTGGATGAGAAGTTGCATCGTAAAAATGTGATGCAACGCGCTGGAAAGATGCTTAGGAATTATAGGACAAATCTAAACAGAGAATACATAAAAGAGGGTGATAAGAAGAAGAAGTCAGCCCTTGAACAATGGAACTTCTTGGACAAAGAAGATTGGGACAATTTTGTTGCTTCAAGAAAATCTGAAGAATTCAAGGTATTAGGCGTCACTCCTAATTTAATTAATATACATTGTATTCACCTATTCAAGATTAGCATTTAGTGCTACTAACCAAATCATTAATGTGCATACTAACTAGGCCCTCAGTGACGCACAAAAAGCAAGGCGTGCACTGAATGTGCATGACCACACTATGGGTCCAAAAGGCTATGCAAGCGTTCGCCAAAGACTACAGGCGGAGTCTGCGGCTACTCAGGAGTCTGCTCCTACTCAGGAGTCTGCCACACCCATGCCTCGCCATGATATCTGGATAGCTGGCAGGCAAAACAAGAAGGGTGAAATAAAGAAGCCTGTAACTGCTGAGGCGGCTGCAAAAATGGTAAAATACAACTCTTAGAGAAATCGTTTGAATATTGATTATTTGTGGTGTTAACTTACCAATTTCTGTTTATGGTGATTAGCGGGAGCTGCACGAGCAGAGGAAACAAGGCACGTTCATCCCTCAGGGCACAAGGGATGAATTGACAGTTGCTCTGGGTAACCCAGAGCATCCTGGACGTGTTAGAGGTGCCGGCGCTGGTGTTGGCATCAAAGCATTCTTTGGGCCATCCCAGCGCAAACCCAGAGCGGGACTTTCTCAAGAAGAGGTAACCTATTCTTTTTTTAGAATGTTACTGCAAAAGGAAATTCATTAATAAGAAGCTAATGTTTCTTTTATCCATGTATAGGAGAATAAGAGAGTTGAGGATTTAGTTGCTAAGAAGATCAACGATGTAGTTGCTGAGAAGGTCAAGGAAGAATTGCTGCGGTGGCAGGCATCTCAGGCTTCCAATACGCCTATGGCGACCCACTCTTCTCCTGATGCACAGACTGCGAGTAATCCTGGAGACCCATCGCCTAGCACGTCTGCTGTAAGTATTGTTTATGACATTGTAGTTAGTCTTTTCAAGTTGTTATGTTTTCAAGATGATATGTATATATGTATAATATTCTTTACGTAAATTTGTAGGCATTGAAGCCATGCCGCTTAAGAATGCAAGACTACGTTGTTGCAGAGGCGCAGGCTTACCCGTCCCTTCCTGGGGCAATGTTTCACGGGACTCCAATGCCACAGGGCTACGTTCGTGTGAGCCCGATACGTGTGTTACCTGATTGGAGAGAAGCTACATTGCCATATCCCCACCCGGATATTGATAGACTTGCTGATGCAGAAGGCGGGGTGATATTGTGGCCCAAAGCAGATGTCGTCTACACGACTGAAATTGTAAGATAAATTTACATTGATTTAGACTGTTAATGTGTATATATGATGTCAACTGATCTGAAATTATATGTACAGGTTAAAAAGAAGACACCAGGAGCACCTAGGCCTCCACTTCCACTTCCCGCATTACCCGATTGGGTTCCAACTGACCTAACATACCCGTTAGGTCCTGCTTGTAGGGGAATGGCATGTTGGCTACGGGCACATAATGTACATTGCCCTATAATTATTTCTTTAGATGCAGATTATGCAGGTCAATCATACGATAGCTCTTTATTTATACAAGATATTATTGAGCTGTTTATGTATGATTGGCTGAATACATCAATGATAGAGACATGGATAAGGTGAGATCTTGTTTATACATCCATATACCTTGTTTAAGATCCGGTGATCTGGTTTCTTATATATTAATGCATACGCCTATATGTTTTGCAGCTACCTAGTCGAAGATCATTGCAAACAATTTGCATTTGATCATGTGGGATTTTTGATTCCATCATTGATTAGTTTGGTAGCTAAAGACCCTGATAATGTTCAACAATACTGTATAGATGCTTTTACAATTTTTGGTCAGCAAAAGAAGACGATAATAATAGCTCCATTCAATGTCAAGTAAGTTTACTTTATTTATAATTTGGACTTAAGAAAATTCCATTTTTATTTTGCATTTTGAGTTATTAATTGTTAACTTCTTACTTCTAGCGGTAGACATTGGGAGTTACTAGTCATTGTCCCCGGGACATTCACTGTTTATTATCTAGATCCTGCGGGGAGTACATTGAACACTAAAATTGGACACGTAATGAGAATGCCATTATTCTGGTGAGAAATATTTCATTTTTATATCCGTTAACATCTTTTATTACATTACTATTTACTTATGCAATTTATTGTGTTATATTAACATGTAGGGGTTTAGATGCATTCAAAAAGGCTGGAGGAACGGTCCCAAGGAAAAAGAACCAGCCAATAAATTGGCAGAACGTACAAGTAAGTTCCCGACTCAAATATATATATTATTGATGTGAATTGTGCTTAGTTGTATTATTTTGTATGTTTCAATTTATAGTGTGCTACACAAGACAATGGATGGGCATGCGCATACTATGTGATGCGATTTATGCAGATGATTATCAAATATGCCGCATTGGACATCGATACCATACATGAGGTATTATATATATTCTCATTAGTTAGTATGCAATATATCAATCTTATATTATTTTTATATTATTACTTATATATATACATCATTCTCTTTGCAGGTGTTTAAAACTGACAACACTACAGGTAAACGTTTAAAAAATATACATGCTCCATATACGATGGAAGCATTAAATGAAGTAAGAGAAGAATGGGCAAAAGCCATACAAGCAGTGGCAACTGTAAGATATAATTGGGATGTTGATAGCGATAATGAATGATACTATGTAAATGAATATTTCTGAATGTTAATACATGTATTTGAATGTTTCTATATGTGTGTGAATGTGAGAATTGAATTGATGTCTGAATGTATGTACTTGTGTAGAATTTTGCTTGTGACTTTTGCAGGTTTGCGGCCTGTTTGTAGGCTGATATCAATGGATGTCGTAAACCTGCAGTTCAGAAAACTGAACTGCAGGTTCTCATCCTGCTGACCAGCCACAGCAGGCCTGCAAACTGATATGAAAAAAAATATATATAAATAGGCGTCGGTTATTTATAGAAAACCGTCAGGAAAGACCTACATCGTCGGTTTTTTCAATAAACCGACGCCTGATGTGGCCAAAGCAGTCCTGGAAATGGCGTCGGATATTCATATCAAACCGACGCCTATTTAACATATAGGCGTCGGTCGTTTAGTATATAACCGACGCCAAAAGTGTTCGCGCCACAAAAAATGGCGTCATCTAGGGCACTTTTATGCGTCGGTCATCTACTAAAAGACCGACGCTATATTCCATAGTGGCGTCGGTTATTTACTAAAACACCGACGCAGAAAGTGCCCTAGATGATGCCGTTTTCTGTGGCGTGAACCCTTTTGGCGTCGGTTATCTACTAAACGACCGACGCCTATAGGTTAAATAGGCGTCGGTTAAAAAACTGACGCCGAAGTGTTCGACCTTTAGCGGCGCCCACATAGGCGTCGGTCGGAAACCGACGCCAAATGGGGTTAAACGACCGACGCCAAAGGCCGTTTCTGTAGTAGTGTGGATGATAATGATGATCACTTATGTGGTGATTAATTTGTAAAATCCGACTATACCTTTTACTTGCCTCCCTATTAAACTTGTTGTGTGAATCAGTAGCCCCAGAGTAATATAATTTGCATTGATTTTTGGGTTATGTGCCCTTATCTACTTTTGGGATGGAGGTTATGTGCCCAATACTCGGGTTTTAAATTTATGAGGTTTGGCCTAATATTTTTATATATTTAGAGTTTGGTTATGTGCCAATCTATATTATGTTTCAAGTTTATGAGACTTGGCCACCTTTGTTATTTATGTTGTTCTAGTGCTATGTTTATCTCACCTACATGCAGGTTGTTATGGGTTTTGTGCCCTAAAAACATTATGAGTGATCTTGTGGCACCACTTTTACTATTGATTTTATGGCAAGTATTTCTTTTATCATATGATAGTGATTCTTTCCTTTTATGTCCGTTTGGGTAGTTCTTAGTTCTTTTCATGGGAAGCCTTTTATACTTGATGTACCTTTTTCCTAATGAATATTGCTCAATTTCTTTTTAGAATGCACATACCAGCTTTTCGTTGATATCCACTTTTCTTCTCCTTTTGTGGGGTATTCTTCCAACCCTAGGTGTTGGATAGGGAGAAGGAAATATAGAAGGACCTAGACCACAACAAGTGTAGTGGTCTATGTGGGAGACTTTGCTTGAAGTTGTTAGGTGATCCTCAGCAAGTCTTGTATGTAGTTAGTTTTTCCTTTATGTCACCCTGCATGGTGAAAGATTAGTATGATAAGAAGCTTTGTAATTGATTGATACATCTTTAATTCCATTGCTACTTTATGTTATGATATAGTCATGTTAAATAAATTTGGTTTCATCCCTTTCAAGAATTTATTTTGTTGGTGTGTTGTTTGGGATGCTATCTTTTTATTTTTAGTAGGGAGTGGATCCCTATGGGATCCCACTCCTTACAGGTTGTCTCTCTCTTGAGTTGGTAAACAAATAATCTTAAAAATAACCATATAATCATTAGCTTAAGCATTCCAACATTCTCATGCATTCATGCAACTCCATAACACTTAGATAAGGTTAGGACTAATTTTTTGAGGAACTAACAATCAAACATCACAAGATGGTAGCTAATCATGTAAGTAAAGAATTAAGAACAAGAGTATGGAGATAACCATTGCTAGGAGCACATATATTTGAAAGGATGGAAGTATATACACGATGGGAGAGGCTTAGTGGCTACACCCAATCCAAGCAATATTTTTATCTTCTCATCATAATGAGTATCATTACTGATTTACATTGTAATGAGTATCATTACAGATTTACACATGGACTTGGAGATAAAGTACAGTTGAAGAAGAAGGGATGGAAGAATGAGGCAAAGAAGAATGATTTATGTAGGGCAAGCGAGTAGATACACCAATTTAGGCCAAAGGATGACAAAAATTGATGGTCATGTCTTCCTCCTAGAGATGACGAATTGGTGATGAAGACTTGCTCGTTGTCCTCCTTATTTTGAGGGACTACTTTGAACAAGGAGATGGCAGATGGAAACAACATCATCCTTTGGTGGACTTTCTTCCTCCTTGGATGCCAACTGATGGTGGTGGCATCGGTCATTAGTAGCTTCTTATACAATAGCGATTCAACATCCTTGGCATTGTGTGTGACCCTTGGTACGTTGTTAGAGGTCTTCTATTTATAGGCACCAAAACAGGGGTCCTTTACTTGCACCCCAAGTGTATGGGATATCCTCCTCCGGTCACGTGCTTAAAGGTCTCAAGTGACAATTCTTCTAGTGTGTCCATTGACTATCAGGTCATTGAGTAGTTGTTGTCTCAGACCTTCAACTGACGAGCTAAGGTGACCATCAATTGATGAATCCTGTGTGACCACTGTTTGATAAGGCAAGCAAGGCCATCGGTTCATGAGTCTGCACAACCATGGACTGACGATCACTACTACAGAAATGTCTTATAATGTCACATTTAAAGGCCTAATCAGTACAACATCGGTTAAAAAACGAAACCAACATCTATCTGTGTAGGACGATCAGACACGGGTATCACTTTTTATTTAGCGTCGGTTACCAAATAACAAACTGACACTAAAAATTGACCGCCAAATCCAATTTTTTGAGAGAAAAAAATTACCTCCAAAATTTAACATTCAGTGTTGGTTATTAACAAAGAAACCGACGACTAAAGTTTTTCTGCAAAACAGAAATTTGACCAATTTTTTTCGTCAATTTTCTTATAGTCACCGACGCCGATGTGTTTTTGCACGTTTAGCCGTGAAAATTTTCATCTCCATATAGTGTTGGTTTTTACAAGGAAACCGACGAATATGGTCTTAATTCGAGAACATTTATTTTTGTCGGCATATATATAGATGTCAGTTTTTCTAGTTTGAACTGATGAGTATAATCGAATATAAGTGTCAGTTTGTTGTTGGTAATCGACGCCAATAGTTTTTCGCGGCGGTTGATTCTAATAACCAACGCCTATTGTTAACTTAACAGCACCCATGCAACACTTTCCCCTTTCCTTCTGTTTCATTCATTCTCCGATTGAGGGTTTTAGCCTCCGGTGATTCCTCTGCTCACCACTGCTAGCTGCTCCTGTGTCACCGCTCGCCTCCGCTGCCACCATTTGCTGGTGCTCCTGTCACTTCTCTCCCGGCCGCCGCCGCCACGAAGGCCCTCTCTACTCGTCAGCCGCCGCCCTCCATCTCTGCTCGCCCTCTCTGCTCGTCGACCCCTCTGTTCTCACTGGCGCCCTAGCTACCGTCGCTCTCTTCCGCCGCCGCACCTGCTCTGCACCTTCTGGTTGGCGCCGCCACTCTCTGGAGCTCCTCGCATGCTCGCTGCTCGCACCTACTACTCTCCAGGCTGGTCGTGGCTCTCCTAGGCCTGCTCCCAGCGTGCTCTACTCCCTGCTCTCTAGAGCTGCTCCGACCACAGCATGCCTATTTTCCGCCGGCACCGCCACGAAGGCCTTCTTCCTCCTCTTCTTCCTCCGCCCTCAAGGTACCCTACTCCTGCCTGACCAACATTGGCTGGTCAGATTCACATTAATATTGCCAATAATGTAGGAAATGAATGCTAGCTCCAATTATAGACATATTAATGTATATGGTTTTGATCATAAAAATGCGTAGATTCTGAATAAAATATACTTAAAGCTCTATTATTCTTCTTGTTACAAAGGTATAGTAGGTACATGAATATTAGATGATTATTCAAGAAAACCCTAGTTTGATGAGCATGTTGTTAATCATGTTAATTATGATTTTTCTTATATATTCTGATGTCAGTATATAATTATGCAATCCCAACATCTTAAATTGAATTAGAATGATTTCAATTAATTATATGGTTTTAAAGTTGATAATCATGTACATGCGAAAATAGGGTTATTAAACCAATGGTTATAACATAGTATGATCTTAATCTGATCTGGATGTTCATAATAATGTAGTATGTTAAATATGTTGATTAGGGCTACATATATTGTCTAGTAAAGATTTCTAGCCCTTTTTTCATTAGGGTAATTTTTATACATGTTTGAGTAAATTAGGGTTCTAATCTACCCTTTTGTCCTATATTTGATGCTAATTGTGCATATATGTTGAGTTTGGGACTTTAGTGATAGACTTTGTCCTAAGTTGTTATTTTTTAATCTAATATGAACTCTAGTCTCATCTATCCTATCTTGGAAATCAATAGTACATTGATGTAATATCAACTAAGGGCCCAAGGTCAGCCCCACCCCTCCCCCCCTTTTGTATATTATCAATGAGCTTCATCTTACTCTTACCTAAGAAATTTTTTTCTTAATCTCTTATACATCACTATATTTAAGGTTAGTCTGTCTACTAGAGTGTGGGGATTAACCATGTTGCCTGTAGTTTATAACATTGCATTGTGAATTATTGCATGTTTGAAACTATTGATTTCTTGATTTATTATTTAATAATGCTCTATATATTAGGATTAACCATGTTGCCTGTAGTTTATACACATTTATTATATATAAGAATGACAATACATTTATTTTTTGTCCTAGAAACCCATCCAACATTTACTCATTAGGAGTAAATCTTGGATAGTCCCCGGTTTGGGACTGTTCTTGAACACCTAATCTCACTTAGGATGTAAGTGTATAATGTGTATTGGGTTTTCAAAAAAAAATTTGGTAGCATTTCCCCGTTTGTTCTCTAAGTACATATGTACTTGGAGAATAGTGGGGAAATGCTGTCGAAATTTTCTTGAAAACCCAATACACATTATACACTTACTAGTGAGATTAGGTGTTCAAGAATGGGATAGGTGGTACACATTTATTATATATAAGAATGACAGCACATGTATTTGTTGGCCTAGAAAACCATCTAAGGTTTACTCATTAGGAGTAAATCTTGGATAGTCCCTGATTTGGGACTATTTTTGAACCCCTAATCTCAATTAGGATGTTTTAACCATTAATTATATATAAGACCTTAAACCCTAAAGTTTTAACCATAAACCCTAATCTTTTAACCCTAGACCCTAATCTTGTTCTAATATATACTTGTTTTCTCTTTGATCATAGAATAGATAGATCATGGATGTCCATTCCAAATTGTTGCACCCCCGAGTTTATTTCTGGTCTTGACCAGTTTATTAGATTTGTTGAGGAACATAGGAAACAACATGGAGATAGGTTCTATTGTCCATGTAGGCATTGCGGTAACAACTTGAAAGTCAGCACTGGTGACGAAATCAAAAGTCATGTCATGTGCAACGGGATTGTACTAGGCTATACAGAATGGCACTGGCATGGAGAGATTTCAAACCTGAAATCAGTGGATGTCGATAGCAGTGCTTGTGTGGAAGAAGAAATTGCATTCGACGACGTAGATGTGAACGAACCAATTCCAGTAGACATTGTTGATGCGATGATGGATAGTTGTGGGGTAGAGCACACCGATCCACCTCCCATGTTTAGAAACATTGTGCATGATGCTGAGATACCGTTATACGCAGGTGTAAGTTTATGAAGCTTAGCGATGTGTTGAGATTGTATAAACTGAAAGCTAACAATTGATGGAGCGACAAAAGCTTCACGTCATTGTTGTCTTTGTTGAAAGAAATACTTCCTGAAGGAAACGAGCTGCCAATCTCAACATAACGGTTAAAGAAATTGTTGTGCCCAATGGGAATGGAGGCCAAGAAGATACATGTATGCCCGAATGATTGTGTATTATTTCAAAAGGACTGTGTGGATTTGAAAGATTGTCCGAAATGTAGTACATCAAGGTATAAATTGACGACTTCGGGGGAGTCCAAAATTGGTTCTCCTACCAAGGTGATGTGGTATCTAACTATAATACCACGGTTTCAATGCTTGTTTGCCAATCCTATAGATGTGAAGAATTTGAGGTGGCATGCAGATGTTAAGAAAAATAATGATGGGATCCTACGACATGCGTCTGATTCCCCACAGGGGAAGAAGACTGATTTATTGTACCCTGAATTTGGTGAAGAAGATAGGAATCTAAGACTTGGGCTTTGTATAGATGGGATGAATCCGTACGGGACATTGAGTAGCCAACTTAGCACTTGGCCAGTTATGCTTGTTATATACAATCTTCCTCCCTGGTTGTGTATGAAAAATAAGTACGTTATGCTATCATCTTTGATATCGGGCCCTAAACAACCTGGAAATGATATCGACGTTTATCTTGAACCTATGATTGATGACTTGAAGAAGCTCTGGGGTGAAGGTGTGATGACCTTTGATGTTTCATGAAGAGAGACATTTCGTTTGCACGTTATGTTGTTTTGCACTGTGAATGACTTTCCAGCGTATGGGAATTTGTCTGGATATAGTGTCAAAGGATCTAAAGCATGTCCTATATGTGAAGAGAACACTGATTCAATACGAATAAAACATGGTGGCAAGAATGTATATCTTGGTCATCGAAGGTTTCTTCCAAAATTTCATCCGTATCGTAGGTTGCGCAAAGCATTCAATGGACGGAATGAGGAACAGAGTGCACCTAAACCTATATCAAGGGAGGATGTTTATGAAAGAGTAAAAGACATCGCCAATGAATTTGGTAAGAGATCACAATGTATGATGTCCACACGGAGTGACAAGTCTTTATTCAAGAAGAAGTCAATATTTTGGGATCTTCCTTATTGGAGTTCTTTGACAGTCAGGCATTGTATTGATGTCATGCACGTTGAGAAAAATGTATGTGATAGCGTCATGGGTACTCTGTTTAATATACCAGGTAAGACTAAAGATGGGATAAAATCTAGAATGGACATACGTGAAATGGGAATAAGGACAGAATTAGCATAAGTAGTTAGTAGTGATCAGAGAACATACTTACCTCCTGCTTGTTACACGTTGTCTAGAAAGGAGAAGAAAGCTTTTTATGAATGCTTGGTAAATGTTAAGGTGCCACATGGTTACTCATCTAACATATGTACATCGGTGTCAATAAAAGATCTGAAGTTGATAGGTCTTAAATCTCATGATTGTCACACTCTAATGCAACAAATATTCTGTATGTTCACGGGGATCACAATGACTTGTATGTTCGTAGGGATCACAATGAAGATTTTTAATTGATAAAAGATCACAATATTAGAGGCATGAATGTTTATATTTTTTATATGTTTTATTTTTGTGAATGTGAATTTTACAATGTGAACTTTACAATGTGAATGTGGACTTTACAATGCGAATTACTTTACAATGTGAATGTGAACTTTACAATGTGAATGTGAACTTTACAATGTGAATTACTTTACAATTTGAGTGTGACCTTTACAATGTGAATGTGAAATTTACAATGTGAATGTGTACTTTACAATGTGAACTTTACAATTAGTGTTACTTTACAATGTGAAATTTATAATTTAAATGTGAACTTTTAGATGGCTGAGCATTCCCATGATGACCGTGCTGATAATCACCGTGAGGGTGAGGCTGTGCTTGCGCCGCCTGATAATGTAAGTTTTAAGAATATATCCCTGAGGTTTCTATCTATATGTTCATTTATAATTATATTATGTAAGTGTGTTTTTTTATCAAATTTTAGGTTGGTGATGTACCCCCTGTAGAAATTACAACACTAGATGAACAACAAAAGAAAATTGAGAAAGTGAGGGGCATCACAATGATGAACAAGTTAATACAGCAAAGGGGAAATGGACCCAAATTGGTTGTGGATTTCGATCATGCAGGAAATCCATATGGAGTGAACCACAACTCATTTGTTTCATATCTTAGGGTTCTTACTCGCAGCCATTGCAGTCCTATCCTAGAATCCTGGCATAAAGTTCCTAAGGGGAAGAAAGACCACATATGCAAGGAACTATGTGTGAGTTATTATTATTTGTAATTCTATTTGTGTAGATTAATAATTTTTATGATACTAGTTAATAGCAATTCTATTTAATTTGCAGAGCATATTTGATCTGGATAAAAAGTTGCATCGTAAATGTGTGATGCAATGTTGTGGGAGGGTCCTAAGGAACTATAGGACCAATCTCACCTGAGATTACATATGCGATGTTGATAAGAGGTTCTTGATTGATTTTCAATTCTAGACATTGATCACTATTTCACTAACTCTACACTAATCATTTTTGTTTGTATTCTCTTTAAAAAATAAATTTAGGTAGAAGGAAGCCACAAAGAAATGGAACAACCTAGACCCCAAAGACTGGGAGGTGTTTGTTACCTAAAGAACAACAGATGAATTCAAGGTATTAATCGCCACTCCCAATTTAATTAATATACATTTTTATGTATTCACCTATTCAAGATTAACCTTTAGGTATTAAGTAATGCTCAACGAGCAAGGCATGCACTGAATGTGCACGACCACATAATGGGTCCAAGAGGATATGCAGGCATTTGCCAAAGACTACTACATGCTGTGTCTGCTCAACCTACTACTACTCAGGAGATTGCAGAGTCCTCTACTACTGCTCCCGCACCTCTGCCTCGCCATGCTATGTGGATAGCTGGGAGGCAAAACAAGAAGGGAGACATACCGAAACTCGCAACTGCTGAGGCGGCTGCAAAAATGGTAAAAATCAACTCTTTGAGAAATCGATCGATATTGATTATTGTTATTTTTAATTACTTACTAATTTTTGTTGATGGTGATTAGCGGGAGCTGCACGAGCAGAGGAAGGAAGGAAAGTTCATCCCTCAGGGCACAAGGGATGAACTGACAGTTGCTCTGGTTAACCCCGAGCATCCTAGATGATGGAGGAGTGTAGGTGCTGGTGTGGGCATCAAAGCGTTCTTTGGGCCATCCCAGCGCAAACCCGTCCCAAAAGCGGGACTTTCACAAGCTGAGGTAAGCTATTCTCTTATTTTAGAATGTTATTGTGAAAGGGAATTCAATAATCAGAAGCTAGCATTTCTTTTATCCATGTATAGGTAGATTCATTAATTAATAGGAAAGTCGAGGAAGTACTTGATCAGAGACTCCATGAAGCAATTAGCAAGTGGCAAGCATCTCAGACTGCCACTCAGACAGTACCTATGGTGAGCCACTCATCTCCTATTGCTCGTACTGCAGAGGTTGGGAGTAATCCTATAGACCCACCACCTAGCATGTCCTCTGTAAGTATTTTTATGATATAATAGCCAGTCTGTTCAAGATGATATGTTTGTGTATATATACATATAATATTCTTTACGTAAATTTGTAGGGGTTGAAGCCATGCCAACAAAAAAGTCAAGAATATATCGTTGTAGAGGTGTTGACTTACCCACCCCTTAAAGGGTGCATGTTTCATGGGTGTCCAGTACCAGATGGTGTGGTACATGTGAGCCTGATACATGTACTCCCCGACTGGACGGATCTTGCACTGCCTCATGCACACCCAGATGCTGAAACACTTGGTGAGGCAGTAGGCGGAGTGATACTGTGGCCCGAAACAGATGTCCTCTATACTGATATTGTATGATAAATTTCCATTACTTTAATTTGTTAGTGTGTATATATAAGTCAATTCATCTAAAATTATATATACAAGTCAAAAAGACGAGACCCGCTACATCTCAGCCTCCACCTCCTCGACTACCAAGTTGGCTTCCAAGGGACCTACACGCCTTGATAGGTCATAATTGTAGGGGTGTGGTAGTATGGATCGGAGAACATGATACAAATTTCCCTATAATTGTTACTATTCTGGAGGATGTTGCAGGTAAATCATATGATAATAATCTATTTATACACGTTTATCATACGTATTAATGCATATGTAATACAAGTTCTGCATACGTACATATTAATGCAGGTCAATCATACGAAAACAAGATATTTATACAAGATATTTTGGAGTTGTTTAGTTATGAGTGGTTGAACACATATATGATAGAGTTGTGGATATGGTGAGATCTTGTTTATACATCCATATACCTTGTTTTATATACGGTGATCTGGTTTCTTATATATTAATGCATACGTAATACATGTTTTGCATCCACTTACACAAGATATGTACATATTTTGGGTTTTCCCATGTGGGATTTTTGGTTCCATCTTTGATTAGTCTTGTAGATGCAAACCCATATTCAGTTACTTCATACTGCTGTGATGCTTTTCAATATTTTAGTAAAAATAATAAGACGGTGATAATAGCTCCATTCAATGTCGAGTAAGTTTACTTTTCCTATAATTTGGACTTAAGCAAATTACATTTTTATTGTGGATTTTGAGTTATTAATTTTCTACTTTCTTACCTGTAGTGGTAAGCATTGGGAGTTACTGGTTATTATCCCCAAGACGTTCACTGTCTATTATCTAGATCCTGTGGGGAATGAGTTGGATACATTATGTGGACATGCAATTAAAAGGCCATTATTCTTGTGAGAAATATTTCATGTTTTTATATTTGTTAACATCTGTTACTACGTTACTATTTAATTATGCAATTTGATGGGTTATATTAACATATGTAGGGCTTTACAAGAGTACAAAAAAGCTAGAGAAAAGGTCCCCAGGAAAAATAATATGTCAATAATTTGGGAGAATGTGAAAGTACCTGACTCCAATGTATATATTATTTATGTGAACTGTGCTTATTTGTATTTTTGAATATTTTGTATGTTTCAATTTATAGTGTGCTACACAAGACAACGGTTGGGCATGTGCCTACTATGTGATGCTATTTATGGACCTAATCATCAAACATGATGTAATGGAAATCGATAAGATACAGCATGTATTATACATAGTCTCATTAGATAATATGAAATATATCAATCTTATTATATATTATTAATTATATATATACGTCATTCTCTTTTCAGGTCTTTAAAACTGCTAACTTCAGCACAGGTGGAAAGCGTTTTGATGTACATGCTCCCTATATGAGAGATGAATTAGATGTTGTAAGAGAAGAATGGGCAAAAGCCCTACAAAGAGTGGGAATTTTTAGATATAATTTTATTGACAATGATGACAATGATGAATAAAGAATAACTTTGTTCTCATAATTATTTTTGTGTGAATGTGAATGAATTTTTATGAATTATCATATGTGTGTGAAGATGATCAATACATAAATGTTTCTACATGTGTCTGAATGTGAAAAGAGATGAAATGAATGGAACTGTAGATTGCTACTGGTTTCTACATGTGTGTGATGAAAAAATAATATGAATTAAATGTGCTTATACATGTGTGTGAATCACATATATATAATATCGTCCATCTTGTTAATTTTGCAGGTTTGTGGCCTATTGTTGGATGATATCAATGGATGTCGTAAACCTGCAGTTCAGAACTGAACTGCAGGTTCTCATCCTGCTGACCAACCATACAGTAGGCCTACAAACTCATAAGAAAAAAAATCAAAACATAGGCGTCGGTTATTTGAACAAAACCGACACCTAAGACATACAACAATGGTTTTTGACCTAAAACTGACGTCTATGTGACCAGGTACCACGACCGTGTTGGGAAGCACGGCCGTGGTGGTAGGCAGGGGATATGGCGTCGCTTATTAGTACAAAACCGACGTCGGTTCAGATGATATGGCATAAGTTTTGAACAAAATCGACGCCCATAGGCCCTTTGCTAGCGCGTGTTTCGGTGGCGGGAAGTATTTTGACGTCAGTTCTTTTAATAACCGATGTCTATAACTATTCTATAGTGTCGGTTTTAGTAAACAACCGACACCTATAGTCCTTTTTCTGGAGCGTTTTCAGTGGCAGGAAGCGTTTTGGCGTCGGTTGGGAACCGACGCCGAAGGGGTCCACCTTTAGCGGTACCTACTTGGGTGTCTCTTGGAAACCGACACTAAAAGCCCTTAATTAACCAACGCTAAAGGTCTATTCTGTAGTAGTGGATGCAGATAGACCATTATTTGGTGAGTCTATGTAACCATCATTTGATGAACATGTGTAACCATCGCCTGATGACTAGTGGTGACATCCGATGGATGTGTAGTTCTACCATCGAGTGTCAAATGATGGTGGTGCAGACTTGCCACGGAGGCATTGGCTGTGATCTAATGGTTGTGTTGTTGTTTGCTCCAATGTGTCCATTGGTTGTAGAAACTGATGGAAGTCGTGCTCCTTGATCATAGGCACACAATGTTCTTCTTATCCTCAAATGGGGGTAAAAATAGTATTTATGTGTAATATGGTGAGAAGTGAGTAAAAATTTGCATAAAGAGATAAGAATAAGAGGCAAGTTAAGGCATATCGTATCCACAAAATTGGTTTCTATCAATTATCATGATTCTTAAGCAATGCATGTAAACAACTTAAACCAAAGTTATTTCCAGTAGGGTTGGTACACCATAGGATCTCTGCCAAAACGTATTTAGTGGAATATGTGCACCCTATGTGGAATACGCACAACTTTTATATATGAGTGGAATATGCACACTCGAGACAGGATATGTATGTCCAAATGTATGGTTGTATAGATGTACCACTACTAGAAATAAAATTAGCCTAAGACATGCGCAATGTAGAGGAAAGAATAAGTGCAATCAAGAACACATAAGGAATGATAACATCCAACAATTATCAGGTGGGGTCAAAGGACTCGTAGATAGATATCCAACAATATTCACAAATAAGGTGAAACATAAGATCCTAAAGTCCACCACAAGAAGGTTAAGGTATCAAATACTCAAATTAGGATTTTCACATGGAATACAATGAACAAGATATACATCAAATTCTAATAAGAATATCTGTCAAACCAAGTAGACAACATTCATACAAACATATAAGTAGTCAAAAAAGTGTACTTCTCATAAGAGAGAGAATGTGTATGGGGTAGTATGTCCCAAAGGACCAAGAGAAAGAGAGATGTATGTTATTTTTCAATATAGAATTTAAGAGATGCAACATATCTCGAATCAAGTCCAAATCTAACTCTAGGTCCAAGCTAGGGTCTTCAAACACCTACTAAATATATATGTAGAATTAGGATTAATTTCACATTAATTACATGAAATCCAAAACTGGATTTTTATTATTAGTGAGCTATGTTATCAAAATCATACTTTTTTCTAGATTATATTTTTATGATTTCATAACATATTTTACTTTATTTCTTTGACTTACATATTAATTATTATGAATTATCAAAGATAATACCTTTTACTAATTTATTTCAACAAAATCACACCAATTACCGATATACCCTTGCATACATTTTGAACAATATAGGGTGATAGGGGTGTATCAGTACATAGTCTGGAACTAATGTTTCTCCATTAAATCAAAACTAATATGGGGAAAGTTGTAAAATCACATGTTCGTGTGACATATATATAATTGAGTCGGGGGCAAGGTTGCAAAATTGCAAAGGAGTATCTTCCTCCCCGCTCACACCTCACAATAAGGAGAATGAGAAATAGTGGGAAGTTCCTACTACTCGACTCCCTCGAGATGGGAATAGAAGCATGAAGTGTGAACTCTTGCTAAAAACCAACTCTAATGATTCCATGTGGTCTCATAGAGACAGGGAAAACAAGAACCATGAAAATGGCACTGTAACAACTCAGTTGGATGCTTGATCTACAGTGAATAGATGAAAACTCACATACTGACTAATACCTAGAAATAGAGGGCTTATTGGCGGAATGGTCCTTTGGAAACATCAATTGAACATAATTGTGATGCCCCCTGATCATGGCAATGTCCAACACCCTCGGTGATGAAGCTTACCCATGCTACGGTGAAGATGGTTGGACAGGGATGATGAGGCAACTACAAGGCATACTAGACCCATATAAAGGTCAAGGGTGGTACCAAGAAGGTCCAAGAGAGCATGATTGAAAGGAGGTGTCGAAATGTGTTGGGTAGAGATTGTCATTGTCGAAGATAAAGTTAGTTAGCTATCATGACTAGGGAATAACCATGAGAAATTTAGGATATGGGAGGGTTAAGAGGGACTTGGCAGTGGTTATCGTATGCTTATATACATGTTATGCTAGGTGTGGATGGGTCTGAGAACTTGGGGTGGCAAGGAGGTCAACACCACTTTTGGGCATTTCATGCACAAACCTAGATACAATGCGAGTTATGCCTTATTCAGTTTAGGAAGACAAACAAAGAAAGTGGAGAAGAAATATTGTAAAAAGGTGAGAAATGGTGGAGAATGAAACCAGGAAAGGAATCACAGTGAAATATTTTCATACCTTATGAAAGAAGCAGGGAATAAGATGATGATCCGACCGTTGATTTGAATATGATTAAATCCTAGACGTTGGATGATGCACAAGAAAAGTCAAGATATAAAGAATAAAACATGATAGGAGATAAAGTCAAGAACTATAGGAAATTGACAAAAATAGTAAGTATTTAATTAAATTTTAATTAATTTTATTGCCTAATTCACTTGAGGGTCCAAATACAATTTAAATAAAGTGAAATATG
The DNA here is from genome assembly GCA_963693085.1 of Alisma plantago-aquatica. Taxonomy (NCBI): domain Eukaryota; kingdom Viridiplantae; phylum Streptophyta; class Magnoliopsida; order Alismatales; family Alismataceae; genus Alisma; species Alisma plantago-aquatica. Next base: position 1,778,301,421 of record OY856409.1, read on the forward strand.
ACACTTGGACTAATTAGAACATTTAGATTCTGAGTTTGTAATGAATTTTCCTTTTTGGGATAGTATATTAATTTATTTAACATTTTGGACCTTAAGTTGTATTATCTTTCCTAGATAAATTTAGGATAGTTAGGATTGTTCAATTAAAGTGAAAATTGACAAATAGACTAATTTTGGTATGCTAAATCTGAACTTGAGATCTATTTTCTCTTTTGAAGGCATTCAATGATTAATTTAATCAATTTAGCCTTTTATATTTTGTTTTCTTAATGAAAATAAGATAGTTATTATTGTTCAAATAATGTGAAACTTGGAACTTAAGCTAACTAGGACCCAAGGTTCATGATTCTTCCATTGTATTTGGGTTCTGAAGTTTCCTTTTGTGAGTTCTAAGAAAATTGGGAATTTTGATTCATTACCATTATATTATTGTAACATTACATTATTACCATCATCATTTATTATTTAGAGTCCCATTACCTTCAAATTGTTAAGAAAAGAGTTTACTTATATTATTATGCACAAATATCCATATTATGCTTATTTAACATATAAATTCCATTAATTCAATATTCATATAGATAATGGTACATTATTCATATCTATGGATATGGAAACACCAATTATTATTCTAATTTGGTATCAAGTATATTATACTTCTAATTAAACATATTTTATCCATTTTGTGCATAGTATTTAGCAAACGAAACATATGTGACATATATAATGAATTTAGTTACATGTTCACACATAATAAAGTATGTGATGTTGATTATAGAACCTTATACCATATAATGTTTTATATTTATTTTCTATCCTATACATCTTACAAGTTACCAATGAGTAATTTGTGGCATATGCCTCAAATAGATACATTAAGTTTTAACTACATCCTTGTTTGGTTGAATCTAAGGAACCAAACATACTATCATCATTATCATGGAATAGGGTAAGATTCTAAGTTTTAGTATGTTACATCTGGGACACATGGTATATGTGTAGAGATCCTAATTTTTCTAGGAAGTCGGTTTTGAGTGGTTTTGGTATAGATGAGCCGAGTGCTAGAGAGGATGTTGATGCATCAACAACTAATAGGAAAAGTGACAAGTTCAGAGGATGCAGGAGTAGTAATTATTTTTTGTAATCATTATCATATTCCCATATATTAATATCTGCATAATACAAGGACACAAAAGTTAAATAGGTATCACATGTACCTAGTAAGTGGAGGCATTGAGTCAACATAATTAAAACTCAAATGAGTTCACTACTATAGAACCGACCTTTGGTGTCAGTTATTTAAGTCCTTTGGCGACGGTTAAAAAGAGACACATATGTGGGCGACACTAAAGGTTAACCCTTAGACGTCGGTTTGAAAACTGATGCCAGAACCCTTCACGCCACCCAAAATGTGCTAGCAGGGGCACTATAGGCGTCGGTTATTAGTGGGGAAACCGATGCCAGAACCCTTCACGCCACAAAAAGGGCACTAATAGGGGCACTATAGGTGTCGGTTATTAGTAGGGAAACCGATGCCCAAACCCTTCACGCCACAAAAGGGCACCATCTAGGACATCATCGGCGTCATTTTCTTAGTAATAACCGATGCCATATCACCTACCGCCATGGCTGTGCTGGCCAGCACGGCCGTGTTGTTTGACCACATTAGACGGTAGTTTTTTGCTATTAACCTATGTTGTAAGCCTTTGTTGTCAGTTTTCGACTAATAACCGACGCCTATGTTTTGATTTTTTTTTTCTTATCAGTTTGCAGGCCTGTTGTGGCTGGTCGCAGGATGCAAAAACATACAGTTCAGTGGAACTGAACTCCAAGTTTACGACATCCATTGATATCAACCAACAATAGGCCACAAACCTACAAAATTAACAAGATTCATTTTCACACATTTAGCAACCTACAGTTCCATTCAATTTTCACACATGTAGAAACATTCAGACACATGTAGAAACATTCATGTAGCAACATGCAGTTCCTTTCATTTTCACATTCACACATGTATAAACATTCAGACACATGTAGAAAATTCATGTAGCAACCTGTAGTTCCTTTCATTTTCACATTCACACATGTAGAAACATTTAGACACATGTAGAAACATTCATCTAGCAACCTATAGTTCCATTCATTTTCACATTCACACATGTATAAACATTCTGACACATGTAGAAACATTCAGACAAGTAGAAACATTCACACATATGACAATTCAGACAAATTCATTTACAAAATATCATTCTTTAGTCATTATAACTATCAACATATCAATTATATTTTAAAACCCCCACTACTTGTATGGCTTTTGCCCATTCTTCTCTTACAGCATTTAATTTTTCCGTCATATAGGAAGCATGTACATATGATAAGGCCTTACCTATAGTGGGGTCAGTTTTAAACACCTGCAAAGAGAATGATGTATAAGAGAATGATGTATATATATAATTAATAATATATAAATTAGATTGATATATTTCATATTATCTAATGAGACTATATATAATACGTCATGTATGGTATCGATGTCCACGGCGGCATATTTGATAATCATGTGCATAAATCGCATCACATAGTATGCACATGCCCAATCATTGTCTTGTGTAACACACTATAAATTGAAACATACAAAATATTAAAAAATACAACTAAGCACAGTTTACATAAATAATATATACATTGGAGTTGGGAACTTACTTCCACGTTCTCCCAAATTATTGGCTGGTTCTTTTTCTTGGGGACCTTTCCTCCATCCTTTTTGAACTCATGTAAACCCCTACATGTTAATGTAACACAGTAAATTGCATAATTAAATAGTAATGTAATAACATATGTTAACAGATATAAAAATGAAATATTTCTCACCAGAATAATGCCATTTTCATTGCATGTCCATAGTTTGAATTCAATTTAGTCCCCTTAGGATCTAGATAATAGACAGTGAACATCCCAGGGACAATAACTACTAACTCCCAATGTGTACCCCTAGAGGTAAAAAAGTTAAAAATTAATAACTCGAAATCCACAATAAAAACATAATTTTCTTAAGTCCAAATTATAAGCAAAGTAAACTTACTCCACATTGAATGGAGCTATTATCACCGTCTTCTTATTTTAACCAAAATTTGTAAAAGCATCACAACATTATTGTTGAACTTACGAAGGGTCTTTAGCTACAAGACTAATCAAAGATGGAATTAAAAATCCTACATGTTCAAATGAAAAATTTGCACATATCTTGTGTAAGTAGTTGCAAAACATGTATTAATATATAAGAAACCAGATCACCAGATCCTACACAAGGTATATGGATGTATAAACAAGATCTCACCTTATCCATAGCTCTATCATAGATGTATTCAGCCAATCATAGCGAAACAACTCCAAAATATCTTGTATAAATAGTTTGTTTTCGTATGATTGACCTGCATCATCCGCATCTATAGAAACATTTATAGGGAAACTTATATCATGTTCGCCTAACCATACTGCCATACCCCTACAATTAGGTCCTAACGGGGTAGGTAGGTCATGTGGAACCCAACTTGGTAATGTAGGAGGTGGAGGTGGAGGCCTAGATGCTCTGGGTGTCTTTGTTTTAACCTATATATATAATTTCAGATCAATTGGCCTCATATATACACACTAACAATTTAACATAATGTAAATTTACCATACAATTTGAGTATAGACGACATCTGCTTTGGGCCACAATATCACTCCACCTTCTGCCTCACCAAGCATTTCACAATCTGGGTGGGCATATGGCAATGGAAGATCCATCCAATTGGGGAATATACATAGAGGGCTCACACGAACCCAACCATCTGGTAATGGAGAACCATGAAAAATTTCCCCTAGAAGGGATGGGCAAGCTGACGCCTCTGCAACGACATATTCGTTACTTTTTAGACGACATGGCTTCAACCCCTACAAATTTACGTAAAGAATGTTATATACATATATACATATCATCTTGAAAACATATCATCTTGAAAAGACTAGCTACTATGTCATAAAAATACTGATAGCGGATGTGCTAGGTGGTGGGTCTACAGGATTACTCCCAACCTCTGCAGTAGGAGTAGAGCGGGATGCCATAGGTATTGTCTGAGTGGCAGTCAGAGATACATACCACTTGCTCATTGCTTCATGGAGTGTCTTATCAACTGCTTCCTTGACTCTCTTATCAACTACTTCATTGACTCTCCTATCAACTATCTTATCTACCTATACATGGATAAAAGAAATGTTAACTTCTGATTATTGAATTCCCTTTTACAGTAACATTCTAAAAAAAGAATAGGTTACCTCTTCTTGTGAAATTTCCACTTTTGGGACATGTTTGCGCTGGGATGGCCCAAAGAATGCTTTGATGCCCACACCAGCGCCTACACCCCTAACACATCTAGGATGCTCTGGGTTACCCAAAGCATCTGTCAATTCATCCCTTGTGCCCTCAGGGATGAACTTGCCTTGTTTCCTCATCTCATTCAGCTCCCACTAATCGCCATCAATAGAAATTGGTAAGTAAGTAAACACCACAAATAATCAATATTCGAACGATTGCTCTAAGAGTTGTATTTTACCATTTTTATAGTCGCCTCAGCAGTTGCGGGCTTCTTTATTTCTCCCTTCTTGTTTTTCCTCCCATCTATCCAGAAATCATGGTGAGGCAAAGGTGTGGTACCTATAGTAGAGGACTCCTGAGTAGCAGTCACTACTATAGAATACGCCTTTGGCGTCAGTTGTTTAACCCCCTTTGGCGACGGTTTTCAAGCGACGCCTATGTGGGCTCCGCTAAAGATCGAACTCTTCAGCGTCGGTTTTCTAACTGACGCCTATATGATCTATAGGCGTCGGTTATATATAGTTTTCAGACGTCTATAGGGTTCGTGCCACAAAAAAGGGCACCACCTAGGACACTTTCTGTGTCAGTTAACAACTGAACAACCGACGCCATACTCCCAGACGACACGGCCGTGCTTCACTGCATGACTGTGTTTAGTACTATAGGCATCGATTTTATAAGAATAAGTGATGCCTTTTCCACCACGACCGTGCTTTCCTACACGGTCGGGTTTTTTGTCATATTAGGCGTCAATTTTTATCTAATAACTGACGTTGTAGGCCTTTAATGACGGTGTTTTATAAATAACTGACGCCTATACTTTAATTTTTTTTTCTTATCAGTTTGCAGGCCTGCTGTGGCTGGTCAGCAGGATGAGAACCTGCAGTTCAGTTTTCTGAACTGCAGGTTTATGACATCCATTGATATCAGCCTACAAACAGGCCACAAACCTGCAAAATCAACAAATATTTTTTCACACAAGTAGATACATTCAGACGTCAATTCAATTCTCACATTCACACATGTAGAAACATTCAAATACATGTAGAAACATTCAGACATGTATAAACATTCAGAAATATTCATTTACAAAATATCATTCAGTGTCGCTATCAGCATCCCAATTATATCTTACAATCGCCACTGCTTGTATGGATTTTGCCCATTCTTCTCTTACTTCATTTAATGCTTCCATCGTATATGGAGCATGTACATTTTTTAAGCGTTTACCTATAGTGTGGTCAGTTTTAAACACCTGCAAAGAGAATGATGTATATATATAAGTAATAATATAAAAAAAAGATTGATATATTTCATACTAACTAATGAGACTATATATAATACCTCATGTATGGTATTAATATCCAATGCGGCATGTCGGATAATCATCTGCATAAATCACATCACATAGTATGTGCATGCCCTGTCGTTGTCTTGTGTAGCGCACTATAAATTGAAACATACAAAATATTAAAAAATACAACTAAGCACAGTTCACATAAATAATATATACATTGTAGTCGGGAACTTACTTTTACATTCTCCCAAATTATTGGCTGGTTCTTTCTCCTTGGGACATTTCCTCCAGCATTTTTTAATGCATCTAAACCCCTACATGTTAATGTAACACAGTAAATTGCATAATTAAATAGTAATGTAATAATAGATGTTAACGGATATAAAAATGAAATATTTCTCACCAGAATAATGGCATTCTCAATATGTGTCCAATTTTAGTGTTCAATATACTTCTCGCAGGATCTAGATAATAAACAGTGAACGTCCCGGAGACAATAACTAGTAACTCCCAATGTCTACCGCTAGAGGTAAACAAGTTAAAAATTAATAACTCAAAATGCACAATAAAAATGGAATTTTCTTAAGTCCAAATTATAAATAAAGTAAACTTACTTGACATTGAATGCAGCTATTATTATCGTCTTCTTTTGCTGACCGAAAATTGTAAAAGCATCTATACAGTATTTTTGAACACTATCAGGGTCTTTAGCTACCATACTAATCAATGATGGAATCAAAAAACCCACATGATCAAATGCAAATTGTTTGCATTGATCTTCGACTAAGTAGCTGCAAAACATGTACTACGTATGCATTAATATATAAGAAACCAGATCATAGGATCTTACACAAGGTATATGGATTTATAAACAAGATCTCACCTTATCCATGTCTCTATCATTGATGTATTCAGCCAATCATACATAAACAGCTCAATAATATCTTGTATAAATAAAGAGCTATTGTATGATTGACCTGCATAATTTGCTTCTAAAGAAACAATTATAGGGCAATGTATATTATGTGCCCGTAGCCAACATGCCATTCCCCTACAAGAAGGACCTAACGGGTATTTTAGGTCAGTTGGAACCCAACTTGGTAATGCAGGAAGTGGAGGTGGAGGCCTAGGTGCTCCGGGTGTCTTCTTTTTAACCTGTATATATAATTTTAGATCAGTTGACCTCATATATACACATTAACAATCTAAAGTAATGTAAATTTATCTTACAATTTCAGTAGTGTAGACGACATCTGCTTTGGGCCACAATATCACCCCGCCTTCTGCCTCACCAAGTGTATCAATATCTGGGTGGGCATATGGCAATGCAGCTTCCCTCCAATCGGGTAATACACATATCGGGCTCACACGAACGTAGCCCTGCGGCATTGGAGTCCCATGAAACATTGCCCCAGGAAGGGACTGGTAAGCCTGCGCCTCTGCAACAACATAGTCTTGCATTCTTAAGCGGCATGGCTTCAATGCCTACAAATTTACGTAAAGAATGTTATACATATATACATATCATCTTGAAAACATATCATCTTGAAAAGACTAGCTACAATGTCATAAACAATACTTACAATAGACGTGTTAGGCGATGGGTCTCCAGGATTACTCGCAGTCTGTGCATCCGGAGAAGAGTGGGTCACCATAGGCTGATTGGAAGCCTGAGATGCCTGCCACCACACTATTTCTTCCTTGACCTTCTCAGCAACTATATCATTGACCTTCTTAGCAACTATATCCTCGACTCTCTTATTCTCCTATACATGGATAAAAGAAACATTAGCTTCTTATTATTGAATTGCCTTTTGCAGTAACATTCTAAAAAAAGAATAGGTTACCTCTTCTTGTGAAAGTCCCGCTCTGGGTTTGCGCTGGGATGGCCCAAAGAATGCTTTGATGCCCACACCAGTGCCTGCACCCCTAATACGTCCAGGATGCTCTGGGTTACCCAGAGCAACTGTCAATTCATCCCTTGTACCCTAAGGGATGAACGTGCCTTGTTTCCTCTGCTCGTGCAGCTCTCGCTAATCACCATCAACAGAAATTGGTAAGTTAACACCACAAATAATCAATATTCAAATGATTGCTCTAAGAGTTGTATTTTACCATTTTCGCAGCCGCTTCAGCAGTTACGGGCTTCTTTATTTCACCCTTCTTGTTTTGCCCCCCCCCCAGCTATCCAGATATCATGGCGAGGCATGGGTATGGAAGACTCCTGAGTAGGAGCAGACTCCTGAGTAGCCGCAGACTCCGCCTGTAGTCTTTGGCGAACGCTTGCATAGCCCTTTGGACCCATAGTGTGGTCATGCACATTCAGTGCACGCCTTGCTTTTTGTGCATCACTGAGGGCCTAGTTAGTATGCAAATTAATGATTTGGTTAGTATCACTAAATGTTAATCTTGAATAGGTGAATACAACGTATATTAATTAAATTGGGAGTGATGCCTAATACCTTGAATTCTTCATATTTTCTTGAAGCAACAAAATTGTCCCAATCTTCTTTGTCCAAGAAGTTCCACTGTTCAAGGGTTGACTTCTTCTTCTTATCACCATCTTTTATGTATTCTCTGTTGAGATTTGTCCTATAGTTCCTAAGCATCTTTCCAGCGCATTGCATCACGCTTTTACGATGCAGCTTCTCATCCAATTCAAATAGATTCTGTAAAATAGAATTCTTATTAACTAGTATCCAAAAATAGAATTGAAAATAATAATAACTCACGCATAAATCCTTCCATATCAAGTCTTTCTTCCCCTGAGGAACTTTATGCCAATTATCATACTTAACACCACAATGGCTTCGAGTGACACACCCAAGATAGTTTACAAAATTATTACGATTCACTCCAATTGCATTTCCTCCATTATCAAACTCCACAACCAATTTGGATCCACTACCACTTAGCACTATTAACTTCTTCAACAAAGTGATGCCCCTTTTCTTATTAAGTGTTTGGTGTTGCGCATCAAGTTGCTCCAGTGCTTCAGTGGGTACATGTGCATCATCAACCTAAAATTTGACAAAAATAAACCCACTAAATTAGCGCAATATAGAAATATGGGATATATGACATAACTAGAAGATAATGAATTTTATAGAAATACAAGATATGTTTTTAGAACTTACATTGGTATCCTCGCCATGCTCGTCATGGACAACATGCTCATCATGGACTTCATGCTCATCATGGACATCATGCTCATCATGGTCAGCCATCTGAAAATGTCATTAAAAAGGCAAACATTTAGCATTTGTATTAACTAGAAAAAGGAAAACATTTAGCATTTGTATTAACTAGAAAAAGGCAAACATTTAGCATTTGTATTAACTAGAAAAAGGCAAACATTTAGCATTTGTATTAACTAGAAAAAGGCAAACATTTAGCATTTGTATTAACTAGAAAAAGGCAAACATTTAGCATTTGTATTAACAAGAAGATAATGAAAAATCAAATCTGAAAATGATATTGATATTAAAAAAGCAAATATTTAGCTTCAATAAAAAAATATAAACATACATGCCTCTAAAATTGTGATCTTTTATCAATTAACAATCCTTCATTGTGATCTCTGCGCACATATAAGTCATCATTAGCTTCAATATTTTGTGGAGTTGGCAACCCAACTGAGAATGGACTGGAGTCATCATACTTATCATAGTACTCTTCTTCATCTATAGGATCTTCAATGAACTATCTTTTACCATGAAGAACAACCGACCATTTATCATTTGCAGGATCATCGATATAGAATATTTGTTTTGCCTATGATTCCAATATGAATGGTTCACCCTTCTCGCCAATCTTTTTAAAGTTCACCAAAGTGAAACCCAATTCATCCACTATAACTCCTTTGGTGTTATCAACCCAATTACATTTAAAGAGCGGAATTCTGAAATCTATGTAGTCAAACTCCCATATGTCTTTAATGACACCGTAATATGATAGTTTAGCTTCACGTGGACTCTTATCCTTTGCACTTGCAAAATACATAGTCGACGCTTGAAGAGTGACCCCATTGTTTTGGACGACACTCTTATCATCTTGGCACTTTGTGTAATATGTGAACCCATTAATGTCAAACCCTTCATAAGATATAACATTCGGTTTTGGTTTAAAGGCGAGGCATTTGATAGTTTCTATAATATCATTCGGTGTTTGAGATAGTTGATGTAAGACTTTATCTCCAAACCACTTAGTAAAAGTCTTATTATGCTCTCTAGCAAGCCACATTGAACTTGCTTGAGGATGTTGTCTCTTGATGAAATTGGTATGTTCCTCCATATAAACACTCACTTCGTCCATGTTGTGTAAAATATACAAGTGACCTTGTTCCAACTGCTCATGGCTGATTACTTTCACCCGTGATCCCAAAATTCCTTTGCCCTCCTCAATATTCTTGTCATTAATAGGAGTGTTATTACCACTCAGAAAGTCATTGCAAAATCCATAACCTCTCTCGCCACATAACCTTCAATAATACTCCCTTCAGGCCGATAACGGTTTCGAACATCACCTTTAAGAACGCTCATGTATCGTTCAAAGGGATACATCCAATGCAAGAAAACTGGTCCCAACATTTTCACTTACCTAGTCAAGTGGACAACAAGATGTACCATGATATCAAAGAACAAAGGAGGGAAATATCTTATGGGCAAATCTTCACGTCTTTCCTTGCCGGATACAAACACTCGCTCGACATCTCCTTTGGATCTTATTTTTACTGATGTATGGGGTCCAGCACCTGTACCCAGTTCGGAAGGTCACCGTTATTTTGTAATTTTTGTCGATGACTATTCTAAATTTACATGGTTGTTTCCTATAAAAGCAAAATCTGATGTCCTTGGTATTTTTGTGCATTTTCATACTCATATTGAGCGTGCCTTAAAAACCAAGATTCGTGCCATTCATTCTGACTGGGGCGGCAAATATCAGAAACTTTTTTCCTACCTTCGCACTCATGGCATTCTACATCGTCTTTCCTGTCCCCACTCTCACGAGCAAAATGGTGCAGCAGAAAGAAAAATACGACATGTTGTTGATACTGGACTTGCACTTCTCTCTCATGCCTCGGTGCCCAAAAGATTTAGGCATTTTGCATTTGACACGGCCAGTTATTTAATTAATCGCAATCCCACGTTGGTTCTCGCAAACCATTCCCCATATGCAACACTATTCCATACCACACCGGACTATACTTTCCTACGCGTGTTCGGGTGTGTTGCTTACCCTTTACTACGACCATACTCTACTCACAAGTTTGAGTATCGGTCTTCCCAATGCGTTTTGCTCGGATATTGTCCTACAGATGTTGACCATTCACCCACCTACTACGGCTACAGGTGCCTTCACAAACCAAGTGGCAAAATATATAAAGCCCGTCATGTCCAGTTTGACGAACAATGCTTTCCATTTCAGAATAATATCCCTACCACAAGCACATCCAATCCTTCCTCATTACCCACAAACTCCACTCCCTGGCTTGCCATCCCATTAACCTCCACGCCATCCGCTCCTACCCTCCCGACCCAACAGCCAACACCACCAGCAATTGCGTCTAGCATACAACCTCAACCCACCTCACCCACAGAAAACACTCCAGCAGCAACACCAATTAATCCCCCTCGCAACCTACGCAATCACCCACCTATCAATTACCGTCAGCTTGCCGGCCTTCGTCAGTCCAAAGCTTTGCTTACAACACGACACCCCTTGCCATTTTCCTCGTCCTCTGTCCCTATCGAGCCAACCTATTTCACTCAAGCCAACAAACACCCCTCTTGGCGTCAAGCTATGTCCGATAAAATTAATGCCCTCATATCTAATGGCACATGGTCTCTTGTTCCATCTACTCCTACAATGAATGTCGTTGGTTGTAAATGGGTTTTTCGAAACAAATTTCATGCTGATGGCACTTTCGAACATCATAAAGGACGCCTTGTTGCCAAGGGTTTTCACCAACAAGAGGGCATTGATTACACATAAACATTTAGTCCAGTAGTAAAACCCACAACCATTCGTGTTATCTTGTCCTTAGCGGTTACTAATAACTGGCCACTCCATCAACTCGATATTCGAAATGCCTTTCTCCATGGGGATTTGCAAGAGAAAGTTTATATGTCTCAACCACCTGGCTTTATTGACCCCACTTATCTTACTCATTTTTGCCGTCTCCACAAATCAATTTATGGTCTTAAACAATCGCCTAGGGCATGGTTTCGCAAATTGCATGATGCATTGGTAGCCTTTGGTTTCTTTGGATCCAAAACGGATGCATCACTTTTCATATATCATAAGGGCACAATTCATGTTTATGCACTTGTCTACGTTGATGACATTCTCCTAACAGGGAGCTCATCAACCTTTCTTTCCAATGTTCTCAATTATCTTAAAACGTCTTTCTCTGTTAAGGATCTTGGTCCAATTCATTATTTTCTTGGTTTGGAAATCCTTTCTACACCTCAAGGTTTATTGCTTTCTCAACGTCAATATATCACTAACCTTCTCATTCGTACAAAAATGGATGGAGCCAAGCCAATTTCCACACCACTCTCCCCTTCTACTGACCTCACCAAGTCCACCCAAGGCTCTTTCCATGATCCTTCCCTTTATCGTCAGGTTGTCGGTGCTTTACAATATGTAACTTTCACTCAACCTGATATTGCCTTTTCCGTTAACCGTGTCTGTCAATTCATGAGTAAACCCAGCAACGAACATTGGCAAGCTGTCAAAAGAATTCTTCGCTTTTTAAAGCACACCATGCATCTCTCCCTTTCAATCACCCGGTCTCCAACAATTCCACCGCTTCTACTTCATGCCTTCTCCGATGCTGATTGGGCCGGTTGTGCTATATACCGACGTTCTACTGGTGGCTATGCAATATTTCTTGGTGGTAATTTGGTGTCATGGTCATCACGAAAACAAAGAATAGTTTCCAGGTCATCTACGGAATCAGAATACAAGGCGTTAGCAAATACAATGATAGAATTAATTTGGCTCCGCTCCTTGCTACAAGAGTTGGGTTTTCATCTACCACAACCCCCAATACTATGGTGTGATAACCTTGGTGCTACTTATTTGACTGCAAATCCAATCTTTCATGCGCGCACCAAACACGTGGAAATCGACTTCCACTTTGTGCGTGAACAAGTTGCAGCGAAGTCTTTGCAGATGAAATATATTTCAACTAAGGAACAGGTTGCAGACATTCTTACCAAAGCATTGCTGCCAATGAGATTTCACTTTTTGTGCAACAAGTTCCGGCTATCCATCAGAGATACGCCTCACTTGCGAGGGAGTGTTAACCCAGAATTATCTACACATGTCGCACCAAGTCCAGCGGACTCTTCGCAACCACTCACAGCTATCACACCGGAGACTGAGTCCATCAGATAACTGTCTGCGTGATTTCCGATTGTAAACGCAGTTACTCCTAGATCCACAGTTCTCGGATCTACAGTTTCATTTATCACACTGTAATGTATACTTCTGTAAACTGCTATATAAGCATGTACAATGTGAATGAACAAGATAGAAATACAAAACTATTTCATTTACTATGCCTCACCACAACCAGGGCCAAGGAAGTGGCTCTGGCACCACTTGAAACATCTAGCAAACTCCATCACAGGCCCTTGGCTTGTTATTGGAGATTTCAACACATCCCTTTCACGCTCAGAACAAGTGGGAGCACGGTCCTACAATCGTTCGGCCGCCCGGGATATTTTGCAGATGATGGAAGCAATTCACCTATAAGAAATTGAAACCAAGGGCCCCCGTACAACCTTCAGGAAGGGCACCCCGCTAGCGAAGTTAGACCGTGTGCTAATGAACATCACTTGGCTCGAGGAGTTCCCTGACACAACCATCTCGGTGTTGCTGCGTGTAGGCTCTAACCACTCGCCGCTCCTTGTTGATTGGAATTCGTTGAACATGAGCCACTCTGCAATCTTCAAGACGAAGGACAACTGGTATAAGCATCCCCAATTCCCAGACCTAGTAAAGGATTGTTGGGCACCCGATAGTACTTACCAGGAAGCTCTACAACTCTTCCAAAGCAGAGCCGCCCAATGGGATCATGCTGAGAAAAGGCGAAGCTATAGGCTGAAAAGCCGCATACTGAAGCGCATTGGTGAACTGGAAGAAGTGTTGGAGGAGGGCTATAATGACTATGTCAATTCAACCCTCCTAAAACTCCACAGGGAACTTGAAGATATCCTCCACAATGAGCTAGTCGAATGGAAACAACGCTCGAGGTGCGACTGGATAAAGCTGGGGGATGCCAACACTCATTTTTACCAAAACTTTGTCATGGATCGAAGGAGGAGGAACCACATATCCAGACTCCAGGCACCTGACGGTTCTTGGGTGGAAGATGAGGAGCAATTGAAGCTACTTGTCAATAACTATTTTACTAACATTTTTTCAGATACAACTGGGGGAAGTAGGGTGACTAGAGCGACCAGCTTCACCGGCCAGTTCGCCAGGCTGACGGATCACCAGCGCCGGCAACTCTCAGCGACAATCACAGAAATGGAAATCAGAGAAGCTCTCATGGCGATGGACCCTCCAATGTGCCAGGATCGGACGGGCTGGAAGCGGGTTTCATTTAGCCGCACTGGCACCTCGTAAAGGGGTCTTTCTTACCACTAATCTTGGGTGTCTTCACAGGAGGAGCGATACCCCCAAGTATCATGCAGTCGATCATGGTCCTTATCCTAAAGGTGACAAGCCCCACCTCTTGCATCCAGTTACGCCCCATCTCCCTCAACAACGTCACGGCGAAGCTCATCTCCAAAGTCATTCCTCACCGATTGAAGGCCCACATGTCAGATTGGATCTCCCCTTTCCAGTCTAGCTTCATTCCTCGGCGAAAAATTACCGATAATATCATCATGGCACAAGAGATTGTTCACTCAATGCAGATACGCAAAGGAAGAATTACGATGATGCTGATGAAAATCCACTTGTCGAAGGACTTCGACAAGCTCAATTGGGTCTTTATATGGGACACACTTGACCGCACTGACATACCAGCGAACATCAAACATGTCATCCTACAGCTTTTGCAGAAGGGCCAAACAAGTATAAACATGAATGGTGACCTCCTTCCAGCTTTTACACCAAGTCAGGGCATAAGACAAGGGGACCTGATGTCACCCTACATCTTCATATTTTGCATAGAGAGGTTGTTCCAAGAAATCTCTAGACTAACTCAAACCGGAGCATGGCAACCCATCACCGTGTCCAGAGGTGGATTTCAACTCACCCATTCCATTTCGCTGACGACATCCTCCTCTTTGGCAAAGCCACACAAAGGCATGCGACAACAATGCTCAGATGTCTCAGCAGGTCTGATGACACATCCGGTCTTTTCGTTTCAAAAGAGAAGTCTGTCCAGTACTTTTCAAAGAATACTCCCTCACACCTTCAGGCTAGTATTGCTCTGCGGAATTGCATACACCACCGACATCGGGAGGTATTTGGGAGTACCTATTATACATGGCAGGGTATCCAAGACAATGTATGAATCTGTTCTCGAGAAAATGCGGGGCAGACTATTCTCTTGGCAGACTAAATGCCTCTCCATGGTGGGGAGAGTTGCATTAGCAAAGTCCACACTCGCCACTATTCCACTCTACACAATGGAGACAGTCCATCTGTCGATCACCTGTACACAGGCCATCGACCAAATGGTGTGAGCTTTCGTTTGGGGAGGCAGGAGCAAGCTAGCTTGGGACAAGCTTCTTGCTGCAAAACATGGGGGAGGTCTGGCATTACGATCGTCATCAGTCCTAAACAAATCCGTGTTGATGAAGAGAACATGGGAATTCATCCAGAATTCAAAAGCATCGTGGTGCGCAGTCCTAAAGCAAAAATACAAAAAATGGACTGATGCATCAATAGGAGGTAGCCACCTCTGGGGAAACATTGTGAAATTCAGAAGCAATGTCCTTGTCCTCTGCTCCAGGAGCGTTATGAACAGCAAAGACAACCTGATGTGGGGAAAGTGGAACTTGCCTGATCATCCCCCTTTCTCTACCAGGAAGCCTATACTGGATGAACTGCATGACCTCAACGTAGCATGTGCTAGGCTCTAAAACGGGGCATGGGACATGGACTTCATACGGGATTAGTTCAGGGAAAAAAACCTAAATGGCACATTTGCCAATTTTTATTACCTAAATGGAACGTTCTTGAACTTATTGCCCAAAATGGAAATTTCGGGAGCAATGCGTCCCCGCGGGGGACGCATTGGTCCCATAGGAGGGCAATGCGTCCCGGTTCAGGATGCATTGCTCTGTTGTGGGACCAATGCGTCCTCCACGGGGACGCATTGCTCAATGCGTCCCAACAGGGGGCGCATTGGTCCCACAACAGTGCAATGCGTCTCGAACCGGGACGCATTGCCCTCCTGTGGGACTAATGCATCCCCATACAGGACGTATTGCACCAATGCGTCCCCATGCAGGACGCATTGCATTTTTTAATCATATTTTTGCAGTCACTGATATTGTTTCATGGTTATTGATATGTATATTAACAATATTGATTATATTTGTAAATTTACAATTCGTTCACTTGTATTTGGATGTCTATAATATACCTAATTATTATAAATTTCTCAATTTCAATAGCTCGTAACATGCATATGGAATATATAAGTGTATTGCAACCAACATCAGTCGGTTCCTAATTGATTATATAATAAGAACTTAATCCAAAAAAAATGATATAGCAATTAAAAACAAGGTTAAAACATGAACCAACATGACGAGAAAATAATACATAACAGAACAATATGATAGATCCAAAATGAACCAATGTGATATCATAATATGATAGATCCACATACAATAGATGTCTTCACAAAGGCATACATACACAACAGAACAATATGATAGATCCAAAATGAACCAATGTGATAACATAATATGATAGATCCACATACAATAGATGTCCTCACAAAGGCATACATGCAAAACTTTACAATATATAAAAAACTAAGTACGTCGTCCTCGCCCACCTCCCTCTACATCAGGATCCTCTGTACCGATGTCATCTGGAGACAGCTGAACTGGGGACAACTGCGTAGGAGGTTGCTGGCGAGCATCAGGGAAGAAATGAAAAGGTGGAGGTGGGGTGAGGGGTCTCTGAAAACCAGGATAGGATGCATCAGGTGGGGTGCATCTTGATAAATCAAACGGAGTAGGTGAATATGTGACATAAGATGGTGGTCGGCTCTCAGGAATAATTGGTGGTGGGAATGGAGTGTATGGAACAGAAGAAGAACTTGCTCCATAGTATGATGGTGGTTGAGGTGGGGTGATGAATGAGGAATATGAAGCAGCTCCTGAAAAATATGGCCTTGTCGGTCCCCATGACATGAGCTGAGAAGTGGGAGTGGGAGTGGGCTCAGTAGTAGGAGTAGGAGTAGGAGTGGGCTCAGGGGTTGTGGTATGAGTGGGTATTGGATCCCATGGCCGAGCATAGTCAGAAAGACTATCAAAGTAACTCCCCTGGATGTTGTAGATGCCGTCTCTGATCTGTGCAGAAGTGTGCTCTAATGCCGCTCGGATCGCCACCTGTATTTGTACCTGTAAAATAAAGTATGTATACATAATAAAGACCAATTACATATATTACAAATAACAAAGATAAATAATAACAGTTTGTAAAAGAAATAATAATGATACTCACAAATTCCTGCTGACGATAACTTTGCAGGTAGTATGTGCTTGGAGGCATAGCTGGAGGGGGCACGATGTATTGTGGATGATACCATGCATAGTTAACCTAAGGACTGAAGACTGTATCAGCTGGTGGAGCGGGAACTAAGCTCTTACGTCTGTTGTTCCACATCTGCACCTCCTGCCTATAATGAAGCATCCAATCCTCAGCTGCATGACCCCTCCCATCTATCCGGCTAAGCTGCGGCAGCTCAAGAGTAGGTTGTACTTGAACAAAGTCGAACTGTCCAAGTACTCTGTCGGGAAAGTGCCACTCCACTATTGTGTAGCACAACAGAGGCACTCGTGCCAACCAAATATCACTACCATCTCTACAAATGACAGGCAATCTCTCGAGAACATCAGCAGTGTAAGGAGTCAACTCTATATGTTATTCATATAGACAACATGTATCATATAAAATGGAGTAAATTGCAAATAAATAAAACATATATCATACAACAGAGGTAAGTAAGTTATACCTGTGAGGGCAAAATCTGGTCAAATGTTGAATCGTAAAACTGAATTGTTCCCCTGATAGTTTGATTCCTTTGGACAAAGGTAGGCCACTTATTAAATTGACAAACTAAATTTAGATAAATACTACATAATGTTTGAACAAATATAAAAAATTGTGTAGATCTTTAACCTGTAACCCAAGGGAACATCTTCTGGCCAATCATCCCAGCGCATTGCAATTGTACATGGGTGTCCAATTCCCAACCTCTCCCAACACCACAGCTGTAATAGGCACACACAACCTAAAAGATGGGCAGTTCTCCTGGACCGGGTGGTTGCCTTATACAACTCCCTATATAAGAAAGCTAGAGTTGCAGCACCCCAAGATAGAGTGCCACAACGTGCAAAATCGGACACAAGAGGGAGGTACCTAACATGAACTCTATCCCCTGTACTATCTGGGATAAGGTAACTACCTAAGAAATATAAGAGATATGCCCTAGTATACCTTGTACTCGGTTCTAATTATTGTTCTTCATCACCCGCGGTCAGATCCATATCCTTGAAGGTCTCACGCAACAAAATCAAGGAGATATGCCCCTTAGACATCCCATCCGGCGCATCTCCTATGAAATTCTCACAAAGGTGAGTCCATGAAGAAAATTGCCCCTCATCTACACCTAAAGGATATGAAGCTATAACCGGTGGGCCATCAATCCTCGGGCCTAAAAGAATTGCAACATCCTGAAGAGTGACACTCATCTCAAAAGGGGGAAACCTAAAAGTATTGCTAGAGTTGTCCCACCTGTTAACTAATGCAGTGATTAAAGTAGGGTCAAGGTGGATACAGAGTAGCCTATGAACAAGCCCAAAACCAACCATGGAAATATTTTCTAAAACATCCTGGTCAGTAATAGGCCATTGTGCCAACATGATGTGGTACTGGGAGAGTCAGTAGGTTGCTTGTTTAGGAGCTATATCTATGAAAAGTGCAAATATTACATTAAATGAAAAGTGCAAATATTGTACAACATTTAAGTTTGTCAAGATTCTTCATTAGATAAGATGAAATTAATTCAAATACATGAACCACCAAACAATATAAAAATACAACATGAACTACTAAAAGAGAAATACTACAACAATTAGTTACAACATTTGATTCAATATCTCATCTAGAGGTTCATAAAATGGCCACATTTGATGTACAACTCGATGTATCTCTGGATGTGATACAACTAACTAGTTTTTAACTTGTTCATTTATTGGCATTACTTTCTGTTTCGTGTGATCCCAATAACAACCAGATAGCTCAAGAAGTTCTTCATACATGTGAAACATTTGCTTTAAAAATTGCCAATGAAATTTTGCTTGTTCTTTTGTCACTATAAATCCTAACTTATTGTACAACAAATCTGGTATGTCATTCCAGTCATCATCCAATAGAGTTTGATGAGCCATTTTTCCCTGTAGGCACTTCGTAGCCATTTTTCCCCGTCCCGGACGCATTGCCTGCGTGGCAATTTCTAGCCGTTGGGGGCGTCTCCGCGCGCGACACATTGGCACCACAAAGGGCAATGTGTCCCGCTTCAGGACGCGTTGCCCTCCTGTGGGGTCAATGCGTCCCCTGCTGGGACGCATTGCTCTCACGTGAGGCAATGCGTCCGCCGCCGGGACGCATTGCCTCGCGTGAGAGCAATGCGTCCCAGCAGGGGATGCATTGCTCCAGAAATGTGCCATTTTGGGCAATAAGTTCAAGAACGTGCCATTTAGGTAATAAAAATTGGCAAATGTGCCATTTAGGTTTCTTTTCCTTAGTTCACGCCTCAGGACACAAACACATTCAACACCATGCTTCTACCACACCCAGATGCAAGAGAGGACTATTGGAGTTGGAATCATGAATACAAAGGCACCTTTACAGTTAAGTCAGCCTACAATGAGCTAATCAAAGAAAAGAGGAAAACATGCGCGGGCAAATGGAGGACCATATGGAACCTGCAAGTCGCATGAAAAATTCAATATTTCCTCTAGCTATGTCAGAATGATGGCAACATGATGAATGCAAAAGGAGCCAGGATTGGCCTCGCCCAAGACAGCCAATGCACCATCTGTAGAAACAACCCGAAAATCTTAAGGGACTGCCACTTTGCCACGCAAGTATGGGATGTGCTCACATCCAACAGAATAAACAACTTCTTCGTGCATGAGGAGTTTGCAAGATGGTTCAAGCTGGTAGCCTCAAGAAACCTCAATACATCATTAAGCCTAGAGATGTTTGCGACCACCTGTTGGCAGATTTGGCGAAAAAGAAACACTGCTATCTTCTGAGGGAATCTCATGCCTCTACAGGCAGTCTTGAATGTGATCCACAGCATGAACGGGGACCATAGAAGAGCCTTTGAGCGAGCGTCATGTGCTACACAAAGGGTGATTGAACAACACCAAACTGAGGCCGCAAGAACCCACTCGATTAATGTGGATGCAGCAAAAGACATTGCTACCAACAGGATGTTGGCATGTGCACTGGAAAGAGATGTAAACGGTGCTTGGATGCGAGCAAACGAAATAACCATCCAGGGACAGGACGTACTCCAAGTTGAGCCGATGGCCATTCTGCAGGGAATCAAGCTAGCTGAAGAACTATCGCTCGATAGTGGGGTGATCATCACTGACTCCCATCTTGCATGTAAAATCTCTCAAGAGGATAGAAAGCATTGGGGGAGATACAGTCCTATCTGCCATAGGATCCAACTTGCAAAATAGGCCCTACCGGACATAACTATTATCCAAAAGCCACGAAGACTAAATACCCTGGCTGATAGCCTAGCTAAAATCCTTCTCAAACAACCAGGGGTATGGAACCTGCATTCCTGCCCCCTCCTCTTGCACCTGTCTATGAATAGGATCTAGCACAAATAAACAACACTAGCCATGTGTCTAGTGCTTTTGTAATCCCGTTTCAATAAATAGAACAAGTTTATTTTAAAAAAACTTCCACTTGAGGTACCTAAATATATTTACACCCACTTCACAATGGGTTAAGCCACTAGAAGTTTTCAATGAAACCTCTTGAATGTCAGTTGACCCATTTGTCTTTGTTAAATACACTTGAGCCCCAAATAATTGATCTATTACCTTTGTGGTTGTAGCGTGCTTTCTTATCATATTTCCATTCCAACATTTGCATTAACTTACTTAACATCTCTCTTTCAACCACTAGCATTTTCATGACACATATGACCTATTTTAACCTACTTCAATAGGGACTACGCCTTTTGCACATTTTTCTCAATTTAGTTGGTAGATCCATTTGATCTACTATGGAATCCACTTCTCACTTGACCTTGTTGTATAATACGTTTCATAATAATTCAACGTACTTCCTTTGTATTCTCTTAAACATCCTCCCACATTACTTTAGCTTTGTTCTTCAAGATAATTTACTAATCATTTATAAACATTTTCCCCCTAAGATACTTAGTATACCCATTTGAATCAATTTAGAATCTATGTGACTTGTCTGAACTTGTTTGAACTTCTTCCTTGATCATTGACTTGGCTTGGAAGTTTTAGGTTGCCAAAAAAGTATTTATGGAAGAAGATAAAACCTCCATGTTGTGTTTTTGTGTAGGTATTATACAAACAGTAAAGGCATTTGTCCTCTTTCTCATTTGGGTCATTTTCCTTTCGTCCTTAATGGTGTTCATTTTACATGTCAATCAATTTCTTCACTCTTTTAATATGTGTGCATTATAGGAAATAAGTGGCAAAATGACATGTTAAAAAACTACTACAAGGGGTAAACCTAGTGAAAAACTAAGAAATATTTTTGTCTAACAATACATTTGAGGCCTTAAGTGATAAAAAAATATGTTCTTAAATCTCTTTACAAACATCTCTATGGTGATCAAGATCGTCAAGAAAGGTCTGACAAGTCTACCTATAATAATGAAATGAGAAGCAAAAAGAAGTCTCAACTATTTTGGTGAACAATGAATTTAACTTGATGTACAACCTTATGTTAAAAGGGGTTCTTAATACTGTCATTGATAAGCAAAGGGGATTTTTTCTCAGAAGAATGGTCCCTAAAATTTGTAATTAAAACAGACTGTTAGTTAGCCAAACAAATGTATAATGAGTTGAAATAGAAAATCAATATCACCAGGGGCGTAGCCAGAGGGGGGGGCTTTCGGGGCTGAAGCCCCCCTCCAAAAAATATTTTTATTGTTATTATGCTACCATGTACATATTTATATTTTATAAAAAATATTATTACATCGTACAAAATGCAATTTTTAATCTTATGATTTCATTCAATCCTATCATATGAACTTCTTAATGGTTAAACTTAATATATTTGTGGAATATGTGTCTTATATACTCACAAATTATAAAATTTACCGTCCTAATATGCATCTCATCAATTATGAACTTAAAAATCATATATTTCATTTCTATCCTACTAATTTTTTTAATAGTTT
Source organism: Alisma plantago-aquatica (assembly GCA_963693085.1). Lineage (NCBI taxonomy): Eukaryota > Viridiplantae > Streptophyta > Magnoliopsida > Alismatales > Alismataceae > Alisma > Alisma plantago-aquatica. Next base: position 1,778,323,762 of record OY856409.1, read on the forward strand.
CATATTAATTCTGTTAAGAGTTACACAAATTGTCTCCCCTATTTGAATGTCAATAATATCTATAAGACTAGGGGTATGTAAACATAAAAGATGAAAATAATTATACAAAATGAAGTTTATAAAAATATATCATGCATCATGTTGACCTATTAACTGAAATTTGATTTAATATAGTTGACTTATTAATTAACATATATTATTAGCTATAAATTGAGTAAGTTCACTCAATTATAATTATACACCATTGGGAAAAATGATAACCATACATGCACAACTATCACCTTCTATTTATATATTTTTCTTTCAAACTTTTATTAGTCAATCACTCTCAAATAATAAAATATTTATATTACTATATAGAAATAGATCCATATCTTTTTCAACTTTTAAATAAAAAATATGCATGGATCTTTCCTCTTTATTCTCTTCACTTTTTATTTTCTAATGTGCTTCTCCATCATATGTTGTTCATACAACCACATTAAATATTTTCTTCTTTTTTTTCTCTAAAGTTTCCTTCAACTGAACATTGTGTCAAGATCTTATAATATACCAAGTACATTATACTTATATCCTTTATAGTATAAGATTTGACTGTATAATATTTTAGTTCTTCCAGAATGACGCCATCTACTAAATGATGTCATATTATATTATAATGCTTGTTCTCCACTTAAAAGATGATTTTGTTCCCATTTTTAATATAACTATTATTTTTCTTACGCATTGTCAATTGTATGCACATTGAACAGATCAAGTGATCATGAATTATGATTATATTGTTGATCTTCTAGTTGTTTAATCTAAAAGATATGTCAAATAATGTGTTAGCTATGACCTTAGACATTTAAACAAATTCATTATTTTGAATAGTGAATTTATCATTTCATTTATGTTAGATTTTTTTTACAAATAGCTTATTTTATATGTTAGAGACAATGAGACACTTATTAGGTATATTTTTCTTCATTATTTTTAAATAAGTATTATTTTCCTTATCGTCACTACTCATAGTAATTCAACTCCGTTGTGGTAGATTTCTAGATCCGCCACTGAATATTACCATGCCCAAAGAATGGACATTCTGCTATATTCCTAAAGCTTCATTATCTATGACGATAACAACACACGGATCAATGCATCCATAGATGCGCTCGTTGGCAATGATAGTCTAAAAGCTGAGATATATGCAGCTTGGAGAGGTAAGAAGTTTGTTGCAGACAAGGCATACACAAAAGTTCACCTCTACTCCGACTGCTGGGTGGCCGTGAAGCTAGCTGAAGCTTCCATGAACATTCATTCCGTTCAACTAATTACATTTTCATCAACACATCATACCACTCGAGCATGCCTTCAAGACGCTTATCACTAAACATGTACAAATGGAACAAAACTTCCTGGCTGACTCCCCGGTAAAGCTGCCTTTCCCGCATTCTAGACTTCTAGTTCTAATCCTAGATTAGATTTCCTTTCTAGTCCTAGCTTAATTCAATATTTATTTTCAGCACATGTAAACCTACTCTCTTGTTTGTGTGTCGCGGACGCACATGATGAATAGATAGACCCGATTTTCTGAAAAATAGCTCCATGCTGTGACTAAATGTTAACGCTACATGCGCGCCACACCATCTACTACCACTTTAAAAATACGAATGTATTAAAAGTACAGTTTCTTTTTAAACCCAATAGTTTTTTAATTATCTTCTAACTAATTCTGCAAACGAAACAATTTTTAGATCATCTTTTGCAATGTTTTTCGACATAGGAAGGTAAATTTGTTTTGGCATAAATTTCAAGAATGGTCGCATTTCCATTTATAATAGCCATTTGCATGGCAATGAATCACACAGGCTATAACCGTTGACCAAGGTTACATTCGTTTCTGTGGGCAGCAATCACGTTTCGTGTCCACCAAGAAGCAGGCGCCAGTTGAATATTGTGTCCACAACTTGCTAATCTTTTATTTGGTTGATACATGTAGCAGTGATTTATAATATCATGTGATGTCCGCCTCTCTTTGCCTATCCAAAGTTCAACTCATCAGAACATCTGGTATAAAGCGAGGTAGCAGGTCCTTAGCACATCCATCATAGCTAAAAAACGATGGACTTCTACTCATGGCAGTCTCTCCTCTGCTTCCTCTCTCTCTCCATACCTCTCTATTTCTTCTTAACCCACAAGCAAATCGCCTCACCCTCCAAGGATCCCACTTCAAACAATCTCAAAACATACCCATTCCTAGGAGTTCTTCCTGAATTCATCAAGAACAGGAACAGGTTTCTGGAGTGGGTGACTGAGGTCCTAGCCACAAGCCCGAACCAGACTATGGTCTTCCGGACGCCTGGCCACACCGCCGGCATCATAACTGCCAACCCACAGAATGTAGAACATATCCTGAAGACAAATTTTGAGAATTACCCCAAGGGAGAGCGCAACCGAGGAATGATGGAGGATTTCCTTGGCAACGGGCTCTTCAACTCCGACGGCGAGTACTGGAAATCACAGAGGAAGATAGCCAGCTTCGAATTCAGCACTCGTTCACTCCGCAACTTCGTGGTAGAGACCGTCAGCTTTGAAATAGAGCGGAGGCTGTTACCACTTCTGGAAAACGTGGAGGAGAAGGGTGAGATCCTGAATTTTCAAGACGTCCTCGAACGATTTGCTTTTGACAACATCTGCAGGGTGGCATTCAATATTGATCCCGCCAGTCTCGCAGCCGACGGCCAAAGTGCTGTCCCTGCGGAAGGGCTCCGGAGAAGAAAGGTGCCTCACAATTTCATGGAAGCCTTTGATGACGCTGGGAAGTTTATAGTTGACCGCTTCCTTGACCCTGTTGGGTGTGCTTGGAAGATTAAGAAGCTTCTCAATATTGGATCAGAGCGACGACTGAAAGAATCTGCCAAAATTGTCCACGATTTTGCTACTGAAATTGTAAGGGCCAAGAAAGAGGAGAGCTCTTCATCTTCAGACCAAGATCTCTTATCCCGCTTCGCGGCAAGCGCACACAACACTACAGAAGTGTTCCTGAGAGACAATGTGGTGAATTTCTTGATAGCAGGACGAGAGACTACCTCATCAGCGCTCACATGGTTTTTCTGGATAGTGTCCACAAAGCCCGAGGTAGAGAGGAAGATCGTGGAAGAAGTGAAGGCCGTCAGGGCCAAACATCCAGGATCAACCACCACATTTGATTTCGACCAGCTGAGGGAAATGCACTACTTGCATGCGGCAATAACAGAGTCCATGAGGCTCTACACCCCAGTTCCAGTGGATAGCCAGGTGTGCGGCTCTGATGATACACTCCCTGATGGGACCTTCATAGGGAAAGGGTGGGTCGTCACCTACAGCGCATATGTTATGGGAAGGATGGAGACCATATGGGGGGCTGACTGCTGCGACTACAAGCCTGAGAGGTGGTTGGTGAATGGCGAGTTCAAATCTGAGAGTGCCTTCAAATATCCGGTGTTCCACGCTGGCCCAAGAATGTGCTTGGGGAAAGAGATGGCCTACATACAGATGAAATCAATAGCTGCAATCGTGTTCGAGAGATTCCACATTGAGATCGTGGAAAAAGACAAGGCCCCAGAATATATATTGTCTATCACATTCAAGATGAAAGGAGGGTTGCCGGCTAAGTTTAAAGCCAGGGTGTAAGTGAGCTGTTTGTCATAGCTCTAGGAGGATTCCAATGATTTTTTAATCGCCTGGAGTTTCAGTTACCTCGTAGCAAATACTGTATAATAAAGATGGCAGGTCTATGAATATAATTTAAATCTGTAATACTGAATCTGTATTTGAGAAGAAAGGAAACCATAACTTTGATGTTCTTTTTCTTTTTGAAGAATTATGTTGATGTTAAGATAGTGTGTCAGAACCGGATCACCAGATGATAATACTAGAGATCTGATGGAGAGACACCAAATATATCCTAAGAATACATGTAATATAAATACAGCCATAGTAGCAGATTATTAAAATGGACAACATCGAGGAATTGACTGAATTTGACTAACATTAATGGTCGACATGTGTGAACAATGTTCACGGCTTCAAGTATATACAGCTCTAGGCTTGAGGAGACCAACAACGTTCTTTCAACATCATTCAAACTCACATATCAACATTTTGCTGAGGTACGGTACACGGGCGAACTAAAGAGTAAGATTGTTAATGATACGTTTAAATCTGTGAATCTAGTTTCGTCTAACTTAGAAGATGGTACTGAATTCTAGTTTCAAAATTATGGATCTTTTTTGGATTTTGATAGATTGATTAAATTCCGGGAGGTTGATTCTGAGTTCTAATTTTCACAATTTGGGACGGATTCAAATTTGTACGTATCAGAGTTTGCTCAGTTTCGGATTAGATTAGTAAAACATTTAAGTTGTATACAACTAGAATTTTGACAAACATAACCAATATTTCCTATTTTTAACAAATCTAGGTGGTTATAATTAATCGGAATCTTGATCTGAGTTGGGTCTGGATTCTAGAATAATAGAGTAAGTTAACGACAGAGATTAATTGTAACACTCCCTGAAACAGCAAGTCGAAACTGCGAATTTGGACTAGCGTACAGTACTTGATAACTGGAAATCTATCCGGACAAGCCCCTTATACCGAGCTCCTCTCTTGGCTGAGGATATTTCCGTTGAAAATATAGCATAATAGTTGCTGGGTTAAGCTAAATTATAGTATGAAATATTAGCAGCGAGCAATATAAATTTGCACAGAATAAGTGTCAGTAGCAAATGAAATTTACAAAGTTACAATTTAGGGTGAAGGAGAATAAAAATATATATCTATTGTGAAGACAAATTTTGTCGCTCTGTAAATAATGTTTGCCTCTTAGAGGTTTAATCATCTTGAGAAAAAATTAGGTCACATTTCCCAATGTCATCAAAACAGCAGTGTTAAACTAATTCATCGACCCTTAGATATCGTTGAAGAAACAATCACTAAAAACCGTGAGTCATACAAAGTATAATATGGGGAACGGAAGAAGGAAGATGCTTATTCGGGTGAAGTTTGAATAAGATGTTACAAAGTAGAGCAATGAGAAGGAAGTGACACTGAACAACTTGTAGACAATGGAGAAGAAATTTCACTTGAATTCTTAAGAAGAAAATATGTTGGCTGTGTGTAAAATGAGTGTGTCTAAATCTCTTTTTTAATAAAGAAAAGAAAAAGACCTCTACGATAGTGTCATTATTCCTCTTGCATTCTAATAATCATTAATATGTTGTACTCCACCAGTAGAGTCAACGAATCACTCAAAACCGGTCATATATACGAAAACTAGACATGTGCACTCAATCAAATAAAGAAGTCAGGCGGACTTATTACAAGTGAATTTGATCAGATAAGAAACACATTCAATTGAGTATAAACATATTGGATTGATTAGGTAAAGCATTCAAGCAAATAGACAGAAGAAAGAAAGGAATTTGTTAGCTTGCATGCTGGAGCAATGCTAGTATCCGACCAAGCATCCGATCAGATAGCAATCCGCTCAAATGGTTGAGTTGTATTCAATTGCACAGCAAATAAATATGAGTTGTTCTAGCATAAATGACCTGAATGTAAATGGATTGATAAACCACATTTTGTGTGTCTTGAGGTGATTAAATGGTTTTCAAAGACAATATGGAGACCATATGTGGGGCTGACTGCCGCGACTAAGCCAGAGAGGTGGTCGGTGAATGGCAACTTCAAATACCGGTGTTCCACGCTGGCCCAAGAACGTGCTTGGGAAAAGAGATGGTCTACATATAGATGAAATCAATAGCTGCCATCGTGCTCGAGAGATTCCACATTGATCGAGCTCGTGGAAAAAGACCAAGGCGCCAGAATATATATTGTCTGTCACATTCAAGATGAAAGGAGGGTTGCGCAAGCTTAGAACCAGAGTGCAAGCGAGCTGTTTGCCCCAGAATTCATATGACTGGTTTTTTAATCGCCTGGGGTTTCAATTACCTCGTAGTGAATACCGAATAATAAAGATGTCGGGTCTATGAATTTAAATAAAATCTGTACTACTAAATCTGTATTTTCTGAAATTGATCAGAAAGGATATTATAACTGTGATGCTTCTTTTTCTTTTTGAAAAATTATATTGCAAATCTGAGATGTTGACATAGTGTGTCAGAACCGGTTCACGGGATGAAAATACCAGAGATATGATGCAGAGACAGCAAATATATCCTAAGAATACATGTAATACAAATACATCCATAGTAGCAGATTATTAAAATGGACAAAAGCGAGGAATTGACTGAATTTGACCAACTTTAATGATTGATATGGGAGAATATTGTTCACAGCTTCAAGTATATACAACACTAGGGTTGAGGATATGTTGAACTTCGACCAACAACGTTCTTTCAACATCATTCAAACTCACATATCAACATTTTGCTGAGGTATTGGTGAACTAAAGAGTAACATTGTTAATGAAACGTCTAAATCTGTGAATTTCATTTCGTCTAACTTAGAAAAAGTTAGTACTGAATTCTAGTTTAAAAATTATGGAATTTTTTGGATTTAGATAGATTGTTTAAAATTTTAGAAGGTAGATTTTGATGGTTTTGTTTGATGGGAATATGTGCACATATGCTATGCATCTGAGATATAACGAAAAAGAAATATATGCAAAAGCGTATCCGACAAGCATGTAAATCTAACAGATAGAGGAAAGAAAAAGACCACTTTTTTACGTGTAAAATCCTCACAATGTGTGAAGGAAACACCACGGGGTCAACCACGAACAAATCCACTATAAGAAATAAAGATATTATTTTTCTTTTCGGATTTGACTCAAATTCAAAATAATATATCAAGAAAGAGAAATAAGAATATACCACATTGTAGATAGAGATCCCTACAAATCTACTACTCCAAAATTTCTCAAAAAGACGTACTCTTTCACAAAGTGCACTATAGTAGATGGCTCGAAAAAGACACCCAAATGTCTTGGCAGTTTTGCCCCCACTTTCTTTATTCTTCCCTTTATTTTTCTTCCTTCTTCATTCTTTGTCTTTTTCCCTATTTTTGCAGCAGAAAAAATACTATCTTTTTTACTTGGCGGCTACCCTTTTTGCTAATTGTCTTGGTTGCTTCTATTGATGACTGTGTTTGTTGGTTGCCCCGTGCTTGTGCCTTGACAGATTATGGGGTTTATAATCCTTAGTCACGGCAGCGGCTGCACCAACAAAGCCCTAATGGGCTTGGACACTTGGGCTGAAAATAGCTAGGTCCAACAATCTCTCCCTTCAGCCCAGGAGGAAATTGTCATCACAGAATCATCTCTGGGAATGTATGTTGCTAAGCTCTTTGCAAAGCACCAACTTGTCTCGTGTCACGACCTTGGTCATCATGTCAAAAATATTCTTCTTAGTATGGATCTTCTTCAGTGTCAGCAATTCTTGTCAGTCACATCACTAAGTCAATGATATCTCAAATCAATGTATTTTTTCATGCATGATGCATTGTACTCTTGCTCAAGTCAATAATGCTATGACTATCACAGAAAATTGGCAAGTCATCATGATTCATGCTCATCTCTCTCAAAAATCTCACAATCCAGAGTATTTCTTTTCCTACATCTGTTATTGCAATGTACCATGCCTCTGTCGTAGAAAGTGCAACACACTTTTACAATCTAGATTGCCAAGATATAGCTCCCCCTATAAAAAGTAAAAACATATCCAAATGTGGATTTCTTGTGATCAATATTACCTATCATGTGAGCATCAACGAAGCCCTTCAAAACTGGTTCAGAACCACCAAATATCAAACATGTGCTAATAATGCCTCGCAAGCATCTGAAGATCCACTTGACTGCCTCCCAGTGACCATTTCTAGGGTCTGAGAGAAATCTGCTCATAACAACAACCACATGAGAAATGTCTGGATGAGTACACACCATTGTCTACATCAAACTCCCTAAAACATGAGAATAGGAAATCTTGTCCATCTCCTCCTTCTCCTCATCAGTAGATGGGCATGACTTCTTGCTAAGCTTGAAATGACATGATAGTAGAGTACTCACGGCTTTAGACTAGCTCATGTTGAACTCCTCTAGAATCAGTTCAACATAGCTCTCTTATGACAACCATAACCTGTGTTGCCCCCTTTCACGTGTCATCTGCATCCCTAGAATCTTCCATGTTGGTCCCAAATCCTTCATCTCAAAGGCTTTGGAAAGCTATGTATCTAGTTTTCTGATAAAATTGGCATCCTTTGCCACTATCTATATGTCATCCACAAAGAGTAGTAGAAATTGAGCATATCATTGGGAAACCTCCTTATGTAAACACATAGATCTGTACTTGTCTTCTAGTACCCATGACTCTACATGAAAGAATCAAACTTCTTATACCACTGTATGGGAGCTTGTTTCAAACCATGCAAACTCTTCTTTAATCTGCAGACTAAGTGTTCTTTTCCCTTTATGTGAAAACCTTCTGGATGCTCCATGTAGATCTCCTCAATTAGATCATTATGAATAAATGCCACCTTCACATCCATCTACTCCATCTCTAGATCTAGGCCAGCAACCAAGTCCAGAACCAATCTAATAGAAGTCATCCTCAAAACCAGAGAATATATCTCAACAAAATCTACCCCCAGTCTTTGACCAAAGCCCATGCCAACTAATCTGCCTTTGTATCTGATATCCTTGTGGCTGCCATCTCACTTCATCCTGTAGACCCACTTGTTCTTTAGTACTCTACGACCCTTGGGAAGTGCCACAAGCTCATAGGTATCATTCTTTTACAAATAAGACATCTCCTCTTGCAACGCTAGATTCCACTGTGCTATGTCTCTATGAATTTGTGCCTCATGATAAATCTCTAGCTCCCCTGATTAGTAAGGAGAATATACTTAGATGTCAGATATTTGGATGAAAGATGACAAACTCTGTCAGAACTCCTCAACTAATGCTCTGAGGACTCTACTTGGTGATAATATTTTTCCCCTTATCGAGAAGTCTCTGATTGTGAGTTTGAATCATTCATTTGTGCATCTAAAATAGGATCACTCGATGTGCTCTCACTCTGCTGCTCAAGGTGATCATGTTGTTCTTCTTTGCCATCTAAAGATTGCACCAATGAAGAAGTTGAAGTATCCTCATACTCATCATCAGAAGAACTATCATCTAATCCTATAGTCTATGCATCATCACTCTCACACTCTGTCATTGTTTGACTCTCACATAAAGTCAAATCTCTATGTATGTTCATGGTCCTTTTAACAGGATCCCATAACATATAGCCAAATTATTGATCTCCATAGCCAAGAAAGATACATGGCACTACTTTATCATCCAACTTTTGCCTCTTTTCTTTTAGAACATGTACATAAGCCTTACACCCAAGTACTCGTAAATGAGCATAAGAAACATCTCTGTCTGTCCATACCTTCTCAAGCATATCAAACCTCGAAGGAAATGATGGAGATCAATTAATCAGATAGCATGAAGTACTCATTGCCTCACCCCAGAATGTCTTTGGCAACTTTGTAGTCTTCAACATGCACTTGACTTTCTCCACTATGGTACTATTCATCCTCTCAGTTGTACCATTGTGATGTGGTGTGTCGGGCTCTTTCTTTTCATGACGTACCCATGCTACGTGCAGTAATTCTGGAACTCCCTAGAGGTGTATTCTCCTCCATTGTCCGTGCAAAGATATTTTAACTTTTTCTCTATCTCTCGCTCCACCATGGCATGAAATTTCTAGAAACACTAAAAGACATGATCATTGGTCTTCAGCAAGTAGACTCACACATTCCTAGATGCATCATCAATAAATGTGACAAAATACATATTGACACCTAGTGAAACCACCTCAAACAGACCGGTGTTTGATGTCACCTTTGATCTTTTCTTGAGATAAACTCTCTGATGCATTCTTATCTGACATGAATCACATGATCTCAGATCGGTGTCCTTGCCAAAAGAAATCAATTCCTGTTTTGATAGTAGTTGTAAGCCTTTCTCACTCATGTGTCTTAGTCATTTGTACCATTGATCTTCCTGGTAATCCTCAACTGCACTAATACTTCCACCTATAAGCACCTTAAGCTGGGTCTTGCACAATGTGTGACACAATTTACCTCGTGCAATAACCAAAACCCCCTTGTTGATCTTACATTTGTCACCACCAAAATCCAGATGATAACCTTCTCTATCAGAGAAAGAACTAGATATCAAATTGAGCCACAAATCTAGAACGCGACAAACATCCTTGAGTGTGAGCGTGCAACAAACACTTATCTGAAAACAAATGTCTTCAATCCCGATAATTCTAGAGAAGCTGACATTTTTCATATTCACCCTCCCAAAGTCTTCCCTCTTGTATGAAGTAAAGAACTCCTTACTCGATGAAGCATGATAAGAAGCTACAATATCCACCACGCACTCAGAATCATCATCCTCGGCATGCAAATACTACTCCTGGATTGTCATGACCACGTCGTCGTCATCATCCCTGTCACTACAATATTCTTGTCATCATCCTTCTTGTCTTTGGCTTCAAACCCATATTTTCTTTTGTAACCTTTCTTGAAATGATCTGACTTGCCACAATGGAAGCATCATCTGCTCTTCGTCTTGGATCTATCATGGGACTTCCCGTAGTCCTAGGACTCACCGTGGCTTTGAGATATGCCATAATCTTTCTCTCTATCAGTGCCCATTCTCTTTGTGAAGTACACCTCTGACCCATTGTCTCCTGAGGCTCGTCTTCGAGTCTCTTCATTCAATAGATTTGTCTTCACCTTCTGAAGTGTCAACTTGCCTTCCTATGTAGAATTATTGACCGTCACAAGGAGTGTCTCCCAACTGTTAGGTAATGATCCTATAAGAAGTAGCATTTAGATTTCATCATCAACAATCATCTTCATAGACCTCAATTTATTTACAAGGCTTTAGAATTCATTTATGTACTCGGCAATGCTTGTACCATCCATGTACTTCAAGATCACCAAGTTTCTAATCAAGAAAGCTTTATTCGTGGCAGTTTTCTGCTCATATAATTCTTGAGATTTTCCCACAAATCTTTAGCATCGGTCGCCTCTGAAAATGATGGAACACAGAAATATTTATCCAATTGCGCACTGTTTCAACAGTCTTTTTGTTTTGTTTCTTCTCATTTGCATCAAAACATTCCCTAACTTTTATCCCTCTATCAGATCATACAAATCCTTGCAATAAAGAATATCTCCCATCTTGAGTTTTCAAATCTACCAATTTGTGCTCGTCAACTTTATCATCATTGCATCATCACCCTTCCTCATCTAGATCTGGATCTATTCAACCTGGCAAGATGGGTTTGTTTGATGGGGAATATGTCCATGTATGTTGTGCAACCAAGATGCAACAAAAAAGAAATATATGTGAAAGCATATCCGACAAGTGTGTAAGCCCAAGATAATAATTACAAGCATAAAGAGGAAAGAAAAGACCAGATTTTTACATGGAAAATCCTCATAATATGTGAGGGAAAAACCACAGAGCCAACTACGGAAAAATCCACTTTAAGAAGCAAAGATACAATTTTTCTTCTTAAATTTTGATCCAAATTTGAGATAATATATCAAGAAGGAGAAATAAGAATATACCTGTTACAACCTCAATTTTGCATATGTATTCATAATTGAAATGTAATGTTTCTATGAATATGAACTTAATTGAAAAGTTTGAATGCTTTGCTTCAAAGAAGGGATTTCTTTACAAATCTCCCTTTTGATAGGAATTTCGGGTTCCTATTAATCCAATAATGGATATAAAAGAGAAGAAAACAAGAAAAGTCCAAATATTAGAAAAAGATACAAGATAATGAATATTAAGCAAAGTATTTATGAGAATTATATAGAAATCTCTAGAAGGTGACATTAATGGCCACAATCGGGTAAATTTCATTTATATGTGATTTCTAATGGAAGAAATAGGAAAAGAAGAAAAAGGAAATAAAAGATAAAGAGAAATCCTTGAAAGGAAATCTTTTAATAAAGAAATAAGTAAGATAATGAGAAATAATGGATGTGGATGCATCTAGAAGGATAATAAGCATCCTTAAAAAGGAATTTTGAAATATTAGAATTTCTTGGGGTCTAAAGAGTCCCAATGGAGAAGAAGAAAGAGAAAATACAAATAATACAAAATACGAGGATAATATGCTACATAGTTAATGACTTTTTGATATTATAAAAAAGAGGTATTATTTGCTTTAAGAAAGTAGAATTTTGTGGCCAATGGATTAAAATCCAAGCACAGAAATAGATTTTGAATTCCTAATAATTAAAGAATATGGATTATGAAGGAATTACTAAAAAGAGAGATATTATACCTAAATAAGGAAAATAGGTTTCCTAATGAGGAAAGGTTTTGTTTTCTTTGTGGGCAAGCATTTTAGGGCGTGGCTACCCTCCCCTATATAAGGGTTGAAGCCTTAGCCCCGAGCCCAAGAGAATTCCATGCATCCCTCTCTCTCTCCTTCTTTCTTGTTTTCATACAAACCTGAACCAAGAGGGAATAAAGCTATCCCTGGAGCAACGAGGGGCTATGGAAGAGTTGCGATGGAGGTGTGCTGCTTCTACGACACCATGGGATGCTTGGTGGTTGTCCCCTCACCCTAGCCTATGTGCAGAAGTAGCCATATATGAAGGATTAAGCACTTAGAAACCCTAATTTAGGAAAAGGGGAAAAGTTCACTTTTAATTTGATATATGTGATAATATGATGTTGGAAAGATGATCCTAACCCTGTTGAACGAAATAGGTTAGAATCATTAGGGTTTAAGAGCAATTTTGCCTAACTAGGATTTGTAGTGATAAAAGTACAAGAAAAACCCTAACTATAATGGAAACCCTAAAATTGGACTAGAAACCCTAGGAAGAAAGCTAGGTTTAATAGATCTTGATGATATGATTTTTGATAGGAAACTATATGCATATTTCAGGATCTCTTTGTGTGCTTGCTTGCCTATTGGATTTCTTACATTGATTGGATTATTTATGTACTCAAATCAGCCTGACATGTATGTGGTTATTTATGGTTAACCACTTTAGTTTCACAGAGATTTCTTAGGTGTTTAATCAAATTGAATGCAACCTATCTGTTTGGATGTTCATATATGCAAATCATAAAGTCAATATGATTATCACAATTAAGATATAAGTGTGTATTCTTGCACCTACATGCCACCCTGATGTAAGATGCAATGAGGTCAAGCCCAAGAGGGAAGACCCATGGGCACCATGAGAGGTGACCCCAGGCACCAAGCTCAGGATAGAGAAGGTGGCCTTATGATATTGCATGACTAATGGGTACCATGAGAGGTGACCCCAGGCACCAAGCTCAGGATGGAGAAGGTGGCCTTAAGTCAATGGAAAAAGAGAAACCTAAGGAGGGTATTCCATGGTTAGGGCAAAAGTAGTGGAGAATGTCACATTGAAAGTGTAAATTGGCTTGTTAATTAACTTGATTGTGAGATTTAGATTGTTAGCCATATATGTGAAATTTTGGTTGTCCCCACATACCGTCTTATTCATTTATGCTGACCGGCATTTTGTTTGTCAGTGTTTTAGGTACAATGTTGAAAAGGACAAACAATAAAGTGGCATATTATGAAAATAAGAATTAAAGTGCAAGGAGGATTAGTTAGAATAGATTGAAGTTGTAGATAGAAGTTAGATATCCAAAGTTTTTAAAAGGTATGCAAAGTTTTATTTTATTACAGCTTTCAGTATAGTCTGGTAGAATTTTATAATTATTATTGATTATTTGTTGAACCTAGTTTATTGGGATAATGGCTCTGACCTCTTAGTCTCCCTTAATTGGGGGTTACCGGGAGGTGGGGTCATTACATTTGGTATCAGAGCATTGGTTCCTCATTTAATCTTTCGTAATTATTAAGTTTTACAAATTCCATAGAACCAAGGGAATTATTAGAGGATTTTCTGAATGACAGAGGTGTCTAGAAAAGGATCACGTCTGGGGGTTGGAAATATTTTACTCTGCATCCCTAGTCGGAATACGAGGACTCCCAGATCTGTGTGACTATCTAGCCAATATCTTAGGATCTGACTCAAAATAAGATACCTTTAGGACTCTCTCATCTATTTTCGTCCCTTCTCAACCCTAATTTTGTTAAGATTTTGAGGTTTAGGGTTTTTCTCTCTCTTCCTCACCCTCTTGAGGTCACGGTATGTATGATAAGGTTAAGGAATCCTCCACCAAATTAATGAAAAAAATGTAAATAAGATGGCATTGACATAAGCTTAATAGTTTAAGCATAATCTAAAGAGTAGTTGCATGCTTATGTCGTATGACATGTGTTGTCATGCCCTCAGGAGAGACTTGAGGTTAGACCTTCTTATCAAGAGAATGAGTGGGTAGTTAGTCTTGGAGGCAGAGGCCTCTAGGAAGAGGTAGAGACTTGGCACATCTTCTGAGAATGATGCTAACCCTAACCCTAAGTGGTGGTTAGAGAGAGATGGCATGATGAGTTAGATGTCATGGTCGACCATGTGTGTGGGTTGACATGATGTTGGTTTTGAATCCCTATGATAGTGTGAGCCATGTGAGGTTGGCTAACCTAGTACCTTTGGCGACCCAACCCTAGGAAGGGTCGTGCATGTTAGGGTGAAGGATAACTCCTTCATTGATGAGGTTAGTGATGACCATATAGAAACCCTATGTGCTGATATGAGCATGGCATAGTATGCACCTAGAGTACGTTAGTAAGTGTTTGCGGTAGGTCGAAACCCAGGCCAGAAGGGCATGTTGGATAGATTATGAGCTAAGCATAAAGAGCCATAGATAATCTTGAGTGAACGTAGGTTTCACCCATGTAAGTGTATGCATGTGAGCTTGATCCACCCTTTTAGAGAGAGAATCTCTAGTAGTGGGGTTGTTGTAGGGTTAGCTCTAGAGAGAAAGAGAGCAAGACCCGAGCAAGAAGGTTGGAAGCTTAGACTCCAGGATAGGAGGAACCCTGAGAAGTTGAGTATGTTACGACCTAAGTGGATGGTTGTGGTTACCTCGTGCATCATCCTTGTGGTTTCTTAGTTGCCTTTAGAGGAACCAAACCCTAGAAGAAGGATGAGGCTGCTAGTACCTATGTGCAGATGATATAGGTGCTTACCTTCTAGGTATAGGAAGAAGAGTTCCTTAGACCCTGAGGAGGCATAGTAACAAGTCGTGAGGCCTTATACCTAGTTGGTTGTCCTTGACGAGGACTCGACTCTGAGGTGTTGTTCAAGTGGAAGAATTATAGGACGTGCATGATGCACCTCATACATGTTTGGTTCGGTGTTAGAAGGTTGAGCTTGCAATTAGCCAGCTCTTGTAGGAAAGTGAACCTAGGGTTGTTAGACCTAAGAGGGGAAGTAGCAGTACCTGGTGTACCTGATGCTCATGACGGGATTTGAGTCTTTATAGATTTGAGCATGGCACTCCTCATGTTTAGAGGAAAAAGGAGATCCCTAAGACTAAGGTCTACATTTGATGAACCTCCTACATATAGATTGGTGACATGGGCATGTATGATGATGGTCCAATGTTGAGGAATGAGGACAAGTATGACCTACCATGGAGACCTAGCATGGTTTAGTAGTGGTTTGTTTGTTAGCAATGTGCCTCAGTAGCTTGCTAAGGCTAAGCATGCTCATGTGGATGCAAACCCTAGACATAAGGACGTTTGTGACCTTTGTCACTATCAAGAGATAGTTTCCTCCCATATTGGGAGAGGGACCCTTTTGTAGGGTATGGATCATCTTTTGTTGGGTTTGAGGTAACCTTAAGAGGTCTCATAGAGTCTTGAGAAGCTAAGTAGAGAGTACATAGTATGAGAATGAACCTACAGACCCATAGATAATCATCTCTAAGTGCATGAGGATGGGGCCTAACTGAGGCAGGTAGGTCACCATGATCCCTACGAAAGGATGTAAGTCAGGCCACGAATGCTGAGAGAGACGATGGAGACTTGGGAAAGGTTTCAAGTTGAATATGTACTATGTTAGAATCCTAAGTCTATCCTAGGGTCAAGTAGGGATGAGACCGATGGGAGTAGAAGTTGCCTAATTCCCTAGTTGCACATGACCATAGGGTCAAGAGGTAACAACTATCATTGTATGAGGGCCATGGGTTAGGAGATTGATCACCTTCATGAACTCATGGGACCCAAAGGGCAAATGAGGAGGGCACTCTCTGATGCATAAGGGAAGAGGGATGACCCCAAAAGTATCGACACCCTACAGACCTAGAGGAGATGGCCAAGGATGGTATGATGACCCAAGTGGGTTTGAGACTAGTTTTCCATGGAAGTAAACTTGATATCGAGATGTTCATGATGTAGAGACATGTGATGTACGTTTCTAGTTAGATTTGAAGGTGTAAAGGCGATGTGAGATCTACCATCTCTACTTTTGTAATGGGAAGAACTCTGTATTTGGACTGCAGCCAAATGCTTATTTCCTCTTGTTATGAGAGTGAGAGATAGGACAGTATGCATGCCATACACCAAGGATAAAGATGATGTAAGTGGAAACGTTGCTATGATGTATGAGGATAGAGATAATAACGTACCCTTGTGGAGTGTACGATGTGTGGATGGTTTACAAACACCAAGAGAACTAAGGTAGTCATCTTATAAGGACGTTCTTATCATGAGTGTATAGAATTTATGAGTTATATAAGTTTGAGTTTGATAACCAGTAGGATGAACTCTGAGTTTTCTTGATGAAGATAGACCTAAAGTATGATATGAGATGATAAGTGGAATACACAAAGGTCTATGTCTTCACTGTTACCTAGCACATAAAGATGAAAGGTGGTAATGGATGCTCTTGTTGAGATGCAGCTGCATACTCTAGCTAGTGGAAAGGCTGAAAGAGGTGGTTAGGTGAACCCTAAGTTGTGAGATATGTTTGGCTAACACTTAGGTGTAACGAGATCCGTTGACCGAGTTAGTGGCTTCTTGGGCTTGTTGTGATAGAAGAATGGTTGTAGAACCTCAGATGCACTTCTATGGAAAAGAAGGTGATGAAACCCCAACTAGAGTGTTTTAGGGTTTCTGAGGAATCAACCTTAAGGAATCATGACATAACGGAGATCATGATTGTAAGTTCACCACACACCATGGTATTACTAAGATAGTAAGTGACAGTAGTACTTTGGATACCTAAGATGAAGTTGCATGTGGCTTGTCGCCATGCATGCCTGGAGGTGAAGGACGAACACCAGTAGCCCAGTGAGTCGATATAGAGGATAAAGAGTCCCTAAGGGGGGATGGGAGTTCATCACTGTGGACGTTGTGGTAAGTCTCCCATGGACCAAGGAAAATCAAGATGCAATATGCGTTATGGTAGATCACCTTACCTAGATGACATAATCTAAGTGAAAGATAGAGTACTGTCAGGAGACAGATCTAGTTGAACTACATGTAAGAGAGATGGTTCAACTACACCATGATGTGAGTTCAAAGGTTCTTGAGTATGATCTAAAGATTCACTTCCATGTAGTGGAAGCAGGTACATGAAGAACTCGATGCTAGTACAACTTATCACCCATGTTTGATGGTTAGCATGATCCAGACTAGAGGGTTTGATGAGAGCGTGTGTGCTCGTTCAGAGTGATAAATGGGGTCATTTCTCATCCTATGAAAGTTGTGATGATAGCACCATAGCCAGTATCAAGATGTAAGAAGCTCTGTAAGGGAGGTTGTGTCAGTCACCGCTTCATGAAGATGATGTCGGTGGAAAGAGCTTGTGAAGGCCAGAGAGACCAAAGTGAGTGCAGATGAAGTCGCTTTGACCATGCGATGGGTGAGAAAGCCCAGGGGTGACATGAGTCGTGAGCTGATGCAAAGCAGACTGACATGTAGTTCACTGTGGGAGAATATGTGATATGATAATCTGACCCCTCTGAGCCATAGCTGAGGAAGTTGAGTCCCCAATACATGGGTCCATTTGAGATGGATTGGTGGAGATGCTTGTGTGTAGCCTTACCCCTCAGGATAACATTATGTATGATATGTTCCACGAGTCCGATCTAGACCACTATGTGAGGTACCCAAGCCATGTGCTGAGCCATGAACCTATTTAGCTTTAAGAGAAGCTAAAAACCTGAGTCACCTATGAGGGTACGAGATACCAAGGTGAGAGAGATCTCAGATGTAAGAATATGAGATGATGAAGGTTCTTGTGAAGCACCATGGAGAGGGTAAAGCCACATGGGAGCCATGATGGACATGAGGAAGTCTTATCCTACTTATTTGTATGTTTGATGGAATTTTGAGAGAAAAATTCCTATAAGAGAGAAAGGATGTTACAACCTCAATTTTGCATATGTTTTCATAATTGAAATGTAATGTTTTTATGAATATAGACTTAATTGAAAAGGTTGTATGCTTTGCTTCAAAGAAGGGATTTCTTTGCAAATCTCCCTTTTGATAGGAATTTCGTGGTTCCTATTAATCCAATAATGGATATAAAAGAGAAGAAAACAAGAAAAGTCCAAATATTAGAAAAAGATACAAGATAATGAGTATTAAGCAAAGTATTTATGAGAATTATATAGAAATCTCTAGAAGGTGGCATTAATGGCCACAATTGAGTAAATTTCATTTATATGTGATTTCTAATGGAAGAAATAGGAAAAGAGGAAAAAGGAAATAAAAGATAAAGAGAAATCCTTGAAAAGAAATCTTTTAATAAAGAAATAAGTAAGATAATGAGAAATAATGGATGTGGATGCATCTAGAAGGATAATAAGCATCCTTAAAAAGGAATTTTGAAATATAAGAATTTCTTAGGGTCCAAGGAGTTCCAATGGAGAAGAATAAAGAGAAAATACAAATAATACAAAATATGAGGATGATGTGCTACATAGTTAATGACTTTTTGATATTATCAAAAAGAGGTATTATTTTCTTTAAGAAAGTAGAATTTTGTGGCCAATGGATTAAAAGCCAAGCACAAAGAAATAGATTTCGAATTCCTAATAATTAAAGAATATGGATTATCAAGGAATTACTAAAAAGAGAGATATTATACCTAAATAAGGAAAATGGATTTCCTAATGAGGAAAGGCTTTGTTTTCTTTGTGGTCAAGCATGTTAGGGCATGGATACCCTCCCCAATATAAGGGTTGAACCCTTAGCCCCGAGCCCAAGAGAATTCCATGCATCGCTCTCTCTCCTTCTTTCTTGTTTTCGTACAAACCCTAACTAAGAGGGAATAAAGCTATCCCTAGAGCAACAAGGGGTTGTGGAAGAGTTGCGATGGAGGCGTGTTGCTTCCATGACACCATGGGATGCTTGGTGGTCGTCCCCTCACCCTAGCCTATGCGCAGCAGTAGCCGCATGGCTGCAACGACGGTCGCATGTTGCAGGCCGGTGTGCTTGAAACCGGCCACACTGGTTGCAACCTGGAGGTGCCCCCCGTGCACAAGGATTCAGCGGAGCTATGACGGTGGCTGGCGGCAACTTTCGAGGCCTGGGTAGGAGAGGGCGGCTCCGCGGAGAAGCTGCAATCAGTGACAGCTAGGGTCTTCATGAGGTTGAAGATGATCGGGCGACATTAGACGATTTTACCCCTCCGGGGTATGAAGGGATGGTGACTTAAGAGAGGGCAATAGTGTCAATTCATCATATTTCGGTCGAGGCTACGTAGTGCATGGAAAGGCTGACGTGGCAACCTCTCATTGGTCCAAGTAAGTGATTTTTGTAAAAATCGTATCTAATTAATGGTAGCTCGGATGGATGCATATAATATATGAATTTTGTGTATAAAAATGTGAGGAATCCAATTAAAATAGATTTAGATCCTAATTTCTCTTACAATTCGAAAAGTAGTTGAAGTTATCAACTTTAATGCATTAATGATTAAGAAACCCTAATCTATGATGATTAATGAATTGGGAAGGATTATATAGATCTTTAAAGTTGATATTAACCTGTTGATTATAAAAGGACACATTAGATCAAAAGGATTATCTTTATGCATAGTTTAATTAATTTAAGGTTCCATATACATGAATATACTTTAATGGACCTTGAAACCCTAATTGAGCATATTGGTTGAGTTCATGTTACTTAATTATTGAAATTGGGTATTTGCAACTTGTTGGTTAGTTAATAATGAACTTGAACCTGATCTAGATGTTTCCTTGAATGATTTAGGGTTTACACCATATATGAAGGATTAAGCACTTAGAAACCCTAATTTAGGAAAAAGGGGAAAAGATCACTTTTAATTTAATAAATGTGATAATATGATGTTGGAAAGATGATCCTTACCCTGTTGAACGAAATAGGTTAGAATCAATAGGGTTTAAGAGCAATTTTGCCTAACTAGGGTTTGTAGTGATAAAAATACAAGAAAAACCCTAACTGCAATGGAAACCCTAAAAGTGGACCAGAAACCCTAGGAAGCAAGCTAGGTTTAATAGATCTTGATGACATGATTTATGATAGATAACTATATGCATATTTCAGGATCTCTTTGTGTGCTTTCTTTCCTATTGGATTTCTTACATTGATTGGATTATTTCTGTACTCAAATCAGCCTGACAGGTATGTGGTTATTTATGGTTAATCGCATTAGTTTCACGGAGATTTCTCGGGTGTTTAATTGAATTGAATGCAACCTATCTGTTTGGATGTTCATATATGCAAATCATAAAGTCAATATGATAATCACAATTAAGATATAAGTGTGTATTCTCGCACCTGCATGCCACCCTGATGTAAGATGCAATGAGGTCAAGCCCAAGAGGGAATACCCATGTGCACCATGAGAGGTGACCCCAGGCACCAAGCTCAGGATAGAGAAGGTGGCCTTATGATATTGCATGACTAATGGGCACCATGAGAGGTGACCTCAGGCACCAAGCTCAGGATGGAGAAGGTGGCCTTAAGTCAATGGCAAAAGAGAAACCTAAGGAGGGTATTCTAGGGTCAGGGCAAAAGTGGTGGAGAATGTCACATTGAAAGCGCAAATTGGCTTGTTAATTAACTTGATTGTGATATTTAGGATTTTAAGCATATATGTGAAATTTTGGCTGTCCCCACATACCGACATATTCATTTATGCTGACTGACATTTTATTTGTCGGTATTTTAGGTACAATATTGAAAAGGACAAAGAGTAAAGTGACATATTATGAAAATAAGAATTAAAGTACAAGGAGGATTAGTTAGAATAGATTGAAGTTGTGGATAGAAGTTAAATATCTAAAGTTTTTAAAAGGTATGCAAAGTTTTATTTTATTCCATCTTTCAGTATAGTTTGGTGTAATTTTATAATTATTATTGATTATTTGTCGATCATTTGATCATATTTATTGGAATAACGGCTCTGACCTCTTGGTCTCCCTTAATTGGGGGTTACCGGGAGGCGGAGTCGTTACAATACCATATCGTAAGGAGAGATCCCTACAATTCTAATACTCTAAAACTTCCTAGAAAGACAAAGTGCACTGTAGTAGATATCCAAAGAAGACACTTTTGGATATCTTGTCATTCCTGCCCCACTTCATTTCTTCTTGCCTTTTTTTTTCTTCCTTATTCCTTCTTTGCCTTCTCCTCCGTTTCCGCATTGGCAAAAGCACTACCCTTTTGACTTGAGGGCTGCCCGTTTTGCTAATTGTCTTGGCTTCTATTGACAGCTGTATTTGTTGGCTGCCTCGTGCTTGTGCCTTGACGGCTGCTGGGATTTATAATTCCTGGTCATGGCAGCGGCTGCACCAACAAAACCTGCTCCAACAAAACCCTAATGGGCTAGGACACTTGGGCTGGAAATAGTTAAGCCCAACAGATTCAGAGTTTTAATTTTCACAATTTGGCACAATTCCAGTTTTGAACATATGGGAGTTTGCTCAGTTTCGGATTAGATTAATAAAATATTTTAATGTATATAGAACTGGAATTTGGACAAATGTAACTAATATTTTTCTGTTTTTGACAAATCCAGATTGGTTGACTAGGTAGAATCCCGATTGAGTTGGCTCCAGATTCTAGACTAAGGGCTCGTTTGGTTCGACATCAAACCAATTCTTACTGTGAGTTTCAAAACAGGAATTTCAATGCTGCTAGTTGCAAGCCCAACATCAGCGTCTGGTTCGAAGTAATACTAAGCCGTCACTTTTGCTTGATTTCCGTTTGGTACTGTGCAGTTTTTGGTTGCGTCCACGTTGGCTACCTCAATTTTTTCCGATCCCTTTGTATAGCAGGTAATAGCCGGTGAAATGTATCTTTGGTCTCATGGGGTGGCAGACAGGGAATCGACTGGAGCGGGATGATAGCAGGTAGCCGGTTACCGGGAGCCAGAGAAAACGAACTGCGCCCAAATCGGACGCAGTCGAACTCCACAAAATTTTCACAGACGAGTATGTGACGATGCAGATTATTTTCCCAATGCGGCTATCAGTTACACCCAACCAAACGTGATTAGTTGGAAAACACATGTACTTAGAAAACGTGTTTTGGTTTACTGCCCAACCAAACGGGCCCTAATAGGGTAACGACAGTGATTAATTGTAACCCGGAACAACGGCTAGCGCTTCATACGTACAGCACTCGAAAACTGGAAATCTATCCGGACAAGCCCCTTATACCGAGCTCCACTCTCGGCTGAGGATATTTCTGTTGAAAATATAGCACAATAGTTGTTGGTTTAAGCAAAATTATTGTATGAAATATTAGCAACCAGCAATATAAATTTTCACAAAATAAGTGTCAGTAGAAATTAAGTTTACAAAGTTAAAGTTTAGGGTGTAGGAGAATAAAAAGCATATCTATTATGGAGATAAATTTTGTCACTCCTGTAACTAACGTTTGCCTCTTAGACTTAATTACTTTGAAAAAAATGGAAGTCATATTTCCCAACGCTAGCAAAAACAGTGTCAAACTAATTCGTTTGCCCTTATATATTGTCCAAGAAACGATCACCGAAAATCGTTAGTCATACACCGTATAATATGGGAGACGTAAGAAGGGGAGATGCTTATTTGGGTGAAGTTCAATAATATGTTACAAAGTAGAGCAATGAGACGGAAGTGACGCTGAACAACTTGTACACAATGGAAAAGAATTTCATTTAAATTCTTTTGAACATAATATGTTGATTGTGTGTAAAATGAGCATGTCTAAGTTTCCTTTTTAAAAAACAAAAGGGAAAGACCCCTACAATAGTGTCATTATCCCTCTTGCAGTCTAAGAAACAATAATGTGTTGTACTCCACACTTGAGTCGAGGAGTCACTAAAAAATGACACTAAAAAATGGCCATATATATCAAAACTAGACGTGTGTATTCAATCAAATGAAGAAGTCATCCCGACTGATACAGGTGAATTTGACCAAATAACAATCATATTCAATTGAGTACAAACTTATTCGATTGAGATGGTAAAGCATTAGATCAAATAGATAAAAGAAAGAAAAGGAATTTGTCAGCTTGTGTACTGGAGCAATGCAAGTAACCGACCAAGAATCTGATCAGATATCTTTCCACTCAAATGGTTGTCAGTTGTATTCACCTGTATAACTATTAAATTTGACGTGTTCTATCATTAATGGCCTGAATGTAAACGGATTGACAAACCACATTTCGTGTGTGTTGAAGTGATTAAATGGTTTTCAAAGACAATAAACATGACTACTAAGAAGGAAAAATAAATTATTGTAACAAAGACATGTATCCTTTCTGTGGCATTGTGTTTCTGTTAGATAACTGATTATCGTTAGCTGTTAGTTACGTAACTGTTGTAGCTATTAGCTAGTTACTGTAGCAGCTCATTTATGTAGCTAGGCTATTGTGATAATCACTTATTTAGCATGGGTTAAGCCCAATGTAGTGCAGCAAGTACATGTGAGAATGTAGTGTTGTTTCTAGTGCAAATGGCAAAGAAGTTTTATCCCATATTGCTCACACCTAGAACTTTTGTGGTTCTCATATGTAGGATCACATGGGGCACTAGTGTCCAAAGGAGTCCTAGGAAGGAGGTATGCTCACCTCCTTGGTGGGTGGGGTTACCACATCACAACGCACGTACGCACGCGCCACGCCACGCCTCGCCTCGCCTCGCCGGGCCGGGCTCGGGCTCGGGCTCGGGCTCGGGCTTGTGGATTGTGGATTGTGGAGAACGTCTTTCGTCTTCTTTTTGCACTAGGATACAACTACGTAATTAATTACTCGTGTAATTAATTGTTGCTTTCTTATTCAGATTTCTTAAATCTTAATTAGAAAGTGTTTCTCTTTTACGGATTATTCCCGTATTATGTACGAGAGCAACCGAGTGTTGCGTCTAACTAGGAATAGGATTAGGGACTCCGGTCATTAGGGTTAAACACACCGAAAATAATTTTCTGCCGCCGTGTGTTTTGTGAACCCTAATCCCGAGTGCGAGAGTCGTCGTCCCCGGAGTTGCTTTGCGGAGTTGTCCTCCTGTGCGAAGCGAGACTCGTCGTCCTTCCCTTCAGACGCAGCTGTCAGGCGGTGGTACCTGCGGTGGCTGTGCTGCACTGGTAGCAGTGTGACGTGTACGAGCAAGACGTGCAACTTCCAGGTTCGTGCCGGATCGAGACTGGGAGAACGGTACCTATCCGCGAGGATTGTCGGGCACTGGTTTCTTTAAGTAACACGTTCGTTTCTCAACGAACGATCTGGTTTGCGAATCTAACCCTTAATTTTGTTCTCCTGCATTGCTTGTTCTTCGAATCTTATTTTGGATCTGCCTGCACTGTTAATTAATTTGCACCTGACGCTGTTGCATGAACGACTACAATCTATTTTAAACAACAGTCTTAAAGAAACCATTTTCTGTCGTTAATTAACATGGCCAGTCAGGGTAATTCAGGATGTAGGATTGATACAACCAATATGCCTGAAAAGTTTACTGGTACGAACTTTGCCCGTTGGTAGAGTCGTATGGAAATTTAGCTAAATATTACAGGATATGATCAGTATTTAATTGAAACTGAACCTGTATCTGATGACACAATTCCTGATAATGCAAACATTATTGCTAATTGGAAGAAGGGTGATAAAACGTGCCGCGGGTTGATTCTGTTTGGTTTAAATAACAAACTGTATGACTCTTACTCAAAGCCGCCAGTCACTACGTCCAAGGTTTTATGGGAATTGCTAGTTAAGAATTTTAGCACTGAAAATCAGGGTGTTGAAAAATACTGTGTGTCTAAATTTCTTAAGTTTCAGATGGTTGAGGGTAAGTCAGTTTCTGATCAAACACACGATCTACAACTCCTAGTTCATGAACTCTCAGATGCCAAGATGGTGTTGCCTGAGAAATTCGTTGTTATGTCTATCATAGAAAAATTCCCTAAGTCTTGGGAATCGTTTGGTATGTCCCTGAAGCATCGCAAAGGGACACACACCATGGATGAATTAATGATGGATATTAATATACAAGAAGAACACTTAAAGGAGAAAGGGGTCAAGGTGCCTACTGATGCTAATCCAACTGTTAATCTTACTTCTACGAAAAATACCAAAGATAAGAAATCTAAGAATGCACATAAACCCAAGGCAAAGATCCAAAAGAAACCGAAGAACAAACCTTGTTGGACTTGTGGACAGGTTGGCCACTGGAACAAGGATTGTCCTAATAAGAAGGCAAAGAAAGCTACCGCATCTGCAACTGAGGAGGCTGTGGTCAACATGATGACTACATCCTTGAACCTCAATGATGGGTATGTGTCTATTAAACCTGAAATTCTCTCTATATTTGAACCACTTTATTGGATAATTGACACTGGGGCTAATGTACATGTATGTGCTGATAAATCCCTGTTTGTGTCTTATCAGGCCTCTCGAGGTCGGTCCGTGACTTTGGGCGATTCCAGCTCTGCAGAAGTCAAAGGCGAAGGACGGGTGGACTTGAAGTTCCCTTCGGGGAAGGTTTTGACTCTTAACAGGGTCAGACATGTTCCAACCATTCGACGCAATATCCTTAGTGGCGTCATATTAGTTAGAGAAGGTTATAGAGTAGACTGTAAATGTAATAAGGCTATTATTACACGTCTTCGTGATTCTTTGTTTTTTGGCAAGGGGTACTTATGTGACGTGGAGAACTTGTTTAAGATTCATGTTGAACCTGTTTCAAATTCCGTTTTAAATTTGAATGATTATAGTTCTGTTTGCATGAATCTTGTTTCATTCGATGTATGGCATTCACGTTTGGGACATGTTAATGTTGCCTCAATGAAGCGTATGATGAATCTAGATTTGATCCCTAAATATGAAGTTAGCAACAATAAATGTGAAATCTGTGTACAATCTAAATTGCCTAGGAAACCTTTTCATTCTGTGAATAGGAATTCGGAAGTTTTGGATTTAGTTCATACAGATATCTGTGAATTTAATGGTGTTGCTACAAGAGATCAAAAGCGTTATTTTATAACTTTTATTGACGATGCGAGTAGATACTGTTATGTCTATTTACTTAGAAGTAAAGATGAGGCATTGGATAAATTTCAAATTTATAAGAAAGAAGCTGAAACTCAAACCGGTAAAGTACTTAAGCGATTAAGGTCTGATAGGGGAGGAGAGTATACCTCGAATTTGTTTTTGGAATTTTTCCAATTACATGGTATAGTTCATGAGGTAACTGCTCCTTATTCACCACAATCAAATGGAATAGCTGAACGTAAAAACCGAACCTTAATAGATATGGTAAATACCTTACTCCAAACATCTAGATTACCCAACTTTATGTGGGGGGAAGCTTTGAATACGGCTTGCCATATTCTGAATAGAGTTCCCCATAAACATTCAGAAAGTAGTCCGTTTGAGTTATGGAGAGGAAGGAAACCGAGTCTTAAATATCTTCGAGTGTGGGGGTGCCTTGCTAAGGTACTTGTCCCTGAACACAAAAGGAAGAAATTAGGACCGAAAACGGTTGATGCCATATTCTTAGGTTATGTAGAGACAAGTTATGCTTTTAGATTCCTGATTGTAAAATCAGATATCTCTGACATTGAGGTCAATACAATTATGGAATTACGTGATGCTACATTCTTTGAGGATGTGTTTCCTATGAAAACTGGTGTGCCCAATGAAGTTTCTCAAGAAGATTCATTTACCACAGGTTCCATTCCCGAGCACGTGGAAAGGATGACAAATGTGGGGGGCGACTCAGAACAAGCTATTTCTGAATCTGATGATTCTGAAGAAATAGTTGAACCAAGGAGAAGTAAACGGCCTAGGACATCAAAGGACTTTGGAAGTGAGTTTCTCACTTACAATGTTGAGGATGATCCTGTTACTTTCAAACAAGCTATGGAATCTCCAGAAGCTAAGTTTTGGAAAGAAGCCGTTAATGATGAAATCCAATCAATTCTCTCGAATGGAACTTGGGAATTGGTGGATTTTCCTCCTGGTTGTTCTGCAGTTGGTTGCAAATGGATTTTTAAGAAGAAACTTAATGCAGACGGGACAATCAATAAGTATAAGGCTAGGTTAGTTGCTAAGGGTTATACACAAAGGGAAGGAATAGATTATTTTGATACCTATTCACCTGTTTCCCGTATGACCACAATCCGAGTGCTTATAGCATTGGCTTCCATTTATAATCTCTATATCCATCAGATGGATGTGAAGACCGCATTCTTACACGGTGATCTTCAAGAAGAGATATATATGGAACAACCTGAGGGATTTGTGGGTCGTGGGAATGAGTCCAAAGTGTGTAAACTTGTTAAGTCATTATATGGCTTGAAACAAGCCCCTAAGCAATGGCATGAGAAGTTTGATTCTGTGATATCATCGTTTGGCTTTATTTCTAATGAATTTGATAAGTGTCTGTACTGCAAGTTGTCGATAATGGATTCATTTTGTTATGCTTATACGTCGATGATATCCTGCTTTTTGGTTCCGATATGAAAGTAGTAAAAGAGACAAAGTCATTCTTGTGTAGCAAGTTTGAGATGAAGGATATGGGTGTTGCTGATGTGATTTTAGGGCTTAAAATCATAAGGTCTACTGATGGTATAACTCTCTCTCAGTCTCACTATGTTGAGAAGATACTGGAGAGGTTTGAGTACACATCACGTAAACCTGTTAAGACTCCATATGATTCATCCAAACCCTTGTTCAAGAATGAGACTGGGGTTCCAGTGTCTCAATTACGATACTCTCAGATTATTGAAAGTTTGATGTATCTTATGAACTGTACACGTCCAGACATTGCGTTTGCCGTGAACAAGTTAAGTAGATACACCAGTTGTCCCGACAAGACCCATTGGGAAGCTCTTGACAGAGTTCTGAGGTATATCAAGGGAACACGTTCCCTTGGGCTGCATTATGGTAAACATCCTTCCGTAGTCGAAGGATATAGTGATGCAAGCTGGATTGCCGTGAATTCTGGGAGTAATGGTGTCTCAGGATATGTATTCCTGTTGGGAGGAGGAGCTGTTTCCTGGAGGTCTAAGAAACAGACCATATTGTCTCGGTCCACTTTTGAGGCAGAGTTATGTGCTTTAGATGAAACTGGATTGGAAGCTGAATGGCTACATGGACTTATGTCTAGTTTACCTATGGTAATGAAGCCGCTTCCTGCAATTTCAGTTCACTGTGACAGCACTACAACTATTGCTAAGATAAAGAGTTCCAAGTACAATAAAAAACAGCGTAGACACATCCAAGTCAGATTGAAATCTGTAAGGGAGTTAGTGTCTAATGGGGTCGTGGATGTGGACTACGTCGGTACCAAAGATAATACAGTTGATCCTTTCACTAAAGGTCTTACCTTGGCTTTAGTGGAAAAATCCAGGTTGGGAATGGGACTGAAACCCCTATAGATTTGCAGGCAGTAGCAACCCAACCCAAAAGAGTGGAGATCCCACAAATTGGGTTCAATGTGGTAATAACAAGCTGTCGGGTAAATCAGATGACACTATGTATTCTTGTTTGATGCTTCTTGCATCTGTGTGTCTATTCCCTGGGAAACATGTTAGTGTCATGACTGCAAGTTAGTAAGAGATTAGTCTCTTAATGGTGTCAAGTCCTAGGACAGGATGTTAGCAGTACATCCTTGGAGACTCCAGCTAAGTGATTGATGTTGTGTAGGCCGCAACAGGAGAATTGGGTTGTTCTCTGTTATCAATCATGATTTATATTTTGTATGCATGGCCTTAATGCATTGTTTTTCTTTACTACCATGTTTTTATTGTGTTGTTACCAACCTATACTCTTGTACCCAAGGTTCAGGTTCAAGACTTTTGTTCACCTAGTTCCTACAGGGGTCACAGTTGGATAACTCAGGTAGATTCAAACCGAAAGGTATCTGCTGAAAGCACAGTATGGAGGACTGAATGGTAGAGCACACTACACATTGGACTTTGTGGGGGATTGTTAGATAACTGATTATCGTTAGCTGTTAGTTACGTAACTGCTGTAGCTATTAGCTAGTTACTGTAGCAGCTCATTTATGTAGCTAGGCTATTGTGATAATCACTTATTTAGCATGGGTTAAGCCCAATGTAGTGCAGCAAGTACATGTGAGAATGTAGTGTTGTTTCTAGTGCAAATGGCAAAGAAGTTTTATCCCATATTGCTCACACCTAGAACTTTTATGGTTCTCATATGTAGGATCACATGGGGCACTAGTGTCCAAAGGAGTCCTAGGAAGGAGGTATGCTCACCTCCTTGGTGGGTGGGGTTACCACATCACAACGCACGCACGCACGCGCGCGCGCGCCACGCCACGCCTCGCCTCGCCTCGCCTGGCCTGGCCTGGCCTGGCCGGGCTGGGCTCGGGCTTGGGCTTGTGGATTGTGGATTGTGGATTGTGGAGAATGTCTTCCGTCTTCCGTCTTCTTTTTGCACTAGGATACAACTACGTAATTAATTACTCGTGTAATTAATTGTTGCTTTCTTATTCAGATTTCTTAAATCCTAATTAGAAAGTGTTTCTCTTTTACGGATTATTCCCGTATTATGTACGAGAGCAACCGAGTGTTGCGTCTAACTGGGAATAGGATTAGGGACGTACGTGACTATTTATATGACTCTGGTCATTAGGGTTAAACACACCGAAAACAATTTTCTGCCGCCGTGTGTTTTGTGAACCCTAATCCCGAGTGCGAGAGTCGTCGTCCCCAGAGTTGCTTTGCGGAGTTGTCCTCCTGTGCGAAGTGAGACTCGTCGTCCTTCCCTTCAGACGCAGCTGTCAGGCGGTGGTACCTGCGGTGGCTGTGCTGCACTGGTAGCAGTGCGACGTATGCGAGCAAGACGTGCAACTTCCAGGTTCGTGCCGGATCGAGACTGGGAGAATGGTGCCTATCCGCGAGGATTGCCGGGCTCTGGTTTCTTTAAGTAACACGTTCGTTTCTCAACGAACGATCTGGTTTGCGAATCTAACCCTTAATTTTGTTCTCCTGCATTGCTTGTTCTTCGAATCTTATTTTGGATCTGCCTGCACTGTTAATTAATTTGCACCTGACGCTGTTGCATGAACGACTACAATCTATTTTAAACAACAGTTTCTAAATGACGTATATGAAAATCGTGTGAAACAAAATAAATGAAAATATATTTTCTTCAAAAATTAAAACGCTATGTACGTGCCCCATACTTTGATGGATGTGAAGAAGTGCGAGAGCGGGCGGCAAGTGTGTGTTATTTTATTTTGAGAAATCTCACTAAGCCAACAAGTCCAATCACCCCACAATTTGTATGATCGACGTGTCTAGACCTCTAGGTATTAGGTTCCTTAATGGTCCTTCCTATTTTAAATAAAGAGACTCATGCTTATTACACCAAAAATATATATAGATCATCTTGTAAACCTATTTGTTGAAGTTAGTGAAGATATTTTAGTTTGTCTTCATATATTGTGTACTCTTTGGATAATTTAAATTAGATATATATGTTTTTATATGTGTGATGTTTTGTAACGATCATTTGTTGTTGATCTTGATATAGATCATTGTATTCAAAGTTTAATTTCAATTTATGATAAGTTGGTAATTTTAAGATGGGTTTAGTTTTGGGGATATATCCCAATGATCATTTAGGGTTTGATCAACAAGGCGTGTCTGTCTAAGGGTGGATATCTCTCAAAATATAAACATAGAACTCTCACCCAAGATGTCTCATGTCATCCTCATTATTCTAGC
Source organism: Alisma plantago-aquatica (assembly GCA_963693085.1). NCBI lineage: Eukaryota > Viridiplantae > Streptophyta > Magnoliopsida > Alismatales > Alismataceae > Alisma > Alisma plantago-aquatica. Next base: position 1,778,354,909 of record OY856409.1, read on the forward strand.
CCCTATAAATGGTGGTCGGTGGTGCTATATACATAGTGTTTGGGATCTATCTAGGGTTAGTATTTGTGCGGAGACTCTCCAAGGCAGGTGGGAGTCAAAGGGGCACACATTAAATGGTGACCTCCATGTAGAGCCTTCTAGATGCATTTAGAATGTGGTTTGGTTGATTCACTCAACACAGGGAGCATAGGGAATGTAGAGTGTGCATTATATTAGGTTCACTCCTTTTGGAGTCTTCAGGACATGTTTTAATTGGGGCATGTTTTGACTACAATCTTGCTGCAATAATAGCGAGAAGAATTTAGGAGATAGGGAGTGTCATAGTTGCACTCTCCCATTCTACATCCTTCTGTATATAGGGAGTGTTTACCAATAGAGGATGACTGGTGGGCCAAAAAACTGATGGAAAATGTGGGGTGCATTCCTAATGGATACCATACCTAAGTTTCAACCCCAATTGGCATGTGGATTAGGTTACATTGCATGGGCTGTGGGATTATCTTAGGTTGATGCCTTGGTGACAACATACAAACACAACATTCCATAACCTATCATCCACCAGTTGGACATCCATTCTAATTAGTTCCTTCCCACTCATCAGAATTTTAATGTCTGAATTGTATGCAAATGGTCTCCATTCATGAGAGGCATGTGGGTCTTCTTTTGCTAATTCATTAAGTGAATTTCAATCGTACCAAATTTCAAATCATATATCGATATTTGATCATGGATCTAATCATGATTCTCATGGTCAGTTGGATATGTTGAGTATCATATTTGAATCATCCTTTTCATATCTAGACATCCCTTTGGACATAAGTCACATATCTAAGATGTACATTTTACTTTCACCCACTCCATGACGACCTTTACCACCTTAGGTCCAGATTTTAGTGACTATGGTTATGCCCATAGTTCATCACTAAATCTATTCAGATTTTGAATTTTATTCACATAAATATGTATAATTCTTATGTAACCTATATCAAAACTAGTCACTATCTTATTTCTTCAACAAACGTATTGGGAAATCTAAAGAATAATGTTTTAATAGAGAGGATCATGTGTATTATATATATCTCATAGACTATGGATTATTTACAAATGGGTCAAAAGTTCAAATATATCTTTATACCTTATCTTGTGTTTTAAAAGGGTTTCTTATGCTCTCTGTATGTTCCTAAAAAAAGTGCCTTCCCCCATTTTAGCCTACATGAATTTAACAAACATATAACAAACCTCCCTACACCTATACCTATAGTAGGTGAAATGGATGTCCTTAGCTTTGTTGGGAATACAACATACTTCATTTCTAGATTGGTCTCTAGTTCACCGGGCTAGCTTACTACCCCCATTATACCTCATGATCACGATGACAACAATCAATTACTAGTATGAGGGAGTGAGCATGTTTTAGGCTAAGGATTATCCTATATGCATACTATTGTCATGGTGTGGTTTAGGCCATTAGGAATGAGTGTTGCATTTTCCTACATATCACCATAGGAAAGGGAGAGTATAGAGTGTGATAAGTTTATTTTAAAATCCCAGACCCAATTTTTGTTGTAATAATGACATGCGAGAGGCATTCATAATCAAATAATTTATAACAGAAAAGACATGTTGCAAAATGTTTATGTACTACCCAAAATGTATTTCATTAATCAATATTTTCCTCTAAGAAATCTACAAGATAAGAAAGCATTCAGGCCTTCCATAAATTTTTATTAGCATTGTAATCAACAACTATGTTATTTTCACCCATTCAAAGGCTTCATGGACGGGGCTTGTTGTTGGATGATATCCATTATTTTTCTTTTTGTATCTCTTTCTCTTTTATATGTTAAGCTTTTGTGTATTCTCTATAGTAAATGACTCTTGAATAATGAAAAAAAACAAGATAAAAGACACAAACAAGTTGTGATGACTACTAATCAATGTAGTTTGAAGGCTTAGGTGGGGAACATAATGAACACATGTGTAATAGTCCCATTCCCCATCAACCCCCAATTAAGGAAGGCCAAGAAACTAGTGTTGTTATCCAAAAAATAGGATCAAATAACTTTGCACATAATAAAAAATAATTAATAAATTCTACAAAACTAACTAAACTTGGTACATGATAAAAATAAATTCTTTTTTTCCAAAGTTTACAAAAACATGGGTTCTAGAATTTTACCAAGAAATAAATCATCTATCTAAATCATCCAAGCCTTGCTTCATTTGTTTGATTTCGATGTCGTCTTTCTTTGAATGTCCAATTTCCAGCAAGATTATCCTTAAAATGCCAACAATCAAAATGTCAATCAGTATGATAGGTCATACTGGTATGTGGGGGAAAAAATCTAACAAGTAATGTTAACAACATAATCCAACAATTATTGTTTAACAAAACAAATTTAACATCTTCATCATGATTACCCAATCTAGGTTTCTCCACCCTGTATCATAACCCCTCGGGGCCTCATACTACAATATTCACTATCTTCCCCTATTCAGGCATATGACTTCATCATGCCTACCCCTATCTATGGGGGTGACTTCTCATGTACCCCCTATTCAAGTTGGTACCAAATTATGCCTTCCCCTATCCAAGCGGATGGCCTTTCCATAGACCCAGAGGTAGCCTAGAAATGGGCTAGTCATGTCAGTATATAATATGATAGTCATAGTCACTTTAAAGTTTATCCACACAATGCGTATATGTTCAAATCATGCGATGAAATCTCTTAGAAACTTTGTGAAACTACAATGAGTATTCTTAGGCGTAACCACATACCTGTCTCAGGAGTATTTGCAGTCCAAGTAAGATCGTCCACACAATCTACCAAGCAAGTCAACCTAGAATCCAAGCCATCCATCCAAGTATCACTACATGATTCTAAAACCTATCATAGGACTAACTTGGTTTCCAAGTTAGATTTTTATGTCCACTCTCTTACTTCATTATCCATAACACTCCATTAATTCATTTATTTCCCATTTCACTTTCTTAGTCCACAAACCCCACTTTTAAGTTTCATACATAAGATTGTGCTACATAAGGTGTCTTTTGTATAAAAGTCCCCATCTTTATCCTTTTTAAGTCAAATTAGGGTTAGAGATATAGAAAGATGGATATCTGGCACCACTATGTTTATTGAATTGACAAACCCTAATTCTATCATTAAAGGTACTTTCATCCATAAGGAAACCCTAATCTTTAAAATCTTGTATTATAATGTCCACATGAGTCCAATGTATTCCTTTTATTCATAACATATCAAACTTTCATTAAAAAGATAAACTAAGTCTATTAGATTAATCAACACTCACAAATTAGGGTTTTGATCCATTTAAACACTTTAAAGATAGAAACTTTGAATACTTTTTGAATTAGAAGTAGATATAGACCATGATCATATTTTTATTGTGTAGCTTGCATTTTTTTGATCAAGATACATATATTATTTTCCTTTATTAGACAATCCTAAAAGTAGTTATGATTTTTCTAAAATAATTACCTTTGGACCAATCTGTTGTAGCCACATCATTATTTTAATTCTTTTTCTTTTACACGCGGACCATGGATCTATGAATCGCCATCAGACATACATGTAGCTTGCTCCACGAGACCAAGAAACTCGGTCTAGGGATATGTCCCTTTTTCCCATATGCCCCCTAGGCTTTGGGCCTCGCGCGACCTGGGCAAGAGAGTAATTCCTTCCTTTCTCGTCTTACTCCTCTGTTCGCCCTACGCCTGCGAACCCAGTCCTTGGGGTGGTCAACTCAGTCATTGACCCTAACCTTCTAGGTGTTTGAGGGTCAGTCGATGGTGGGGAAACCTTCATATGTCCTCCCTGAAATTGTTGGCGGCGTCGCCTTCATCGAGCAAGTAGAGAGAGGAGAAAGAAGAAGACTTCTTGCCGGCGGCAGAAAAGGGGCCGTTGTAGTGTGAAATAGGGCCATGTGCACGGGGTCCTCACACCTTGGAATTGCAAGCACTTATATAGGTTTGCTGAATTACCCTAACCCTTTTATAGGTAGCAAGGTCATGGGATGAGAGGGTTGTTTCCCATCTCAGAAACCTGCCTTATATGGTATTTGGGTGTTTCTTAGAATGTTAGCATTGGTAGCAACTTAGGGATTTAAAAGGACCACAGTCCTCCTTCAATTCTAACAGATCTAGTCTTGTGATACTTGGTGGAGAGGAGACAAAGAATCCAACATTGTTGTGATCAACTGTGAATAGTGCTCCCTTCCTATTTGGGCGGGGGGTAGGTGACACCTTGTGCACCTTTTGATTTTGTTCAGACGGCCATCAGGACTTGCCAGGAGCAAAGGGGAATCGACTCCCTATTTTCTCAATTAAATTCAATCGTAACATTAAATACATTGCCCTATAAATCCTTGCACTTTAGGGGTTCTGGAAAAATCCATATCTCCTAATCCTTTAATCCTTTAGCTCCCAAATTTTAAAGGAAAGACTTAAAGACATTATAGCCGTGGATACAGTTTGGGACCACAATTTGAAAGGAATAACTCTATTTCTTCATATGTAAATTATTCAGTTATGAAACATATATTATGTATTTAAAACACATATTTTATCTTTCTTATCTTTCTATTTTCTTTATTTTGACTCTTCTTTTATAAGGAAGCGTGTGAAACTGAAAACCATCCTATTGTGGCCATCCATGCCACTTTCTAGAGAAAATTCTACATTTTTCTCAAGCATTATGTAATTAACATTCATTCTCTTTTGCCTTTTACTTATTAGGGGTTTTTTTCCTTATCATGTTCCCTCTTTATCCTTTATTGGTTTAATATAACAGGAAAAACCAAGAAATCCATTATTGAAGTAAAATTTGTAAAGAAGTCCAATATATAAAACAATGCATCTAAAATTCCAAACAAGCCCTTTTCATAGTTTAATTCTATAACAAAGCAAGAAAAATTTAGGTTATAACATCCTTCTCCTCTTAAAGGAATTTGTCCTCAAAATTTAACCAATCACACAAACAATTGAGAAAGGGCCTTTTCCATGTCCATGTTTAGCTCCCATGTGGCTTCTTCCACTCCATGGTCCTCCAAAGAATCTTTATCATCTCCTATCTTTTATTCCTGAGCTCTCTCTCTCACACCATGGTACTCAGTACCCTCACTGGTGACTCAGGGTATGTCAGCCTCCATTGGAGTGTAATATGTTCAATGTTCAGTACATGGCTAGGATCCTTCACAAAGTGCTTCAGACTAGACACACGGAACACGTCATGTATTATAATGTATATGATAAGCAGTTCCATCAATCCATTATAAGATCTCAAATGGTATCACATATCAAGAACTCAACTTTCCTCTGGTCTTAGCTATAGCTCATAGGGTTTAGATCTTCAGAAACACATGTTCACCCACGGTGAAATGTAAATCAGTTCGCTTTGCATCTACATACGACTTCTGTCAATCCTGGGCTTTCTTTAGCCTCTTCCTGATGAAAGAGACTTTATCAGCATAAATCTAAAGTTCCTCTAACCTCAAAATGGTCCTCTCACCAACCTCATGCCAGTGAAGTGGTGACCGACACGACCTTCCCTAAAGAGCTTCATACATACACATCCATATATTGACTTGGTAGATTTTATTATAGGCAGCCTAAACTAAGGGAAAGTGGTGCTTCCACGATCCACCCCAATCACACACACAATCTACCAACAAAAATTCTAAGTTCTAATTGTACATCAGTCTAGGGATGCTAACTTATACCGAATTCCAATCTTGTACTAAGTTCTTCATGCACTTATTTTCGCAACTTAGGAATGAAATTTGGGTTAAATTCAGAAATACTCAAACTTAAAATGCCATGCAAGTAAACTATCTCCTTAGACATACAGTTCAGCTAACCCATGCTGCATCATGACCTTTCTTTATCATGAGGAAACTCCCCACAAAGTCCACAGTGGTTGGATCACATTTCTTCTCAAGAATCTTAATTGGTTAAAGTAACCCATTGGGTCATTGGTATTCAGCCTTTATGATCTGGTATATACTTCTTAGAAATATCACTGTAACTATGTAATTATCTTCATAGTGTCTGGGTGTATTGTATACTTAGAACCATTAACTTTTTGCAAATTATGAATATGTAGGGGTGAATCCTCAGAAACCTAAATATGACTTTCATATTGTATTTCACCATTCACACTAATCGGGATATGTATCTTAGGCTTCTCCATCCAAATCTTCATTTCATCTCATTCCTGATCATTCAACTGGCTACTTGATTAACAAAAAAGGTTTGTACTATCTTTATTTAGTTATTCAACTTTGGCATCCATTATTTTGGTCACCATATTCAATCTTATACCCATAGAATTCAATATCCACTTGGTAATTGTATCCTCAATTCCAATTTCAATTTGACAGTTAGCTTGCTCATTTAGTTCTTCCAAATCATTCATTCAATATTCTCCTAATAGTAATACCTCAACTTTTTGGTTGACCCAAAAGTAATTTGTCTTAAGCATTTATTCCTCATATCATTTGCTCTTCTAATTTGGCATGTGCCTATCTCATCTCTCACACTCATAACGGGATGAAATAAGCATTTTCCTAGAGTCCAAATACAAAGATCATCTCAATCCAAGAGTATAGATGGTGCATCACACATGACTCTAAACCATACATGCTTTTCAATTCATTAAGTCAAAAGCCTTCCTCACTCTAGGGTTTGTGCAATTTCATTATTAATTTACTTCCTATATCTCATGTATTATTATCCTTACTCATATCCACACTATCTTTAGGGTGACAGGTACTTGTAGAGCGATCTCAGTCATATGAATATAGGGAGTGCCCCTCATTTACCCTTTGACCTCATTAAATCATGGAAGTGGCCAATCTTCTGACTCATGGGCCTTAGGCAATGATTGATGTTACCTCCCGACCCTATGGTCCTATGTAGTTAGGATCGATCACCTCCTAATCTCATCATCCATCTGTACCTTTAATCACCCCTTCTTGACCTTAGGATTAACTTAGGGTTCTATTGAGAAGTTATCGTTTGATTTTAATTAATCACACATTTTCTTGAGGTTTCTCTCAGATATCCAAGCACCTCTTGTCTTGTATAATTCTCTCACCCAGATTCCTTCATCTCTTAGGGCACCCATAGTCTTCTTTATGCCCCTTTATTTGGATCATGGTGACCTACCCATCTGGGCCTGTCCCATTCTATAGTCACTCCCATAATGACTTTTCTTCATGTCCCTTAGAGATGGCCATACACGGATCCCAAGAATCATACTCAAATTATGTTCTTTTATGCTCCATGCACTTAATCTCTCAAGTTTTGAAGTGACTTTTTATATTATCTCAATTCTTAAACTGATTTGGGGAGTCCCCTCCCTAGGTAAGCTCCTATCTCAAGACAAGAAAAAAATATCCTTTCTTAGAAACCAACAGAAAAGATCTTGTACTAAGGTTTTTTTATTTACACAAGAACATATCTTTTAGGCATATTTCCATCATATCGTCTATGTAGTTTCTTCCTGGGAGTTATACCATTATATCCCGTGACCTGACACTCAAGGGTTGGATCACTATGGCACTTTACTACCACAAATTGAAATAAGGCTAATGTATTACATCTCTTGTGTTCAGGTCTTCAGTAAAACTATCTAATGTCAAGTGCCAAATACATTATTTAATCCATTCCTTAAGGTAATCCTAAATAGATAAAGTGTACTTGGGAGAATGCAAATCTATACACCGCGTATCCCCGAGTCAACTTTATTCATGTTCAATATTTCCACAGTCATTATTCCATCTTCACCTCCTCATTCTAAGTTGTGTTCCTTAATAAATGTTCATCCTGAAGTTAGCTAGTCACTTTCAGTTATTATACTTCATGCATGTGGCTAACCAACACCAAGTCGGGATCTTATTCATTATCTCTCAAGATTGGACCAGTTTTAAACGTATGTATGATAGCATGGTAGTGCTATACCAACTCCTATGAGTGGCTCATCAAACATATATCATAGTCCAACTAGGGTTTCCCTTAACCCAAAACTTGAGGAGGTTACCATGCTTAAATTCTATGAACTCACTCAACCTTGTAGGTATGGTATGCACTAGATGCCACCACTTCCCTTCTCTAGTCTAGGAACATCAGGTTTACCTCCTTAGCTTGATCATCAACATCGCATGACTCATCCACGTACTAAACCAACACTTGATATCTTCTTAGATTTATCATTCATGTAAAAACAACCTTAGGGTCCTACACAAGTAACTCCATTCCCAACCTGAATACGAGTCCTCACAACAAGTTACTATTCTGTAGCTCTTCAGGATCTTGGGATTCTCTTTCCCTTATCTGGATGGTCGACACTAATATAATTTCCACATCTTTATAAGAAGCATCCTTCTCTATCTCTACAGTTTGGTCCCTTAAAGGACATCTAGGGTACAATAAGCCTCTATGGATCATGCATGAAGCAACTCAACTCATCCACTCTGGGTAGTTTAGTCTAGGACACATCATAAAAGAAATTTCTCATAATCCCTCATGTCTTAGAGTCTAGGTTCCCAACCTACTACTTCTGGGTCTCACTTTCTCCTGGGTTAACCCTATAACTGGTCCTAGTATGACAGGTTCCCTCTTTGTAGATGAGGTTGAGGTTTCTACAGATTCACATCTTATTCTCACCTAGCTTACCTTATGTGATGAAGCATATTATCAAATCTATGTCCAACTGAGGTCTTCATAAACCATATTACCTCATTACATAACCCAAAGCTCCTCATTCGTTCCCTCTAGTATGCCTATCTCATAATTCAATCCAATAGGCATTACCCTTCTGGATTAGAATTAATCCCGTTGCTAGTTTGGATGTCACTCACTTCTACATAGGTGCATCTAATATCTACACGGGAAAACACTTTTGTTAGGGTTCATACATGTAGGAGTTTAAATGTTTTCGTCACCACTAACCATCCAATTTAGGGTGTTATCTCTCTCATAGATCTTTTCTCCTTTTTTAGGATGACCAAAACCAAAAGTTGCACTGGGGGTCATGCAACCACTTATTGTCTATGTTTCCTATGCATACCTAGTTCTCCATGTATATCATGCATGACTAACCTATGCATTTGCATACATGGACAAACTAAGGTATCCATTTTATTGGGTTCTCTCTTTCTCTATCCACTGCTTAATGTTTTGGGTTAATGTTAGGGTTTACAACCTACACCTTAGGTTTGTGATTCCCTTGACTCACTGAGGTTGTTTTCCCCTTACCAGCCTTAGTCCATCTAGGGTTTACCTTTATAGGAGAGAACCCGTCAACATTTTCTCTTTATCATTGTGTCCACTTTTATTATTTGGAAGGGTATGCCTTAATCCCTGATACTCTTAAACCCAAAACTTGAGAGGAGGTGGAGAGAGAGAAAACCTTAAGAACTTAAAGTTTATTCCATATAAGAGGGTAAAGAAGAGATGAAAGTAGATGAGAAATCCTAGAGTTATCTTATTTTGAGTCAAATACTCAGATTTTGTCCAGGCAGTCACATGGATTCCAAGAGTGCTCATAAACCAACTAGCGAGGCGAAGGAAAATCTTGCCATCCCCCGGATCGTGATCCTTTTCTAGACACCTCCATCTTCAGAAGCATCTCTATTCAATCCCGTTTGGGCTCTAAAGAATTTGCCTTATTTTATAATTACTAGAGATTATATGGAAAACTCGGATCTGATACTAAATGTATTGAACCTATTCCCCGGAACCCCCAATTAAAGAAGGCCAAGAAACTAGTGTTGTTATACCAAACATAGGATCAAACGATTTTACACATAATAAAAAATAATTGATAAATTCTATTAAACTAACTAAACTTGGTACAAGATAAAAATGAATTTTTTTTCGAAGTTTAGAAAAACATGGGTTCCAGAATTTTACCAAGAAATAAGTCATCTATCTAAATCCTATGGGCCTTGCTTCATTTGTTTGATTTCGATGTCTTCTTTCTTTGAGTGTTCTGTTTCCAATAAGATTATCCTAAAAACCCCGACAATAAAAACATTGGTCAATATGATAGGTCATACTGGTATGTGGGGGAAACAAAATCTCACAAGTAATGTTAACAACATAATCTAACAATAATTATTTAATAAAACAAATTTAACATATTTATCATGATTACCCAATCCAAGTTTCTCCACCCTCTGTCATAACCCCTCATGGCCTCATACTACAGTATTCACTGTCTTTCCCTATTCACTCAGATGACTTCATCATGTCTCCCCCTATCTAGGTGGGTAACTTCTCATGTACCCCCTATTCAGGCTGGTACCAAAATATGCATTCCCCTATCTAGGTGGATGGCCTTTCCCTAGATCCAGAGGTGGCCTAGAAATGGGCTAGTCATTTCTGTATATAATGTGATAGTCATAGTCACTTTAATGTTTGCATGGAATGAAATAAACAAGCAAGCATATATATTCAAATCATGTGATGAAATCTCTGAGAAACCACATGAAACTAAAATGAGTATTCTAGGTGTAACCACTTACCTGTATCAGGAGTATTTGCACTCCAAATAAGAACAAGTAATATTATCAACACAATCTACCAAGCAACTCAACCTAAAATCCAAGGCATCCATCCAAGTATCACTACATGATTCTAAAACCTATCATAGGATTGAATTGGTTTCCAAGTTAGGTTTTTATGTCCACTCTCTTATTTCATTATCCATAACACTCCATTAGTCCATTTATTGCTCTTTTCACTTTCTTAGTCCACAAACCCCACTTTTAGGTTTCATACATAAGATTGTGCTACAAAAGGTGTCTTTTATATAAAAGTCCCCATCTTTATCCTTTTTAAGTCAAATTAGGGTTAGAGAAATGAAAGATGGATATCTGGTACTATTATGCTTATTGGGTTAACCAACCCTAATTCTATCTTTAAATGTACTTTCATGCATAAGGAAACTCTCATCCTTTAAATCTTGTATTATAATGCCCATATGAGTCCAAGGTATTCCTTTTATTCATAATATATCAAAATTTCATTAAAAAGATCAACTAAGTCTATTAGATTCATCAATACTCACAAATTAGAGTTTTGATCCATTTAATCACTTTAAATATCCATTTAATCACTTTAAAGATAGCAACTTTGACCATTTTTTGAATTGGAAGTAGATATCAATCAATATAATATTGTTATTGTGTAGCTTGCATTTTTCTAATCATGATACATATATTATTTTCCTTTATTGGACATTCCTAAAAGTAGTTAGGAATTTTCTAAAATAATTACCTTTGGACCAATCCAATGTAGCCACATCATTATTTTGTTTTTTTTTCTTTTACACACAGACTGATGCATCCCTATTTTAGGGATCCATCCTCTGCCATTTTGTACTTTATTCACATCTAAACATAGTAGAATGCAAGTTAAATCTCTCAATATGAGTATTACTATCAAATGCACTTATGGACATTCTTTGCACTATTTTCAGGTACTTGGACCATGCTTTAGATGGATAAGAGAGAAGGAAGGAGTTATAGGATTCCTCTACTAATGGAGGGGTCCAAAGAAGGCCCCAAATCTCCCTCAACCTACCCCAATGGCCAAGATTCGACATCAAGCAAAGAAGTACATGGATGACAAAGATTGAAGTTCATTTAGCCATTGAAGACTCCAACACGGCCATGGGCATCCACCACGGTCATTTGAACTATTGTGAAGAATCAATAGGGAAGTCAGGGTTTTTCACCAAACACACCATGGTTGTGGCCATCAGAACGGCCGTGGCCTCCCACAATGGTCGTTTGAATTATGTGCAAGGATCCCCATAATCAATAGGGTGGTGACCAATTTCACACTTGGATGACCACAGTCGTGGCCACTCACCACGACTGTGGCCCTTTAAGACCACCTCACCCATTGTGCTCCCCACGCTCAAGATCTCCTCCTCCAAAATGATAGTGGTACCTCAACACGACTGTGGTGCTCCTTACCCAGCACGACTGTGTCACCCTGCCACAACCGTGGTGCTCCTTACCCAGCACAACCGTGGCACCCCGCCATGGCCGTGGCCACCACCTATACTTAGCCTTTTCATCCCCTTTCACACCTTGACCATGTCCACTCCCCCATGACCATTTCCTACTACCCCCACCACGGTCATTTCACATCAACACAGTCGTGGTGGCCAACCAACTCTACCCATCTTTTACACTACTTTTCCTATTCTACTCCTACTTACCCTAGTGCTTCCCCACCACCAATATAGACATAGGTGGCGGTTGGGGCATGAAGGTTAGACCCCCTAGGTACTGTTACTCCCCTCTACCCACTCCTTGAGCATTCATTGCACTCTCCCTTGCATTTATGCTCTCCATCCTCCATTTCCACCTCATTTCCACCTTGGAAACCTAGTTTTCTAGGTTTTCCTCCATAATCCCCCATATTCTCATGCCCATCTGTACCATTATAGGAGAGTGGATGTCCCCAAGCTTCTAGGAGGTGAAGAAGGAGGCTTCTACTTCAAGCTTCATGGATTTTTATCCCCTTCTTCCCTTTTCTTTTCTTTTTCTATTTCTTTGATCATGTCTAGCTAAGCCCCTAGTGGTGGGCTGTTTGGGGTTAAAATGTGGCTTTGATACCATGTTGGGGGAAAATAACTTGTAATGAACATGATTTCTATCTATGATGATTTCTTCTTGCTTCTATCTCATTTCCTATTTTATTACATGTGGTTTGTGTTTATAACATGGATTTCTTGCTTTGATATGTTTGATAACACCTAGCCTCTAGGAGGAATTAGAGTGTATGTGGTTGATTGACTCCTGAGGAGGGCAGTGATCAAACTTTAAATTTATAAGACAAAACCTTCAAGGACCCCCACAACTTTATTACGGGGTCAAAGTAGATATATGGGGTTGAACATTGGGACGTGGGGACTCTTAGGACGCTTAAGATCTCACTCTTAAGTCAGATAAGCCAATCTGATAGTCGATAAAAGTATGGAGCTAGAACTAGTCTAGCAGATTGTCACAAAATTAAATAAAACAAAGAAAACAAAACAAAACAGAGTCTATAGGATTCTACTAATCATAGAGAAGGAGTTCATGGCTATGTAACCACAAGTTGGGCAGTCTATACACCCATTCTCGGGTGTAGACAACCCTCGAGCACCCTAGCAAGCAATCTACATCCAAACATGGTACGTACTGTTGTATCTATTCCTATGGGGTCATCCCACTTGCTCTCACGCAGCATGACTAAAACCCATCAATGACATGAAACCTCTCTTGAGGATGACAAATCAGCACCCTAGAATATTCTAGATACCCTCTCAGGTCTAGAATGTTCTGAGGTGCTAGGAACATGTGTGATCTGGGTAGAACTAGGAAGTGGACATGACTGTGTCGGGCTGGGTCTGACCGTGACCAGGTCTAAGGTTCTGCATAGATCACCTTGAACCATACTCTTTTCATATTCCAATCCAAACTACCTTCTCTTATCTATTTCTACAACAAATCTCTCGATATAGGTAGAAATAGAAGTTCAAGTAAGAAAGAGATCAACCTAACAAGCAATCATAAATAGAAGGAGAAGATAGAATAAGAAACATACTAGATCTGGAATAAAACTACTTGCTTAAGGTAAAAGTACATAAACATGTACAAAACAGGCTACATAACCCATAAGGAGCTCAACTAGCCATGGACAAGCATAGTTGGCACTGAACAAAGATGGAAGAACATCATTGGTATAGAAAAAAAGGAGAACAGTAGAAGAAGAGATTTAGCCCGTAGAGGAGAGGTGGCTCTCGCTCCTGAGTCTATGTATAGGCTGGACCTCATATTTGGGATGTGCTCCTTGGTCTTTTGGACTCCTTGGCCTCCTTTATCTTCAATTCCGCCCCGAACAGCAGCTTGGTAGATGTATGGTGGTGGAGTGTGGCTGATAATGGTGGGATATGGGTGAATGGTGGTGGAAAATGGTGGGAGATGGAAGCAAACTGGAGGAACGGATGTAGGATGAGTACTTCAGCCTTTCCCAAATTTGGATATCTCCCACGAGGCTCTGGGAACCAATAATGTGTGGAACCACAAGGTGGAACCTCTCAAAATTTGGAACCCCTCTCCAGGTCGTAAGGGGTGGATATTTATAGGGGAAGGCAAAAGAGGGTCGCAACACCTACCTCGGTCGCGTTCGATGCCGTAGTCGAGGTGGATGCCTTGGTCACAGTCGCGGTCGGGGTGGATGCCTCAGTCGCAGTCACGGTCAGGCCGCGATCAAGGCAGATCCTACGATCGCAGTCAAGGTGGATCCTATGGTCGCGGTGTTGTCTTCTTAGTCACAGTCGTGGTGTCATGGACCAAATCACCCCCACGAGGGGGGGATATTACCGGTTGTTGAGTGGGCCTACGTTGATGAGCCTTCTAATTTGGTGAGGATGCATCCTGATAAAGGACTGGCCATCAAAAATAGGGTCTAAGATACCAAAAGTTTCTTGGGCACAATAGTCGGTTAGCGGGACCACCGTCTCCTAAACTAGTGCACATAGTGTGATTCTTAGTCCATCGTGGCCGTGACGGATGGAAGCCTAGCTGGTGCAAAAACCATGTGTTGGGGAGAAATCTTAGATAATAGATGTCTTTTCAGGTTTGGTGCCTGCAAGTCCCAAAATTGGCTAGTTGAGCAACTTTATCTATGAAAAGATGTAAACTGCTAAAAGATAAGGATCTAGGGTTATTTTGGGCATATGAAGGCTATAATGACACAAAACCATAAATAAATGCTCAGCATAGATGCCTAAATTTGGGTGTTATTAGTGGCAATCTTAGGAATGACTCCTAGGTCCAATTAGTAGATCCCTAGCTATCCCCCTTTGTTCCTACATACATCTCCCTCCTTCTACAAGTGAGTGTGAGATCTAAGTGGCTGGTGTAAGTATGATTAGTGCAATTGCCTATAGCATTATAAAGGCTAGATGGCTAGTGGCATGAGACACTACTACATAAATAGCTTATAACGTCACATTTAGAGATGTCAGTTATTATCAAAAATTGACGCCTAAATCCTACAACATCGGCTAATTACAGAGACCGACATCTATATTTGAAGACCGCCCAGACACGGGTATCCATTTTTATTTAGCGTTGGCTCCCTATCATGAACCGACGCCTAAAATAGCCCACCAAATCCAATTTCTCGAGAAAAAAAAATTACCCCCAAAGTTTCACATACGGCGTCGGTTTTTTACCTAATAATCGATGCCTAAGGACGAAAAAAATACCTCCAAATGTCGTCGGTTTTTGTGGAAAAATCGACGCTGATATGGTTTCGCGCGCCATCCCTGCAAAACTTTTTAGGGTTAAGATTGTCCAATGGACGTCGGTTTTTTCTAGCAACTGACGTTGATGGATATTAGGTGTCAATTTAATAGAAGACTGACACCTTTGTTAAATTAATAGCCCCCATGAGAAATAGACTCTTCCCCATTTGTTTCTGTTTCATCCCGAGAAACAAACCCTTCCGCTCCCGACGCCGCCGGTCACGCTCCAACCTACGAGAATCGATGATGCCTGCTCTGTGGTCGTCATTGCCACTGCCGCCCTACTCTCTTCTTCCTCCCGCCGCTTCTCCTCAAACCACTACACCTATCGTTGGTTCTGGAGCTCACCGGAGCTCGCCACAACCGCCAGCCTGAGGTCATCCACTTCCTGCTCTCTTCTTCCTCTGGTCATCTTCTTCCCACTACAACCAGCCACCGCAACCGCCAGCCTGAGGTCGCCAGAGGAGCTGTTGTAGGTCATCAGAGGAGCTGTTTCTCACTGGAGGAGCTAGCCTCTGCTTCCCCTACTGCTAGGTAGGTTACATATCTGATTTCCATCAACTGATTAGTATTTACTTATCTACTGATTTGTATTTACTTATCTATTGATTTGTATTTATTATCTACTGGTTTTTATTCATTTATCTACTGATTAGTATTAATGTACTATTTTAACTTGTCTAATTCTCATGCTTGACCTAATTCAATAAATTTTGATGCATGTTAAAATAAGTTTCAAACTTGTCCATTCTAGCATCCTAACTTGATTTGATTATGTGCTTTGAACCTTGAAACATGCGTGTTAAAGATACATTGATGTTGAATGTCAAAATAAACTCACATGTGGGTCTTATATTTCTAAAATAATTATGTGAACTCCTAAATCAGGGTTTCCCTACTAATAATCGACGCCTATAGTGCCCCTGCTGGCGAGTTTTGGGTGGCGCGAAGGGTTTTGGCGTCGGTTTTCAAACCGACGCCGAAGGGTTCACCTTTTAGTGTCACCCACATATGTGTCACTTTTTAACCGTCACCAAAGGCCTTAAATAACCGACACCAAAGGTTGGTTCTGTAGTAGTGAGGTGAAAAACCCCCATCTCCACTCCCATTTCTACCCTTGGCTCTCAATTGCCCTAATACCACTTACCCTAGAGACCTAGACTTGACAAGTCCTACTAGAATTACACCTAACCCTAGTTCTCCAACTAGTAGTATATGGTACATTCTAATAGCACTTGCCTTGTTGTTTGGTTTGGTAATCTAGATAGAATTTTGATAATTGCTTGTTATGTTGAGACGCCCAGCTAATATCAAGTCACATCCCCAAACGTCCCACCTACCTAATCTCATTTCTTAGAACCCACTTTGTCTTCTTAGCTTGTTCATGCTAGTATAGTTTAGTTGCTTTTGTTCAATCTAATTAATGTCTTAGTCTTGCTCTTTAGTGTTAACTTAGGTTCTTTCTCTCGCTAGTGGTTAATTTAGTTCTTAGCTTCTAATGCTCTACTAGTGTAGTGTAGTTAACCTTTTCTCTTGTTTGGCTAGATGCTTAATCTAGTTCCTTAGACTTGCTTGCTTAGGATAATTTAGGGTTGCGATAACATAGATTCCATAATTGCCTTTACTTGGTTGTTCACCTAGTTTAACAATCAAACAAACCCTTCAACCCTAGTCTCCACATTAGGAACATAGCCAACACTAACCTAGCTCTAGTGCCCCCTTCATCCCTAAGGATCGACCCGTACTCTTGCCTTTCACCTATGCTACAATAGTACCATATGCGCTTGTGGGTGACCTATTTGGTGTTGTGGTCAACTCTCGTTAGGGTTGTTATAAATTTTGAAAGATCCACATGTGTGTTTTCCCTTAGGGTTGCATCTAGCCACCTTTAGTTGGCTAGTGTGTAGCCTTGATAAGAATCACACCAAGCTTTCTAGCGTCGTTGTCGGGGATAGAGGCGCTCGACCTGGCTAGTTAGTGTAGCTTAGCCTTTACTATTACCCTCACCAATTCTATTCTTTATTCTTTGTTCACTTTTGCATATTGTCATTCTAAATTGGTTTCTTATTGTTTATTTGTGTATTGTGCGGGTGACAGTTGTGCATGTGCCACACACATTTTAGTAGTACCTAATTGGTGTTGTACGACCCCTAGATAGGTAGGTGGAGATGCCAAAGACACCACAACCAACACCGAGAACCTGAGATGGGTGAACACATGGTAGACAAAAACCCTCATGGGAATGCTCAACAACCTCCACTGCAACCCAACAGCCCACTCCACAAGTATTTCACTCCGGGGAACTACAATTCTCCCATTGCAAGCCTAGTTGACCAAATGTAGGGTCAATAGTTCTCCATTCCACCTGCACTCCTTGGACTCCTCCCTACATACTATGGGATGGATAAATGAGAATCCCTACCATCACATCGATGCATTCTTTGATACATGCTCCACCTTTCGTACCCCCACCACAACTGATGACTCCATCTAGAGGACCCTCTTATCATTCTCTCTGAAGGAAAAAGCTAAAGAATGTTACATTTCGAAGCCAGAGTTGGTGACTTGGAATGAGGTTAAGAATGTGTTTCTCAAAAAGTTCTTCTCGATTGCCAAGTTGACTCATATGAGAAGATGTATCACCACATTTGCCCAAAAGGAATTTGAACCTTTCCACGAGGCGTGGGAAAGGTTCCAAAAGCTCCTTCATGACCGCCCCCACCAAGAAGTTCCATTGTGGTAGCTAGTCCAAGCCTTCTACACTGAGCTTGAAGAGTTGAGCCAAAACAACATTGTCTCATCATGTGGAGGCACATTCATGGCAAATCCACCCAAGGAGTCGTGGGCATTGTTTGAGCACCTTACTGAAATTCCCACCATTGAGTTTCTCAAAAGGGGAACATTGCAGCCAGAACTATGTCCCTCCACCTTCTTCCATAGCTCCAGCCCATAACATTGCCAACCCCGACATGATGAAGATGATGGCATACATGATGAATATGATGAAGAACCAACTTGGTGGTTCTTCTAACCAATCCACCAAGGCAGTTGAAGCCGAAGAAGAGGAAGTGCATTCCTTGCACTCTTTTGGAAACCAGAATAATCAAGGCCCCATGTCCAACATTTACACTCCCAAGTGGAGGAACCATCCCAATTTCTCATGGAAACAACAAAATTAAGATGGTCAAGGACAAGGGTAGCCAAGCCCACGATATAGCTCCAAGTTCGAAGATGAAGTATTTGTAAGATTAAGAAGTTTGGATGAGGTGAAGAAGGATGTTTCATCACATGGGAAGTCCATCGACTGTCTTGAAAAAAGATTGGATCAAATCTCTCTCTCACTTGCTAGGAGGGAGGGAGGAAGGCTCCTGTCTCAACCAATGCCAAATCCAAACAATGATGGTACTTTCCTAGGAAACACTCAAAGTTCATATGCTCCTCCTTCATACCAAGAACCACCAAATCCCTATGCTCCACCACCTCCTCAAGCGCCCCTCAACTATCAATATGCTCCACCTCCACCTCATTCATACCAACAACCTCCTCCACAATACCACCCCCATCTACAACAACAACAACCACCAGAACAACGAAAACCGCAATTCATCCTCCAAAACCCAAATTCACCTCACCAAAGTGTTGGGTTTTAGGGGAGACAGAGAAGGCAACGGGAAAAAAAAATTTCTCCCCCAACCCATACCGAGGAAACGCGTCAACGTCTATATAATAGGAAAGGATGGTTTGTGGAATCATACCTTGTCCCGAGGCTTGCTCGGCGACAATACCTCGCGCAATGCGCGGTCTTCAACTCCGGTCTTGGACGGTGTCTGTGCAGCTCCTGGTCGCACCGAGACTGACGACTCCTCCTCCTACCGGACTGTCGGATGACAGTTGTCCTCCTGAGCGGCAGTGTCCTCCCGCCTCTGTATTAGTCCACACGGACCACCTGGAACTCCACACTCCTTGTCCCACAAGGAAGTGGAAGGAGTCACACCCTCCTGTTGACGTACTAGTCGCCAACACACTCTCCTGCTACCAGTTGCAACTGCAGTTGTCCTTCCCTTGCTGCACCTCCCTTTTGCGGGAAGCACTTGCTCGGGATCTCTCATGGTTACCAAAACCAGAGAGAACGACAACTTCGCAAAGCAACCGGCTTGCATTGAGTTGTACTTTGAGAAGCCCCCAATACCCCTATATATATAGGCGGGTCATGGGACAGGGTTCTCTGTGCCCGGCAATACGGGACTAAAGCAGGAGTAGAAGGGTTCGAGAATTTTCCACAAAAGGCAACTGGTTCGCAACTTGAAATGATCGGTTCACAACTGAACCGATCGGTTCGGCCATTGAGTCGATCGGTTGGACCTGAGCCGATCGTTTGGGGCACTCCAACCGATCGGTTGGTTCCCTGAACCGATCGGTTCATGGTCCTAATCCGGCTCAAAAAGACTTTCCTTGTTTCGTTCTCAATTGGTATCGAATACCAATGTTATTCCCAATCGAATTGGGCAATTTGAAACCAAAGGAAAATTCTTGCCGACATGACTTTCCCAACTGGTCGGTTGCACCAGTTGAGCCGATCGGTTCAACTCTTGAACCAGTCGTTTCAACTTGGGCATGAGCCGATCGGCCTGGACACTCCAGCCGACCGGTTCAGCACCTCAGCCGACCGGTTCATCACATGAGCCGATCGGTTGGGAGCACAGGTTGGGCAAAATCAGTCAATTGCGATTTCAATCAATCCGATACTCCAATCAATGCGTCCAACACCTTGAACCATATGATATTGAGCTATCAACTGATTGAGTGTTTAATTGAACTACTAAACTCCTTTAGTAATCAATCTAAACGTTGCTTATGGACAAAAATCCTCTTCCAGGTTAAATCCTATGTGTGTGACCCTGCAGGTCCATTTCACGTTGGCAGTGAAAGTCCATAACACTTATGACTTCACAAGCAAAGAGCGGTGCCTAGTCACACATCAGTGCTACCCAAGTGAAAGTAGAAAGTTGGAGAACAACTTTCATCCTACAATCCGTGAATGGTGTTACAGTGAATGTATAATTCCTTTATCACTGATATCCCGAATGAACTCAAGGCATGGAACAGTCATCCTGTCAACGTTCATTCACTTTCTTGATCTCAGAGCAGATTGAACGAGATATGTATGACATCAATATCACATACTGATTCACACATGCGTGCGCACGCCTATCTCAATCCTACTCATCAAGTGGCCTTGGATATCAAACTCCCTTAGGAGGGACAAATCCCATATCTATCACTCACCCCTCAAAAGCCCCATGTGTCAAAGCCACCCAATCATCACCTTTATAACAACCCATGTTTCAGGACTGTGTTTGATGATGTCAAAGTGTGCCCAACAACATGTGTTGAGTGCAGTGATTTCAGGTCTAAGAATCACACTCACCACCATCACTGTGAGTACTAACTGTGACTACCATCTCATGGTTCCATGTGTCAAACTCACGGTGGGTCTGTCCGGTACCTTGTTCTCTAACAAGTACCTATGTGTTTGGTTTGATATCTCTATATCATGACTAATGAGATTCTGTCATCAACCAACACCACAATCTAGTCTTGTGTGTCATTGCTGTCTATCTACCTTCCACAATGACATCCGACTAGGGACATAACAAGAATGTACAAACTCTTAGCATCCGTATGATCTCATCGTTCAGGTCATGAACCTGAAGGCATACGCCATTGAGTACTGTCATTCTCTAGACATTCAATCTGTTCTATCACTATCTCATATGACTGAACCAGAATGAATTGGAAGCTTGCCTTTGATGTTTATCAAATCAATCTTAATGTATCCCACCAATCATCCCATGATTGGCTCTCAGGGCATACATACCAACAGACTCCCACTTGCACTGCGAGCCAATCACCCTTGAATCATATTCATAGTGATCTCTAAACATGTCCCACATGTTACTGTGCTCTTGTGCCAATATAGTGAGTAATGGCAACACCTTGCCAAAGTCAGTATAAATTGCATGTCTCACATCTCTTCGCTATACGTCACACGTATGAGATGGAGTTGTCGTAATATGCGATCTAGTATTCCTTTGCTAACCTTTAGCCACATTGCATGATCAAGGATTCCAGACTTGTCATCAATGACCGGAATATCTATAAGTTCATCTCATGAACTTCTAGATCCATATAGTATCCACTGATGTTCTCTAACACACGGATACTGGCATTTCCTTTTAAATGGTTTTATTGGAACATTTCCAATTATCAACCAACTTTCACTTTTATACATCCTATGTATATTTTGCGATTAATTTTCTGTCCTTTCGGAAGTTCGCATCAATGTAACTCTTTACATCAAACTCTTCCTTATCTCCATGGAACTAGTACTTCATAAGTACTTATCAAGTTCTCATGGTATTCCAGTAATCCTTACTGGAAGTAGACATACATCCACTCGTCATATCCTACATACGAGTTATCAGGATGAGCACATCATATTGCCATGTCCTACATACAAGATGATGAATGCATTTTATTCTTGCCATGTCATACATGCAAGACAATGGGATGATTACATACATGATAGATCCATATCTATTCTTAGTGTTCCCATTCTTCATAAGAATTGGACACTTGGCCTTGGGATACTAATATCCATATAACATGGACAAGTTTTCTCCCACTGAATCTGTGCATACTGAACCCTTCAGTACAGATTGCCAATATATGCTTTCTCTTTTCAGGTCAAGAGGTTTTCGAGAACTATCTCTATACATCTCTATTCCTATCACATAGGAAACTTCTCTATCTTCCTTAAAGATAATTTCCACTTTTGGATTTCCATTTTAGAACATTTCCATTTCACATCAATATGTGGAATGTGAACACGCTCCCACTAAATCACAGATCCTTCTTTATCTTTGACATATCAGTCAAACCCTTTGACTATATCATCAAAGTAAAGATCCAATTTCGAGTTGCTTGTACTCAATCAATCACATTGATTAGTCCATTGTAACTTATAGACTTCATTTGCATTAGTGGATTCATAAACCTTATAGGCTGTGTCCCGTACACATCCTTGTTTTATTCCTCAAAGGAATGCGGTTTTAGTATCCATATGCCAAATGTCTTAGTCATTAAGTTGCAATCAACAAGCATCATCCTTCTCAAAATGTTATCCATGTGTCTTAACACTTAAGACTTATTTGCACTTATGGATATGATCCAATGAGTGCTACCATCAAGGTCATACCTTATGGTTCACACGGATGTCATTTAGGATGTAATGGTTTTATACCATAACTCAAAATCTGATTCCTCATATTCATCTAGATAGTTGACTCATCATATGAACAACTCATCACATAGATAATTGAGGTGTATCTGTCAAGAATATAAGAATTCACAACTCCTTGTGATTCTTAATGTCCTTTATTAGTGTGGAGTATCCTTTTATTAAGAAGAATTCAGTTATTTGATAATCATTCTCTAACTCCTTAGAGTATGATTCCTTCTTGATTTAGACATCACCATGCCTTAATCATGAGTTCACTATGATACACTATCATAATCACTCATAAGGATCTCAAACATTTGGTCCAAGTATTTCATTCTTTGATCTCATCAAGAATTAATACTTTACCAAATTTGCACTTCATCTATGAAAATCTTGAACACTTCAAGATATTCATATTGGTATTTCTCTAAACACCATTAGAAGTATTAACATTTGTTCCAATAGGTATGTAAATACATCACATGTATTATACCTAATAGGATAATCATTCTCCCACTACCATTAGTGAAGATTGATTAATCATGTCCAAGATATTCATGTCTCTTACTGGTTCTCTAACCAAAAGAGTCTAGATTTATCCATCATATGGAAACTAGAAATGAATTTCTTATGATATATGCTAATTTAATTGTTTGAGTTATCAATAACTTTAGGTATCATTTTATCTTATACATACCATGTATTACAAGATAAACAAGGCATTGCCACAAAGATCATATCTTTAAGATTGAAACATCAACTTTATTAATTGCCATCATTGTCATACAATATGCAAAAATAAAGTGTTTCTATGTATTGGCAATATATGAAATAGCAGTTCTCAACTCTATTTCGTGCCCTTTAGGCTGAAATAAACTGAAAGATACTCCTATCTATGGCAGCAACACTTGCTCCAATGATGGGTACTTCTTTCTTGGTCCTTTCACAAAAGCCATCACTTCTTTGTGGATATTGCATATCATATATGACATATCCATATCTTGGTATCATATACCTCGGATAAAGAAGCGGTTCATTTCATGATACCTTAGGTGGAGATCTCCATCCCCTCCTTCATCTTCTTTTGTTCTTCCAGATATAGAGGGCAGTTCCCTCATACACCCTTTCCCCATGTGCCTTGAGGCTGAAGACGTCTTGGATTTCTGGCTAGCATCAAAACACTTCTTAGCTTTGCCCTTGTCCTTGCCCTTAAGAATTACCTTTTCTTTGATCACATCAAAGATTATGGTTTGTCTTTCTTTATCTTTGCCTCTACTATCCTCAACATGTCCAACAACTTTGTCAACGCTTGTCAAAGTCGTTCATGTTGTATCTTATCATGAATTATATGATCCTTGCAACATTTGCAGTATCATACCAATAGCCAACTCTTGGCTCAGAGGGAATCCTTCTTAGTCATGTTTTCCACATACCCAATCACATTGAGTGTGTGAATACCTTACTGGATCTCCTTCTGTCATGACATACTAGGACATTGTCTTGGAGACATCATATGTCTCATGTTGTCTCTACAACTCATAGTTCAGAGAACACAACATTAAGCACTCCTCATCAATGTCTTTCTCAGTATGCTTCCATAAGCATACTTTCAGCCATTGATGTGGTGGGATCGAGTTCATCTGGTTCTGGTATAACTAGGACTTGGAGCTTTCGCTCTTTGATTGAGAACACTTCTCATCATCATCCTAACCAGCCGTAGAATTATTCCCATTTAATTTGTTGGTCTCAAAGACCGATCGCAAATAAAGTGATTATTGTTGATTAACCATTTATTTTAACAAAAGGAAATATATGCAATTTTAGTCCAAAACTCTTTTGACTTGTTTGATTGATTTGAAAAGTTGACGATAAAATTAGGCCTTTAATTAATTATCGCTCCCACTATTTTAGTTCAAATTGATAGCCCTCACCATCAATTCGGAAGATTGCAGCGTACAACCTTCTAGTGGGCAAGATCCTGAAATCCTCTAAGCCATGAGTCAGCTTTGGCTGATCTCCCATAACTTAGATCTCTCAGGTAGTCAACTCTTGCCAATTGCATCATATGCAACTCTTGTTGAATGAACATGCACAACACCTTGCCATGAACATTCCTTGCCTCTGGGCTTAGACGCTCTAAGAATCACCAGTTAAGTCTAACCCAAAAGCCGACACGGTAAACATGCACCCTGCTTTGGCAGAACCTACATGTCTACCCTTCACACTTCCACAAGATAGACGATGCACCACGCTTTGGCGTAACCTACGCTTGGTTGATCGAGCTTTTCATGTGTGCCGCTAATGGAAGGCATATAAGACTTAATATTTTAATGAGGGATTTGGTTTTTATATACATATACATATCCAATCACCACAATACATAGTATGTATCATATACATGCTATATCCCACAGAAAACATGCACAAATGATAAAAAGCGATGATTATGGCCATCCTAATGTGATTCCTCGAGCCAAGAGGAATCACGGTCATCTAGGTCTACATCACATGCAAGCTGTACAAGATGAACTCTGTGCCTTGCCATCCGAGTTGATCAACTCATCACATGAATGATCTGTACTCTCCAGCCGGTCGTCTGGGTGCCACCAGCCGATCGGTTGGCTCCTCCAACCAATCGGTTCGCCTGGTCGTCGTGCATCTCGTCATGTCCGCCACCCGCTCGTCTCGCTCCTCGAACCGGTCATCAACCGATCGGTTCACTCCTTGAACCGACCATCTGGAACGTCAACCGATCGGTTCACGCCTTGAACCAATCGTTTCAGCTGTCGTCTTGATGTCCGCCGGTCTTCGACATAACATGAAATAAAATATATCCTAATAATTACATTGCTTTAAAGAGAAACCCCGAGTTACATTCGGGGGGAGCAAAGGTAGGAAAGAATCTCGAATTATTTCGAGTTACATCGGGAATAAGAGAGGGAAGATCGGTGCACAGACCGAGATGCAAGAAACCACAAACAACCACACACAGATAGGGGTTTATAGGCCATAATCATGCTACACACATCCACCACAAAACTCGTTTAAGGGCAACGCGTATCGAGTGCATTAATAATACATATCATATATGTAATTAGGGATTTGTGGATTTAGGATTGGACATGCATAAAGCCGATATTATTTGCATCGCATGCAATAAATAAAGGCGACAAACCAAAATCGATCATATCGATATTCCTAAAATATAGAGCAGTTGACGTGGCTCTGATACCACTGTTGGGTTTTAGGGGAGACAGAGAAGGCAGCGGAAACAAAAAAAATTTCTCCCCCAACCCATACCGAGGAAACGCGTCAACGTCTATATAATAGGAAAGGATGGTTTGTGGAATCATACCTTGTCCCGAGGCTTGCTCGGCGACAATACCTCGCGCAATGTGCGGTCTTCAACTCCAGTCTTAGACGGTGTCTGTGAAACTCCTGGTCGCACCGGGACTGACGACTCCTCCTCCTACCGGACTGTCAGATGACAGTTGTCCTCCTGAGCGGCAGTGTCCTCCCGCCTCTGTAGTAGTCCACACGGACCACCTGGAACTCCACACTCCTTGTCCCACAAGGAAGTGGAAGGAGTCGCACCCTCCTGTTGGCGTACTAGTCGCCAACACACTCTCCTGCTACCAGTTGCAACTACAATTGTCCTTCCCTTGTTGCACCTCCCTTTTGCGGGAAGCACTTGCTCGGGATCTCTCACGGTTACCAAAACCAGAGAGAACGACAACTTCACAAAGCAACCGGCTTGCATTGTGTTGTACTTTGAGAAGCCCCCAATACCCCTATATATATAAGCGGGTCATGGGACAGGGTTCTCTGTGCCCGGCAATACGGGACTAAAGCAGGAGTAGAAGGGTTCGAGAATTTTCCACAAAAGGCAACCGGTTTGCAACTTGAAATGATCGGTTCACAACTGAACCGATCGGTTCGGCCATTGAGCCGATCGGTTGGACCTGAGCCAATCGTTTGGGGCACTCCAACCGATCGGTTGGTTCCCTGAACCGATCGGTTCATGGTCCTAATCCGGCTCAAAAAGACTTTCCTTGTTTCGTTCTCAATTGGTATCGAATACCAATGTTATTCCCAATCGAATTGGGCAATTTGAAACCAAAGGAAAATTCTTGCCGACATGACTTTCCCAACTGGTCGGTTGCACCAGTTGAGCCAATCGGTTCAACTCTTGAACCGGTCGTTTCAACCTGGGCATGAGCCGATCGGCCTGGACACTCCAGCCGACCGGTTCAGCACCTCATCCGACCGGTTCATCACATGAGCTGATCGGTTGGGGGCACAGGTTGGGCAAAATCAGTCAATTGCGATTTCAATCAATCTTATACTCCAATCAATGCGTCCAACACCTTGAACCATATGATATTGAGCTATCAACTGATTGAGTGTGTAATTGAACTACTAAACTCCTTTAGTAATCAATCTAAACGTTGCTTGTGGACAAAACTCCTCTTCCAGGTTAAATCCTATGCGTGTGACCCTGCAGGTCCATTTCACATTGGTAGTGAAAGTCCATAACACTTATGACTTCACAAGCAAAGAGCGGTGCCTAGTCACACATCAGTGCTACCCAAGTGAAAGTAGAAAGTTGGAGAACAACTTTCATCCTACAATCTGTGAATGGTGTTACAGTGAATGTATAATTCCTTTGTCACTGATATCCCGAATGAACTCAAGGCATGGAACAGTCATCCTGTCAACGTTCATTCACTTTCTTGATCTCAGAGCAGATTGAACGAGATATGTATGACATCAATATCACATACTGATTCACACATGCGTGCACACGCCTATCTCAATCCTACTCATCAAGTGGCCTTGGATATCAAACTCCCTTAGGAGGGACAAATCCCATATCTATCACTCACCCCTCAAAAGCCCCATGTGTCAAAGCCACCCAATCATCACCTTTATAACAACCCATGTTTCAGGACTGTGTTTGATGATGTCAAAGTGTGCCCAACAACATGTGTTGAGTGCAGTGATTTCAGGTCTAAGAATCACACTCACCACCATCACTGTGAGTACTAACTGTGACTACCATCTCATGGTTCCATGTGTCAAACTCACGGTGGGTCTGTCCGGTACCTTGTTCTCTAACAAGTACCTATGTGTTTGGTTTGATATCTCTATATCATGACTAATGAGATTTTGTCATCAACCAACACCACAATCTAGTCTTGTGTGTCATTGCTGTCTATCTACATTCCACAATGACATCCGACTAGGGTCATAACAAGAATGTACAAACTCTTAGCATCCGTATGATCTCATCGTTCAGGTCATGAACCTGAAGGCATACGTCATTGAGTACTGTCATTCTCTAGACATTCAATCTGTTCTATCACTATCTCATATGACTGAACCAGAATGAATTGGAAGCTTGCCTTTGATGTTTATCAAATCAATCTTAATGTATCCCACCAATCATCCCATGATTGGCTCTCAGGGCATACATACCAACACAAAGGCCACCACCCCAATAGCCACAACCACCTCCACAAGCCTCTTCTTCTACTACCCATGAGCATGTGAAGGCGGTGACTATTTTGAGGAGTGGCCACACTTTGGAACAACCCCGTGATGTTGTTGTTGTTGACAGAGGTTATACAGTGACTAGACAGGTTGATACTGAGATACAACTTGATGATACTGTGATAAGAGATAGAGTTGAGATTGTGATACAGGGCAGTGATACTGTGATACATAGTAGTGATATTGTGACTCATGTCATTCTCATTGATGATATTGTTGATCTGATCCATTTGGGAGCCCAACACCCCCCATTTCCTGATGCTCTTAAGGAGCCTTCTATTGAGAGGAGAAGAAAGAAACATACTGAAGACATCCTTGATACTTCCAAATAAGGAAAATCAACATTCCTTTGCTTGATGCGGTCAAGCAAATTCCTTCTTATGCTAAGTTCATGAAAGATTTGTGTACC
Organism: Alisma plantago-aquatica; assembly: GCA_963693085.1. NCBI lineage: Eukaryota > Viridiplantae > Streptophyta > Magnoliopsida > Alismatales > Alismataceae > Alisma > Alisma plantago-aquatica. Next base: position 1,778,383,491 of record OY856409.1, read on the forward strand.
TTTAAGAGAAAGAAAATGAGGAGAACCCCAAAGAAATTCAAGCTCACTGAGAAAGTGAGCTCAATTATGTAGCACACCATGCCAAGAAAGAGGAAAGATCCTAGTGCTCCCATCAATCCATGCTACATTGGGGCACATCGCACAGACCAAGCCCTTCTAGACTTGGGTTCTAGATTTAACTTGATGCCATATGATGTGTTTGCCGAGCTCCACATGGGACAATTGAGTCCAACTCATTGTAATTTGTAGTTGGCTGACCGATCAGTAAAGACGCCTAGAGGGTGTATTGATGATGTGCTTGTGAGACTTGACGATGAGATTTCTACTTTCTTCCCCACTATTTTCATTTTTTTAGACATGGAAAAAGATGCAAGAAGGGTTCCTATCATCTTGGGAAGGCCATTCGTAGCCACAGCCGATGCAGTGATTCATGTGAGGATCGGGACTATGTATTTGACATTCATGCACATGAAGATTCAGTTGAACATCTTTAAATCTTCAGCCACAACTGAGGTGATAGGGACCACTGGAGAAGATTGATATCTCGATGAGTGCCTTGATGAGATTGTGGAGGAATGCCTACCTATGTGGAGTCAAACTTCCACTCAAGGTAGAGGTTTAGATCCAATAGTTGAGTTTTTAGATGATGATGTTGTAGAGGATGAAGAGAATGAGCTAGCCTTGGTGGCTGCAAGTGAAGACCCTCCATCTATTTCTAACCATTAAAGAACTCCCTTGAAGAACCTCCCACACTTGAGCTGAAGTCACTTCCAAAAGGATTGAAGTATGCTTTTCTAGGTTCAAATGACACTCTCTCGGTGATCATTTCTTCCATTCTCTCACTAGAACAAGAGGAGGTACTAACGAAAGTCTTGAAGAAGAATATCCAGGACATTGGATGGTCTATAGTTTATTTGAGGGGTATTGACCCCTCCATCTGTGTGTATAGGATCTATTTGGAGGATGATGCAAGGTCAACCCTCCGAATGCAAAGGCATTTGAATCCAAAGCTAAAAGAAGTTGCAACTCAAGAGGTTGTAAAGTTGTTAGATGTTGGGATTATCTATCCTATTTATGACAACATGTGGGTGAGTCCCATCCAGGTTGTACCTAAAAAGGGTGGGATCACTATGGAGGAAAATGTGGATGGTGAACTTATGCCATTTAGAGAACAATCAAAGTGGAGAATGTGTGTTGACTACCGTCAGCTCAATGAAAAGACCAAGAAGGACCACTACCCTCTCCCATTTCTTGACCAAATTCTAGAGAGGCTAGCAGGGCAAAGCTTCTATTGTTTCCTTGATGAGTAATCTGGATACTTCCAAATTTATGTGCATCCTTTGGATCAAGAGAAGACAACATTCACTTCTCTAAGTGGTACATCTGCCTACCGGAGTATGCCATTTGTGCTGTGTAATGCCCCTTCTACATTTTAGAGATGTGTGACCTCAATTTTTTCTGATATGCTTGATTCATTGTTGGAAGTGTTCATGGATGATTTCTCGGTCTTTAGTAAAACCTTTGATGAATGCTTACTTCATTTGTTTATTGTTCTTGAGAGATGCGTAAAGGTTCACCTAGTTCTATATTGGGAGAAGAGCCACTTCATGATACCTGAAGGCATTGTTCTGGGCCACCGAGTTTCAAAGGACGGGATTGAAGTTGATAAGGCCAAGGTGGGCCTCATTTCTACTCTTACTATTCCTTCCACCGTAAGACATGTTTGGTGTTTCTTGAGACATGCATGTTTCTACCGCCGCTTCATAAAAGACTTTAGTAATATCTCGAGACCTCTATGTCACTTTCTTGAGAAGGATGTTGAGTTTCATTTTGATGACAAGAGCATTGAAGCCTTCAACCACTTGAAGGAAAGACTATTTTCTGCTCCTATCATGCAACCCCCAGACTTCTCTTTGTCATTCGAGATTATGTTTGATGCATCTGACATGGAAGTGGGGGCTGTGTTGGGCCAAAGAGTTGGCAGGATTCCACATGCTATCTACTACGCAAGAAAGACTCTAGATGAAGCCCGAAGAAATTACACAACTACCGAGAAAGAGTTTCTTGCAGTTATCTTTACTCTTGACAAGTTTAGATCATATCTTCTACAAAATAAGGTTATTGTCTATATGAACCATGTTGCTCTGAAATATCTAATGGCAAACAAAGACTCCAAGCAGATTTGATCTGATGGATATTACTGCTTCAAGAGTTTGATATCGAGATTGTATACAAGAAGGGAGTAGAGAATTCCTCCTCCGATCATCTCTCCCGAATTGAAGCACCTTTTGATGAAGCAAGTAGAATAAAAGAGACATTACCACATGAGCAGTTGTTCCTACTCTCATCCACTAAAAGGCTATGGTACCAACACATAGCTAACTTCTTAGCTAGTGGGAGGATACCAAACACTTGGATGAGGACGGAAAGCCAAAGATTATTTGTTATGGCCAAGGATTATGTTTGGGATGAACCTCACTTGTTCAAGTATTTCCCCGACCAACTTATCCCAAGATGTGTTTCAGAGATGGAGCAGTAAGAATTCTCTCTATGTGCCATTCCAAAGTTTGTGGATGTCACTTTGGTGGAAAACCTACTGCTACCAATGTTCTTCAAAGCGGATTCTATTAGCCTTCCTTATTCAAAGACTCGTGAATTTTGTAAGCGTTGTTTAAAGTGTCAAAAGGTGGGCACTATCTCTAAGAGAGACATGATTTCTATATCACCCATTCTTGTGGTGGAGGTATTTGATGTTTGGGGGATTGACTTTATGGGCCCTTTCCCCCCCTCTTTTCGATATGTCTATATTTTGGTTGTCGTTGATTACGTATCAAAATGGTTTGAGGCTATTGCAACAAGGACATATGATCACAAGGTAGTGTGTGACTTTGTGAATCCAACATCTTTAGCCATTTTGGTATTCCAAGATCTATGATTAGTGATGTAGGAAGTCATTTCACCCACCGCATCTTCGAAGGCTTGCTCAAGAAACATGGGGTGAATCATCGTGTGGATACTCCTTACCACCCTCAAATAAGTGGTCAAGTTGAGTTGGCCAATTGGGAGATAAAGCTCATTCTGGAGAAGATGGTGAAACTGAACTACAAGGATTGTTCACTTCGTCTCATTGAAGCTTTATGGGTATATAGGACTGCATACAAAGCCCCGATTGGCACTACACCTTTCAAACTTGTGTATGGAAAAAGTTGCCATTTGTCGGTTGAGATGCAACATAAGGCACTATGGGTTTTGAAAGCCATGGACTTTGATGGATAGAATGTCATAATGAAAGGAAAATTTCAGTTGAATGAGTTGGAGAAAATGCCTCATGAAGCATATGAAATGTCCAAGAGCTACAAAGAGATTACAAAGTTTCTACATGATAAGATGATCAAGAAGAAGGACTTTGAGCCCGAAAAGTAGCTATGGTTGTACAACTCAAGGATGAAGTTTTTTTACCAAAAAACTCTGGTCTAGATGGGAAGGACCTTATCTTATCAAGAAAGTGTATCCATCTAGAGTTGTAGTGATTTGTGAGAAAGTAGGAGCTAGAGAGTTCACAATGAATAGCCAATGATTGAAATCAGTTGTGGAAGTAGGTCTGGATAAGGCAAACCAAAGTTTTGATATAGTGATGTTAGTGGAAGAACATTGAGTTGATGAAGAGATGTGCTTGAATGCACATGAGAGAGACATTTATTTCAAAGATGCTTTGAGAATCCCACAGAAATGAAGGAGGTCAAGAATCAATAAGCCCAAATGAAGACGTAAAATTTAGCACTAGTGGAGGGCAACCCACCTAGGTTTTGGGAGATTTTTCACCCAACCTTCTCTTTCTGATACTTTTGTTTTCTTTTCCAGAAAGTACACACACCCACATGTGTTTAATAGTTTTATTTGAGTTTTGATGACATGGCATGCACTAAGCACTAAAGAGAGAGGAATCAAAGGTGAATCATGGCCACAAAGAACAACTTGTGACATAATCTTGGGGGAAAATGATGTTTTTGAGTTTGAGTTGAAAAAGTTGAAGGAATGACCCCAACACGTCTGTGGAGCTTGACCATGACCATGGTAGAAGATGCCCAAAATGGCTATGGCCCCTTTACATGGTCATTTAAATTATTTGTCAAAGGAGCCGCAGAAGCCACGTTGTTTGGCCAAGTTCATGCATGAATGGACACGATTGTGGCCTAACATCGCGGTCATGTCAAGGACAGTTGTCCACAGCCGTGGCCCCCTCACCATGGCCTTTTGAATTATTTGTCAAAGATGCCAAAGAAGTCAGGTTGTTTGGCCGAGTTTGTACACAAATGGCCACAATCGTGGCCGCCCGCTATGGCTGTGTCAAGGATGGATGGCCACGATCGTGGCACGTGACCACAACCATGGAAAGGTCAGGTGGGTACGCTCTTCATCGACAAAATGACTGTGGCACATGCCATGGCCATGCTACCAAACCCTCGCCACGACCGTGGCCACCCACCCCAGCCGTGGCGTGGCCCGACCCCACAAAAAAATATAACTTAAGTCCATCTTCAACTTGACCCCCATTGTATCACTTGTACTCACAAGAAAATGGTCGTAGTGGCACCCCTACACCTACAGCTCCTCCAAGCTCGACCTCCAAGCCCCCAAATCGCCTACAAACCATCACCAATCATCCCTAAATCATCCCCTACCTTTCCCCTTCCATTTCCACACCAAATCATCCATTAATTCACCCTCCACCACCGCTTTCTCCTCCATTCCGCCCTACAACCATCCCTACCCAAAACCTCCACCAAAACCTCCATTTCTTGCCCAAATAGAAACTTAATCATTCACCCATCATATAAACATCCATATCCTTCCATTCCCCCCTCACTCCACCTCCATTTCATTATATACCCAAAAATTGGTTTTTCACAGCCCTACCACCTCCTCCACACCCACAAAATGAAGGGGATCACCAAGGTTGTGAAGAAGGAGGCTCAAAAGAGTCTTGATGTGATCACCAGAGGCAAGGTGCGCACTAAGAGAGCCTCCTCCCTGGTCTCCATGCCTTCGCACACCCCTTCACCATCAAATTCCATCGCCCAATCACTTCCCCGATTGATGTCAGTGAATTCATCACGCACACAGACATCTGATAGCCACCACATTACTGATGAGACGTATCAGGGAGAAGAGGAGGAGGAATCTGAGGAGAACATGGACAACGTGATAGATGAGGTCAAGATGGTGGTTGCCAAAAGAAGACAGAGATCAAAAGAAGCCCCATCCTCATCAAAACACCCACCAAAGCCCACTCTAGCATGCCATTCGACATCTACCATGGCAGTGGAGCATGGGGAGTAGCCGCAACCAAGGCAAAAATTGCATCCAGAGGAAGAGTTATTTATACAATGGTACCCTAAATAGCGGGTGCCAATCAATATAGATACAAGTTTGGGGTCCCAATCGTACTGGTTGGATGAAGAGGAGGAAGATAGTGAAGATGAGGAGATGCAGCTATCAGTTGAGGCAGAGGGTATTCTGACTCAATTGGAGGAGGATAGGTTGAAGGCCTTAGGCAAGGCCCCCATTGGAGTGTCCTATGGAAGAGGGCATATGGAAAATAAGATTTCTCTCACATACCCAGAATGCATGACAAGGCAAATCATCCCTACAAGGTATGGATGTGAGAAGGGTATTGATGAGCTAAGAATCAAGGTGGTCATGAAAGGTAGCTTGAAGAAGATGAATTGTGAAACATTCTTTTCACAATGACCCAAGCAACTTACACCACACTAACTAGAGAACTCTTCACCACACTTGAAAAGATGAATGTGAGAGGTGAGGACGCTATCAAATTTTCCATGTTGGGCAACATGCACACTCTCACGATAGTTGAACTGAGTTGCATATTTACTACCAATCCTAAAGAGGCCAAGAAAATGGATGACAACATGCTTGAAAGAGAGGTATATTACAATTATGCACACTTCTGGTACCTTTTGACAGGGAGCAAGGGTTACTATGCAGGGAGGTCAAAGACCTCAGCAATGAGCAACCCCTTGTTCCTCTATGTGCAAAAGGTCTTTGTAAGGAGGCGAGATCACCCCTTACTAAAGAAAAATTGAAGAATAAAACATCCATTGCAAACACACTCAAAGGTGTGCTAGAATAGGAGTGACATTTTCAAATTTCAATAAATGGTATTCATAACAACTTAAGTATAGCACCAGAATAAAATGTTGACTATATTCAATTTATAACAAGGTTATTACAAAAGTACATCATAATATCCCATAAGAGTTTACATATATGATACAACATAAGGATCTAAGTAGAGGGAAATATAAACCATAATAGATTTGTTTCTAAGATTTAAGTCCTTAAGCTAGTCCAAAACTTCATGACTTATCATCGAAGTCCTTCACCTAGGATTGGAAGCATACCCCAGCAAGAAGAGAAAATAGATGACATCAACAAAGGCTGGTATGTGCATACTAAATAGGAAATTGAGTAATATATGGAATAAAGGACATCAAATATAAAAGTCTTCCCATAGAAAGGATAAGGACCACCCAAATGGGTATCAAGATAAAAGGAATTGAAATCATATGAACAAAAGAATACTTGCCATGAATAAAACATAAAGATTGTGCCACACAAGCACATGTAAAGAATTAGGGCACACACCCCATATCATCAACCTGCATGCATGTGAGATAAACATAGCATGTTAAATGTAGAGGCAAGTAGAAACTATAGTCAGAATATATAAACTAGTCACCACATAAGTGACCAACTGATAAATGTGTATTTATCCCTTTTATTTACATATTTTTGATATTTGTTTAGGATTGTTTTGTTATTTATTTTCTTAGTTTCATAATTAATTTTGTTATTTTATATGTTTCTCTATAATTGGAGTTTTAATTATATTTTCTTTGGTTTTGTAGGAAAATTATACAATTTACAGCAGTCCTAAAATTCATATATATCCGCCACCAAAAGTGACATAACTCTTGCATTCAAACTCCAAATTCCGTGTACAAGTATTCATTTGAAAGAGAATTTAATTTCCTAAAAGAAAATCCTATTATTTGGACCTATTTTATGCTTTTCATTGAAAATAAATATATTCCAAATTTCTGCTGCGAGAATATGTATTAAAGAGACTTACATGGTCAAGATAATTAAAGACAATCAACTTTCGATTTGACCAGATCTAGAAAATTCAAAAATTGCTCTCCCTCTCTTTTTTTCCCTCTCTTTTAAGGGCAGCCTACCCCCTCTCCCTTCTATAAAAGGAGGGACTCTTGACTTGTAAAAGGCATTCCATTCTTCATTCTATCCCATCTAATTTTTAGTTATAGACCACATCTTGTATAATGTTGGATCTCATTTTAGTTTGCATTTCTTCTAGTCTTGTTATATCTGAGTAAATCTCTCTGGGATATGAAAGTAGCCCCTTAACCCGGTTCTATTAAATATAAACAGTTATATTTTTCCATCGAACAAATATCTTCTCTCTGTTTATGTGTGGTTATTTGGATGATCTGTTATATTCTAATAGAGTGATATGACTATGGTTCTCTGTAAGAATGAAACAATAGTCCCTTAATTGCGATTATCATCTTTTCATATTTTTATTCTTATTCTTGTTATAATCCTTGGTGACGCGGCCACCTGCGCCTTGGGTTGGAACGTCAATTTGAATTCACATACTTTTTGATATGACCGTGGATAATTGCATGTTGGACGGTTGGGCAATGATCCGTGAACGCTGAGACCAACAGGTTCATGGGAAGTCCGACCCTTGTGAGTTTGTTTGTAAGGACATGTAACCACAAGGTCCTAATTTGATCCTTAGAGTTTAAAATTTGATTAGTTGAATAGGAACGTGGTTTTGGTGGTGATCTTCTAGACCCCAAATCTTTATTTCTGGATTAGTTAAAGTTTAATTCAGCACTTTTATTTTTGTTCTTAGTATTAACAACTCTCTCAAATAGGGATTTAATTCTTGTACTTGTGATCGGATTGGGATTTTGACTTTTCTTTTCTTCCGTCCCTTGGATCGATACCTATCTATACTAAGTTGACTTATTGTTTGCAACAAGTTGACAACTGAGTTAGAAGGTTAAACTCTAGGACTTTTCCTAGTGATTGTTGTGTGTACAACGATGCACATCAATTTGGCACCGTTGCCAGGGATGACACACTTATTTTTTAGATCTGGTTGCCTGTATATCTTATATAATCCTTGCTCATATTCTCTAACTTTCATAACTTTAGTCTTTTTTTATAATTTCTTTTAGATTTTTTGTAATTTCTTTTTGCCTTCCGAGCACAATTCCTGAAATGTATCTCCTCTTTCTGCTGAGTTTCCATTCCAGCAATACTACTTTCTAGTTACTTTTTTTAGTAATTTTAGTTTATTTCATAATTTCTTAGATTTATAATTTTTAGTTCTCTTTGTAATTTTTGACTAACCTCTTTCTCGTAATCTTTCTTCTCTCATTCGTTGATTGACATATCTTTCAAGAATTTTCTGTTTGAATGGAGTGGGCATCCCAATATCCCCCACAATGTTATTAATGTGGTCTTTACCACCATGCATCTCTTGCCTGCCTGACTCTACCCCATGCTTATGATAGCACCCCTTCTAATTGTGAGCCCTTTCATCCTCGTGGGTACAATGTGAATCCACATTTTTTAGAACCATTATGGGAAACCTTGCTATCCATATTCTAATGGGGGATATGATCAACAAAATTTTGTGGGATGTAACCAACAAAACCTTGGGGGTTATGAACATTTTTATGAAACCCAATGTAATCCTCAACAAGAAGAGAGACTTAGGGCCCTAGAGAAGATAATAGTGGAAGGAGGAACAAAACTAAAAACTAGCCAAGCCTTCTTAACCGCCCTGCTAGAAGCCCAAACCCAAAATATAGATGGTTCAAATATGTTTCCTCATGAATTGGTGACACCTTATAATATTGAATCTTCCTATCAAGATGGACGCAATGGAAATTACAATCCACCATCTTCTTGAGATTATTATGAGGAGCAATGCCACCCAAAAAAATATGAGGGGTACTATGGCCAAGGACACTATGAGGAGTGTGGCAAGGATGGCCAAAATTTTGGGGTGTATAAATCCTATGGTGAAATGCAATTTAACCTTGAACTGGAAGAGAGACTTAAGGCCTTAGAAAAGATGGCAGCAGAAAGACAAGAAAAACTTGAATCCAGTCAAGCCGTGTTAGCTACCTTACTAGAGGATCAATCACAAACTCCCCCTATAGAGCTTGAGCAACCCAAGATGGTTCTTCTTGATGACGACGACAATGATGATCTGTATTTTGTGTCATATATGTCGGATCCTAAAGAAATAGCACAAACCATGGAGCCATATTTTGTGTGTGATGAAGACGTTGGTATCCCTGTCTTTCCTTTAGAGACTATATTACTTGAATATGAAATGTCAAAGCAGGAGAGTCATTATGAAGATCCAACAACTCCTCCAATCCTCAACATAAATCTAAATGATACCATAGACCAATACCCTTCTTTTGAGTCTATTTTGGATAATGAGCATCTAACCCCCTTTATGATTCTTCCCAAGCCGTCACAACCAATTTCCATCCCACACATGGATGATCTAGAAGGGGAGATACCACCATTGGAAGAAGCCCACACACCCCCTTCTGTTGTTTGCAAGGAAGACATCATCATCCCTCCTAAATACTTGGGGAAACCTTGTACAAAAAAATTAGAGACATATGTTACATCAAAAATGAAACATACCAAACCCAATTTTGATGGCATTAATTTTAAGGACAAACAAAACACTTTTGTAAATGATTTTAAATTTTTTGTATTAGCATCAATTCTCCCATATGCAGGCCATCATGATGGTGGAAAACCTAAAATAGATCCTCCACCCGACTCAGTTCATCATGCTCCACTGGCATTACTGGTCGGGTACCCGCCAACCTCCCCCAATCCACATCCATCTTCAACACTTCCCTTACTATCGAAGGAAGATCAATGGATATTATTGGAGGAAATGTGAGGTGAAAGAAAATATGAACACCCCATTGAGCTTCCACAATTAACTTATCATAGGGTACACTATGAATCTCCTCAGATAAAGGTGGCAAGCCATTTGGAATCAATCAAAACCAAACACAAATTTTCTCTATTTTTTTAACTATTGATTAACTTGATATAAATCTTATATAATGTGATTGACATGAATGTTCTTTCTGATGTAATGACACTTTAAAAACAAAGGAGAAAATAAATGTGTGGAGTTATAAGCACAAGGACACCTTTTGTTTCCCCCTTATTTTCTTTCCAAAAAAGGAGAAGAAAAAAATCACCACTAGACAAAAATCAAGTATGGGGTGGCATGCTTCCCATATAAAAAATTCCATACCCCATAAAGGGGTGTACCATCAAAAGATGCTGAAAATGCACATGAAAAAATGGTGACCAATGTAGCCACAACTCCACAAATTTAAATCCCAAGTCGAATAGAGGAGGGATAAAAAAAAATTCATCACTTCCTTCTTTGTTTTCACACCGCCTAATTTCATCTTATTCTTCTGCAACAACTTTTGTAAAAAAATACAATGATAAAAATGAGAGTGTCAAAGCAAAAGTAAGATGAAGCATATTTTTTGACAAAATCTTGATTTAGAAACAAGTTATGATATTTGTTTTGAATAGGGAATATAGAATTTTGTGTTTTGTGGTTTTAGGAGATTGGGTTGCTTGGATAAATTTGGAGGTAAGGAATAAAGTGATGTTACAAGGGTGAGGACATACATGTTGTTAGTATAAATTGGAATAATTTGTGATTTTATTTGTTTGAGGACAAACAAAGATTCAAGTCCGGGGTATTTTGATAAATGTGTATTTATCACTTTTATTTACATATTTTTGATATTTGCTTATGATTTTTTTGTTATTTATTCTCTTAGTTTCATAATTAACTATGGTATTTTAGATTTTTCTCTATACTTGGAGCTTTAATTATATTTTCTTGGGTTTTGTAGGAAAATTATGCAATTTGCAGCAGTCCTGAAATTCATATATACCCGCCACCAAAAGTAACATAACTCTTGCATTCAAACTCCAAATTGCATGTACAAGTATTCATTGGAAAGGGAATTTAATTTTCTAAAAGACAATCCTATTATTTAGACCGCTTTTATGCTTTTCACCAGAGATAAATATATTAGAAATCACTTCTGTGAGAATCTATATTAAAGAGAGTTACATGGTGAAGATAATTAAAGACAATCAACTTTTGATTTGACCAGATCTACAAAATTCAAAAATTGATCTCCCTCTCTTTTTCCCTCTATTTTGAATGCAGCCTACCCCCTCCCCATCCTATAAAAGGAGGGACTCTTCACTTGTAAAAGGCATTCCATTCTTCATTCTATTCCATCTAATTTTTAGTTGTAGACCACATCTTATATAATGTTGGATCTCATTTTAGTTTGCATTTCTTCTAGTCTTGTTATATCTGAGTAAATCTCTCTAGGGTATGGGAGTAGCCCCTTAGCCCGGTTCTATTCAATATAATCAGTTATATTTCTCCATCGAACAAATGTCTTCTCTCTGTTTATGTGTGGTTATTTGGATGATCTGATATATTCTTATAGAGTGATATGGCCGTGGATCTCTGTAAGAATGAAACAATAGTCCCTTAATTGTGATTATCATCTTTTTGTCTTTTTAATCTTATTCTTATTATAATCCTTAGTGACGTGACCACCTGAACCTTGGGTTTGAACGCCAGTTTGAATTCACATACTTTTTGATATGACTGTGGATAATGGCATGTTGGATGGTTGGGCAATGATCCATGAATGTCGGGACCAACGGGTTCACGGGAAGTCTGACCCTAGTGAGTTTGTCTGTAAGGACATCTAACCACAAGGTCCTAATTTGATCCTTGGAGATTAGAATTTGATTAGTTGAATAGGAACATGGTTTTGGTGGTGATATTCTGGACCCTAGATCTTTATTTCTTGATTAGTTATATTTTATTTTAGCACTTTTATTTTTTTTCGTAGTATTAACAACTTTCTCAAATTGGGATGTAATTCTTGTACTTGCGATCAGATTTGGATTTCGACTTTTCTTTTCTGTCATCCCTTGGATTGATACCTATCTATACTAAGTTGACTTGTTGTTCGCAACTAGTTGACAACCGGGTTAGAAGGTTAAACTCTAGGACTTTTCCTAGTGATTGTTGCATGTACAACAATGAACATCACCAACATATACATCCACCTCATAAGTGGGCAAAAGACATCACATGTCATCTTTTAGAGTTCCATCATGAACAAAGCATAAGATAAGAGTTCAAAAGAATATCCATGATCACATGATCAATATCAAATAAGGTAGTTCACATGAACCATGATTTTCAAAAGAAAATACATTGTGTATAGGCTAATATCCATAGGACAAAGATAATGAATAAGCATAAGTGAATTGCTCAACATAGAAGAATAGGGGATACATCATACCTCAACTTTAGAGTCTAAACAGTCCAAGTTAGCCCTAGATCCAAGCCTAGGCCTCCAAAGAACCTCTAGGGAAGGTGGACAGGTCTAATAAGTAAGGTTCCCAAGATGAGAGAGGTTGGTTTCTCCAACAAAGCTCCTATCTTGAGCAAGAAGCACCTTCTCCACTTTAGAGGTGAAAAACCCTAACAAAAGAACATGGAGATGAGGTGTTTTTAGGTTCTAGGTGGGGTTTCACCATGAAAGGCCATGGTTCTGACCTGGAGGAAGGTGGAAGGAAGACTAACAACATGAAAATAGGGAAGGAAAGGAGGATACTAGTTTTGGTCAAAATCACCAAGGAGGAGCTTAAGAAATCCTAAATGGAGAAATTTGGATCACTAGGAGCCTTCTTCACCAAGGTCAGAACCTCCTTTTACCTTGGAATAGAACCTTCATGGCAAAATAGAGTAGGAATGATGCTCTTAGATAGAGGGAATAAAGGAGAGCAAGAGTTTTTGAATTGGGAGTTGGGAAGGGGTATATATGGCTATATAAAGAAAGAGGTCAAGTATGAGGTGTTTATGAGATTTTTCATGTGTCATGTATAAGGGTGACAATGGACATGCAAGCCTTTTTGGATAAGGAAAAATTCAAGCATGATGTGTCAAGTTACTTTCCATGTGTCCAATGCTAAGGGTGCCTATGGACATGCAAACCTTTATGGATAAGGAAGAAGTCAAGCATGAGGTGTCCATGGAGCTTTCCATGTGTCCTTAGCCTAGGGATTTCATGGCCATGCAAGAGGACAGCTCATAGAGGCTTCTTGAATATCAAATGTCAGTTTATGGACACTTATAGTCCATCCAAACCAACCTCCAATCAATGAAATAACCCCATTGGTTGATAGCTTCTAAAGATAAGCTCATTTATAGAGAGAGTAATCCCTAAAATGCCCTTGGAAAGAAACACCTTCAAACCAAGGTGCAACTAGGCACCCTATTGTTCAAAAAATCGAGGATGGTAAGGAAATATGTCAGGTTTGTAATGCATGTGACAATTTACAAAGAAAACCTCCCAATTGGGTAAATTGTTGAAAAGTCCAGAATGTACCTAAAATTGCATAACTTGCACAAACAACATCCAAATAGGACCAAACTTCATCCACAAGTTATCTTTGATGTATTGAATATGAATTTTATATTATTTCTATATTTTAAAGTTATATAATCAAATTATTCATTACTTATGCCTTTTACTCATTTTCTCTCTCCTCAACTTATCCTAATATTTCAAGGTTGTCCAAATTAGATGAAATTTGACATGTAGGCTAATTTTGATATGTAGATTTCAAATTTGGAGTTTGTTTCCACTTTTGAGACTTGTTTTTATGAGATATTTCATACGGCCCATTAACGACCCATTATATAAATTATTCATTCAATTAAGTTCCTTATCTTCATATTACCACCAAAATGAGTTATGTGGCATATTTTATGTATCCATTATTAACCTAAGACTGAAGTGAAAACATTAGGCTACATTAGGGTGATAATTCATATATTATCTCATTAAGATCATACTAAACATTTATTTATCATCTAACCTTCAACCTTGTTTGTCTAAGTCCAAAATGTCAACTTCCAGGGTAGGGTCTCAGATCTGGTATGTTACAGTCTTAGCAAACCATTATGGGCCGATATGAAAATCAAGGTTCAATTTCTCAGAAAGATATGTTTTTCATGATGGTGATGCACCACAAAAGATATGTAGACCTTGGAGTGCTAGTGATTGATAATTTGAGGTCCATACCCTCCAAAAGTAAAACACCTTTTGTTTTGAGAGGGTGTTACGACCCCACCTCCCGATAACCCCCAATTAAGGGAGACTGAGAGGTCAAAGCCGCACCCATCACTTCCGGATCAAAGGTTCGACACTTAACCAAGAACAATTATTAAATTTCAACAATCTATACTGAAAAGCTGTAATAAAATTTTGCATACCTTTTGAAAATTGTGGATTTCTAAACTTCTATCCAAGTATGTATTCTACTCTAACTAATCCTCCTTGAATTTTACTTCATGTATTTCACAATTAGTATGACGATTTACTGTTTGTCCTTTTGGCTTGTACCTAAAATGCCGACAAACAAAACGTCGGTCAGCCGAAGCTGGCATGTGGGGGAAACAATAATCGTGCAATTATTCATAACAATGTATTGCAGCCAATTACCATTTAACAATCAAGTTTACGTTTTAAATATAACTGCACGATCCATGTGTACCCTATCCCCTGCGCTGTCCCAATAGTGGACCTGGTTACTACCTTCCTTATGGTAGATCCCCATTATACCCATCATGATTTCACCTAACAGGTGAATCCATTTCTAGGGTTGAGTCACATGGCACTACCCGTAGGTAGCCCACTCCTTAACTCATGGCAAGCTAAGAGTCTCATGGCACTATACATGTGTAGCCCAGTTTCTAACTCATGACAACCTAGACCTTGCTCTAGGTTATCCATTTTAGCCCTTGCATAGCCACAGGGGTGGACCCGGATCTAGCCAGTTATACATGTATACTCATAGTGATAGTCATAGTCACTCTATAGTTGCATGAAATAAAAGCATCCAACAGTTATTTCAAGCCATGAGGGGAACATCGATAAAATCTCCAAAAAACTAGTCGGGATAGTCATAAGCGTAACCACATAACTGATTTGATGATTTCATAAGTATTAAGAAAATCCAACCAAGAATGCAATCCAAGCTAGCAATTCAACAATCACATAATTCCTGAAAAGAATATGTACTCTATTTATTACACACTTTATCAAGAATCTACTTTATTGAATTGGATTCACTTTCTAGGGTTTTCGTATCCATTTTAGGGTTTCATTTTGCAATTAGGGTTTCCCTTCATCTTTTACCATATTAAACCCTAATTTTATGCCATTACTCATAAACCCTAATTATCTCATCTATTCTTCAATATTAAGGTTATCTTAACAACATATAACTCTATTTTCATATTACAGGCACATTAATCATCAATAATTTCATAAAGATTCTTTTACATTAAAGCTATTATTTTTATCCTTTTAATCCATGACAAGATCATTATACGCACCTATCATAAATTCAAAGTTCATTAGGGTCTAATCACATATGAACTCGATATATCCTTAAATCCACCTTTTATTCATTGGAAAATCCTAATTACTATATTAAGGGTATTTACCCATAATTAAGGACTTTTGTATTAAAATAACTTAAAACCATCATTTAATAACATATTTTCACATTTTTCCAATTATATGATCCTATCCTCTTTTACCCTAAATTAGGGTTTCTAAATGCTTAATCATTCTCATATGGGGTAAAAACCCTAAATCATGCAATTTTACATCTAGATCAGGTTCTCATCTAGCATTATCATTCAACAGGTAATTAATACTTCAATTAACCCATTAAGCATACTAGATTCAACCTTTAATCACAACTAGGGTTTTTAACTTAACTTTAATGCACTTTTCATCCACTTATTGTACTTTTGTAATTAGGAATGGAATCAATCTTTATTATCATTTTTATTGGATTCCTCTCATTCTCCTGATTAAAATTCATATATTACTTGTCCTAATCGGAGTTACCAATATGGAGATACGATTTTTGCAAGAAATCGCTTACCACAGCCAATGAGATTGCGCCACGTCACCAACTCCCATGCAAAGAGCTCGCTTTGGAAAACATAACCAAATGACGACTCTGCCCCCGCTTAAGTTGTCGATGTTTTATACCCCGGAGGGGTAGAACGATCCAACACACCCTTTACTCTTATTCTTCCTCGGGCAGTTGGTTTGCAGCCGCCCTAGCCGCCGTCCTGCAGCCTTGCGCGGCTATTCCTCCACTCCTGGACCCTCTGCGCCTTCGGGGATAGGTCCCCGTCCTTCGTCGTACCATTGTGCACCTACAGGGCCCACAACGAACTGCTGTGGTGGTGCGAGTCGAGCTGGGAGGACCTGTGATCCATCCACCTTATGCAGTCGTGTTGCTGCCATGGTGAGTCGCTTAAGGCTTGGCGGCTCCGGCTAGGCCTTGCTTTGGCTCCTCCTCGTGACTAGCTACCATCGCAACCCCACCTGGGTTCCCCGTTGCTCTAGGATCATGTAGTTACTCATGGTTAGGGTTTACGGATGAAAACAAGGAAGAAGAAGATAGGGAAGAGAGAGGAAGATGTAGGTTTTATTCTTTAAACTCGACCAGGGGGTCTACCCCTTTTATAGGGGAGGATATCCTCGCCCTAAGATACCCATCTAAGAGGAAACAAGTCCTCTCCTTATTAGGAAACCACCTCCCTTCATTAGAAAGCAAACTTTATCTCTCTTCTTTATCCTTTGGATATTCCTTATTATATGGATATTAGGAATTCGAAATTCCTCTCTCATTTTATTTATACTTGCCCTTTTTAATTCATTGGCCACAGATTTTTATATTGCCTTAAGTAGAAAATACCTCTCTTTTAACAAAACCACAAAACCATTAATAATGTATTACATTATTCTCTTATTTTGCTCTATTGGTATTTTCTCTTTCCTTTCCTTCATTGGGGCTCCTTGGACCCCAAGAAACTCTAATATTTCGAAATCCTTTTTATTGGATACTCATTATCCTTCTAGATGCATCTAAATGCATTATTCTTTATTATTTCTCATTATCTTGTTTATTTCTTATTACAATAGCTCTTTTTGAGGATTTCTCTTTATTTCTCTTTTATTGTCCTCATTGGCATTCCTTTTAATATTAGCAACCTCATGGATATGAAAATTCACCAATAAATCTCATTTATGCCTCTTTCCACTCATTTTCCACATTTTATCATTATTTTCAATTTCTTTCTTAATAAAGAAATACTCAATTGATCTTTTCTTTTCTTATTGCACTCTTTATGCAACTTTGGACTCCTTGGAACCCAAGGAACACAAGAGGCACGAAATCACTCTTTGGATTTTCCTTCTAGAGGTTTCCACATTTTTCTTTTCTCAAATATTCAATTATTCATTCACTAATGGAATTTTCTCGTTATTTGGGCCCAATAGCCAATAAAGCCCACAATACAAACATCAAGGATATTGTAAACAAAATACATGTATTCAAAATGAATTATATCATTATTTTTTCAAATATCTTTAATATGAGAAATTACATTTCTCACCAGATGAACCCAAAATCAGGGTTGTAACATCCTTCCCCTCTTATTGGAATTTTATCCTCAAAATTCTATCAAGGAAACAAACAATTCAGGATAGACCCTTCCGTGTCCATCATTGGCCCCTATGTGGCTTTACCATACTCATAACGCTTACAAAGAACCTTTATCATCACATATTCTTTTCTCGGAGTTCTTTCATCCTGGCATCTATAAACTGCATAGATGGACTCGGGCCATTTCAGCCTCCCTTAGACTCACTAGGTTCATTGTTCAGCACATGGTCTGGGCACCTCACATAGTACTCTAAATTGGACACCGAGAACTTATCACACACTTCTTTATCCTGAGGGGTAAGGTCAAACATAACCTTCTCCACCAACCCATGTCAAAAGAACCCATGCATCGGGGACTCAGCTCTCTTAGCTATAACTTAGAGGGGTCAGATTTTCATGTCACATATTCTCCCACAGTGAACTGCATGTCAGTCAACTTTGCATCTGCTCATGACTCTTTTCGTCTCTAGGCTCCTTTCAGCCATTGCACGATCAAAGCGACTTCATCTACACGCATTGTGGCCCTTTTATAACCATCATGTGGTCCTTTCACCAACATCATCTTACTGAAGTGGTGACCGACACAACCTCCCTTACAGAGCTTCTTTAAATCCTTATACTGGCTATGGTGGTCATCATCACATCTTTCATAGGACAAGAACTATCTCTAGATATCACCCTGAATGAGCACACATGCTCTCGTCAGACCCTTTAGTCTGGATCATACTAACCATTAGTTAAGGGTGATAAACTATACTAACATCAAGTTCTTCATGTACCTATTTCTACCTTTTATAAGGGAACCTTTAGGCCAAACTCAAGAACCTTTGAACTCACTTCATAGTGTAGTTGAACCATCTCTCTCATGGGTAGTTCAACCAGATCTGTCCATTCACAGTACTCTCTCATGTCATCTAGGTAAGGAGATCTATCCTAACCCATATTGCATCTCAACCTTCCTTGGTCCAGGGGAGACTTACAACATCCATAGTGATGAACTCCCATTCCCTCTTGGGAACTCTTTATCCTCTATATCAATGCACTGGGTTACCAGTTCTCATCCTTCACCTTCTGTCATGCATGGAAACATACCACATGCAGCCTCATCTCCATCATCCATAGTACTGCTACCACTCATTATCTCAGTAGTACCATGGTGTATGATGATCTTAAAATCATGATTTCCTGTATGTCATGATTCCTCAAGATCGATTCCTCAGAACCCTAAACTACTCAAGTCAGGGTTTCATCACCTTCCTTTCCGAAGAAGTGCATCTGAGGTTCTACAACCATCCTTTCATTGCATAAAGGACTAGATTGGCTAACCAAACAACCATTAACTTTTTCAACATATCTCATTACATTTGAGTGTTATCCAAACACCACTCCTTTCCAAACTTAGGGTTAGCCAAACAACCTCTTCTAGCCAAACTAGGCAGCTATATCTCAACCAGAGCATCCATTACCACTTCACATCCTTAGGTATTAGGTAACATTGAAGACATACACTTCCATGTATTTCACTTATCATCTCCCCTCAAACTCTATGTCTATCTTCATTAAGAACACTCTCTGATTTCATCATCATGGTGATCAAACTCAACCTAGTATAACTTGTAAGTTCCACATAGCTCATGATAAAAACATCCTCATAAGGTTACCTTCATTCCTTTTAGTGTTTGTAAACCATCCATGTATCATTTCACTTTACCAGGGTATGTTATCATCTCTGTCCTCATACCTCATAGCAACGTTCCAACTCACATCATCTTTTATCCTTAGTGTATGACATGCGTATTGTCCTATCTCTCACTCCCATAACAAGAGGAAATAAGCATTTGGTGATCATCCAAATACAAAGTTCTACCTGTTCCACGAGTAGAGATGGTGCATCCCACCTTGCCAGTACACCTTTAAATCTAAGTTGAAACGTGCATCATATGTCACTTCATCACAAACATCTCGCTATCAAAGTTACTTCCATGGAAAACTAGTCTTGAACCTACTTGGGTCACAACCCAATCCCTGGTCATCTCCTCTAGGTATATAGGGTGCTGGAACTTTTAGGGTCATCCCTCTTCCCTTATGCATCCCGAGAGTGCCCTACTCATCTGTCCTTTGGGTCCCATGAGTTCATGAAGGTGATCAATCTCCTAACTCATGGCCCTCAGACAATGATATTTGTTACCTCCCGACCCTATGGTCATGTGCAACTAGGGAATTAGGCAAATCCTACTTCCATCGGTCTTATCCCTACCCGACCCTAGGATAGACTGGGGATTCTATTATAGTACATGTCCAACTTAGAACCTTACCCAAGACTTCATTATCTCTCTTTCTGCATTCATGGGCTGACTTTCATCCCTTCATAGGGATCATGGCAACCTGCCTACCTTGGTCAAGCCCCATACCGGTTACCTTCATGGTAACACATCCATATGCACTTAGAGATGGATATCTATGGGTCTACAAGTTCGTCTCATACCATGTACTTTTCACTTAGCTTCTCAAGATCCTATAAGACCTATTTGGGTTTCCTTAAACCAACAAAACTGGTATACACCCTAAAAAAGGATCCCTCTCCCATGATGGGAGAAAACTACAACTCTTGACAACAGGGTCACAAACATCCTTAGGGTTTACATCCATATGTGCATGCTTAACCCAGCAACTACTAAGGCACAAGTGGACCACCTGCTAACCCATGCTAGGTCACTCTTATTCTCGTCCTCAACATTGGATCAAGATCATACCTTCCTTTGTCATCAACTTAGTTGTGAGGGGTTCATCATGCCTTCGACTTAAGGAGTTTCCTTTTTTCCTCTATACATGAGGAGTACCATGCTCAAAACTATAGCAAATTCTCATCATGAGCATTAGGTATACCACTTCCCCTCTTAGGCCTAGGAACCCTAGGTTCTCCTTTTGGGTGTCCAACTGCATGTTCAACCACAAACCAAACATGTATCATGTCATCCTTTTCCTCGATCGACACCTTAACGCTGAGTCTTCCTCAAGGACAAGCAACAAGGTACAAGGCCTCATAACCTATTAATAAACCTCTCCAGGGTATACAAAACTTCTTCTTCCTTTCTTAGAAGGTAAACACTTATACCATAGGCACATAGGTGCCAAAAGCCTCATCCTCTCTCTAGGGTTTGGTTCTTCTCATGGCAACCAAGACATCATCAACCTCTAAGGATCAAGCATGTGGCGACCACTATCATCCACTTAAGTCACATCATCCTCAACTTCCTACTTTTCCTCATATCTCGGAGTCTAGGATTCCAACCTTCTTGCTTGGTTTCCTACCCTCTCTCTAGAGCTAACCCTACAACCAACCTCACCATTAGAGGTCCTCTTTTCATGAAGGGTCAACCCCAAAAGCATGCCCCTACCCGGATGAAGCCTACATTCAACTCATGTTTGCTCAAGGTTATCCATAGCCATTATGTTTATCACATAAGCTATCCCTCAAACTCTCCTGGCCAGGGTTTCAACCTATTACTCACACTACTGACACATTCTGGGTGCCTATTATGCCCATATAAGCTCATGGGGTTTCCATAGGTTCTTCTCTCACCTCTTCCATGAAGGAGTTATCCTTCGTTCCAACATGCACGACCCGTCTCAAGTTTGGGTCGTCAGAGGTACTAGGTCATCCAACCCCTCATGGCTCGTACGTCATCCAAGGCATGTCCATTCAAACACCTGGTCTAACTCATCATGCCATCTCTCTCTAACCTTCACTTAGGGTTAGGGTTGACATCATCTTCAGAGGATATGCCAGGACTCTACTTGTAATGGAGATCTCTATCTCCAAGATTAACTCTCTTAATATATCCACCTGACAATAAGGTCTAGCCTCAGGTCTCTTCTGAGGGCATGACAACTTATGTCATATGACCTAAGCATGTATCTATTCTTTAGTGTGCGCTTAATCTATTAAGCTTATGTCCATGACATCTTATTTACATGCTTTTCATTAATTTGGTGGAGGATTCCTTAGACCTTATTAACCTTACCCATACCTCAAGAGGGTGAGGAGAAGAGACAAAACCCTAATCCTTAAGGTCCTTAATAGAATTTGTGATGAGAAGGGATGAATGAGATGAGAAAGTCCTAAAGGTATCTTATTTCGATTCATACCCTAAGTGTTACGACCCCATCTGAGCTTAACTGGTAAACTAGGGTTTACCTAGACAATCACAAAGATTAATTAGAATAATCATTCTTGAAATCTAATTAATAACGATAACAATTAGGATGTTTTAACTATGATAAGAAGTCTAAATGTTCTTTGGTCTTGAGAATTAGGGTTTGAGAAGCATAAACCCTAATCGGCCCAAATAGGGTTTTGATGATGCATGAATACAGAATTTGATAAGTAGAATGTCTCACTAAATGATTTTTAGTATTTTATGTGTAACTCTGATTTACTTCAAATTTGGATATGATTTAGATATATAAAATGTGAACAACATTGGAAAATATCAGAATTTTTGAAGAATGCTCTGACCTGTTTGTCGGCCGAGTTTCAAACTCGACCGATCACATTTCCAGAATTTTACAGCAGTGTGGTAATTGAATTTTATCTTTTTATTGGTATATCCAATTGATCTCAAATTTTAGCAGTATTTAATAAATACAATTTTAGACACTCTGTTAAATTGGCATAATTTTTGTATGACTTTTGAATCCCTACAGTAAGGGTGTCGGTCGAGTTTGTGCAGGACAAACTCGGCCGAATATATTCTGCAGACTGCAATATAGCAGTGCACTGTTCGATTTTTAATTATTTATTGGTAACTCCAAATGATCCCAAATTTTAACAGAAGCTCTATAGATCAATTATTAACAACGTGCTAAATTCCCATAATTGTTGGAGAATGTTTGATCTCTGAAATAAACGAATTACAGTAACTTTTGTATAACTGAATATTCAGCCTATATAATTAAAGTTAAGTGTTGGGTCAATATGCAATTGACCCAAGCAGCTCAATTGACTTATATGAACGACCACACACACAAGCAGCTCTCATTTCTCGTCATTCACTCCAGAGAAACGAGCTCCTAGAGAGAGAGGGAGAATTAGGGCTTGAGTGGAGAAAGTGGGGGAATTGCTGAATTAGGGTTTTGCGATTCCAGGAAGGATGAAATCAAGTAAGTTCGGATTCTTTGCATAGACTTTTATGGTGAATCTTCTCTCTCATGTCAAGATTCCGTCCTTGCTCTGATTTGATCCAAGATGATGTCGAAATTCCCTCTTTTCTCACCCTTTCTTCATAATCCCTCTTTTTCAAGGTTTCCGAGTTGAATAGAAGAAGAATTGGGAGATTTGCTAGGGTTTTGATGGGAATTCGAGATTTCCCTGAGTGGAGCTGCAGGTTTAAGGTGTTTTCACACCTTAGGGTGAGTGGGTTCTTCCTTCAAACATTCTAATGGACGAATTTGATTATAACAACCAAACCCCTAAATGTTTAGCATGCGATTTCTAAATCCTGAAATGTCTATTTGATTTAAGTTATTGTAAATTGATATGATATGGATTCCTTCTCTGTTTGAATGACTCCTAAATGGTAGATTCATATCAGATTCGTATGCAACACTTCCTATTGAGTATGCTTTTAGATTCATATCAAATGATGTAATTAGGGTTTGACCTAATTGGGATATCGCTAGGGTTTCAATCTGTTTGAAAAAGACTAGAAATCCTATATGTGGTTAGGATGTACCTCGTGGGTTATATTAATTGAATCTTATTCTGGATACATGATATCACAGTGATGATATGGAAAACCTAAGTTTAGTTAAGTTTCCATGATTTCATATCTATATTGATTATATAAGATTTGTTGGAAACAGTCTTTATTTAGTGAATGCTTATATCTTATGAAATCATTATGAGAGCCATGTGACAAGTGAATGAAGTAAATGAAAAGGTGAATGAGGCAAATGCAACCCTACGAGTAGGGTGTTGACATGTGATGAATGAATAAGGCGAATGAAACCCTAAGGATAGGGTGTTCAATGAATCATGCTATACTAATATGAAAGGTCTCGGTATGAGATGTGGTGATGCTTAACTGTTGAATTGTATGTTTCTAGTGCATTTAACTTTATATGCTTGTTCTCTCTGAAATGTGTTATTTATGTTGTTTGTTAATCAAGTATAGACTTAGATGCCCTAACGCCGTAGAACCCCTCGAGAGGTCTGCACCTTGGGGTGAAACGACCTACTAGCGTGTGACTAGATGGTCGGTGACTCGTGTTCAACATTAATCCGTGCGTGTGTCACGGTGGCACGAGGGCAGAAAAGCAGTGTTCAACAATAATCCGTGCGTGTGTCACGGTGGCACTGGAAAGAAAAGAAAACTTGGTTATCTAACACAATTCGTGCAGCGTCACGAAGGTAACCCTGTGACCCTCCGCCGATGTACTTAGGTTTAAGGAGGAGTCTAGAGTACACTCTTTGAGAGTGCAGTGAGGCCGTGAGAGCCTGAGAATCCTGACGCAGACCAGGATAGCAGTCAGACTTAGCATTTCCCGGGTGTGTCGCTAAGTCTTGTACGGTGGGGCCGTAGCATGGACTTGTTGCGGATCCTTATATGCAGAGTACACTGCATATATTTAGGGCATAATAATAAATGAGTAAATAATCACATAGGATCACAGTAAATTTATATAACTGTCTATCTATTTGAAATACTTGATGATGCTTAGAAATGTGCTATTTCAATTATATTGTTTTAGAGTTGCTCAGTGTAGTATTTATTGTTGTTAAATTTCATATCGTTTAATCAAATTATATCTTTGATCACATTAGTGCATTAGTCTGTTTCCATGAAGTACTCATTCACTGAGCGAGTAGGCTCACCCCTCTACTCAAACATTTTAGGGTTAACCGCGTGGACTTGAAGATGATCAGAGCTTCAGTGTAGATCTGCCACAAGAGTCAAGTATGAGATTAGTTGAGTCAGTCGGTCCTTGTCACTCTAGGTCCTCAGTAAGAGATAAGAGAGAGAGTTGTAAATACAATATGTAATGTTGTTCCTCTTTGATATGTATGCTAATTAACAAGGTTTATGTGCACAAGTTGTGAAAGACATCATGAATGTTTATATATGTACCTTTTCTGTTAAAGTTCGATTAGTAATGAAAATGTTCATATTCCTTGTTAAGATGTTATGTGGTTCAATGCGATGAAATAAGAGTTTTTAAAGGAAAATAAAAAAAAAGAAAAAGTTAAGAGTGATCTTTGTGTTAATTATAAATCCTTTCTTACGCCCTAATCTCATGATTTGAGGAAATTGTGAGATCGGGGTGTAACACTAAGACTTTGGCCAGGCAGTCACATGGATCTAGGAGTCCTCGTATTCCGACTAGCGGTGTGGAGGAAAATATTGCCAACCCCCGATCGTGATCCTTTTCTAGACACCTCTATCTTTCGGATAATCCTCTAATAACTCCCTTGGGTTCTATGGAGTTTGTAAAATTTAATAATTATTAATGGTTAATTGAGGAACCTACACTCTGATACCAAATGTTATGACCCCACCTCCCGATAACCCCCAATTAAGGGAGACCGAGAGTTCGAAGCCGCACCCATCACTATCGGATCAAAGGTTCGACACTTAACCAAGAACAATTATTAAATTTCAACAATCTATACTGAAAAGTTGTAATAAAATTTTGCATACCTTTTGAAAATTGTGGATTTCTAAACTTCTATCCAAGTATGTATTCTACTATAACTAATCCCCCTTGCATTTTACTTCATGTATTTCGTAATATGACGATTTACTGTTTGTCGTTTTGGCTTGTACCTAAAACACCGACAAACAAAACGTCAGTCAACTGAAGCTGGTATATAATTGTGCAATTATTCATAACAATGTATTGCAGCCAATTACCATTTAACAATAAAGTTTACGTTTTAAATATAATTGCGCGATCCATGTGTACCCTATCCCCTGCGTTGTCCCTACAGTGGACCTGGTTACTACCTTCCTTAAGGTAGATCCCCATTATACCCCTCATGATTTCACCTAACATGTGAATCAGTTTCTAGGGTTGAGTCACATGGCACTACCTGTAGGTAGCCCACTCCTTAACCCATGGAAAGCTAAGAGTCTCATGGCACTACACATGTGTAGCCCAGTTTCTATCTAATGACAGCCTAGACCTTGCTCTAGGTTATCCTTTTTAGCCCTTGCATAGCCACATGGGTGGACCCAGATCTAGCCAGTTATACATGTATATTCATAGTGACAGTCATAGTCACTCTATAGTTGCATGAAATAAAAGCATCCAACAGTTATTTCAAGCCATGAGGGAAACGTCGATAAAATCCCCAAAAAACTAGTCGGGATAGTCATAAGCGTAACCACATACCTGATTTGATGATTTCACAAGTATTAAGCAAATCCAACCAAGAATGCAATCCAAGCAAGCAATTCAACAATTACATAATTCCTGAAAAGAATATGTACTCTATTTATTACACACTTTAACAAGAATCTACTTTATTGAATTGGATTCACTCTCTAGGGTTTTTGTATCTATTTTATGGTTTCATTTTGCAATTAGGGTTTCCCTTCATCTTTTACCATATTAAACCCTAATTTTATTCCATTACTCATAAATTCTAATTATCTCATCTATTCTTCAATATTAAGGTTATCTTAACAACATATAACTTAGAAACATTCATGTAGAAATTTACAGTTCCATTCATTTTCACATTCACACATGTAGAAACATTCATATAGCAGCCAGGAGTTTCATTCACACATGTAGAAACATTCACACATGTATAAACATTCAGACACATGTAGAAACATTCAGACATGTAGAAACATTCACACATATTATAATTCAGAAATTCATTTACAAAATATCATTCTTGAGTCATTATTCGCTATTAACATCCTAATTGTATGTTAAAACCCCCACTACTTGTATGGTTGTTTCCCATTCTTCTCTTACATCATTTAATTATTCCATCGTATAGGGAGCATGTACATCTGGTAAGGCATTTCCTGTGGTGTGGTCAGTTTTAATCACCTGCAAAGAGAATGATGTATATATATAATTAATAATATATAAATAAGATTGATATATTTCATATTATTTATTGAGACTATATATAATACCTCAGGAATGGTATCGATGTCCACTGCGGCATATTTGATAATCATGTGAATAAATCACATCACATAGTATGCACATGCTCATTTGTTGTCTTGTGTAGCACACTATAAATTAAAACATACAAAATATTAAAAAATACAACTAATTAAGCACATTTCACATAAATAATATATACATTGCAGTCGGCAACTTACTTCTATGTTTTTCCAAATTATTTGCTGGTTCTTTTTCCTGGGGACCTTTCCTCCAGCCTTTTTGAACTCGTCTAAACCCCTACATGTTAATGTAACACAGTACATTGCATAATTAAATAGTAATGTAATAACATATGTTAACGGATATGAAAATGAAATATTTCTCACCGGAATAATGACATTTTCATTTTGTGTCCATATTTTGAATTCAATTTAGTCCCCTTAGGATCTAGATAATAGACAGTGAACATCTCGGGGACAATAACTAGTAACTCCCAATGCATACCACTAGAGGTAAAAAAGTTCAAAATTAATAACTCAAAATCCACAATAAAAATGTAATTTTCTTAAGTCCAAATTATAAGCAAAGTAAACTTACTCCACATTGAATGGAGCTATTATCACCGTCTTCTTATTTTGACCAAACTTTGTAAAAGCATCACAGCAGTATTGTTGAACTGATGGAGGGTCTTTAGCTACTAGACTAATCAAAGATGGAATAAAAAATCCTACATGTTTGAATGAAAAATTTGCACATATCTTGTCTAAGTAGCTACAAAACATGTATTACGTATGCATTAATAAATAAGAAACCAGATCACCAGATCCTACACAAGGTATATGGATGTATAAATAAGATCTCACCTTATCCATAGCTCTATCACAAATGTATTCAGCCAATCATATCGAAACAACTCCAAAATATCTTGTATAAATAGGTTGCTTTCCTATGATTGACCTGCAACATCCACATCTATAGAAATAGTTATAGGGAAATTTATATCATGTTCGCCTAACCATATTGCCATACCCCTACAATTAGGACCTAACGGGACAGGTAGCTCCTGTGGAACCCAACTTGGCAATGTAGGAGGTGGAGGTGGAGGCCTAGATGCTCTGGGTGTCTTCTTTTTAACCTGTATATATATATATATATATATATATATATAATTTCAGATCAATTGACATCATATACACACACTAACAATTTAACATAATGTAAATTTACCATACTATTTCAGTATAGCGGACACCCGCTTTTAGCCACAATATCACTTCGCCTTCTGCCTCACCAAGCATTCCACAATCTGGGTGGGCATATATCAATGGAAGATCCATCCAATTGGGGAATATACATACCGAGCTCACACGAACCCAACCAGCTGGTAATGGAGACCCATGAAACATTTCCCCTAGTAGGGATGGGTAAGACGATGCCTCTGCAATGACAAACTCTTTACTTTTTAAAAGGCATGGCTTCAACCCCTACAAATTTTTGTGTAAAGAATGTTATATACATATATACATATCATCTTGAAAACATATCATCTTGAAAAGACTAGTTACTATGTCATAAAAATACTTACAGCGGATGTGCTAGATGGTGGGTCTATAGGATTACTCCCAACCTCTGTAGTAGGAGTAGAGCGGGACGCCATAGGTATTGTCTGTTGAGTGGTAGTCTGAGATGCCTGCCACTTGCTCATTACTTCTTCAAGTTTCCTATCAACAAACTTATCTACCTATACATGGATAAAAGAAATGTTAGCTTCTGATTATTGAATTCTCTTTTATAGTAACATTATAAAGAAATAATAGGTTACCTCTTCTTGTGAAAGTCCCACTTTTGGGACATGTTTGTGTTGGGATGACCCAAATAACTCTTTGATGCCCACACCAGCGCCTACATCCCTAACACGTCCAGGATGCTCTGGGTTACCCATAGCAACTGTCAATTCATCCCTTGTGCCCTCAGGGATGAACTTGCCTTGTTATATTTAAGTAAACACCACAAATAATCAATATTCAAACGATTTCTCTTAGAGTTGTATTTTACCATTTTTGTAGCTGCCTCAGCAGTTGCAGGCTTCCTTATTTCTCCCTTCTTATTTTGCCTCCCAGCTATCCAAACATCATGGCGAGGCAGAGGTATGGTACCTATGGTATAGGACTCCTGAGTAGCAGTAGACTGAGCAGTAGACTAAGCCTGTAGTCTTTGGTGAATGCCTGCATACCCCTTTGGACCCATTGTGTGGTCATCCACATTCAGTGCACGCCTAGCTTTCTGCGCCTCACTGAGGGCCTAATTAGTATGCACATTGATGATTTGGTTAGTAACAGTAAATGTTAATCTTGAATAGGTGAATACAATGTATATTAATTAAATTGGGAGTGACTCCTAATACCTTGAATTCGTCAGTTTGTCTTGAAGCAACAAACGCGTCCCATTCTTCTTGGTCCAGGAAGTTCCACTATTCAGTGGTTGTCTTCTTCCTCTTGTCACCTTCTTTTATGTATTCTCAGGTGAGATTTGTCCTATAGTTCCTTAGGACTCTCCCACAGCATTGCATCACGCATTTACGATGCAACTTTTCATCCAATTCAAATATACTCTACAAAATAGAATTCCTATTAACTAGTATCCAAAAAATTAGTAATCTACAAAATAGAATTGCAAATTAATAATAACTCATGCATAAATCCTTCCATATTACGTCTTTCTTCCCCTTAGGAACTTTATGCCAAGAATCTATCTTACAACCGCAATGGCTACGAGTAACATACCCAAGATATGAAACAAACGAATTGCGATTCACTCCAATTGCATTTCCTGCATTATCAAAATCCACAACAAATTTGGGTCCATTGCCCCTTTGCGCTATTAACTTCTTCATCATAGTAATGCCCCTTCTTTTGTCAACTTTTTGGTGTTGTTCATCAAGTGCCTCAAGTGCTTCAGAGGGTACATGTGCATCATCAACCTAAAATTTGACAAAATAAACACACTTACAGGATATAACTATAAATGGACATGTAGATATAAATATATGATATATTTTTAAAACTTACATTGTGAGGCGGCGCATTGATGTCCTCACCCTCACGGTAATCATCAGCACGGTCATAAGGAGAATGCTCAACCATCTGAAAGTTCACATTCACATTGTAAAGTTCACATTGTAAAGTAATTCACATTGTAAAGCTCACATTGTAAAGTTCACATTCACATTGTAAAGTAATTCACATTATAAAGTTCACATTGTAAAGTAATTCACATTGTAAAGTTTACATTCACATTGTAAAGTAATTCACATTGTAAAGTTCACATTCAGAAAAATAAAACATATAAAAAAATATAAACATGCCTCTAATATTGCGAATTTTTATCAATTAACGATCCTTCATTGTGATCTCCGCGCACATACAAGTCATCATTAGCTTCAATATTTGCTGGTGTTGGCAACCCAACTGAGAATGGACTGGAGTCATCATACTTATCATAGTACTCTTCTTCATCTATAGGATCTTCAATGAACTGTCTTTTACCATGAAGAACAACTGACCATTTATCATTTGTAGGATCATTGATATAAAATACTTGTTTCAGTTGTGATGCCAATATTAATGGTTCACCCTTCTCACCAATCTTTTCAAAGTTCACTAAAGTGAAAACCAATTCATCCACTATAACTCCTTTGGTGTTATCAACCCAATTACATTTGAAGAGCAGAATTCTGAAATCTATGTAGTCAAACTCCCATATGTCTTCAATGACACCGTAATATGACATTTTAGCTTCACGTGGACTCTTATGCTTTGCACTTGCAAAAAACATAGTCGATGCTTGAAGGGTGACCCCACTGTTTTGGACGACACTCTTATCATCTTGGCGCTTTGTGTACTATGTGAATCCATTAATGTCATACCCTTCATAAGACATAACATTCAATTTTTGTTTAAAGGCATTTGATAGTTTTAGTAATATCATCTGGTGTTTGAGATAGTTGATGTAAGACTTTATCTTCAAACCACTTCATAAATGTCTTGTTATGCTCTCTAGCAAGCCACATTGTATTGGCTCGAGGATATTGTCTCTTGATGAAATTGGTATGTTCCTTGATATAAACACTCACTTTGTCCATGTTGTGTAAAATTAACAAGTGACCTTGTTCCAACTGCTCACAGCTGATTACTTTCACCCGTGATCCCAAAATTCTGTTGCCAAATTGCTCCTCAATATTCTTGTCATTACCAAGAGTGTCATTACCACTGAGAAAGTCATTGCAAAAGTCCATAACCTCTCTCGCCACATAACCCTCAATAATACTCCCTTTAGGCTAATAACGGTTTCGAACATCACTTTTAAAAATGCTCATGTATCGTTCAAAGGGATACATCCAATGCAAGAAAACTAGTCCCAACATTTTCACTTCCCTAGTCAAGTGGACAACAAGATGTACCATGATATCAAAGAACGACGGAGGAAAATACATCTCAAGCTGACATAGGGTAACAACCACTTCTCTTTGCAAATTATTGAGAGTATCAGGGCCAATAACTTTGCTGCACAGACTGTTGAAAAAGAAACAAAGTCATGTGATTGCAAACCTTACACGCTTCGCAATATAGATCAAATTGCACAAGCAATATTTGTTGCATTAGAGTGTGACAATTATGAGATTTAAGACCTATGAACTTCAGATCTTTCATTGATACCAATCTACGGATGTTGGATGAGTAACCCTGTGGCACCTTAACATTTACCAAACATTCACAAAAAACTTTCTTCTCCTTTCTAGACAATATGTAACAAGCGGGAGGTAAGTATGTTCTATTATTTCCCATTTCACGTAATTCTATTAATTCTGACCTTATTCCCATTTCACGTAGGTCCAGTCTGGATTTTAGCCCATCTTTAGTCTTACCTGGTATATTCAACAAAGTACCAATGACACTATCACAAACTTTTTTCTCAACGTGCATGACATCGATACAATGCCTGACTGTCAAAGAACTCCAATTAGGAAGATCCCAAAATATTGACTTCTTCTTGAATAAAGATTTGTCACTCCGTGTGGCCATAGTACATTGTGATCTCTTACCAAATTCATTAACAAAGTCTTTTACTCTTTCATAAACAACCTCCCCTGGTATAGGTTTAGGTGCACTCCATTCCTCATTCAATCCATTGAATGCTTTGCGCTTCATACAATACAAATGGAATTTTGTAAGAAACCTTCGATGACCGAGATATACAGTCTTACCGCCATATTTTAGTCTTTTTGAATCAGTGTTCTCTTCACATATAGGACACGCTTTAGCTCCTTTGACATTATATCTAGACAAATTCCCATATGCTGGAAAGTCATTAATAGTGCAAAACAACATAGCATGCAAACGAAATGTCTCTCTTTGTGAAGCATCATAGGTCATCACACCTTCACCCCAGAGTTTCTTTAAGTCATCAATCAGAGGTTCAAGATAAACATCGATATCATTTCCAGGTTGTTTAGGGCCCGATATCAACAATGACAACATTACGTACTTATTTTTCATACACAGCCAGGGAGAAAGATTGTATATAACAAGCATGACTGGACAAGTGCTATGTTGGCTGCTCAATGTCCCGTACAGATTCATCCCATCTGTACAAAGCCCAAGTCTTAGATTCCTGACTTCTTCACCAAATTTAGGGTACAATAGATCAATCTTCTTCCACTGTGGGGAATCAGACGCATGTCGTAGGCTCCCATCATTATTTTTCTTAACATCTTCATGCCACCTCAAATTCTTCACATCTAACAGATTGGAAAACAAGCGTTGAAACCGTGATATTATAGGTAGATACCACATCACCTTGGCAGGAGAACCAGTTTTGGACTTCCCCGAAGTCGTCACTTTATACCGTGACGCAACACATTTTGGACAATCTTTCAAATCCACATAGTCCTTTTGAAATAATACACAATCGTTCGGGCATGCGTGTATCTTCTTGGCATCCATTCCCATTGGGCACAACAATTTATTTACCTGGTATGTTGAGATTGGCAGCTCGTTTCCTTCAGGAAACATTTCTTTCAACAAAGACAACAATGACGTGAAGCTTTTGTCTCTCCCTCTATTGTTAGCTTTCAGCTTATAACGATATCTCAGCATCATGCACAATGTTTCTAAAAATGCGAGGTGGATCGGTGTGCTCTACCCCACAACTATCCAGCATCGCATCAACGATGTCTACTGGAACTGGTTCATTCACATCTACGTCATCAGAGGCAATTTCTTCTTCCACACAAGCACTGCTATCGACATCCACTAGTTTTGGGTTTGCAATCTCTCCATGTCAGTGCCATTATGTATAGCTTTGTATAATCCCGTTGCACATGACATGACTTTTGATTTCGTCACCAGTGATGACTTTCAAGTTGTTACTGCAATGTCTACATGGACAGTAGAACCTATCTCCAGGTTGTTTCCTATGTTCCTCGGCAAATCTAATAAACTGGTCAAGACCAGATATAAACTCTAGCATGCAACGATTGCGAATGGACATCCATGATCTATCCATTCTATGATCAAATAGAAAACAAGTATATATTACAACAAGATTAGGGTCTAGGATTAGAGTTTTTGCATGGTTAAAACTTTAGGCCAACAGATACATGTGTTGTCATTCTTATATATAATAAATGTGTACCACCTATCCCATTCTTGAACACCTCATCTCACTAGTAAGTGTATAATATGTATTGGGTTTTCAAGAAAAATTCGGCAGCATTTCCCTGCTGTTCTCCAAGTACAAATGTACTTAGAGAACCAATGGGGAAATGCTACTGGAATTTTCTTGAAAACCAAATACACATTATACACTTACATCCTAAGTGAGATTAGGTGTTCAAGAACAGTCCCAAACTGGGGACTATCCAAGATTTACTCCTAATGAGTAAATCTTGGATGGGTTTCTAGGCCAACAAATACATGTGCTATCATTCTTATATATAATAAATGTGTAACACCTATCCCATTCTTGAACACCTAATCTCACTAGTAAGTGTATAATGTGTATTGGGTTTTCAAGAAAATTTCGGCATCATTTCCCCACTGTTCTCTAAGTACATATGTACTTAGAGAACAAAGGGGGAAATGCTACCAAAATTTTCTTGAAAACCCAATACACATTATACACTTACATCCTAAGTGAGATTAGGTGTTCAAGAATAGTCCCAAACTGGGGACTATCCAAGATTTACTCCTAATGAGTAAATCTTGGATGGGTTTCTAGGCTAATGAGTACATATCCACTACATGTATTTGCTCACTTACATTGCATCGCTCACAATTAGAGCATTATTAAATAATAAATCAAGAATTCAATAGTTTCAAACATACAATAATTCACAATTAGAGCGATAAGATTCACTTTGTACAAACATACATGGCATAATTCATCCACAATAGCAGGTGTGGTCATTGACCCGATTCAACATTATAAGAATAATTTTAGAAGAGTAATAATATTTCCCAATTGAGAGTATATGAATTGTCCAACAATTGGAACAAGAATAAGGTATTGTAAAAATTGGTTCATTATGGGAAAAATTAGTCATAATAATGCCCAATCATGTTTAAATCAAACAAAATATCATCTGGGTATGAGCAAAAATTAATATCTAAAAGATTAATATCACCTACGCATGAGATTATGCTAGAGTTAATATTATGTCTTCTGCAGTCATTTAATCTAAAAAACCACTCCCTTTAAGAAACAACCACACAAATACACACAAATGTAGATGCATGTTCGTCATCAAGATAATCATTACACACAAATGTAGCTATTCGATTATAATTGAGCAATATAGCACAAAATCAGCCAACACGGCCGTGCTACCAAGACGGTTGTGCTGCCCAACACAGTCGTGCCAACATGTGATTTCACACGGTCGCGGAGCAGGGTACCTGCTTGAGGGTGGAGGAAGAAGAGTAGAGTAGGTACCTTCAGCGACGTCGGCGGGGAGAGTAGCAGCAGCGAGCGGCGGCAGTGCGGGGAGAGCAGGCCGCCTGAGTAGGAGAGAAGGTTGGCGGTGTGGGGAGAGCAGGCCGCTGGAGCAGGAGAGAAGGTCGCCGGAGCAACGAGCTGGGGGCAGAGGGCAAGCAGTGGAGGAGGTGGGTAGAGGACCAGCAAGCGAGCGAAGTAGCGCGCGGCCGGAGCAAGCGGCGGTGGAGGTGGGGGCAGAGGAGAAATTGCCGAACCAAACCCTGGAGTAGCGTGAGAATGAATGAAATAGAGAAAGGGCAAGAGTCGGGCTCGTGCGGGTGTTGTTAAGTTAACAATAGGTGTCGATTCCTAAATAAAACTGACACATCAAACTAAAGGCGTCGGTTCTACAAACACACCGACACCTATTCTCAATGATATTCGTCAGTTTTTACTAGACAAAAACTGACGTCTATATACATATGCCGATTAAAAAAATTGTTCTCGATTAATGACCATAGTCGTCAGTTTCTTTCAAAAACTGATACTTAAAGGGTGTGAAAAATTTCCCGGGAACAACGCGGGAAAACCCATAAGCGTCGATCATTGTAGAAAAACTGACGATCAAAATGTGCCCAATTTCTGTCTCACGAATAACCTTTCGTCGTTGGTTTAATAGTT
Organism: Alisma plantago-aquatica; assembly: GCA_963693085.1. Classification (NCBI taxonomy): domain Eukaryota; kingdom Viridiplantae; phylum Streptophyta; class Magnoliopsida; order Alismatales; family Alismataceae; genus Alisma; species Alisma plantago-aquatica. The sequence continues at coordinate 1,778,419,041 of OY856409.1, forward strand.
AATAACCGACGCCATATGTTAAATTTTGGAGGTAATTTTTTTCACTAGAAATTTTGTATTTGGCGGTTAATTTTAGGCATCGGTTTATTATTAGGGAACCGACATTGAATAAAAGTGATACCCGTGTCTAGTCACCCTTCACAGATAGATGTCAGTTTTTTTATTAAATCGACACTTTAGGTTTTAGGTGTCGGTGTATTTATACAACCGACACCTTTAAAAGTGACGTTATAAGCCATTTCTGTAGTAGTGCATATGATGATTGTGAAGGCATAAGATGTAAATGATGTGATTAATTATAAAAGCAAGCCTCCAAGTTATTTTATATATTCAGTTATGAGATAATGAATAACATAATAAATGTCTACAGAATGATATTCCTCAATGATGAATGTCTTCAGGTTGAGGACCTAAACAATGAGATCATACAGATGTTAAGAATATATACATTCTCATTATGTCCCTGATCGGTTATTATTGTGGAAGGTAGATAGACAATAATAACACATAGTATCAGGGTGTGAGTTGGTTGATGACAAAGTCTCATTAGTCATGATATGAAAATATCAAACCAAGCACACAGATACATGTTAGAGAATAGTGTATCAGACAGACCCACTGTGAGACTGACACATGGAAGCCATTATCATGGAAGTCATAGTCAGCTCTCACAGTGATGGTGGTGGTTGTGGTTCTTTGACCTGAAATCACTACACTCATCACATATCATTGGGTACACTTTCACATCATCAAACACAATCCTAAAACATAGGTTGTTATAACAGTGATGATTGGATACTGACTGTGAACGATTGAGATGGGATTTGTCCCTCCTACAGGAGTATGATATCCAAGGCCTCTTGATTAGCGAGACTGAGAAAAGTATCGCCATACACATGTGAGTCAATATGTGATATTGGGCTTACATATATCTCATGTAGTCTGCTCCGGTTCAAGGAACAAAATTGAATAATAATGAGGATAACTACTCCATGCCTCTAGTTCAATCTAGATATCAGTGACAAAGGAACTATACAAACACTGTAACACCATACATAGATTGTAGGTTGAAGTTGCTCCCCAAATTTCCATTCACTTGGGTAGCAATGATGTGCGACTAGGCACTTCTCATTACTTGTGATGTCATAAGCTATTTATGGACATTCATTGCCAATGGGATATGGGACCTATAGGGTCACACACATAGGAACTCACCTAGAAGAGGAATTCAGATCTTGAATGACAATTGAATTAAGTACTAAAGTGTTTAAGTACTTATTTCACGCAACAGATCAATGGATTGGCTGAATGAACTGCCAAACGACCATCTCACTGCCTGAGATGGACGTTTGGGCAGCCAGACCAACGTCTCAAGTATTGAGATGGCTGTTTGGGTTGTCAGGCAGATCAGAAATTGAATTGGCTTAGTTCTGACCTATGAACTGACTACTTCAAGCTGTTTAACCAATCGGCTTGAATCAGACTCATCTTACAACCATCTTGGTGAGTGAGATGTCCCGATTGGGATGAATGAAGGTTCTAGATTTTTGTCGAACATGTTTCAATTGCGCTTACATGGGGTGTAAGAAAATTCATATTTGACATTAAGTTAGAAACAAATTTTCCAATTCATATATGACTGGATAAGTGCAAAATGACCATCTCACTTAGAGAGACAATCGTATTGCATCCCAGACGACTGTCTCGCAGGGTGAGGCAACCATTTCAGCACACGCAGGTTAAAAAACGTCTAGAATTGTTGCAAAATTTTGAGTTCTTCCTATCCTTTCCACTCCCTCTTTAGTCTTGTATTGGCTGGGGACTGGGAATCCTGACCCTAACCTCTCCTATATATAGAGGGGTATTGTGTTGTGATTAAAGGTTGAATCTAGTATGCTTAATGGGTTAATTGAAGTATTAATAACCTGTTGAATGATAATGTCAGATTCAAACTTGATCTAGATGTAAAATTGCATGATTTAGGGTTTTTACCCCATATGAGAATGATTAAGCATTTAGAAACCCTAATTTAGGGTAAAAGAGGATAAGATCATATATAATTGGTAAGATGTGAAAATACGTTGTTATGGTTTTAAGTCATTTGAATACAAAAGTCCTTAATTATGGGTAAATACCCTTAATATAGTAATTAGGGTTTTCTAATGAATAAAAGGTGGATTTAAGGATATATCGAGTTCATATGTGATTAGACCCTAATGAACTTTGAATTTATGATAGGTGCGTATAATGATCTTGTCATGGAATAAAAGGATAAACATAATAGCTTTAATGTAAAAGAATCTTAATGAAATTAATTGATGATTAATGTGCCTGTAATATGAATATGAATGGATGTGCTTATACACTACATGTGTGTGACTGTGAAAAGAGATGCATGAATGGAACTGTAGGTTGTTGCATGTGTGTGAATCATATGAATGTATTAAATGTGCTTATACATGTGTGAATCACATGATCTATATATATAATATTGTCCATCTTGTTAATATTGGAGGTTTGTGGCCTGTTGTTTGCTGAAATCAGAGGATGATGTAACCTGCAATTCAGAACTACAGGTTTTGCATCCTACTGACCAGCCGAACAACAGGCCTGCAAGATGATAAGAAAAAAAAAGTAAAACATCGTCGTCAGTTAAAAGTAAAAAATTGACAATGAATGTCCAGATCGTCAGTTAACAACTGAAAACCAATGTCTTTTGTACTAATGGTGTTGGTTATTTTTTAGTTACAAGAAAAGGGTCAATATAGGAGGTCAACAAAGTAGGTTATTTATAAGCAACCGACAACTATGGTCTAACCGGGGGCCAACTTTTTTTGTTTGGGATGGATAATGGCGTCAATTTTGGGTGAAGAATCGACGCCTATGGTGCCATTGCTAGCGGTTCTTTTTTTAGTTGCAATCGGGGACGACTCTAGGTTTTCGGTTTTGTAACTGACGCTTAAGACATCTATTTTTAGTGTCGCTCATATGGGTGTCGCTTGGAAACCGATGTCAAAAGTCTTATTTAACCGACGTCAAAGGTGATATTTGTACTAGTGACTCTCAATCCTAGCAATAGTAAATAGGTGACACAGACGCAAATGCTGGTAGCAATCACCTTCCATTGTTGCAGTATATACAACTTTATTATAATATAGAAAGCCCAATTTTTAATTCAAAATATTAAAGGTAAAAGGTGAATGCAAACCTTCTCATGACCTATAATATATAGTACCACAAGGACTAATTTGTAATCTAATAAACTAAAGGCAAAAAATATCAATCCTTCCAATGACCTATTAAAAACCGTTACTAAAATAGAAAATGTTTCGAATAATCATTTTGTTCATTCTGTAATGGTACCCAAAAATCCTAAATATTAGGAACAAGGCTTGACCCATGCATCTTCATATTGCTAGATGTTTAAATTTTATTTTCTATTCATTCTGTAATGGTCCTTCAAAATTCAAAATCATAGGCACGAGTTTCTATCCCCTGCATCTCCACAGTTCTAAATATTTGGAGTTGTTTTTGTAATCATTCAATAATGGTCAGCCCAAATCAGAAGTCATAGGCATGGGCTTCCATCACCTGCATCTCCATAGTCCTAAACATTCACAATTGTTTTTGTACTAAAGATATATCTCACACATTGTACATGTTGAAGAATATTAGATTACTTTGAGCATTATAAATGAAGTGTTACATTACCTTCGTTAGATAAAGGAATATTAGATTAGATATTAATAGGTAGACTAGAGGGGAAAGACATTTGTAATCTCATTGCAACTGATTTTGTACTAGAAACAATATTGAAGAAGAAAAATTACTAAATAAAGAAGCAAGAGACAAAATAATAATAATAATTGCTTCCCAATGTGGGCTACATCATGGCATAGATCTTTTTTAGTGTTACATCAGAGTTACCATGTCATTTTTCCTCCTTCGGTCTTGCTTGTATCACACTCTCAATCCTAGTAATCATAAAAAGATGACGTGAGTGTAAAGGCTTGTAGGAGTCTTGTGGTGGTATACAAATCTATACTACTATAAAAATAGCGAGTTTGATGCTGCGCTCTCCTTGATTCACTCTCTTCTCTCCTTTTTTCAAGGAATTTTGCTCCTACAAATATTTATTCTCACACTCTCCTATTAATTTTTATTATCTTTCATTTTGTATTTCTCTCTCCATCCCACAGAAACGGTTCCTTGATTCTCTCCTTTCAAACAACCAACACAAATATCTTTTACCGTAGGGACCCTTTCACGGACGAGTCCTCTCCCCGCACATTTTCAACAAATTTTATATGTCACGTGCATGTGCACGTGTGCGTTCACTAGTTTATTTAAAACACGAGACCCAATTTGTAATCTGTGGTATACACATTTCCTTGGGTTTTGCCATCCAAAAAGGATTGACAACCCAATTTGTTGCTCGTGCTTCTGCGAGAGCATTTATGTAATATGTTGTAATTTTGTTCTTACTTTATCATTTAGTTATTGTAATTTGTAATCTAACAAATTAAAGATAAAAGTGAAAACCTCTAGAGGGGGGGTGAATAGAGTTTTATAATGATTTTAAAGTAATTTAAACTCAAACAACCAAAGTAAAGATTGATAAGAGGAACACAGGTGTTTAGAGTGGTTCCACCTTAGCAAATACTAAGGAGTCAGTCCACTACCCGGTTGCTTACCCAACCGGGATTTCGAAAGTACTAAATTTTATTACCTCTCAAGGATGTTACATAAAATTTACAATACTTTCTAAACACCCTTTGGACAGCCTTCACTTTGAAGTAGTCTTGCCAACCTCGAAGCAGCCTTCCTTGAAGTAACTTCAAGCTCCCCCTTGAAGTAGCCTTCCTCCTGAAGTAGCTTCCCGTCAAGACAGCCTTCTGAAGTAGTCCAAAGTCTTCCTCTTCACCACGAAGAGCTTCACCCTCTCCTATCCGCAGCCTCCTACCTGGAGTAGCAAGGAGAGTACAAGTAATACAAGGAACAAGAAGGGAATAAAAGAAAATACAACTTATCCTTGTAGCTCAAGGCTTGATTTTCCTAGATCAAGCGTTTGGATTTTCCTAGCCAATATGATGTACTTGTGATTGCTAGGGTTAGGAAAATCTAGTCTATAGGACGAGCTTGAGCTAAGGAGAAAATGGCCAATTGATCACAAAGCTCAGTTCACACAGATTGCACAAGAGGGCTCAAATGTTTTCTCAAGTATAGCAAGTGTAAGAAGTGAATTCTAGTGTCCTATGGCTTGTCCTATTTATAGGAATGGCCTAAGTATGCTTAAGGACATTCTAGACAACTTCTAGGGGGTTCCTAGTGCTTAACTAGCCGTTAGGAATAAGTTAGGTGCATTAGCAACGGCTAATTGCTTTTACTCTGCAGATTCTGTCAGAGATCGTCTCGGTCGAAGAACGGTCGACCGAGACACCCACTCGGTCGAAGTGTCGTCGACCGACAGGCTCTCTGAATGCAACGTCTATTTCCAACTGCCAACTAACTTGTCAGTTTAGTCTAACGGCTAATTGCAGAGATCGTCTTGGTCGAGTGAAGGTCGACCGAGACGCCTCTCGGTCGAGGACTTGTCGACCGACAGGCTTCTCTTTTCTCAAGTTATATGCAGATATGTCTAACGGCTACTTGGATCTTTCTCGGTCGAGAATATGGTCGACCGAAGGTGTCTCGGTCGAGGAGTTGGTCGACCGAGAGAGATCCTGTTTTAAGGTTTCAAGTTAGGCACTGGTTATACATATGTGTGCATAGGTGGTCCTATTGAATGGATGACTACGGTGTTTAGCTAGGGAAAATCCAATGCTTGATTTACATGCGATTCTAAGTACTTGTACATTATAATTCTGTACAAGTTTTTACAATGATTACATTTGCATGAAAATATAAATACTTCATGTTGGATTTCCCTTATAGTTGTGTCATCCTGCACACTCAAGTAGCTCGTTAGATAAATAAGAATGAAATGTTTGTCATCATCGAAACAAAGGGATTTATCATAATGTCCAATTTATCCAACAATCTCCCCCTTTTTGAAGATGACAAACATTTCCTAAAATATGAAATAAGGAAATATAAAGCATGTGAGTTTCATACCTGAAGATTACCTTTTGTAGCCATTCTTGTTTTACAAGTGTGAGTGCTGGCAATCAGGATGAAACTCATATATATTTTTGATTTTATATTCTTTCTCCCCCTTTGTCATTTCAAAAAGATATCCAATTTGAATATTTTATTTTCTTTTCCCTTTGAATTTTATATTTTGCTCCCCCTTAAATAGATATCCTTTTAGAAACATGGATTTATGTCTAATTTATCCACTATTTGTTTCTCAATCATTTGCAAAGGTTATTAAGCCTTGAAATGATATGAGATTCCCTTAAGCTTATGATGAATGTATATTTATCTCTCATCTATCAAAGGATGTTAAGCTCTAAATTAAATGAGAATCCTTTAATATTAGAGTACATTAAAATGTCTCCAACCAAATGCAAGGGATGTTAAGCCCTGATTTGTCTAGAGATTTCCTTTAAGAGCAAAATATCAATTTTGAGAAATTCATAACTTTCTTGAAAATATTCAGTTATACATAGTGATTGCAAAGTTTTTGGAAGCTTCTTTTAAACAATTATCAAAGTTTTAATGATCTCCCCCTTTTTCTTATGCTTTGCTCCCCCTTCGATAGATATCTCAAATGGAAGTTTGAATACTCAGTGAATACATAAAATGTCCAAGATTTTAAAGATGTATGCAATTTTGTTAATCTGGAAAAACAGAAACCCAGTCGGTCGACAGTTGCTCGACCGACAATGTTCTCGGTCGACCAGTTGCTCGACCGAGAATGTTTCTGGAGAACTATTTTGTTATTTGAAAATTTAATTTTAATTTGTAATAGTTGCCTGTTTTAATTATTATTATTCCCTTATTTGTTATGCTCTACAATAATGAACTGATAACCCATATTTTGAAGATAACATCATAAGCCAAACAAATAACCATGTGAATCAAAATAAAAATGGCAAATTTCATTCAATAGCATGAAGAAGATTACAATCATATAGAATACAACTATTACAACACCAACACTTCACAGGAAAGATTTAAGAATTACATCAATGTCCGGATCTTTCCCAAGAAATGGCTCAGCTCCATAGTATTGGACTAGAGTTTTCCAATCCAAAGCACCAGTTGTAGTCAACGCATATGCTTCCAGGAAAGTGGGAACTCGGTCAAAACGGAAGTGAGAAGCTATGTCTTGCAATTGTATGGAAGAAAATTGAGTATGTGCAAGATCCATTGATGGTGAAGGTGGAGGTTGATAGTAGTTGTATGAGGGGTTAAATGGGTTGAGCATGCCAGGGTTTAAAGAATGCAGATATTCATCGGTTTGGCCAGGAGAAAGGTTTTGCATTCTTTGATTCAAATATGTCATGGCATGGTGATTGTAGTTTAATTGTTTACTAAGATGGTATTGGGAGCCAGCAATATAAGTAAGGGTATTTTGGATGGGATCAATGGAAAGGTTAGTAGAAGGAGGGGGTGGTATATCCTGATGTGGTGACTCTCCTTCTACTCTTGCCTTTTTATGGCCAAAGTCAATCCCCATCTTCTCTACGGTGTTCTTACTTATCTTTGGTGGTCTACGCTCCCATATATATCCCATATCTTCAATGTTTACCTTAAGACAATGTTGAGTAATCTGGCATACAAAATCGGCATATGGTGGATTGCCAGAAAACTCAAGCATATTTTTAAGTACTATGCGAATGAAGTTGATGGGAATTTCTTTTATGATAGCATAAATGAGACACATACGGAAAATGGGAACCTCGGATTTATTGGCTCGTGGATGTATGTTGGTGGAAACAATGAGGTTTACTATTCTACATGCCGGTTTTAGGTTTATAGCATAATAGGTTCCCCTATCTTCATGACAAGTGGTATTGGCTTGAAATATGGCTCTTTTGATATCACTTAGGCTAGTGGTGTGGTCATCATGGGAAAATAAATTTATTGGATTGCTGGTGGTAAGGTCAAGGAAATCTTGATATTCATCTATATCAATTTCAAGCATGTCAAGAATATCCCCTTCGGAAAACTTAAAACTATGCCCATTGACCATGGTGTAGAAGAAAGTGGTGTCATTTTCGGTGTGAAATAGAAGATTGGCATAGAATTCGTTTACTACCTTAATGGAGTAGGAAGGAAAGGATGGATTGATGAAGTCCTTCAGCTTTTGTACTCCAAAGAGATGCTCCAGGTCGACTATGTTGATGAAGTCCATCACTTCGACCGGACGTCGGGGAAGAGGAGCTATAGAGGAAAGCCGAAAGTATCTATCTCCAGCATCTCCGTCGACGAAAGCTATGTCATTGATGATTGTCAATGGTGGAGTGGCTTCCCTCTCTTCTCTTTTTTTTCTTCCAGCAACTTTCTTCTTCCCTCGGACAGTTGATGATGAGGCCATTGTGTTTCTTGAGAGTGGAGAAGAAACAAGGAAGATTTGAGAGTAAGAGTGCTGAAGGATTGCACGAAATTGCACTAGAGATGGACTATGGAAGCAAGGAAATGCAAGTGTGAGTAAGTGGCTCGTTTTTGCACTTATTTATAGAATTCCAGCGACCCGGTCGGTCGACGGCTCGTCGACCGAGCGTCCGCAACGGTCGAGTTGCAGACGCGCCACTTGGTCCTCCAACGGTAAAGAAAACGGTCATATCGGTCGGGTCGCAACGGTCATATCCAACGGCTATTTCTCGGTCGAGCGCTTGTCGACCGACATTGTCTCGGTCGAGCACTCGTCGACCGACAGTTTGTCCGATACTGAGTCTGTTTAGAATTTGTTGGTCGAGTGAGATGGGCTGACCGAGAGGTTCTCGGTCGAGCATTTGTCGACCGACTAACTTACTGAGTTCAATTTTTGGCTGAATTTTAATGCAAATCATAGAACATTTTTGTAGAGCATATGTATATTCCAAGGGAATAATAATATTTAAGGCTTCTAATTACCACAAATGATTTGACGTTTTGATTTTAAAATATGATCAGATTCAGTTCAATAAAATAATTTTCAAATGAACAATGTTTATCAAAGTTTATTTTAGGTCGCCCTTGATTACGACCATGGCGCCCCTTGGTCGAATTTTATTTTAACCAAGAGGCATATTCTGCAGGTTTCCAGTATGAACATTCATATGTTAAGTATGAGTTCTGCAGATAGCTTTGCAAATATCAATTTGAGACTCATTAAAGTGTACAAATAATGAGAGATAAGTAAGGACATCAAATATGATGAAGCATATTCAAGAATAATATCCATTCATGAATTTAAGATTACTTTGGATAGATTAAAATATGTGATGCTTAGCACATAAAAATTTATTTGAAACATTTTATTTATTGCAAGTATTTCTGAAAAAGAAATGTGCAATAAAAGCATGATTAAATAGAAATGTAAGCAGGATCAGTTAATATTTGTTCCATATAATCTTTCAAGAATAATTTTCTCATACAATGTAAAGATTTACAGCAGTCTGAGAACAGTGATATGCTCGGTCGACAGTTGCTCGACCGAGGATGATTCGGTCGACAACTTCTCGACCGATCAAGTTTCTGGACACTGTTTCAGAAATATATTTCAAGTGCAATATAGGCTGTATCTTATTCAATTATTTCAAAGATCGGTTTGAGATGAACATATGTGTATCAAATCTTTTTAACTTTCGATTTTGTTAATCCTAAATGTTAAGTTGAGATAGACATAAGGATATACAAATTAAAATCTTTGGTCATATCTCAACTTAGTCGAACCTATTTAATTTGGGGTTTTTGGAACCCATACCATCTCGACATTCTTTTTCTTGTATGGGCATGAGAAAGAATAATGTCCAAGGCGTGAGCAATAATGACAACAAATTGAATCAACCTCAAGCCTTTTTCTATGGTTTTGATCTAGATTATTCTTGGGTATATACATTTTTGTGCCTCTAGGTATATAAGCAGATTGACTCGCTTGTGTTCTTCTAGGTTGTTGATGGGGCTTATAACCTAGTCCTCTTCTCCCTATTTGATGATAGGAATTTTCTAGTATTCTATCAAGGATTCCATTGTTGCTTAACTTACTAACTTCTTGTTGCAACTTAACGATCTCATCCATTCTTTTCTTGATATCTAATTTTGCTTGGTCTAGATTGGATGATAACATATTTCTTTCTTTTACTATATTGTCATAATCTGCATGGGTGCACAATATAGGTTGTTTTTTAATATCATTTAACTTTGCAAGCAATTCAGTCTTCTCTTGACATAGAAGATCATAGTTAGTCTCTAGAGTGAAAATTTTCACTTCACTATTACTTAGAGATGATTTCAAAGTACGATTGTCAGACATAATGCTATCTTTTTCAAAACCAAGAGTATTCAATTTAGCATATAAATCGTCATTTTCGGATGTAAGCTCAAGAAGTCTAGCATTTAGATCATCATTTTCTTTATTTGATTTTTTTAATTTCTTTTTGTATTCAACATATTTATTATGTGTTTCTTCAATAATAGTAACTAACTCTTCTTTAGGTAAATCAAGCAAGCTTACCTCTTCTTCTTCTTCCTCACTTATTGTAGCAACGAAACATTCTTTATGTGTATCTTCTTTCTTTGACCTCCATGGACATCTAGAGGTAGAGTGCTTTGTGCCTAAGCACCAATTGCAACTTGTCGCACATTGGTCCATGCTCCTTTTCTTGTGGTTGTATTCACCTCCTCCCTTTATCTCTTCAAGACCTTGTTAGGGCTCCTTGAAGCCTGCTCTGATACCAATTGAAAACCTCTAGAGGGGGGGTGAATAGAGTTTTATAATGATTTTAAAGTAATTTAAACTCAAACAACCAAAGTAAAGATTGAGAAGAGGAACACAGGTGTTTAGAGTGGTTCCACCTTAGCAAATACTAAGGAGTCAGTCCACTACCCGGTTGCTTACCCAACCGGGATTTCGAAAGTACTAAATTTTATTACCTCTCAAGGATGTTACATAAAATTTACAATACTTTCTAAACACCCTTTGGACAGCCTTCACTTTGAAGTAGTCTTGCCAACCTCGAAGCAGCCTTCCTTGAAGTAACTTCAAGCTCCCCCTTGAAGTAGCCTTCCTCCTGAAGTAGCTTCCCGTCAAGACAGCCTTCTGAAGTAGTCCAAAGTCTTCCTCTTCACCACGAAGAGCTTCACCCTCTCCTATCCGCAGCCTCCTACCTGGAGTAGCAAGGAGAGTACAAGTAATACAAGGAACAAGAAGGGAATAAAAGAAAATACAACTTATCCTTGTAGCTCAAGGCTTGATTTTCCTAGATCAAGCGTTTGGATTTTCCTAGCCAATATGATGTACTTGTGATTGCTAGGGTTAGGAAAATCTAGTCTATAGGATGAGCTTGAGCTAAGGAGAAAATGGCCAATTGATCACAAAGCTCAGTTCACACAGATTGCACAAGAGGGCTCAAATGTTTTCTCAAGTATAGCAAGTGTAAGAAGTGAATTCTAGTGTCCTATGGCTTGTCCTATTTATAGGAATGGCCTAAGTATGCTTAAGGACATTCTAGACAACTTCTAGGGGGTTCCTAGTGCTTAACTAGCCGTTAGGAATAAGTTAGGTGCATTAGCAACGGCTAATTGCTTTTACTCTGCAGATTCTGTCAGAGATCGTCTCGGTCGAAGAACGGTCGACCGAGACACCCACTCGGTCGAAGTGTCGTCGACCGACAGGCTCTCTGAATGCAACGTCTATTTCCAACTGCCAACTAACTTGTCAGTTTAGTCTAACGGCTAATTGCAGAGATCGTCTTGGTCGAGTGAAGGTCGACCGAGACGCCTCTCGGTCGAGGACTTGTCGACCGACAGGCTTCTCTTTTCTCAAGTTATATGCAGATATGTCTAACGGCTACTTGGATCTTTCTCGGTCGAGAATATGGTCGACCGAAGGTGTCTCGGTCGAGGAGTTGGTCGACCGAGAGAGATCCTGTTTTAAGGTTTCAAGTTAGGCACTGGTTATACATATGTGTGCATAGGTGGTCCTATTGAATGGATGACTACGGTGTTTAGCTAGGGAAAATCCAATGCTTGATTTACATGCGATTCTAAGTACTTGTACATTATAATTCTGTACAAGTTTTTACAATGATTACATTTGCATGAAAATATAAATACTTCATGTTGGATTTCCCTTATAGTTGTGTCATCCTGCACACTCAAGTAGCTCGTTAGATAAATAAGAATGAAATGTTTGTCATCATCGAAACAAAGGGATTTATCATAATGTCCAATTTATCTAACAAAAAGGTACATGCAACCCTTCACGATCATTATATATACTAACACAAGGTCCAACACGTAATATGTGAAACTTAATGAGGAAAATTAATCACCCCCTACGATATTTCAAATGGCGTTGTTAGAATATGTAAAGGCAATTTATAGTTTAAAAAAATTAAAGAAAAAATTCCATTCAAACCCTTCTACATCTTTACACGATTGCCTTATTAGAATAAATAATTACTTTGTAACATTAAATATTAAAAAATGATATGATACCTCTTATACTCTTTCTTCATATATAGTATAGATTCAAAAACAATGAAAATTTTATAATTCTAAAAAATAGAAGATAAAATTATTGAGGAAACCCTTCACAAACTTTATATATAGTATAAGTTATGTAACTCTCCTCCTAAATCCTAAGTCTCTGACACATGTTTGAAAGAACTAGGTTCATCTCGTGTATTATATGGGTTTGAGAATATTAATTATTTTAATAGCATAAATTTTGTGTCGCATCATATTTTCCTAAACATTAAAAGATAGTAGATTTGATAGGCAATTATATTGTGTAAGGTAACAGGAAGAAAAAGTCTATTGAAAGCCTTTTGACTAATGTCCTATCAGACACATTATTAAGGAGGAAAGAAGAAAATCATTGCACGATAAACAAGGAATAGAAGTAATGAAAACTACTTTTCCGTGTCGATAACATCACGGTACGGACCTTCCTTGGCATCTTGTATGAGCTACAATGTCATCCGTCTCCTCTAGACTTGGTTGTGCCACACTAAACACTAGTAACTGCATAAAGACATTGTGAGTGCAAACACTGATTCGAACCAAATCTCACGACACTAGTGCGTATAACTTTCTCAAAATACACAAAGGCCCAACTAATAATTAAAAATATAAAAACAAGCAACCCTTTTCATGACCTTTCTCATATAATAACATAAAATCAATGTGTAATTAGAAAAACTAAAGACAAGAATTACATTTAAAGTATCAGACCCAATGTATAATTGACAAAACTAAAGAAAAACATCACACCCAAAATCTTCTATGCATTCGCATTGCTTCCATAATAAAATACAACTAAATTATAAATTTAAAATACAAAACATAAATACAATATCCGTATAGATTAGAATATACATAATATTTTGTTATTTAAAAAAACAAAGAAAAAATAATAGTAGAACATCCTCAAAAAATCCTTTCCAATATCACGTATGAGAGACCAAGTCCTCCATCTCCTCTAGTTTGATTGTGCAAGACTTCCAACCTAGCAACTGCTAAAATATGTCATGAGTACTAAAACTGATAGGAGTTGAATTCTACAACGTCTCCGGATATAACTATATAAGAATGCGCTACGGCTCAATTAGCAATTCAAAAAAGTAAAAGCAAACGGTCCTTTCCATGACCTTTCACATATAGTAATACAAGATTGGATATGTAATTTGAAAAACTAAAAATAAGAATTACATTCAACTACTCCTACAATCTTTCTATAGTATTCTTATGATACATAAGGATCAACTGGAAAAAAAATCAAAATATTATTACATCCAAATTATTCTATGTTCTTATATGACTACTTTAATACAATCAAAGACTAATTTATAAATAAAAAATCAGAAAAATCTAATAAACACCTCACACACTCTTTCTTAAAACATATAATTTAGATACAAAGACAATTTTATAATTTTAAAAAGAAAGAGAAAAACTAAAAAAAATAGTTTCAATAGACTTTCTTATATAATATACCTAGACATTAAATTACTTCAGGGGTTACATTCAGATTTCTAGAAAAAGATCATAGCAATCAAACAAAATCCAAACTCATCCAAAAAATGTATGACAAATTGTTTTACTTGTGCATTAAACCACAATTAATTGGTCTCCAAAAGGTTTCAATGTATTTTCTGTCAGAATTATAAAGGGAGTGGAGATAGTCTGAGAGGAAGTTCTATCATGTAAGAACACATACAACAAACACATAAAGAGAAGAGAATCATCCACAAGAATTAAAAGGAGGGAAGAAGCAGTTGTAAGAGTTGTTGGAGTAGGGTTTTATCAGACCGACCACATCTCCTAGGGGTTCTCTCGTGTTTTTTGTTAAGAAAAAAGATGGATCCATGAGGTTGTGCATGTACTATTGACAATTGAACAAGGTGATGATTAGGAACAAGTATCCTTTACCGTAGATAGATGATTCGTTCGATGAGTTTAGGGGTGTTGTAGTATTCTTGAAGATAGACTTGAGGTCAGGATACCACCAGTTGTAGATAAAAGCGGATGACATATCCAAGTCAGATTTTAGGACTTGGTATGATCATTAAGAGTTTGTGGTTATGCCGTTTGGGCTAACCAATGCACCGACGATATTCATGGACTTGATGAATATGTGTTCATACCTTATCTTGATCAGTTTTTAGTGGTGTTCATAGATGACATCTTGATATACTCCAGAGATAGCCAACAACATGAGCAACATCTACGACAGACATTGACCTTGTTGAGAGCCAAGTTCAGCCAATGTGAATTTTGGTTGAAGGAAGTGTCTTTCCTTGGACACATGATATCTATGAAAGGTGTTCGTGTGGATCCCAAGGAGGTTCAGTCTGTGTTAGAATGGGAGAAGCCAAAGACACCAACAGAGGTTTGCAGTCTCTTTGGGTTAGCAGGCTATTAGAGGAGGTTCATCAAGAACTTCAGTGTAGTGTTGTTACCCCTAATGAAGCTTACAAGGAAAGGTGTGTCTTTTATCTAGGATGACAAGTGTCAACGTTGTTTCTATATTTTGAAGGAGAAGATGACCATGGTTGTTCTTTGGTGGACAAGTGACACCTATGTGCATGACACCTAATCCCTTTCACCTCTCTCTACCTACGAGTATATGGACCCCTTCTTTCACATGCATATGATCATTTTGCTCTCTCTTTCCCTCTCTCATCTTCAAAGATTGGCCCTTGGAGCTTGGTGGTGAAGAGGAACTCATCCTTGGAGCTTTGGTGGCCGATCATCTTGCATGTGGTGATCTTGAGCTGGAGCATCATCTCTTGTTGAGATCTTTGATCCTTGGTTAGTGATCCAACCTCTTGGTTTTGTTTCCTTATAAAAACATACCTCTTTCTCTTCTCTTGGCCAAACCCATGGTTCTCCTTGTTGGTCTTTTGAGAAACTTCTCTCCATAGAGATCGAATCCATGGTTCTCCATGGTTGTACCTAAATAAGATGAAGATATTCTCCTTTATTTCTTTCTCATCCTAGGGTTTTGGATCTCTCTTCCTTGACCTTTAACCTAGGGTTTTCTTCTCTTTTGAGGTGGTGACTAGCTTGGTCATGAAGGAGAACAAAGCTAGGTTTTGTCTTATTTTTAGATATTCTTGCTCAGAGGTGGTTGCACCATCATCTAAGGCAGGTTATATAACTCTCTTCCCTACTATAATTTCACTTTAATTCTACATGCATAACTTATTCCTAAAACATGATTACATGCTATTGGTAATGATTTCTGGTTTAGGGTGATGCTCCTATAATGATCTTACATGTATATGTTCCTTTACCTAAACCCTAATTCATATGCCCAAAATCTAAGTGATGGAAGTGATGATGGTCTTACATGCAACTTGACCTCAGTCTTGTTGTATTAGTTTTTTGTTCGGTTATCTTGCATGAGATGGAGTTTGGTTTTGTTTACATGTGCATGAATCTTGGGTTTTCATCTATCATGTCATGGTTTTCATGTTGACCTTATGTGATGCTTGTCTAGGGTTTTAATGACTATCATTTCCATGATGTTTCACCTTGGTGTCGCTTGAACTCCTTAATGTTAACCACCTATTATGATCATACCTTACTAAAGTGATGGTGGTGTTCCTTGAGTGACTGTTGGGGATGGTTAAGTAGATGACATTGTGGTATTTGTGGTCGTTGATTTTTTGAAGCTTTTGGTTGTTGATCTTGTCTTTGTTTTGGTCATTGAAGATGATGCTATGACCTTCGGTCACATGATGTGTTTTGGTTCCCTTTGACCAATGAAATCTGGTGGTTTTCTTAGTCGTTGATGTGGTCTTCGAACTATAGTTTCTCTTCGACCTAGTGGTTTGTGACCTAGGTGTATTTGACCGAGGTCCTTTCTTTGATCAATGGTAGGGTGATAGTATTTTCGGTCACTTTCCTTAGTCATGGTCTTCAACCTTGATGACATGTTACGACTGCATAGCTTTATGATCTTACACTCCCTTTGGTTGATGGTAACTCTTGGACACATATGTTGTTTTGTTTTATCGGCTATGGTGATGATGGTTTACCTATGTTCTCCAAGAATGGGAAGTAGTGGTGTGAGGCTTGAAGTGTTATATTGTTGTTCTAGAAACCCTAATGAGATACATACAAGAAACCCAAACCTTGATTATGGGCACATGATGTAATGTCTACCTTTCTTGAAGTATCTAGCATGCAATGAAGTATTCTTTATCTCTCCTACTTGATAACTTAAATGTTGCATGTTGAATAAATGTCATAACTATTGAATGCTATGGTGTGTATGATATGACACAAGATAATGATTGTGATCCTTTATGAGGCATGATGAGATAATTATTATGTACATGGATTTATGGTTTGGGACTTATGACCTGGCAAAGGCTCAATGCCTAGGGTGAGGTGGTATCCTCTAGTGGTGAGATGAGGGATGGATATCCCCTAGTGATGTGATAATGTTGATGGCCTTGTATGGTAGTGATATTAAGAGATGATGTGATAACTCCTTACTTCATATGTTTTATATCTTCTTTTGTTGTAACATACCCTTATCTTTGTAGAGTTTGTTTAGGGTTTATTTTTTTTACTAATTACTAATGAATCATTTTTGTTAATTCCTACGTTGTAACTTGATTGATGCTAAAAGTTTCCCAATCGGCTTAATTAATCAAGTGAAACTCTAATCATGTAGTTGTCATGTGCCATAGATCCATCTACATCATTAGTACTTGGTGGATGGTGAAATATGTTCTCCCTTAGTGGAATCTCAGAGTTGTATATTGTTGAGTATATGCATTTCACAAGATTGACTGCGGTCATACCCTGGCAGGATAACAATCGAGGTCGTATCTTAAGTAATGTGATTTAGTACATGCATATGATATGTTCTGAGGATGCTTGCGGTCATACCTCATCAGGTGTGTGGTTGTGGTCGTAGCTCAGTTTTCACTAGTGTTGTGTCTTTATACCATGGCAGACTAGCCTGTTTTGTAGTTGGACTTTATGTGTCACTGTGACGGCTCGAACTGACCGAGGGTGTGGGAGATCATATGAGTCCGGCTCCTCCTAGATCTTGTATTGAACTGATTTTGACTTAATAGTCGTCAGTTGGAGCATGAGTGGTATACCTCATCTCCTCAGGGCATAATAACAGACGTAATACAACCAAGTAGTATATCTTCTTAGGGTTAAACATGACTCACATTTGATGACCCTTTGCCTTATCTCTTATACTGATTAGTTAATTTATAATGCAGTAAGAGAAATCAATTGTTATAAATGTTCTTCATTTCCTTATAAAAGTATAAGATGTTCTACTGCTCTGTTGTAGATGCATGAATTGCTTAAACAATGTTAATTGCTTTATTTATATTATTTAACTGAATCTTCTCAATCTAATAATAATGCACTTTCCTGCTTTAGATTATCTGTGTTAATAATAGTTGTTGGAAAAGAGTTATCTCTTACCGTAATGTTGGTCTCACTCTGTGGGTTTGCACATCTTTTAGGTGGTCGTGCACGACAAGATAGAGATCGTGCGGTTGAGGCTGAGCAGCAAGAGGAGCAGTAGCTGTTAAAGGTTGGATATGCTGCTAGTATTTTGTAGTAGATTCCTATGTATTGTTCATGTACTCTCAGGTCCTTGGGGGTGTTTGTAGACGTTGTATATCAACACGAGTTTTGGTAGTATGCCATGGTTGTACATATGTGGTTTATATATATGTGAACATGTTATCATATATAACAGGTTGTGACTAGTTGGCCAAGTGATGAGTGATATGTATCATCTTGTGGCATGATATGTAATACCGGTGGCTTTATGTGGACCTAGATGTAATATGTTTCTACTTTTGTGGTAGTATGAAATCAGTTTTAATTTATCATGTTTTATGATAATTCTTGATGTTTAATATTAGTTCCACACTTTGTTTTAAGTAATCTCATTTGTGTGTCGATAGACGTCACATATATCATCTGGGGGAGAGGTCGTATGGAACATGTAAATAGAACAATTTAGATTAGAATGTCCATATAGTCTCTCTTTTCCATATTGATTTGTATATTGAATTTGTTTCTTTTATATACATGCAATCTGATGTAAACCGAGCTGCATATAAGTAATAAAGTTTTATTTTGCTATTAATAGAATCAAATGTGATCGATTGATAGATGAAAATGTGAATTTTATGTGTTGTGACATTTGTTTTTTGAGGTTTACCAAAATGGATTTTTTTCACTTGTCCTTCTTGTATACGGATTCAACTGTGTTTTTAAAATCAGGTGATTGTTTTCTTAATAAGAATTTAAGTCTAAGGATTTTCTCTACTGGTTGTTGCTAATCAAAAGGGAAGTCCTTCCATGATTTATTCGATTGTGCATTTAGACAAAGTACCCAAATATATGCAATTAAATGATTTAATATATCGGATTAGAAAAGTTGAAAACTTGTTTGGCAGCTATGAATTATATTATTTGAATATGCACAATTTATTCAATTGAATACTTTCCTGGGTAGATTAATTTTTATTTATTAACATTATAATTTAAAAAAGATTGCGAAGAGCATTCCTTTATTCTAAGATACAAGTTCGATTTTGCATGCGCACAAGCTGCGGATAGGATTAATAATAAAGATACCAGCCATTATCACTGCAAAGATATATTTAAGTAACTAGCATAAACAATTTCATCTCTATCGTACATTTGCGTGCTTACAAATCAGAAGGGACAAAAAAATTAATTGCGTGCAATACCATCTTTGATATGGTAGATTGGATACTTCACCATCTTAAAGATAAGCACCGCAATGCTTTAGGGGGCACGTGCTTATCCATTTTTTGCTACTATGTTTGAGAGGAAAGAAACAGAAGAATCCAGTCTGCAATTTAGCCCTTGCTAAGAACTAGATTAGATACGATGGATTTTTGTATACCCCCATCCACATAGATCTAACTTGTTGATCTTTGGTCTGTTTTGTACATGGTAGTTTCCTACCACCTCTCTTTGACAATATATTTACCTATTTTAAAAAAAAAAATCAAATCAGAAGCGTTTTTTTTCATAGAAGTCAGAGGGTATTCTTATTCATCTCGTCCCTCTCGTGCAAAAATCAGAAGCGTTGAAATGCTGCTATAAACCTCCCCTCTTTTTTATCCTAGTGTTCCAGTTGGCATTGAATCAACGACCTACCACTACTAAGTCAGTTATACTTTCTAGTTAGCCAACTAATAAGTGCGCAGACCATGAAACCGCTATCTAATCTCATTTGGTCGTTATAGGTATATTAGTCATTATAATTGGTTAAGAGTTAATTTTATTGTTATTTGGGCCGGTGAAGGCAGGAGGGCATGAGCCTAGGCAACACAACATTCCCCTGATCGGCAAGCAATATGCCATGGACGTTATGTGGGCGGGCACGAACCTTTCACGGTCTTCAAAATGCGGATAGTTGATATCATGGTTGTCTACTTGTCCGTTTATAAATCTGTATATATACAAGTACATATAAAAAGAAAAGTAATTTAAGTCGAATTAAGTGACACTGCACAAACGAACGACCAGGTAGCGAGGTAGACCATATATCCTGAATTATTATTCCTGTGGATACAAGTATTAGAAGTTTCAAACGAATAGTTCTCTTTGTAGCAATATGAGGCACTGCAATACCGGTGAAAGAAAATAACAACCGAAAAGGGAGTGCCTGTAGTTCCACTACCGTAGAGCGATTGAAAGTCGACGTTCTGTTGTAGCGCAGATAAGACTATATATTTCGGTAACTTATTAAACTAACAACAATTGGGGATGTAGCTCAAATGGTAGAGCGCTCGCTTTGCATGCGAGAGGCACGGGGTTCGATCCCCCGCATCTCCAGCCATGTGCATCAAAGTTTCTTTGGAAATGTCTTTTTGTTCATTTGGCACTCTTTTTTGTATTGCAGGTGTCTTAAAAAGTGTCCACGTTGGGTTTGGATCATTCAATTCTCAGTAGTTCGTGTTCCAAATTATTTAGCAGTCAGCGCTTTTTTAAGTTTTGTTGGTGTTTTTAGTATTGCAAAGTTTGAGTTTGAATTGTGTCATTCAAACGGTCAATAATAGTTCACGTGTTATATATGCGAAAATGGCAGTTAGCCACGGCAAGGTCGTTGGAAAGGAATAGTCAGCCGGCCATTTCGTACATCAACGTCTTGTGAAAAGTTGGAACGGATAAGGCACTGGAAGTTCAAAGTCTGCCAAATTCGATTACGCTCGCGGGTACTACATTTTTATTGGGAAAAATGAACCACAGCGTGGTTAAGGGCTAATTTGGTTGAATGTAGAACCAACGAATGCTAGGAATACAAAAATAGGAAATCTGAAACGATGAGTTGGAAGGACAACTTTTTTCTTTGGTTTTGATTAGCTTGAATGCAGAAATTTGATTTGTTTTTGTCTGGTTGTGTGCAGTTTGGCGTGTCCGCATGATAGTATGTGAATAATGGCTGGACAGCTCACGTTTGCTTGGTCCGCATAAGGGGCGACAGCGGAAAAATGGTTGATGTTGGACACGAGAAAGCTGGAAAGAGATGAAACCGCGCCCAATTATGGAGCAGTTGGTTCCCTTCATCAAAAGTCAGGCTGCAGTTTGTTTTCTGCATCCAAAGAATTCGCATGTACTTGCAACTGGATGAGCTGCTTTGCAGCCCAACCAAACGTGCCCTTAGATGAACTTGAGTTGTGACTGTTAGCACATAATTTACTGGATCGTTGAAACCATCCGAGTCAAAACTGAGCGTATTAGTTGTCCTACCAATCGCACATATTTGGCTTTATTAATATTGGTCCAGGTCCTTGTCGTGTCACACAAACACAATGAGCTTCCCTTGGAATAAGGATCAGGGAGGTAACATGTTAGTATTTTGGATCTCATGGAGTGCACAGTGTTGACGAGCACATGGATGGCGTTAGCTAGCATAAGAGGGATCATCACAACACCATTAACCAACCTCCCACCCTTACAGTTGAGATCTACATTAATGATTGTTTTGTTCGTGGAGTTTCGAGTTTCACCCTTCACCACTACTCGACTAGCATATTTACACGGACTCGTATAGATCATATATATAAACTTCTAGGTGTTGGATCTCAAGCACACTTCTAACCCAAGGCGCATAATAGCTTGACCCAAATTCTATAAGGTTTTATTTTGCTATAATGCATTGATCAATGCATCTAAACCTACATAATGAAAGTAGGATGACAATGATGTTGTGAAAAAATTATATCCGCAGATAGTCACATCACATTTTACACTACCTAATCGTACCCAGTGGTTATGGTGCGGATATGATTTTAAATTTTAGAATCGCGGTGGTGTGCTGCGGTTATGATTATAGAGAAAAAAATCATGGATAAAAACCACACAACATACGATTGATATTAATCATATATAAATATATGTAGAATATTATCCTAAATATATTATTTGTGGTTGTCTTACATAGATAGCTATAACTCTACTTTTAAATAGAATTTAATATATAGAAAAGTAGAATTTTTTGTTAATTTTCTACAATTACTAATACTATTAGTTTTTTTTGCTATTTAGTATGAACTGAATATTAGTTTTTCAAATTGTCTATGTTGTTACTTCTGTTTGTTGGAACAACTTCGTCGATTTTATATATAATGATACTATGGTTAATAGAAATTTATTTAAATTGTGGTGTGCCACGGTTAACCACGATTTATTGGTGGTGCTGATATGGTTTCTCATATTAAAAACCGCGGTAGATATGGTACATATATGGTGTTTGATTTTTCTATGTGGTGTGGTGTTAGTTTTGCTATAAATTGTACCATATCCGCACCACTGCCATCCATATTCATAAGAGAGACTCAAGTTGTTACAAATGGATTTTACACAAGGAGGGTGCTTTCATACTATAGTTGAGGCAAGAAACAACTATACAATTCTGCCCCTTGCTCATGTAGCATGTCTTTTTGAGAGTTTTCATACATGTTCTTTCAAACACCTTGCACCTGGAAAATTAGCCAATCTCCTTTTAATGGTTCATTTCTTGTTGGCAACACAAGTAGAGGACATTGATTAAGTACCATAACAAATTGATGTTTGTGAAGGCTTGGTGTTTGCATTTTGTACTCAATAAAAGAATTCGAAGTGTAGCCTCTGTCTTGGGTCTCTTGGCACCCAACCTTGGTTCAATGGGTGCTCCCATCGGGCTTTAAATAGTTCTAAAACCACCACCTCTTTACCTATTCTAGGCTAGCCTCCTCCATCAAATCTGGCTTTCTAGCTCTTGTTCCTTGCTCGCTTATCAATCACGGGTGTATTGACTCACCTCCTCCTCCTACGGACTAGATCCATCTCTTGTGGATCTTCTTACTATTCATTATACACCGTTTTCTCTATGGTTGAGAGTCCTTCATCATCTACCCTTCACTAACTTTGTATGCATCACCCTACACCATATGTATTCTTGTCTATGCCGCATCTGAGTCTTCTTTTTGATGCTTTGAGTGGTTCCCTAACACTTCTCTCCATGACTAAAGTTCTAAATGGTCAGAATTATTTTATGTATTACGTAACATGCCTCCCATGTAGAAGTTTTCAAAAAGCATCACCGAGGCGATACCATGGTGAGATCGTTTATGTAGCATTTCATTGTGTCTTTTCCATGCTCCAGATAGGGACTCACTTGGGAGCTGTCAAGATAGATGTATATTCCCTCTATTTGGTAAATGATAGACGATGGATATAAAGTCAGTAGAATCTTGTTCTAAAGTTCTCCCACATGGTGATGTTGTCGACTTCCAAAAATTTGAAACAAACTTTAGATTTTTTAGTGAGATAATAATAAGAATGTCGTAGTGTGATGACATCTTCTAGTATGCCAATCTTCTTGCTCGTAGGACAAAGGTAAATAAACTAATGTAAGTGGACATACATGCCATCCCCAACTCTTCATGAAAACTATCATTGTTATGCATCATTTACACCCACCATGTTTTAATTTTGAGTGTTGGTGTTGCAATGGTTGGATGGATGACCGAGTGGCAAACATCTACTGCTTTAGGGATGAATAACTCTCTAACTTGTCTCTGTTATTCATCCTCATGTGATGCCCGTATCCATTCTTTCACAACATCTCTAGCTTTGGCCAACAATCTTATCTTTGTGCATTGAGTGTAGTTTCAACACTACACTAGAACTCCTCTTCTGCTATCTTAGCTCATGTTATTGTGAAGTATCATGTGAAGCCCTATCAATCTACATTGAGGTCTATTTTGAATCAATTCTAGTATAGTGTCATATGCATTGGATATATCACCTAAGAAAAATAGTCAACTTATAGTCATACAACTAAGATGATTGGTGAATTTTTTTTTGGAATGATATCAATTATAAAAGAAAATTCCTAACTAAGTATAGTTAGATTATAAATTCAGAAATTCTATTTTCTGTAGAAATGGAGCCAAAATTTTAATGTGGGTACAATTAGTAAAACTCAAATATACTAGGATGGAAAACCTAGTTTTACCTTAACTAATAGATGTTATAGATCACCCAAAAGTGAAGGATCTTATTATCATAGTATCGTTAGTATTGAATCCCAAGGGACGTCTTTTTTTAAGAATTATACAAATTGCTTTTGAGTTTGGAAAATTTATGTATCACAAAAATTGAGTTGATTAATTATACAAAATTGCAATATAAAAAATGATATTCTAAGGTTGAATATAAATAGATGGAAAGACTAGGGTAAATGTGTAACGTCCCAGGATTTGAGGCCTCAGATAATGATCTTATAAGGAATGATTGGACTACCCATATCACCAAGGTGAACCTCCTTTTCAGGTGGCCCATCACTAAAGAACTCCAAAGTTAAGCGTGCTCGACTTGGAGTAGTACTAGGATGGGTGACCAATTGGGAAGTTGATCCTAGCTTGCACCTGAGTGTGGACAATGCATGTAGTTAAGGCTAGTGGTGGTTTGTGGGGCCAATTGTCATTCCTGAAACTCTACTTGAGCCATGGACAGTGGGTCTGGGCGTTACAAATGGTATCAGAGCCATAACCCCTCTAGTAGGTGGGGCCCACATGGGCATGTGGCATGCCAATCTTGAGTCGTGCGGTCCAGGCATGTAGGAAAGGGTTGTCCATGGTGACGTAGCCACCCTTGCGCTGGTATTCTGTGATCGGGAGCTAGGTGATCAGGGGCCATGTTGGGTCTACACTGAAATGGAGAAATATTATGAGGCCACATAGTTGAGCCTTGACGAGGACGTCAAGAGTCCAAGTGGGGGAGATTGCAACGTCCTAGGATTTGAGGCCTCGGATAATGATCTTATAAGGAATGATTGGACTACCCATATCACCAAGGTGCACCTTCTTTTCAGGTAGCCCATCACTAAGGAACTCCAAAGTTAAGCGTGCTCGACTTGGAGTAGTACTAGGATGGGTGATCAGTCAGGAAGTTGATCTTGGCTTGCGCCTGAGTGTGGACAATGCGTGCAGTTAAGGCTAGTGGTGGTCTGTGGGGCTAGTCGTCATTCCTGAAACTCTACTTGAGCCATGGGTAGTGGGCCCAAGTGTTACAGAATGTTATTCACCATCACTACAAATTTTCATTCTTTTCCTACATCATCACAAACATGAAGAAATAACCATTAAAGGCTTAATAAATCCAATCCTAGTGGAATAAGGATACAACCAAGATAGATTTCACCCAAGGATTAGTGCCACATACTTAGAAGAAATGTACCCATTGCCTCATAATTCACCCATTCAAATTTCTCATTGAGGGACTATTAAAAAAAACTATATCATCAGTCTTGGGTTTGAATTTCACTGCAACCAACATGCAATATATGGACCCACCACTCAAGGATCTAGTAGAGTTTTTAAAATGCTGACTAGACCCACATACCACTAGTGACTTTGTATGTGTTCTTTGTCCTCATTCACACAATACTGAGGTTCAAATTCCTCATAGGTCATTGATACTAGTACTAGTCCTATCGAGCACGCTTAACCATAGAGTACCTATTGATAGTGTTCCTAAAAAGGAGGTGCACCTTAGTGATGGGTAGTCAAAACATTCCTTGTAAGATCATTTTAGTATAGGCTCAAATTCTAGGATGTTATAATGCCCCTCACTTAGACTCTTGGCATCCTCATCAACGGTTAGTTATACTGCCTCATAATATTTTTCCCATTTCAGTGTAGACCCAAATGGCTTATGTACACCCACCTCCATTCAAGGCTGCCAATGCAAGAGTGGCTCCATCTTGGCTTAGGAGATAGCCCTTTCCTCGTGCTTGGATGGTACGAATCAAGATTGTTGTTCCACGGGTCTCTTTTTTGTCTGCTTTATCCTTAATCAAGCACAATATGGGTTCAACTTCTTGACATGTCACCTATCTTGATAGTCCTCTACGCTGAACACGCTTAACTGCATAACACATATTGATGGGATACTTTAAAAGGAGGTGGAACTTTGTGATGTGGGTACTCAAGTCATTCCTTTTAACATTATTTTACTAAAGATCTTCAATTTTGGGATTTCTTATAAGATATAACAAAAATGAAATATGTTAGCCAAATAAGATTACAAAAAGTAAATGATTGATTAAAAAATGTATCAACGTTCATACAAGAATATATGCAAGATTAAGTAACATAAACATATAGTGGGTCTACTTCATTCACTAGAGAGAGGGGGGCTATTGAGTCCTCATGGAAAGATCAAGATGAACAACGTAAAGGAAAGAAATGGCCATCTTTTGCAGGGGTAGAAGAGATGCAGCGACAATTTGTGACAATTATATATGTGCATGTTAATAAAGGAGATCCAATGTAGGAGTAGGGGAACACCTTAGATAGTCATTAGGGAGGTCCCTCCTTTGTTGTCTCCATCCTTGGACCTGACCTGATGCCAAGAGGATCCTATAAGGCAATTAAGTGATAGTGGTGGATTGTGAAAGGCATATTTATGGTTTCAAAAGTTTTGAGTGGAAACACTTTCAAATCAAAACCTTCTTTGAGAGATACCCCATATAGAGTTGGGGTTTGATTTATAAGCCTCAATCAAGGAACTGAGTTCCTAAAGTGCTTGTAGTGACTCAGATATTCATCTTCCTTGGGTGCATCAATGTCATAAGGATAGGTGCATTTAGCACGAACAAGGTGTGACATCATGCAATCAACTATGTCAAACGATGTGGCACCATGGTTGAGTTGTAGTATGTCACTAATAGGGCATCAAGAATTGGTGAGTGCATCAGGTGCCTAGTGTAAGGACCCTGACCTCTGTTTAGGGCTTATCCTGTTTGCTTTGCTTAACCCTGGTGTTTAGTTTCTTGCTAATCACCTTTGAGGGTGATTAGGGTTTGTTGGTGCTTTGTTGAGAGCTGGAGGTGCTACTTGAAATTTACCCAAGCCTAGGGTTGATGAGCAAGTTTTTAACCTTGAGAGGTGTTCCTCTCTCCCCTTACTTCCTATAGTGTTGAGAGGAAGGGTTGGGCTCGTTGCTTGAATTGCTTTGGGATTAGATGAGCTTTTTGGGCCTTGAGATGCCTTGCTTGAACCTTGCTCTTGCTTTGCTTGACCTTGTGTCGGCCTAGGTGTGTCGGCCATGGTTGTTTCGGCCTAGGTATGTCAGCCATGGTTGTGACGACCTAGGTGTGTCGCCCAAGGAGTGATGTCGGGCATGGAGTTGGGGTGTGTCGCCCATGGACCCCTTTGACCCCTTTTGACCTTGTTTGTGTCACCACTAGTGGACACTTGGCGCTTGATGCTTGCATGTGGCAATGGCCTTGGAAAAGTGTCCCTAGGTGGGCGGCACCTTGCCTTGTCTTACCTTAGTTTCTCCTCCATCCTCTCCTATATATGTGTTCCCTTTCTCTTGCTAAGGATCCCTTTAGTCCCTTGGTTTCCCCTCTCCCTTGGTGCACGACACCTCTTCCTTTGCAAGCTTGGTGGCCGATACTTATCTTGGAGTCTTCTTCTTCCTCTAGTGGTGGTCGAACCCTAGAGTGATTTGTTCTCCTTCTTGTGGTGGATCTTGGAGCTTGCTTAAAGCGGGTTACATAACTCCTAACCCTAATCATATTACCTTCTTCTATGTTTCTTATTCTCATATCGACTATGTATGTTCTAAGATAACTTCTTGCTTAAGTTGCACCTAGTTGGTCGAACCATGTTTTAGGTTTCCTTGTTGAGAAACACTCCTTTCTCTCCTTGGTCTAGAGGAGTGAGCTTGAGTTCTAGTAATATGAGCAATACCCCTCTCTCATTTATGTTGAGAGGTGAGCTTGTGTTCTAGTTGCTTGAGCAACACCCTCCTCTCCCCATGGACTTGAAAGGTGAGCTTTTGTGTGGTTTAAGACTTGTGTTAGGGTTGATCCTTGTGGTTTCTATTTGGTGATAAGAAGTGTGCAAGACCCCTCTCTCTTGATTGTTGAGAGGTGAGCCATCTTCTTGATCATTTAGGGTTTGGTGCCCTTGTGCTTGAGGT
The DNA here is from genome assembly GCA_963693085.1 of Alisma plantago-aquatica. Taxonomy (NCBI): domain Eukaryota; kingdom Viridiplantae; phylum Streptophyta; class Magnoliopsida; order Alismatales; family Alismataceae; genus Alisma; species Alisma plantago-aquatica. The sequence goes on from OY856409.1 coordinate 1,778,447,148, forward strand.
TGAAGACAATCTTGTTGGGTTGTAGCTTGCACGATATGGCCTTGGGATGGTGCTGCCCGATACCCCTCTTGAGCTTGAGTTCTGGTTCGTTATGATGAGGTTGTGTTGGGAATTACACCTTGGCCTTTGCCTTGTGTGTTGGCCGATAGGATGAACTAGCTTGGTTGGACGATAGGCTTCCTTTGGTAACTTTGGGCGTTATGCCTTGTGAGTGCCCTGCCCGATACAATTAGCTTGGGTAGTGGCTTGGTGCCCGTTACACCTTGAAACATCATGGAGTTCAGTGGGCTAGCCTTGAGTTGGGCGACATGGTTTGGTGGTGATGCCTGATGTAGTGAAATATGGTAACCCTAACCTTATGGTTGCACGATATACTCCCCAACCTATTTGCCCGACACATGGATGCACGACACAAGCATGCACAATATACATGGTTGCATGACATGCCTATAGACCTAGTTCCACGATATGCTTTGTGTGTAATATACCTTGGGTCTCTGGATGCACGACACTCCTTGAGGTGGTAGCCCGACAGCCTTGCTTTGTGCTGGGCCGATATGTGGCTGGAACGCTTGGGCAATATGAGGAAAGTACCTTGCCCGATACCACTTCTAGTGAGGGTGCCCTGCCCGTCACACTTCTTGTGAGGGTAGTGCGTACTTTGAGTAAGGGTCATGTTCCACCCGGAAACTCATCTGTTAGTTCCTTATCATGCGATCACATCTTTGGTTGACTAAGAGTTATGGTTTATGGTTCATGAACCTTTGACATGTTTGGTAATGGTAAGGTGGTTGATATAGTAGAACACACATATGTAAGCATGACACATCTAAAACTCTAATGACATAATATTACATGTGTTTATGATCATCTTGAATCATGTATATATATAATGATGAGTAGGTGATAAGCTTGGAAGTATATGAGCTGCTTCACATGATGATATGACCTATGTCTACGGTCACAAGTGGCATGAATGATTAAGCATATAATCATCAATGTTACCCTATGTTTGATAATATGATCCTTCTATTAATCCATGATGATTGTGTATACTAACCATGCAGGTGTTTCATACAGATGCATAGCCAGGTAAAGGGCTATGAGGTATATATGTTTGAATAACACTACTTTGATGGTCACTCTTGATGATGAGATAACGTGCATGATGTGTTTTGGTCTGAGGGCCTAGGTTTGGCTAAGTGCCTAAGTTGAGGTGTTATCCTCTGATGATGATCTAGGATTGTTATCCCCAGTGATGAGAATGCCCTAAGAGGCAGTCTTCTTGTGATGAGGGATTCAGATCCTGGAATAACATGGTGGTGGTAACAATAATGTAGCTTTATGTTATGAATGTGTTACAACCTGTTTGCCTCAACAATCTACTTAAAATATACTAACTAATCACAATGGAACATATCATGTAGTTGCCCTGGCCATAGATCCATCATCGTTAGTAGCTGGTGGTGGTGAAACATGTTCTCCTGCGGGTTAACCTGGAGCAAATATTGTTGAATATGCGAGGTTTCTCCTAGCCTAAAATAGAGAGGATTCGAGTGCAGCTGCGGTTGCAGACTCAGGACAGATAGAGCATAGTGAACAGGCACATGGCTCAGTGTGATAGAGCATGAATGTGTTCATGGCTCAGGGAGCACGGTGAATTGGCCCGTGGCTCAGATATACTAGCACCGAGACCTATACCAAGGCGGGCTAGAGAAAGGGTAGCATGCGGGAGCTGACCCTGTGGCTGAGGCCACTTAAGCATGAGACTGTGGTCTTGCTTTGGTTCTCGTGCACTGACCATGAGGTGGGAGTTCATGGAGTCCGGATCTTCCATTGACCTTGTATGGCACCGGCTCTGGGTTTCGCAGTCGTTGGTTGGATTTGAGTGGTGTGACTCACTTCCTCAGGGCATAATAACACGTAATATAGCCGAATAGTATTTATTGCTTAAGGCAAAACGTGGAACATTGGTTGAGGCCTCGCTTGTGTAGTTTCTCTTGTTATACCTTGCAGTTACTTATACGTTCCTTATGTTATGTGGTAAGACCTTATAAATCTTATCTTGTCAATCATTTTCCATAAAGAAATACTTGGTTATATGCCTCCCGTACGTCTTGGTAAGCTCATTACTACTTTTCTCTATGGACTGCCCTTACTGTACTATCAGTTATCTGATGTTGCTGCTTTAATCTTTCTAAGGTTTTATGGTTCTGGCGGGGAGTTCTGTTTCTCGCTGGGATTGTGTGTCTCACCCTGTTGGTTTACTACCTTTTTAGGTGTCCGCGCTAGATGTGGTGGTGGTCGCGGGGTTGCGGCCGAGCAGCAAGAAGAGCAGTAGAAGGCAAGAGATGGATATGCTGCTATTTTGGTTGTTTTGTAGTAGAGTCTTAGAGTCATCCCTGTACTCTCAGGTCCTCGGAGGCTTTTTGACGTTGTTTTACAATGTATAGCTGATAAAACTCTGTTTATCCTGTTGCTGGGCGGATGTGGCCCGTTATGTAAATAAACAGGTGATGAACTCATGTGATGACAAGACAGCTAATCTGATAAGCTGTAAACACGTATCAAGACTTGTAAATGTTTATATAACCTATTTTCTTGCAAGATGAGGATCTAATTCTAATAGTTTTCTTGATTTATCTACTTTCTGAAATCGGTTTTAATTAACCCGTGTTTTTGGTAATAAGTGGTTTATGGTGTTTTCCGCACATTTTCAGGTCGCACCTCGTTGTTTGTGTGATAACGGGATGTGTCGCCAAAAGTTTTGGTATCAGAGCGAGGTTCGCTGAGTCTACAAGGATCTAGGTCTAGGTTGTGTCTGTTCTTGTGAGTCCTCCAGATTTTCTTACGATTATCTTCTGCCCTCAGCAGAAGAAAAAGCCAAGATGTTTGGAAATCATGAAGAACATGCAGTCGAGAGCAGCGATGTTGCATCAGTTAATGGAGCAGGAGGGCAGGCACATGGAGATCGGGTGCCTGAGGTTCCCCAACTTGACCCAGCCATTCGTGAAAACCCTGCCTACCAACAGCTTATGGGGCAGATGATGGCCACGATGAATCTCATGGTAGAGATATTTCCAGTGCCTCCGCCAAGAGCACATGATCCCCATGGTGAAACATCGGGTATTGGGAAGACCTTTGAGCAGCTTCGCCGAGTCGAAGCTTCAGACTATGTTGGGACAGCTGATCCAGCGGATGCAGATCTGTTGCTGACAGGTCTTGAGAAGGCCTTCCGGATCCTCAACATCCCCGAAGCAGACAAAGTCAAGCACGCTGTCTACCTTCTAAAGGGTAGTGCTGGTCACTGGTGGACCATCGAGGAGGAGAAGCGACCTGGTGAGGTGATCGGTTGGGAGGTTTTCCGGCGAGAGTTCGTCAGCAGATACTTTCTGAAGACGTATCTGGATGAGAAGATCAGCCAGTTTGAGCGCTTGCGCCAAGGAGCGATGAACATCACCGCGTATGAAGCCAAATTCATGGACCTGTTGAGGTTTTGTCCTTACATGGCAGCAATAGATGATGAGCGAATCATATGTTTTGAGAAAGGCCTGAGCGCTGAGCTGACAACACCTGCTTCTGCGTTGGAGAACCAAGAGCGGTTTGCAACATTTGTGGAAACTGTCCAAAGGACCGAACGGTCAGTTAGGGAGAAGAGAGAATCTATGTCTAAGAAGAGGCATGCTCAATTCCAGGGATAGAGGTTTGGTGGCTTCAAGAAGCTGATGTTTTCAGCACCTTCTGGGGTAAGAGGTTCCAGTACACCATCACAGTGGTCTTCGAGTAAGGGAAGAGGATATGTTTCTTCACCGTTAAAAGCACACAGTACATCTTCTGTAGCAGTGACAGGGCCATCTAGGCCATAGTTTGAGGATAGGGCATGCTATATCTACGGTCAGACAGGGCATTTCAAGTCGAATTTCCCAAGTAAAAATGTTGAAGTGACACAACAGCTGAGGCAGAATCAACAAGGGTTAGATCGACAACAACCCAGTAGTAGCAGAGGGTGAGAAAGCGGTCAAGCATCATAAGTGGGATCGCCTGCTCAAGGAAGCAGAGGACGTGGACAGCAAGCAACTTCTTGATTCTATGCTATGAGTCAGCCGGAGGCGATAGTCAACCCGCAAGTGGTGGCAGGTCAGATGGAGTTATCTCATTCTGATTTGTCTTCTTCTTGCTTTATATTTGTTTTGATCAACCCGGGTGCTACACACTCTTTTATCGCATGTTATATGCTTGATAACCATATGTTACCTGTTAGCTGTAAGAAAGATAGCTTGTTGTTAGAAACCCCTCTCGGTGGTTCCTCGATGCTTCGAGAGAAGTGCCCATCTTGTGTCTTATCTTTTTCGGGACACAGTACATAAGTGGATCTTATACCACTTGATATACATGGATTCGATGTGATCCTTGGGATGGATACCTTAGAAAAGTACAAGGTTGTGTTGGACTGTGGTTCCAAGCATGTAGTGTTTGAGGTTTGTGGAGAAAAGTGGATCTTCCAAGGAGATAGGAAGATTCTTCCGACATGTCTAGTATCAGCGTTGGTGGAAGAAAAGTTGTTATGACAAGGATGTAAGACATTCTTAGCTCACGTTGTGGATACCAAGGCGAAAGGCCCTAGCCTTGATGAGGTCCCCGATGTTCCTCCACCCCGAGAGATTGATTTCGAGATCAATCTGGTTCCAGGAACACAATCAGTTGCACAAACACCGTATAGGATGGCTCTAGTAGAGATGGCAGAGCTAAAGAAACAGTTACAAGAGTTGTTGGAGAAAGGTTTCATCTGACAGAGTACGTCACCTTGGGGTGCTCCAGTGTTGTTTGTTAAGAAAAAGGATGGATCAATGTGGCTATGCATAGATTACCGGTAGTTGAACAAGGTCACCATCAAGAACAAGTACCCGTTGCCAAGGATAGATGATCTGTTCGACCAGTTGCGTGGTGCTACGGTGTTTTCAAAAATCGATCTACAGTCCGGATATCATCAGTTGAGGATTAAGGCGGATGACATACCAAAGTCAGCTTTTAGGATGAGGTCTGGTCACTTTGAGTTTGTGGTTATGCCGTTTGGTATAACCAATGCGCCTGTTGCTTTTATGGATTAGATGAATAGGGTGTTTCGTTCGTTTCCAGATCAGTTTGTTGTAGTCTTTATAGATGACATTTTGATCTATAGTCAAGACAGTCAGAAGCATGAACAACATCTTCGACAAGTGTTGACTCTCCTTCGCCAACACCAGTTGTATGCCAAGTTTGGTAAGTGTGAGTTCTGGTTGAAAGAAGTAACTTTCTTGGGTCATGTGATATCTGCAGAAGGAGTTAAAGTGGATCCGAGAAAGGTGGAGTCCGTTGCAGAATGGGAACAGCCAAAGACGCCGACTGAAGTTCGTAGTTTCCTAGGTTTATCATGATACTACTGGAGATTTATAAAGGACTTCAGCGTGATCGCATTGCCGATGACAAAGTTGACTAGAAAGGATGTACCTTTTGTCTGGAATGATCATTGCCAGTAAGCTTTCCAAAGTTTGAAGGAGAAGCTGACTAGTGCTCCAGTGTTAGTGCTGCTAGAGCCTGGAAAGGGCTATGTTGTTTTCTGTGATGCTTCCAAGAAGGGCTTAGGATGCGTGCTGATGGAGGAAGACCATGTGGTTTCTTTTGCTTCATGACAACTTAAGAAACATGAGGAGAACTATCCTACTCATGATTTGGAGTTGGCAGCAGTGGTTCATGCGTTAAAGATTTGGAGACATTACCTTTATGGGGAAGTGTGTCAAATCTTTATAGATCATAAGAACCTGAAGTACATCTTCTCACAGAATGAGTTGAACATGCGACAACGTAGATGGATGGAGCTGATCAATGATTATGACTACACCATCGAGTATCACCCTGGTAAGGCGAATGTGGTAGATGATGCGCTTAGCCGAAAGTCTTCTTCTCTTCCCGCAATGAAGGCACAATTGAGTTCCTTGGTATGCCATAGATGAGATATGTTCATCTCCTTGCGGTAGATGAATGTGTAGATGGAAGTTTCCTTGTTAGAAGGACTTTTGGCACAGATGCAAGTCAAGCCTATGCTGAGACCGCAGATCAAAGATGCACAGCAAACAGATGATATAGTGCGGTTAATCAGGTCAGAGCTCGACAGCAAAAAGTGTGATGGGTTCCATGAGTCTGAGGATGGAATAGTTTGCTATCATGCTAGGATGGTGGTCCCTGATGCTGATGATTTGAGGAAGATAGTGCTTCAGGAAGCACACACATCGATGTATGCTATGCATCCAAGAGTCACCAAGATGTATCACAATCTGAAGGACCTGTATTGGTGGCCTGGCTTGAAGAAAGATGTAGCTGAGTTTGTGGCTAGATGTGTGGTATGCCAGCAAGTTAAGGCTGAGCATCAGATGCCGGTAGGTACGTTGCAACTCCTGCCAATACCGTAGTGGAAATGGGATCACGCAACTATGTATTTCATAGTTGGTCTGCCCAGGACATCTAGAAATCATGATTCCATTTGGGTGATAGTGGACAGATTGACAAAGTCTGCCCATTTCATACTTGTGAAGACAACGTATACAGTCGAGAAGCTCGTTCGGGTATATGTAGATGAGATAGTACGTTTGCACGGTGTACCAGCAACGATAGATCTGACAGAGGTCCCCAGTTCATGATTCATTTCCGGGAATAGTTGCACAAAGCGTTGGGAACACAGTTGAGGTTCAGCATCGCCTTCCACCCACAGATAGGTGGACAGTCTGAAAGGACTATTCAGACCTTGGAAGATCTTCTTCGGGCTTGCATTTTGCAGTTCCTAGGCAGTTGGGATGTACATCTCAGTTTGATAGAGTTCGCCTACAATAATAGTTATCAACGGAGCATTGACATGGATCCTTATGAAGCTTTATGTGGCAGGAAGTGCAAATCTCCTTTATGTTGGTATGAGTCTGGTGAGTATCAGCTTTTGGGTCCTGAGTTAGTACAAGAGACAATAGAAAAGATCAGAGTAATACAACAACAGCTGAAAGCAGCACAAGATAGGCAGAAGTCTTATGTAGATAATCGTCGACGACCTTTAGAGTTCCAAGTGGGAGACAAAGTGTACCTCAAGGTATCACCTTGGAAAGGTGTGTTAAGGTTTGGCCGGAAGGGTAAGCTAGCACCCAGGTATATGGGGCCATATATAGTAATAGCACGTGTTGGCAAGGTATCTTACAAATTAGAACTGCCGCCAGAATTGCACATGTTACATCCAGTGTTTCACGTCAGCATGCTGAAGAAAAGTCACCCAGATACAGGGACAGTGATACATCCAATCGAGGTTGAGCTTGATGAAGATGTGACCTACGAGGAAGGTCCTATGATGATCCTTGACAGAAGAGTAAAGAAGCTAAAGAGGAAGGACCTGGTTCTTGCGAAGGTTCTTTGGCATCATCGTGGCGTTGAGGAAGCCACATGGGAGCATGAGGAAGAGCTGAGGAGGAAGTATCCCTTGCTTTTCTCTTCGGATTTCGGGGACGAAATCCCTTTTTAGAGGGTTAGCTTGTAAGGACCCTGACCTCCGTTTAGGGCTTATCCTGTTTGCTTTGCTTAACCCTGGTGTTTAGTTGTTTGCTAATCACCTTTGAGGGTGATTAGGGTTTGTTGGTGCTTTGTTGAGAGCTGGAGGTGCTACTTGCAATTTACCCAGGCCTAGGGTTGATGAGCAATTTTGTCACCTTAAAAGGTGTTCCTCTCTCCCCTTACTACCTCTAGTGTTGAGAGGAAGGGTTGGGCTCATTGTTTGAGTTTCTTTGGGCTTGGATGAGCTTGTTGGGCCTTGAGATGCCTTGCTTGAACCTTACTCTTGCTTTGCATGACCTTGTGTCAGTCTAGGTGTGTCGGCCATGGTTGTGTCAACCTAGGTGTGTCGGCCATGGTTGTGACGGCCTAGGTGTGTCGCCCAGGGAGTGATGTCGGGCATGGAGTTGGGGTGTGTCGCACATGGACCCCTTTGACCCCTTTTGACCTCGTTTGTGTCACCACTAGTGGACACTTGGCTCTTGATGCTTGCATGTGGCAATGGCCATGGACAAGTGTCCCTAGGTGGGTGACACCTTGCCTTGTCTTACCTTGGTTTCTCCTCCATCCTCTCCTATATATGTGTTCCCTTTCTCTTGCTAAGGATCCCTTTAGTCCCTTGGTTTCCCCTCTCCCTTGGTGCACGACACCTCTTCCTTTGCAAGCTTGGTGGCCAATCCTTATCTTGGAGTCTTCTTCTTCCTCTAGTGGTAGCCGAACCCTAGAGTGCTTTGATCTCCTTCTTGTGGTGGAGCTTGGAGATAGGAGCTTGGAGCTTGCTTAAGGTAGGTTACATAACTCCTAACCCTAATCATATTACCTTCTTCTATGTTCTTGTATGTTTCTTATGCTCATATCGGCCATGTATGTTCTAAGATAACTTCTTGCTTAAGTTGCACCTAGTTGGCCGAACCATGTTTTAGGTTTCCTTGTTGAGCAAAACTCCTTTCTCTCCTTGGTCTAGAGGAGTGAGCTTGAGTTCTATTAATATGAGCAATACCCCTCTCTCGTTTAACTTGAGAGGTGAGCTTGTGTTCTAGTTGCTTGAGTAACACCCTCCTCTCCCCATGGACTTGAAAGGTGAGCTTTTGTGTGGTTTAAGACTTGTGTTAGGGTTGATCCTTGTGGTAGCCGTTTGGTGATAAGAAGTGTGCAAGACCCCTCTCTTGATTGTTGAGAGGTGAGCCATCTTCTTGATCATTTAGGGTTTGGTGCCCTTGTGCTTGAGGTTGAAGACGATCTTATTGGGTTGTAGCTTGCACGATATGGCCTTGGGATGGTGCTACCCAATACCCCTCTTGAGCTTGAGTTCTGGGTCGTTATGATGAGGTTGTGTTGGGCATTACACCTTGGCCTTTTCCTTGTGTGTTGGCCGATAGGATGAACTAGCTTGGTTGGACGATAGGCTTTCTTTGGTACCTTTGGGCGTTATGCCTTGTGAGTGCCCTACCCAATACAATTAGATTGGGTAGTGGCTTGGTGCTCGTTACACCTTGAAACATCATGGAGTTCATTGGGATAGTGTTATAACCTCAATTTTCCAAATTACATAATGAGTTTTGTAAATATCATTTAAATATAAATGAATTTGCTTCATTGATGTGATATGGTTTGGAATGGATTCCACGATTGATTGATTGCATGTTTCTTAATGGGCCTTGCTTTATTTGAAGCCCAAGTTGCTATTATCAAAGAATACACAGAGAATTCTATAAAATAAGGTGAAGGATGTTAAATATTTCCCTAACGATAATAATTTGAGATTATGGACATCTTGGAGTTCAAGGAACTCAAAAAATAAGAAATAATAATAATGGGATTAAGGAAAAGAGGGAAAATGTGAATAATATAATAATAACTTTCATTACAAGAAAAGGAATTGAATTAGTATTATTATGAAACCAAATTTGGAGGAGTGGAGGGTAATACAGTATCCTAGTTTCCCTCAAATTTTGGGAAAGAAATATCAATCCAATTGGGAGATATGATTTTTCTAAGAATCAATGGAAATAGGAATTTAAAATTCAATTATTTGGAATTGGTTTCTTTTCCTGGTTGAACGCGGACGATTTGGGCCGTTGGATCTTAATCCAACTGACCCAGATCATCGTCTAGATCTCGATGAGTCAGGGACTCGAGCTGGATTGGGAGGAAACTTCCTCTCCTTTTTCCGTGAACGAATGGCAGGGAATTAATGGGATATCAATCCCATTGAGTCCAGGGGATCATCGCGACTGGTTTTGACCAAAATGTTACGGGCAGTCCTTGTCGGGAAAGGAATCCCCAATCTCGGGACTCCTAGTTGCTAGCCTATATAAGGGGGGACATCGTGAGAGCACCCGCATCGCTACAAGCTGTCCCTTTGGCTATGAAGAGCGGAGACGAGCGGAATCGTACTTCCAATTGATGGTTTTAGCCTGCTAGGCCCCTGCCGCAACCTGCAGAACGACGGCGACCTTCCGGCGAGTCGCTAGGGGTGAAGTTCGGGGGTGAACGCGGAATTGAGGACAACAGCAGATTCGAGGGGCACCGGCGGAGCTTTGGGGCTCATTGGTTAATCTGCAGGCGGCCGGGAGCTCGGAGTCAACTACTGAGTTGACCACGCGACCTCGCTCCAGAGCAAGAGGTAGACGATGACACGATAACCCTTGGATCGCGGGACACGGTGGACTCTGGTTGATCCAACGATCCCGTGCAAGGGAGGCTGAAGCTAGGGCACGCTAGGCTGAGCCGTCAGATCTGAGAAGTGGACCACCAGTCAACTGATCGTATGGCTACCAAATTTCCGGTAAATTGCTATCTCTGACAAATAATCGGAAAAAGACCTTTTTCTTACAAAATTCGTAGTAATAGCTATGAACATCAGATGAGAAATCTTAATATATGAAAGTTTCATAGAAAAATGCAAGGAACACGATAAAAATAATTCCAAAACTTAATTCCGCCTACTTTTGCAAAAGTACTTTATTTGGATAATAAAGTTTAGTAAAATTGGATGAGAAACCCTAATTACATGATTGAGAGGGTAATTAGGTAATTTAACAAGTCAAATTGGTAAGTTTGACTCTGCGAGGGTTAATGGTAGTTTAATGTTCTATTTGAATGCAAAAATGTTTAACTTGGAATTATAATGATTAAAAGAAGGTTAATTTGTAAGAAAACCCTAAATTGAGATAAAGAGAGATAAAAACCATATTTTCATGAAATAAGGAAATCAGTTGTCTAATAAAGGAAATTCAATGAGAAATTAGGAGTTTCATGAGAATTGATAAATTAAGGATGTTAATGAGGAAGTAAGAAGTAAAACCCTAATTTCTAAAAGAAACCCTAATTTGGTATGATTGAAATGATTAATGGGGTTTAATGAATCATTGGAGTGGATGTTAACCTGTTAAATGAAAAGTAGTACATTCTGTCCAAAAAGGAAGAACTTTGCACATGATTAGTCTAATTTGGAGTTTACGTGCATAAATACGCTTGTAATTTAATAAGGGCATAAAGTTATCCTCTTTAATGATTTAATGTTGTGCCGATGATAACCTATTGCTGATAAATGTGAAGATGAAATCTAAAGGGATAATCTTTTAATGAAATTGGCTTAATGCATGAATATACATTAATGAGCTTGAAAACCCTAATTTAGGTGAATATGACTTTTAAATGTTTTAATTGTTCAAATCCATAAACAAGTATGGATATGATGATTCTAAGTCAATCTGAGTATAAAAGACTATTAATTGAATAGTTTGAGCAATTAGGGCTTATATAAAGGGAAAAGAATATTTTTAAGATTTGATAACCAAAAAGGGATAAAATTTGAGAAAGAGATCTAAGAAACCCTAATGAATATTAATGAAGCCTTAATGCGGATTAGAAATCCTAGAAAGAGAATCCAAGTCAGTAAAGTAGATTCTTGATGAAGTGTGTAATAAATAGAGTATGTATTCTTTTCAGGAATTATGTGATGATTGAATTACTTGCTTGGATATGTTGATTGGCTTGATTGAATGTACATGAAGTATATGTTGAATAATCTGCATGACTCATCAAATCAGGTATGTGGTTACGCTTATGAATAATCACATTAGTTTCCCGGCGATTCCCGAATGATTTACCGGTTGCTTGAAATAACTGTTGAGTGTTTATTTATTTCATGCAACTATAAAGTGACTATGATTATCATCATAAGTATGCATATAACTGGCTAGATCCTTGTTCACCTCTGGTGTTTTAAAAAGGCTGAAAAGGGGGTAATACCTAGAGAAAGGTCTAGGATTGCCGTGAGTCAGAAACTGGATTTCCTTGTGCGTTCATGAGACTCTTCAGCATACCGAGAGTTAGAAATTGGATTGCCTTGTGTGGTTCATGAGACTCTTCGGTTTACCATGTAACTCAATCCTAGAAACTGGTTTACCATTTTGGTGGATCATGAGGGGTTGTAGTTTGGTATACAGGTCCACTGCAGGGACAGCACAGAGGTTATGGAACTTGTGGATCGCTGATGTTATATTAAAATGTAATCTTGATTGTTAAAAAGATTAATTGCTTGATTACATTGTTAGCATAATTTCTTGATTATTGGATCCTCCACATACCGACTGACCGTTGTTTTGTTTGTCGGCGCTTTAGGTACATATTCCAAAGCACAAAACAGTAAAGTGACACATTGTGAATTCAAGAATTAAAGAACAAGGAGGATTTAGTTAGAGTAGATCATCTGTGGTTAGAAGTCTAGTACTTCCAACTTTTCAAAGGTATGATAAAGAAAAATTTTATTACCATTTTCAGTATAGTCTGTTAGAATTTAATAATTGTTATTGGTTATATGTCGAACCTTTGATCCGGAATTTCATGGGTGCGGCTTCAACCTTTCGGTCTCCCTTAATTGGGGGTTATCGGAAGATGGGGTCGTAACATTTGGTATTAGAGCCTGGGTTCCTCATGTAACCATTAATAATTATTAAATTTTACAAACTCCATAGAACCCAAGGGAGTTATTAGAGGAATATCCGAAAGACGGAGGTGTCTAGAAAAGGATCACGACCGGGGGCTGGCAATATTTTCCTCCGCACCGCTAGTCGGAATACGAGGACTCCCGGATCCGTGTGACTGCCTGGCCAAAGTCTTAGGGTATGAATCAAAATAAGATACCTTTAGGACATTCTCATCTTATTCTTCCATTCTCATCACAAAATTCTGATAAGGACCTTAAGAATTAGGGTTTTCTCTCTTTTCCTCACCCTCTTGAGGTATGGGTAAGGTTAATAAGGTATAAGGAATCCTCCATCAAACTAATGAAAAGCATGTAAATAAGGTGTCATGGACATACGCTTAATAGAGTAAGCGCAAACTAAATGATAGATACATGCTTAGGTCGTATGACATAAGATGTCATGTCCTCAGAAGAGACCGGGGGCTAGACCTTCTTGTCGGGAAGATAAGTTAGTTTTGGAGATAGAGATCTCCATGATAAGTAGAAACCTGGCTCATCCTACGAGGATGATGCTAACCCTAACCCTAAGTGAAGGATAGAGAGAGATATGGTCATGATAAGTTAGACCAGGTGTTTGAATGGACGTACATGGGATGCCATATGATCCATGAGAAGTTGGATAACCGAGTACCTTTGGCCACCTAAATCCTAGAGAGAGGATGAGTCTGTTTATACCTTTGTACCTAGGGTATAGATGAGAAGAAGAGTTCCATAAACCCTGGAAGGGTATAGTAACAGGTTATGAAGCCTTGTACCTTATGGTTTGTCCTTGAGGAGGATTCAATCCTAAGAGTTGATCGAGCTAAAGATGATAGGAAGTGCACGTCATGATCATTACAAGCTTGATTCGTGGTTAAGAGATAAAACATTCATTTGGACACCTAAATGTGAGCCTGGAGTTCCTAGGCCTAAGAAGGGAAGTGGTATACCTAATGCTCATGATGGGAATTAGGTTGCAATAGTTTTGAGCATGGTGCTCCACATGCATAAAGGAAAGGGAAATCCCCTTAAGTTTAAGATATGTTTGATGAACCCTCACAGCTAGGTTGATAATTAAGGAAGGTATGATCTTGATCCAACATTGAAGAGAGAGGACAAGTATGACCTAGCATGGTTCAGTGGGTGATCTACTTGTGCCTTAATAGCTTGCTAGGGTTAAGTAGGCTTATGTGGATGTAACCCTAGACCTAAGAGCTTCTGTGACCTCGTGGTCAAGAGATAGTTTTCCTCCCATCCTGGGAGAGGGACCCCTTTGGTAGGGTGTATATCAGTTTTGGTAGCTTAAGGTAATCTAAAGAGGTCTCATGGGATCTTGAGAAGCTAAGTGAAGAGTACATTGTATGCGAATGAACCTGTAGACCCATCGATATCCATCTCTAATTGCATACGAATGAGTTACCATGGAGGTAATCGGTATGGGGCTTGACCAAGGTAGGCAAGTTGCCATGATCCCCGTGGAAGGGTGAGAATCAGCCCATGAAGGCAGAAAGAGAGATGATGAAGACTTGGGTAAGGTTCTAAGTGAACATGTACAATGATGGAGAATCCTAAGTCTATCCTAGGGTCAGGTAGGGATAAGACCGATGAGAGTAGGAGTTGCCTAATTCCCCAGTTGCACATGACCATAGGGTCGGGAGGTAACAACTATCATTGTCTGAGGGCCATGGGTTGGGAGATTGATCACCTTCATGAACTCATGGGACCCAAAAAGGGCATATGAGTAGGGCACTCCCTTGATGCATGAGGGAAGAGGTATGACCCCAAAAGAGTCGGTACCCTATGGACCTAAAGGAGTTGACTAAGGATATAAACCTCAGTAGGTTCAAGATTAGTTTGTTATCATGATGTCTGTAGAGACATATGTGGCACGTTGCAACTTAGATGTAAAGGTGTATTGACAAGGTGGGATGTACCATCTCTACTCTTGGAACAGGAAGAACTCTGTATTTGGACTGCAGCCAAATGCTTATTTCTTCTTGTTATGGGAGTGAGAGATAGGACATTACGCATGCCATACATCAAGGATAAGAGATAATGTAGATTGGAACGTTGCCACGAGAAATGGGATAACCTACCTTGGTAAAGAGAATGCTACATGGAAGATAGTGACCTTATGAGGATGTGTTTATCCTGAGATAAGTGGAACTTACAAGTTATACCAGGTTGAGTTTGATCACCCTGATGATGAAATCAGAGAGTGGTCTTATTGAAGTTAGACATAGAGTTTGAGGTGAGATGATAAGTAATACATGGAAGTGTATGTCTTCAATGTTACCTAATACCTAAGGATATGAAGTGATAATGGATGCTCTGGTTGAGTTATAACTACCTCGTTTACCTAGAAGAGGTTGCTTGGCTAACCCTAAGTTTGAAAAGGAGTGGTGTTTGGATAACACTCGAATGTGATAAGATGTGTTGAAAAGTTAAGGGTTGTTTGGTTAGCTAGTTTACTCTTTGATGCAATAAAAAGAAGGTGATGAAACCCCGACATGAGTGGTGTAGGGTTTCATAGGAATCGATCTTGAAGAATCATGACATACAGGAAATCATGATACATCATGGTAAATAGCAATAGCACTTTGGATGCGTAAGATGAAGTTGCATGTGGTTTATGGCCATACAAGCCAAGAGGTAAAGGTCGAACCCCAGTAACCCAATGTATCGATAAAGAGGGATAAAAGTCCCTGAGAGGGAATGAGAGCTCAACACTATGGATGTTGTGATAAGTCTTCCTTGGATCGAGGAAGGTCGAGATACAATGTGGGTTATGGTAGGTCGCCTTACCTAGATAATATAAGAAAGGAAGAGTTCGGTTAAGGGACAAATCCAGTTGAACTACCCATGAGAAGGATGGTTCAATTACACCATGAAGCAAGTTTGACTAAAGGTTCGCTTCCATAAAGTGGAAGTAGGTACATGAGAAACTCAATGATAGTATAGTTTATCACCCCTAACTATGGTTAGTAATTCAGACTAAAGGGTCTGATGAGGGCATGTGTGCTCGTTTAGGGTGATATCTAGAGATAGTTCTTGTCCTTTGAAAGATGTGACAATGACCACCATAACCAGTATCGGGTTTTATATTAAGCTCTGTAAGGGAGGTTGTGTCGGTCACCACTTCAGTAAGGTGATGTTGGTGAAAAGGACCACATGATAAGACCCCAGTGTGTGTAGATAAAGTCACTTTGATTGTGTAAAGGCTGAAAGGAGCCTAGAGACGATGAGAGTCGGAAGCAGATGCAAAGTAGACTGTCATACTAGTTACTGTGGGAGAAAATGTGACATGAAAATCCGACCCCTCTGAACTGCAGTTAAGAAAGCTGAGTCCCCGATACATGGGTCCATTAGAGATGGATGGGTGGAGATGGTTAGGTTTTGACCCTATCCTTTAGGATAAAGTAATGTGGGATGTTTTCCATGTGTCCAACCTAGAGCACTATGTGAGGTACCCCGACCATGTGCCGAGCAATGAACCGAGTGAGCCCCAAGGGAGGCTGACATGACCTGAGTCACCTGTGTAGTTTATAGACGCCAGGATGAAAGGACTCAAGGAAAAGGATATGTGATGGTAGAGGTTCTTTGGAAGTGCCATGAGTACGGTAAAGCTACATAGGGGCCAATGATGGACATGGGAAAAGGCTTATCCTGAATTGTTTGTTTGTTTGGTTGTGAATTTTGAGGACAAAATTCCTATAAGGAGGGGAGGATGTTATAACCTCAATTTTCCAAATTACATAATGAGTTTTGTAAATATCATTTAAAGATAAATGAATTTGCTTGATTGATGTGATATGGTTTGGAATGGATTCCACGATTGATTGATTGCATGTTTCTTAATGGGCCTTGCTTTATTTGAAGCCCAAGTTGATATTATCAAAGAATACACAGAGAATTCCATAAAATAAGGTGAAGGATGTGGAATATTTCCCTAATGATAATAATTAGAGATTATGGACATCTTGGAGTTCAAGGAACTCAAAAACTAAGAAATAATAATAATGGGATTAAGGAAAAGAGGGGAAATGTGAATAATATAATAATAACTTGCATTACAAGAAAAGGAATTGAATTAGTATTATTATGAAACCAAATTTGGAGGAGTGGAGGGTAATACAGTATCCTAGTTTCCCTCAAATTTTGGGAAAGAAATATCAATCCAATTGGGAGATATGATTTTTCTAAGAATCAATGGAAATAGGAATTTAAAATTCAATTATTTGGAATTGGTTTCTTTTCCTGGTTGAACGCGGACGATTTGGGCCGTTGGATCTTAATCCAACTGACCCGGATCATCGTCTAGATCTCGATGAGTCAGGGACTTGAGCTGGATTGGGAGGAAACTTCCTCTCCTTTTTCCGTGAACGGATGGCAGGGAATTAATGGGATATCAATCCCATTGAGTCCAGGGGATCAGCGCGACTAGTTTTGACCCAAATTTTATGGGCAGTCCTTGTCGGGAAAGGAATCCCCAATCTCGGGACTCCTAGTTGCTAGCCTATATAAGGGGGGACATCGTGAGAGCACCCGCATCGCTACAAGCTGTCCCTTTGGCTGCGAAGAGTGGAGACGAGCGGAATCGTACTTCCAATTGATGGTTTTAGCCTGCTAGGCCCCTGCCGCAACCTGCAGAACGACGACGACCTTCCGGCGAGTCGCTAGGGGTGAAGGTCGGGGTGAACGCGGAATTTGGACAGCAGCAGATTCGAGGGGCACCGGCGGAGCTTTGGGGCTCATTGGTTGATCTGCAGGCGGCCGGGAGCTCGGAGTCAACTACTGAGTTGACCACGCGACCTCGCTCCAGAGCAAGAGGTAGACGATGACACGATAACCCTTGGATCGCGGGACACGGTGGACTCTAGTTGATCCAACGATCCCGTGCAAGGGAGGCTGAAGCTAGGGCGCACTAGGCTGAGCCGTCGGATCTGAGAAGTGGACCACCGGTCAACTGATCGTATGGCTACCAAATTTCCAGTAAATTGCTATCTCTGACAAATAATCGGAAAAAGACCTTTTTCTTACAAAATTCGTAGTAATAGCTATGAACATCAGATGAGAAAACTTAATATATGAAAGTTGCATAGAAAAATGCAAGGAACACGATAAAAATAATTCCAGAACTTAATTCCGCCTAGTTTTGCAAAAGTACTTTATTTGGATCATATAGTTTAGTAAAATTGGATGAGAAACCCTAATTACATGATTGAGAGGGTAATTAGGTAATTTAACAAGTCAAATCGGTAAGTTTGACTCTGAGAGGGTTAATGGTAGTTTAATTTGCTATTTGAATGCAAAAATGTTTAACTTGGAATTATAATGATTAAAAGAAGGTTAATTTGTAAGAAAACCCTAAATTGAGATAAAGAGAGATAAAAACCATATTTTCATGAAATAAGGAAATCAATTGTCTAATAAAGGAAATTCAATGAGAAATTAGGAGTTTCATGAGAATTGATAAATTAAGGATGTTAATGAGGAAGTAAGAAGTAAAACCCTAATTTCTAAAAGAAACCCTAATTTGGTATGATTGAAATGATTAATGGGGTTTAATGAATCATTGGAGTGGATGTTAACCTGTTAAATGAAAAGTAGTACATTCTGTCCAAAAAGGAAGAACTTTGCACATGATTAGTCTAATTTGGAGTTTACGTGCATAAATACGCTTGTAATTTAATAAGGGCATAAAGTTATCCTCTTTAATGATTTAATGGTGTGCCGATGATAACCTATTGCTGATAAATGTGAAGATGAAATCTAAAGGGATAATCTTTTAATGAAATTGGCTTAATGCATGAATATACATTAATGAGCTTGAAAACCCTAATTTAGGTGAATATGACTTTTAAATGTTTTAATTGTTCAAATCCATAAACAAGTATGGATATGATGATTCTAAGTCAATCTGAGTATAAAAGACTATTAATTGAATAGTTTGAGCAATTAGGGCTTATATAAAGGGAAAAGAATATTTTTAAGATTTGATAACCAAAAAGGGATAAAATTTGAGAAAGAGATCTAAGAAACCCTAATGAATATTAATGAAGCCTTAATGCGGATTAGAAATCCTAGAAAGAGAATCCAAGTCAGTAAAGTAGATTCTTGATGAAGTGTGTAATAAATAGAGTATGTATTCTTTTCAGGAATTATGTGATGATTGAATTACTTGCTTGGATATGTTGATTGGCTTGATTGAATGTACATGAAGTATATGTTGAATAATCTACATGACTCATCAAATCAGGTATGTGGTTACGCTTATGAATAATCGCATTAGTTTCCCGGCGATTCCCGAATGATTTACTGGTTGCTTGAAATAACTGTTGAGTGTTTATTTATTTCATGCAACTATAAAGTGACTATGATTATCATCATAAGTATGCATATAACTGGCTAGATCCTTGTTCACCTCTGGTGTTTTAAAAAGGCTGAAAAGGGGGTAATACCTAGAGAAAGGTCTAGGATTGCGGTGAGTCAGAAACTGGATTGCCTTGTGCGTTCATGAGACTCTTCAGCATACCGAGAGTTAGAAACTGGATTGCCTTGTGTGGTTCATGAGACTCTTCGGTTTACCATGTAACTCAATCCTATAAACTGGTTTACCATTTTGGTGGATCATGAGGGGTTGTAGTTTGGTATACAGGTCCACTGCAGGGACAACACATAGGTTATGGAACTTTTGGATTGCTGATGTTATATTAAAATGTAATCTTGATTGTTAAAAAGATTAATTGCTTGATTACATTGTTAGCATAATTTCTTGATTATTGGATCCTCCACATACCGACTGACCGTTGTTTTGTTTGTCGGCGCTTTAGGTACATATTCCAAAGCACAAAACAGTAAAGTGACACATTGTGAATTCAAGAATTAAAGAACAAGGAGGATTTAGTTAGAGTAGATCATCTATGGTTAGAAGTCTAGTACTTCCAACTTTTCAAAGGTATGCTAAAGAAAAATTTTATTACCATTTTCAGTATAGTCTGTTAGAATTTAATGATTGTTATTGGTTATATGTCGAACCTTTGATCTGGAATTTCATGGGTGCGGCTTCAACCTTTCGGTCTCCCTTAATTGGGGGTTATCGGAAGATGGGGTCGTAACAGATAGCCTTGAGTTGGGTGACATGGTTTGGTGGTGATGCTCGATGTAGTGAAATATGGTAACACTAACCTTATGGTTGCACGATACACTCCCCAACCTAGTTGCCCGATACATGTATGCACGACACATGCATGTATGATATACATGGTTGCACGACATGCCCATAGACATAGTTGCACGATATGCTTTGTGCACAATATACCTTGGGTCTCTGGTTGCATGACACTCCTGGAGGTGGTAGCCCGACAACCTTGCTTTGTGCTGGGCCGATATGTGGCTTGAACGCTTGGGCGATATGAGGAAAGTACCTTGCCCGATACCACTTCTAGTGAGGGTGCCCTGCCCGTCACACTTCTTGTGAGGGTAGTGGGTACTTTGAGTAAGGGTCATGTTCCACCTGGAAACTCATCTGTTAGTTCCTTATCATGCAATCACATCTTTGGTTGACTAAGAGTTATGGTTTATGGTTCGTGAACCTTTGACATGTTTGGTAATGGTAAGGTGGTTGATATAGTAGAATGCACATATGTAAACATGACACATCTAAAACTCTAATGACATAATATTACATGTGTTTATGATCATCTTGAATCATGTATATATATAATGATGAGTAGGTGATAAGCTTGGAAGTATATGCGCTTCTTCACATGATGATATGACCTATGTCTATGGTCACAGGTTGAGGCATGAATGATTAAGCATATAATCATCAATGTTACCCTATGTTTGATAATATGATCCTTCTGTTAATCCTTGATGATTGTGTATACTAACCATGCAGGTGTTTCATACAGATGCATAGCCACGTAAATGGCTATGAGCAATATATGTTTGAATAACACTACTTTGATTGTCACTCTTGATGATGAGATATCATGCATGATGTGTTTTGGTCTGAGGACCTGAGTTTGGCTAAAGTGCCTAAGTTGAGGTGTTATCCTCTGATAATGACCTGGGATTGTTATCCCCAGTGATGAGAATGCCCTAAGAGGCAGTGGTTTCTTGTGATGAGGTATTGAGATCCCGAAATAACATGGTGGTGGTAAAAATAATGTAGCTTTATGTTATGAGTGTGTTACAACCTATTTGCCTCAACAATCCACTTAAAATATACTAACTAATCACAGTGGAACATATCATGTACTTTCCCTGGACATAGATCCATCATCGTCAGTAGCTGGTGATGGTGAAACGGGTTCTCCTACGGGTTAACCCAGAGCGCATATTGTTGAATATGCGAGGTTTCTCCTAGCCTAAAATAGAGAGGATTCGAGTGTAGCTGCGGTTGCAGACTCGGGAGAGATAGAGCATGGTGAACATGCCCATGGCTCAGTGTGATAGAGCATGAATGCATTCATGGCTCAGGGAGCACGGTGAACTGGCCCGTGGCTCACATATACTAGCGCCGAGACTTGTACTAAGGCGGGCTAGAGAAAGGGTAGCCTACGGGAGCTGACCCTATGGCTGAGGCCACTTAAGCATGAGACTGTGGTCCTGCTTTGGTTCTCGTGCACTGACCACGAGGTGGGAGGTCATGGAGTCTGTCTCTTACATTGACCTTGTATGGCACCGACTCC
Source organism: Alisma plantago-aquatica (assembly GCA_963693085.1). Lineage (NCBI taxonomy): Eukaryota > Viridiplantae > Streptophyta > Magnoliopsida > Alismatales > Alismataceae > Alisma > Alisma plantago-aquatica. The sequence goes on from OY856409.1 coordinate 1,778,468,379, forward strand.
GGGTTTCACAGTCGTCAGTTGAATTTGAGTGGTGCGACTCACTTCCTCAGGGCATAATAACACGTAATACAGCCGAATAGTATTTATTGCTTAAGGCAAAACACAGAACATTGGTTGAGGCCTCTCTTATTTAGTTTCTCTTGTTATACCTTGCAGTTACTTATACGTTCCTTATGTTATGTGGTAAGACCTTATAAATCTTATCTTGTCAATCATGTTCCATAAAGAAAGACTTGGTTATATGCCTCCCGTATGTCTTGGTAAGCTCATTACTACTTTTCTCTATGGACTGCTCGTACTGTACTATTAGTTATCTACTGTTGCTGCTTTAATCTTTCTAAGGTTTTATGGTTCTGGAGGGGAGTTATGTTTCTCGCTGGGACTGTGTGTCTCACCCCATTGGTTTACAACCTTTTTAGGTGTTCGCGCTAGATGTGGTGGTAGTCGCGGGGTTGCGGCCGAGCATCAAGAGCAGTAGAAGGCAAGAGATGGATATGCTGCTGTTTTGGTTGTTTTGTAGTAGAGTCTTAGAGTCATCCCTGTACTCTCAGGTCCTCAGAGGTGTTTTGACGTTGTTTTACGATGTATAGCTGATAAAGCTCTATTTATCCTGCTGCTAGGCAGATGTGGCCCGTTATGTAAATAAACAGGTGATGAACTCATGTGATGATAAGACAACTGATCTGATAAGTTGTGAACACGTATCAAGACTTGTAAATGTTTATATAACATGTTTTCTTGCAGGATGAGGATCTAAATCTAATAGTTTTCTTGATTTATCTACTTTTTGAAACCGGTTTTAATTAACCCGTGTTTTTGGTAATAAGTGGTTTATGGTGTTTTCCGCACATTTTTGCGTCACACCTCGTTGTCTGTGTGATAACGGAATGTGTCGCCACACCTAGTGAGTGGATCATGCAATGTGACCCCATAGTTGATTGGGCAGATGTTGTCAATGTGGAGCATTGGAGTATTATTGATGTCTTTTATGAGGTTGTTATGACCAGTGGAGGTGGTTAGTCAACATCGTTCATCAAACGAGACCTCACATTAGTCGATGCATGGAATAGGGTTATGTGGAGCTTATTTTTAGGGAGGATTGTGGTAGATGAAGTGCAAGGTCGTGCCTCACATCGAGCAAAAGTAGGGATTATAAAATGTTTAGAGATGTGAGGAGTTCTTTGCCTCATGCCACAGTGTGTGTGCCAATGAGATGCCCCAAGCATTCTAGTTCATTAACCAATACTTCTTAGGCCCAATGCAATTATGCAAGTCCCTAAGGGGAAGAGTAAAATGGTCAAATGACCTTTTTGAACTCAAACTTCCATGAAAGATAAGAAATTTCTTCAAAGTCTAATAAATAACCTTTCTCTATCATTAAGCGTGCTACTCACTATATTGAAAAACTAATAAAAAACTTTACAACTGAGGAAAGATATGGAAAACATGTCTAACAAGAAAGCATGTAAAACCTATCCATGCATGACACTTTTGTAATCATATATGATTCTATGCCACACTACATTGGTAGTGGGTTTACAATTCTAAAAAATTTCTTAGTTCTTAATGAACCAGATGTCATATATGATGGTTGTGATAAGTAGATGAACTTTCTTATCTATAATCTTCAGGACATCTTCTTGAAACTTGGGGATCATAGGTACAAAGCTTCGACCGTTCATCCATACAACATTTTTCAAGGAGCAGAACCAGTAAATATGGGAGATGTTGTCACAAAACCATTCTTACCCTAATCCCAATCCCACTGTCTGAATTGACAGTGTTAAAGGGATTAGAGTGCCCGCCCCTGAGTGGTCCAAAAATCACACATAGATAATATGCAAAAAGGAAATAACATTCTTCTTATTGAGATGAACCAAAATGTTTATTACATAGGGCCCGTAGGCAACATGGAACAAAAGATACATATATGGAAACTAAACCAACTCTACATCCCTTTTATATTAGCTCCCATTTAGGGTCTAGATTGATGTAGAAGTCTTTATTTTTAGTAGATAACAAATGAAGTAGATAGCAGGTGCATAATCTTTAGTTCTTGTCATTGCCTAAAATCAAGAAAATAATGACACAATCAATGCAATTGCATGGTATGATATTAAAAACAAGTGAAGATAGTTTTATATAAAAATAGTATACTTTGTAGGACTTATATCAAAAAATAGTCAACAAGTGGTTTTCCAAAACAATATTTGTTGGACAAGATTTTATTACAATTTTCCCATTATGATGATATCGAGATGCATGCTTATATATTTATGTGGTTCCATCACCCCAACGAGATGGGGAGGGTCACTAGGCTCCATCTCTCCATATGAGGGAGGAGGTCAACGACATGTACAAATTCCACCCTTCAAATGAGGAGGTCTCTTGTACTCAATATCAACAAGTATTACTAGCAGTCATAATGGGAAATATCATTTATGTTTTCAAGTTTATTGCAAACTACAATAAAGAAAATTAGAAGAATAATCAGTAGCGAACAATAGCTCAAACAATTACATAGCCAAGTATACAATTCAATAGGTACATAAAATGTGTCATCAATACTATTAGTCTTTTTTAAGGAGTAGGTATAATAGGATACCTTCTTGGTTGATTTTTAGAGTACGAGATCTCAACAAGTAGATAGGTCAACCCCTTGAGTTAGATCCCAAATCAACAAGATTTGGATCAAGGGTCAAGATCATGATATTTGAAGATCATGTTTCAATTTTCAAGATTAGGGTTACTCATTCCTATTTAACCTTGGGGTTAGGTCACTTATGCTCAACAAATCTCAAAATGTCTAACATATATTCAAGTCTCAAGTATATTTTCATGTATGAATGACATACCTAGGTATTTTAGAAACATATAAGCTAACCCTAATTAAATCATCAATATTCAAATCATTATGAAATATCTGGATTATCATCATGCTAAGTTTGTGCTCAAGATCAGCTTAGGGCCGATTGATGTAATATGGAAAGTCATGGATAAAATATTAGGTCAAATGATCAAGTATTAAATAAGAAAATGTCACATATATGAATTTGAATAGATGATTTACCAAATATGAGAAAACAGAAGAGAAATAGGTTTGGAAACCATTTTTATTAAATCAGGCTATTTTTCTGATGAAAATGGACTATAATTTCAATATATTTGGAGTTACAATGCATTTTCTAGGATTTAATCAAGATATGGTCATTTTATTGATTATTTGTCAAAGAATAGGATATATACCTTAAAAAGGAAAATGGATGACTGTGTGATTTACAAGTGGATGACTTGGATCGATCTAAATAGGCTCTAGTAGGTGAGGTGGTTCACTGAGATAAGGATCCAGTCTGATCCTTGATTCGACTGGGTTGATTTGTGGTTTGCTGAGCTCTTTAGATTGGTTGATTTCCCTTCTGAACCGGCAGTCTGCGGTCCATTTCTTCCTGCACAGACCTCTGCATGAGGTCAGAAAATGCGATGGAGGGCTTGTCAGAACTAGGATGGCTTGGGGGAAGGAGATGCCGAAGAAGACAACGAAGGTTCCACTCCAACTCATTGTGACCTCATGAAGAGAGTGGGAGTCTCAATTGCTAGGTAGGCAACGCATGAGCGAAATGCCCAAAACGAGCAGGGCGGAAACATCGTTCAACCAATAAGAGAAAATTGGGGAGGAAGAAGGGGTATTTGATACTAAGAGAGAGAGAAATGTCAAGAGTTATAATAAGGTAGGGTGGAGGCGGTCCTTGGGGGTGCCTTTTATAGTGTTGGGGCTAGGTTTAGGGCTAGCTTGGGTTCTTGGGCGTTGGCCACTGGAGTGAGATGGGTGAGCGAGGGAAAAATGTTGATGGCTGAAAAGAGCATTAAAGGTAGTCAAAGTTGGGTTGGGTGAGTGCGATATCACGAGAAGAACAATTCTTTGCGATTAGAAATTTGAATCTTGGTTAGAGTTGGTATTTGATCAATTCGATTTCCTTGTCTCCTCCCCACAATCAATGCAAGGTTGACGACAAGTCCACGACCATTTGATTAGGCCCTAATCTATGAGGATCAGATCTAAGGTCTGTGGTTGCCCCCTTCCCTTGCAACAGATTGCTGGCTTGGAAAAGTAGAATAAAAGGACAATTAAAGGGATTTTGAACACATTAATTTCAAGAAAACGTAGTAAATTGTAGGAATGTCAAAATGAGTTGAAATTTAGATCATAGATTCAAAATAATGTGTAAAATATTTAGAAACATTTGAGATCCAAAATATGAATTTATATGGACAAATGTATTTCTTTGGATAAAGTGATAGATTAACGTAATTTGTAGTGTCATAATGTGTATAATGTTCATATTGATCATTATATTTTGAATTTTAGTATCAATATTGATCAACTATCCAACGAATGATAAATTGAGTTCATGAGTGAAAATTATGAGGGAAAAATAGGAATTGATCAAAAATAGAGGAAACTCACTTTGTCAAAGATGTCTTCTTCTTTTTTGTGGCATATAGGAATCCCTTGCAATCTGACTATCTCATGAATGTAAAGTTCTGCTAACTTCAGGACTTTGGTTTTTGTCTTGATTAGAATAAAAAGGGCCGATTTAGTTAGACAATTAACTACAACCCAAATGGCTTCACTCCCTTTCCTAGTCCTAGCTAGACTCACCACAAAATCCATGCATGGTGATGTTTTTCCACTTCCATTCAGGGATAGGTAGGGGTTGTAGAAGACCTTCTAGACATTGATTTTTAGCCTTGATCTACTGGTAGGTCAAACACCTGAGATGAAAGTAGCGATGTGGGTCTTCATATTCCTCCACCAAAAGTGCCATTGTAGATCTTTGTACATTTGAGTCGATGCAGGATGAACTATATATTTTGACCTATGAGCTTCTCGTAACACCTTCTCTATCATATCTGAATCATTTGAGACCCATATGTGTTGTTTGTACCAAATTACACCATCCATACCGACCGTCAGATGTGTCTGGGGCTTCTCTAACATCTTAGTCATCTCCTCAAGACTCTTTCTATTCTTCTATGCCGATAAGATCTCAGACTGCAGACCTGGTTTGACATGAATGTTGGCTACTTTGAGAACATCACCCACACTCCATGGGGCCCATGGTGACATGACTTCCATGTTTCTCCACTCAAAGTTGAAGACAACAACACAACTAGCTTGTTTCCTACTGAGCATATCAGCTACTACAATTTCCTTACCAGGGTGGTAGGCAATGATGAAGTCATAGTCTTTGAGGTATTCAAGCCATCGCCTCTGTCTGATATTGAGATCCTTATGTGTCAGTATTTCAGACTCTTGTGCTAAGTGAGGACTTTGAAGGTGGCACCGTATAGATAATGCTCCATATCTTCAATACATATATGATGGCAGCAAGCTTGAGGTCATAGGTTGGGTATTTGACCTCATTTGCCTTCAATTGGCAAGAGGCATAAGAAACTACCTTTCTTTATTGTATGATGACACAACTTAGACCGAACCTTGATGTGTTGATGAAGATGACAAACCCACAATTTCCCAAGGGAAGGGTCAAGACTGGTGCGATTGTCAGCTTTGTCTTCACCTCCTAAAAACTAGACTCACACTCCTTTGACTAGACAACCTACTCTCCTTTCCTAGTGAGCTTTGTGAGGGGCAAGGCAGTCTTGTTGAATTTGGGAATGAAGCATTAGTAATAAGCAGCAAGACCTAGAAAACTTCAAATTTCAAAAACATTTTTGGGGGCTTGCCACTCGAGAACAGCCGAGACTTTGGCGGGGTCAATAGAAATTTTCCCAGTAGAAACTATGTGACCCAATAACTTGACTTCAAAAATCCAGAATTCACATTTTGACAACTTTTCATAGAATTTCTGGGATTGGAGGATATCAAGAACATTGCGGAGGTGGGTACTAATGTGAATCAATGTCTTTTGGATATATCAGTATGTCATCAATGAAGACCACTACAAACTCATCGAGGAAAGGTTGGAAGACATTATTCATCAAGTTCATAAGCATGCCAGGGGCATTGGTCAACCCAAATGGCATGACCAAAAATTCATAGTGATCGTACCGAGTTCGAAAGGCAGTTTTAGGGATGTCTTTCTCCTTAGCCTTGAGTTGGCGGTAACCCAAGAGGACGTCAATTTTAGAAAATATGTGGGCAGAATGATGTTGATAAAAAAGGTCATCAATTCTGGTTAGCAGATATTTATTTTTTCATGTAGCTTGATTGATCATACGTTAGTTAATTCACATACGAAGGTATCCATCCTTTTCCTTTACAAAGAGAGCGGGTGCTCCCAAGGAGAGGTACTCGGGTAGACAAAACCTTTGTCTAGAAATTCCTGCAACTACTTTTTAAATTCAACCAATTCATCAGGATCCATCTGATAGGGTGCCCGGGAAATAGGTTCGGTACCATGTGCTAATTTGGTAGAAAATTCAATATCACGATCAGGTGGTAACCCACGGAGTTCCTCAGGAAAAACACTCAGGTACTCACGCACTATGTCAATGTTTTCTAGCGTACTCGTATCAAGATTGACTATAGTTACAGTTTATAGGTATGCTTTACACCATTTGTATATCAAGGTTTGAGATTTATTAAAAGAAATGACAATATTATGATTTCGATCTTTCCTTCTAGGAATTACAAGAATTTGGAGGTTGGGTTTATAAATAATGACTTTCTTGGCACGACAATCGATCATAGCATGATTTTTATGAAGCCAATCCATCCCCAAAAAAAGGTCATAGTCTTCCATGTCTAAGAGATAAAATATGACTCAAAAGTACGACCAACATAAGATAGAGGGAATTTTTCAACAGTATAGTAGGAGACTTTGATTGTCTAACTCGGGGTAGTTACACCAAGTATGTACCCTAAGTCCCATATTTTAAGATTGAGAATAGAGGTAAGACTCTTAGACATGAAGGTGTGTGCTGACCTAGAGTCAAATAGAGTGATAATATAATGGTAATAGATTCACATCATACCTAGATATAAATATATTCAATCTAAGGTATTTGTATAAGATAATCATGATACAGCGTTCTAGAAATAATTTTGATTTAAATAGTTCCTTCCATGAGTTTGTTTCCATTGACATTTGCCTCATCTGCATTCACTGCAAAGACACAGGCTTGTTAGTGCTTGCCCTGTTTGACCCATGCTGGAGGAGGGTGAGGGCAATTGTCTCTGAAATGTCTCTGCTGCTTGCAGAAATGACAGATTGGAGGCAAGTACTTGCATTGGCCCAAATGGAGGTTAATGTAGTTGTGACAATGAGGAACATTGGGATTCTAGACTTGACCTCTATTTGGACTAGGTATCTAATTCTGACCAGGGCCTCCATTGTAGGTATGGTTCTAGCCTTGGTTGTTGTATTGGGTAAGAGGATTTCAAGGAATCCTACCTCTAGAGTAGTCCACACATACCAACTAGAACTCCTGTCATCTTGTTAGATCAGATAGGATGGATTTGTCCCTCCCATTGGTGTGCTAGTCACTAATGTGCTCTCCCACAAGAATGATCATTAGTTGTTTATCTCCCTTGGCTATCCCCTCTTGTTAGGTAGGACTTGTCTGGACTCTCGTGGTTACCACAACCAGACAGGACAACAATTGTGTATGTATTAGTTGTGTTCTTGGACAACGCTTCTAAGGCTTTTGCCCATTGTTCTCTTATATCATCTAATTATTCCATCGTATAGGGACTATGTACATCTAATAACTTTTGACCTGTAATGAAGTCACTAGTTTTAAGCACCTGCAAAGAGAATGACGTATATATATAATTAATAAGATTGATATATTTCATATTTTCTAATGAGACTATATAATATATATAATTAATAAGATTGATATATTTCATATTATCTAATGAGACTATAAAATATCCGTTGTATGTTATCGATATCCATTGCAGCATATCTGAAAATTAGGTCCATATATTGCATCACGTAGTATGTACATGCCCAACCATTGTCTTGTTTAGCACACTATAATTTTCAACATACAAAATGTTAATAAATAAGAACAAGCATAGTTCACATAAATCATATTTACAATGGAGTCAAGAAACTACTTTCACATTCTCCTAAACTAACAGTTTATCCTTTATCTTGCACACATTTGCTCCAGCTCTTTTAAAATCTTTTAAAGTCCTACATGTTAATGTAACACATTAAATTGCATTACCAAATAGTAATGTAATAATAGATGTTAACAGATATAAATATAAAAAATTTCTCACGTGAATAATGGCCTTTTCATTATGTGTCCATGTATGCATAATTGCTTCCCCACAGGATCTAGATAATGAACAGTGAATGTCTTGGGGACAATAACCAATAACTCCCAATGCTTACCACTAGAGATAAGAAAGTTAAAAATATATAACTCAAAATCAACAATGAAATGTAATTTTCTTAACATTGACTGGAGATATTATACAAACAAAGTAAACTTACTTAACATTGAATGGAGCTATTGTCACACTCTTCTTTTTTTTTACCAAAATATTTAAAAGAGATAGAGAAGTATAAGGTAACTACTGGAGGGTCTTTATCTATAAGACTGAGCATAGATGGAATTAGAAAAACCACATGGATAAATGAAAAATCTTCATAAATCTTGGGTAGGTGGCTGCAAAACATATATTATGTATGCATTAATATATAAGAAACCAGATCACTATATATAAAACAAGGTATATAGATATATAAATAAGAATACATAGTTATATCATAGATGTATTCAACCAATCATATCTTAAAAAATCCAAAATATCTTATATAAATATAATGTTATCATATGATTGGCCTGCAACATACTTCAGAATATAAACATTTATAGGACACAATTTGTTACGTTCTCCTATCCATATTGCCATACCCCTATAATTAGGATCTATCGAGTCGTATAGGTCCTTTGGAAGCCAACTAGGTACTGCAGGAGGAGGCAGAGGTAGAGGCGGAGTTGTAGCGGGTTCCTTCCTTTTCTCCTGTATATATAATTTCATATCAATTGACTTGTATATACAAGCTAAAAAATTAACATAATGTTAAATTTACCATACATGATCAATATAGATGACATCCATTTCGGGCCACAATATCACTCCGCCTCCTACTTCACCAAGCATATCAACATCTGGGTGGGCATATGGCAATGGATGCTACCTCCAATGAGGGAACACAAGCCTCGAGCTCATCCCGAACATAACCATCGGGTACTGGAGTGTCATGAATCATGTGCACTGGAAGGCCTCGGTAAGCCTCAACATCTGCAACAATGAATTCTTTGACTCTTAGACGGCATGACCTCAACCCCTACAAATTTTATATACATATATACATAAACATATCATCTTGAAAAGACTAAATACTATGTCATAAAAATAATTATAGCATACGTGCTAGGCGGTGGGTCTACATGATTACTCCCAACCACCTCTATCATTGGGGAAGAGTGGAACGACACATGTACTGCCTGAGTGGCAGCCTGAGATGCCTACCACTTGCTCATTGCTTCATGGAGTCTCTTATCAAGTGCTTCCTCGACTATCCTATCAATTAACTCATCTACCTATACATGGACAAAAGAAATAACTTTTGATTATTGAATTTCCTTTATAATAACATTCTAAAAAAAGAATAGGTTGAAAATCCTGCTTTTAGGACATGTTTGCGCTGTGATGGCCCAAAGAATGCTTTTATGCCCACACCAGTATCTGCAACCCTAACACTTCTAGGATGCTCTGGGTTACCAAGAGCAACTGTCAATTCATCCCTTGTGTCCTCAGGGATGAACTTGCCTTTCTTACTCTACTCATGAAGCTCCCTCTAATCGCCATCGATAGAAATTGGTAAGTAAACATAACAATCATCAATATCAAATGCTCTAAGAGTCGAATTTTACCATTTTTACAGCCGCCTCAGTAGTTGCGGGCTTTGTTGTATCTCCTTTCTTGTTTTGCCTCCCAACTATCTACGCAACATGGTGAGGCATATGTACGGGAGTAACTGATAACACCCACTTTATGGCTGCTAGAACTTATATTTTATCATCAAAATAGCCTCCAAACTTAACTTCCTCTTCTTTTTATTCTATTTATTATGAAGAATCATGCCCATTATGCCCCTGACAAGATTTCCCATCTTTTGTAGGGATTTTCCTATTTTTCCACAAGAAAAGAAGCACCAATGGGCCCATCAGCAATGAAGTCCATGTTCCAGCCCAGTAGCTCGCCAACATCCGAGGCCAACACACCCCTCTTACCCATCATGGTTGTTACCCGCTATGATAGCGACCCGACGTGGGCGTGTCAGGCAGGAGTCTCAGCTGATGCAGCCCTTTACCCGATATGGTGCCTAACTCGTCACGGCCACAAATCAACAAGGTCGTTACCCGACATGGCCACCCCTCAGTGCCGTAGCCCGACAAGGCCCCAACCAGCCATAGCTGTACACGATACACTGACTGCCCGCCACTCTCCCAGCCCAACACATTTGATGGGCAACAGCCGTATCGGCCCTTTTGAAGCCTCAAGAATGAAGCCATAGATGAAAGACACGTGGACCAATAAAAGCTACAACTCCCATCAACTCATTGTCTATAAATAGTAGCTACAAGCCTATGATGGGACGGGCTAGACCTTGCAAGAGCTAGTCCCTAGAGTAAAAGGAGCTAGTGTGTTGAGTCCCCAGAAGTCTGCCTGGCAATAGCTAGGTGAGCAAACCCGCATCCCGAAAGGGATGGGAGGAGTTCACTTGGAGATCGTTCTGGTAGCAGCAAATAGCACGATATGATCCTCAAGGCCACTTCAAGCATGTCAGGTTCCTATCTGGGCTTCAACCCGAGATGGCTTGCCCACCTATACCCGACATGAAGAACCCGAGAGCCTTAAGATAATGTTTGCCCGATATGTATCCTAACCCGATACGGTCTCTACCCATCATGGTTACAGCCTGACAAGTCCAACAACCCGACATGACTATATCGTGCGGAGGTCATGTCCTGATACGACCCTTACCCATCATGGTCCATGGCCCGACACGGTCAGTGACCCGACATGGTTGTATCCCAATATGGCCTCTACCCAATACCGGGTTAGCATCATCATAGGCATAAGTTGTTGTGTACTTCAGTTTCCTAAATCAAGGAGACCGATACTTATCTTCCCTTTACAACATTGCCTTTCATTTAATTACAATATTGTAACTAAACCATTATGCTTCTTTATGATTATTGGAACTTGTGGAGTTTATCTCATATCATTCTATGTATGGCTTTAATTCATTGGATAATTTCTTTCTAACATTTGAGTTCTAGTTTCTTCTTTCTGATTCACGCTTTTGACTAGCTATCAAATCGTGTTTCTTGTTTTTGACTCCCTCGAGAGAAGGATGTTGTAAACTTCTAGATCTTGGCCTAATTCAGGTGTACGAGAGTACCCAGAACTAGAGCTGCACCTGATTTATCTTTCCACACGAGCCCACACCTGGTACCCCTAAGAAGAGGAACCTAGTGCATGGTTTGTTGGCATTTCCTTGAAAGAAGAAGACGCTAGATGTAGGTCATTGCTGCTTTTTATGATTAAGTTTTATTTCTTCATGATGTACTCCGATGATGGTTCTGTCTCCGCAATTTCCTATACGCAAAAACTACCATAAAACTGCTAAAACCCAAAATACCCAAAGCCTTGATCTTTCTGGTAACTCCCCTTAGAGATAGGTTTTAGTTTAATTCTTTGTGATTCTTTTTTGCTACAACAAACCTTAATACCTCGACTCTCAGACGTGCTTAGACAAGTAAAATTTGGGTTCTAAAGTGCTATTCTCCTAGTCCCTGTGTTCGACCCCGAACTACTCTGACCCTGTGCTAGTTGCAGGAGTCCTAAACATTCGTGTATTATAAATTATTAAAGTCCGATGACCTAGACCTGTCTCCATTTTTGGACCCACATTTAAGGCTTGATCAACTTTTTGGCACCGTTGCCGAGGACTTGGAAATGAATACCATTTTACAAACTCGAGTTTTACTTGAGATTTGCCAAAAACCTTGTACATATGCATATAATATTATAGATACTTATTTCACATAGTTTCTACAACACACTCACACTTTTACATCTCTCCTTTTCAGTTACTTTTTCATCTCTTCAAAACCTCCTATTTTCTGACAAGTAATGGATGAGGAAGCACCCAAATCTCAGTCTCTTCATGCTTTTATCTAATTTAGGGCAAATGAGGAAAGGAACCTAATGGTGGAGCAACCGCTCAATGTGGCTAACTTTGAGCTAAAGCCAATTTGTCTCCAACTGCTGCAACACAACCGTTTCGGAGGAAACACTAGTGAAGAGAATCCTTACAATCATCTCACAATGTTCAAGAGTGCCTATAAGACTTTCAATATTAGCAGGGTCCTGATATCTTATATCTACACCCAGTGCTTTCCTTTCTCCTTAAAGGACAAAGCTCTGGAATGGTACTCAAGTCTCCAAGATGGGAGGCTCCCTGACTGGGAACATTTGGCCAACACTTTTATTGCTAAATTCTTCCCTATAGAGAGAATGATTAAATGTCAAAACAAGATCACCAGATTCTCGTAGAAGGTTTTAGAGAATTTGCATAAAACTTGGGAAAGATTTCAAGGCTATCAGTGAGAGTACCCGCACCATGGTTTTTCTGAGCCCAAGTTGATCACCACCTTCTACAATGGGCTATGCATTGGAGAAAGGAAATCCTTGAATGCTACAGCAGGCAGTGATTTCTTGGGGCTCAATGCCCAAAGAGCCAGGTAGATTATAGATAATATGGCTACAAATCAGTAGGACAATGAGTATGATAGAGAGTCAACAAGTTAGTCTACCCCTGAAGAATCAAAGGTGATGGAAGCACTGGAGGCCAAGTTAGACAAAATAGTGACTGATGTTCAAACCTTGAAGGAGCAGAGCTGCAAAAGCAAGGTTTGACAAGAGGCAGTCAGAAGTTGTGTCATGTGCGGAGACCTAGACATTTTCCCACACACAACCGTGCAGAGTGAGCTTGATGATGAAAGTATGGAGAATGTATGTTATGTCCAGTATCAACATCCTAACCATCCCATATTCTCGTACGGAAACACAAACACAGAAGAGAACTCTCTCTAGTTGGTAGGCGGAACTTCTTCAGGGGGATACCAGAATCATCAATGCCAAACAAGTTTCTAGAAACAAAGAAGCTACCTGAATGTCCAGAAAGGTCAACAACAACGATCGTCAATGATGACTGAGTTAATCTCCTTCACCAAGAAACAAAATGATTTGAATGAGAAACTACACAAGAGTTCCATTGACAGCACAACATTGCTCAATTTAATGCAACAATAGATAAGATGTTTCTCAGCTCAGATTGGGGAGCTCCAGTAGCATAACAAGCAAATAGATCAGCAGTTGGCAAGCCTGGCTCAAGGCATCAACCATCAGGTAGGGCAATTCCCATCTAGCATTGAGGCAAACCCATGAGGAAATGAAACTGCAAAAATGGCCGTCCTGAGGTCAGGAACGGTGATACACTTAGCAGATGAAAAGAGAGAAGCAATACCAGTCAAAGATGCAACCCTTTAGGAGCCAGTAGAAGTACCTACAAAGCAAAAGAAAGTGACAGAGAAAGGAGGTGATGATGTGACTCCCAAAGAGCGTCCGGATAGGTACGTACCCCGCATACCTTTCTTACAAGCTAGTGAAAACTCAGTTAAAGAAAAGATATGAGAAGTTCATGGATGTCGTGAAGAAGTTGTACCTCAACATCCCTTTCTTGGATGCCATCGATGAAATGCCTACCTATGCAAAGTTTCTCAAGGACCTGAATTCAAGAAAGAAGAGAGAAGAATATGTTGTGACTCTGAAGTTAGCACAAATGTCCAACTCTTTCATTAAGGCAAGCATGCCTTCCAAGAAGAGAGATCTTAGCACCTTTGTTATTCCTTTCCAGGTTGGAGACAACGTGACCCAAAAAGGTCTAGTGGATCTAGGAGTGAGCATTAATCTAATGTCGCTGTCTCTTGTAAAAAGATTGGGGCTTACTGACATAGTAAGTACAAATATGAGGATCCATCTAGTAGACCACACCTTTACAAGGCATGTTGGAGTAGTAGAAGATGTGCCCATTAGGGTTGGGCAATTCTTTATACCATGCGACATTGTTTTGATTGACACCTTGGAGGATCCTAGCTACCCAATGATTTTTGGGCGACCCTTCCTAGTGATTGGTAGAGTGCTCATCGACGTGGAGGTAGGGATGATAACGATCAGATTTAGATGAGAGCATATCAACTTCAACATCTATGATTCCATGAAAGCACCCTTGTTCTTTGAGTCTTCTTACTTTTTCGAAAGCTACCAGCATTTCTGTGATGAGGTAAGGGAGGAGAAAGTTATGGTGGACCCGCTGATGTGCGCCTTAGTTGGCAACACACAGGTGGTCGATGACCTAGAGGTGAAAGAATTCTTGAAATTTCTGGATGCCAAAGAACTACCTGAAGCATATGGCCCCATTGAAATAGTGATGTATGTTGCACTACAATGCAATCCCACAGGAGAACCAGAAAAGAAGACCCTACCCGAACTAAAAGTTCTGCCGAAAGGTTTAGAGTACAAATTACTGGATGAAGAAGGAATGAATCTAGTTATTATCAATTCATAGTTAACTGATGATCAGAAGGAACAACGGTTAGTTGAGATGAAACTACGAAGGAAGGCCTTAGGTTACTCGATTGGAGACCTAAGGGGCATCAACCCTTCTGTGTGTATGCACATAATCCATCTCTAAGAGAATTCCAAACCCTATGCCCAACCGCAACAGAAACTGAATGAGAAGTTGCGAGAGGTGGTTAGAAAATAAGTCATAAATCTCCGCAATGTAGGAATCATCTACACTATCAGTGATAGTACGTGGGTGAGTCCTATTCAAGTAGTCCCTAAGAAGGAGGTATCACGCTAGTCAAGGGAGACAATGGAGTTGAGGCTGCAACCAAGACTGTTACTGGTTCGTAGATGTGTATCGACTACATAAAATTAAATATTGCCACCCGAAAAGATCACTTTCCTCTCTTGTTTATCAATCAGATGCTTGAGTGCCTGGCCCATCATTCATACTTTTGTTGGTTGGATGGGTACTCGAGGTTTTATCAAATCCCCATTTATCCAGATGATCAGGAAAAGACAACCTTCACCTACATTTATGGAACCTATGCCTTTAGAAGAATGGCCTTTGGGCTCTGCAACACACCTGCAACCTTTCAGCAGTGCATGAACACTATCTTCACTAATTTCTTAGAAGATAAGATGTAAGTCTTCATGGACGATTTCAACATCTATGAAAGCTCCTTTGAAGATTTCTTGAACAATCTATCTTTGGTAATGAAAAGATGCGAAGAACAAAGTCTAACCCTCAATTGGGAAAAGTGTCATTTCATGGTACAAGAAGGTATCGTTCTCAGACATAAAGTGTCCAACAAAGGCATCGAGGTCGATCAATCCAAGGTGGAAGTGATTGCAAAACTCCCTCCACCCACATCTGTGACAGGAACCAGAAGCTTCCTAGGGCATGTCGGCTATTATAGAAGGGTTATCAAGGATTTTTTGAAGATCGCAAATCCATTGTTGAATATGTTGATGAAGGATGCTAAGTTCGATTTCACAGAAGAATGCCTCATGACAGTCTCCACCTTAAAGGATGCTCTAGTCTCTGCACCCATTATCCAGCCACCCAATTGGAACCTTCCGTTTGAGTTGATGTGTGACACCAGTGATTATGCTATAGGCGCAATCCTTAGGGAAAAGAAGGACAAAAAGCATCACACAATCTTTTGCGCCAGCAAAATGTTAGATGAGGCCCAGATAAATTATACCACCATAGAAAAGAAAATGTTTACATCGTCTACGCATTCGACAAGTTTTGTTCTTATCTTATGGGCTCTAGGGTGACTGTTCATACAAACCATGGGGCCATCAAATATCTGATGTAGAAGAAAGATGCCAAGCCTAGGCAGCTGCACTGGGCATTGATTTTACAAGAGTTTGATCATGAGATCATCGATAAGAAGGATACTGAGAATGTGGTCGCCGACCACCTATCCAGGATCAGAGTGGAGGATGACCATCCATTTCCGGTCAATGAGAGATACACCGATGAAGCAATCTACGTTGCCTAAATAGGTAATCCATAAGGGCCTTGATATGTTGATATCTGCAACTACCTTGCCTGTAAACAACTTCCCCCAGAAATATCTTATAATCAGAAGAAGAAATTCTTCTCTGATTTTAAGTAATATTACTAGGATGACCCTTTATTGTTCAAATGTTGTGCTGATGACCTCTATAGAAGATGTATACCTGAAGATGAAGCCCTGAAGATTTTGTATGAGTGTCACTCCTATCCCTATGGAGGACACTTGGGAGCTGAAAAAACTATAGCCAAGGTTCTCCAGTCTAGTTTCTATTAGCTCACTCTATTCAAAGATGCCCACACCTATGTTAAATCCTAAAACGAGTGCCAAAGAACTAAAAATATTTCCCACAAGAATGAGATACCTATGTCTGAATGGATTGAAGTTAAAATATGGGGAATCGACTACATGAGACCTTTTCCCTCATCATATGATTTCCATTATATTCTAGTTGTTGTGGACTATGTCTCCAAATGGGTAGAAGCCATACCCACTACCACAAGTGATGCAGAATCGGTTATAAATCTCCTCACAAAGATAATCTTCCCAAGATTTGGAGTTCCCCGAACGGTGATCAGTGATGGTGGATTGCACTTTGTTGAAAATCAATTTGAATCACTTCTGTGAAGGTATGGGGTTCATCACAAGGTTGCTACACCATATCATCCCTAGACGTCTGGCCAGTTTGAAGTCTCAAATAGGCTAATCAAATAGATTTTAGAGAAGACTGTTGGAAAATCCCAGAAGGATTGGTCCACTAAGCTGGATGATGCTCTCTGGGCATACAGAACAACATACAAGATGCCAGTTGGAACCACACCTTACCGTTTGATCTATGGGAAAGCATATCATCTGCCTTTCAAACTAGAGCATAAAGCATTCTGGGCCATTAAACGTCTAAATATTGATCCATCCCTAGCCGACAAGAAGAGGTTCCTCCAACTTCAAGAGCTCGAATAACTCAGGCTTCACGCCTATAAAAATGTGAGGATCTATTAGAAAAGGACTAAAGTCTGGCATGACTCCCACTTGAGGAAGAAAGATGTCAAAGAATGTGACAAGGTTTTGCTTTTTAAATCTTTTATTTGACTTTTTCTAGGGAAACTACAGACTCGCTGGTCAGGATCGTCTGTGGTAGTGAAAATATACTCATCCGGAATGATGGAGCTATACGACAAGGATGATCCCAAAAAGGTCTTCCCAGTCAATGGACACCGGGTGAAATGATTCTACGAAGATGAAGCTTTCACAAGGCGATCTGAGTTGCCCCTGAATCATGTCGAAGCCGCACTTGCTGAAGAAGCCTAAGCAAGACTAAAGATGTCGTGCTAACAACAAAAACCATAGTGCTCCTTGGGAGGCAACCCAAGTTTTTACTTTCTTAGAATTGGGTTGTTATTTCTTGTTCCTGCAAAAAATATTCTGAACACTTTTATTGTAATAAGGCTCGAGTTTGTGTACGCGCCACACACACTAACTTTCATGTTTTCTAGGCCACCGACTTAGTTTTATCGCTTTGATATGTAATACTAGTTGAGTCTGAGGTTCACACTTAGGCCAATGATGTTTTACAGATCAAGCAACTTTTACTTTAGTTTTTGTTATTTGTAAAAGTTTTATGGTTTCTTCAACCTAAAGTGTATCGTGCATGCGTACTGGCCATCCATATCGCACATGCATGGCTCATCGTGTAACCCTACCATCCAGGACGTTTTGGGCAATCCCTATCGCCCATACATATCACACGGACCTACCAGTTCAAGCCTGCGATAGGCGTGTCATGTATCATGTGTCGGGTTGCACTAGCGTCGCGTCATGCTGATGCATCACCAAAATGTGTCGCGCAAAAGCGTGTCGGGTCATGCATGACGGGTAACACACCACCTCTTTTGAATACTCAAAATATGACGTGATTAGATGGGTTTTACCTTGCTATGGAAGGCGATTCTCATGCATGTGTGATGCATGTCCCCGTTTTACCATTTCATCACCCTTCGCAGACGGCTATATAAGCAACAAGAGTTTAACCCTGTCGGGTTACTGAAGTTACCAAACTTTCACTCCCGTATCGTGCAAGCTCTTGTATCGCTAAAAGCCACTCTTAACTCCCATATTGGGTTTTTAGTTTCGCATCCTCCCATGTTGCATTCGCACGCTCCCTTCCCGATAAGGTAATAACCCATGTCACGCAGCCTCTATCGTGCGGGTCTATCACCCATACGTGTTGCGCACCCTTAATGTTAAACTGTATTGAGATACCACATATCACGTTCCTGCCCATATTGGGAAAAGCTTCAAGTTTTCCTAAGTGCCACTCCTATCATGTCGGGTTTCCATCCGTGTCGCACGTCCATATCGCGTGAATAAGTTT
Source organism: Alisma plantago-aquatica (assembly GCA_963693085.1). Lineage (NCBI taxonomy): Eukaryota > Viridiplantae > Streptophyta > Magnoliopsida > Alismatales > Alismataceae > Alisma > Alisma plantago-aquatica. The sequence goes on from OY856409.1 coordinate 1,778,486,962, forward strand.
GGGGAAGTCTACCGACTCCCACCAAGTCTGTGCGATACCTGTGTCGCGTAGCTGTACTACGTTCTTGGGCTATCAGTTTAAAAGTGCATCACTTTCTTATATACCTGATACCAGTTTTCATGAGTATCATGCAAGAACGTGTCAGGTTCCCTTGGTATCATGTACTTTCACGTCACGCTGAATGAATATCAAGTTTTGCTTGAACCTGGAGCTGTGCTTTCTTAAGTAACTCGATACCGGTTTTCACAGTATCACCCAAGCTGTATTGGGTCTATCCCTTCTTACTAAGTTTCATCTTTGACGCTTGCACGTCTCGGGAAGAGGAAATTTAGCCAGTGTAACCCCTTTTTGTGATTTAAATGTGTTATTCTTCATTTTTCAGAAAATGGCATGCACAAAGTACACCATCGTCCAAGTCGATGAGCAAGGCCAAAGGATCAACCTCGAAGCCACAACAGTGGCAGATGTTGGGCAGAAACGCCCTAACCCAGCAATAGATGGGCCCTCTACGGCCGAAAAGTGGCCCCGCACTAAAGCAAATGCAACCCCAGCTGAAATGACAGAGCCTAAACCTCTTGCCCACTCTTTGGGACGCTTCATGTCGAGATACGTGGAGAACCAACGACGCTACACTGAGTGGGTGGTGAAAGTCTACCGCCCAACTAGATTCTGCCACCAATCTTCTTTCTACCAAATTGGCATCTTCGAAAGACTGGACAATGTCCTCGAGGCCACTGGACTCTGGAAGCTATGCTTCAGCTTCTCTAACTTGTACACTGAGTTAACAAAGGAGTTCATCTCCTCCCTCCATCGGGTATCAAACACCCCAGATGAAAGCAAAAAGTAAGGTGGAGGGGACCAGCTATAAGGCTGCCTCTACAACCAGGAGCACGAAATCATGGAGAGGCTTCTCAATGAAATCTTCTCAACCAGTGCAGCTGAGCAAGAGTTTCTCAACAACGGAGCCCGCATTAGCAATAGCGATGGCTTTGACCCGGTCAAGCTATGGAAAGAACTGACGGGTGAATCTTACTTCAACCCAGGAGCAAAGTGGTTGTGATCCACTCTTGCTTCTGGAGGATCATCCACAAGATTGTTGTCATCTTTCTCTTCAACAAGTTAACAAGCAATCTATATACAGAAGAGCTGCATCTGATCTGGTATATCATGGATGGAAAACCAATCAACCTGGGGCGCTTCCTACTCAACCACCTTCACTTAATCAAGGATGCCACCAAAGAATACAATATGGGAGGAATCGTCAACCTGATCGCGGTTGGGCTCGGGTATCCAACCCGACATTATGATTTTCACAGTGAGAAAAGAAAAAAAATTGTGTTTACGAGAAAACTTAATTTTGTAATGAAAAACACACTCTTTCAAGAAAACACTACAAACAAATAATATAATAGTAAAGAGATTCCCAGAACATGAGAAAAACCTTTCACAAAAGTTGGACTTGTCAATATGGCGGTAGAGGAGCCAAAACCCCATGGACCCATTTGCGAATGTACTAAAATTGCATGAAGATAAGCAAATACAATAAACAATGAAAAGATATTACCCAAAGTGATGACGATCATTGCTTCCTTGACTATTATATAGATGGAGAGAATAACCTCAGGAGGAAGTAAGATATCTACCCCTGGCTCTACGTGGAACCAACTCCACTTAGTTGGGGGTTGCTTAATAGAGGCGTCGATGTGGAGGACGGTGACATGTATGCAGCGGATGATGACATCGATCTGGAGGATGGTGGGTATGTAGTAGACCAAGGCATTGATTTGGAAGACACAAAACATGTAGTGGATGGAGACGCCGATCCGTCGGCGGTAGGTATGCACTAGACGGCGGCGATAGGGGCTAGCTTCTTCTATAAGCGGCGGATGGAAGCAGATTATGGTGGATGGCAGATAGGTTTGGTAGGGAAGGGTGGTGGTAGGATTTTTACTACAGAGGTTGGTGACCAAGTTTAAAGGGTGGCAGACAGGAGAAAAACCCTTAGGAAGGTTAGGGTTAGGCTCAGATTCCACTTAATGTATATCTACAAAATGAAAGAAGAAATACGGTCAAAGACTAAAAGGAATAATTCACATTCATCAATTATGTTTCAACAAAGACACAATAGAGCCTTTACATAGGATTCTAAAAGAAAGACTAAAGGGTGGTAGCTAATGTGGGACTAAACCACATGACTTTACCAAAGCCCAAATTAAAGAAAAGGCATAATAAAAAAGCTAGAAAAAAAGCCTAACTAATGACACGATGACGTATGCACGCGTAAGTACATATAGGCAGAGTTTGTCCTACATCACATAGTCCACCCAATCTAAAGAAATTGTCAGTGTTCTAGTATCTCTTAGTGCTGCTTCTTCTTATGCAACAACTATTATCCTTATTTTTGTTTCTATGCTATTTTCATTACAATTTTCATAATTTATATTTCTTTTTATTTTTCTGAATATTAGTTCACACTAGTGTATTTTGAATTGGAAATCTAATAGGCAGAATAACATGCATTTTTTCTTATAGAAATTTCAATTTTTACTATCTATAAACATCACGTTTATGCCATATAATTGTATTGTTTGGATCAGAAAATATGGTTAATATTATCAAAAGGTTACATGATATAAATTACCTTACTATATTCAAAATAAGAGGCTTATTTCTCATAGCTTATTTCATTACTACAGTGATGTTAAAAACTGATGTTCACCTCAAACTTGAAGTAAATGAATTCACATGTTTAGATCGTTAGTAGAAATATTAGTTTATAATTATATGATATTTAGAAGACATTGTAGTTGTTATATTGTTTTAAGTTTGCATGGTAAACTAACATTGACCTTTACTAAAAATAATTTAAATTTGAGAGCATCAGGAATATAATATTTATTTCTCTAACCACAACACTGTCTAAATGGTATTAATAGACCATGTCCTATAGTTTAAGAAAGTGCCTTATGTAGTGCATGTTCACATGTAGAAACATGCTTCTGAATTCTAAGTTTATGGTCTATGAGTTGTTGTAACGACCCCACCTCCCAGTAACCCCCAATTAAGGGAGACCAAAAGGTTCGAGCCATTATCCCAATTTTCTGGATCAATGGTTCGACAAATAATCAATAATAATTACTAAATTCTACCAAAACTATACTGAAAAGCTGGAATAAAATAAAACTTTGCATACCTTTTTAAAATCTTGGATTCTAGACTTCTATCCATAACTGGAGTCTATTCTAACTAATCCTCCTTGTACTTTAATTCATATATTCACAATGTATCACTTTACTGTTTGTCCTTTTCATATTATACCTAAAACGTCGACAAACAAAAAGTCAATCAGCATAAATGAATATGCCAATATGCGGGGACAACCAAAATTTCACAAATATTGCTAACAACCTAAATATCACAATTAAGTTATTTAACAATCCAAATTACGTTTTCAATGTGACATTCTCCACCACTTTTTCCCTAACCCTAGAATACCCTCTCTAGGGTTTTTCCTTTGCACTAGACATAAGGCCACCTTCTCCATCCTGAGCTTGGTGTCTGGTGTCACCTCTCATGGTACCCAATAGTCATGCAAGAAACATAAGGTCACCTTCTCCATCCTGAGCTTGGTGCCTAGGGTCACCTCTCATAGTTCCCAATGGTCTTCCCTCTTGGGCTTGACCTAATTGACCTTCCCTCCAGGGCTTGGTCATACGACATATATAACGGTGGCATGTAGGTGTGAGAATGAACATTTATAATTAATTCTTACAATCATAGTGACTTTAAAGATTTGCATAAATGAACGTCCAATAGTTAGGTTGCATCTAATTCGATCAATCATTCGAGAAAACTCCATAAAAAAATCGGTTACTCATAAATAACCACATACCTATTCAGTCGAATCAAGATAGCAATATTCCAAGCAAGAATGAAATCCAGGAAAGCAAACAAATCACACAACAAGGATCCTAAAATAACCATACAATTTCCTTCACTACTCATGTTATCAAGATCTATTCAATCTAACTTGCTTCCTAGGGTTTCTACTTTCTTTTAGGGTTTCACTTTCTATTAGGATTTTGTTATCACTTTTGTCACTACAAACCCTACATAATTAAAACTACTCATAAACCCTAATTACCTTGTCCTATCTTTCCTAATAGGCTTAGGATCAACAATTATCAGCATATTTCAAAATATTTCAAATTAAACATATCAATCTCATCCTTTACCCTAAATTAGGGTTTCTACATGCATTAACATGGATTCTTGGTTTAAAACCCTAAAACATGCAATTCCTCATCTAGATCATATTTGAATCTTTCATTATCATCCAACATGTTATTAGTAATCAAATTAACCCATTAAACATTATAGATTCAATCTTTAATAACAATTAGGGTTTCTAACCTAAGTATAATGCACTTTTCATCAAATTAATATACTTTTGCAATTAGAAACAAAATTAGGTTATAAAACTATTTTTATCAGGTTCCTCATATTTTTATGATCAATTTTCATATATTAAGTTTATCCATCGGAGCTTCCTAGCGATTTCTATGATTTTGTAAGTTTATCACTTAATTGACCAATCAGAAACTAACACGTCAACATTAAATCTTTACCAGAACTCAGTATAGAAAAAGGAGGAAAAGTCTCATCCACCCTTGGGTCATGTACATGGGAACAGGGGTACAAGAGTCATTTTACTCTATTTCCTTTCTCCTTCCTCACGACGTGCTCCTGTGTTCTTCGTGTACAAGATGTCGTCGGCCGCCTACTCTCCCGCAATGCCATCGTCCACCGCCACCTCCCTCGGGCGCAAACACCACCGTACTCAATCCGTCGTTGTTCCATGGTTCTCCTCTAAGCCTCCCCTTCCTCTCTTACACTCACACTAGAAGCGGCCTACAAGTGGCGCCCAGCACTGCCGGTGTCCCCTCTAGAGTCCACGGCGTGGCGCATGACGATGATGACCACCAGGGATCGTCTCGCCCTAACTGTTGTAAGACCCTAAGGTTCACCTCTAGATCTCTTTCTCCAAGTTGTACACTCTCCTTCCCTCTCTTCCTCTATCAGCCCCATGGACCAAGACATAGGTTTTTCCTACTGACATTATCTGGTTTGCTCCGGCCCCGCTGTGCAATCCTTCGCACATGATCATCAGTCGGCCCTGTCATGCTTGGACGTGAAGGAAGACCCTATTGTAGAGTGCCTGATCAAACCTTATCCATGAAGGCCTTCCTGAAAGAGTGTTCCTCAACTGCCCCTCCCTAGCCGTGGTGATGTTGATGGACATCAGAGAGAAGTGCGCAGAGAGCAGTTACATGTTACGATCAACTCTGAGATAGTTAGGCAGGGGTCCCTTCAATCAATCAGGCTATGGTCCTTTATATAAGTCCTAGGAGGCTCTAGGGTTAAGAGTACGATGATAGGATGGGGATAGGTAGGCAAAGGCTCGTTCCCTTTTCAAACACACATGGGTGAGAGACATCCTTGAATACCATAATTAATTAGAAAGGAAGGTGTTTAAACATATTAATCAACATGCCATACTCTCACATAGCAAAGACCTTTCAAAGTTATGCAAAACTTGCTATCTTGGAATCGGCAACCAAGAGTCACATAAAAGCACCTCTACATGGTACTCATTGAATGATTTGATCCTTAAATCATTAGGAAAGGCTTCATGCCTTGAAATCTAGATTGTTCTTCTCTCTGATTCTTTTATTTTCCTTTTTAATACCAAACTTTAGGGAAAGTCTTAAATTAGTATTATCTACTCATATCCCATGTTTGAGTCCTAAACTCGAAAGGAAAGAGGTGTTTTCTTCAAACGCAAGTTATCTTTTAATAAAGCCTATTTAGTTGGTATTTTCTCTTTCCTTTCTTATTGTCTTTGAAACTTGGGCTCCTTAGAACCCAAGAAATCCCAAAGATACGAATTTCACCTTTGGAGGTTACCTCCTAGCCTTCTAGAGGCTTCTACCTCTTTATTTTCTCCTTTTCTTAACTATTCATTTATTAATTGAATTTCTTTTTTTTCTTTTCCTTATTATTGGGCCCAATAGACAATAAGGCCTAGAAAACAAACAAGCAAGGCTATTATAAACAAAATTCATACATTCAAAACAAATCACACCATTATTTGTTCATATGTCCTTAAAAAGAGAAATTGCATTTCCCACCAAATGAATCCAAAAATTAGAGTTGTAACATCCTTCCCCTCTTATAGGAATTTTTCCCTCAAAATTCCACCAAGCATACAAATAAATAGGATAATACTTTCTCATGTCCATCATGGATCCCATGTGGCTTTACCCCCTCCATGGTGCTTCCCAAGAACCTTCATCGTCTTATATTCTTACATCTGAGTTTTCTCTCACCTTGGTATCTCGTACTCTTGTAGGTGACTCAGGACATTTCAGCCTCTCTCGAAGATTAATAGGTTCATGGTTCAACACATGGCTCGGGTACATCACATAGTGCTCTAGATTACACTCGTGGAACACATCACACATCATGTTATCATAAGGGTTAAGGCTAACATAAGTAACTCCACCTAACCATCTAAAATAGACCCATGTATCGGGGACTCAGCTTCCACAACTATAGCTCATAAGGGTCGAGTTTTCATAACACATATTTTCCCACAGCAAACTGCATGTCAGTCTGCTTCTCATCATCTCATGACTCATGTCACGCCTGGGCTCTCTTAGCCATCGCACAATCAAAGCGACTTCATCTGCACACACTGTGGTCTCTTCGACCTTCACAAGGTCTTTTCACCAACATCATCCCAATGAAGTAGTGACTGACATGGCCTCCCTTACAGAGCTTCTTATATTCTGATACTGGATATGGTGGTTATCATCACAAACTCTCATAGGACAAGAACTATCCCCATATATCACCCGAACAAGCACACACACTCTCTTCAAACCCTCTAGTCTGGATCATACTCTCTTGACTGTCTATCAGTCAGGGGTGATAAGTTGTGCTAAACTTCAAGCTGGCATCAAGTTCTTCATATACCTACTTCCACCGCATGGAAGTGATCTTGAGGTCATGTTCTAGATATTGAACTCGACTATGGTGTAGATGAACCATCTCTTCCTCATATATAGTTCAACTAGATCTGTCACACTGACAATGCTCTCTTTCTTAGATAAGGGATTAGGTCAACTTGGTAAGGCGATCTACCATACCCATTTTGCATCATGACCTCTCTTGGTTCAGGGGAGACCCACCACAATGTCAATGGTGATCTACTCCCATTCCCTTTTGGAGACTCTTCATTATCTATAATAACTCCCTAGGTACTGGTGTTTGACCTTCACCTCCCGGCATGCATGGCGACAATCCACGTGCAATTCTATATACTTCTTCATCTTAGGTATTCAAAGCACTACTGCAAACTTTAATCATCTTAGTAGTACCAGATGCAGGGTGTACTTATCATCACAAGCTCTTGCATGTCATGATTCCTCAAGGTTGACTCCTCGGAAACCCTAAAATTCTCTAGTCGTGGGTTCCATCACCTTCTTTTCCTAAGAGGTGTATTTTAGGTTCTTACAACCATCCTTCTATCTCATCAAGCTCTATGCTAGCTAACTGAGCAACGACCCTGACCAATAGGTCTGATTGTATCTGGGTGTTATCCATACATGATCTCATCTTCTAACAAACTTAGGGTTCGCCTAACAACCTCTTTTAGCCGCTCTACTGGCTAAACTAGACAACTGCATCTTGACTGAGAGCATACATTATCACCTACATCTTTATGTTCTAGGTAAGGGTGAAAACATAAACCTTAATATACACCAATCATCATCCTCATCTCGGATTTAGGTATAAATTAGTCAAGAAAACTCCGAGCTCATCATCTTGGTTATCAAACTCAAACTTACATAACTCATAAATTCCATACTGTTCTTGATAAGAACATCCTCATGATGACTACCTTAGTTCTCTTCATCTTGACAAACCATCTATCAAAAGGCTTGATACTTCCTCAATCCTCAAACATCATAGCAATGTTTCAACTCACATCATCTTTATCTTTAGTGTATGGCATGCATATTTCCCTATCTCTCATACCCATAATGAGAGGAAATAAGCATTTGGTTGCAGTCCAAATACAAAGTTCATCCCATTCCAAGAATAGAGATGGTGCATCACACATTGCCAGGACACTTTCTAAACTAAGTTGAAACATACATCACATGTCTCCACAACATAAACAACTCGACTATGGGTCTACACCCATGGGAAGACTTTTCCCATCACCTTTGGGATCTTAACATATATCCTTTTTGTACAATCCTTAGTCGTTACCTCAAGGTCTCTAGGGTGTCGGGACTTTTAGAGTGATTTGACCTTTATGCATGTAGGGAGTGCCTATCACATTTACCCCTTAGGCCCCATGAACTCATGAAGGTGGCCAACCTCATAACCCATGGGCATCAGGAAAACGTAGTTGTTACCTCCCGACCCTATGGTCTTATGCATGCAGGGAATAGACAACTCCTACTTCCATCAGTCTTATCACAACCTCACCTTAGTATTGACTTAGGATTTTATTCTGGTACATTTTATACTTGAATACTTACCCAAAACTCCATCATCTCTCTAGGTCTTCATGGTCAAACTTACATCCTTTCTTAAGGGTCATGGCGACCTACCTTCCTCGGTCTGGCCCCATGCAGGTTACCTCCATTGCAACATATCCTCATGCCCTTTAGATATGGTGAAACGTGGGTCTATAGATTCATGTTCATACTATGTACTCTCCACTTAGCTCATCAAGCTCCAATGAGACCTCTTTAGGTTACCTCGAACCTTCATAAAAGCTGCACTTGACAGAAGGGTCCCTCCCCAGGATGGAGAGAAAACTATCTCTTGATAGCAACAAAGGTCACAAATGTTCCTACGTCCAGGGTTTACATCATCATGTACATGCTTAGCCCTATCATTCAACCTATACACATAGCTAGCAAGAATACATCCTACTAAGCCACTCTGGGTTCCTTGGTATGTCCTACTTGCTCCTTATTCCTCAAAGTTGACCAATCTCATACATATATCACCAACATGTGTGAGGGTTTCATCAAACATATACCTTAGCCCAAGGGGTTTCCTTTTCCTCTAAACATGAGGGGTGCCATGCTCGAACCTATAGAAACTCAAAACTTGTCATGAGCATCCGTGCACCAGCAGGTACTACTACTTCCCCTCTTAGATCTAAGAACTCTAGTTTCACTTTTATGCATCAGCTGTCTAACTACATGCTCAGCTTTTCAACCACAAACCAAATAGGTACAAGGTATATCATGCACTTACTATTCTTCCACCTGGGAAACACCTGAGAGTCCTATACTAGGACAACCAACTAGGTGTGAGGCCTCACAACTTGATACTATACCTCATCTGGGTCTAAGGAACTCTCCTTCCTATACCTAGAAGGTAGGCACCTATAACATCTGTACATCGGTACCAGAAGCCTCATCCTTCTTCTAGGGTTTGGTTCCTCTAAAAGCATCCATGATACCACAAGCCTCCAAGTATCATGCACGAGGCAACCAAAACCATCCACTTAGGTCGTCCATTCTAGGTCATGTCATACCCAACTTCTCGTGATTCCTCGTGTCTCGAAGTCTAAGCTTCCAACCTTCTTTTTTAGGTCTTGCTCTCTCTCAAGAGCTAACTCTACAACCAACCTTACCACTAGAGGTTCTCTCTCTAGAAGGTGGATCAAACTCTTAAGGATACATGCATACACCTGCATGGGTGAACGTATGATCAAACCTATGTTTGATTATGATTATCCATAGCTCTGCATGTTCATCTCCTCACCTGTCAGGCATGACCAAACTGACCTAAGTCTCGACCTACTTCCAGCACTACTGACGTACCCTCCTACATAGGTGCACATTCATATATGCCTATAAGGGTTTCCATATGGTCATCACTAACCTCTTCAATGACGGAGCTATCCTTCACCCTAACAGGCACGACCCTTCCAAGGTTGGGTCACCAAAAACACTAGGTCAACCAACCTCACATAGCTCATGCTTCTCACGGGTACTCAAAACCAAAAGGCATGTCATCCCACGTATATGGTCGACCATGATATCTAACACATCATGTCATATCTCTCTAACAACCACTTAGGGTTAGGGTTAGCATCATCCTCAGAGGATGTGTCAGGTCTCTACCTCTTCTTGGAGACCTATAGCTCTAGGTTTAACTCTTTACTCATCCTCCTGACAAGGTCTAACCTCAAGTCTCTCCTGAGGGCACGACAACACATGCCATGCAACCTAAGCATGTAACTAATCACTAGTTTACACATAAACTAATAAACTTATGTCCATGAAATCTTGTTTACATGCTTTTCATTAATTTGGTGGAGGATTCCTTAATCTTATCATACATACCCTGACCTCAAAAGGGTGGGGAAGAGAGAGAAAAACCCTAAACCTTAGAATCCTTAATTGAATTAGGGTTGAGAAGGGACAAAATAGATAAGAGAGTCCTAAAGGTATCTTCTTTTGAGTCAAAACCTTAGACATTGGCCAGGCAATCACACTTCATCTGGGAGTCCTCATGATCGACTAGAAGGATAGAGGAAAATATTGCCATCCCCCAGACCGTGATCCTTTTCTAGACACCACTGTCTTTCAAAAAATCCTCTAATAACTCCCTCGGTTCTACAAAGTTTGTAAAATTTAATAATTACTAAGGATTAAATGAGGAACCAATGCTCTGATACCAAAATGTAATGACCCTGCCTCCCGATAACCCCCAATTAAGGGAGACCAAAAGGTCAGAGCCATTATCCCCATTTTTTGGATCAATAATTTGACAAATAATCAATAATAATTACTAAATTCTATCAAAACTATATTGAAAAGTTGGAATAAAATAAAACTTTGCATACCTTTTTAAAATATTAGATTTCTATATATCCATAATTGGAGTTTATTCTAACTAATCTTCCTTGTGCTTTAATTCATATATTCACAATGTATCACTTTACTGTTTGTCCTTTTCATATTGTACCTAAAACGCCGACAAACAAAACATCAGTCAGCATAAATGAATATGCCAGTATGTGGGGACAACCAAAATTTCACAAATATTTCTAACAACCTAAATATCACAATTAAGTTATTTAACAATCCAAATTACGTTTTCAATGTCACATTCTCCACCGCTTATGCCCTAACCCTGGAATACCCTATCTAGGGTTTTTCCTTTGCACTAGTCATAAGACCACCTTCTCCATCCTGAGCTTGGTACCTGGGGTCACCTCTCATGGTGCCCGATAGTCATGCAAGAAACATAAGGCCACCTTCTCCATCCTGAGCTTGGTGCCGAGGGTCACCTCTCATAGTGCCCAATGGTCTTCCCTCTTGGGCTTGACCTAATTGACCTTCCGTCCAGGGCTTGGTCACGCATCATACATTAGGGTGGCATGTAAGTGCGAGAATGCACATTTATAATTAATTGTGATAATCATAGTGACTTTAAAGATTTGCATAAATGAACATCCAATAGTTAGGTTGCATCCAATTCAATCAATCATTTCAGAAAACTCTGTGAAACTAAATCGGTTACTCATAAATAACCACATACCTGTTCAGCCGAATCAAGATAGCAATATTCCAAGCAAGTATGAAATCTAGGAAAGCAAGGAATTCACACAACAAGGATTTTGAAATAACCATACAATTTCCTTCACTACTCATGTTATCAATATCTACAATCTAACTTGCTTCCTAGGGTTTCACTTGCTATTAGGGTTTCGTTATCACTTTTGTCACTACAAACCCTAAATAAGTAAAACTACTCATAAACCCTAATTATCTTGTCCTATCTTTCCTAATAGGGTTAGGATCAATAATTATCAGCATATTTCCAAATATTTCGAATTAAACATATCAATCTCATCCTTTATCCTAAATTAGGGTTTCTGCATGCATTAACATGGATTCTTGGTTTAAAACCCTAAAACATGCAATTCCTCATCTAGATTAGATTAGAATCTTTCATTATCATCCAACAGGTTATTAGTACTCAAATTAACCCATTAAACATCATAGATTCAATCTTTACTCACAATAAGGGTTTCTAACCTAAGTGTAATGCACTTTTCATCAAATTAATATAATTTTGTAATTAGGAACGAAATCAGGTTATAAAACTATTTTTATCAGGTTCCTCATATTTTTCTAATCAATTTTCATATATTAAGTTTATCCATCAGAGTTTTTTAGCAATTTCTACGATTTTTGTAAGTTTATCACTTAATTGACCAATTAGAAACTAGCATGTCATCATTAAATCTTTACCAGAACTCGGTGTAGAAAAAGGAGGAAAAGTCTCAGACACCCTTGGGTCATGTACATGCGAATAGGGGTACAAGAGTCATTTGATTCTATTTCTTTTCCCCTTCCTCGTGACGTGCTCCTGTGTTCTTTGCATACAGGATGTCGTTGGCCGCCTACTCTCCCGCAACGCCATCGTCCACCGCCACCTCGCTCGGGCGCAAAAACCACCGCGCTCGATCTGTCACTATTCCATGGTTCTCCTCCAAGCCTCCCCTTCCTCTCTTACACTCACACCAGGGACGCCCAACAGGTGGCGCCCAGTGCTGCTGGCATCCTCTTCGGAGTCCACGGCGTGGCGCCTGACGATGACGACCACCAGGGATCGTCTCACCCTTACTACTGTAAGACCCTAAGGATCATCTCTAGATCTCTTTCTCTAAGTTGTACTCCCTCCTTCCCTCTCTTCCTCTCTCAGCCCCATAGACCAAGACGTAGGTTCAGCCTACTGTCGTTGTCTGGTTTGCTCCGACGCCGCTGTGCAATCCTTCGCACATGATCATCAGTCGGCCCCGTCGTGCTTGGACATGAAGGCAGACCCTCCTGTAGGACGCCTAATCAAACCTTAGCCATGAAGGCCTTCCTCAAAGAGCGTTCTTCAACTGCCCCTCCCTAGGTGTGGTGATGCTAATGGACGTCGGAGAGAAGTGCGCAGAGAGCAGTTACACGTTATGATCAACTCTAAGATAGTTAGGCAGGGGTCCCTTCGATCAATCAGGCTATGGTCCTTTATATAAGTCCTAGGAGGCTCTAGGGTTAAGAGTACGATGATAGGATGGGGATAGGTAGGCAAAGGCTTGTTCCCTTTTCAAACACACATGGGTGAGAGACATCCTTGAATACCATAATTCATTAGAAAGGAAGGTGATTAAACATATTAATCAACATGCCTTACTCTCACATAGCAAAGACCTTTCAAAGTTACACAAAACTTTCTATCTTGGAATCGGCAACCAAGAGTCAGATAAAAGCACCTCTATATGGTACTCATTGAATGATTTGATCCTTAAATCATTAGGAAAGGCTTCATGCCTTGATATCTAGATTGTTCTTCTCTCTTATTCTTTTATTTTCCTTTTTAATCCCAAACTTTAGGGAAAGTCTTAAATTATTATTATCTACTCATATCCCACGTATGAGTCCTAAACTCGAAAGGAACGAGGTGTTTTCTTCAAATGCAAGTTATCTTTTAATAAAGCCTATTTAGTTGGTATTTTCTCTTTCCTTTCTTATTATCTTAGAAACTTGGGCTCCTTGGAACCCAAGAAATCCCAAAGATACGAATTTCACCTTTGGAGGCTACCTCCTAGCCTTCTAGAGGCTTCTACCTCTTTATTTTCTCCTTTTCTTAACTATTCATTTATTAATTGAATTTCTTTTTTTTTCCTTGTTATTGGGCCCAATAGCCAATAAGGCCTACAAAACAAACAAGCAAGGCTATTACAAACGAAATTCATACATTCAAAACAAATCACACCATTATTTGTTTATATGTCCTTAAAAGGAGAAATTGCATTTCCCACTAAAAGAATCTAAAAATTAGTGTTGTAACAGTTGTGAACTTGTGATTCTTTGCCCTTAGTCTCTCTTGCTTAAGTGGTTTCCAGATTTAATGCCTCTCTATTTGGTATTTCACTAAATTTTTCTCTTTGCCATTGGTGGTGGTTCAATCTTCTCTCAACCATTCTCTTAACAAAAGTGCTTAAGTATTTTTAGGAGAGAAATAAACAAACAAGCTTCTACTAAAACCTCTTCCAGTCCATATGTAGTATATTCAAGTGGTAGCGGAATGCAAAAGGAATAAACTCAACAAAACTGCATCATAATCTGGCTGGTTGGTCCTTGTTTTTATGGGTGTTGCTCATTTGCCTTGAAGAATGCATGATTGCTGTTAGTAACAGATGAACTATTGATGACCAGTAATTCCACAGAAAGTACAGATGATAGGAAAGCTTTCATATTATATTAGCAGATTTCCTGACCCAAGTGTGAAATTTATTGCATGGATCATAAACCCTCCCACTTCCACCAAACCAACCATGTCCTCCCTTCCACCTGCTTCTTTCTTAGCAACTGCAGCTCTAAGATGGGTTAGCAACACCGCAACAAGGAACAACATAGTAGCAAGCCAGTATTAGTTGCTGGCCTTGTCTCCACACAGTACTCCCCTCCCCACCTCTTCTCAAGTAGCTATTCATGATAATTTCCAGCAGCCACCAAGAACCGACAACAAGCTCGCGACACCACTGACAATAGCAGCACAAAAAAAAGAAAAAGCTTCCTACTCTTCTTGATGGTTTAAACAATAGCATTCTTCCTTTCTCCTTGTTCTCTAATTTTATTTTTGCTAAAAAATCAAAAGACCTCGTGCTAGATTTATAAATCATAAAAAAACAAAGGGCCACCATCTTACTTCTTTTATCTCTCTCCATGTGGATCCCCTAAATGACATGGTTGAGCGCTTTTTCTATGATTTAAGTTCTTATATGTTTTAACTTCACTTCATGTGACTCTGTCCAACCATGCTTTACATTTCGATAGTGCCCTATAATTATCGTCTCCTACTATGCATCCATACTAGTAGTGCCCATCTTGATTCATGTACTATGCTTTCAATCTAGTACCACTTTGATGTTCTTATTATGGGTGATGACTAAACTTCTATTCTACCTACTATCATATATACTGATATGCCTACTGTCTTTGCAATAAAGTTAAATGGAATATTTCCTACTTTGGATGAATGTAGTTCAGACTTTTTACAGTCACATGGGAAACTCAAGTTCATCAAGGATACCTCACCAGTAGCACCGGATGACACCTGAGTCACCAAACACAACTAAGTCATCTCCTGACTCTGGTGTTGCATTAAGCCGAATATCACCGTCAACTATGTAGCATCTCAATGCCAAACATACATGGGATGAAATAAAACAACTTTACACATAGGAGGGTAGTTGTCTTTTCCTCTAAAACTCATTGGATATGATCATCTACGAGCACCAAGGTGATCGTCCATCATCTAAATATTATGATGCAATGAAGGCGCTTGCCAACCAACTTAATTTTCATGCCCATAACATCTACGATGTCACCAAGGAGAGATCCACCCTCATCATCACTAGGTGCTTGCTGAAAGGACTCCGTCCTTGGTATGTTGCAATATGTCAACTCTTGCTCATCAGCACAATGCTTCCAACCATGGATCAAGCATTTTCTCACTTGTCCCAATCTGAGATGGAGTGTGCCCGCGTTCCCCTAACCAACACCTTCAATGCCCAAGCTGTTGTTTCTAATATCTCTCATGGTCATGGATGCAGACGTGAACCACACCCAAAAGGTACATATCGTGGTAGGATGGGCCACACCAAATATGTGTGCCATTTCAAACATGGATATTTGGATCAGTACGTTTGAGGATGCAGAAAGGCATTGCACACGTTGCCCAAACTCTACCTGCATGTGTCAGAGAAGGTTCATCCATGATGCACACTTCTCCTGCAAACTCCATTGGAAATTTTCTCATGTCTCTCTAACAAACAAGGAATATAGACGACTCCTACTAGCTTCATACCAAGTTGGTGACTCTCAAATGCAGTTTCAACATGTATCTTCAACAACATATCTTGCACAAATGAAAGGAGAAATTGGCGACGCTCCTATGTATCCTATGTAGGCCTCATCTTCTCACTCTCACAACCACACATCAAGGTAAATTTAGGACCACCATAATTTCTTCACGTCCAAATTGAATAGTTGATTCTGGTGCAACTGATCACATGACCGATATGCCACAACTCCTTCAAACCGTTGACTCATATTCCTCATTCATCTGTCACCTTTATAGATGGGTCTACTAAAACTGTCACCCTGTCCCATTTACTGTCCATTAAATTACACGTTGTTCAGTATATTCCATATTTCCTATACAATTCACTTTCTATTTCTAAACTTGTTCATTCTTTACAATTCTACATAACTTTTGGTCCTACTAGTATTGCTTCCTATTCTCGTTCACTAGTTCAACTAGTGGTTTGACTGGTTTGACCGATGACGTCAGCATGACATCATAAATAAGTAATAAAAATATAAAATTATAAATATAAAACTTTCTAGAAAATCAACATATAAAGGAGACATAAGAAAATCACATTGATGTAATCTAGTGCACAATTTAATACTAAAATAAATAGTAATAATCCATGATTGAATATCTCAAAGATTCAAATCAAAATGAAGCCCAATGATTCAACAACAACAAGTCTATAAAATAGATAAAAGTCACATAACAAATTTTTGATGAACACAACCCAACAAAAAGGATGAAGTATCAACCAGTGAACTTCAACCAGACATAGTCACAATACAAAACAATATTAAAAGAACGTGACTAAATGACTCTATCCTCAAATTCATCATTGACTCATAAAGTCATAAGTCATAGACTCATAAATCACAATGAATCATGGAACATAGTCATCATCCTCAGCATCTTGATCTTCATCACCAACATCATCTCCTATTTCTATATCTGGATTGCCTTTCACTCCAATGTCTATGCCCTCTTTTTATTGAAAAAATTAAACAAGAAAATTTAGATTCATTTACAATATTTACTTGTACTTCAACCTCAAGTTGGTTTGCACATAGACTAGGGAATCCAGTCTCTCATGCTCTAGTCTATTCTTCCCATTTGTATGAATGTCATCAGAAGCACTCCAATTTCTTTCACATCCAAAAGAGGAGCAAGTTTGGCTCAAGACCCAAATAGAAATATTCTACATATTAGGACAACCTCCACCAAATAGATGCCACCAATTATGTGGTATTTCCGATTGCAATGATACTTATGCCAATCTTCTTCCAAAGTTTCACTAGTTCAATAGGTCGGTTTGCCGGTTCAATAGTGAGTTAGTGTAATTTTAGGCTTTTAGAGAGAATCAAAACAATAGTGTGACTGGTTCCCGATTCAATCGGTTGAACCGACTGGTTTGGTTTGATTCTGATAATCGCAAGGCACTTATTTAACAAAACAGAATTTGAGCATGGTAGTTTATTGGTGGAGATTACAGCACGAGTGAGACGATTATTCGGATGACCCAACCGTTGGTGCCAGGTCTCGGTAGAGGCAGCAGTGGTGAGATGAGCAACTTTGGCAGCAGCAGTCCGACACGGCATGCGAAGAGCATAGAGACCATCTTTAGGAAGTCCGTGGAGTAGAGGGAGTCGGGAGCAGCGGTCCTTCACAACGCAAAATGAAGGATGAAATTCAAAGAAGCAGTTGTTATCTCGTGTAAAACGGGGAACAGAGAGTAGAGGTTTTTAAATGGAAGGAACGTGTAAAATATTTCGAAGAAAAAGAGGTTTAGAGGAAGATGAAAAGGTAGTAGCGCCAATGCGGGAGATGGGCAAACCTTGGCCATTACCGACGTGAACTTGATCGCTACCGTGGTAGGGAGCAGATGTTTGGAGCTGGTGCTGTGAGGGCGTCACGTGATGAGTTGCACCTGTGTCTGGAAACCATTCTTCAAAGGGAGCTTCAGGAGGAGTGGGAGGATTGCCGGTCGTGAGTGCCGGTGGAAGGTCGCGTCCTTCAACTAATGCTAGGAGGTCGTACGTACGAAGAAGTGGCAGAAGTTGTGTTTTTCAAAGTAAGTAATTTGTGGGGGTGAGTTTAAGAGAAAGAAAATGAGTGACGTGGTTTAGGGAGGGCAAAGGCAGGGATTCATTGTTCAAGCCGGAAGAAGTATCGGAGGAAGACGAGGAGTTGGAAAGGGCCATGCTCTGGGTTGTTAGAGATAGGACAATGGCTCTGATACCATGTGCGAGTAAACGAAATAGTTTTGTATTTCTATCTTGTTCATTCACATTGTACATGCTTATATAGCAGTTTACAGAAGTATACGTTAGTAACTGCGTTTACAATCGGAAATCACGCAGAAAGTTATCTGATGGACTCAATCTCCGGTGTGATAGCTGTGAGTGGTTGCGAAGAGTCCGCTGGACTTGGTGCGGCATGTGTAGATAATTCTGGGTTAACAGTAGACAAAGGTCATCGCCGGCCAGGCCATTGATGGTGCAGTGTACATATTGGAAATGGCTTTCTACGATGGTAACTTGGAGCTGGTGCGCATCCCATAAAATCCAGATCCCCCCTGCGAATCCGATAGCTTCCACACGGTGAGAGTGGGTGAACCGGAGTCTTTTGATCGTTTGTTCAGCCGCCTGCCCAGATTGTCTTGTCTCAAAAAGAGCTCAGAGCTTTACTCGATGCTTTGACCTGATGAGATTGAGATAGTTTTGGGTGCTCGATTGAGCCACCCCTTGCACATTCCATGCCACTAACATTTTAATTATTGATGGGTGGGGGGACTGTTTGCCCTTCGTCTTCCAAAAACCTTCTCTCCAGTAGTCTCCATAGCCGCCTTCTTCTCCAATTCCGCAGTTGTTGATTGCATGCCCCGTTTCCTTGAAGTTTGGGGGTCTGGTTGCTTTTGCCTGTCAACCTTTCTGTTCCTTTGGTGAACCGCAGCCGTGGACTGGTTTCTCCTGTCTAATGGCTGTTGTTCACCCAGGTTGAAAGTGGATCCCTCTGCAAACTGGAAGGGAGGTAAACTGACCTCGTCGTCCCTCACATTTGCCACCGTGTGGTTCTCCATTGTGTTAGTTGTTTGCGCAACGGTAGGTTGCGCAGGTTTCTTCTGTTCATGACTTCGTGGTTTCTGTTCATGTCTTTCATGGTTTGCTTATTGGCTATGGGCAGCCTGTCTAGTACTGTGTGTGTTGTCCCTTCTTCCGCCTCCTCCGTTGTTCCTCCTGTTTTGAGTGTGGTTGCTCCGAGGTGGTGGTCTTGCGTTGCTTGATTGCGGTGGGTGTTGCGTATCCTCCTCACCGTCTCTATTGGTTTCTTCATCGTCTTCCAGCGGCGCAAATCTATTTGCGTTGCGAGTCTGTTGCTCCTGTTGGTTCCCCCTGGTGTTGGGCCTCCGTCTTGGTTTCCTGGCATGGATGCTTTCAGTGAAGCGTTCTTCGTCTGTCGCTGGTTGCTCAGTCATTACAACTTCCGCCTCTCCTTGTGCAACAGTAGTGCTTGGGTGTGGATGCGCTGGGTAGTTTGGTGCTTCGTGCCCCATTCTGCCACGGCGAAGGCAGAAAGTGGGCAGGTTTTCATATTCCACTTTGTATAGACGGTCTGGGGTGCGAACTTGTGGTATAAGGGGTTCAGAGAGTGGGACTTCCACCGCGATAAGGGCAAATCTTCCTCTTTTCTTTTGCCAGATGTTGATGTCCAGTCTGACTGTACTGTCGAGAAGGTTGCCGACTCGCCTCAGTATTTGTTCCTCGTATAAGCATGGGGGTAGGCTAGGTATCCTCGCCCAGATGGTGATGGTGTCCGGTTCATCTTTGGTGGGGTTAAAATCAGGCTTCCATCTTTGCACGGTGAGGTATGACCCTAACATCGACCAAGGCCCTCCAGTGACAGCGTTTAGGTAATCATCATCCAGCGTCAGTTGAACTAGGTAGTACCTTGGTCCATATCGATCACCCTATATGCGCCGTTGGGTTTCCATAGTGCTTTGACTTTTTCATTTAGATTTGTGAATCCGATCTTCCTTTCCATGACGCGTACTACTACTGTATATTTCCACGCCTTCATGGGTTTCTTGAAAGGATCCTTCTTGACGTCCAAAGACAGTATAAGTGCCGTCTTGTCAATTATGAAGTCTCATCGTGAAGAAAGTAAGATCTGCTATCAAGGTGTACCATTCCCACTTCTTCGTTCTCCTCCGCTCCGCAGGCCTGGCTGTAGGATGTTGTTGGTATCTCGTGTCTTCTAGGTCAAAGAACATCTCTGTTTCCCGGATCCCTCTGAGAGGGATCTTGGAATCCCACTTGTGGAGGTGTTGCCCCACGAAGCATAGTTCAGTTGGAAGCCCGTTCGTTGTAGGGTTGTCGGACCACCCTGGTCGCCCGTTGGGTTCCCCTCCGTCGCCATCGGCAACGTCGGGGACGCCTGATGCATTACGCTTTCTTGCCGCCACCAGTCGCTCGAGAGCTCCTAAACCCTAGGAGCGCTCTCCATTATTCTATTAGTTCTTTTCTAAACATACTAGAATGCAAATTAAATAGAATGTGTTAAGCAAGAGTTTGACTACACAATGGGTTAACTTGAGCTACAATGAAGGTCACGAAATTTTCACAAGAGAGTCAAATGATTACTAATATAGGTTTAGTATGATTAATTTGCCATGACAAGGACAAAGTTGTTGAAGTATGTACATTAAGAAAAAATACTTCATGGATTAGTTTAATATTTCCTTGATATTGAAAACACAAATTAATTACAATGGTGCAATCATTTGAGATGCATCCCTACACTTTGGAGGATACTTGGCACACTTTTTGTTTCCTTCTTAATGCAAATATAAGATATTCTCTTATTTGCACCACTATTTAACAAAGAAGGAAAAAAGTGAGTGATTGGATAACATTTATCTTTCAAGAAAGCAAGGAATGTCTTAGACCTGTTATCAATTAGCCTATATACTTCTGTTAGAAAACAAAAACTATTCATGCTACTTCCAGACAAAATCCTATGAGATTGCATTATGGTTTGGGGATACTTTTTTAGAAGCCAGTGTGCCTCTCCCTTTCTTGCATATGTATGGCATAATGGAGAAAAAGGATAGTTATTCTATAAACATGTACGTAAATATGAAAAGAGTTACAATTTTAAAATAAATAACACATTTTTGATATACATTTATTTAAGAATCGAACAAAAGGTCATAATCATGCAATACAAATTTCTAGAGTTTATTAGAATTGGATCCTTACTAAAATTTAATATTTCTATCAGTAAAAAGGTATCAAATAGAATAGGACATAGTCTCACATTAATTTTATGTTACAAAAATCATCAAATACTCTAATATATTTAAAGTTAATACAAAGATCATAAATCCACATAGTCTTGTATAGGAACAACATAAAATAAAAGGTAGCTTAATTTGCGTCATCTTGATTACAACAGACACAACTTTATAATAGAGATGAATTGAACTTTTAGATAATATTGATCACACATTTTACTAAGGAAATGTTTGTACAAGAAATAACATCATACATTTTTAAGATAGATATAATGGATTCACTTGGACTAGTAAAGTAAATATTGTACATGTCTTAATTATTTTAGGTGGTTATGAGTTCTTACATTTAAGAGACATTAGTAATCATCTCTCAATGGATGAGGTAGAGAGTCAACAAACTCCTAGATGGGGCTAGTAATAACATGCACTTTTGTGGATATTTTATATTATAGATTCTTCTATTTACTCATTAAAATGGACATATATGCATATGTCTTACTTAGTTAAAGTTAAAATTTATGCTTAATTAATCAAATAACGTCCCTTATGATAAATGAAAAAATTCTTATATGTTACCCTTATTTTCGTTTAACTATAGACATTAAGCATTTTCATTGATGAATACAATTTAATGATCCTCAACACTTTAGGTGGCACCAACCTCACCAGGACATCCATAAAGACTTGTGAAATTTGATGTATAATTCTAACCAACAAAACTAATAGACTAATGCATTCACAATTATTAATCAAGTCAATATATACACACCATAAAATTAGGGAAAGATTTGGCACATACCACAAGCTAGTGGATTATTATATAGAAGCCCACAATTACTTACCTAAGACTTTGTGGGCATGCCACCCATTTTAAGTTAGTAAAAATTATGTCAAGAAAAATCAATGGGACCATATTATGGAATTAGAAGAAATCAATGACCAGTTAAACATGCATAAATAGTTATCACAACATCACAAATTCAATGAGGTCAATGTTGTCCCGAAATTGACTTGCTCTAACTTATCCATGTAATTAAAATATGGAAGTGGATGAAAATGATTATAATTGACTTGAGTAAGTTGGCATGGGTGTTCAATCTACCTATTCACATAGGTATTTAAAAGGGAAAAGTTGGTGCACTTGTCTTCTGATTCACCCAAGTCGATTTCAATCAGCCTTTGACATTCCATATTGGCATAGTCAAACATCCAATTGACTTCTAAAATTTTATGTAGATACCATTTTAAATCAATCAGTTGATGACCAAAGACTTGAACATGTTGGTCATATTATTATTTTTATTTACCTTTCTTATCACATCAACTGCTCCAATATACACTGACAATTAATTTGACTGATGCCATTTAGTCGATGTAATACAACTCAGTTAGCGATGCTAACAATCTAGAATAGATGTGTAGCATATATTATTTTATTAACAACCTAGTATTCTTTGATATGTATTCCTAACCTATGAATAGGATAATACTAATACTATTTTGGTGTCATCAAGTTTATTACATTCCTCGTAAAAGACAAATATGATATTTTCTGTGATTGTGGAATAGAAATAAGATGATCAAGTTAAGGGTTTTGTGGTATCTATTGTCCCTTTTTAAACCCTAGATATACATTGTTGTAGAAATTTGACCAATAATATATGCATGACTATGAACCTTAATGACAAACTAAGGTTCTATGATTTTGTATTGTGGGAACAGGGAAAAGCCTAAGATGGGTGGTACCATGGGATTTCAAGGATGAAATTTTAATAAGTTGTATAGATTATGAAATCCTCAAAATATAATACATAGTAAAACAAATAAATCTATTCCCTTGAATGAAGTTTCACAAAATAAATCAATCATTTGACATGAACGTAAATAAATCGCATAAAATATCTTCCCTTCTTAGATAATCAAAAGTGTAGAAAGGGGTAAGTAGATGGATTATTTTCACTCTCCCCTTTAAGTTGGTCACCTTTGTTGGTGTTGGTGTTAGTGATGATGTTAGTTTTCATGTGACAATGTCCTTGTTATGATAAGAATGTTTCGGGTGATTATATTGTTCTAACGCATAACAAGTATAAAGGTAAGCATTTTCATTTCAATTTATAGTGGCATGGAATAATTGGTGTCCATTTCCTATCCACAACTTGTAAGAAGTTGGTAGAAGATCTTGCCATTGCTATTGCATCACTATCAACATATTAAATATCATATTCATTATTTTGGGGTTAGATCACTCATGAGAGGGGTTAATATAGGAGGCATACATCACAATAATGTTTCACATGTAGTCGACAATGAAAGAAGTTGAGTGCATGAAGTTTATTTAAAGTTATCAAAGAGTGCCCAAATTGATTCTGCTATTTTTTTCATGTTTGTGTCTTCACAAGATGAGTCAACCATTGTTTGATGTAATTATGATAATTCAAAGTATACAGATTACACTAGATGCCACAGGAACTTCAAGATGTGGACAATGCATTAAGCTGCAATAATCTTGGCCAACTATGATGGACTACTTTGTGCTCTTTCTATCAAAAAAATAATGGATCGATGATTCATTGTGAACTTAACAATTAGGAAGAACTACCTTAGGAATTCAATTTTGATCTCTCCCAAGTAGCAGCGTCAGCTGTTGATGGGTACCATTACTTGGTCTTTACTCTAAGTGAGAAGGGGAATAAGGTCTTTTAGATAGCATTATTAGTGCTGGTTGGAGTGTGGAATGTAGAACAAACCTCCAAGAAGAATGCAATGTTTTTACATCAATTTTGTAAACCAAACATGTGGAAGGACAACAAGAGTTCAACCAAGACACATATGATAAGAGAATATTGTCTTGGAATGCTTTTTATTGGAAGACAATTTAATGACGCATAGTCCTCCATTATGAAGTATCTTTGAAAGAAATTTGGGTTTGGTTGTTCTTTCTAAAATAGTTTTATATGATCATTCTATTCATTCTAGTTATTGTGAAGATTCAAGCCTTCCATGTTTCTTCTTTGGCACTTTTTACTATTCTATTAGTTTGGTCTCACCTCTAGAGAAAAATTGACATCTGAACATGAAGTGTCACTACACAAGAAAAACTAAACAACAAAAGAGATAAGTAGAAATTAAGGAATGCAAGATAGAAGAAAAAAGATGGTCAAATGTGTAAGGAAAATTGAATGTAAAAAAGTTTATAAGGAATACCTCAGATAATTGTGTCAAAAATCTTGATGTGCACCTATATGTAGGCACAAGCCAACAGAAAAATACTTTATTACACTGATACACAAGCACATGGGCTTGGATGGAAAATAGACAACTTGAGTCTAATCTAGGAGGATGGTGTTAAACCAAGAAAATTGGTAAGCATTTATAGAAAGGTTGATACGGGTGAATTACACTAAATTTCACACAATACATAAAAAACTTAGCTAGGCAGAAAGTTATTTATCATTATCTAGAATTCATTACCTAAACATCAAATAACAAGGTTGCATAAATTACACTAGAGATATTAACAAAATTAAATAATCGAGTCAATTGGATTTTATCACTACAAAATTTAACAAACACGATGGGAGTAGGGTGGTAAGGTTGCAAAAAATAAAGATAACAATGGCTTTTCTGGGGAAATAGAGTAGGTAGAGACATTAAATTGGGAATGAAACATAAAATATCCAACAAGGTAGTCTTACAAAACCAAACAGAAAGTTAGAATTGAAATGAATCCCATTCTAAACTTGGTAACCATGGTGACAAGAATGCTATAAAATATATTCTCTCTTATGTCATCAATTGTCTAGCCTTACATTCTCAATTGATAAGGGAAAACTAAAAATGTTAAAAGACAACACAATTCGATGTTCCAAGTGCATTCATATTTTTTGATGATGGGTAATACCAGAGGTATGTGGGAGTCTTTGATCCCCTATCACCTCCTATCCAATTATTTCCATTCTCTTCGACAGGTGGTAGGAAAGGAACACCCAACCTTAGATCTCTCATTATGGTAAGTGCAATAGATAGATAGTAGGTTAGTAAGAGAGAAGACAAGTTCCTACAAAGTAACTTGACTTTTTTTACAACTTTCCCAATATCTATCTTCTATATACCCTACATGGTATCGAATACACATCCAAAAAGGTATTATATTTGAGTAATATAGATTTAGCATGAAGAAAACTGATAGACATTTCAAAATCTATCACATGTATTTGAGAGTCATGTATAGAAATTATTGAGAACCATGAATGCACTCATTGTTGTGGTTCGACTTAGTCAAAATGACCAAGATAGATAGAATAGCTTTTTTGGACGGAAGGTGGACATGTAAGTCATTGTGGGTGTAATTGGGGCAAGAACTGTGGTCATTTGGTGTGCACATGGTCAATTTGGAATGCTTCCACCTCAACCATTAGGAAACACAAGAGAGATGGAAGTTGGTTCCCAATTTGACAACAACAATGTAGGTCCTTCATATAGAACATATATTTTATTTATTATGACATTTTGTAGATATTTTGTATGCACTTTGTCCTTAACTCTTATTCTGGGACATTCTTTGCTTCAACATGTCCCAATCAACTTTTTGATTATTATTTGGGTTGACTTGAGTCAACCCTAGCCACAACTATAAGTTGGTGAATGTTTCATATTTTCCTTATCAACTCCACATCCAACATATTGCATTAGGTACCAAGAAAACAAGTGAATAACATCAATGAGTGCATTCGACCATTATTAATATTTTTGGGAATTTGACATGATTGCAAAAGTTGAATACAAGTGGAAGGCTCAAAATGGGATTCCGTCAAAGTAGCACCTGAATCTCTAGTTGTTGTTGGACATTTCTTATATCTTCTATATGCTAGATAATGAAATAGCTGACATTTAGTAGTTTGCTTAACCCTTCATAGTAAGACCTTGAGGGAAGGATCTACAACATTCATGTCATATAAAACTACTCAGTTATCTAATCCTTTTCTTATAATAGCCTCACATTTATTTTATATTGTAAATGAATAATTATACTCCCTATTTTAGACTTGCACTTATGGTTTCTTACTAAGAACTTCATACTTAACATATGGATACATAGAAAAGGAAATCATAATCAACAAAATAATCATATATGGAAACCATTTCTATATCATTATCATGCATGAATATTCAATTGGACTTGTTGTAATAAAATCTAATTATGGTTCACACTACTCATGTAGAAATCCCAGTTAATGATAAAATATTTTCATTTAGTTATTCACTACTTGATCAATCAATGTATGCATAAGAAGAACCATTTTGACCATTATACTAAATATAGGAATATTATAAGAAAAATATGTCCAGAAACCCCAAATTTTCATAACATGGAGAAATTTTAGACAAATTACTAAATGTTATATTATGCTATAGTAACCCATTTCCAATGCTTATTCAATAATGTATCTCAAATAAGACAAAAATTTCCTATTCCTCATAGACTCTACGCCCTAGAAAAATACAAACTCCCATATTTTCTCATTTTCAACCTCCAATATTGGTAGATTATATCCCAAATATTCCCTATATAACTAATTGCTTCAAATTTTAATTTGACCCACCAATAACATCATCAGACCCATAAAATACCTTCAATCTCTCCATAAATACACCTCCATACCTCACATTGTAGAAATAGAAACCAGAGTTTGATTGATCACCCATAACCATTGCATATATCAAAGGAATGTAAGGACCCCTCGATGACCCTCCTCAACTCTTCTCCCACTATTAATTTGAATTTACTTTCACACAAAAACCTATCCATACAAAATTTTGAGACCTCATACCAAATCCAATATGAGGACCACATTCCATCTATTTCAACGTACATTATTCTTGTCGTTCTTCATCTAGACAACCTCGTATATTCTATTTTGGTGTTCTTTGGCTTCAAAGAATCCCACACCCTCACCTATACATAACAATCAAAACTGGCCCTTGGTAGAGCTTTACGTCTCTATTGATCATGTGTTGCAGCTTGTTGGCACTAGGGGAGTGCTAGGAAACTCATTGTGATGTTGGTTCTTGACACCAAATTGGTTTGCTCTAAATTTTATTCTAGACCTCCAATAGTAGTATTTCTCTATTTATTGTGGTTCTTCACATTGTCGATCAAGAAAATGACAAAATGGTTTTATGATCTCTCTTACTTTGGTTTATCTACAACAAACATTCACATTAGTGTCCTTTTAGAAATGCCACTGAATAAAAATAAACGCCACTAAACATGCTTAGTGGCATTTGTTGACACTTAAAAAAATGCCTCTAGTACCAATGCCACTAGAAAGATAGTGGCGTAAGTTGTAAATGCCACTAAAAGTTTGCCTTTAGTGGCTTCCAATAAATGCCAAATAAAGGCCACTAAAACATCATTTAGCATTTATAAAAAAGCCACTATCCATCAATTGGCTTTTATACAAATGCCACTATTTTGTATTATGTTGGTGTATGAAACGATTCTTTTTTAGTGTAATGGTGTATAAAAAAAGCCACTAATGACATACTAGCTATGTATTACTACATTTTTATGGCTTTTAGTCATTCAATTTTTAGTTCATTATCAGGTTTTCTTATTGAATGCCAATTGCAGTCGAACTCAGTTTTCCAAAAGTATGAATATTTTTTATTTATAATCAAATGACAATTACATGGGGAGGACATTTTACCTTGCCCCTTATATTGAATGCAACACCATTGATATACTTTCATACACTATTTTTCTGTTCAGTACAATAACTTCTACATCATTAGGTTTGTCTCTCCTTGATATGACTATCTACTTTTCAGCATGCCGACTTCAGAGCTCCTTTAGGAAATAGATTTACATTATGGTGGAATCCTTGAACCACCTCCCAAAACCATTGGATAACAGGTGATGCATTGTTGTAGCCAGAGTCACATCCAAGAACCTATAGCTACTTAGAGATTGCAATGAATGGTTGAACATCTTCTCTTGTTCCAACAACAAGAATAACGATATTCAATTTAGGAATAGACTTGTTAAGCTCGGCGACTTCATCTTCCATTGTGGTAGACGTCAATGTGCCATCCCTTTTTATCTTGATCAGGTTCTCTATGATTCTTTTTTGAGTCACGGATGAAGTACAAGCATATTATCAGTCTTTGAGACAAGGATAGTTAATGCAACATTCCAGTGTGAAGTTCAGACCATAATAATGAGCCTTGTAAAAGCATTGAAAAAGATCCCTGTGTTGGGAGTACATAGGGAGTGGATAGCAGGTAGAATTATCGTCATTCAGAATGTCTTGTGGCAGTGTAATACATTGTGAGAAGAGAAGCAGGACAGAAGCACCTTTTTAGTATCAGAGAGATTGTCCAGTTTGGAGTTCTACTTGGAAGCTTCCCTTTTGTCAGTCCTGCATCAGGAGAAAGAAAGTTGTTGGCAGCTAAGGAATTGACTCCCACTATTTAAATGCGCCGACGTAGTTTTGCAATGCTCTAGAACTGGAAAAGTCAGTTAGATACATTCTTGTTGGACCATGCCAGCTGGATATGAAATTTATGTCTTTCATTCCAAACTAGATGTTCAAGTGATTAGACAATTATTTACCTTCTTACATCCATATGCACCCATGACATCCAAGAGAGTTATAGTGCTAATGAGATTATTTTGTAGTATAGCAGTGGCTTCTGCACACTTTCTCCTACTGTTTTTAGAGCAGTGAAGTGTATCACATCATCAAATCTAGAGTCAAACAAAGAGAGTTTAAAATAGGTGTGTAATTCACTCCCATCTGCAGCATCGAACCACCATATTTGAGATACTTCAAATCATAAGGAATCTTCCTGGATTGGTAGCTGGATTTCTTCACCTCCAATAGTAATTCGAGACTCACATGAAAGATCTTTGCTGAAATAATCTTTGTATTTCTTGAACCCTGGAGATTGAAGTTCTGGAGAGTAAATATACAATTACTGAAACTATAACAGAACCTGGAAGCTCTTGCAAGCAAATTATATATAGTTTTCTCATACAATTCTGTCAAAATTCACCTAATTTTTCACCATCGATGTGGATATTTCTACCTAGTGGTCTATTAATGCCTCTCGTAAAATGACTATTATCCTCTCCATTCTTCTACAAAGAGAAGATCACCATAAACTTAAATATGTCAGGCCACATGATAACAAATACATAGATAACTATTGAAAGAATTGAGTTATTTATGAATCCTAGGGAGTACACCGAAACTAAAAGGTCTAACCTCAAAACTACTTAATCCATTTTCCAACGCATTTTCACATTTTCTGGGAATATCATCATATCCACAAGAATTAGTCCAATTACGCATACGAACTATGAAAGCAAAGAAATGTTAGTTCTAGCAACTCAAGGAAGCCTAAATTATGATAAACCACAATATATATATATATATATATATATATATAATGAGCATTCACGATCAAATGTCACTCTATCATAGAAATACCTGATAGGACATCATCGTCAACTGCGCATATCAAGTTACTTTTACCGCTATGAAATTGCAAAACACTTTCAACCTGCCACTCAATTGAAAAAGACATAGAAAGTCACATACCATCTTCCTTATGTTTCTAAACCAGAAAGACTGAAGTGTTGAACATTAAGACTGGATGATAATAATTGGAACTTAAAGCGCCTATGGATAACAAATCTATAAGGGTTATGGATACTAATGATAGGTCTCCAGAAAAAAAATAAAGGCTATGAGTTTGGTATTGCCTGCATAACTTCAATATAATACAACTTATCTGCTTTGATGCAAAAAGGAGAGTAATGCATTATCTAAAGGGAAAAGGAGGTAAATCATGGTTGTGCATGTGGCAAAGATCCCATACAACTGAGATCCCATACAACTGAGATTCTGCCAAGAAAGCCTACCCTGCTTCAATCATAGAGAAACTGAGGCTCAACTAAAAGAAACCAGAAGGGGCCATTAGAGAGAAGGAACATGACCAGATCAGCCAGAAAATCATCCAAGTAGCTGGACACGGTAGAAGAGAGATTTACCTATGTATACAACTGAGATGTGTAGAGTGGATGGTTGGTTGGCATGTTCCTGGCTTCCAGAACCTAATTTTTTTTGTCATTGGTTCATTATTCAATGTCTAATTGAACAATATAACAAGGTTGACAATAAGCACACCATTCAAATTTATATACACTACATTAGCAATCAAACAACTAGATCAGAATAGGGTTGTTAGCTCATCTACCCTTTTCAACCTTGGTACAAGGATGGGGCCATTACTTAATTCATAATTTCACACAAACATTTCTCATTTATTTTCATCATAAACAATTCTTGGGCTTTAGTGCTATACTATAGCTCGACTAGAATACCCATATCTTCATTAGTTGAAAAACCTAGTGTAGTAACTGGTGGGTCTTCTTGTTACTGTAGTAAGAAAATTCTTCAAATCGAAAGATAAGAGTCTTCAAATTGCTTCTATACAAATGGAGGATGATATTTGTAGTGCTTTGTAGAAATCATAATCATGTGTTGATATGTGCAAAAGTTAGAAGCAATTGTTTAAATACCTCTAATCCATGGATCTAACCAAATATAATAACAATCAAACAAAGAGTAGTGTGCTATGCAGCACAATATGAAACATGTGCACCTCTGATAGGTAGTTGTTCTTAGCAAAGATGTAACAACTCAGGCATGCCAGCTAAAGGCCCAAAGAAAAAAACCTCCTTAGTCCCAGAATTGTTCCATAAAACTTTCATGGAAAGCCTTCAGGCAGGAGACGATAGCAGGAATCTTATCCTCCTGAGGAAGGATGGTACAATAGATATGCCATGTCCCAGGAACCTGCATGCTGAAACAATTGTTTCCACAATGAAAATAGTAGTTAGAAATTGAACCATTCTCTCATGGTGTCTTGGTAGGTAGTCACTCTTAACTTGAAGAGCTACAAGCTTGAACCTATTTAGTTGCATGCCTTTGCACACCTTGATATGGATGATAGAATATCATTTCTTTCAGTTGTATAAGATTCATAGGATTCAACTCCAACCTACAATTATAAATATCAACTTCAAAATCATTCTAGAAAAGTAGCACATATGATAAGGGGAAAATACAAACACAGCCAAACCCACAAAATGGAACAACTAAAATTATATCGAGCTATATAGGTCCAAAATGTTGGGTTTTAGGGGAGGCGGATAAGGCAGCGGAAACAAAAAAAAATTCTCCCCAAACCCATACTGAGGAAATGCGTCAACGTCTATATATTAGGAAAGGGATGGTTTGTGGAATCATACCTTGTCTCGAGGCTTGCTCGGCGACAAAACCTCGCGCAATGTGCGGTCTTCAACTCCGGTCTTGGACGGTGTCTATGCAGCTCCTGGTCGCACCGGGACTGACAACTCCTCCTCTCACCGGACTGTCGGGATTCACAGTTGTCCTCCTGAGCGGTAGTGACCTCCCGCCTCTGAAGTAGTCCACACAGACCACCTAGAACTCCACACTCCTCATCCTATAAGGAAGTGGAAGGAGTCACACCCTCCTGTTGACGTACTAGTCGCCAACACACTCTCCTGCCTCCAGTTGCAACTGTAGTTGTCTTTCCCTTGCTGCACCTCCCTTTGCGGGAAGCATTTGCTCGGACTCTCTCTCGGTTACTAAAACTAGAGAGAATGACAACTTTGCAGAGCAACTGGTTGCACTGAGTTGTTCTTTGAGAAGCCCCCAAAACCCCTATATATATAGGAGGGTCATGGGACAGGGTTCTCCATCCCGGGAAATGCGGGACTAAAAGCAGGAGTAGAAGGGTTTGAGATTTTCCACAAAAAGCAACCAACTCGCAACCTGAACCGGTCGGTTGGAGCACCAACCGATCGGTTGGGACCCGTGAGCCGATCGGTTCACTTCTGAACCGGTCGGTTCGTGGTCCTGATCGGTTCCCGATTGACTTTCCTTCTTTCGTTTCTAATTGGTATCAAATACCAATCCTTGTTCCAATCAAATTGGGCAAGTGAGACGCAAGGAAAATTATCACCGACCTGACTTTCCCAACTTGCTCGGTTGCACCAGTTGAACCGATCGGTTCAACACTTGAACCACTCATTTTACTATGTACATGAGCCGATCGACTCAACACTTGAGCCGACCGGTTCAGCAACCTCAGCCGACCGGTTCAACACTTGAGCCGATCGGTTGGGAGTGCAGGTTGTGCAGAATCAGTCAATTGCGATTTCAATCAATTCGATACTCCAATCAATGCGTCCAACACCTTGAACCATACGATATTGAGCTATCGAATGATTGAGTGTTTAATTGAACTACTAAACTCCTTTAGTAATCAATCTAAACATTGCTTGTAGACAAAACTCCTCTTCCAGGTTAAATCCTATGTGTGTGACCCTGCATGTCCATTTCACATTGCCAGTGAAAGTCCATAACATTTATGACTTCACAAGCAAAGAGCGGTGCCTAGTCACACATCATTGCTACCCAAGTGAAAGTATAAAGTTGGAGAACAACTTTCATCCTACAATCTGTGAATGGTGTTACAGTGAGTGTATAATTCCTTTGTCACTGATATCCCGAATGAACTCGAGGCATGGAACAATCATTCTGTCAACGTTCATTCACTTTCTTGATCTCAGAGTAGATTGAACGAGATATGTATGACATCAATATCACATACTGATTCACACATACGTGCGCACGCCTATCTCAATCCTACTCATCAAGTGGCCTTGGATATCAAACTCCCTCAGGAGGGACAAATCCCATATCTATCACTCACCCCTCAAAAGCCCCATGTGTCAAAGCCACCCAATCATCACCTTTATAACAACCCATGTTTAAGGACTGCGTTTGATGATGTCAAAGTGTGCCCAACGACATGTGTTGAGTGTAGTGATTTCAGGTCAAAGAATCACACTCACCACCATCACTGTGAGTACTGAATGTGACTACCATCTCATGGTTTCATGTGTCAAACTCACGGTGGGTCTGTTCGGTACACTTGTTCTCTAACAAGTACCTATGTGTTTGGTTTGATATCTCTATATCATGACTAATGAGATTCTGTCATCAACCAACACCACAATCTAGTCTTGTGTGTCATTGTTGTCTATCTACCTTCCACAATGACATCCGACTAGGGACATAACAAGAATGTACAAACTCTTAGCATCCATATGATCTCATCGTTCATGTCATGAACCTGAAGGCATACGTCATTGAGTACTGTCATTCTCTAGACATTCAATCTATTCTATCACTATCTCATATGACTGAACCAGAAAGAATTGGAAGCTTGCCTTTGATGTTTATCAAATCAATCTTAATGTATCCCGCCAATCATCCCATGATTGGCTCTCAGGGAATACATACCAACAGACTCCCACTTGCACTGCGAGCCAATCACTCTTGAATCATATTCATAGTGATATTCAAACATGTCCCACATGTTACTGTGCTCTAGTGCCAACATAGTGAGTAATGGCAACACCTTGCCAAAGTTAGTATAAATTGCATGTCTCTCATCTCTTCGCTGTACGTCACACGTATGAGATGGAGTTGTCGTAATATGCGATCTAGTATTCCTTTGCTAACCTTTAGCCACATTGCATGATCAAGGATTCCATACTTGTCATCAATGAGCGGAATATCTATAAGTTCATCTCATGAAATTCCAGATCCATATAGTATCCATTACTATTCTTTAACACATAGATACTCAACATTTCCTTTTAAATGGTTTTATTGGAACATTTCCAATTATTAACAAACTTTCACTTTTATACATCCTATGTATATTTTTGCGATTAATTTTCTATCCTTTCGGAAGTTCGCATCAATGTAACTCTTTACATCGAACTCTTCCTTATCTCCATGGAACCAGTACTTCACAAGTACATATCAAGTTCTCATGGTATTCCAGTAACCCTTACTAGAAGTAGACAAACATCCACTCGTCATGTCTCACATACGAGTTATCAGGATGAGCACATCATATTGCCATGTCCTACATACAATATGATGATTGCATTTTATTCTTGCCATGTCTATACATGAAAGATAATGGGATGATTACATACATGATAGATCCATATCTATTCTTAGTGTTCCCATTCTTCATAAGAATTGGACACTTGGCCTTGGGATACTAATATCCATATAACATGGACAAGTTTTCTCCCACTGAATCTGTGCATACTGAACCCTTCAGTACAGATTGCCAATATATGCTTTCTCTTTCCAGGTCAAGAGATTTTTTCGAGAACTATCTCTATAGATCTCTATTCCTATCACATAGGAAACATCTCTATCTTCCTTAAAGATAATTTCCACTTTTGGATTTCCATTTTAGAACATTTCCATTTCACATAAATATGTGGAATGTGAACACGCTCCCACTAAATCACATATCCCTTCTTTATCTTTGACATATCAGTCAAACCCTTTGACTATATTATCAAAGTCAAGATCCAATTCTTAGTTGCTTGTACTTAATCAATCACATTGATTAGTCCATTGTAACTTATAGACTTCCTTTGCATTAGTGGATTCATAAACCTTATAGGTTGTGTCACATACACATCCTTGTTTTATTCCTCATAGGAATGCGGTTTTAGTATCCATATGCCAAATGTTTTAGTCATTAAGTTGCAATCAACAAGAATCATCCTTCTCAAAATGTTATCCATGTGTCTTAACACTTAAGACTCATTTACACTTATGGATTTCATCCAATGGGTGCTACCATCAAGGTCATACCTTATGGTTCACATGGATGCCATTTAGGATGAAATGGTCATAAACCATAACTCAAAATTCGGTTCCTCATATTCATCTAGATAGTTGACTCATCACATGAACAACTCATCACATAGATAAATGAGGTGTATCTGTTAAGGATATAAGAACTTACAACTCCTTGTAATTCTTAATGTCCTTTATTAGTGTGGGGTATTCTTATATTAAGAAGAATTTAGTTATTTGATAATCATTCTCTAACCCCTTAGAGTATGATTCCTTCTCGATTTAGACATCCCCATGCCTTAATCATGAGTTCACTATGATACAATATCATAATCACTCATAAGGATCTCAAACATTTGGTCCAAGTATTTCATTCATTGATCTCATCAAGAATTAATACTTTACCAAATTTGTACTTCATCTATGATAATCTTGAACACTTCAAGTTATTCATATTGGTATTTCTCTAAACACCATTTGAAGTATTAGCATTTGTTCCAATAGGTATGTAAATACATCACATGTATTATACCTAATAGGATAATCATTCTCCCACTACATTAGTGAAGATTGATTAATCATGTCCAAGATATTCATGTCTCTTACTGGTTCTCTAACCAAAAGAGTCTAGATTTATCCATCATATGGAAACTAGAAATGAATCCCTCATGATTGATGCTAAATAGATTGTTTGAGTTATCTATAACTTTTAGGTATCATTTTATCTTATGCATACTATGTATCGCAAGATAAACAAGGCATTGCCACAAAGATCATATCTTTAAGATTGAAACATCAACTTTATTAATTGCCATCATTGTCATACAATATGGAAAAATAAAGTGTTTCTATCTATTGGCAATATATGAAATAGCATTTCTCAACTCTATTTCGTGCCCTTTAGGCTGAAATAAACTGAAAGATACTCCTATCTATGGCAACAACACTTGCTCCAATGATGGGTACTCCTTTCTTGGTCCTTTCACAAAGGCCATCACTTCTTTGCGGATCTTGCATATCATATATGATAGATCCATATCTTGGTATCATATACCTCAGATAAAGAAGAAGTTCATTTCATGATACCTTAGGTGGAGATCTCCATCTCCTCCTTCATCTTCTTTTTTTCTTCTAGATATAGAGGGCAATTTCCTTATACACTCTTTTCCCATGTGCCTTGAGGATGAAGACGGCTTGGATTGCTGGCTAGCATCAGAACACTTCTTTGCCTTGCCCTTATCCTTGCCCTTAAGAATTACCTTTCTCTTTGATCACATCAAAGATTATGGTTTTTCTTTCTTCATCTTTTTTTTTGCCTCTACTATCCTCAACATGTCCAACAACTCTGTCAATGCTTGTCAAAGTTGTTAATGTTGTAGCTTATCATGAATTGTATGATTCTCGCAACATTTGCAGTATCATACCAATAGCCAACTCTTGGCTCAGAAGGAATACTCGTTTGTCAGGTTTTCCACATACCCAATCACATTGAGTGTGTGAATACCTTACTGGATCTCCTTCTGTCATGACATACTAGGACAATGTCTTGGAGACATCATATGTCTCATGTTGTCTCTGCAACTCATAGTTCAGAGAACACAACATGAAGCACTCCTCATCAATGTCATCCTCGGTATGCTTCCATAAGCATACTTTCAGCCATTGATGTGGTGGGATTGAGTGATCTGGTTCTGGTATAATTAGGACTTAGAGCTTTCGCTCTTTGATTGAGAACACTTCTCATCATCCTAACCAATCGTGGAATTATTCACATTTAATTTTTTGGTCTCGATCGCAAATAAAGTGATTTGTTGATTAACCATTTATTTTTAACAAAAGGAAATATATGCAATTTTAGTCCAAAACTCTTTTGACTTGTTTGATTGATTTGAAAAGTTGACGATAAAATTAGGCCTTTAATTAATTATCTCTCCCACTATTTTACTTCAAATTGATAGCCCTCACCATCAATTCGGAAGATTGCAGCGTACAACCTTCTAGTGGGTAAGATCCTGAAATCCTCTAAGTCATGAGTCAGCTTTGGCTGATCACCCACAACTTAGATCTCTCAGGTAGGCAACTCTTGCCAATTGCATCATATGCAACTCTTGTTGAATGAACATGCACAACACCTTGCCATGAACATTCCTTGCCTCTGGGCTTAGATGCTCTAAGAATCACCAGTTAAGTCTAACCTAAAAGCTGACACGGTAAACATGCACCCTGCTTTGGCATAACCTACATGTCTACCCTTCACACTTCCACAAGATAGACGGCGCACCACGATTTGGCGTAATCTACTCTTGGTCGATCGAGCTTTTCATGTGTGCCGCTAATGGAAGGCATATAAGACTTAATATTTTAATGAGGGATTTGGTTTTTATATACATATACATATCCAATCACCACAATACATAGTACATATCATATACATGCTATATCCCATAGAAAACATGCACAAACGATAAAAAAAGTGATGATTATGGCCATCCTAATGTGATTCCTCAAGCCAAGAGGAATCACGGTCATCTAGGTCAACATCACATGCAACCTGTACAAGATGAACATATGTGCCTTGCCATCTGAGTTGATCAACTCATCACATGAATGATCTGTACTCTCCAGCCGGTCGTCTGGGTGCCACCAGCCGATCGGTTGGCTCCTCCAACCGATCGGTTCACCTGGATGTCGTGCATCTCATCATGTCCGCCACCCGGTCATCTCGCTCCTCGATCGGTCATCAACCGATCGGTTCACTCCTTGAATCGACCGTCTGGAACGTCAACCGATCGGTTCACGCCTTGAACCGATCGTTTCAGCTGTGGTCTTGATGTCCGCCGGTCTTCAACATAACAAGAAATAAAATCTATCCTATTATTACATTGCTTTAAAAGGGAAACCCCGAGTTACATTCGGGGGGAGAAAAGGTAGGAAAGAATCTCGAATTATTTCGAGTTACATCAGGAATAAGAGAGGGAAGATCGGTGCGCAGACCAAGATGCAAGCAACCACAAACAACCACACACATATAGGGGTTTATAGGCCATAATCATGATACACACATCCACCACAAAACTCGTTTAAGGGAGACGCGTATCGAGTGCATTAATAATACATATCATATATGTAATTTGGGATTTGTGGATTTAGGATTGGACATGCATAAAGCCAATATTATTCGCATCGCATGCAATAAATAAAGGCGACAAACCAAATTTTATCATATCGATATTCCTAAAATATAGAACAGTTGACGTGGCTCTGATACCACTGTTGGGTTTTAGGGGAGGCAGAGAAGGCAGCGGAAACAAAAAAAAATTCTCCCCAAACCCATACCGAGGAAACACGTCAACGTCTATATAGTAGGAAAGGGATGGTTTGTGGAATCATACCTTGTCCTGAGGCTTGCTCGGCGACAAAACCTCGCACAATGCGCGGTCTTCAACTCCGGTCTTGGACGGTGTCTATGCAGCTCCTGGTCGCACCGGGACTGACAACTCCTCCTCTCACTGGACTGTCGGGATTGACAGTTGTCCTCCTGAGCGGCAGTGACCTCCCGCCTCTGAAGTAGTCCACAAGGACCACCTGGAACTCCACACTCCTTGTCCTACAAGGAAATGGAAGGAGTCGCACCCTCCTGTTGATGTACTAGTCGCCAACACACTCTCCTGCCTCCAGTTGCAACTACAGTTGTCCTTCCCTTGCTGCATCTCCCTTTGCGGGAAGCACTTGCTTGGGCTCTCTCTCGGTTACCAAAACCAGAGAGAACGACAACTTTGCAGAGCAACTGGTTGCACTGAGTTGTTCTTTGAGAAGCCCCCAATACATCTATATATAGGAGGGTTATGGGACAAGGTTCTCCATCCCGGGCAATGCGGGACTAAAAGCAGGAGTAGAAGGGTTCGAGATTTTCCACAAAAAGCAACCAACTCGCAACCTGAACCGATCGGTTCACAAGTGAACCGGTCGGTTGGGGACCTGAACCGGTCGGTTGGGACCCGTGAGCCGATCGGTTCACTTCTGAACCGGTCGGTTCGTGGTCCTGGTTGGTTCCCGATTGACTTTCCTTCTTTCGTTTCTAATTGGTATCGAATACCAATCCTTGTTCGAATCAAATTGGGCAAGTGAAACACAAGTTAAATTCTCACCGACCTGACTTTCCCAACTTGCTCGGTTGCACCAGTTGAACCGATCGGTTCAACACTTGAACCGCTTGTTTCACTCTGTACATGATCCGATCGACTCAACACTTGAGCCGACCGGTTGAGCAACCTCAGCCGACCGGTTCAACACTTGAGCCGATCGGTTGGGAGTGCAGGTTGTGCAGAATCAGTCAATTGCAATTTCAATCAATCCGATACTCCAATCAATGCGTCCAACACCTTGAACCATACGATATTGAGCTATCGACTGATTGAGTGTTTAATTGAACTACTAAACTCCTTTAGTAATCAATCTAAACATTGCTTGTGGACAAAACTCCTCTTCCAGGTTAAATCCTATGTGTGTGACCCTGTAGGTCCATTTCACGTTGGCAGTGAAAGTCCATAACATTTATGACTTCACAAGCAAAGAGCGGTGCCTAGTCACACATCATTGCTACCCAAGTGAAAGTAGAAAGTTGGAGAACAACTTTCATCCTACAATCTGTGAATGGTGTTACAGCGAGAGTAAAATTCCTTTGTCACTGATATCCCGAATGAACTCGAGGCATGGAACAGTCATCCTGTCAACGTTCATTCACTTTCTTGATCTCAGAGTAGATTGAACGAGATATGTATGACATCAATATCACATACTGATTCACACATGTGTGGGCATGCCTATCTCAATCCTACTCATCAAGTGGCCTTGGATATCAAACGCCTATCTCAAAGAAGATCATGATTAACTCATCCATGTTCATAAGACTACTGATTCAGTAGCAGCACCAACATCCAAAACCACGTATGAAAAAGGCATCTCAGGGCTTTAGCTTGTGAAAATGGACATATATTAAGAAGCTCAAGTGTGGTTAGATCTCACATAAAGTCCAAACAATTAAATAAGACCACTCTTGAGAAATAACATAGTTCAACATAGAGCCCAACGGCTGGGAATACAAGAGTCTGAGGTAATTTGGGAAGCAACCACAGGAAAAAGAGGCATACAATCAGAACCATGTGGCATGGAGCTGGATGAGGCTGGCATTTCTGAGGTAGTGGGGAAAAAGGCAAGAAACACATAGAAAGGTATTCTCAAAGATGGGGCTGATATAGCCAAAGTAGCGGAGGCTGGGATGGTCCAACCCCGTGAAGAACAATGAAAATCCTGAGCTAGAACTATCAGGGACTGGCCCGCCCTGACATGGTGAATGCCCTTCGGTCCTGGTGCTGGAGGGAGGGTCCGAGCTTAGTTTTCCTCATGGAAACTATGATTTCTAGTGCTGATTTAGAAATTGTCAAGAGGAAATGTGGCTTTACACAAGGCATCTATATAGGCAGTGAGGGAAGAGCGAGTGGTTTGGGCTTATGATGGAGAGATGTGGATCTCAAAATTATGTCTTTTTCACAACACCATTGCAGTGGAGAGGTGACAGAAATGGGGATAGTTGATACATGGAGGGTGATTGGCATTTATGGTTGGAAAGACCAATAGCAGAAATTCAAAACGTGGAACTTGATAAGGGAACTAAAATCAGGATCAGACCTTCCAACTCTATTTTTTGGTGACTTTAATGAGATCACGTCAAATTTTGAAAAGCAGGGAGGACCGCCAAAACCTTTTAGATACATATAAGACTTTAGAGATGTGATTGATGATTGTGATCTCATAGACCTGGGTTACAGTGGTAGCATCTTCACTTGGCAGAGAGGTCAGACGTCAGATACTTTCATTCAGGAGAGGTTAGACACAACTTTGGCTTGCCCAAACTAGTTTTCCGAATTCCTTCAAGCCAGAGTCATACATCTAACCAAATATGAATCAGATCACGTGCCTATTGTCATCAACACAGAACAAAGGAAGAAGGAGAAGAAAAGAAGACAAAAATATTTTTTCTTTGAGACCATGTGGGTGGAAGAGGAGATATGTGAGCAGATTATCAAGGAAGTGTGGGATGAACGACTATCTTCTAGTTTAGAATCCAAGATGGAATTTTGTGGCAACAAGCTAAAGAAGTGGGCAAATGAAAATTTTGGAAAGATGAAAAAGAAAATCAAAGAACTAGAAGGGCAACTAGCGGAGGCTCAACTTCTACCCCCTAACAGAGGAAACCTGGATAGATGCATAGACATAGCTGCTGAGTTACAAAGATGACACAGACGGGATGAGGCTTTTTGGCATGCTAGGGCCAGGGTCAATGAGATGAAAGCGGGTGACAAGAACACAGCCTACTTCCATCACAAAATGTCACAAAGAAGGAAAAGGAACAATATTGAAGGCTTATATAATTCAGAGGGACAGTGGTTAACAGATTAAAAAGAGATTGAAAGGATCATCTTAAATTTCTTTCAAAACCTTTTGCAATCATCCAACCTGATAGGATGGGAGGAGGCTACGTAGGGGTTGACGGCTAAGATTGGGGAGGAAGAAAATGTTCTCCTAGAGAGAGAGATCTCCACAGAGGAAATCAAAACAACCCTAAATAATATGCATCCTAACAAAGCCCCAAGTCCGGATGGTATGAAGGCTCTTTTTTTCCAAAAGTACTGGCACATTGTAAGAGAGGACGTGGCCAACTACATCAAAGGATAGTGGAAGTCTGACAGAAGTATTACTGAAGTAAATTCTACCTTAGTGGTGATGATTCGTAAAGTGCAAAAACCTACTAAAATTGGAGAATTTCGCCCCACCAATCTGTGAAATGTTGTTTATAAAATTGCTTCAAAAGTAGTGGCAAACAGGCTGAGACCGATTATGGACAAGATTGTCTCGGAACAGCAGAGTGCTTTCATCCTGGGTAGGCTCATTACCAATAATGCCCTTATTACATATGAAATCTTTCACACTATGAAGGGCAACAAGGAGAGAAAGAAAGGGCATATTGCTTTGAAGTTGGATATGTCTAAGGCATATGATAGAGTAGAGTGGAGTTTTGTGGAATACATCTAGGGAAAGCTAGGCTTTGGAGAGAGATGGAGAAGGAAAGTTATGGACTGCATGTCAACAGTGACACATTCTTTTGCCATCAACAGAGAGCATACCAGGAAAACTCAACTGTCCAGAGGACTGCGACAGGGAGACCCTCTATCCCCTTATCTTTTCATTTTATGTGCGAAAGCTTTCTCTACTTCTCTCTTATTAGCAACTCAAAAAAACCATATCCATGGAGTACGAGCAAGCCGTCATGGGCCCCGCATCTCTCACCTCTTTTTTGCAGATGATTCTATCCTTTTTGCAAGGGCAACCAAAGAAGAATGCCTGAAATTAGCTGCTATTATCAGCCAGTATGAACGGGCATCCAGACAGAAGATTAATGACATGATTTTACCGTGTGTAGAATGCAAATGCACGCGTCAATGTAGTATAGGCCCTTGTGAGGCCCGAATCGAACTCAGGGACACTGAATTATTGGTAGACTACTACTAACTACTCACAATCAGCTAGACCAATAAAAAGGTTATGAGAGTTGTTTTAAAAATAAAAGAAAATAAAATAAAACAAAACAATTGATTAAATGTTTAGTTTAATAAATTCAAATGGAGATCTTTAGGATTGCGGTTTCATCGCGGTTTTCCATTGTATGAATTTCCATATAATAATTCAGGTTCATCTCTCAATCCGGGCAGTGGCCTGTAGTCAGAATTGTCCACAGTCGTAGTACAATTCACTACCTAAGTCTTGGTCGGTTCCACCGTCGTAGTAACCTATTCCCTAAACTAGGTGTATTAGAATTGAGCTCTGGGTTTCCACCATTAACCTTACATCACCTTGTTCAAGGGATTTGTTAATTAATGTGAATTTCGTTTCTTTTCAACCATTGATTATTATTTCAAAGTAATTAAAGGCATTAGATTATCATTATGGTGATCAAACATAACAATATAATTGAGAAAACGAAATCATACCACATATTTAAGAGATAAATTATGAATTACTATGATAAAAATGTCATACAATGCTTCCCCGGGCTACTCCCGGTCCTAAAGACAAAGGGGATTGGCCTCACATGTTCATCTCAGAGCAAAACATGGTTGAAGAAAGGGGAAACATGGAGAAAAACATGAATAAGTAATGAAACCCATGAACGGAGAAGATCCAAGCATTCCTCGGCGTAGAATGTGTGATCTGTAGCCTTTCGGCGGTGGAAAACGTCTTCTTCGGCTTTCGGAACGGTTGGGGC
This sequence comes from Alisma plantago-aquatica, assembly GCA_963693085.1. NCBI lineage: Eukaryota > Viridiplantae > Streptophyta > Magnoliopsida > Alismatales > Alismataceae > Alisma > Alisma plantago-aquatica. The sequence continues at coordinate 1,778,530,328 of OY856409.1, forward strand.
GTGCTTCTGGGCTCCGTTCTTCTCTCCACACTTTCTCGGGACGTGTGCAGTGGCTAATGACGTGATTCCCTACTCTTGGCCGCTGTCATTAGGTATAATCACCGAGTTGGGTTGCAAAAATATCACATCCGTCAGATTTGGGTCGATCTGAAACAAACTTTCATCTGACGGTGTCGATACCATCGACGCGGGTTGATGGTATCGACTCTATGCGATATCCACAAGATTTCTTTTCTTTTCATCATCGCGCCTGATGCTAGCTCGATACCATCGACACGGGTCGATGGTATCGACACCCTTAGGCGTCAGTTTTATCCCTTTTCCATCACTGAAGCTACACGTGTCGATACTATCGACTGTCTACTCGCCAACAACCTGATGGTATGTCACTACCATTGACTTCAAAGTCGATGGCATCGACTCTGTGCTGCTCCTTGCGGCTGGCTGCCTGTGGCTGTGTCGATAGTATCGACAGCTGTTGATGGTATTGACAGCTGCAGATATGTGTTTTTCCTGAAATTGCAAAACAAAACCACATAAGCCGAGATAAAACCTATTATTATAATAATTTATGCTCAAAACAATAAAATAAGGGAGATTTGATACTGAGAAGGATCATAGACTAAAGTAAGTGAATTATGCAATATTAACCACCGAAATGACCAATAAACACATAAAATGCAAGTAAAACAAGTCTATAAATGCGACTCAAAATCATCACATCAAACTCCCCTAAGCTTAAACATTGCTCGTCCTCGAGCAACTAAACTTTAGAATAGAATTGCGAGGGTCAACTAAATAAAATATTACCACAACAAACATCACCATATGATCTCTTCCAGACATTCACATTCCGACCCTTACTAACCACAGAATGATAATTACCATAAGGGCGACAATAATCATCCATAAAAGATATCTACCTCAAAATTGATGAACACTATCACATAAGGCAGTTAACATAATAAAATTCTCTGGTTCAGACTCGGTGCATCTTGCGATCTCCTATTCTACGTTGCTCGCCCTAACTACCATCTACATGGAAGCAACTCTCCTGATATTAACAAGTGAGCAGAAAATCACGGTGGCCTACCAATTCGAGCAACGGGTGGATGGAATGGGTGGATAGTGGAAGAAATGGAAGTATTATACGATTTTAATATGCACAAAACAATAATGACCTAAATGATGCATATGCAAGAAAAAATGCCCTAATGCCTACATTCGGATGGAATGATGCATGCACTATCATTCTGTCCCGAAATGAGATGTAATATCTAAGAAAACTACATCATGTACTTATTCTTCTTAAGATGCAGGTGAGAACATGTTCCCTTCTCCCTCTCAATCCTACTTGCTTCTCAATACTCTTTTTTTTTTCAAAACTTTTTTTTTCTTCTTTCTATATATATTTTTTCTCAAGCCCTTCTTTTCATAATTGACAACGGATTATATGTCGGGCTCACTTATTACTGCATAACTTATACATTTGAGGCATTCAGAAGGTATGGAACATGTTCATCACCCTTAATATTTCAGAAGACATTAGATACATGATGTACTATATGCACAAAAATGTGAATGTGGCTACAAAATGAGAATTATGCAACTAAATGACATGCACCTAAGGATAATGTGCATGTATAACTAGTCTATTTTTTCATTTTTTTATGTAGAAATATATGAAAATAGTTGCAATGCAAAACCTACCTACATGGGATGCAATCAAAGATATTAAAACTGTAATGTACTTCCAGTTCTAAAGGTGGAATATGAAAACAAAGGGGTGGATAGATCACAAGACTAATTGACTAAACCTTTGGAAATTATTATGTGTCCCTCCTTACTGATCTGTGTAGTAACTAAGAGGTTTCTCTCTCTTAATTCAAATTAAGGTCTCATTATCATTTGGTCAGTTCTGGCTCAAATAACCAATTCCGTCCACTTTTCATAAATCCTAGGAATGTACAGTTGTGATTTCCTATTCTAGAGTTGACAAACTCAATCATTTCCTTAAGTTATGTGCTCAAAGTTGAACAACACAAACTTGCAAAAACACTAAAAAATTTTAAATTTGCCCCTGATTCCCATGTACAAGCAACGAGATGACACATGACTTAAGACATCCATAATTACACTAGATAGAGTGTGGATCCTACAAACAAACTAAAAACGTAAAAGAAATAAATGACAAAAGACAAAACAATAACAACTAAAAACTAGGAAAAATAAAGGATAAAGCTGTTCCAACTCCCCCCTAAGCTTGAATTCGACTATGGCCTCACAGTCAAAAACAACCTTAAAAGGTGGAACAGTGATACCGATCATTCTTCAGGAGGAGGTGGGTACTGCAGAGCTGTGGGGTCCCAAGATGGGTATTACCCCTGGAAGCTCAGATCGTACTGGGGCATTGGTGGAGGTTGTGGATACCCCCCAAAATAATTCTAGCTCCAATAATTGTCATAGAAGAGCTCATGCTGCATCTCCATCTTGTACAACCTGTCATGGATGTTTTGTTGGTTTTCGAGGAGGAGGCGCTCATTCTCGAAAATGGCCCTCTAATTATCTAACAACCAGTTCGTTGTATCCTGAATACCGGCATATGAAGCTGTATGCTGCTTCTGCATCTGATGAATCTCCTGCAGCATTGAGTACATCCCGTGCATGGAGTAGGCATCCTCTCCTTGATGAGAGGGCTGAGGTGGCAGAGGCTGCGAAGATGATGATGCACCCGGATGCATGCGGGGACGCTTTCGGGGTGCCACTCGTGCACGAAGAGGAGTGAAAGCCTCCTCTTCCTCTTCATGCTCATCGCCATCATTATCATTGTCATCATTGTCGTCGTCTTCATCAGAGTCGTCGATGGCTATGACAGGCCATCAGAAATGTTGAGCGCCCTCAATGTTGAAGACGGGGTCTGGAAATGAACACTCTTGATATGCTTGATTTACATGGCAATGTGCATATGCCAAGCCATCACATAGCAGTATGAGGTTGGAGCGGTGCAGATGTTGGAAGTTGACCTTGCTCCTGTTAGAAAGGGGAGTAAGCTGGGAGAAATCTAACCCAAGGTAGAGGGCCAACGGTGTGATGAGCCCTCCAAAGTGGATTGGAGCCTTCCGCGTACTCCTCCTCACAACCAACACACGCGTAAAAAAGAACGCACCCCAATTGCACTGCTCGCGCTTCAGCAATTTGTGTAGGAAAAACAAATCCATATCTTGAAACTTGTTGAGAGACAGGTCACCGCGAGCGAACAGTGTGGTGCAGAGCATGCGGTGAAGAATCCACACAAAATTATGCTCGAAATCGGCAACTGTAGCATTGTGGTAGCTGACGGATTTGGCCAGAGGCACAGTCACGAGCTGGACAAAGATAGCGTCGTAGTCCGTCCTGTTATCTGGCCTCCAGTGCTGGTATACATCATGATACCACTTGTACATCGAATTGAACTGGGCGAGGGTGAGGGTGTAGTTGTTGTTGTAGAGTCTGAACGACACCCACCCTTTCCTCCACTCTCTGTCGGTGGCGATCAAGTCATTGGGCACCACATTGATGTCCAATGATGCCATGAACTCCGCCACGAGTTCCTTGTAAGTTGGCCACTCATCGAAGAAAGGCTGGCCCTCGGCGTGGAACTCCAGCTCGTCGGGCCTTCTGGTTGTATGTCTTGCCTGCCCCTTCAAAATGTAGGCGAGGTTAGCCTCAAACCCCAGCTGATGGATCATCGCCCGATCAACATAGCGCGTGGGCTCGATCTTTCTCTTCATCAATTCCTCGTAGACCTTTCGGACCTCTGCGGAAGGATGGACAATCCTCTTGATGCAACGATCGCCGTTGATTTCCTCTCGCGGATCGGTGACATGTCGTATCGATACCATCGACGCAAGTCGATAGTATCGACCCTTCTTAGGGCACACACCCTCGTGAGGCCCGGCCGCTGCTTTCTGCCTATAACCTGGTCGATACCATCAACAGGCTCGTCGATGGTATCAACTTCACTGAGACAAATTTCGTCTGAATATCTCCAGAGATCTCGTGAGTATTGATAGTTATGTCGATACTATCGACCCCGTTCTTGCAAGCAACCCGATGGTAGGTCGATACCATCGACGAGGCCATCAATAGTATCGACTCAGAGAAATTTTTGCAGCCTCCTAACTGTGCCTATGTCGATACCATCGACATAAGGGTCGATGGTATCGACCCTACCTCAGTCCTGCACATTGAACAAACGATCAATGTATCATTTTTACACTAAAAACAAAATCAAATAAAACTAACTTACAAATGTGAAAGAGACTAAACAAAACTACCAATGGTTGGGTTGCCTCCCAACAAGTGCCCTTATTTAACGTCTTAGGCTAGACGAAATCAAGCTCCTCATGCATACGGAAGCACAATGTGTTTGAACTCATTCATTTTCCTTGTGTAATCCTCACTGATGTACAACTTCAAATGCTGTCCATTAACCAAAAATGTTGTCTCGCCATCACGCACCATGATTGCTCCGTGTGGCCTGACCTCCTCTACAGTGAAAGGTCCACTGCATCGGGATTTCAATTTCCCGGGATGCATCTTCAACCTTCAGTTGAACAAGAGCACACGATCTCCCTTCTTGAAGACACACATCTGAATATGTTGATTGTGAATCAGCTTTGTTTGCTCCTTGTAAATCCGCAAGCTTTCATATGCATTCATCCTCAACTCATCAAGTTCATTTAGCTCGAGCAACCGTTTCTTTCCTTCCTCATCATAGCTCAAATTTAGCTTCCTCAACGCCCAATGTGCCTTATGCTCCAATTCCACCGGCAAATGGCAGGACCGACCGTAAGCCAACCTAAAAGGCATAGTGCCTATAGGTGTCTAAAATGCCGTCCTGTACGCCCACAAAGCGTCCGATAACAAAATGCTCCAGTTCTTCCTCGTCGAAGCCACAGTGCACTCCAAGATCTTCTTAATTTCTCTATTGGAGACTTCCACTTGCCCCTGTGTCTACGGGTGGTACAGGGTACCAATGTTGTGCTTGACCCCGTACTTTCTTAGCAATGCCGCGAACTTCTGATTTCGGAAATGTGTACCTCCATCACTAATAATCATTCTTGGTACACCAAACCTGCAGAAAATGTATTCTTTGACAAACATGCACACTACGGCGGCATCATTAGTCCTCGTGGGTATTGCCTCTACCCACTTCAATACATAGTCAACAGCTAATAGAAGGTACAAGTTAGAATTGGAGGACACAAAGAGTCCCATAAAATCAATACCCCACAGATCGAACACCTCGACCTCTTGAAATACATTGAGGGGCATCTCCTGTCGCTTTGAAATGTTACCTGTCTGTTGGCAGGAATCGCATTGCCACACATAGTCATATGCATCCTGGAACAAAGTAGGCTAGTAGAGACCACTCTCAAGTACCTTGGCCGCGGTTCTAGAACTAGCATGGTGGCCACCAGTCGGTAGAGTATGGCAATGACGAAGGACACTTTCATATTCCACCTCCGGTACACACCTACGCAATACACCATCCCTGCACTGCTTCAACAGAATAGGGTCATCCCAGAAATAATATCGCAACGAATGGAAACATTTATTTTTCTCTTGGTATGTCCAATCATCTGGGATAATTTTATAGGCAAGATAATTAACAATATAAGAAAACCAAGGATCTTTAGATTTCACAGATAGAAGTTGTTCATCAGGAAACGTCTCAGTAATGGGTATATGCACGTCCTTCTCATCTACCCTTTCCAACCTAGACAAATGGTCTGCAACCACATTTTCTATTCCTGCCTTATCTTTGATTTCAATAGAAAATTCTTGTAAAAATAAGATCCACCTAATCAATCTAGGTTTGGCATCTTTCTTTTCCATCAAGTACTTTATGGCGGCGTGGTCCGTCCATACCACGACTTTAGATCCTACAAGATATTGCCGGAATTTTTCAAAAGAAAAAACAACGGCTAGAAGCTCTTTTTCAGTTGTCATGTAATTCAGTTGTGCTTCATTTAACGTTTTGGACGCATAGAAAATCATAGCGGGTTTATTGTCCACATGTTGTCCTAAAACAACCCCTACTGTGGAATCTGATGCATCACACATCAATTCAAATAGTTTTGTCCAGTCCGGTGTTTGCACAACCGGAGCAGAAATTAATTTTTCTTTAAGCACATTAAACGCATGTAAACACTTTTCGTTAAAATCAAAGACATCATCTTTCTCCAACAACTCAGATAGTGGTTTAGAGATTTTTGAGAAATCTTTTATAAAGCGGCGATAAAAACTGGCGTGACCTAGAAAACTCCGTACCCCTTTAACCAAATTCGGTGGGGGCAATTTAGAAATAACTGCAATCTTCATCGGATCTACCTCCAACCCCTTGCTAGACACTTTGTGTCCAAGCACAATCCCTTCGCTAACCATCATATGGAATTTCTCCCAATTGAGAACCAAATGCGTGTCCTCACATCGTTGCAAAACCTTATCAAAATTGTATAAGCATTCATCAAAAGACGCACCATAGATGGAAAAATCGTCCATAAAGACTTCCAAACAACGTTCAACCATATCAGAGAAAATGGAAAGCATGCAAAGCTGAAAGGTCACTGGTGCGTTACACAAACCAAAGGGCATATGGCGGTATGCAAATGTTCCGTAAGGACAAGTGAAGGTGGACTTCTCTTGGTCCTTAAGATCAATGGAAATCTGATTGTAGCCCGAATAACCATCGAGAAAACAAAAATGAGATCGACCTGCCAATCGCTCTAAAATATGATCAATGAATGGGAGAGGAAAATGATCCTTAAGCGTAACAACATTCAATCTACGGTAGTCTATACAAACACACCACCCGATTATCAGACGGGTCATGACTGGCTCATTTAACAAATTAAGTGTAACAATTATTCCCCCCTTTTTAGGGACTACCTGTGTAGGACTCACCCACGTCGAGTCGGAGATAGCATAGATGATACCTGCAGAAAGGAGCTTGATCACCTCCTTCTTGACGACCTCCATCATGCTAGGATTTAGTCAGCGCTGTGGATGAATTATAGGTTTGGCTCCCTCCTCGAGCCGGATCTTGTGCTGGTACAATGTAGGGGAGATCCCTTTGATGTCCGCAACCGACCACCCGAATGCACCTCGGTGGTTCTTCGCACGATCAACAGTTGATCCTCCTCCTCGGCACTCAGATATGCCGAAATAATCACTGGTATCTTATCACCCTCAGTTAGAAATGCATATTTCAAATGAGGTGGCAGTGGCTTCAATTCTAAATCTGGCAGGCTGATCAAGGATGACTGAAGCGGTTGTGGGAGTTCACCAAGGTCTTCATAGTACCTAGTGTAGAAACACGGAAGCACCTGAAGCATCTTGGCACACTCTTGTAGTGACTTGCTTCTCATCCAATCATGTGTTATATTAACCAGGCAGGCTTCAAGAGGTAATTCTGGATATGCATTGAAAACAAAACTTGTTATGGCCTCATCTTCGGTAGAAGACGGGATGTCCTCCTCTTCATCATTGGGAAAACCCACCGCCTTGCTAAGAGACACAACCTTGGTCTGCTCCATGATGTCTACAGCCAGTGTCCCCTTCTCCACCTTAGTCATTACATGAGCCATATCTAAAAACGGCTTCCCTAGACAAAGAGAAATATTCTGATCAAAGTGCTTCACCATGCGGCATTGCTCCTTAGCTTTTGGTTTTGTTGTGCTGGAAGGCATGACCATCGCAAACCAATCATCATCTATACCCAAGGTCAACCGACCTCTCCCCATCTCAAGTATCATGTCAGCAATGGCTTGGAAGGGTCGTCCAAGGAGTAACTCATTACCCTGTTCGTCTTGCATTTCCATTACAACAAAGTCTGCTGGAAATACAAACCGATCAACTTTAACTAACACATCTTCGCAAATACCATATGGCTTCACCACAGAATTATCTGCCAACTATATTGTCATATTGCTTGGCCTTGATTCTTTCAGTCCCAATTTGTTGAACGTAGAGAGAGGCATCAGATTTATGCTTGCCCCTGAATCACATAGTGCTTCGCCGAATTTCACTTTACCAATGTAGCATGAAATATTGAAGTAGCCCGGATCCTGCCTTTTTGGTGGCAATGTGCCCATGATGAAAGCACTCACCTGTTCCTTGAGAACCACAACCTCAGAATCAGGGATCTTCCTCTTCTTTGTAATGATGTCTTTCAAAAACTTTCTGTAAGAGGGAATTTGCTCTATTGCTTCTAAAAGTGGAATATTGACAGAAAGCTTCCTAAAACTATCTAGAAACTTCTTAAACTGAGCGTCCACTTTCTTGGCCTTCACACTATTGGGATATGGGACCGGGACACTCTATGCCCTTTGATGTGGCGGCACATACGGCGTCCTCTTCTATGTCTCCTCCTCAACAACTGATCCTGCTATGACATCCTTGGCTTTATCCTCAACCGGCTCTGTGATTGGAATCAGAACCTCCTCTATGGCCTCACCAGTGGTTGCTGACTAGGGTTTGCTTGGTTCATCAACCCTGGAGTTTAAAATCTGCTTGCCACTGCGTAGCAAAATCGCCTTTGCCTGTTGGTTTCCTCCGGGGATGTTTGTATTACCCGGAAAGCCTTGCTGCGCTGGCTTCTTAAGATTTGCTATCTCAGCTGCCATCTGCGCCAAAGATGTCTCTATCGTCCTCATCTGAGTCCCACATTAGAACAGGAGGCGAGAAAAGTCTCCATTGTGAAAATCAACACCAAGCTGGGGCTTCCAACTTTAGAGCTTTGTAGAGAAACCAATTTGATTGATGTTAGAGTTAATGAGTTGGAGAAATAAGTTATGTTAACTTAATTTAATTAATTATAAATTAACATATTACATATATAATAGTTTGAATCATATAATTAGGGGTTATTAAATCAATACATAAAAATTTCATAGATTAAATGTATTCCTAGTGTTTTAGCTTTTTATATAGTATTTATATGTTTATTTTGATGTAAAACAAATGAATGCACATTTTTCAAGATCTGATTAATCAAAAATTTTAAGAAATGAATCATGAAGTTATAATAAAGATTGTGATCAAATAGATGGTGCGATTAGGACATACATGGCCTAATGACCCACTACCATGTGTGTAGATCCCACTATCAACATTTCATGTAATGCATAAAACAAGTACCAACTCTAAGTTTGTCCATTAATGCAAAAAGTACCAAAACATATATGTATCCATCAACGTGTGACAAAATATACACTACATCAAAATTGCCCAGTAGTGGCATTTATTCTAGTGGCTTTTATTAAAAAAAAGCCACTATCTTTCTAATATATAGGCATTTTTAATTAAAATGCCTCTAAACCACCTAATATAGAGTTTCTAAAAAGGACATAACATTAAAGGCATTTTTATTTTTAATTAGTGGCAATCTTAAATTGCCATACCAAATTAGAAAGTAATTGGTAACACAATATTTACTTCCCGCTCCAAGTTTTCCCCCTCGTGCTCCAAAAGATAGCGACTATTCAGAGTCTGATTGATCTAGATGTCCGCTCTCTCCCTAATTCCTCATGCGCTCACGAGCTAGAATAGTGCGTGGAGCATCCTGGCCGATCGTCGCCCTAGCTAGGTGCTTGTGGATTGTGTGGAGACTGGTGGCAACATGATGTGTGCCAGTTGCCAGTGGTGGAGTGCTAACTTGCCGGCCGTGTGTGGAGTGCCAACCATCTGTCATCAGGAAGAACATAGGCAGGCATCATTCGACCTTCCTCCGCCACCTATTTGGACCGATCCCAACCAAAGCACTGCAACAGACTCAATCTGGCCCTCCGGTGTGGGCGAGCTCGAGTGAGAGACTCTGATCAGCTCAGTCCAATTCCTCTTCAAGAAACCATCCAAGCTTTGCAAATTTCTAAAGAGGTATGTTGTCATCGATTGGTTGCATTTCATCTATTTTTTGGTTGCATTTCATCAATTTAAATGTACTTCTTCCCTTTTTTTACTAATCAGACCTACTACATTTCCTTGTTTGCTTCTTTTGGTTGCATTTCATCAATTTAAATGTACTTCTTATTTTTTGGTTGATTCATTCATCATGGATGATGTATCCATGTTGATTAATTCATCATGGATGATGTATTCATGTTGATTCATTCGTAATGGATGGTGTTTGCTAATTCGATGGTGTTTTTTGGCTCCTAACCTCATTCGTGTTCATATATTTTCTCATTGTGAAAGCTTTCTTCCCTTGGATTGAGCCTTATTAACTATGTTTCTCTAGTTTGTATTTGGATTATGGTTAAAAACACTCTTGCTTATTATACAATGATCTCATTTGGATTTCATTGTGAACATGATGTTGGGGATAATTCATAATGTTGTTGTTTGCAAACAAATTTGCTGTTAGAATAGCCAGTCATGTTGATTTTTTATTTCACCCATCAGTAGATAATATAGAATATGCCCTATGCTCCACATTTATCATTTTGTATAATAAAATTGTCTGGTGTGGGTGTGAAATTATTCTATGTTTTGATTTACAAAATATCAAGGACTAGACTTTAAAAATTTGTGTTATTTTAGAAAACTACGTGGATGTTGTGTTTTGAGTAAGGATAAGTGAAATTTTTGACACAAAATAAAAAAATGCAATCGAATGATGGGAGTAATATATCTAGGTTCACTCAAAATAATAATAATAATAATAATTTATACAAAAATGAACCATCTATAATGATAACTAAATAGATACAACACATAAAAACTAATTATGTCACACTTATTTGAAATTTCCATAGCTATGTAAACAACTCAATTTTCACCAATAGTTTTGGTGTTTTTTTGGACCGATTAAAGGTAACAAACATATTGAGAATTATATACTAAACCAAAACCAAACAATGAAATCAAAGGACGTCTACATACATGATCACCAACTAAACTAAGGATATGTGGCCCACCATTATAATACGGGGAACACTAATGTGTTCAAATTTCAACTTTCAAAAAAATGAATGACGAAATATAATCATACCATTTTGGAAAGTTTTGAGGAATTAATACCAGAGATAAATAAAAAAACCCAATAAAACCTATATTTTGTTGTTTATATAATTAAACTAATATTGGTGCCTTTTGGACCATGTCATGTAATGACCAACATGGTAATTCAGTCAACCATTCCCTATTTATTTAGGTCTATCTTTTTGATGTCTCAAAAGTAGGTTGCTTTTTATTAACAAATTATACTGATATGTGTTTAGTTTTGTGTTTTGTACACAATAGGTTGTTTTTCAAATGATGGGAACCCTTTTGACATAAATATTACAAAATATTATACCAATTTGTGTCTAGTTTTGTGTCTGACTTTCCAAATAGTCTGAATTTCTTTTTACCCATGCAATTGCACTTTGATGTTTAATGTTTCGAAATGCATTGTGATGATTTTTTAGATGGATTCGAACCATCACTTGGTTTGATGCCACATTTTCCTAAATCATGGAGTCCTTTATATTTGACCCATGGTCAATATTATTTGACAAATTAAAGTTAGGTAAAACTAACCCAAATACATGGACCTATGACTCATGTATTTTCCAATATTTTAGGTTACTCTTTAGAGCATGGTTTATAATTGATTGGTATGCATTCCTTAATGTTTGTGGACATGTTCACAATGTTTTTGGAAAAAATAAATGTGTGCTAATGTAACCTGAATCGCCATCCCTCGCTACCTGGCCTTGATTTTTTGTGGGACTACTATGTGTTGACCTGGGGTCAGTATGAATTTTCATATTAGTATGCATTCCTTCACATTCATGGACCTATGACCTGCATCAGAATGTGGCCCCTATGAATCACATGTGGCCAACGTATTTGTCTCCCTATTTTTACTTCAACATGCATTGTCATTCAAAATGTATCCCTATATAAGCAGAGGAGACTTTTCCTAAGACAATTTAAACCTAAATTCCTTAGCATTGTCCATGTTTAGTTTAAAAACACATCCAATCCATACATGAATGGATTTCCCAAAAATGTCAAGCATGTTTTCCATGTTACTTTCAATCTTTCTAGGTTGGGTACAAAATATTTTCCTAAGACAAATTATACATGATTTCAATAGATATTTTAACTTAAGATTTACTGATTTTTTCCCACACTTAGCTTTAGTTGTGTTTTTCTTATATGGATTGGATTGATATGATTTTTTCCATGGATATGAATCACCACTTCGTTTCATGCCACATTTTCCTCAATTTGGGTCATATTATTGTTGTTGTAGTTTCATCTCATAATCATGATACATTCAGGCATGACCACATTTTGTATGCTTAGTTCATTTTTAGCTAAGTTGTTTGCCAAATTGTGGCCATCAGTAGGATTTAGACCTACCTTTAATAGGGTTTGGTTTCCATTTGAGATAATGTAGCTAAACATGGCTCTTTTTCATGTGTAAATCAAGTTGCATGACATACTTTGCAGTCATTAATACATGTGTTAGGAGTCTGCAACTGGTCTGTAAATCATGATGAGGCTTTACTGTGGTTGTTAATGTGTTTTACTTTGGCTTAACATATTTTATAAACAAGTAGATGTCAATGGTAATTCAGTTAACCAATCCCTATGATTGATCCTAATTCAGTTCAGCATTGTTTTGCATTCATACACAATCGTGCTAAAATTTGTAGTGTGCATTTTTGGTTTTAGGTTTGACTTTTGTTGATGTCACAACTTTACTGTGTGGGGCATGACATTTTCAATACATCCAATGCAATTAGTTTAGGGCAGACCACAATTCGTATGCCTACTTTAGTTTTACAAAAATATTTGCCAAATAGTGCTTGTGAGTCAGATTTAGACATATCCCTAATAGGGTTTGCTTTCCACTTGGGACAATACAACTGAACATGTCTCTCTTTCATGTGCCAAGCAAGCTGCATGATAGACTTTGCAGTCATTGATACGTGCATTAGGAGTCTGCAATTGGTCTGGTACATTCATTGTATAGAATTTCCTCATTATATGTTTGTTGTAGTTTTTCAAAACTGTGGTTGTGAATGTGTGCTTGCTACCATGGTTTGTTATCAAATTTCTAATGATTTGTTGCCCAAGGATGTAGATTTTGATGGCAACTTCTTCGGTTTAGATGTTGAAAACTTGGTTATGATAACTAATAATATGGAATTCCATCAATCTGGGTGGGACTAAATAAGAGGAGTGGTTGGAAATAGATCTTCATTACCAACTGCTAATCACACAACAATGAAGGATTAGTGAACATTGGACCAATTGCAAAGATATAGGACGTGACCTCCTCTCTTATATTTCTTTTCAATCTATCATGTCTACCACAATAAAGTTGGTTATGACAAGAAAAAAAGGTTAACTGATGTTATACTACTTTTTTTGAAAATATATAACATCATTATATATACTTATAATTGTTAGTACTTATATTTTTCAGTCTCTGTCCACCCACAATAGTGACTATGAACTGGGCCTCTATGCCAATGTTAATGTTCCCTGTGAAGAACAATTAGACATCATCCTAGATGATCATTCCTTAAACCAACTACCCATGCCTGAACATTGGCGTTTTCTAAATGGAAGACACTACAGGCCTGGTGAAGTGACCCTAAATTTTGGCAATTATTCACATGTTATCGAGGTTGAGTATGATTTGGTGGGAAATCTTGTATCAAAATCCAGTTGGTGTGATTGGATTAGAAATATGCTAGTGGGACATAGCGATAAGCTTTTTCTCCGTCTAGTTGGCCATAATACCATCAATGTTTGGATAACCAAAATCAACAATGAGACCCCCGATCATCTATGGTGGTATCAGTGCACGATGGAGATAACCAGCTCGGGCAAATCTGATGATGAGATCCCTATCAGTTCAGATTCATCTAAATACAGTGAGGAGCTCCGCGACACATCATCATCATCAAAAAGACCACGGTAGGAGAAGATCGCCACAATGAAAAGGCCTTGAAGTTATTGATGTCGGACCATGTTGGTGTAGTATTTAGTTGTCTATCTATCTAGACTGTTTTGTATTAATAGTTATTTTAATTATGCGCATTTTTAGGGGTACACCAACCCCTTTGTTTAGTTACTATTTAGGGGTACACCCCTGTGTGTGGATGTAAAAAGAGATTAATGAATGGAACTGTCCCCAAGTAATAAATGAAGTGTGTGTTCCCATGAATGTTCCAAATTCACAAAACCATCCTATCTAATGACACATTTGAAACCCAACAACAAAATAGAAATATGCATATCCTATTATGTTACAAATTAGTGATAAATTTCATTATAAATGTTCTTTTATCCTTATTATAACTATGCTCTTTTATCCTTATTATAAGTATTTCAAAAAATGCTTGGGCGCCCGCCTAGTCAGATAAGCTCATGTGAACTTCATTTGCATGATTATACTAGTATTTTCTCATATTGTATAGTCTTTTTTGATATGACATACTTACTCATATATGTTATCTGTTTTACTATTTTTATAGAATGGATAAGTCTTGGATAGTAGAGGATGACCGGACGAGCAGTAAATAGTTATGTGGAGTATCAAATTTTTTGGATTTTGCTTTTGAACATTGTTACCTTTGTGTGTTATCATTTTATCCCATGGAAGATCTCTACTACGTGTAAATATTTATGAATCAATTGAGTTTTTTTCACAGGTGGTTAGTATGATCTGTTGAACTATGTTTTTTTTAAAGGAACTTGTTATCATTAATTAACTTAAATCTACTACTGCGCAGTTCATAACATGCATAGTAATAGACGAGCTATCCCTAAAATAGAAATTACAGGGAATCCCCTGCCTCACTAAGAGATGAGCTAGTGAATTAGCTTGCCAGAATAAAAGGAAATACTGGGAAAGAAAGAAGATAATCGGTAAATGTCATCTAGGATTGTACCCAAAAAATCCTTCCTCTGAGCTTTGGCTTTGATAAGGGTGATCATGCTCTCCACATCAGACTCTACTATAGATTGCTTATGCTCATTTGTCTTGAGTGCAGGAGACCCTCACGCACTGCCCATGCTTCAGCACACTGCACATCCAGTAGTGTTGGTCTTTTGCTCCCTACTTCCCTCACAACTTCACATGTGTAGTTCCTCCACGCCATGCCCGCGTCATCCCTACCCTGGATTCGAACTGATGCGTCACAGTTCAGCTTGAGTGTCTGCTGGTTAGGTGGTTTCCATCTCACCCTAATTTCTTCCTGTGGAGTTGTGAGCTTCTTGTTGTTAGCTTCTCAGTGTCCTCGGATAAGCTCCAAAAGCGGCCAGTGCACCAACGCTGGTGGTCACAGCTTGTTTTTGAAGATGATGTCATTCCTCCTCGTCCATACGACCCATAATGCTACAATGGTATCTTCATCCACCTCCTCCTTGCCCATCCATGTGAGCTCCATTAAGGCTGCGTCCACTTGCCAATGTGCCACCTTCCTGACATTAGCTTGCAGCTCCCCAGACCGATCACGCCAGAGTTCCCAAGCTTATGGGCACCTGAAAAGCATATGACTAATATCCTCTTTCTCCTACAAACAGATGCTGCAAATCCCATCGGCGTGACAATGGCGGTCATCGAGGCGTCCCATCATAGCCAACACCCCTCTTGCACAGTGCCATAGGAAATGTGCTGCCTTCGGAATTAGTCCCCGCTTCCAGATTAGTCTCCAAAATCTATCGCCTTCATTACTGGGCATGTTAGCAGTGTTGCTCGTCAACTGTGAAGCCAGCCAGAATGCAGATCACACTGTGTAGTCACCACTCCTGCTCAGTTTCCATAAGATCGTGTCCTCGCTCCTTGTCATGCTCAATGGGATTGCCAACACTTCTTGGGCTAACTCCTCTGTGAACAGGCTCCTTACACACTCGATGCCCCATCACCTTCTTTCATTGTCAATAAGCTGATGCACAAACTTGATCATCGGGCTAGAGACCCCATAAGCAGTTTCTATACTGCCTTGTGTATATGGAAGCCAATAGTCCACCCAAATGTCAATGTTTGCCCCATCCCCCACTCTCCACTGAATTCCTTCCAAGATAATACTCTTCGAGTTCCAAATACTACGCCAAGTGAAGCTCGGGTGGTGTCCTCGCCTCGCTTTTAGAACTGTGCCCAATGGAAAATATCTGGCTTTGAGTACCCAGAACACCAATGTATCTTGTCTGTGAAAAAGCCGCCATACTTGTTTTGCTAGTAAAGCTTGGTTGAAAATATGGATATTGTGGAAACCCATGCCCCCTTGGTTTTTTGGTTTGCGAAGATCGTCCCAGCTGACCCATGCAATTTTCCTCTCCGTTCCTCACGTTCCATGCCAAAATCTCGAAATAGTGCTGTTAATTTCATCCAAGAGGGAAGATGGTAACTGGAATATACTCATGATGTATGAGGGGATAGCTTGGGCCACTGCTTTGATGATAACCTCCTTTCCCACTTTAGACAACAATTTTTCCTTCCATCCTTAAAGCTTTTTTCATATGTGATCTTAGATATAGGCAAAGACTTGTTTCTTCGATCTGCACATTGTTGTGGGAAGACCCAAATACTTTCCATGTCTGTCCACCTCCTTTACCTGTAAAAGATTCACCAGCTCTTCCTTTCTTTCCCTGTCCACCCCTTTGCTAAAGGCCACCTCAGTCTTGGATAAATTAATTGATGCGATGATTTTGAGTCGCATTTATAGACTTGTTTTACTTGCATTTTATGCGTTTATTGGTCATTTCGGTGGTTAATATTGCATAATTCACTTACTTTAGTCTATGATCCTTCTCAGTATCAAATCTCCCTTATTTTATTGTTTTGAGCATAAATGATTACAATAATAGGTTTTATCTCGGCTTATGTGGTTTTGTTTTGCAATTTCAGGAACAAACACATATCTGCAGCTGTCGATACTATCGACACAGCCACAGGCAGCCAGACACAAGGAGCATCACATAATCGATATCATCGACTTTGAAGTCGATGGTAGCGACAAACCATCAGGTTGCTGGCGAGTAGACAATCGATACTATCGACCCCATAGTTGATACTATCGACACGTGTAGCTTCAGCGACGGAAAAGGGATAAAACCGACGCCTAAGGATGTCGATACCATCGACCCACATCGATGGTATCGAGCCAGCATCAGGCACGATGAAGAAAAGAAAAGAAAGCTTGCCGATATCGCGCAGAGTTGATACCATCGACCCGCGTCGATGGTATCGACACCGTCAGATGAAAGTTTGTTTCAGATCGACCTAAATCCGACGGCTGTGATATTTTTGCAACCCAACTCAATGATTATACCTAATGACAGTGGCCAAGAGCAAGGAATCATGTCATTAGCCACTGCACACGTCCCGAGAAGGTGTAGAGAGAAGAACGGAGCCCAGAAGCACGCCCCGACCGTTCCGGAAGCCGAATAAGACGTTTTCCACCGCCGAAAGGTTGTAGATCGCGCATTCTACGCCGAGGAATGCTTGGATCTTCTCTGTTCAGGGGTTTCATTACTTATTCACATTTTTCTCCATGTTTCCCCTTTCTTCAACCATGTTTTGCTCTGAGATGAACATGCAGGGCTAATCCCCTTTGTCTTTAGGACCGGGAGTAGCCCGGGGAAGCATTGTATGACATTTTTATCATAGTAATGCATAATTTATCTCTTAAATCCATGGTATGATTTCGTTTTCTCAATTATATTGTTATGCTTGATCACCATAATGATAATATAATGCCTTTAATCACTTTGAAAGAAGAATTAACGGTTGAAAAGAAACGAAATTCACATTAATTAACAAATCCCTTGAACAAGGTGATGTAAGGTTAATGGTGGAAACCCAGAGGTTGATTCTAATGCACCTAGTTTAGGGAATAGGTTACTACGATGATGGAACCGACCTAGACTTAGGTAGTGAATTGTACCACGACAGTGGACAATTCTGACTATAGGCTACTACCCGGATTGAGAGATGAACCTGAATTATTATATGGAAATTCATACAATGAAAACCCGCGGTGAAACTGCAATCCTAAAGATCTCCATTTGAATTTATTTAACTAAACATTTAATCGATTGCTTTGTTTTATTTTATTTTCTTTTATTTTTAAAACAACTCTCATAACCTTTTTATTGGTCTAGCTGATTGCGAGTAGTTAGTAGTATTCTACTAATAATTTAGTGTCCCTAAGTTCGATTTGGGCCTCACAAGGGCCTATACTACATTGACGCGTGCACTTGCGTTCTATGCACGGTAAAATCGTGTCAATTTATTGGCGCCGTTGCCAGGGACACGATAATTGTCAGCACTACAAGTGCTGCAAGCGGCCATTCTAGCCCACTTTTTGTTTTTATTAATTTGTAATCATTTATAAAACTCATAGTTTATTTTTCACATTGCGTAATCGTCTAGCACGATACTGAACAGAAATTATTATCTTGCAGGTACTGGTGCATGGTGAGGACGCGTAGCACAGACTACACGCAGCAATCACCAGAGGTTCCACTGCCGAGACCAAATGACGAGGAGAACAATGTTCAACCCCAACTGGAAGATATAGATTCCGACTCAGAATAAGAAGCAATTGCAGAAGAACAAACGATATGGGAGAAGATAAAAGCTCATTCCTCATCCACGTCAAAGGGGCCAATCAAGAAGCAAGAAGTCAATATCCTGACTTATAAGATTGATCATGCATTAATAAATTTGGTTAAATCCAATGCATTTCATGGGCTCAAAAATGAAGACCCGGTGACTCACATTAGCCAGTTCGTGGAGAACTGTGACATGATCAAGATAGACAGATTTCCGCAGGAGACATTGTACTTGAAGCTGTTCCCCAGCTCTCTGGCGGGAAATGCACGAGAATGGCTACATAATCTTGATGATGAGTATGTGTAATCATGGAACCACATGGTGGAAGTGTTCTTTGAAAGATTCTTTCCGCCCGAGAAGACAAATGATATAATCAGAAAAATTCATAATTTTAGTTAGAAAGCAGGAGAGACTTACTCCGAGACTTGGGAACGGTTTCAGATCATGCTAAGGAGGTGCCCGCATCATGGGCTTGACAAGGAGACGCAGGTCAACATCTTTTATTTTTCTCTTTCCGAGCATGATAGAAGCAACCTAGATTCCGTAGGTTCAGGATTCTTCTTAAACAACACAGACACGAGGTGTTGGGAAATTTTGAAGAACATGGCTAAGAAGCAATCTTGGGGTGATAGAGACACCGTAGAGCAAGTTCGGGCTGCAGGGGAATCAAAGGCCATCAAAGAGCTAAATGAGAAGATGGACCTTCTAGCAAAGAAACTGCTTGCAAAAGAAGACGCAGAATCAGATGATGAGGCTCAAGTAAAATTCATGCGGCAGCAGCAGGGGTACAGAAACAATGATTATTCATGGAGGAAAGACAAAAATTTTCCTGGAAGGACCCAAATAATTTCTTGCAGGACCCCGGCACAAAACCCCAACCGTTACCAGAGGATAAGAGCAATGAGTTTCTCAATCAAGTAATAAAGAAGACTCAAGAACTAATGAACACTTTTGGCCAACAGATCAAGCAACAAGGAGAATTCATGAATCAGTTTGGCTTCATCATCCTACAAACTCAAAGAAGTTGTCATCCATTTTATGTTATAGCGCGTCGAGATCCTCTTGTAGGAAAATATGGCATCAAAATAGGCAGCAGAAACAAAACATTTACTACCATATTGCCCATCAAACTAGTGGATTGTGACAACAACTATATTATGGAAAAGATGGTTTTGAGGATAGAGCTGGCCCTAGAGCAAGTCCAGTGACATCTCCTCGTCACTGTAGTCGTACAACTGTCTTGTACTTGCATTGGGACTCATCTGTTGTGCCTCCTAGTGTTCACCATAGATAGCAGATTGACATTGTCCTCCTCGCGGAAGACAACGACCTCCATGCCTCTATGTAAGTGGACACAAACCTCCTATAACTCTTGTCGTCCTACTAGAATGGACATTAATGAGTCATCTCTCTCGTTGGTGTACTAGTCACTAAATTTCTCCCCCAGAATTGTTCTCCCTTTCTATCCCTCCCTTTAACAGGCAGGACTTGCTTGGGTTTTCTTGGTTACCACAACCAGAGAAGACAAACAATTGTCAGAGGCAATTGATGTGTCTGAGAAGCCCCCCAATACCCCTCTACTTATAGGAGGGGTTAGGGTCTGTGTTCCCAGTCTGTGTGGGAGTGGAAGGAATCAAAATTTCGAATTTTTACAAACTATAAATGGCGAAATAGTCGTTTAGCCAAGCAAACCAGTCAGTTGGCACGCAAGTCGATCGGTTCACCAAGAGAACCAGTCATTTCACATGTTTCCCAATTGCATATGAATTGGCGATTCTACTCCAATTAATGAATGACACGATGTCACTAATCCTTGATGCAATCGAATTGCACTACAAACTAGGCATCTCATGTCCCCCATCCATTTGGTTCACTAGGTGAGCTAGTCGGTTGATACCCCAGTCTATGCATAACTCAGCCAATACAATATCCAATCAACCTGACTCTCCAACTGGTCATTTCATCACATGATATGATTGGTTGGGAGTCCAGTCAGTTGATTTGTTTCTTGAATTGAATACCAAAACACTTTAGTAATCAATCTAATTGTAATTCATGATCAAAACTCCTCATCTAGGTCAGTTCCAATGTGTGTGACCCTATAGGTCTCATATTAAGTTGGCAATGAATGTCCATAACTGTTTATGACATCATAAGCAATGAGTCGTGTGTAGTCTCACATCAATGGTACCTAAGTAAATGGAAAATTGGAGAATGACTTCAAACTACAATCTATGTTTGGTGTTATGGTTTTTGTATAGTTCCTTTGTCAATGGGTCAGGAACATTTCCCTTGATTGGTACTCTACAAACATTCACATCTCCTCATCGTACGATCTCTTGTATGAGATGGAACCACCTTTTTATATGGTTGGAAAGCTGATGCGATCTAGGTTCCTTAGCTTGTGCAATAGCTCCATTGTTGTCACAAAATAGCTCAATTGTGTCATTGATGCTTGGAACAACCCCTAGTTCAGAGATGAACCACTACTACAGAAATGGCTTATAAAGTCGGTTTTCAAGGTGTCGGTTGTATACAAAAACTGACACATAAACCCTACTGTGTCGGTTTTTAACCGAAACCGACATCCAACCCATGAAGGTCGTCCAGACACGGGTATCGCTTTTATTAAGTGTCGGTTAATTAATAAACAACCGACACCTAAACTCAACCGCCAAACCCAAAATTCCAGCGAAAAAATTACCTTCAAAATTGGACATATGTCGTCGGTTTTTTAATAAATAACCGACAACTAAAGGGTATGCCCGAGACAGGAATAGTTGTCGGTTGTCTTTTATTTATAAACCGACAAATATTAAGTAGTATAGTTGTCAGTTTTTGTCAAAGAGCTGACACTGTTGGTTTAGTTGTCGGTTTTGTTGAATAACCGACACATATTGTCAACTTAATAGCCCCGCGAACAGAAGTTTTCCCCATTGTCTCTGTTTCATTGCCGTGCGCTAGGGTCTGGCGATTTCCCCCGATTGCTCCCGCCGTCGCACGTCGCTCGCCGCCGTCGCACGTCGCTCGCCGCCGTCGCCGTCACTGCCGTCACCGTCGTCACTGTCGCCGCCGGTTGCTGCGCCGCTGGTTGCTGGTCTCCTCGACGCCCTCGCCGCCGCCGGTAGAAGAAGCTACGGTGCTCTCCTCGTCACCGCCGCCCCCGCCAGTAGAAGCAACTTTTCTCCTCCGCCAGCTTCCTGCAAGGTAACCCACAAAAGCTTCACCCCCTTTTCTCCTCTGCCTTGCTTTTCTCTGCCACCGCTGACCTGGAACTCACCCAGGCGGCGCCTAAGCAGGTGCCAGGGCACACCTAGGGTCCCAAGCCCAGGTGCCCTGCCTAGCTAGGCCTTTGGGTGGATGCTTGGGCGGCGCCAGGGCACGTTTAGGCTGCTGCTGGGGTTTGGATTCATCTACTGGATGCCCAAAACATGCACTGATTTCACCAAGTCACCCCAAAAGCCATGAAAAATATTCTGATTGTGTTTATTTATGTACTGATTTCACCAAGCTAGTGGATTTTTTTTAAAGTTATTTACTGATTGTATTTATTTAATTATGTACTGATACATATGTGCTATACCAATCTGATAGTCCATGATAGAACAAAGCATAATGATGTTGACTGCAACTTTGTGCGTCATGCTATTCTGAATTAAGTGTATATTTACTTCATAATTGAATGTTTAAGTAAGTTATAGATATCTTGATGATGAACTATAATGCACACATGTGACATGCTTGGAATGTAAATGATGAACTGTAATGCACACATGTTTAACTTGTTTCATTGTTGAGTATATTGAGAATCCTAATCACCCTTCTTGCTTAATGATGAACTGTAATGCACACATGTGACATGCTTGGAATGTAAATGATGAACTTTTCCCTAAACTAGGATTGTAGGTATAAGAATGACAACACACGTATTTGTTGGCCTAGAAACCCGTCCAAGATTTACTCATTAGGAGTAAATCTTGGATAGTCCCCAGTTTGGGACTGTTCTTGAACACCTAATCTCACTTAGGATGTAAGTGTATAATGTGTATTGGGTTTTTGAGAAAATTTCGGTAGCATTTCCCCATTTGTTCTCTAAGTACATATGTACTTAGAGAACAGCAGGGAAATGCTGCCGAAATTTTCTCGAAAACCCAATACACATTATACACTTACTAGTGAGATTAGGTGGTCAAGAATGGGATAGGTGGTACACATTTATTATATATAAGAATGACAACACATGTATTTGTTGGCCTAGAAACCCGTCCAAGATTTACTCATTAGGAGTAAATCTTGGATAGTCCCCGGTTTGGGACTGTTCTTGAACACCTAATCTCGCTTAGGATGTAAGTGTATAATGTGTATTGGGTTTTCAAGAAAATTTCGGCAGCATTTCCCCGTTTGTTCTCTAAGTACATATGTACTTGGAGAATAGCGGGGAAATGCTGCCGAAATTTTCTTGAAAACCCAATACACATTATACACTTACTAGTGAGATTAGGTGTTCAAGGATGGGATAGGTGGTACATGTACATTTATTATATATAAGAATGACATCACATGTATTTGTTAACCCTAGACCGTAATCTTGTTGTAATATATACTTGTTTTCTCTTTGATCATAGAGCTTTACAATTTTGTTGTGATATATACTTTGTTGTAATAATGTGAACTTTACAATGTGAGATTTACACTTTGAATTACTACTTTACAATGCGAAATTTACAATTTGAATGTGAATTTGTAGATGGCTGACCATTCTCCTGATGACCGTGCTGATGACTACTGTGAGGGTGAGGACATCAATGCGCCGCCTCACAATGTAAGTTTTAAAAATATATCATATATTTATATCTATATGCCCATTTATAGTTATATCTTGTAAATGTGAATTATTTTGTCAAATTTTAGGTTGATGATGCACAGGTACCATCTGAAGCACTTGAGGCACTTGATCAACAACACCAAAAAGTTGACAAGAGAAGGGGCATCACTATGATGAAGAAGTTAATTGCGCAAAAGGGCAATAGACCCAAACTTGTTGTGGATTTCGATAATGCATGAAATGCATGTGGTGTGAATCACAATTCATTTATTTCATATCTTGGGTTTGTTACTCGTAGCCATTGCGGTTGTCTCTTAGATTCTTGGCATAAAGTTTCTAAGGAGAAGAAAATTTTAATATGGAGGGATTTATGTGTGAGTTATTATTAATTTGCAATTCGATTTTGTAGATTACTAAATTTTTGGATACTAGTTAATAGCAATTCTATTTTGCAGAGTATATTTGAATTGGATGAAAAGCTGCATCGTAAATGCGTGATGCAACACTTTGGGAGAGTCCTAAGGAACTATAGGACAAATCTCACCAGAGAATACATAAAAGAAGCCGATAAGAGGAAGAAGACAGCCACGGAACAGTGGAACTTCCTGGACAAAGAAGAATGCGACGCGTTTGTCGCTTCAAGACAAACTGATGAATTCAAGGTATTAGGCATCAGTCTCAATCTCATTAATTAATATATGTTGTATTCACTTATTCAAGATTAACATTTAGTGTTACTAACCAAATCATTAATTTGCATACTAACTAGGCCCTCAGTGAGGCACAAAGATCAAGGCATGCACTGAATGTGCATGACCACAGAATGGGTCCAAAGGGGTATGCAGGCGTTCGCCAAAGACTACAGGCTGAGGCTACTGCTGCTCAGTCTGCTGCTACTCAGGAGTCCTCTACCATAGGTAGCACACCTCTGCCTCGCCATGATGTCTGGATAGCTGGGAGGCAAAATAAGAAGGGAGAAATAACTAAGGTCGCAACTACTGAGGCGGCTGCAAAAATGGTAAAATACAACTCTTACAGCAATCATTCAAATATTGATTATTTGTGTTGTTTACTTAAGTACAAATTTTTGTTTTGGTGATTAGAGGGAGCTGCACGAGTTGAGGAAACAAGGAAAGTTCATCCCTGAGGGAACAAAGGATGAATTGACAGTTGCTCTGGGTAACCCAGAGCATCCTGGACGTGTTAGGGCTGCAGGCGCTGGTGTGGGCATCAAATCTTTTTTTGGGTCATCCCAGCGCAAACATGTCCCAAAAGCGGGACTTTCACAAGAAGAGGTAACATATTCTTTCTTTATAATGTTACTGTAAAGAGAATTCAAAAATTAGAATTTGATGTTTCTTTTATCCATGTATAGGTGGATAAGCTATTTGACAGGAAACTCGAAGAAGCAATGAAAAAGTGGCAGGCATCTCAGACTGCCACTTACCAGACAATACCTACTGCAGACTCTACTCCTACTCCTATTGCAGAGGTTGGGAGTAATCCTGTAGAACCACCACCTAGCACATCCACTGTAAGTATTTTTATGACATAGTAACTAGTTTTTTAATTCAAGATGATACGTATATATGAAATTGTAGTCGTTTCAAAAAAAGATGATATGTATATATGTATATAACATTCTTTACACAAAAATTTGTAGGGGTTGAAGCCATGCCGTCTAAAAAGTAAAGAATATGTCGTGGCAGAGGCATCGGCTTACCCATCCCTACCAGGGGAAACGTGTCACAGGTCTCTAGTACCAACTGGTTGGATTCGGGTGAGCCCGATACATATATTCCCCCAATTTCTAGAACTTCCACTGCCATATGCCCACCTAGATTGTGAAATGCTTGGTGAGGCACTAGGCGGAGTGATATTGTGGCTAAAAGCGGATGTCTTATTTACTGATAAGGTATGGTAAATTTACATTACGTTCAATTGTTAGTGTGTGAATATGCTGGCAGTTGATCTGAAATTATATATATATACAGGTTAAAAAGAAGACACCCACAGCATCTAGGCCTCCACTTCCACCTCCTGCATTACCTAGTTGGGTTCCACGGGACCTACCTGTCCCGTTAGGTCCTAACTGTAGGGGTATGGCAGTATGGTTAGGGGAACATGATATAAACTCCCCTATAACTGTTTCTTCTGATTTAGATTCTACAGGTCAGTCATACGAAACAAAACTATTTATACAAGATATATTGGAGTTGTTTCGATATGATTGGCTATATACATCTGTGATAGAGCTATGGATAAGGTGAGATATTCTTTATACATCCATATACCTTGTGTATGATCTGGTGATCTGGTTTCTTATTTATTAATGCATGCGTAATTAATACATATTTTGCAGCTACTTAGACAACATATGTGCAGATTTTGGATTTGAACATGTAGGGTTTTTGATTCCATCCTTGATTAGTCTAGTAGCTAAAGACCCTACATCAGTTCAACAATACTGCTGTGAGTCTTTTTCAAATTTTGCTGTAAAAAAGAAGACAGTGATAATGGCTCCATTCAATGTAGAGTAAGTTTACTTTGCTTATTATAATTTGGACTTAAGAAAATTACATTTTATTGTGGATTTTGAGTTATTAATTTTTAACCTTTTTTCCTCTAGGGGTAGGCATTGGGAGTTATTGGTTATTGCCCCCGAGACGTTCACTGTGTATTATCTAGATCCTAAGGGGGGTAAATTGAATACAAGATTTGGACACATAATGAAAATGGCAATATTTCGGTGAGAAATATTTCATTTTTCATATCCGTTAACATATGTTATTACATTACTATTTAATTGCAATGTTCTCTGTTACATTAACATGTAGGGGTTTTGAGGAGTACAAAAAGGCTGGAGGAAAGGTCCCCATGAAAAAGAACCAGCCAATAATTTGGAAGAACGTGCAAGTAAGTTCCCGACTGCAATATATGTATATATTATTTATGTGAACAATGCTTAATTAGTTGTATTTTTTAATATTTTGTATGTTTGAATTTATAGTGTGCTACACAAGACAACGGATGGGCATGTGGATACTATGTCCTGTGATATATGCACATGATTATCAAACATGTCGTACTGGATATCGAATGTATTGCTCAGGTATTATATAGTCTCATTAGATAATATGATCGAAATATATCAATCTTATTTATAGCTCATTAATTATATATATACATCATTCTCTTTACAGGTGTTTAAAGCTGACCCCATTACAGGAAAGGACTTACCAAATGTTAATGCTCCCTATACAATGGGAGAATTAAATGAAGTAAGAGAAGAATGGGAAACAACCATACAATTAGTGGGGGCTTTAAAATATAATTGGGATCCTGATAACGAATAATGACTAAACAATGATACTTTGTAAATGAATTTCTGAATTATAATATATGTGTGAATGTTTCTACATGTCTGGATGTTTCTACATGTGTCTGAGTGAAAATGAATGAAAGTGTTGGTTGCTATATGAATGTTTCTACATATGTGAATGTGAATGAATGGAACTACAAATTGCTAGCATTTGTGAATGTTTATAAATGTGTGAAAATAAAATGGAACTGTAGGTTGCATTGCTAAATGCATGTGCTACTTTTTTATTGTTAATTTTGCAGGTTTGCGGCCTGTTGTCGGCTGATATCAATGGATGTCGTAAAACCTGCAGTTCATAACTGAACTGAACAGGTTTCTCATCCTGCGACCAGCCACAACAGGTCTGCAGACTGATGTAAAAAAAAAAACCAATAGGCGTCGGTTATTTGTAAATAACCGACACATAATGATATAGTGTCGGTTTTTTACAAATAACCGGCGTCTATTTCGTGTGGCGTCAAGATATATGGCGTCGATTATTTGTAAATAACCGACACTGATAGTGCCCAAGATGGCGCCCTTTCTGTGGCGCGAAGGGTTTGGGCATCAGTTTCTTACCTAATAACCGACGCCTATAGTCCCATGATGACGCATTTTCGGTGGCGCGCGAAGAGTTTGGGCGTCGGTTTTTGAACCGACGCCTAATGGGTGGACTTTTAGTGTCGCCCACATAGGTGTCGCTTAGAAACCGACACTAAAGGCTTTAAATAATTGACACTAAAGGTAGGTTCTGTAGTAGTGAACTTCTTGATCCATACAACCTCCTGTGCTGCATTTGATGTAGTAATATACTCGACCTCTATTGTAGAATCGACAATCGTCTCTGGTTTGGAACTCTTCAAGCTTACAACTCTGTTGTTTAGGAAAAACATGAATATTGATTGCAATCTATAATCATCTTTGTCAGTTTGGAAGCTTGCATCGATGTAACCCTTTACCACCAACTCTTCCTCTAGACTGTAGATGAGGAGCTGATCCTTAGTTCATCTTAAGTACTTAAGGATGTTGTTCACAATTGTCCAGTAAGCATAACCTAGATCAGACTTATATCTTCTCGTCATGCTCAAGGCATATGAGACATTGGGATAGGTGCACAACATTGCATCATGATTGATCCAATTGTTGATGCATATGGAATCAAACTCATGTGTTCCCTTTCTTTAGAAGAACTAGGACATTGAGCTTTAGAAATGCTAACTCCATGACGCATGGGAAGGTTTCCTCTCTTTGAGCTCTCCTTTTTGAAATTCTTCAACACTTTGTCAATGTATGTGCCTTGACGTATTCCAAGAAGCTTTCTAGATATATCTCTATAAATCTTGATCCCTAAGATGTAGGATGCTTCTCCCAAGTCTTTCACAGAAAACATATTTCCCAGCCATGTCTTTACCTTTTGTAGAGTAGGGATGTTGTTCCCCATCAACAGTACATCATCTACATACAATATGAGGAATTCCACTATGCTCCCACTAACCTTCTTATACACACAAGGTTCATCTTCATTTTGACTAAAGCCAAACTCCTTGACTATCTCTTCAAAATGAAGATTCCAGCTCTGAAATGCTTGCTTCAATCCATAGATTGACCTTTATAGCTTAAAAACTTTATTGACATCCTTTGGATTTATAAAACCCTCAAGTTGTATTATATATACATCCTTGAGAAGATTGGCATTAAGGAATGTGGTTTAAACATCCATCTTCTAAATCTCATAGTCATGATAAGGTATAATAGCAAGCATGATCCTGATGGACTTAACCATGGCTACTAGAGAAAAGGTTTCATCATAGTCAACACCTTGAACTTTTCTTAAACCCTTTTCAACCAATCTTCCCTTATAGGTATGTACTTTAACATCCATGTTGATCTTCTTCTTGAAGACCCACTTGCACCCTATGGGTTTTATCCCTTCATGTGGATCCACCAAGGTCCATACCTTGTTGGTATACATGGATTCCATCTAAGATCCCATGGCCTCAAGACATTTCTCAGACTCTGGTCACTTAGTAGCTTCTAGATAGGTTGTTGGCTCATAATCTATGACCAATTCACCGGCTTCCTGAGTCACAAGATATCCAAATCTCTCAGGTCAAGGTGTGTCTTATTATATCTACCAGGTACATGTTTTACTTGAGGAATTTGAGATTCCACAACACATTGTAATTCTCTTTGTTCCTCTTGTACATTTATTGATTCAATGATTTCTTATTAGTCTAAAACCTCTTCAAGTTCCACTTTCCTCCCACTGATTCCTTTGGAAATAAATCCTTTCTCTAAGAATATAGCATCTCCAGAAAAAGCACTTTGTTGTCTAATAAGGGATAAAAGTAATATCCTTTAGCCTCCTTAGGATATCCAACAAAACAATATTTATCATATTTAGGTCCAAGCTTTTTAGGAAATATTTTCCTTACATAAGCTTCACAACCCCAAATATTCATAAAAGACACATTAGGACGCTTCCCATACCATATCTCATATGGCGTCTTTTGAACCAATTTAGATGGTACTCGTTTTAGTGTAAATGTGAAGGTTTCTAGAGAAGAACTCCAAAAGGTAGTTGGAAGATCAAATAAAATCACCATTGATTGCACCGTATCCAGTAATGTGCGATTCCTTCTTTTTGATACACCATTATGCTGAGGTGTTCTAGGTGGAGTCCACTGAGATATGGTCCCATGGGCTCATAGAAGGTCCTCAAACTGTTGGCTTAAGTATTCTCCACCTCGATCAGAACGAAGTTCCTTAATACTTTTGCCAAGTTGGTTATGTACTTCATTCATAAACTCCTTGAATCTGTCAAGAGTTTCTGATTTATTTTTCATCAAGTAAACATAACGACACCTATTGAAATAATTAGTGAAGGTAATGAAGTACTAATACCCACCTCTAGCGGTTGTTTTAAAAGGACCACATACATTAGTATGTATGAGTCCTAATAGATCACTATCCCTCTCATTGTTACCAGTGAAAGGGGTCTTATCCATCTTGCCCAACAAACAAGACCCACATGACTCAGTTGATTCGAAATCAAAAGAGTCTAGATAACCATTTTTATGGAGTCTAGATATGCAATTCTCATTTATGTTCCCTAGACAACAATGTCAAAGGTATATTTTGTTTGAGTTGTTGAGTTTTATTCTTTTGGTATATATGTTATTGTAACACCCCTCGAAGCACATATATGTCAACGGAAGAAAACCCTATGTTGTCCATAACATGGGTCACTTGGCTTGGAGGAACATTACCAAACAAGATATTAAATAGTAATAAGATAAATGAAACACCATGCATTAACTCAAAATATAGATTCACACATTGTTCTTTGGAAGGGGAAACCATAAGTTGTCTCATCTTGATCTCGAACCTAATACAAGTAGACTAAGAAAATCTAAAACATGGAAAGATAAACTTGACTAAAGAATCTACTGAGTGGTAGATGGAACCCCACCAAACTAAAGTCTCCTTTGATGTCAGCTACTCTGAAGGGCTCACTTTAGTCCTCTATTTCTCCTTGATCTAGGGACATCTCATCCCACGACCATGCGAAACAATGCAACAACATAAGTAAGTGACACTATGCAATTATAAGCATTAACAAAAATAAACGTATATACTTGAACTGAAATAGACTTGATGTAAGGAGGAGGGATCACCCCCTTACTAATTTTTTTTAAGAATTAACATCCATTCCAAACACACTCAAAGGTATGCTGGAATAAGTATAAATTTTCCAAATTTATTATAATGTTATGTAAAAGACCAAAGCGTAGCAGTGGAATAAAAATAATGACGATATTCAATTTTCACAAAAGAATACAAAAGTACATCATAATATCCCATAAGGGTTTACATGTATGATACAACATAAGGATCTAAGTAGAGGGAAATCTAAACCATAACAACCTTGTCTCCAAGCTTTTAACTCCTTAAGCTAGTCCAAAACTTCATGCCTTATCATCCAAGTCCTTCACCTAGGGTTGGAAGCATACCCTAGCAAGAAGAGAAAATAGATGACATCAACAAAGGTTGGTTTGTGCATACTAAATAGGAAAATTGAGCTATATATGGAATAAAGGACAAAAAATATAAAAGGCTCCCCATAGAAAGGATAAGGACCACCCAAATGGGTATCAAGAGAAAAGGAAATGAAATCATATGATAATAAAAGAATACTTGCCATTAAAAAACATAAAGATTGTGCTACACAAGCACATGTAAAGAATTAGGGTACACACCCCATATCATCAACCTGCATGCATGTGAGATAAACATAGCCCTAGAACAATATAAACACAAAGGCGGCCAAGTCTCATAAACTTGAAACCTGATAGAGAAAGGAATACTTCCAATATCCGAAATATATAAAACATGGGCCAAGAATCATACATCTTTCCCTGGGTATGAGATTCCTTTCCATCCCAAAAGAGTAGGAAATATCACATCTTATCGGTAGGAAATAAAAATCTGCCATAAAAACTAATGCAATTACACTACTCTAGTTCTACTAAATCACATAGCATGTTAAATGTAGAGGCAAGTAGAAAGTATAGTCAGAATATATAAACTAGTCACCACATTAGTGACCAACATATACATCCACCTCATAAGTGGGCAAAAGACATCACATGTCATCTTTTAGATTTCCATCATGAACAAAGCATAAGATAAGAGTTCAAAAGAATATCCATGATCACATGATCAATATCAAACAAGTTAGTTCACATGAACCATGATTTTCAAAAGAAAAGACATTGTGTATAGGCTAATGTGCATAGGACAAAGAGAATGAAGATGCATAGGTGAATTTCTCAACATAGAAGAGTAGGGGATACATAATACAATAAGAGAGTGAAAATGTTCAATTACTCAATATGAATAATTGGGTCTGCAAACATACAATAAGAGAGAGAAATGGTTCAATATGAATAATAGGGCATACATAAATCTCAACTTCAGAGTCGAAATAGTCCAAGTCAATCCTAGGCCTCCAGACAACCTCTAGGGAAGGTGGACATGTACAATAAGTAAGGTTCCCAAGCTTAGAGAGGCTAGTGTCTCCAACAAAGCTCCTATCTCGAGCAAGAAGCACCTTCTCCACTTTAGAGATGAAAAACCCTAACAAAAGAACATGGAGATGGGGTGTTTAAGGACTCTTGGTCGGGTTTCACCATGGAAGACTAGGGTTCCGACCTGGAGGAAGGTGGAAGGAAGACTACAAACATGAAATTAGGGAAGGAAAGGAGGATACGTACTAGTTTTGGTCAAATCACCAAGGAGGAGCTTAAGAAATCCTAAAATAGAGAAATTTGGAACCCTAGGAGCCTTCTTCACCGAGGTAGGCACCCTCTTTTACCTTGGGACAAAAACTTTGTGGACAAACATAAAAGGGACGATGCTATAAGTTGGGGGAAAGAGAAGTAGAGGATTGATTCTTAGATTGGGAGGTGGAAAGGGGTAGGCATGGCTTTATAAAGAAGGGGGTAAGGATGAGGTGTCTATGGGACTTTCCATGTTTCCTTAGGCTAAGGCATCATGGCCATGCAAGAGGATAGCTCATAGAGACTTCTTGTATATCCAAGGTAGATCCTAAAATCCCATGGAGACTTCTAGGCCATCCCCACCATCCTCCAATCAAAGAAATAACCCCATTTGTTAATAGCTTTTAAAGATAAGCTCATTTATAAAGAGGGTAATCCCTATAATGCCCTTGGAAAGTAAGACCTTCAAACCGGGGTGAAAATAGGTCCCCCATGGTTCAAAAATGTGATAATGGTAAGGGAATATATAAGGATTATAATGCATGTGACAATTTGCAAAAAAAACCTCCCAATTGGGTAAATTGCTAAAAAGTCCAAAATGTACCTAAAATTGCATAACTTGCACAAACAACATCCAAATTGGACCAAACTTCATCCACAAGTTATCTTTGATGTTTTGAATATTAATTTGCTAATATTTTAATATTTTTGAATCTATATAATCACATTATTCATTACTTATGCCTTTACTCATTTTCTCTCTCCTAAACTTATCCTAATATTTCAAGGTGGTCCAAATTAGATGAAATTTGACATGTAGGCTAATTTTGATATGTAGATTTTGAATTTGAAGTTTGTTTCCACTTATGAGACTTCTTTTTATGAGATATGTCATATGTCCCATTGACAACCCATTAGCTAAATTATTCATCTAATTAAGTTTCTTATCTTCATATTTACCACCAAAATGAGTTATGTGGCATATTTTATGTATCCATTATAAACGTAAGATTAATGTTAGAATATTAGGTTACATTAAGGTGATATATACATGATTTATCTCATTTTTTTATACTAAACAACTATTTAGGTCTAACCTTCAACCTTGTTTGGCTAAGTCCAAAATGTCAACTTCCAGGGTAGGGTTCGAGATCTAGTATGTTACAGCACACCACCCCTTAAATGGATTTTATCCTCAAAATCAAAACATCCACATATATGAAAACAACTTACTCACCACCCCTTAAAGGATTCATCTTATTAAGTCAAAACTATTCTTTAGGTACAAAAGGTTCAACTACACTTCCTTACATCCAACTACATAAGCATCATGCAAAAAAATAAACATAACTTTTATAGACTAACAATGAACTATGGGTTAACTTGATCTTGTCCATCCTCAAACATGTATTTACACATGGGAGACTTAGTTCAACATATTAGGGTCCCTAAAGATAAATCATATAAATGTCTAAAGCTACAATTGCCTAAAAGCATGCTATTTTGAACAATTCATATCATCTTAGGCCAGGCTGGTATCATATGGATTCGGGAGTCGTCGTAAACCAAGTTAGTGGTGCGGAGGAAAATTTTGCCAGCCCCCAAACCCTGATCATTTCTAGACACCTTTGCTTTCAACTTCATGTCCTAGTAGCTGCCTAAAGGCCAAGTTAAACAACCTCAAGTTACTATGGTTAGTTATGCATCTTTTAGTTGTAAGTATTTTAGGGATCTATTCATCATTATTCTAATGTGAAACCATAGTATCCTAAATCAACCCTTCATCATCTATTTATCAACTCTAGGACAAACATGTCACTTAAAGGTAAGGCAAGGATTCGAACTAGGGAGACAAATTTGAAATAGTCAGATTTCGACTACCATGGGCTTTGATACCATGCTATAAGGAGGCGGGATAACCCCATTACTAATTTTTTTTGAAGAATTAACATGCATTCCAAACACACTCAAAGGTATGTTGAAATAGGTATAAATTTTCCAAATTTATTATAATAGTATGTAAAAGACCAAAGTGTAGCAGCGGAATAAAAATAACGACTATATTCAATTTTCACAAAATATTCCAAAAGTACATCATAATATCCCATAAGGGTTTACATGTATGATACAACATAAGGATCTAAGTAGAGGGAAATCTAAACCATAACAACTTTGTCTCCAAACTTTAACTCCTTAAGCTACTCCAAAACTTCATGCTTATCATCCAAGTCCTTCAGCTAGGGTTGGAAGCATACCCAAGCAAGAAGAGAAAATAGATGACATCAACAAAGGCTGGTATGTGCATACTAAATAGGAAAATTGAGATATATATGGAATAAAGGACAACAAATATAAAAGGCTTCCCATAGAAAGGATAAGGACCACCAAAATGGGTATCAAGAGAAAAGGAATTGAAATCATATGATAACAAAATAATACTTGCCATTAATAAAACATAAAGATTGTTCCACACAAGCACATGTAAAGAATTAGGGCACACACCCCATATCATCAACCTACATGCATGTGAGATAAACATAGTCCTAGAACAATATAAACACAATGGCAGACAAGTCTCATAAACTTGAAACTGGATAGAGAAAGGAATACTTCTTATCTCCCAAATATATAAAACATAGGCCAAGAATCACACATCTTGCCCTGGGTATGAGGTTCCTTTCCATACCAAAAGAGTAGGAAATATCACATTTGCTCGGTAGGAAATAACACATCTGCCATAAAAACTAATACAATTACACTACTTTTGTGGCAACACATCCCACTATCACACAGACAGCGAGGTGTTACGTGAAAATGTGCGGAAATCACCATAACCACAGATTACCAAAACATGAGTTAATTAAAACCGATTGCGGAAAGTAGATAAACTGAAAAACTATTACGTTTAAGTCCTCATCCTGCAAGAAAACATGTTATATAAACATTTACAAAATCTTGACACGTGTCCTCAGTGTAGGGAATCAACTGTCTAGCCAACACATGAGTTCATCACCTGTTTATACATACATAACGACCCACATACGGCCAGCCGCAGGATATACAAAACATCATCAGCTATACATCGAGAAACAACATCAAAACGCTCCCAAGGACGTGAGAGTACAGGGATGACTCTAAGACTCTACTACAAACGACCAAAACAACAACATGTCCATCGCTTGCCTTCTACTCCTCGTCTTGCTGCTCGGCCACAACTCCGCGACCACCACCACGTCTAGCTCGAACACCTAAAAAGGTTATAAACCAACGGGGTGAGAAACACAGTCCCATCGAGAAACATAACTCCCTGCCAAAACTATAAAACCAAAGGAAGATTAAAGCAATAGCAGGTAACTGGTAAAAGGTATAACAAGAGCAGTCTATATAAACAAGCTATTTATACCATCAAGCTTACCAGGCTGTACAGAAGGCATTTACCCAAGTAATTCTTTATGGAACATGATTGACAAGATATGATTTATAAGATCTTACCACATATCATAAGGAACGTATAAGTAACTGCAAGTATAACAAGATTAACTATGCAAGCAAGGCCTCAACCAATGTTCCGTGTTTTGCCTTAAGCAGTAAATACTATTTGGCTGGATTATGTATTATTATGCCCCGAGGAAGTGAGCCGTACCACTCAGATCCAACTGATGGTTGCAAAACCCGGAGCCGGTGCCATACAAGGTCAATGGAAGAGCCGAAATCCACGACCTCTCCACCTCGTGGTCAGTGCATGAGTACAACACAAGCAGGACCGCAGTCTCATGCTTAAGTGACCTCAGCCACAGGGTCAGGCTACCCTCTACCTAGCCCGCCTCAGTATAAGTCTCGGCGCTAGTGAAACTGAGCCACGGGCCTGTTCACCGTGCTCTGAGCCATGAACACATTCATGCTCCCATATCACACATCCTGAGCCATGGGCATGTTCACCATGCTCTTATCGTAATTGAGCTACGGGCCTGAATCCGCAGTCTGGAGTCTACAACCGAAGTTGCACTCTTACCTCCTTACTTTAGGCTAGGAGAAACCTCGCATATTCAACAATATGCGCTCCAGGTTAACCCGCAGGAGAACATGTTTCACCATCACCAGCTCCTGATGATGATGGATCTATGTCCAGGGTAAACTACATGATATGTTCCACTATGATTAGTTAGTATATTTTAAGTGGATTGCAATATTCAACCAAGTAGTATAACATGCAAACTATTAATAAGAATAAACAATATGAAACTCAATACCATGCTTTTACTGCCATCCATAAGGATCCAACATTACATGTCACCACTTGGCCTCTTGCCAATCACCTAGATCCACCTCAAGGATCATCACATTTCCATGGGATCTCAATCCCTCATCACATAGTGCCACTGCCTCTCAAGGCTTACATCATCACCATGGGATATCAATCCCAACACTTTAGCGAAACTCACATCCTCAGACCAAAACACATATATCATCTCATCATCAAGAGTAACCATTAAAGCAATGTTACTCAACTTATATACCTCATAGCCCCTTACCTGGCTATGCATCACCTGCATGGTTAGTACAGAAAGATCGTATTATCAAATATAGGGCAACATTGATAATTATATGCTTTATCATTCATGTCTCAAACTGTAATCATATACATAGGTCATATCATCAAGCAGAGCATCTTATATGCTTACCATTTCCTTAGCATTATACATGATCATATACACATGAAATGTCATATTAGGATACATGGATGTG
Source organism: Alisma plantago-aquatica (assembly GCA_963693085.1). Lineage (NCBI taxonomy): Eukaryota > Viridiplantae > Streptophyta > Magnoliopsida > Alismatales > Alismataceae > Alisma > Alisma plantago-aquatica. The sequence goes on from OY856409.1 coordinate 1,778,567,152, forward strand.
ATCTACTATATCAAGCATATCAAGGGTTACCATCACAAACCAAACGTGATAGTATCTAACATATCAGTTTTCCATAAGGAGCAAGACCCTCACTTAAAGTACCCATTACCCTCACCAAAGGTGGTATCGGGCAGGGCACTCTCCCGTATCACCCAAAACTCAAACGCATAACGGTTAAGCAGACCAGCACCTATCGGCCAAGCACACTAACCTACTATCGGCCAAGCAACCAACAAGGGTGTCGACTACCAGCTCAAGATGTAACGGGCAACCCTAGGTGTCTTGCACCCAACCATTTCATGTAACCTGGGTCTATCGGCCTCCACACCTATCATGCAACTTAGCCCCAAAGGCGTGTGGCGCAACGCTGTGTCATGCAATGGGTGTTGGGCGACAAGGTCTAAGGGCATCTCGTGCAACGGTGCGTCATGCATCTGGTGTACCGTGCATAAGGCTACTCATCTCAAGATGTCGTTCAACCAGCCTAGTCATGAACTATCAGCCAACACTCAAGGCAACGACTGAGGTGTAACACCCGACACAAGACCAGAACAACAACTCCCAACGTCTAAGGGTAATAACGCCAAACCACCACTTGAGCAAGGCGTGTCGGGCAGGATACACAACCAGGTGTGACGCCCGACACACAAAGGTCAGCAACTAGGAGTGTGACGCCCGTCACAACATCACAAAACTAACTAACAGACTTCACACCTCAATCACAACGACACCAAGCCATCTCATAGGCTAAGTGTACCGGGCATGGTACTTCATCAAGGTATGATGCCCGACACACACACAAGGCAAGAACCAGGTGCAACGCCCGTCACAGCCTCAACATGTGTCATCCAAGGCTCAAGGCCAAGAGGGGATATTGGGCAACACAAACCCTAAGGTCATATCGGTCAAGATGTAACTCCACCAGATCGTCACCAACCTCAAGCACAAGGGCATGAAAACCCTAAAGGATCAAGAAGATGACTCACCTCTCAACTATCAAGAGAGAGGGGTATTGCCAAGCTTCTTAACACCGATCGGGCAACACAAGGTGCAACCACAACCAAGGTCAACAACCACCACAAAGCTCACCTTTCAAGTCCATGGTGAGAGGAGGGTGTTGCTCAAGCAACTAGAACACAAGCTCACCTCTCAACTTAAACGAGAGAGGAGTGTTTCCCATGATACTAGAACTCAAGCTCACTCCTCTAGACCAAAGAGAGAAAGGAGTGTTGCTCACCAAGAAAACCCTAGAATACATGATTCGGCCAACAAGAACAACTAAGCAAGAAACTAAGCTAGCAACAAGCATAGCCGATATGATCATAAGAAACATATAAGAACATAGAAGAGGTAGTATAGTTAGGGTTAGGAGTTATGTCACCTGCCTTAAGCAAGCTCCAAGCACCACCACAAGAAGAAGAGCAAGGCACTCTAGGGTTTGGCCACCACTAGAGGAAGAAGGAGACTCCAAGTAGGATCGGCCACCAAGCATGCAAAGGAAGAGGGAGACTAAGGAACTAAAGGGGTCCTTAGCAAGGGAAAGGAAACGCATATATAGAAGAGGATGGAGGAGAAACCAAGGGAAGATAAGGCAAGGTATCGCCCACCTAGTGACACTTGTCCATGAGCAAAGCCACCACTCTAACATGCCCTAAACACATGCCCATGACCATTGCCACATGAAATCATCAAGCACCAAGTGTCCACTAGTAGTGACACAAACGAGGTCAAAGAAGGTCAAAGGGTCCATGGGCGACACACCCCCACACCTTGGCCGACACACATCCACACCATGGCCGACACACACCCTGGGCGACACACCACTGGACGACACAAGCACAAGGTGACACACCTAGGCCGACAAAGGGCACTCCTGCCCGACACAAGGTCCAAAAAAGCAAATGCAAGGCACCACAAAGCCCAACAAGCTCAACCAAGCCCAAAGGAACTCAAGCAACGAGCCCAAACCTTCCTCTCAAAACTAGAGGAAGCAAGGAGAGAGAGGAACACCTCACAAGGTGGCAAACTTGCCCACAAACCCTAAACTGGGGTTAATTGCAAGTAGCACATCCAGCTATCAACAAAGCACCAACAAACCCTAATCACCACCAAAGGTGATTAGCAAGCAACTAAGCATCAGGGTTAAGCAAAGAAAACAGGATAAGCCCTAAACGGAGGTCAGGGTCCTTACTGTTGGTATGTATGCCCTGAGAGCCAATCATGGGATGATTGGTGGGATACATTAAGATTGATTTGATAAACATCAAAGGCAAGCTTCCAATTCTTTCTGGTTCAGTCATATGAGATAGTGATAGAACAGATTGAATGTCTAGAGAATGACAGTACTCAATGACGTATGCTTTCAGGTTGAGGACCTACAAGATGAGATCATACGGATGCTAAGAGTTTGTACATTCTTGTTATGTCCCTAGTTGGATGTCATTGTGGAAGGTAGATAGACATCAATGACACACAAGGCTAGATTGTGGTGTTGGTTGATGACAGAATCTCATTAGTCATGATATAGAGATATCAAACCAAACACATAGGTACTTGTTAGAGAACAAGTGTACCAGACAGACCCACTGTGAGTTTGACACATGGAACCATGAGATGGTAGTCACAGTCAGTACTCACAGTGATGGTGGTGAGTGTGATTCTTTGACCTAAAATCACTACACTCAACACATGTCGTTGGGCACACCTTGACATCATCAAACGCATTCCTGAAACATGGGTTGTTATAAAGGTGATGATTGGGTGGCTTTGACACATGGGGCTTTTGAGGGGTGAGTGACAGATATGGGATTTGTCCCTCCTGAGGGAGTTTTATATCCAAGGCCACTTGATGAATAGGATTGAGATAGGCGTGCGCACGCATTTGTGAATCAGTATGTGATATTGATGTCATACATATCTCGTTCAATCTACTCTGAGATCAAGAAAGTGAATGAACGTTGACAGGATGACTGTTCCATGCCTCGAGTTCATTCGGGATATCAGTGACAAAGGACTTATACATTCGCTGTAACACCATTCACAGATTGTAGGATTGAAAGTTGTTCTCCAACTTTCTACTTTCACTTGGGTAGCACTGATGTGTGACTAGGCACCGCTCTTTGCTTGTGAAGTCATAAGTGTTATGGACTTTCACTGCCAATGTGAAATGGACCTGCAGGGTCACACACATAGGATTTAACCTGGAAGAGGAGTTTTTCCCACAAGCAATGTTTAGATTGATTACTAAAGGAGTTTCGTAGTTCTATTAAACACTCAATTGATTGATAGCTCAAAATCATAATGTTCATGGTGTTGGACATATTGATTGGAGTATTGAATTGATTGAAATTGCAATTGACTGATTCTGCACAACCTGCACTCCCAACTGATCGACTCATGTGATGAACCGATCGACTCATCTTGGTGAACCGGTCGGCTCAAGTGTTGAGTCGATCGGCTCAAGTCCAGAGTGAAACGAACGGTTCAAGGGTTGAACCGATCGGTTCAACTGGTGCAACCGAGCAAGTTGGGAAAGTCAGGTCGGTGAGAATTTTCCTTGTGTTTCACTTGCCCAATTTGATTGGAACAAGGATTGGTATTTGATACCAATTAGAAACAAAAGAAGGAAAGTCAATCAGGAACTGATCAAGACCACGAACCGACCGATTCAGAAGTGAACTGATCGGCTCATGGGTCCCAACCGATCGATTGGTGTTCCAACCGACCGGCTCAGGTTCCCAACCGACCGGTTCACTTGTGAACCGAACGGTTCAGGTTGCGAGATGGTTGCTTTTGTGGAAAATCTCGAACCCTTCTACTCCTGCTTTTAGTCCCACATTGCCCGGGATGGAGGACCCTATCCCATGACCCTCCTATATATATAGGGGTATTGGCGGCTTCTCAAAGTACAACTCAGTGCAACCAGTTGCTCTGCAAAGTTGTCGTTCTCTCTGGTTTTGGTAACCGAGAGAGAGCCCGAGCAAGTGCTTCCCGCAAAAGGGAGGTGCAGCAAGGGAAGGACAACTGCAGTTGCAACTGGAGGCAGGAGAGTGTGTTGGAAACTAGTACGTCAACAGGAGGGTGTGACTCCTTCGACTTCCTTGTGGGACAAGGAGTGTGGAGTTCCAGGTGGTCCCTGTGGACTATTTCAGAGGCGGGAGGTTTCTTCCGCTCAGGAGGACAACTGTCATCCGAGAGTCTGGTGAGAGGAGGAGGAGTCAGTCCCGGTGCGACCAGGAGCTGCACAGATGCCATCTAAGACCGAAGGTGAAGACCGTGCAAGCCGTGAGGTATTGTCGCCGAGCAAACCTCGGGACAAGGTATGATTCTAGAAACCATCCTTTCCTATTGTATAGACGTTGACACATTTCCTCAGTTTGGGTTCGGGGAGGAGAAATTTTTTGTTTCCTCTGCCTTCTCTGTCTCCCCTAAAACCCTACATTGGTATCAGAGCCACATCAACTGTTCTATATTTTAGGAATATCGATATGATCGATTTTGGTTTGTCGCCTTTATTTATTGCATACGATGCGAATAAAATTGGCTTTATGCATGTCCAATCCTAAATCCACAAATCCCAATTACATATATGATATGTATTATTAATGCACTCGATACGCGTCACCCTTAAACGAGTTTTGTGGTGGATGTATAGCGTGGTTATGGCCAATAAACCCTATTTGTGTATGGTTGTATGTGGTTTCTTGCATCTCGGTCTGCGCACCGATCTTCCCTCTCCTATTTCTGATGTAACTCAAAATAATTCAAAATTCTTTCCTACCTTTGCTCCCCCCGAATGTAATTCGGGGTTTCCCTTTTAAGCAATGTAATATTAGGATAGATTTTATTTCCTGTTATGTCAAAGAACGGAGGACATCAAGACGACAGATGAGACGATCGGTTCAAGGAGTGAACCGATCGGTTGACGTTCCAGACGATTGGTTCAAGGAGTGAACTGATTGGTTGATGACCGGTTCGAGGAGCGAGACGAGCAGGTGGAGGCCAGAAGGAGATGCACGATGACCAGGCGAATCGATCGGTTGGAGGAGCCAACCGATCGGCTGGTGGCACCCAGACGACCGGCCAGAGAGAGCAGATCATTCATGTGATGAGTTGATCAACTCGGATGGCAAGGCACATATGTTCATCTTGTACAGGTTGCATATGATGTAGACCTAGATGACCGTGATTCCTCTTGGCTCGAGGAATCACATTAGGATGGCCATAATCATCGCTTTTATCGTTTTGCATATTTTCTGTGGGATATAGCATGTATATGATACGTACTATGTATTGTGGTGATTGGATATGTATATGTATATAAAAACCAAATCCCTCATTAAATATTAAGTTTTAGATGCCTTCCAAATGCGACACACATGAAAAGCTTGATCGACCAAGTGTGGGCACGCCCAAGCGTGGTGCACCGTCTATCTCGTGTAAGCGTGAAGGATGAATGTGTGGGTCTACCCAAGCAGGGTGCATATTCATTGTGTTTGCTTTAGGTCAGACTTAACAAGGTGACCTAGATAGGATCTAGCACCTTGAGGCATGGAGATGATCATGGCAAAGAGTTGCATATGACATCTTATCAAGCGTTGCATATGATGCAATTGGCAAGAGTTGCCTACCTAAGAGATCTATGTTGTGGGTGACAGCCCAAGCTGGTCCATGACTTAGAGGATTTTAGGATCTTGCACACTAGAAGGTTGTACACTGCAATCTTCCGAATTGATGGCGAGGGCTATCAATTTGAAGTAAAATAGTGGGAGCGATAATTAATTAAAGGCCTAATTTTATCGTCAACTTTTCAAATCAATCAAACAAGTCAAAAAGAGTTTTGGACTAAAATTGCATATATTTCCTTTTGTTAAAATAAATGGTTAATCAACAAATCACTTTATTTGCGATCGGTCTTTGAGACCAACAAATTAAATGGGAATAATTCCACGAATGGTTAGGATGATGAGAAGTGTTCTCAAAGAGTGAAAGCTCTAAGTCCTAGTTATACCAAGACCAGATGAACTCAATCCCACCACATCAATGGCTGAAAGTATGCTTATGGAAGCATACCGAGGATGACATTGATGAGGAGTGCTTGATGTTGTGTTCTCTGAACTATGAGTTGCAGAGACAACATGAGACATATGATGTCTCCAAGACACTGTCCTAGTATGTCATGACAGAAGGAGATCCAGTAAGGTATTCACACACTCAATGTGATTGGGTATATGGAAAGACCTGACTAAGAAGGATTCCATCTGAGCCAAGAGTTGGCTATTAGTATGATACTGCAAATGTTGCGAGAATCATACAGTTCATGATAAACTACAACATGAACAACTTTGACAAGCATTGACAAAGTTGTTGAACATGTTCAGGACAGTAGAGGCAAATATGAAGAAAGACTAACCCTAATCTTTGATGAGATCAATGAAAGGTAATTCTTAAGGGCAAGGGTAATGGCAAAGCAAAGAAGTGTTCTGATGCTAGCCACCAATCCAAGCCGTCTTCTGCCTCAAGGCACATGGGGAAAGGGTATATGAGGGAATTGCCCTCTATATCTGGAAGAACAAAAGAAGATGAAGGAGGGGATGGAGATCTCCACCTAAGGTATCATGAAATGAACTGCTTCTTTATCTGAGGTATATGATACCAAGATATGGATATGCCATATATGATATGCAATATCTGCAAAGAAGTGATGGCCTTTGTGAAAGAACCAAGAAAGAAGTACCCATCATTGGAGCAAGTGTTGCTGCCATAGATAGGAGTATCTTTCAGTTTATTTCAGCCTAAAAGGCACGAAATAGAGTTGAGAACTTCTAATTCAATTTGCCAATAGATAGAAACACTTTATTTTTGCATATTGTATGACAATGATGGCAATTAATAAAGTTGATGTTTCAATCTGAAAGATATGATCTTTGTGGCAATGCCTTATTTATCTTATGATACATGGTATGCATAAGATAAAATGATACCTAATGTTATTGATAACTCAAACAATCAAATTAGCATCAATCATGAGAAATTCATTTCTAGTTTCCATGTGATGGATAAATCTAGACTCTTTTGGTTAGAGAACCAGTAAGAGACATGAATATCTTGGACATGATTAATCAATCTTCACTAAAGGTAGTGGAAGAATGATTATCCTATTAGGTATGATACATGTGATGTATTTGCATACCTATTGGAGTAAATGCTAATACTTCAAAAGGTGTTTAGAGAAATACCAATATGAATATCTTGAAGTGTTCAAGAATATCATAGATGAAGTACAAATTTGGTAAAGTGTTAATTCTTGATGAGATCAATGAATGAAATACTTAGACCAAAATGTTTGAGATCCTTTTGAGTGATTATGATAGTGTATCATAGTGAACTCATGATTAAGGCATGGTGATGTCTAAATCAAGAAGGAATCATGCTCTAAGGAGTTAGAGAATGATTATCAAATAACTGAATTCTTCTAAATAAAAGAATACCCCACACTAATAAAATGAATCAAGAATCACAAGGAGTTGTGAGTTCTTATATCCTTAACAGATACACCTCAATTATCTATGTTATGAGATGTTCATGTGATGAGTCAACTATCTAGATAAATATGAGGAACCGAATTTTGAGTTATGGTTTATGACCATTACATCCTAAATGACATCCATGTGAACCATAAGGTATGACCTTGATGGTAGCACCCATTGGATGAAATCCATAAGTGTGAATAAGTCTTAAGTGTTAAGACACATGGATAACATTTTGAGAAGGATGATGCTTGTTGATTGCAACTTAATGACTAAGACATTTGGCATATGGATACTAAAACCACATTCCTATGAGGAATAAAACAAGGATGTGTACGTGACACAACCTATAAGGTTTATGAATCCACTAATGCAAATGAAGTCTATAAGTTACAATGGACTAATCAATGTGATTGATTGAGTACAAGCAACTCAGAATTGGATCTTTACTTTGATAATATAGTCAGGGTTTGACTAATATGTCAAAGACAAAGAAGGGATATGTGATTTATTGGGAGCGTGTTCACATTTCACATATTGATGTGAAATGGAAATGTTCTAAAATGGAAATCCAAAAATGGAAATTATCTTTAAGGAAGATAGAGATGTTTCCTATGTGATAGGAATAGAGATCTATAGAGATAGTTCTCAAAAAATCTCTTGACCTGAAAAGAGAAAGCATACATTGGCAATCTGTACTGAAGTGTTCAGTATGCACAGATTCAGTGGGAGAAAAACTTGTCCATGTTACATGGAGTTAGTATCCCAAGGCCAAGTGTCCAATTATTTTGAAGAATGGGAACACTAAGAATAGATATGGATCTATCATGTATGTAATCATCCCATTATCTTGCATGTATAGACATAGCAAGAATAAAATGCATTCATCATCTTGTATGAAGGACATGACAATATGATGTGCTCATCCTGATAACTTGTATGTGGGACATGACGAGTGGATGTCTTTCTGTTTCCAGTAAGGGTTACTGGAATACCATGAGAACTTGATAAGTACTTGTGAAGTACTAGTTCTATGGAGATAAGGAAGAGTTCAATGTAAAGAGTTACATTGATGCGAACTTCCGAAAGGACAGAAAATTAATCGCAAAATATATATAGGATATATAAAAGTGAAAATATGTTGATAATTGGAAGTGTTCCAATAAAATCATGTAAAAGGAATGCCGAGTATCTATGTGTTAAAGAACATCAGTGGATACTATATGGATCTGGAAGTTCATGAGATGAACTTATAGATATTTCGCTCATTGATGACAAGTATGGAATCCTTGATCATGCAATGTGGCTAAAGGTTAGAAAAGGAATACTAGATCGCATATTACGACAACTCCATCTCATACGTGTGACGTACAATGAAGAGATGTGAGACATGCAATTCATACTGACTTTGGCAAGGTGTTGCCATTACTCACTATGTTAAGCACTAGAGTACAGTAACATGTGGGACATGTTTGAAGATCACTATGAATATGATTCAAGTGTGATTGGCTCGCAGTGTAAGTGGGAGTCTCTTGGTATGTATGCCCTGAGAGCCAATCATGGGATGATTGGTGGGATACATTAAGATTGATTTGATAAACATCAAAGGCAAGCTTCCAATTCTTTCTAGTTCAGTCATATGAGATAGTGATAGAACAGATTGAATGTCTAGAGAATGACAGTACTCAATGACGTATGCTTTCAGGTTGAGGACCTGAACGATGAGATCATACGGATGCTAAGAGTTTGTACATTCTTGTTATGTCCCTAGTCGGATGTCATTGTGGAAGGTAGATAGACAGCAATGACACACAAGGCTAGATTGTGGTGTTGGTTGATGACAGAATCTCATTAGTCATGATATAGAGATATCAAACCAAACACATAGGTACTTGTTAGAGAACAAGTGTACCAGACAGACCCACCGTGAGTTTGACACATGGAACCATGAGATGGTAGTCACAGTCAGTACTCACAGTGATGGTGGTGAGTGTGATTCTTTGACCTGAAATCACTACACTCAACACATGTCGTTGGGCACACTTTGACATCATCAAACGCAGTCCTGAAACATGGGTTGTTATAAAGGTGATGATTGGGTGGCTTTGACACATGGGGCTTTTGAGGGGTGAGTGACAGATATGGGATTTGTCCCTCCTGAGGGAGTTTGATATCCAAGGCCACTTGGTGAGTAGGATTGAGATAGGCGTGCGCACGCATATGTCAATCCGTATGTGATATTGATGTCATACATATCTCGTTCAATATACTCTGAGATCAAGAAAGTGAATGAACATTGACAGGATGACTGTTCCATGCCTCGAGTTCATTCGGGATATTAGTGACAAAGGAATTATACATTCGCTGTAACACCATTCACGTATTGTAGGATTGAAAGTTGTTCTCCAACTTTCTACTTTCACTTGGGTAGCACTGATGTGTGACTAGGCACCGCTCTTTGCTTGTGAAGTCATAAGTGTTATGGAATTTCACTGCCAACGTGAAATGGACCTGCAGGGTCACACACATAGGATTTAACCTGGAAGAGGAGTTTTTTCCACAAGCAATGTTTAGATTGATTACTAAAGGAGTTTAGTAGTTCAATTAAACACTCAATTGATTGATAGCTCAAAATCATAATGTTCAAGGTGTTGGACAGATTGATTGAAGTATTGAAGTGATTGAAATCACAATTGACTGATTCTGCACAACCTACACTCCCAACCGATCGGCTCATGTGATGAACCGATCGACTTAGCTTGGTGAACCAGTCAGCTCAAGTGTTGAGTCGATCGGCTCAAGTCCAGAGTGAAATGACCGGTTCAAGGGTTGAACCGATCGGTTCAACTGGTGCAACCGAGCAAGTTGGGAAAGTCAGGTCGGTGAGAATTTTCCTTGTGTTTCACTTGCCCAATTTGATTGGAACAAGGATTGGTATTTGATACCAATTAGAAACAAAAGAAGGAAAGTCAATCGGGAACTGATCAGGACCACGAACCGACCAGTTCAGAAGTGAACGGATCGGCTCATGGGTCCCAACCGACCAGTTCAGGTTCCCAAACGACCGGTTCACTTGTGAACCGATCGGTTCAGGTTGCGAGATGGTTGCTTTTGTGGAAAATCTCGAACCCTTCTACTCCTGCTTTTAGTCCCACATTGCCCGGGATGGAGAACCCTGTCCCATGACCCTCCTATATATATAGGGGTATTGGGGGCTTCTCAAAGTACAACTCAGTGCAACCAGTTGCTCTGCAAAGTTGTCATTCTCTCTGGTTTTGGTAACCGAGAGAGAGCCCGAGCAAGTGCTTCCCGCAAAAGGGAGGTGCAACAAGGGAAGGACAACTGTAGTTGCAACTGGAGGCAGGAGAGTGTGTTGGTGACTAGTACATCAACAGGAGGATACGACTCCTTCCACTTCCTTGTGGGACAAGGAGTGTGGAGTTCCAGGTGGTCTGTGTGGACTACTTCAGAGGCGGGAGGTTTCTGCCGCTCAGGAGGACAACTGTCATCCGACAGTCCGGTGAGAGGAGGAGTCGTCAGTCCCGGTGCGACCAGGAGCTACACAGACGCCGTCCAAGACCGGAGGTGAAGACCGCACAATCCGTGAGGTATTGTCGCCGAGAAAGCCTCGGGACAAGGTATGATTCTAGAAACCATCCTTTCCTATTGTATAGACGTTGACGCGTTTCCTCGGTATGGGTTCAGGGAGGAGAAATTTTTTGTTTCCACTGCCTTCTCTGTCTCCCCTAAAACCCTACACTTACAACTTTAGTGCTACTGAATCACATATCATTTTAAATGTAGAGGCAAGTACAAAGTATAGTCAAAATATATAAATTAGTCACCGAATAAGTGACCAACATATACATCCACCTCATAAGTGAAAAAAAGACATCACATGTCATATTTTAGAGTTCCATCATGAACAAAACATTAGATAAGAGTTCAAAATAATATCCATATTCACATGATCAATATCAAATAAGGTAGTTCACATGAACCATGATTATCAAAAGAAAATACATTGTGTATAGGATAATGTCCATAGGACAAAGAGAATGAATAATCATAGGTGAATTGCTCAACATATAAGAATAGGGGATACATCATACAATAAGAGAGTGAAAAAGTTTAGTTTCTCAATATGAATAATCGGGTATGCAAACATACAATAAGAGAGAGAAATTTCTCAATATAAATAATAGGGCATACATCATACCTCAACTTTAGAGTCTAAATAGTAAAAGTCAAGCCTAGGCCTCCAAAGAAACTCTAGGGAAGGTGGACAAGTCCAAGAAGTAAGGTTCCCAATCTTAGAGAGGTTGGTCTCTCCAACAAACCTCCTATCTCGAGCAAGAAGCACCTTCTCCACTTTAGAGGTGAAAAACCCTAACAAAAGAACATGGAGATGGGGTGTTTAAGGGCTCTTGGTGGGGTTTCACCATGGAAGACTAGGGCTCCAACCCGGAGGAAGGTAGAAGGAAGACTAAAAACATGAAAATTGGGAAGGAAAGGAGGATACTTACTAGTTTTGGTCAAAATCACCAAGGAGGAGCTTAAGAAATCCTAAAATAGAGAAATTTGGAACCCTAGGAGCCTTCTTCACCAAGGTAGGCACCCTCTTTTACCTTGGGACAGAAACTTCATGGCCAAACAGAAAAGGGACGATTCTCTTAGCTGGGGGAAAGAGAAGGAGAGGATTGCTTCTTTGATTGGGTGGTGGGAAGGGGTAGGCATGGCTTTATAAAGAAGGGGGCAAGGATGAGGTGTCTATGGGACTTTCCATGTGTCCTTAGGCTAAGGCTTCATGGCCATGCAAGAGGAAAAATCATAGAGACTTCTTGTATATCCAAGGTCGGTCCTAAAAGCCCGTGGATACTTCTATGCCATCCCCACCGTCCTCCAATCAAAGAAATTACCCCATTGGTTGATAGCTTTTAAAGATAGGCTCATTTATAAAGAGGGTAATCCCTATAATTCCCTTGGAAAGTAACACCTTCAAACCAAGGTGCAAATAGGTGCCCCATGGTTCAAAAAATTGAGAATGCTAAGGGAATATATAAGGATTATAATGCATGTGACAATTTATAAAGAAAACCTCCCAATTGGGTAAATTGTAGAAAAGTCCAGAATGTACCTAAAATTGCATAACTTACACAAACAACATCCAAATTGGACCAAAATTCATCCACAAGTTATCTTTGATGTTTTTAATATTAATTTTCCAATATTTTCATATTTTTTAAGTTATATAATCACATTATTCATTACTTATGCCTTTTACTCAATTTCTCTCCCCTAAACTTATCCTAATATTTCAAGGTTGTCTAAATTAGATGAAATTTGACATGTTGGATAGTTTTGATATGTAGATTTCACATTTGAAGTTTGTTTCCACTTTTAAGACTTCTTTTTATGAGATATGCCATATGTCCCATTAACGACCCATTATCTAAATTGTTCATCCAATTAAGTTTATTATCTTCATATTACCACCAAAATGAGTTGTGGCATATTTTATGTATCCATTATAAACCTAAGATTAATGTTAGAACATTAGGTTACATTAAGTTGATATATACATGATTTATCTCATTGGGGTTATATCAAACATCTATTTAGGTCTAACCTTCAACCTTGTTTGGCTAAGTCCAAAATGTAAACTTCCAGGGTAGGGTCCAAGATCTAGTATGTTACACTTGACATGACTTAACATTATGAATTATCATTGCACTTTAGCTTTCATTTCATCAATGAATTAAGAGCATTACTATATGAATTCTCTATATAATTGACCACACGGGGCACATCATGTTCAAAAATCCCATCATTAATAGGAAGACCATAACGACCATAAAGGTCCATCATTGTGAGAAACATATAATAAGTTACTTCATTCTCTTATCTTAATCATTAACATCATTATTCTTATCTTGACATCAATGTAAATTGTCCTCATCCAATAATTGCACCAAAGTGCTCATCAGGACAGTTAAGGCTCATCTTAGTTGAATAAAAGTGCACATCAATGTCATAAAGACAAAATAGCATCAAGAGGAACAATTCACAACTTAAGTGAATTACCTTAATCATAATGGGATTTCACCCTCTTAATATTGATAATAACCTTACATGATTTACATGATTCCTTCTTCAATTTCTTAATCATTACATTAGCATAGAATTAAACTAATGATCATTAGTGATAGCATAGGACTTTATGAATATAACAAACAACATACAATAATATGATCAGAGGAATCATCATTATCTTAGTTTCATTCATTAACTTGGAATTTAAAGAATAATCTTAAGCTTTACATAACATTTAATTCATCCAAATACATATGCATCATGGCATGACCTGCTTACCTGGAGCAAGGCAAATCCTAATTGAGTTATCTGATTCTGAGTCAAGTCCTAGTTCCTGAAATCAATATACTTCACTTAAATTACCATCTTAATTTCAATCTAAAACCTAATTTGGATAATTAGGAAATCATGGTCTATTATTATTTAATTAGGATTTGGAAGCATGAAAAACGGATTGGTTATCAAAAATCCTTTCCAAAACATGTTTTTTCATAATTTTCTTATTGACCAACAATTTATTATGAATTTCTGAAGAATGGACCAATCACAACGTAGGGAAACATTCTTGTTGGCATTCATCCAAAATTAGGACCACCTTGTCTAGGTGGGAGAACCACAAGATGCCTTGTGGTCCAAGGGCCTGATCCCAACAACCTGTACTAGTCAAGAAGATAGTCCATGCAAAACCAATTTTGCCCATGGTTGCTCGTCACACATCAAAACAAAAAAAGGGGGTAACATTGAAAAACAACTAAAGCAATTGATCAACGAAGAACATGTCCCTCTAGCATAAGAATAGAATCAAAATCTCAATTCTAAAAGTTTCACTCCCTTATAGATAGAGACCAAAGCTTCAACCTTTGTCGTCAATGCCTGATGATCTCAGCAAGCCAAACATCAACTCTTCCAGTGGCCGGAAGACCGAGAAACATTTTCATCATGGAGACAAAAGTTCCAGGTCAGAGTCATTAAAGGAGGTGAATTTGAGATGAACTAATACCATGGATAGGTCGATTAGCCCTAGAGCAGCAACCACAAAAGAAATCAGCAAGAACTCAGTTACATAGTGACAAATCTCCATGGAATTTGAAAATGAAGAACATGCATACAAATTGGGGAAAATGGCAAATTACCTTTAGTTGGGTGAAAGAGGGGTATCTACGGCTCTGTTGTGTGGCCTCAAGATAGACCCAAACTCCTTTTTGAAGGTTGACTACACTCAGTTGATGTGTCACACACACCTGACTTGTTGCGGAAAGGCCACCAACACGTATACTCGTGGGTAAGCTGAGTGGGGGTATCGCAGGCCATGGTGAGGGTGGCATAAAATCCATGGGTGTCTCTAGATCGATTTTGATGGATTTCACTTATAGGTTTAAGCTAATGGTGTGTCGTGGAGTCTCTGTACTCAGGATCAAGGGAGGGCATAGTGGATCCCCAAGGTCTGGGGTCTCTGATCCATGAAACCCCAAAGAGTTTGGGTTGGATCAACTCGACATGATATGAAGAAAGTGAAGGAGGATTTTTGTGGAGTTGGGTCTCATTGGAGAGGAAGAATGGATAGGGGATATGAAATCAGGGAGAACTTGTAGAGTCCTAAAGACTCTAGAAAGCAGGCGAGAGAGAAGCACTGCATGGTCCAAAAGTCCTACTCAGATCGTGATTAATATCCGCATGAAAGGAAAATGAAAAGGCACCTGAGGCACGTGACACATCAAAATAAGAGGAACCTAGCTTAAGTTAGGATCAATGCAACACTCATTGATTTAAAACTGTATAAAAATTGATCTAGGTTAATTAGGTGCACATTTACCTATCAAATGATACCAAATTTGGAACACATGCTATTTATATATTCTAGCACATTTCTATTTAATTAGATTTAGGTTTTGACTATATTTTCTTCACAAATTTTACCTATGTCATTATCTTAATTTAAATGCATTAATGGTAGGACAAATTGAATTGATCATTCTTTATTAGTTGTTTGAGTCAGTAAAACAAAGCTAGGATAATCTCGATTAAAATGTATACTAATGGTGATGTGGATCCACTAAGGAGGGAGAGGATGCATTAAATTGCAAATTTTGAACTATTTGAACATATTTCAATATAATAGAACATTGAATCAACTATCATTTAAAAGAAAGAGGAAGAAATTATGTTACTTATCTTTCATAATACTTCAAGGGGGAGAACTTTAATTTATAGGGTTATTTTTATTGACGTCCAAATTTTGAGTTCAATTAGTAAGAAATTTCATTAGAAGCCATAAACTTGTTTAAATCCAAAATTTGGAATGTTACAGTTATAAACATATGTCTTTAGATCTAGAAAAATAAAGACCATAAGACATTGGGGCACTTCCATAAAATATCCCATATTTAAAAATAGAACATCGACCATTCTTAAAATGAAATTCTATGCATCATTGTCCATACAAGATACAGAAATGATGTTTCTATTTATGGCAGGTACATAATAGCAGCTCACTAACCATACTACAAGCCCTGTAGGCAAAGATAAACTATAGATTCCAACTACAGTGGCAACAACTCTTGCTTCATTTGTGACTCATAGTACAACCTCTCCCTTTCCCAAAGGCCTACTTCTTTTCAGATCCTGCATATTGGAACATATGTGAGATCCACATCTGGTATCAATACCCATGATGAAGAAGAAAATAAGTTTATCTCAATAACATGTATACCTGAAGTGGAGATTTGAATCCCCATCTTCTTCTTCCTGAATGCCTTCAAGTATAAAGGATAAGTTCCTCTTGTACTTTTTTTCTCTCCTCATCTTGAGTGTTGAAGATCTGGATTTGGGCTTAGCCTTAGGACTCTTCATGGACTTGCTTTCATCCTTGGACTCGACTCTGCTAATCATTATCATAATTTTTTATTCTTCATTCTTTCTTCAGCATGAATCAACATACCAAGAAAATCTGACATTGGTCTGGCCATATTATTCAAGCGACGACACTTAATAAGTGGCTATATTATTCTGGCAATGATTTCATAATCATATTTGTGGCCAAATCTTGGCTCAAAGAGAATCTAGTTCTTTAAGATGATACACATGTTCAATCTTATTGAGCACGTGATCTTCTACTAAGTCTCCCTCTGTCATTTTATACTCAAATAGTGCCTTTATAACATTGTTCCTTTCTTGTTTTGTGAAATTATGGTTCACTTTATTAATGTGTGTTACCATCTCAAGAATCATCATATCCTCGCATTATTGATGCAACTCATATTTCATGCAGCTAAGCATAAGGTACTTAATGTCTAAGACATCATTGGCATGCTTCCAGTAAGAATCCACATCAACCCTAGGCACATCAGGAGTAGGTATTTCTGGAACTAGTTTATCAAGAACATAGAGCTTGCACTCTTCACTACGAACCCTTCTCAGAGTCTAAAAGTAGTCATGGAAATTTTTCACGTCAAGTTTTATCTTCCTAAGGACTGATCGTAATATTGATTTGTTCGTCATTTGATTCTACAAGAGAAAATTGCATTTTATCAAACCTTTTTTATTTGATTTGATTTTGAAAAGTTTGATGATATTCAATTAGGTCTTTAATTAATTATTGATCCCACCATTTTATTCAAATTAATAGCCCTCACATATCAATTTGGAAGTTTGTACAGTACAACATTATAGTGATTCAAGATCTAAAACAATTCAACTATTACCCGACCAATGCTAGCTTCCATAGTCAATTATTAAGGTCGACAACTTTTGCCAATTGTATCACATGCAACTCTTATATAGATGATATGTGCAACTCCTTGCCATAATCACTACATGCTTTTGGTGCTTAATGTCATTAATGTCACACAATTAAGTTTGACCCAAAAGCCAACATGATAATAATGTACCCTTCTTGGCAGGCCTACATTATTACCATCACACTTCCATGAGATAGATAGTGCTCCACCCTTGGGGTGCCCATGCTTATTCGATCAAGCTTTTCATGTGTGCTTCTAATGGAAATCATCTAAGACTTAATATTTGATTAATGTAGATTGTACTTATAAATACATATACTTTATCCAATCAACACATATATAGTACATATCATATACATACTATGTTCCACAATGAAAACATGCAATAAACAAAAAGAGATGGTTATGTCCACGAGATAGGGTCCATATCACATGCATAAACCTATTGTTGATGAAGATCTATGCTTGCCAATCTGGGTTGATAGGTTCAACCCTTAAACTGATTGGCTCACCCCCTGGCCAGTCAATTGGTCATCTCACTGGTTGTCTGGTCTGTGGTCCACCATCTTCTGGGTCCTCCAATCAATTTGTCAGGTCCACCAGGTGATCAGTTTAGCTCGTCCTCCTCGATCCTCTAGCCAATCGGTTAGCCTTCGAGACAGTCAGTTGGCATGATCTGAGCATCTTTTTACTTCATCGTAACAAGAAAATAAACTATCCTACTATTACATTATTATAGAAAAACCTCAAGTTACATTCAAGGGGAGCAAATGTAGGAGAGAATAATACTTTTACAATTGGAAGATAAGGTAGAGCCTCGATATGCAAACTGAGATAAAATAGGAATAACCAACCATATAACAATGCACAGATAAGAGTTGTTGGCCATAACCACACTACATATCCACCACCAAAACTCGCTTTTAGAGTGACACATGTAAATTGCACATATATATATATTTGTTTGAGATTATGTGTGACATTAGATTGGACAAAATTTATTTGCACCACATTTAATAAATAAATGATAAAACCAAAAATTTGATCATATCAATTATCCCAGAATATAGTAGATTCGCTTGGCTCTGATACCACTATAGGGAAATATGGCATCAGAATAGATAGAGGAAAAAAAATTAACTACCATATTCCCCATTAAACTAGCAGACCACCTAACAACTATATAATGGAAAAGATATTTTTGAGGATATACCTGGTATTGGAGAAAGTCTAGCAACATCTCCTCATCATTGTAGTCATGTAAATATCTTCAGTTGCACTGAGACTTGTCTATTGCGCCTCCTGGTCTTCACCACCAATAGCAGGTTGACTATAAGGAGTGGGTGTTGGGAATTATAGGCATATAGTATAGCAGTGATTTTTTTATCTAATTGTATTTCCATAACAACAAGATCGCGTCAACTACTATGAAATAGGAATGATGGTTTAATGAGTTATACCTGGTCCTAGAGAAAGTTCAGGGACAACAACTCGCTTCAATGCAACAGTGAACTAGTTGCTCTTGGATGGTGGTTGTGCAGCTCATGGTCTTCACCATGAATAAGGGATATAGTAACTTTTGTAGTGACTCCTATGGTCTCACCATAGACTGTATGCTAATATTGCTCTCTGAGTAGCAACCAAAGGACTCCTTCCTCTAGAGTAGTCAACACAGACCAACTAGAACTCCTATCATTTAACTAGAACATATAGGAAGGAGTTATCCCTCATGTTGGTGTATTAGTTACCAACTTGCTCTCCCATAACAACGATTCTCATTTGTTGTCTCATGTAGCTATCCCTCCCTTATCGGGTAGGACTTGCTTGGTTTCTCTCGGTTACCAAAACCAGAGAGGACAAAAATTGTTAGAGGAATTAATTCTCAGTTGTCTATGTTGTGCTCTGGGTAGCCCCCAGTAACCCTCTATTTATAGGTGGGGTTAGGGCTAGGGTTCCCAGTTTGTACGAGATTGTGTGAGAGTCGAAGGGATCAAAATATGTTGAATTTTCACATGTGACCATCAAAATGGCCTTCTGGTGACCCAGACGATTGTCTAGTCACACGAGACGGTCATTCCAATCACATACAAATTTGGTAATTTCGATTCCAATTACTATTAAATATGCATTCCTTACACCACAAGTAATGTGCAATCAAAACAAGTTCGGGAAACATCCTGAACCTTCATTGGACCAATAGAGTTGTCTCACCCATGCAAGACGCTTGTCTTGTTCACCTAGATGGATGTCTGGTGAACCTGAGTCGAGTCAATCAGTTTAACAGATTGATTTAGTCAATTCACTCCTCAATTTGGGAAGAACTTAGCCCATTCAAACTCTAATAAGACTGACAACTCAAAAAACCATCTCAACACTTGAGACACCTATCTAGTATGTCCAAATGACCATCTCAATGCTTATGATTGTTGTATAGTAGTTCAGTCATCCAATCTATCAATTTGTTGTGTGAATTGAATACTTAAATGCTTTAGTAATCAATCCAATCATCATTGAAGATAAAATCCTCTTCTAGATGAGTTTATATGTGTGCGACCCTATAGGTCCCATATCACATTAGCAATGAATGTCCATAACTAACTTATGACATAACAAGCAAGGAGCGGTGCCTAGTTGCACATTAGTGCTACCCAAGTGAATGGAAAGTTGGAGAACCACTTCAACCTACAATCTATGTAAGATGTTGCAGTGATTGTATAATTCCTTTTCTCACTGATATCCCGGATGAGCTCGAGGCATGGAATCATCAATCTCTCAACGTTCCATCCATGTTCCTTGAACCAAGATTAGACTGTTTGAGATAATGTGACCTCAATATCATATATTGATTCACATGTACATGCACATACATTTCTCTGGCTCACTTATGGCTAGGATATCATACTCCAATAAGGAGGGGAAAATCCCATATCTATCACTCACAGTCTATCGCCATGTGTCAAAGTCACCCAATCATCACCTTTATAACAACCCATGTTTCAGGACTGCATTTGATGATGTCAAAGTGTACCCAACGACATGTGAAGAGTGTAGTGATTTCAAGTCTAAGAATCACAATCACCACCTTCACTATGAGTGATGAGTATGACCACCAATTCATGTGTTACTCTCATGGTGGGTTTGTCCGATACACTATTCCTGAACATATATTTGTGTGCTTAGTTTGATATTTCCATATCATGACTAATGATATTATGTCAGCAACCAACCCACACTCTAATCTTATGTGTTACTAGTGTCTATCTAACTTCCATAGTAACAAATGGCTAGGGACATAATGTGAATAAGTATATGTACTCTTAACATCCATATGATCTTATTTCCCCAAGTCTAATACTTGAAGACATACGTCGTTAAGTGATATTATTCTCTAGACATTCATAATATTTACTCATTATCTCATAATTGAGTGAAACAGAATGAATTGGAAGCTTGCCTTTATGAGTATTAATCAAATCCTTTATGGTTTATGCCATGTATATCATCATATGATAGCCTCTTCGGGTATACCTTACCAGCATACTCCTACTTGCACTTAGAGACAATCACCCACGGATCTCATTCTTAGTGATGCAAACATGTCCACCATGTTTCTCTGTGAAAGTGCTCAATCTAGTGGGTTAGCAACATTTTTCTATTAGTCGGTATTTTTCATGTTTCTTATCTCTTTGCTCTGAGATGAAACCACCGTAATATGGTATTTGATATTCCTTTCGTAACAAGTAGCTCCATTGTTGTCACAACATCACTACTGAGTCATCAATGGTTGGAACTTCCATAAGTTCATCATATGAACTTCTAGATCCATATAGTATCACTCTGGGTTTATAACACAAGTATACTTGGATTCTATTATACAATAGTATTAATGGGTATTAGTTCGAAACCCTTCCAACTAACAACATTTCTCCTTATAAAGAAAACATATTTTAATTTACGATTACTTCTGTCATTATGGAAGCTTGCATTGATGTAACCCTTTATATCCAACTCTTCCTTTTATTGTTATGCTTATTGACTAGCAATCTATCCTTAAGTACTTCACAAGTACTAATGAATATGTCTTTAATGACCGTCCAATAACCCTTATTGGAATTTACCATCATCTTGTCATGTCCAACACATACAAGATTATATGGGATAAATACACTTGTAGCATTCATGATAGATCCATCATATGGAATCTGATTCATGATATTTCCATTCTTCACAAGAATTGGAACATATGGTTCATGAGAGACTAATCTATATTCTCTCTTATTAAATTCTTCCATGTTGAACTCTTGCAACAGATTACTATTGTAAGTACTCAAACTTCCATTGTGAAACATTCAAGAACTATCTCTATAGATCTTGATCCTTATCTCATAAGATGTTTCACTTAATCATTCTTTGCTGAAGGTTTTGTTCATGCTGGTTCTCAATATTCACAATATTGAAATGTTATTCCTCGTCATATGTGGAATATTTATATATGCTCCCACTAAATCTTTTGTAATAACAAATTTCACCTTTTATCTTGATTCAAGTCAAGCTCTTTGACTACCTTGTCAAATCAAAAGATCTAATCTTTGAGATGCTTATTTCAATCCTAAATTGAACTTTGTAGTTTATAGACTTTATTCACATTCTTGAATTAATAAAACATTGTAGTTTGTGTTACATACACATCCTATGATGTATTCCCTTTAAGGAATATGATTTTAATCTTCATATGCTAAATGTCATTATCTATTTAACTAAAACAACAAGCATGCCAATTGGTAAAGGAATTTCTATCAAATTCAACAACTTGAATTGATTTAAAAACATATTCAACCAATCTATCCTTATATGTTATCCATGTAGGTCTCTGTCACAACACCCTATTGCACTATTTAGGTATTATCCCTTTAGGTGGCGCTATCAAGGTCCAACCTTGTTAGCTTACATGGATCCCATAATGGCCTTGATCCATTACTCAAATTATGGTTCTCAATAGATTCTAGTTGACTAGTTGGCTCATCCTATTATGACCAAACTATCTAAATTGTTGGATTCACAATCCTCCAATCTCACATGTGTTCTACTAGAACTATTTTGTTCTATGTTATATGACAAACTATAGATTCCACAACAACTTGTATTGCTCTTAGTTCTCATTGTACCTCTTTGTTGACCTCAAACATTTCGAGTTCTACTTTTACTCCCACTTACTCTTTTGGAACTCGGTTATCCTATCAACAAAAAACCTTTTGCTATTGGATTGGGATTAATAGTAATATTCAACAATTGTGGCTTATGGATAAATCTTCTTCAAGAAACTACTTTCGCAGTGTAGGTTTTAATCATTTAGATATATTGGGACATTCCCAAATTATATCATATATGATGTCTAATAAACCATTCATATGGTACATCATTTAGTGATAGCTTTATATTTTTGTGGATAATAAGATTGGATTAATTGATGATCATATCATGACTCATCATGGTATAATTCCTTCATTCTGAAACATCATCATGTTCATATGGATTTGACTTGTGATACATTATCACAGTTCTTTCCTAAAGATACTCGTGGTATTGATGTGAAGTATTTCAACACTTGATCTCATCAAAGTTTCTTAATACTTTCATCAAAGTTATACTTCATTTATAATCTCCTAGAACATTTCAAAAGATTTCCATTTTACTGAGTACAAATCATCATATTACCAGTAAATGAATATGAAGTATAAGTAATTATAACATTCATTCCATAATATCTTCATGCATCATATGTATGAGGCTTGATGGAAGTCTTATCCTTCCACTCCATCTAGTGAAGGATGACATGTCACTTGGTTCATAAATAAGGCTTTGTAAGTTTCCTTAGGTTCAATAACCAAGAGAATCTAGATAAAGATCAATATGTATTCTGGATATGCATTTCTTATATGTACGTCCCAGGTGACTATTGCTGTTTATAGTCTTGTGTTATCAATTAAAATCCTTTGGTATTAACGTTATAAGAATTCATCTCAAAGTCTTTTTTACAAAGTTCTTTAGTTGTTTGGACGTTGGCATGCTTATCATATCTTTTGAAACAAAAACACTAATATCTCACTTTATTGATTTATCATCCTTGTCATACAAGATGCTTTATAAATGTTTCTATTTTCTTGGCATAATGAAATAGCAGTTTGAATAACTCTATTACATACCCATTGGGCTAAGATAAATTTAAATGTAGACCAAATCTTCCAAACTCTTGCTCCACATTGTCCTTCTTAGTCCTTCCATGAAGGATTTTACTTCCTGTTAGATCTGCACATCAAGTATTTCAGATCTCTATTTGGTATCATATACCAATACAAAAAAGTAATCAAATTTATCTTATAATGTTTATACCTGAAGTGGAGTCCTCATTGCCTTCCTTCTTCTTTAATTCCTCTAACCAGATTGGAAATTTTCTTTTTCAATGTCCAAGATGGTAACAAAGGTGACAATCACCTCTAATTTTCTTCACCCCTCCCTTTTCTTTGAGATATGAAGAATTGGACTTCTGGGCAACTTTAGAACCCTTCTTAGCTTTACCTTTTCCTTTATACTTCCCTTTTGTCTTACTGATCATCATCATAGACTTGGGCTTGTCTTTCTTTATTTGTTTCTCAACTATTCTCAACATGCCCACAACCCTATCAACTGTTCATGTTGTAGTTTATGACAAACTAATTGTATGACTCTGACAGAGATAAAAAAAATCACGTCAGTGGCCAACTCTTGACATAAGAGGAATCCTAGTCTATCTAGGTTCTCCACATACCCAACTTGAGTACATGAGGACCTACTAGGTCACCTTCTGTCATGTTACATTTGAATAATGACTTAGAGACATCATATCTCTCTTGTCTTGTCTGATCTTGGAACATGTTCGAGATATGTGTGACCATCTCAATCACATCCATTTTCTCATGATGCCTCTACAACTCATAGTTCATGGATCATAGCATCAGACACTTGATCTCTGAAAACATCTTCAGTATGCTTATTATAAGCATCCTTGTCAGCCCTTGGTGCATTTTGAGGTAGTTCCTCTAGTGCTGGAACTTCCAGGACATAAAGCTTGCGCTCCTTTATGAGAACGATTCTCACCATCCTGAACCAATCGTGGAAGTTGTTCCTAGTTAGTTTGTCCTTCTAAGGACTGATCACAGAGAAAAGTGATTATTATTTGTTGCCATTTGATTATACAAATGAATTTATAATTTTGTCAAAAATCATTTTGATATGATTAAATTAAATTTGGGTGATAATAATTAGGTCATTAATTCATTATCATTCTCATTATTTTGTTCAAATTGACAACCCTCAACTATCAATTTGGAAAATTGCAGCAAATCAATTTTCTAATGAGCCAAGATCCAAAATGATCCAATTATTACCTAGACTACACCATTGTCCATAATCAATCATTAAGGTAGGCGATCATGCCAATTGCATCATATGCAACTCTTAGATAGATGATATGTGCAACTCCTTGCCATAATCATCTGCATACGTTTGGGCTTAGATTCTCTAAGAATCACCAGTTAAGCCTGAACCAATAGCCAATACAATAATAATGCACCCCACTTTGGCGGCACCTACATTACTACCATCACATTTCCATGACGTAGATGGTGCACCACACTTTAGCATAATCTACACTTGGTCGAACAAGTTTTTCATGTGCATTGCTATTGAAAAGCATCTTAGACTTAATATATTTGATTCAGGGATTTATATATATATATATATATATATATATATATATCATACATATACATATACTGTATCCAACACCACATATCTAGTATGTATCATATACATGCCATACCCCACAACATAAACATGCAATATAAAACAAAAGGCGATGATTATGTCCATGTCTACATGTAATTCCTTGGAGTCATAAGGAATTACTACCACATAGGTCAATCATCACATCATACGTATGGACCTGCTATTGGTGTAGATTTGTGCTTGCCAATATGGGTAGACCAGTTCAACCCTTGCACCGATCATATCGCCTCTTGCACAGTTGGTCGGTCATCACAGAAGCTCGTATGGCCTCCAGTCCAACCGATGTTTGAAGTCCTTCCAAAGGCTCGGTTGGATCCAACATGAAATCATCTGGCTCCGTCATTTTGTCCTCCAAGGTCTTCCAGATGGTCGACTTGTCTCATGAACTGGTCATCTCATTTAGACATGATCATCTTCCTCATTGTTGTAAGAAAGGAAACTATCCTATTGCTATTAAACTATTACATTGTAAAGAGAAACCTCGAGTTACATTCGAGGGGAGAAAAGGTAGGAAAGAATTAACTTTACATAGGGAAGGTGAGGTAGAGGCTCAGTATGCATACTGAGATAAACATGAATAAAACCAAACCATCCAACCACACATAGAAATTGGGTATTGTACATCACCATGCTACACATCCACCATTAAAACTTCTTAATCGTGTGGTTAGGATATCATACTCGTCTCACCAACCAGAGGGGACAACTATTGTCAGAGGAGTTGATTCTCACTTTTTTGTGTTGTGCTCTAGGAAGCCCCCAATACCCCTCTATTTATAGGCAGGGTTAGGGCCACGATTCCCAATCTGTACGGGATTGTGCAGGAGTAGAAGGGACCGGAAGATCTTGAATTTTCACAACCTAAGACCATTGAAATGGTCATCTGGTGACCCAGACGATCATCTGATCATGCGAGACGGTCATCCTGCACTTCCAAACAGCCATTTGGAAGTTTCCCAATCACAAACAAATTTGGCAATTTCATTTCTAATTAATATTACATATTAATTTCTCACACCACAAGTAATGTGCAATTGAAACATGTTCAGGAAACATTCAGAACCTTTGTTCGGACCAAACGACCCTTCTCACCCATGCAAGACTCTTGTCTCAATCACCCAGACGACTGCCTGGTGAACTTGAATCGAGTTGATCGGTACAACTGATTGATCTGGTCGGTTCACTCCTCAATTTGGGTAGAACATAGACGATTCGAACTTTGATCAGCCTGACAACTCAAATGATTGTCTCAACACTTGAGATGCCCATCTGGAATGCCCAAACGGTCATATCAATGTTTGAGATGGTCGTATTGCAGTTTAGTCAGACAATCTATCAATATGTTGTGTGAATTGAATACCTAAACACTTTAGTAATCAATCCAATCATCATTCAAGATAAACTTCTCTTCTAGATGAGTTCCTATGTGTATGACCCTATAGGTTCCATATCACACTGGTAGTGAATGTCCATAACTAACTTATGACATCACAAGCAAGGAGTGGTGCCTAGTCTCACATCATTGCTATCCAAGTAATTGGAAAAGTTGGAGAATAAATTCAACCTACAACCTGTGCAGGGTGTTGTAGTGATTGTATAATTCCTTTTCTCACTGATATCCAAGATGAACTCGAGGCATGAAATCTTCATCCTTCAACGTTCGATCCATGTTCCTTGAACCAAGAGTAGTCTATTAAATATAATGTGACCTAAATATCATATATTGATTCACATGTGCATGTGTATGCATTCTCCAGTCTCTCTTATCATGTGGCCAGGATATCATACTCCAGTAGGAGGGGCAAATCCCATATATATCACTCATTGTCTGTCCCCATGTGTCAAAATCACCCAATCATCACCATTATAACAACCCATGTTTCGAGACTGTCTTTGATGATGTCAAGGCGTACCCAACAACATGTGACAAGTGCAGTGATTTCAGGTCTAAGAATTACAATCACTACCTTCACTATGAGAGATGACTATGACCACTAATCCATGTGTCAATCTCAAGGTGGGTCTGTCCGATACACTGTTCCTTAACATGTATCTGTGTGCTTAGTTTGATATTGCCATATCATGACTAATGAGATTCTGTCATCAACCAACCCACACTCTAGTCTTATGTGTTACTGGTGTCTATCTACCTTCCATAGTAACAACTAACTAGGGACATAATGAGAATATGTACTGTTAACATCCGCATGATCTCATTTCCCCAAGGCTAATACTTGAAGACATACCCTGTTGGGTAATATTATTCTCTAGACATTCATAATATTTACTCATTATCTCATAACTGAGTGAAATAGGATAAATTGGAAGCTTGCCTTTATGAGTATTAATCAAATCCTTTATGGTTTATGCCATGTCAATTGTCATATGATTGTCTCTCTTGGCATACCTTACCAATAGTGGGACCCATCGGGGATCCACTCCTGACTAAACGATTTGAAGAATAAAACATTCATTCAAAACATATTCAAAATTGGTAAGCTAGAATAGGTGTAAAATTTTCAAATCTCATATAATGGTATATAAAAGACCAAAGTGTAGAAGTGGAATATAAATATGACTATAATCAATTTTATAAAAGTACATCATCATCTCCCATATTGGGTTTACATGGATATTATAGCATAAGGATCTAGTAGAGGGAAAGCCAAACCATGTCAAGTTTGTCTCCAAGCAACATCTTCAAGAGTTAGGTCCATGATAAATTCCATGTACTCCTTATCTTAAACTTGTGTTGGTCCTACATGATCTTATTCCACTCCTTGTCCTAGGCCTGGGTGGTGGGATCACTCAACAAGAGGAGAAAACATGGTATGTGTCAAATGAGGAACAAGAGCAAGGTAATATCAACAAAGGATAATAAAGGGTGTATGTTTATCAAGAACAAAGAAAATCAAGAGTATGAGGCACACATCAAATAAGAATCTTGCCATGTCAAATAATAAGGAATTACGCATGAATAATTAAGTTAGACTAAATTAACTAAGTAGGGTTGAGGCACCTACCCGATTCCAACCAATAGGTGAGGGGAGAGTAAACACATTTCCAATCACCTACAAAATAAATATATATAGGGGAGAATAAACACATTCCCCCGGGTGAAATAACACATACTCAAACTATGGGTGGTTGTACATAAGTACCACTACATTAGCTAACAAGTCAAACATATCATCATGATAAAAAAATTATTATGGCAAGCTAAAATAATAGAAATATTGTAGATTGGGGTTCAAAACCCAAACAAGTAGTGTAGCTTGTGCCAAAATGATCAATATTAGAAATAAAGGTCATAGTCCATGCCTCATTGGGAAATTAGGGTTGAATAACAAATATGCCAAACTTAAGGGATAAGATGCACATACCTCAACTCATAGTCCTAGTTAATTATTTTTCACCAAATTAGTTGATTCCAAGATCTTCTTTGCCTAATTTCAAGTTCAACACATGTATTAGGGTTTGTATTTCATATATGTATAAAGAAAACCCTATTTTAGAACTATTTGGAAGACTTCATATTTTGGTTACAAAACTTAGACCAAATGATTCCTTATGTTTTTATGATCAAGAAAACATATTTATTTATCAAATTTGGAGTTTATATGATAAAGTTACAATTTTTAGGGCTCTTTATATGATTTATTAGATGCTCAAAAATCAACCATTGAAATCATGGAAATCAGACTCTCAAACAATTTTTATTAGCAAGATCACATTTTTTAGATTCCAAAACATATTTATTTTTAATATTTAGACAAACACATCAAAAAGATATGATTTTTATAATTCGGGCCAATAAGGAAATTAGAAAAATCCACATAAGAAAAGAAATTGCAAGAAAGAGAGGGAGAAAGAGACCAGTCCCTCATGACTTGGCCCAATCATGGGTGGCCAAGTCAGCCAGTCAAACGCCAACAATGCTCGCACTAAAACAAAGAAGTGGGCGAGAAGACGTTATTGCCCATGAGTGAGAAATCAAAGTATGAAAGAAAACGATACGAAAAGAAGGGGAAAACACCCTGCTACTTCTTCTCCCTCACTTGACCAAGCCATGTCCATGAGTAGAGAGTAGTAGCTCGTGGCGGATTTGGGCAAAACTCATAGAGGCAAAGATTCTATGTTTTAAAACTATGAAAATGAAGCACATGTTCCCATGAACTCACCTCTAAGACCGATCGAGATCGGAGTTGTCCATAGCTAGGGAGAGGTGCCACAAGCCAGAGGTGAAGAACTACTTTGTGCCAGGTTGACATGAAACCAAGAAGGGAATTGACTTTAGAGGAGGGCTCGTTGGAGAGACACAAAATCCTAGAATTTGATATTTATATGTAGGGTTCGATCCTTTGGCCGAAGAGCATGGAGCTCTAGAAGCTTGGAGAAGGATTTTTTTGTGTTTCATGAATTGGATACCATAGGACATGAGTAAGGTACCATTAGGTGTGGAATCCTCTCTCGGTTCCATTGCACCAAAAATTTCAGAAAAACATCGACCACAGAGAGAGAAATCCCACTTTTAAAAACAACAAAACCGACGGTCTGTTTTCCAAAATGGTGCAAGGTTGATGATAACGTGCCTAGTGTCCAATCTGGATCCAACAGAAAGGAATAAGGCATGCATCCTTTATTTGTATGACATTTAATTACATTCCAAATCTTATTCGGACTAAAGTGACATACATAATTATTTAACTTTTTCTCTCTCTTCATTTGAGGGTACAAACAAACTCCAAATTTAATGAAATTTGACACCTAGCCTATTTAGGACATGTAGAATCTGAATATGGAATTAGATTTCAATTTTAAAGACTCTAAATATTTTGTTTAATTCTTTCAAAGTAATTTATATTTTTACTTTCTTACCACATTAGGCACTTCTAAAATTATTCAATTTTTGTGAATCTTCACCGTCAAGAAAACTAAACCAAATGGAACACAAATTTGCCATTAATTTTATCCTTTGAAGTTATTTATCATATTATTTAACATTTTGGGATTTTACACACTTTCTCTCTCCTAACCTACACATGAACATTAAAGATTATACAAATCAGATGAAAAATTACCCAAAGGTTAATTTTAATGAGTCGATTATGAATTAAGATTTGTTACCTCTTTGGAATCATTAAATGTTTTATTTCATATTTTGAAGAAAACTCACCTTTTCTTTTCTAAATAAAATAGATATAGTTATTATTATCCCAAAATTGTGAAACTTGGCCTCCAAGCCATATTAGATCCAAATAATTCGAATCTAAAGTTATTTTATCCAATGAGTCTTTCTTGTATGAGTTTTTATCCCCTTTACATATTATTATCACTATTTATCATATTAAATTATTTAATTCCACATTACCATGTTTAAAGCATTATCATTCATTCCTTTTTCTCTTCCCTGCTCCATAAGGCTAAGGAATGTTCTAGAAAGGATATCTCACAAGTGGTAAATTTGCACTTTGGACCCTTAATAAAACATTCACTGAGGTATTTTTGCATAAAATCATACATTGGCATAAATGGCAATCAAATTCACCGCAAACCACTAATAATTCCACAATTTCAACATCAAGGACAAAAAGCGTAGAAAAAATGGAGAAACTTAGGAAAAGGGCCAAACTGAGAATATATCTAGAATTCAATTCATTACAATAGTCCACCCATTAAAAAGGATTTCATACCCAATATCTAAAGCAAAGAGGGAAGGGTGAGTATGTAACATCACATCTCTAAACTCCCATGTTGTTTCTTCCAAACCATAAAACTTCCACCAAAACTTTCACTAGCTCAAACTCCATGTTCTTCAACTGCTTAACTTGGGAGATTAGAATCTTCTCAAGAAACTCCTGATAGATTAGGTTATCATGGGTCACTAAAGGTTTTACTTTTGAGATATCCTTTTATGAAATATAACACAATTAACATTTTTGGCTTATTAGTAATATATTTATTAGGCTATCACATTGTCATTATTACTCTATTCATTGGGTCCTATTATATTCTCTTTGTTTCCAAAAGAGTTATATTTCATTATTATGTACCAAATTCTATATACTTCTTACTTATCTCATTAAGATTTTTAGCACAATTAGAGGTATACTCAATTCTCTCAAGGTATATTAAAATAGTTGAACATTATCCTTACTAATTTGAATTTAGTCTCCATTATCGCTATATTGAATTATGATATATTATTTTGCATGAAATAAGACAATACAATTTCTTATTAAGTTTAAATTTAATCCAAATAATGTCACATTAATTACTTTTATCTATATTAAACATCCATGTATTGTCTCATTACCTTTCATACTCACATTAATGTCATGATTGATCTTTTACTCATGTTTTTTTACTTCCTATTATTGATTATGCACATCTAACACCACATTATGTGAATCCAATTACTTTTTTATCCATATTTGAGTCATTATATGATTTTAGTGAACAAGGTGGAACATATTACATATTAACAAATTGTTTCACATAATAAGTCATGATTATGTGACTATATTAGGTGTATATTAGTGAGCAAAGCGATATGCATTACATATTGATAGTTTGATAAATCTATGATTAGGTGATCATATACCATTTATGTGTATCAAAGAATGTTCTCTGATTATGACACCTAATCTCACTAATGTATCATGAATGTCATCACGGATGCATATATTAAGGTTAGCCAATTTCATCTTAGGGTTTAGGTCAACATGATCATTATACTTCACCTATACCTTCTTATTAAGTCCAGGGTTAGGCTCCAAATATCTTGCTCATCATATCATTAGGGTTTATTGGTTCATAACATGTTTAGCATCATGTGTATCCATAATTAGGATTAATATCTAAGTTACTCATATTATGTGCATTAGATATTCATTATGGTTGAAACATATGAACTATTCATAGATGATTATTATATGTCCATTAGTATATAAACAAGCATGTTAGGTTATAACTATAACTTGGTTTGGTCAATTCTAAGGATCAAAGAGCACTAACCTTATAATCATGGAGTTAGTGTTTCTAGAGTTAGAGTATCTAGATTTAGGTATGATGCGGGACTCCATCCCCATAAAAAGGATTTTGTCCTCAAAATCTGCATATCCAAGATATATCAAGGTACTACTACTACCCCTCCACCCCTTGAAATGTTTGACCTACCAAGTCAAACTAAACTATAGGTAAAAGGGTGAATCTAACTAAACCATGTACAAGATCTATTAGGTATCCAAACTTAAAACAAGTTGCAAGGTCATCATATTAGATTACCAGGAGTATCCAACATAGATGTATAAGGCTATTCTTGCCTAAACATATGCTATTTCAGACAGTCAGTATCAGCTCAGGCCTGGCAGATATCATGGGATCTGGGAGTCCTTATAAACCAAGCTAGTGGTGTGGAGGAAAATATTTCCATCCTCCTAATCATGATCCTTATAGACACCTTTGCTTGCAACTGATGCCCTAATATCTACCTAATAGGAACATAAAATAAATCTTAACAAACATATTTCTAATGTGGAACTCTTATGATCCTAAATCAACCTTTTGTCATCTCAAGGACAACATAAATCAATTCTACGGTGAACATGTCACTTAAAGGGGAACTATGTAAGGCAAGGGTTTTAATTAGGGAGACAAAATTGAAATAGTCATATTCTAACTACCATGGGCTTGATGCCATGATGTAAGGAGTGGGACCCAGAGGGGATCCACTCCCTACTAAACAATTTGAAGACTAAAACATTCATTCCAAACACACTCAAAATTGGTATGATGGAATAGGTGTAAAATTTTCAAATCTCAAATAATTGTATATAGAAGACCAAAGTGTAGCAGTAGAATATAAAATATGACTATAATCTATTTTACAAAATTACATCATCATATCCCATATCAAGTTTACATGGATATTACAACATAAGGATCTAGTAGAGGGAAATATAAACCATACCAAGTTTGTCTCCAAGAAGCATCTTCAAGAGTTAGGTCCATGGTGAAAGCCATGTATTCTAAACCTAGACTAGTCCACCTTGATATTATTCCACTCCTTGTCCCAGGCATGGGTGGTTGGGATCACCCAGCAAGAGGAGAGAACATGGTATGTGTCAACAGAGGATAATAAAGGGTGTATGTTCATCAACAACAAAGAAAGTCAAGAGTATGAGGCATAAATCAAATAAGAATCTTGCCACATCAAATAATAAGAAATTCTACATGAATGATTAAGTTACCTAAATTAAGAAAGTAGGGTTGAGGCACATATAAGACCCCAACCAATAGGTGAGGGGAGAGAAAACACATTCTCAGTCACCTGTAAAATATTTATATATATAGGGGAGAGTAAACACATTCCACTGAGTGAAATAACACATTCCAAAACTATGGGTGGTTGTACATAAGTACCACTACATTAGATAACAAGTGAAATATATCATGAAAATAAATATTATGGCAAGATGCAATAATAGAAATATAGGAGGTGGGGTTCAAAACTAAAGAAAGTAATATAGATTGTGGCAAAATGAACAATATTAGAAATAAAGGTTTTATTCCATGCCTCTTTGGGAAATTATGGTGGGATAAAAATATGCCCAATTTAAGGGATAAAATGCACATACCTCAACTCAGATTCCTACTAGATTATTTTTCACCAACTTAGTTGATTCCAAGATCTTCATTGCCTAATTTAAAGTTAATCACATGTATTAGGGTTTGTATTTCATATATGTATAGAGAAAACCCTACTTTTAGACCTATTTGAAAAACCTTAGATTTTGGTTAAAAAACCTAGACCAAATGATGCCTTCTATTTTTCTGATCAAGAAAACATATTTTTTAATTAAGTTTGGAGTTTATATGATAAAGATACAATTTGTAGGGCTCTTTATATGATTTGTTAGATCCTAAAAAATCAACCATTGAAAACATGGAAATCAGTTTCTCAAACTATTTCTATTAGAAAGAACACATTTTTTCGATTCCAAAACATCTTTATTTTTAATTTTTGGACAAATAGATCAAAAGATATGTTTTTTACAATTCAAACCAATTAGGAAATTAGAAAAATCCATGTAAGCAAAGAATTTGCAAGAAATAGAGGGAGAATGTGACTGAGCCTGCATGACTTAGCCCAATCACGACTGGCTAAGTCATTCGATAAAAAATCAACAATTTTGCGCTAAAACAAAGAAGAAGTGGGCGAGAAGATGTTATAGTCCCTGAGCGAGAAATTAGAGAAAGAAAGAAAATGAGAGAAAAACAAGGGGAAAACACATGCTGCTTCTTCTCTCTCGCTCAGCTGAGCCATGGTCGCGAGTAGAGAGATGTAGCATGATTTGGGAAAAACTCACAAAAGCGATGATTCTACATTTTAAATCCTCAAAATGAAGCACATGTTGCCATGAAAATTACATCCAAGACCAATCGAGGATCGGAGATGCCCATGACTAGGGAGAGGCGCCACAAGCCAGATGTTACAACCCTGATTTTGCATGTAATTGGACTTAATTAAAAAGGTTATATGCTTTGCTTCAAACAATGGATTACTTTGCAAATATCCCTTTTGATAGGAATTTCATGATTCCTCTTATTAGATTAATCCATTAAGGGATATAAAAGAGAAAAATGGAGGAAAAGTCCAAAAAATAGAAAAGCATACAAGATAATGAATATTAAGCAAAATAATTATGAGAAATACATGGAAATCTCTAGAAAGTGGCATTAATGGCCACAATGGAATAAATTTCATTCTTATGTGATTTCTAATAAAAGAAATAAGAAAAGAGGAAAGGAAATGAAAAATAATGAGAAATCTTTCCAAAAGAATATTTTAATAAAGAAATAAGAAAGGTAATGAGAATAATGGATGTAGATGCATCTAGAAGGGTAATAAATATCCTTAAAAAGGAATTTCGAAATAACAGAAATTCTTGGGGTCCAAGGAGTCCCAATAAATAAGATAAAGGAAAATAAAATACATGATAAGCTGAATAATTAAAGGTTTAGTCATCTCTCCAAAAGACTTTCCTTTATAAATTGTGAGGATCCTTCCTCTCCCTTCCTTTCATTTTACGTTAGAGCCATTAGGGATTTCCCGAGGTATGTATATATAGAGGCAACAACAGCCCTTTCCTTCAAGGATGACTACCCTTCTTGGGAGATACACCCTCATCTCCTTCCTCAGCGTCCTTTCCTCTATAACCCTAACCTAACGTCTGCCAAGCCATCGTCTTCTAGCCTAAAGCCTACTCTACAAGCAGCAATGCTTCCTTATGCCAAAGGGACCAAAGTGAATGTATCCCTTCCTGATTCAAAATAATTCATGGATAGGGGACTACTGCTTCATCATCTTCATAGGGCATGGGAAGAACCCATCCACAGACCCAGACTCATGGAGGGAGGCAACGAGCAGGTTGCTACACTCTCGTCTTGCACCGCCCTAGGGCAGAATCCTCCATGATGGTGCCCAGGGTGGTTGTCCCCTCACCAGGAACTCTCTGTCAAGCAACTAGCACGGGTGATGGAGAAGACGGAGAAGCCATCCTCACGTGAAGAAACTCGGCCATAGTAGAGACGACTTATCAATGGAGGAAGAGAGTGAGGGGGAAGCGATCTGTGGGCCTATAGCTATGGAGGAATATGGTGGAACCAGGCCGGCGGAGGCTCTGTAAGCCTCTCTATGGCAGGCGTCGAAATCGTCGACAGGAGCACGGAGGCCAGCACCGAGAATTCTGCAGCAGCGGTGACCTGCTTGTGTTCGTTCAGAGAGAAGGAAAGTGGTCTGTTTGTAGCACGATGGTAAGGGGTGACAAAGTGGGAACATGGGTCAGTGAGGAAGAAGCCTTGGGGATGCCCCCCCTGGCTGTGAGGCCTAGCGCCGAAGGGCACCCAGCGCTGGAAGCGCATCGCTGCCATCTTCACGCGAAGAAGACGAACCAGGAAAGAACGGGGATGCGATCCATGTGCCTGGACTGGGCGGCTGGACTGGACAGTTTAGAGGTAGATTGAATGGGATCATTGCCCACTCAACCATCTGGACGTGGGTCGCAAGTGGTGTGGCCTAATAGGAGGCTGCCACATCACCCTTGACAAAGGTAAAAAGGTTTAATCTTTCACAAATTATAGAAAATGGTAGGAGTGTCCGAAACTGCAAATCTATATATCAAAATGATCAGAAAAATGAGGGGAATACAAATAAAATATGTTTGAAGTCTTATTATGCTCCCTATTCTAAAAAATAGGGTAATATATATGTTAAGTGAAGATTTATAAATGGAAACCCTAGATTGGATATTAAACATGTTAATTACATTAAAAGCCCTTGTTTTATCCTCTTATCTGATATTGTTTAAACAAGATGAGAAATGAAGGTGATCATGTTAATGATGTTGAAAATATAGGGTTTCCAATGTGTATAATCATGTTTATGATAATTAGGTTTTGGAACTAAGATATGGTAGTGAACATAAATTGGATGTAAGTGATCATAACAAATATATATGTGGATATATTAATTAGGGTTACACATGATGTCCAATTTGGAGTAATAACTTTACAAAGAATTGTGCCTTTAATTAAAATTAGGGTTATATGTTGTTAAAAGATAACCTTAACATCTTTCATGAAGAATAGATGAGATAAATAGGGTTTGTAAGCAATCATATACAATTATGGTTTAAAATAGTATAAATAAAGTGGAACCCTAAATGCAAAGGAAACCCTAAAATGTGGGCTAGAAATCCTAGGAAGCGAGCTAGGTTTAATAGATCTTGATAACATGAGTAATAAAATGGAATTGCATGTTTATTTCAGGATCTTGTTGTATGTGCTTGCTTTCTTGGATTTCTTACTTTCATGGATCATTCTATCTCAAATCAGCCTGACTGGTATGTGGTTACATTTATGAATAACCGCCTAAGTTTCATGGTGATTCCCGGAGAATTTTATCGATTGTTTGAAATAAACTGCTTGGATGACTTTTATTTCATGCAACTATAAAGTGACTATGATTATCACTATAAATGTATTTGTATATGTATATAACTGACTTAGATCCAAATCCTCCTTGGTGGCTTTGCAAATGCTAAAAAGGGTAACCTAGAGTAAGGTCTAGGCTATCATGAGTTATAAATTGGGCTACCCACGTGTAGTGTCATGAGACTCTATAGCACGCCATGAGTTAAGGAGTGGGATACCTACGGGTAGTGCCATGTGACTCAACCCTAGAAACTGATTCACCTGTTAGGTAGGATCATAAGGGGTTTAATGGGGATCTATTATAAGGAAGGTAGCATCCAGGTCCACTGCAGGGACAGCGCAGAGGATAGGATATGTGTGGATCGCGCAGTTATATTTAAAACGTAAAGTTGGTTGTTAAACTATAATTGACTACAATATGTTGTTATTAATTGCACGATTATTGTTTCCCCCACATACCAGCTTTATGCTGACTGACGTTTTGTTTGTCGGCATTTTAGGTACAAGTGAAAAGAACAAACCGTAAAGTGGCATATGTGGAATTAAATATGAATTAAAGTTCAAAGGAGGATTAGTTAGAATCGACTCCATGTGGATAGAAGTAGATATCTAAGCTTTTGAAAAAGGTATGAAAAGTTAAATTTTATTACAACCTTTCGGTGTAGTTTAGTAGAATTTCATAATTGTTATTGATTATTTGTCGAACCTTTGATCCGGAAATTGGGATAACAACTATGACCTCTTGGTCTCCCTTAATTGGGGGTTACTGGGAAGCAGGGTCATTACATTTGGTATCAGAGCATAGGTTCCTCATTTAATCTTTAATAATTATCAAATTTTAAAAACTCTGTAGAAC
The DNA here is from genome assembly GCA_963693085.1 of Alisma plantago-aquatica. NCBI lineage: Eukaryota > Viridiplantae > Streptophyta > Magnoliopsida > Alismatales > Alismataceae > Alisma > Alisma plantago-aquatica. The sequence continues at coordinate 1,778,605,188 of OY856409.1, forward strand.
CCAAGGGAGTTATTAGAGGATTTTCCAAAAGACAGAGGTGTCTATAAAAAGGATCACGTTCGGGGCTGGCAAGATTTTCCTCCGCACCACTAGTCGGAATACAAGGACTCCCAGATTAGTGTGACTACCTGGCTAAAGTCTCAGGATTTGACTCGAAATAAGATACATTTAGGACTCTCTCATCTTGTTCATCACTTCTCCACTTAAATGTTGTTAAGGACCTTAAGGACTAGGGTTTTGTCTCTTTTCCTCACCCTCTTGAGGTGTGGGTAAGGTTGATAAGGTTTATGGAATCCTCCACCAAATTAATAAAAAGCATGTAAATAAGATGTCATGGACATAAGCTTAATAGATTAAGCGTAAAGGAATAGATACATTCTTAGGTCGTATGACTTAAGTTGTCATGCCCTCAGGAGAGACCTTAAGCTAGACCTTCTTGTGAGGAGGATAAGTAAAGAGAGTTAGTCTTGGAGGTAGAGATCTCCATTACAAGTAGAGACCTGGCACATCCTCTAAGGATGATGTTAACCCTAACCCTAAGTGATGTTTAGAGAGAGAGATGAAACAAAGAGTTAGATGTCATGATAGACTAGGTGTGAGGGTGGACATGCTTTTGGGTGCTCATATGAGCCAAGAGAGGTTCGATGACCTAGCACCTTTGGCAACCCAACCCTCGAAAGGGTCGTACATGTGAGAGTGAAGGGTAGCTCCTTCAATTATGAGGTTAGTGAAGAACCTACGGAAACCCTATGGGCTTATATGAGCATGGAATAGTAGGCACCCAGAATATGTCAGTGGTGTGAGAAGTAGGTCGACAGTCTGGCCAGGATAGCCCATGAGATAAGCATAAGGAGCTATGGATAACCTTGAGAAAACATAAGCTTGAGCATAGGCTTCAACATGTAGGGGTATGCTTGTAAGTTTGTCCCACCTTCAGGAAGCAAGGTTGTTTGTAGGGTTATCTCTAGAGAGAGAAGGCATGACCCATGTAAGAAGGTTGGAAGCCTAGACTCTGAGATATGAGAAAAGTGGGAAATTGAGGATGATGCAACCTAAGTGGATGATAGTGGTTGCCTCATGCTTGATCCCTGGAGGTTGATGATATCTTGGTTGCCATTAGAGGAACCAAACTCTAGAGAGAGGATGAGGCTTCTGGTACCTATGTGCCTGTGGTATAGGTGTTACCTTCTGAAATAGGAAGAAGAGTTCCTTAGACCTGAAGAGGTTTAGTATTAGGTTGTGAATCATTGTACTTTGTTGGTTGTTCTTGAAGAGGACTCCACTCTGAAGTGTTGATCAAGGATCATGGAAAGTGCATGTAATACCCTGTACATGCTTAAAAAGTTGAGCAGGTAGTTTCTCATCAAAAAGTGAACCTAGGGTTCCTAGGCCTAAGAGGGGAAGTGGTGTACCTGATGCTCATAGCGAGATATGAGTTTCTATAGATTTGAGCATGGTACTCCTCATGTTTAGAGGAAAGGGAAACCCCTTAAGTTAAAGGTATGTTTGAGGAACCCCTCACAGCTAAGTTGATGACATGGGAAGGTATGATCTTGATCCAATGTTGATGATGAGAATAAGTGTGACCTAGCATGGTTTAGCAGGTGGTCTGCTTGTGCCTTAATGGCTTGCTAGGGTTAAGCATGCTCATGTGGATATAAACCCTAGACATAAGGACGTTTGTGACCTTTGTTATCCAGAGGTGTTGTTTCCTCCCATCTTGGGAGAGGGGCTCTTGTGTAGGGTGTTTACCAGTTTTACTGGTTTAAGGTAACCAAAAGAGGTCTCATAGGATCTTGAGAAGCTAAGTGAAAAGTAAAAGGTATGAGAATGAACCTGTAGACCCATAGATAACCATCTCTAAGTGCATGTGGATGTGTTACCATGGAGGTAATCGGTATGGGGCCTGACCAAGGGAGGCAGGTTGACATGACCCCTATGAAAGGATGAAAGTCAGCCCATGAATGCAGGGAGAGAGATGATGAAGGCTTGGGTAAGGTTATAAGCTAGACATGTACTATAATAGAATCCTAAGTCTATCCTAGGGTTGGGTAGGGATAAGAGCAATGGAAGTAGGAGTTGCCTAATTCCCTAGTTGCACATGACCATAGGGTCGGGAGGTAACAACTATCATTGTATGAGGGACATGGGTTAGGAGATTGATCACCTTCATGAACTCATGGGACCTAAAAGGCGGATGAGTAGGGCTCTCTATAGATGCATGAGGGAAGAGGGATGACCCCAAAAGTGTCAGTATCGTATAGACCTAGAGGAGATGACCAAGGATTGTGTGTGGACCCAAGTAGGTTCGAGACCAATTTCCCAAAAAAGAAACTTTGATAACAAGATGATTGTGATATAGAGGAATAAGTTGCACGTTTCAACTTAGATTTAAAGGTGTATTGGAAAGGTGGGATGTACCATCTCTACTCTTGGAACAAGAAGAACTTTGTATTTGGACTGCAGCCAAATGCTTATTTCCTCTTGTTATGAGAGTGAGAGATAAGACAATATGTATGCCATACACCAAGGATAAAAGATGATGTGAGTTGGAATGTTGCTATGAGGTATGAGGACAGAGATGATAACATACCCTAGTGGAGTGAATGATACATGGATGGTTTACAAACATTAAGAGAAACAAGGTAGTCACCTTATGAGGATGTTTTATCATGAGCTATGAGTTATACAAGTTTGAGTTCGAAAAAGAAAAAAAACCAAGAGAATAAGCTCAGAGTTATCTTGATAAAGATAGACTTAGAGATGAGATGAGATAATAAGTGGAATACATGGAGGTGTATGTCTTCAACGTTACCTAACACCTAAGGATTTGAAGTGGTAATGGATGCTCTGGATGAGATACATCTTCCTAGTTTAGCTAGAGGCTAGAAGAGGTTGTTAGTTTAGCCCTAGGTTTTAAAAATAAGTAATGTTTGACTAACACACGGATATAATGAGATCGTTGATCAAGTTGGTGGTTGCTTAGTTAACCAACCTAGGCCTTGATGTGATAAATAGATGGTTGTAGAACCTCAGATGCACTTCTCTAGAGAAAAAGGAGATGAAACCCTGACCAGAGTGGTTTAGGGTTTCTGAAGAATTGATCTTAAGAAATCATGACAATACGGGAGATCATGATTTAAGATCACCATATACCGTTGTACTACCAAGGTAATAAGTGACAATAGTACTTTGGATGCCTAAGATGAAGTTGCATGTGGTATGTTTCCATGCAAGAAGGAGGTGAAACATGAACATCAGTAACCCAGTGTTTTGACATAGAGGATAAAGAGTCCCTGAGAGGGAATGGGAGTTCATCACTATGGATGTTGTAAGTCTCCCCTAGACTAAGGAGGGTCAGGATGCAGTATGGGTTATGGTAGATCGCCTTACCTATATGACATGAGAAAGAAAGAGTACTATCAAGGACAGATCCAGTTGAACTACATATGAGAGAGGTGGTTCAACTACACCATGATGTGAGTTCAAAAGTTCTTGAGTATAACCTAAAGATACACTTCCGTAAGGTGGAAGTAGATACATGAAGAACTCGATGTTAGTACAGTTTATCATCCTAGCTAATGGCTAGTATGATCTAGACTAGAGGGTCAGATGAGAGCATGTGTGCTCGTTTGGGGTGATACATGGAGACAGTTCTTGTCTTCAGTAAGTTGTGATGATAACCACCATAACCAGTATCGGGATGTAAAGAAGCTATGTAAGGGAGGTTGTGTCGGTCACCACTTCATTAAGATGATGTTGGTGAAGGGACCTCGCGAAGGTCAAGAAAGGACCACAATGTGTGTAGATGAAGTCACTTCGATCATGCAATGGCTGAAAGGAGCCATAGACGACATGAGTTGTAAGATGATGCAAAGTAGACTGACATGTAGTTCACTATGGGGGAATATGTGACATGAAAATCCAACCCCTCTAAGTTATAGCTAAGAGAGCTGAGTCCCCGATGCATGGGTTCTTTTGACATGGGTTGGTGGAGAAGGTTATGTTTGCCCTTACCCCTTAGGATAATGTGATGTGTGATGAGTTTCATGTGCCCAATTTAGAGCACTATGTGAGGTACCCAGACCATGTGCGGAGCAATGAACCAAGTAAGCCCCAAGGGAGGCTAAAATGACCTGAGTCACCTATGAGGTTTATAGATGCCAAGGTGAAAGAACTCAGAGAAAAGAATATGTGATGATAAAGGTTCTTTGGAAGCACCATGGATAAGGTAAATTCTCATAGGGGCCAATTATGGACATGGAAAAGTCTTATCCTGAATTGTTTATTTGCTTGATGGAATTTTGAGGACAAAATTCTTATAAGAGGGGAAGGATGTTACAACCCTGATTTTGCATGTAATTGGACTTAATTAAAAAGGTTATATGCTTTGCTTCAAATAATGGATTACTTTGCAAATATCCCTTTTGACAAGAATTTCATGATTCCTCTTATTAGATTAATCCATTAAGGGATATAAAAGAGAAGAATGGAGGAAAAGTCCAAAAAATAGAAAAGGATACAAGCTAATGAATATTAAGCAAAATAATTATGAGAAATACATGGAAATCTCTAGAAAGTGGCATTAATGGCCACAATGGAATAAACATTGTTCATATGTGATTTCTAATAAAAGAAATAGGAAAAGAGGAAAGGAAATGAAAAATAATGAGAAATCCTTGCAAAATAATATTTTAATAAAGAAATAAGAAATGTAATGAGAAATAATGGATGTGGATGCATCTAGAAGGGTAATAAATATCCTTAAAAGTAATTTCAAAATAATAGAAATTCTTGGGGTCCAAGGAGTCCCAATAAATAAGATAAAGGAAAATAAAATACATGATAAGCTGATTAATTAAAGGTTTAGTCATCTCGCCAAAAGAGGCATCTTTTAATGGTTATGGAAAGGTGCTAATGTGTGCCTTGCCTTTGGATACCTTTCTTGTACACCAAGGGAGAAATGATAAATGAAATAAGAAGGAAGGATATGTGTTTAATATAAATCCACGTTCTCTCAAAAAGGAAAAGGGAAACAAAGACTTTCCCTTATAAATCGTGAGGTTCCTTCCTCTCCCTTCCTTTCATTCTACGTTAGAGCCATTAGGGCTTTCCCGAGGTATGTATATATAGAGGCAACAACAACCCTTTCCTTCAAGGATGACTACCCTTCTTGGGAGATACACCCTCATCTCCTTCCTCGGTGTCTTTTCCTTTATAACCCTAACCTAACGTCTGCCAAGCCATCTTCTTCTAGCCTAAAGCCTACTCTACAAGAAGCAACGTTGCTTTATGCCAAAGGGACCAAAGTGGACGGATCCCTTCCTGATTCAAAACAATTCATGGATAGGGGAGTACTGCTCCGTCATCTTCATAGGGCATGGGAAGAGCCCATCCGTAGACCCAGACTCATGGAGGGAGGCGACGAGCAGGTTGCTACACTCTCGTCTTGCACCGCCCTATGGCGGAATCCTCCAAGATGGTGCCCAGGGTGGTTGTCCCCTCACCAGGAACTCTCTGTCAAGCAACTAGCACGGGTGACAGAGGAGACGGAGCAACTATCCTCACGCGAATAAACCCGGCCATAGCAGAGATGACCAATCAATGGAGGAAGAGAGTGAGGAGGAAGCGATCTGTGGGCCTATAGCTATGGAGGAATACGGTGGAACCAGGCCGGAGGAGGCTCTGTAAGCCTCTCTATGACAGGCGTCGAAATCGCCGACAGGAGCACGGAGGCCAGCGCCGAGAACTCTGCAGCAGCGGGGACCTGCTTGTGTTCGTTTAGAGAGAAGGAAAGTGGCCTATTTGTAGCACGATGGTAAGGGGTGCCAAAGTGGGAACATGGATCAATGAGGAAGAAGCCTTGGGGATGCCCCCCCTGGCTGTGAGGCCTAGTGCCGAAGGGCACCCAGCGCCAGAAGCGCATCGCTGCCATCTTCACGCGAAGAAGACGAACCAGGAAAGAACGGGGATGCGATCCATGTGCCTGGACTGGGTGGTTGGACTGGACAGTTTAGAGGTAGATTGAACGGGATCATTGCCCACTCAACCAGCTGGACGTGGGTCACAAGTGGTGTGGCCCAATAGGAGGCCGCCACATCACCCTTGACAAAGGTAAAAAGGTTTAATCTTTCACAAATTATAGAAAATGCTAGGAGTGTCCGAAAATAGCAAATCTATATATTAAAATGATAGGAAAAATGAGGGGAATACAAATAAAATATGTTTGAAGTCTTATTATGCTCCCTATTCTAAAAAATAGGGTAATATATATGTTAAGGGAAGATTTATAAATGGAAACCCTAGATTGGATATTAAACATGTTAATTACATTAAAAGCCCTTGTTTTATGCTCTAGTCTGATATTGTTTAAACAAGATGAGAAATGAAGGTGATCATGTTAATGATGTTGAAAAGATAGGGTTTCCAATGTGTATAATCATGTTTATGAGAATTAGGTTTTGGAACTAAGATATGGTAGTGAACATAAATTGGATGTAAGTGATCATAACAAATATATATGTGGATATATTAATTAGGGTTACACATGATGTCCAATTTGGAGTAATAACTTTAAGAAAGAATTGTTCCTTTAATTGAAATTAGGGTTATATGTTGTTAAAAGATAACCTTAATATCTTTCGTGAATAATAGATGAGATAAATAGGGTTTGTAAGCAATCGTATACAATTAGGGTTTAAAATAGTAAAAATGAAGTGGAACCCTAAATGCAAAGGAAACCCTAAAAAGTGGGCTAGAAACCCTAGGAAGCGAGCTAGGTTTAATAGATCTTGATAACATGAGTAATAAAATGGAATTGCATGTTTTTTTCAGGATCTTGCTGTATGTGCTTGCTTGCTTGGATTTATTAATTGCATGGATCATTCTATCTCAAATCAGCCTGACAGGTATGTGGTTACATTTATGAATAACCACCTAAGTTTCACGGTGATTCCCGGAGAATTTTATCGGTTGTTTGAAATAAACTGCTTGGATGATTTTTATTTCATGCAACTATAAAGTGACTATGATTATCACTATAAATGTATATGTATATAACTGGCTTAGATCCAGATCCTCCTATGTGGCTTTGCAAATGCTAAAAAGGGTAACCTAGAGTAAGGTCTAGGATATCATGAGTTATAAATTGGGCTACCCACTTGTAGTGTCATGAGACTCTATAGCACGCCATGAGTTAATGATTGGGCTACCTACGGGTAGTGCCATGTGACTCAACCCTAGAAACTGATTCACCTGTTAGGTAGGATCATGAAGGGTTTAATGGGGATCTATTATAAGGAAGGTAGCATCCAGGTCTACTGCAGGGACAGCGCAGAGGATAGGATATGTGTGGATCGCGCAGTTATATTTAAAATGTAAAGTTGGTTGTTAAACTGTAATTGACTACAATATGTTGTTATTAATTGCACGATTATTGTTTCCCCCACATACCAGCTTTACGCTGACCGATGTTTTATTTGTCGGCGTTTTAGGTACAAGTGAAAAGAACAAACCGTAAAGTGGCATATGTGGAATTAAATATGAATTAAAGTTCAAAGGAGGATTAGTTAGAATCGACTCGATGTGGATAGAAGTAGATATCTAAGCTTTTGAAAAAGGTATGAAAAGTTAAATTTTATTACAGCCTTTCGGTTTAGTTTAGTAGAATTTGATAATTATTATTGATTATTTGTCAAACCTTTGATCTGGAAATTGGGATAACAGCTATGACCTCTTGGTCTCCCTTAATTGGGGGTAACTGGGAGGCAGGGTCGTTACACCATAGGTGAAGAACTACTTTGTAGTGGATCAATAGGTAACCAAGAAGGGAATTTACTTGAGAGGAGGGTTTGTTGGAGAGAGATGAAACCCCAGGATGTGATATTTATATGTAGGGTTCAATCCTTTAGCCAAAGAGCATGGAGATCTAGAAGCTTGGAGAAGGTATTTTAGGCATTTCATGAATTGGCTACCATAGGCCACGAGTAGGGTACCATTAGGTGCAGAATCCTCTCCAGGTTCCATTGGACTTAAAATCTCAAAAAACAATTGACCACAGAGAGAAAAATTCCACTTCTAAAAACATCCAAACCGACAGCATGTTTCCCAAAATGGTACAAGGTTGATGATGATGCACCTGGCAATCTGGATACAACATCAAGGAATAAGACACACATTCTTTATTTGCATGACATTTAATTGCATTCCAAATCTTACTCAGATTAAAGTGACATATATAATTATTTAACTTTTTCTCTCTCTTCATTTGAAGGTGCAAATGAACTCCAAATTTAATGAAATTTGAAACATTGCAAACTTAGGACATTTAGAATTTGAATACGGCATTATATTTCATTTTTGAAGACTCTAAATATTTTATTTAATTCTTTCAAAGTAATTCATATTTACTTTGAGAACTGATGGAGTGCTTCTCTCTAGGGTACGCTCCATCTTCCCTCTAGCTTTCTTCCCCGGCGGTGCCACTGGGGGGAGGGGAGAACCTCCTCGGATCTTCACTCCCCTGGTTTTTAGTGAAGGTTGGCTAGTCGGAAGTTTGTGCTTTGTATCCTAGAGGTCTTAGGAGTCATCGTTTTCAGTCACCATAGTAGCCCTTGCGCCCTGGATTGCAGCTGATTGGATGTGCCACAAGGTCCCGACTAGACTGATTCAGCGTTTTGACTGCGTCGAATCTATTCCATTCATGAGTGATGGATAGATAGGAGCTGATCTTAGTCTAGATCGACTTTTGTGTTGTTGCTCCGATTGTGTCTGGTGGTCGTGAGACCCTGGGATCCAGGGCAATGGTGCTCTTCGGCTTCTACTGGATGGAACGAGTCTCAGCGATGGACTCGGAGGTGGTGGCTCTCCGTCCAGGTGTGGCCAAGAAATGTTGGTCGGTTTGGGCGTCCCCTGGCAGGCTGGCGATGCTACAAGCTTGGCGGCACCCCCCAGCCCTGAAGCGTCCAAGGCGGAGGCCTCTCCCTTGTTCTGTAGGTGTTTTCTCTGCCCAGGTGAGGCCGTGCCACGTTGGTCGGTTGGGCATCTCTTGTCCGGCCGACGGTATCTCTGCTTGCTGGCACCCTATTCGCGCTGAAGTTCACTGCTGGAAAAAGGGTTGTCAAGGTGCTATTGTGCTAGCAATGGGTGTTTTCTCCCCCTCTACTACTGTGTGATGCTCTCATGGTGTTTGTTGGAATACCTCTGAGAAAACAGCAGGTTGGGCATCTTCCCCGGCTGTGATCAGAGGCCCCTGCTCTTAGTGGTGCCTCTGCTTCAGCTGGCTCGGAGCACCTTCATGGTGTTTGACAGTTTGCCTCGTTGCATTTAGGTGTTCACGAGGATGGGCTTATGAGGGGGGTTGGTTCCTCCTCTCTTTCTTCTTGTCCTTGTGTTGCTGTGTGCAGGAGTTTGGTGTTGTACTAACAGCTTCTCGGAGACATGGACCATTGTAGGTTAGTAGCTTGGTGTGTGATAGGATGTTAGTTTGAAGTATCTCCCTATTCTTGGCATAGTACCACAACTTGTGGGTACGGTTATTAGATAGTTGGTGCTATGCCAAGATTGATGGAGTGATTTGGTGCTGACCTTTCCCTACCACTCTTTGTTGTTTAAATGTGTTGGCTCTTGCTTCTCTTGTGGTTTGTTCAGTTTATGTTGTTCTGTGCTAGGGGTTCCTTTTCTTGGGTGTCGCCCATTAGAAACCTGCATTTGGATAGCTGAGAAGATCAGAAACTTCTTATCTAGCTCTGGGCTGGACTGCTAGTGGTTGTTCTATGTCATGTTGCTATTAATATTTGTGGGTATGCTAAATGCATGTAATAGTGTCATGCGTAGTCATCTTCTGGCTGGACAGTTGGGACCTAGCTTGTTTAGTTTGTTTGGTTTTCTTAGTTTTTGGGTTTACCTAGTTATGTTTTATGTCCCCCTGTGTGGGAATTTTGATCCTTGTTTGAGCTTTTATAGCTCCCTTCGATGTAATGGGGTACTTAGTGCCCAAAGTTTTTGGTATTAATAGTAACACGCTTTTTGACCGACCAAAAAAAAAGTAATTCATATTTACTCTTTCTTATCACATTAGAGACTTCTAGAATTACCCAATTTTGGTGAAACTTCACCTTTAAGCAAACTAAACCACAACGAACATGAATTTGACACTAATTTTATCCTTTGAAGTTATTTATCATATTATTTAACATTTTGGGTTTTTACAGACTTTGTCTCTCCTATTCTACTCATAAACATTAAAGATTATTCAAATTAGATGAAAATTTACTCCAAGGCTAATCTTAATGTGTAGATTGTGAATCTAATATTTATTTTCTCTTTTGGAGTCATTAATTTTTATTTTTATTTTGAAGAAACCACAGTTTTTCTTTTCTAAATAAAATAGATAGAGTTATTATTACAATTGTGAAACTTGGCCTCCAAGCCATATCAGATCCAAATAATTTGAAACTAAAATTACTTTTATCCAATGGGTCTTCCTTTTATGAGTTTTTATCCCATTTATAGATTATTATCACTATTTCCATATAAAATTATTTAATGTTGCATTATCATGTTTAAAGCTTTATTATTCATTCCTTTTTCTCTTCCTTGCTCCATAAGGCCAAGAAATGTTCTAGAACGAACCTATTTTATCATTATCTCACATAAGTGGTGAATTTTCTCTTTGGACCCTTAATAAAGCATTCATTTAGGTATTTGTTCATAAAACCATACATTGGCATAAATGGTGATCAAATTCACCCCAAACCACTAATAATTCCACAATTTCAACATCAAGGACAAAAAGGGTAGAAAAGATAGGAAAAACTTAGGAGGGGCCAAACTAAGAATATATCTAGATTTCAGTTTGTTACATTGATGTTGTCCTCCTAGTGGAGGCCTCCACTCCTCTATGGAAGTCTGAAAGGACTACCTAGAACTCCTTTCGTCCTACTAGATTGGACATGAAGGAGGTGTCCCTCCTGTTGTTGTACTTTCAGCAACTTGCTCCCCCACAATTATTCTCCTGTGCTATCCCTCCCTTTATCGGGTAGGACTTGCTCAAGTTCCCTCAGTTACCACAGCTAGATAAAACCAACAATTATTAGAGGCAATTGTTGTGCATGAGAAGCCTCCCAATACCCCTCTATTTATAGGAGGGGTTAGGGTCAAGGTTCCTAGTCTGTGTGTGAGTGCAAGGGTCTGAAATCTTGAATTTTTGCAACCTAAGAATAGTGAAGCAATCAGTTAACCAAGTGAACTGGTCGGTTGGCACACGAGTTGATCGGTTCATCCAATGAACCTATCTTTTTGTATGTCTCCCAACCGCATATGAATTGTCAATTCTACTCCAATTAATGCACAACATGACTTCAACACTGATCCTTGATGTAATTGAATTGCACCATGAACCGGGCATCTTGTGAAGTTAGCCGATCATTTCACAACCCCAGCCGATTGGTTCACTAGGTGAATCGGTTGGATGGTGCCCCAGTTCATGCAGAACTCAGCCAATACAATATCCAATCAACATGACATTCCAACTGTTCATTTCATCACATGTGCCAAATGGTTGGGAGTCCAGTTAGTTTATATGTTGGTTGAATTGAACATCTAAAAATTTTAGTAATTATTTCAATTATAATTCATGGTCAAAACTCCTCTTCTAGGTCAGTTCCTAAGTGTGTGACCCTATAGGTCCCATATTACATTGGCAATGAATGTCCATAACTGGTTATGACATCACAAGCAATGATTAATGTCCAATCTCACATCAATGCTACCTAAGTAAATGGAATGTTAGAGAACAAATTCAACCTATAATCTGTGTTAGGTGTTATAGTGTATGTATAGTTCCTTTGTCACTGATATCCATATTGAACTCAAGGCATGAAACAATCATCCTCTTCAACATTCAATCTATGTTCCTTGAACCAGAGCAGACTGTCTGAGATATATGTAAGCTCAATGTCATATATTGACTCACAAGTGCATGGTCATGCATTTCTCAGTCTCTCTTATCAGGAGACCTAGGATATCATACACCTATAGGAGGGACAAATTCCATCTACATCACTCAAAATCAGGCTGCATGTGTTACAATCACCCAATCATCACTGTAATGACATCCCTTATTCAACATTACGTTGGATGATGTCAAAGCATACCAAATGTCATGTTATGAGTGTAGTGACTTTAGGTCTAAGAACCACAATCACCACCAACACTGTGAGAGCTGACTATGACTACCATTATAATGGTTTCCATGTGTCGGTCTCATAGTGGGTTTGCTCGATACACTGTTCTCTAACATGTATCTATGTGCTTGGTTTGATATTACATATCATGACTAATGCAATTTTGTCATCAACCAATACACACTCTAGTCTTATGTGTTATTGTTGTCTATATACCTTTCACAATAACATACAAATAGGGACATAACGAGAATGTTTATACTCTTAATCTATATGATCTCATTGTTCAAGTCATGTACCTAAAGACAAGCGTCATTGAGTTATATCATTCTGCAGATATTTATTATGTTGCATCATTATCTCATATCTGAATAAAGAAGCATAAATGGGAAGTTTTCCTTTATTATTAATCAAATCATTGACAAATTATGCCATTACAATCATCATATGATTGGCTCTTTAGGCATATATACCAACACCACCTTGGAGGGGACTTCAAATAGGTTCCACATGTACTTATCAACAAATATTTCATCCATCTTAGATTAGGTGGAGATGATTGTCATGTCTTCCTTGTTGTACCATGCCAATGTGGATCCTATCAAGGTTCGCATTAAGAAACAAATTAGTAATTTGTCAATGTCTTAGACTTCTACCATGTCTAAGAAGTGTGCCTTGATAAGGGTCATCGGGTTCCCCTTTCTAGAGTATTTGTGGAACTTAGGCATGTTGTATTTCTCTATCAATTTGACATTTGGGAAATGACATAAGTTTCCAAAGGTCTTTCAACTATCCTTCCTCCCTTCTATCTGTTTGATTTTCTATAGTATCTTGAGTAGATGGGGGTCCATGATGGTAGTTTTCCACCATTGATATTACTTGCCTTTTGATTATCATTTCTTGTGTTGTGTATAGTGGGGGTGGGAATATGTATATCTGGGCATATAGAGTATAGTAAGAGTGTGCCAGTGGGCAGAGGAAATGTAGTTTGGGGACAGATCCTCGAACATTTATGTGTTACTCTTGAACCTTCATTGTGGTGCTGACCTACCCTACTTTGCTAAGGTCTTCTTTTATGGCTGTGGCTCCTTTTTCCTTCTTTTTTTCCTCAATTTGACCTTAAGGGATCAGGATGGAGGTTGTTACTTCAAGAGTCACTGGGAATGTCTTAGTGTTCACAAATGGTGGACACTATTTGAATGAGTTCAGGTGAAGGTTGGTGGGGACCCCACACACCATGTGGGAAAAATGGCATTGATGGGCTGGAATATGAAGCTACCTGCCTCACAAATCCTTGACAATGTTTCCTTCCCACTTATCCAATGCTTTGCGGAGGCATATAGGGGATATTTGTTTGTTGTTCCGATGTGCATTGTGAAGGGAATTCTTAAGAGGTGTAAGCTTCAAGTATTATTATGGTCTCCTTGTGCTTCCCCACTCCTACTGGATTATCTTTCTTGTTGTGGTGGCATCTCCCTTGACACTGTCATTGGATAACTAGTCTGCACTACTTCTTCTGGCCATTTGAGTCGATCTTCGGCGATACATGTGTAGTACAAGCTCCTTAATCTACCCATGACGTCCTGAAATTTACATCAATGGACTTCAAAAGCAGGGTGCACCACCATATGAAAGGATACTTGGTGTTTAGAGACAAGATTCTCTACACACATTATATCATATCAGATGTTAAGAGGCTTCCCCCTTGTCTGGGAAAATTAGAAAAACTTCTTAATTTCTAGAAATGCTCTCATAACAAACAACACCTTCTATAATATCTTTTCTTTGGATTTAGATGGTGGAACCTGCCCCTAGATTGGGTGAGATAAATTAGTTGTGCATCTTTATCTCTAGATGTAATTGCCACTACCATGGCAGGGACAAAGTAAAGATTGTCATAGTGGAATAACATGACGTCCCTTAGGTAAGAAACCCAAGAGAGTTATTCTAAAGATGAGGTAAAGGTGGGGGTTTGAGTGGTTGATCAAGATTAATGTAGCCTCTTATGGGCCAGTGATTGTGTTCAATCAATCACCTTTTCTCCCATGAGTGTCCTCGACCAACAAGGTTCCCAAATTGAAACCCTTGGCAGCATCAATGACACCCAAGTTTCCTCCTAGTTTGATGAGTCTGTCTTGGGGTTCGTACCCTTTGGATGTAATGAGCAATCAAAAAGTAGGGAGCCTCGACTTGGCATCTCCCTATTGATTGCAAAATTGGGTATAGGTTGTAGTCAAGTTTTGGAACATAGTCAAGGACCACATATGTAAGCATGAAGAGAACATGATGCTTTAGTTTAAGTATATAGTTTGGGACCTTCCGTAAGTGTGAAAGGAGTTGGGTGATCCAGTTTTAGGCCATAGTGGAGGACCCTAGAAAGGGAAAATTGATCGGCCTAAATCACGCGTCCTAAAATTGGAGGCGTATTTGAGGTAGTCGAGCCTTCACATTTATAACCCGAATCCTTCTAGGCCCCCGCAACTTTGTTTATGGGGTCGAAGTAGTCATACGGGGTCGAACACAGGGACAAGGTGGGTTGTGTTGACGACTCTGAATCGACACTCTACACTCCGGTGGGTATAAAGAGATATTAAAGTTCCCCGAAGGGGAACAACAAGCTGTCACGATTAAATCAAAGAAAACTATCTCCAACTGGAGTTACAAGAAAGATTAGGATTTTGTCATTTAGCAGTTTTTAGGAATTTTCATGCAACAGAAAATAGAAAGATAAACTGCAGTTTAAGGCGTAATGCAAGGGATAAGACTTCAGTAAGACAAGCGGTAGCAGTAACACCCTGCACCCCTCCTCTCAGAGTGGGTGCCTCTAACCAAGCTTCAACACCCCTCTCGAGGTTGCTGGGCTCAAGTTAGAGTGGAATGATACTAAAACAACTCCGTTCCGGGCACTCTCGTACTCCAGAACCGGACCAAACACTAGAGCCACAACCCAACTCTCGAAGTAGTTGCGACGGGAAAGACGATTCGGTAGCTAAGCGAAACGCGATCCAAAACATGCAAGCTAGAGTTCGGATATCCAACACAGCAGTTACCCAATCATAAAGCACCAAGCATTAAACAAATAGCAATTTAGCATTTCTATTTCCATAAGCAATAAGGGTCTTAATACAATGCATAAGCTAAGAATTTAAATAACAGAATTAAAGATAGATGTCGCCTTCTTGATGTAGAAGAACGACAGACTACTGTAGCTCTCCTGCCCGATACCGGTCAGGAGCCGAGCCCGATACGGCAGTGTCGGGCGGCACCCCCTCTCGGGAAGCGTCGACTGACGAGTGACTGTATCGCTCAAGGACCCTGGCCGATACGCTCATGTCGGGCGGCGCACCCTCTCGGGTGGCACGCATGACGGGCAGAGCGTATCGGGTTCGATATCGTGTCGGGCAAAGAGCTACGAGTCTATTGTCGGGCACTCGTGTCGCTCATCTTCGCTGGCCGATATCGGCCCGCAGTGTAGCCTGGGGCAACACTAAATGAACCATCCCTTCCCTCTCGGGATGAGGGAAATCTCACCTAGTGTCGCCCGGCACAAGCACTGGGGCGCAATACTCTTGCTCTCACAGCTTCCTTCGAAGGTGGCTCCCAAACTTCCGAACTGTCTAGTCCAAATTCTCTCGACTTGTCCGACCTATCCTCTCTTGTCAAACTTGTCGAACCTTTTCTTTTCGGATTCCTGTAGCTGCTATTTATAGGCGGCGGTTGAAGGAGTTATGGTGCTGGAAACGCCACGTAGCTCCCTTATACGCCGGTCGATGGATGTGGACGGCCGATACAGGTATGTCTCGGCGCGAGGCGCTGGCTATCGGTCACGTGGCTGGCGCCACGCCTACCGGTGGGTGGTTGTGTCGCCCGACGAGTTTGGTCGTTGATGCGGCTTTGGCTCCCTGTCGGGTAGACGGTATGTCGGCCGACACGTCCTTCTTGCGCAGCGCCCTTCTCCGCCGATCATTCTCATGTCGCCCAGCCCCTGTCGGGCTGGGTTGTATCGGGCGTCAGGAAGGTCGAGACGGGCTTAGACTTATTGTGGGCCGGAATCGGCCTTATTGCACAAAAACGAGGAAAACTCTGTAGAAGATAGGAAAAATTGGAATAAGAGCGTTGCTTGGCCAATTATTGCGAAAATGCTAATAAAATAGAGGAAAATAGCAGAAAAAGGGTAGTTTTGATAACAGAATAAAGGGCAAAAACGTCACAATATTTGGTGGTATCAACTCCCCCAAACTTAGCTTTTTGATTGTCCTCAATCAATATTTAAACTAAACTTTGTGTTTCTTCTTCTTGCATAGCAAAACTTTAAGGCTAAAGGGTAGCACAAGATTTGCGATGTCTTGGAGGTAATGTTGTCTTAATGTGAACAAAAGACCTTGCCCTACTTGCCTTATTATTTAAGTAAAATTTTTCTTCTCCACAGCTTCAGCGAGACTTTGGTGTATGATTCTGAAGTTAGCTTCCACACCAAACAGCTTTATTTTAGGGGCAGAAAGTTGTGTATAGGGTAGGCTAAGGCTTTTTGGGTTTTTCTTCTTGTTTCCCATCAGTCCATCCAGGTAAGGGTCCGTTAACGGGCAAGTGGTCCCTGCAGTCCAAGCCAGTTGGCTTTAGAGCAGTGATTTCACATCCTACGTACCACTGCCCCGGATCTACCATGCCTAAAGATGGGTACTTTTGGAAAACAAGTGTGTATATATATATATATTTTTCTTTTCTTTTATTGGGCACAACTCTCATGCTTTTATTCACGCTCATAAGGCTTCTTTCTCTTTTTGGGATTTTTGCTGGGTAAGGGAAAACAAAAGAGATATCTTTTGTTTGGGTAGCATTTTCCTTCTCCATACTCGTCTCTTAGCTGTTTGCGAGATTATTATTTTTCGAAAATTTTTGGATGGCAAGGCACAATCTTTTGTTTGTTTGAGACAACATTATCAGAAAGATATGACAGAACTTGTAACTCGTTAAATATACAGAAAGTAAACTTTGCAAGAAGTCACAACAAGTTTTTATTATTATTATAGAAACTTTATACATATATAAGTATAGGGAATTATAAGCAAAAATTTTCAAAGTTTTCAAGACTTTTAGCAAGAAGGAAAAAAGTTGTGTAAGAAGTTATATGTACACTAAAAAAGTTATATGTACACTAATTGAATTGGATAGGACGAGGGGGATCAAAGGAGAAAAGTTTTGTACCTCCCTCACTGGTACATGGTACCCCCCCAAACTTACTCCACACTCTGTCCCAGAGTTGTGAAGTAGATGAGGTAAGGAAATGTTAATCAGTGAGGGTTAGATGATCAGCGCGCCTGGGCTAGATAAGAGCTCCCACACATATTCTCCTCTTTTGCTGTGATAGTCGATGTGGAGGAGATGATCAGGCGTTGCCTCGTTTGCCATCCATTCCAGGACGAAGATGCTGCAGTCGTTGGATAGTTGAATTTGCTGTGGGCTGCGGTGGCAGAACTGGAGTTCATGCCAGCTTCTTGCTTGCATTCCCAGGAATGGTTGTATCAGCGTTGCTATATCGATATAGTACTTTCGTACTAATCGTTCGAGAGATGTCAGCGCTGTCGATGTACAAGGCACTGGATGGTCTTTGTTGCTGTCTGAGCTGTTGTAGAAAATCCCTGCTCGTTGTTGGGTGTACACCGTTAAGAGCGTCCAGTGGTTGTTGTGCAAGATGGGAAGGAGAATGGTATCCGGGACTCTGCATTCCAACTCTGCTAGGAAAGCTTCCTTCGCCCCTTGCTCATCGGCTAGGCAAATGTCGTTGAACAGCATTGGATCTTCTATGCATGCGTGTTCAGACTTGTTTCGTAGTATCTGGATGTAGGCGACCGCCACAGATAACGCCAGACATCCTCCCTCTTTTACCATGTCCCTCAAGTCGTTAATCGGGACTATGGCATCGCCTGCCTAGTAGGCTACGTCTGCAGGGTTGGAGTCAGCCAACTTCATGTGGATTTAGTTGACCTGTTCCTGCATGAGGGTAGCGCATGAGAAATGGTCGAAGTTGTGGATCGACTCCTCCTGGTTCTGGGGCGAGGCTTGTTCATCGTGTTCGAAAACTTGTCGCAAGATGTTTATCTGTTTGCCTGCCCCACAGACGTGCGTCTCTGCTTCTGCTTCTTTTTCAAGAGGGCTGTTGTGTTGAGATGACTCCTCTTCTTGTTCACTATCCAGCAGCTCTTCTGGTATCCCCACGTCTCGGAAGTAGCGCTTGTTCTTTATCAGCAACAATGCATATTTGCTTCTGAGACTGTAGAAGTTATTATTCTGGAGTTGCTTGAAGTATCCGAAGATATGTATCATCTCCATGGCTCTGAGGACTATGAATGCGTTATGTCCACTTCCCTCCTCTTCTTGGACTGGGAAGTCCCTTAGTGAGTAGAAATTCCAGACGCCGCTGTGGCGCTGGACTCCATACTTGATGACCCGGTGGAGACGTAGCGGCAGCAGTCTTAGCCTTACGTCCTTTGGGTGTAGGAACGTACTTCCTGTGTGCGGGACCTCTTTGCTGCAGCAGCAGTGCAGTTG
Organism: Alisma plantago-aquatica; assembly: GCA_963693085.1. NCBI lineage: Eukaryota > Viridiplantae > Streptophyta > Magnoliopsida > Alismatales > Alismataceae > Alisma > Alisma plantago-aquatica. Next base: position 1,778,623,922 of record OY856409.1, read on the forward strand.
GACATCATGATTTCGGAGGTCGGCAATGCACAGGAACCAGTTGTTTCTGTGTTTGTAAGGGGCCAGCACCAGTTTCAGATTGTGCACTTCAATGTAATCCAACATACTTTCTACCTGCGTAGAATTGTACAACCCCATCATTAGTCTTCTTGCTAGGGTCGGGGTGGCAGCGTAAACTGTATGTTGGCCTTTCTTCTTGTCGGCGCTTTCTATAATGGCCCCTTGTAGAACTCTGAACAACCTCTTCCCTACGACGGCCTTGGCGTGGAAGATGTTTCTCAGAGTTCCCCGCTGCACCGAAAAATAACTGTCGCTCCAGAGTATCTCTTCCTCGTCGGCTTGCGATCTCAGGACCATGTTGAGTAGTTTCTGGTCTCTGATCGTTAGATACCCTATGACCCTTCTGTCAAAGTCAGTCATTTCGAAGGAAGGTATCTCTGTCGGTGCAGAGAAATCGGTGAGGTCAGCCTTTGAACTCCTTCCTCTGGGGAGGTGTCTTTCATTTGCAGTGCAGATGTCCCCCCTTCTCCCTCAGATTCATCAGAAGAGCCCTCCCCGACACTGATATCTTCGTCGTTATCCTCAGCTTCGTCAAAGGGGGCTGAGGGAGCGGCCTCATTCAGGTCAAAAGGGCTTCCTTGTCTGGCTGAAGCTTCATAGCCTTGCCCTTGTGATGAATTTCCTCCGGTTGCTGATGAAGATCTGCCGGAGGAGGAGGTGGATGATGACGATCCTGACGACGCTCTTGACGATGAGGATTGAGAGCCCGGACAAGGAGGCGACGGCGATTTTCTCGGCTGCCTTGGGCGTGGATGGTTGTCCTCCCTGTTCAGCCTCCCCTCGATCTCGCTAAGGCGCTGCAGAACTTGTTGTAGTGTGGCATTCACTGCCTCTAGCTGGCCAGGTAGGCTGGCCAAAGCCAGCAGCTCTCGTTCCTGGCTATCCAGCCTTTGTTCGAAAAATGACAACTTGCGGGTTAGGGAAAGAAATGTAGTAGAATGGTTTTCTGTTACCTCCCACAAGAAATCGAGTTCTTGTCCCAGCATCATTCCGAGCGAAGGAGGGTTATCCGCTTGTCTCCCCTTCGACCTCGAAATGCTCCTCCCGCGCGATGGTCTGCTTGACGAGGCAGAACCTACTTCTATCGTCCGCGCGGCTGATGCTTCTGGGCGAGGTGTCGGTGCTGCCCCGCCCTCTTGTTGTATCGGAGGAGATCGTGTTGTGGGGGACGAATGCTGCCCCATATCGACGTTGTCGACGATCTCCTCAACAACTGCTACAGGTGACTTTGGTGGTGGTGTCGGCGTCACCTGTGCTCCTTCGAGCTCCATTTGTAGGATGTCGGCGAATAGCTCATCGCTGACATCTGGTTGTACTTCATCAATTGCCCCTAAGGGCGCAGCAGAAACTATGGGGATTGCAGCTGTCTCTCTCGCTGCAGTTCCAGTTCTTGTCTCGGCGACCTCCACGATCGCCGGTTCTTCTCTTGCCACCACTGGCCTTGTTGTTGTGGCTGTCGTTGGTGGCTCCGAGGCAGTGAGCCGCTCGGCAGGAGCTGTTGAAGATACGTCCTGCCGAGCTCCCAGCGGGATGGGCCCTCTGGTGATTCCCCATTCTTGGCTTCTTGGGGGTGGAGCGCAGCTTGCGCCTGCTGCCACAGCCTTGATCTCGGCTGTAGTGAAGACTAGCTTTTCTGCGTCGTAGGTGGCGCAACGAGGAAGCGGGAGAAGGATCTTCATCCTTGTGAACTTGTAGAAGTAACTCCGCCCCTCCTTCTTTATTATACCCGACCTCATGAGGTACTTGAGGTCGATCAACTCGTCCCCTCTTGTTCTTGAGAGGCTGCGCGGCTCGCACGGGTATCCCAACCCCACCGCGATTAGGTTCACGATGCCACCCATGCAATATTCCTTGGTGGCATCCTTTATTGGGTGCAGCTTGTTCAGCAAGAAGCGCCCGAGGTTGATAGTCCGGCCCTCCATCATGTGCCACATGACGTGGAGTTCCTCGGAGTAAATGTTGCTGGACTCGTTCTTGCTGAAGAGGAGGCACGCCACCAGCTTGTGCATTATCCTCCAGAAGCATGAGTGCACTGCCGCCACCTTGCTCCCGGGTTTGAAAGATGACTCCCCGGTTAGCTTTTCCCAGATATCTACGGGGTTGAACCCGTCTCCTTCGGTGATCCTTGCACCGTTATCTAGTCTCCCTCTCTCCTCTTCACTGGAGGAGAAAATCTGGTTGAGTAGCTTCTCTGAAATGACGTGCTCTGCATTGTAAAGCCGCCCCTGGAGTCTGTCTGCTCCGCCATACTTTCTGGCTTCAGCAGGTGTATTCTTTACTCGGTGAAGGGACGCCATGAACTCCTTCGTGAGCTCGGTGTAGGAGGCGGATAGGCTAAGGCAGATTTTCCTCAGACCTGCTGCGGCAAGCACGTTGTCCATTCTCTCAAAGATGCCCAACTGCATGAAGGACGACTGGTGGCAGAACCTGCTTGGCCTGTAGAGCTTGGCCCCTAGCTCAGCATATATGCATCCATGCTCCTCATCCCTTGGCACGAACCTTCCTGGTGTGTGATCCAGTGGTTCTTCTGTTGGGGCGGGTGCTGTAGCTGGAGCGGCCACTTCTTCAGTTCTCACCCTCTTTTCAGTCGTTGAGGGCCCAACGACCTCGGGATTTGGGCGTTTCTGCCCGATCGTTGCCATCTCTGCCTCTGGCTCGGTGATGATTCTCCTTCCTTGCTCATCAACGCGTATGGCGGTTAGCTTTGTGCGTGCCATCCCTATTATCAATTCAAATGTACTTTTGTTATCAGTGGGTAACTTAATAAAGGGAGATACACCCGACACGATTGTATCGGGCTTCAAGACAAAATCAGGAGAAGCTTGCCCGATACAACTGTGTCGGGCGATACGGTCAAAAGAAACTGAGCGCCCGGAAGGGTCTTGAAAGAGTGCTGCCCGATACAAGAATAAACGGGCGATACGGTCGCTGCCCGACACAGCTGTATCGGGCAGGCGCGAGAGAAGCGTGTCGCGCGATAACTGTATCGGGCGACAAGAAAATCAACGTAAAATCCTCGCCCGATACATCGTACGCGATAAAGGTCCGTATCGGGTATGCTCGGGTGATAGGGCTGTCGCGCGATACCTTTGTTTTCCTTAAGGTGTTGCGCATCACGGGATCGGGAGAGGTCTCTGCGCGACACGGGAGCGGAGAGCAAGAAAAGTACTGCGCGATACGGTAGCTGAAAAAGGTAAAGTCCAGGAGCGCGACACGGTAAAGTTTTTGCCTTATATATAGCGGCCGGACGTCGCGGTAAAACCATTCCCTCCCGAGACGGGTGCAATTTGTATGTCGGTTGGTGTGCCGCCCGATCCGGTCTGGGAAAAAGGGTTACTAGACCAGACTTCGCCCGACCGATACAAGATTTTTCGGGACAAAACTCCGAGGTAAAACCCACTTAAAGAAAGAGGCGACAGGCGGGTAAAACATCATTGGCCTAAGGCTAAACACGGCCTCAGATGGTATTACCCATCCTGGGAAATAAAACTAAAGCGGTGGCCCTTAAAACAAAAGAGTCAGCACACGTGCGCATGCACTGACTCGGGCCATATTATAGTCCATAATGTTTGTAATGTCTGTTTTGCCGAAAAGTAAATAACGTCCTATACTAGGGAAATAAAAGCACGGACTGCCTCCCAAGGAGCGTTGTGTTTTCCGTCTTCAGCTAGACGTCTTTGGCTTCTTTGTCATACTTTATCACTTTGTTGGTTCAGTGTTGGACGGGATCTTCCCTGAAGGATTCTTCACAATTTCGGCGAGCTGTGTGAGCCGCTGATCGATTTGTCACTGATGTGTTTGCATATCTGCCAATTGGACTTGCAGTGAGTTCAAGACTCCCGAATTTGACAGCGCGCTTTGTGCTAACTGGTTATTGATGCTATCTTGCTTCTTGCCAAAGTCAAACAGCTGGCCGATCACCTCAGATTGGCTTCCCCCCTTCTCCTGTTCACGGGATGGGCCTTGGTATTTTCCTGCTACTTGGAAATTGCCTTTTACTGGTTGGAACTGGCTATTCTTGTTATACTTCCCGGATCCCCCTCTCTTCTCGAAAGGTTGCACTGGCCTGGCCGAGGTGTGCAGCTGATGTGAGTTTTCGACTGCATCCTTGTTGCCATAATTAAAACCAGGGTGGTCTGGTCTCTTGAAGTTCATGTAGGATACATTCTCGGTCCTTTCTTCTTCCGAGTCAGAGTCGCTGTCGGTGCCGGGTTTGGTGTAGACGCAGTTGTCTACCCCATGTCCTCCTTCACCGCAGGTAACACATTTCATGACTTTCTCAACTTGCTTCTTCCCCTTTCTGCCATGATCCTTCAGTTGTTTCACATCTGTTGCTATCCTTTGAATCTGAGAAGTAATGTTTTCCAGAGCCTTGGACTCAAGAGAGGTTCCTTCCCCTGCCTTCTTCGCCTGCCCTCTATCAGATCTATCATAGTCAACATCGACCTTCAACTCAGCCATGTTCCTAATGATCTTTTCGGACTTGCTTGGCTTTTTCCCTAAGAAGTCACTTCCTGCTGCCGCATTCAACGATACCCTTTCATCGGGAGTTAGCCCATTGTAGAAGGTGGAGACGAGGAAGCCCTTCTTGAAATTGTGGTGAGGGCAGTCCCTCTGATATTCCAGATATCGTTCCCAGGCGTCGTGGAGGTTTTCATTTGGCTTTTGCGTGAAAGACGTGATTTTTAACTTGTTCCTCATCGTCTTCTCAGTGGGGTAAAACTTGTTTACAAATGCGTCAGCTAGTTCTCCCCATCCATTCAGCGCTTGGTGGGGTAGCCCAAGGTACCATGATAGAGCCTTATCCTCCAAAGAGAAGATGAAACCCTTGCAGTAAATTACCTCTTGGGGAACCCCTCGCATCTTTATGGTGTCGCAGATATTTTTGAAAGCATCAAGGTGATGGTAAGGGTTGTCACTCTTAGAACTTCCCCTGAAGCTTTTATTTTGAATCATGGAGATCACCGATGGCTTGAGCTCAAAGTTTGTCGCATTGAACCTTGGGATGATAACGGGGCACCTCGATCTATTGGCCTTTGTAGAAGCCAATTCTCTCAGAGTTTTCTCTTCTTCCTCCGAGTCGTCACTGTCGCTGGCGTCTCGGCGTCACTCCCAATTATCATGATTCCTCCTGTGTCTCCGACGACGTCTATGCTGATGATGCTCTTCCTCATGCCCTAGTGATTCTAGATCTTCTTGCCGCTCATTATCACTATACCGGTCGTTGTCTTCCGGTGGAGGCGAAACTGGCCTCCTTCCTTGGCTTTCGTTTCCAGAAGGTGGCTCTACGCGAGGAGGCATGGTTGACAGTCTCGGTGTTCAGTAGATCAGAGTACCTGAAAACCACATAAAAATCATGTTTAGAAAATTATAATTGGGGTAAAGAATAATGCTTAAAGCAAAAGAAAAAGAAAAAGAAAAAGAAAAAGAGGTACTGTCAAGCCTATTTCTAAGCTTGAGGCACGGGAGTGTAGTTAGTGGCTTCAGATTCATCAACAGTGCCATTTGCCTAGTCCCCGACAACGGCGCCAGAAAGTTGACCGGCCTAAATCGCGCGTCCTAAAATTGGAGGCGTATTTGAGGTAGTCGAGCCTTCACATTTATAACCCGAATCCTTCTAGGCCCCCACAACGTTGTTTACGGGGTCGAAGTAGTCATACGGGGTCGAACACAGGGACAAGGTGGGTTGTGTTGACGACTCTGAATCGACACTCTACACTCCGGTGGGTATAAAGAGATATTAAAGTTCCCCGAAGGGGAACAACAAGCTGTCACGATTAAATTAAAGAAAACTATCTCCAACTGGAGTTACAAGAAAGATTAGGATTTTGTCATTTAGCAGTTTTTAGGAATTTTCATGCAACAGAAAATAGAAAGATAAACTGCAGTTTAAGGCGTAATGCAAGGGATAAGACTTTAGTAAGACAAGCAGTAGCAGCAACACCCTGCACCCCTCCTCTCAGAGCGGGTGCCTCTAACCAAGCTTCAACACCCCTCTCGAGGTTGCTGGGCTCAAGTTAGAGTGGAATGATACTAAAACAACTCCGTTCTGGGCACTCTCGTACTCCAGAACCGGACCAAACACTAGAGCCACAACCCAACTCTTGAAGTAGTTGCGACGGGAAAGACGATTCGGTAGCTAAGCGAAACGTGATCCAAAACATGCAAGCTAGAGTTCGGATATCCAACACAACAGTTACCCAATCATAAGGCACCAAGCATTAAACAAATAGCAATTTAGCATTTCTATTTCCATAAGCAATAAGGGTCTTAATACACTGCATAAGCTAAGAATTTAAATAACAGAATTAAAGATAGATGTCGCCTTCTTGATGTAGAAGAACAACAGACTACTGTAGCTCTCCTACCTGATACCGGTCAGGAGCCGAGCCCGATACGACAGTGTCGGGCAGCACCCCCTCTCGGGAAGCGCCGACTGACGAGTGACTGTATCGCTCAAGGACCCTGGCCGATACGCTCATGTTAGGCGGCGCACCCTCTCGGGCGGCACGCATGACGGGCGGAGCGTATTGATAACACCAAATTTTGTGACGTTTTTGCCCTTTATTCTGTTATCAAAACTACCCTTTTCTGCTATTTTCCTCTATTTTATTAGCATTTTCGCAATAATTGGCCAAGCAACGCTCTTATTCCAGTTTTTCCTATCTTTTACAGGGTTTTCCTCGTTTTTGTGCAATAAGGCCGATTCCGACCCACAATAAGTCTAAGCCCGTCTCGACCTTCCTGACGCCCGATACAACCCATCCCGACAGGGGCTGGGCGACACAAGAACGATCGGCGGAGAAGGGCGCCTTGCGAAAGGGACGCACCGGCCGACACACCTTCTACCCGACAGGGAGCCAAAGCCGCATCGACGACCAACCTCGTCGAGCGACACAGCCACCCACCGGCAGGCGTGCCGCCAGCCACGTGACCGATAGCCAGCGCCTCGCGCCGAAGGCATACCTGTATCGGCCGTCCACATCCATCGACCGACGTATAATGGGGCTACGTGGCGTTTCCAGCACCATAACTCCTTCAACCGCCGGTATAAATAGCAGCTACAGGAAGCCGAAAATGCCGGAGGTTGGATAGGTCGGGACGGCTAGCCAGTTCCCCGTTCGGACAGTTGGGGACTTGAGCGATCTGCGAGAGAAGTGTGAGAGCAACCGTATCGTGCCCCAGTGCTCGTACCGGGCGACACTAGGTGAGCTCTTCCTCATCCCGAGAGGGAGGGGATCGGTTCACCTAGGACTGTACTGGACGACACTGAGGGCCGATATCGGCCGATGTAGATACGTGACACGAGTGCCTGACAGCAATTCCCGATAGTAGTATATGTGAATCCTTGGCCGGCACGATACCGAAACCGATACGCTCTCCCCGTCAGTCGTGCCGCTCGAGAGGGTGTGCCGCCCGACACGGCTGTATCGGGATAGGTCCCTGGACGGTATCGGGCTGGGAGTAGTAGTAGTCTGTCGCCCTTATACATCAAGAAGGCGACATCTATCTTTAATTCTGTTATTTAAATTCTTAGCTTATGCATTGTATTAAGACCCTTATTGCTGATAGAAATAGAAATGCTAAATTGCTCTTTGTTTAATGCTTAGTGCCTTATGATTGGGTAACTACTGTGTTGGATATCTGAACTCTAGCTTGCATGTTTTGGATCGCGTTTCGCTTAGCTATCGAATCGTCTTTCCAGTCGCAACTACTTCGAGAGTTGGGTTGTGGCTCTAGTGTTCGGTCCGATTCTGGAGTACGAGAGTGCTCGGAACGGAGTTGTTTTAGTATCATTCCACTCTAACTTGAGTCCAGCAACCTCGAGAGGGGTGTTGAAGCTTGGTTAGAGGCACCCGCTCTGAGAGGAGGGGTGCAGGGTGTTACTGCTACCGCTTGTCTTTCTAAAAGTCTTATCCCTTGCATTACGCCTTAAACTGCAGTTTACCTTCCTATTTTCTGTTGCATGAAAATTCCTAAAAACTGCTAAATGACAAAATCTTAATCTTTCTTGTAACTCCAGTTGGAGATAGTTTTCTTTGAATTAATAGTGACATCTGGTTGTTCCCTTCGGGGAACTTCATTATCTCTTTATATCCACCGGAGTGTAGAGTGTCGATTCAGAGTCGTCAACACAACCCACCTTGTCCCTGTGTTCGACCCCGTATGACTACTTCGACCCCGTAAACAAAGTTGCGGGGGCCTAGAAGGATTCGGGTTATAAATGCGAAGGCTCGACTACCTCAAATACGCCTCCAATTTTAGGACGCGCGATTTAGGCCGATCACGTATCGAGTTAGATATCGTGTTGGGCAAAAAGCTACGAGTCTACTGTCGGGCACTCGTGTCGCTCATCTTCGCTGGCCGATATCGGCCCGCAGTGTCGCCCGGGGCAACACTAAATGAACCATCCCTTCCCTCTCGGGATGAGGGAAAGCTCATCTAGTGTCGCCCGGCACAAGCACTGGGGCGCGATACTCTTGCTCTCACAGTTTCCTTCGAAGGTGGCTCCCGAACATCCGAACTGTCTAGTCCGAATTCTCTCGACTTGTCCGACCTATCCTCTCTTGTCAAACTTGTCGAACCTTTTCTTTTCGGCTTCCTGTAGCTGCTATTTATAGGCGGCGGTTGAAGGAGTTATGGTGCTGGAAACGCCACGTAGCTCCCTTATACGCCGGTCGATGGATGTGGACGGCCGATACAGGTATGTCTCGGCGCGAGGCGCTGGCTATCAGTCTCGTGGCTGGCGGCACGCCTGCCGGTGGGTGGCTGTGTCGCCTGACGAGTTTGGTCGTCGATGCAGCTTTGGCTCCCTATCGGGTAGACGGTATGTCGGCCGACACGTCCTTCTTGCGCAGTGCCCTTCTCCGCCGATCATTCTCGTGTCGCCCAGCCCCTGTCGGGCTGGGTTGTATCGGGCGTCAGGAAGGTCGAGACGGGCTTAGACTTATTGTGGGCCGGAATCGGCCTTATTGCACAAAAACGAGGAAAACTCTGTAGAAGATAGGAAAAATTGGAATAAGAGCGTTGCTTGGCCAATTATTGCGAAAATGCTAATAAAATAGAGGAAAATAGCAGAAAAGGGTAGTTTTGATAACAGATGAAAGGGAAAAAACGTCACAAAATTTGGTGTTATCAAAAACCCATCATTGACAAGTAATGCCTCAATCAAGTATGAGGAACCATATGGCTCGATGGGGTTTTGAAAGTATAATACCATTCAAAATAAAGTATTTTATTCTTTTAGAGACTGCTCCACATGTTTTGAAAAGTATTGTTCAATTTTTAAAGGTTATCTATCTTTTTAAATGATGGTTGAATTTGAAAAGTTGTTTGATCTTCAAAAACGATAGTTTGATTTTTTGTGTAAATATCGTCAATCCTAAATGAGATTGTTGGATTTGAATAGATTGTTTAACCTTGAAAAGATTATTTAGATTGAAATGATTGTTAAATTTTAATTAAATATTGTTTGATTTGAAATGATTTTTAATATTGAAAAAGAGTGTTGTATTTGAAAAGATTGCTAATCTTTAAAAAGATTATTTAGTTTGAAAAGATTGTTAATCTTTAAAATAGATTGTTTGATTTGAAAATATTGTTAGTATTTAAAATTATTTATTGATTTGAAAATTTTGTTAATATTTAAAAATATTTTTTTATTTGAAAATATTGTTCATCTTTAAAAAGGTTTTTTGATATAAAAGATTGTTAATTTTTTAAAATTTATATGATTTGCACATAAGAGGGTTAGCAATAATCTCAAACTTCTCAATAACCACAACAAGATATATGCGCATGAAGGGAGCAACCCTTCCCTTTTTAAACCATGAGTTTAGATTGGCCTTACATCATCACTTAAACATGACATGCATAGGAGGGGTTGGTCCTTAACTTTTCTATGGGAACATGGCACTTATCAAGGGGGTAACCTAGGTTCTCCGGATAGAGGTATTGCTCCCAATACACCTCATGAGTTGGAGAATGTAGTAAGGTGTGAGTGTTAGGAGAGGGGGGGTGTTCCCAAAGCCTTTGGATGTCCAATATAACACTATGTCGGTACCTCTATTAACAACTAACATCACTTCTATGGATCCAACTTGAAGATGGAACCCATTCCATGACACATAAGTTTTTAGGAGTGTAGAGTGCGAGTGTAAGATTTTAACACTTCCAGAAGCAGGCCATAAAGCATGAAAAAAATCATGACAAGGAAATAATCACAATATTTGGAAAGAAAGACCATAACTTGGTTTTGACCCGCATCTACTATTCATCCTTACTTATTTTTTTATAAATTGTTATTTTTTTAAGAAAAATAACATAAGGGAATGGAACATGAAAGCCTAAAAAGGGAAGCATCATGAAACCCTAAAACAATAGAAAAAAGAAGTTAAAAGTAAAACCACAAAATTAGCAAAAAGGAAGATAAATTATTAGAACTACCAAAGGAAAACATCATAGTGGGACCAATAGATCACATTGATTCGTTGATCTGGGTGATGCACTGCCCTGTTCCCAAACAAAAAATAAGAAAGAAAGAGAAAAATAGAGAGAAAATCAGACAAAAATAGAATAGTCATGAAAGTGCTTAATCTTCGTAATAGCAAGCGGGGATTAGATTCAGATCGTTTGAGAGGTCCCCACTAGATTCTCCAGTCTGTCGTGCCCTGCACAAAAAAAAAGATATATGTGATTGATATCCTTTCAGTAGTGAAACATAGTTTGACGGTCACATGGAACATAAACACGTGTTCAGAGTCACCACCACATTTTATATCAAAAAAAAGGAATAATAAAGTAAAACGTTGGGAGTTTCGATGGAATGAGTTATCATCTGAGTAGGATAAGTAGGAAAATAGAAAGGACAAAACAAACCTAGAGATTTCAGATCTATCAATGTTGTTATGAGTGGGAATGGATTACCAACACCATCACATATGGTAAATTGGTTGAATAGAATAACATAGTAGTTATTACAGAAAAACATAGTAATTATGATAGAGTAACAATGCAGGTGTGGCTGGGTAACATTTTAAATGACCATTTTAATAGCCTACTTATGTTGACATGACAAATGGTATCAGAGGAAGGATCCTTAGATCACAATTAATGCAATAAATAAAGGGAGAGGTAATATTCAATGCTTTTATTCATGAGGTTCAAAATGGGGCCCAAAATATGGTGGATATGGGCGGGTATTCTTATGTGAATATTAGGGTTTGAGGTTCAAGATAGAATAATCTAGAATAGGCATAAGATCACCCTGATGTGACACTTCTATAAGGCACATGGATTGAGGTTATCCTCCACGTGGCACCTAGTGGATGGATCGGGTCCATCGAGAGTCCCAGTTGGATAGAAACATGTTTTCTCATTATTCTATAATTTTAGGAATATTCTAGAGAAATTTGTGAAAATTTTGGAGAGATATAATTTGAGATAATCCCTTGAATTAATAAAAAAATTGATTGAATATCAGTGATAAAAATGATTTTTTATTCAAGATAATTCAACTCGGAAATTTGTGAAAAAAATTTCTAGAGAAGAAAAATTGAAGAGAAAATTAACTTTTGGTCAGAAAAGAAGGTTTCTTTATAGGAGGCCCCGAACATGGTAAAAATGGATGTAACTAACTGAACTAAATAAGTGATATAATTGAAAAATATGAAAAATTTGACAAATGTGAAGAAAGTGTGGAATGTGTAATGGACTCCAACATTAGTCATAGAATTAGAATTATTCATGAATTTCTTTAGAGTGAGAAAAAATGTGGTGTCAACAACGATATTATGATAAGTTCTATCATCTTGTTGGTGGGATTTTTGTACACTTGATTTAGGTAAAACTTAAGGACTTCAACTCTGGGTAATTTAAATGTGTAATAGATCATGCATTAGATTCTAAAGACCTTATATAATAGATGCTAAAGATCTAGTATAGGAGAAGCTCAAACTTGGGTATTGTAGCAATTAAAGGCATAAGGAACAGTTCCAAGAAAATGTTACCGATTCATTATAGGAACAATAATTCTTATCTAGAATGACTTTAAAAGGCTAAAAGGAATATTTTATGTATGAATTGGGGAGCATATAGCCTGCATATATTCATTGGGTTGGTTTAAAATTTTCATAAGTTACTCAACTACTCTTTCAAAAGTTATTATTGGTGGAACATATACTTCATTTAACAGATACACAGGTGAACCTATGAGTTTAAACAAATTCTAAAGAAAGACATCTGGACACACACAATCTAAAATGGTTATTATAAAATTGATTTTACTATCCATTGGTCAAGAAGGTGCTTGGTCAAAGTACACCTTTGAGTCACAATGACTCTCTGACCATATCACTGAGAGTTTATCCTCCTTCGAACTCAGAGTTTTACTAAAAGGAATTCCATTTCAATCCAAACTCTCCAGCCCACATCTTTCTTTTTTATATAAACAATTTTCTCATCCTTGTTTGTATAGCCTTTTTGTTGTTTTAGAGATAGATAGGAAGGGGACAACTACAAGAAGGCAAAAGCCTATCCTCGGTAGAGAGTATTGTCAAATCAAAAGCCAATCAACCTCTAGGATGCTTTGTAACAAAGGTCGACAGTCTACGACGTGGGAAGACTTAGCCATACAAGTTCTCATATAATGGTTTGAAAGAAAGAAAAGAATGAGTCAGACAACTTTGCATCTTGGATGTCTTTACCTTCACTTGAAGGTCAGGATCCAGCTCTCTGAGTGCACACGTGTGTTTGAGGTTTGGACCAGATAGGGTAGGAGGCAACATGAGGGTAACTCTAATGTGTCACTCACAAAAAAATATTTTTTGGATCTGGAGAAACATATAAAATTTGTCATTTTCAATTGCTTGTTAGGGTCCTATCTAAGTTCAAAATTTGTTTGAAGCTTAGGAGCATTTGCACTTTTACTTGATAAAAAATAAATGGACATTTTATATTATTTATATTACTTTGTTAAATAAATAATGTATATTAGATTCCAATCTTTTCCATTTATATGTTGTTCTAACTCTTGCATATCCTAAAACACTAAATATAATAGTCAACCTAATAAAATGGGAACTGTGTAACTCACCAAAATGGGTGTACAAAATTCTTTTTGAACAACAAAGTGGATGATTCGAGGTGTATGGAGAAATAATGATGGTGAGAATGGAAAGTTGAGAATAAATGGTGTGGAAATTTGACAAAATATAAATAGATTTATGGCAAATGTGGAATAGAGAATTCCAAATAAAGGTTGAGATTTACGGTGAATGGCATTAATTGTGTTGTCAATCTTGTTTCAAGGTTGGTCTTTATCCTCCCATTATTTTTAGGTCATTAGGGGGATTATAGAGGTTCTCAACATGACGCATAACTCTCTTAGTGGATCAGAGTAATATGCTAAAAGGGGAGTGAGTATTAGACACACACACACACGCACACACACACACACACACACACACACACACACACACATATATATATATATATATATATATATATATATATATATATATATATATATATATATATATATAAATATATATATATACTAGTCAACACATACATGCCACGCACGTAAACACAAAATTAGAAAAAAAAATTATGTTATTGTTTGAATTGATATTCGGTGTAAAATTTTATCATTCAATTTTGTTAAAGGAAAACTATAAAGAAATATTCTTTACTAAGAATAAGATTTTGCATTTGTATTAACCTTAATTATAATAATTTATCTATGTGAAACCTTAATTATATTAGATAATTATATTAATTTATCTCGTAATCCACATATGTTTCCAAATAAGGGTCTAAGTACATGTAAACATATAAATCATTGTTGCTTTTCAGTAGGTGTCATATTTGTTACCTGTTATGCATACATGCCTTTTGAATGGTTGAGGCATGGTCAGAATAATATAGTGGATATATTGTAAATGGTAGTAACTGAATCATTCTACTTTTTTGGTTGAGACCCATTCGTTTGAAAAATCGAGACCATGGTATGTATGCAGGCCATGTGGGAAAAAAGAAGAAAAAAGGGAATAGAAAATCAATAGAAGGGAGAGAACCAAAGGAATGAAAGGCAAGACTTGAAATTATCGTGAGCAACAACTACACAAGAATGAAAGAACTTTGTGGGGGGTGGTTACTGAAGAAGGCAGGAGTGATTATGGAATGAGTTCAGAAGGGTGAGAATATGAGAGGGTTGTTGTTAATGAATGAGATAATGGTTTGATTTGCAAATCAATTGCTATGCAACAAATGTTAGTAATTGAACCACCCATTTTTTTTATTAAGACTCATTTATTTCAAAGTTGGAGAACATGGTCCGTATGAGAAAATAAAGGAGAGAAAAGATGTAAGATAAATCAATAAAAGGAAGAGAATTAAAAGAAGAGAGGAGTGGGATGAAGGAATTGTGGGTTGGTTATCGGTGAGGGTGGGAATTTAATCGTTCAGTTCTTTTGGTCATGACTCCTTCTTTTCAGAAATGGAGAACACGATATGTATGGAAAAAAGGAGAGAAAGAAAGTAAGATTAAATCAATAAAAGAAAGACAATTAAAAGAGTTGGTGGCGCAGCTTGTTGCCCGCCTCCCTTCTATTTCCTTGTAATCTTGTAGTTGTATTATAATTAAAAGAAAGAAAGGAGAGGGAGGAACATACTTTGTGGGGGTGATTATTGGAAATGGTGGGAGTGGTGGTTATATAATAGGGAGTTCTGAGAGGGTGGGAACTTGTTTTTAAAAAAGCAATAAAAATAAGAGAAAAGGTGAGAAATTTTTTGAGAAGAGAGAGTGAAGGAGAAGACATCATTTTAAAATAGTGTGTTGTGATTGGCTAAAAGGGATAAAATGGCATGTTCTTGTAATTAGTTAGAAAAACTCCCTCTTTTTATAGTAGTATATATATATATATATATATATGTAGACAGAGAGAGAGAGAGAGAGTCAGGCTAGAATACACTCAAGTATGTTTGCATATCAAGACTATTTTTTGCAAAATGTAAACCATTGATCTTCACTATCATACTATAACTAGGCTACATACAAATTTTGAGTTCATTTGGATGAGTGTAAGTCACTCATCCAAGGGCAACAAAATCAACGCGCAAAACTAATTTGAAATGTATCATTTTTGTGATCTTTAGAACATGACCTACAAATGTCCAAATGTGCTCAAATTTTGTATATAAGCTATTCACAAGATGTTTAAGAAGATCAATGGATTATATTTTTGAAAAAAATATTGCGTTGTAGAAAACTACTTGAGTGTAATCTGCTCTGAATACACTCGAGTGTGTTCTAGCCTAACTCTCTCTCTCTATATATATATATACATATATATATATATATATATGTATGTATGTATGTATGTATGACATCTGATCACTTAAAACCATCTAGGTTTGAGATGCACAAGATGGTAGGATTCAAGTTGGGTTGATGGGAGACATACTAAAACTTACCGGTGAATCAAGGAGATTTTTTTGGTTGATCACATGGAAATTTATGTGGTCATGAATCTGATTCACTATTATTTAATCTTATAAAATGAAAAAATCATGTTTGAATATTTTTTATTTTCTTTGTTAAAAAGACTAGTGTCTAAATCTATCCAAAACAAGGGTCAACATAATTTTCAAATAATAATCAGACTTTACTTCTCATTAACTTTTCATTGTGAGTAATACATATATTTCATTTTAGTCCTGTATAGATTGACTAGCCTTACTTTTCCTAAAAACAAGCATAATTGGTAATTATCTAGTTTTTTTTCCACATATGTAAACTCACATTTATGTGCACACGATGTGAATTGTGTACCTTATGATTATGTATAACGAAAGGCAATGCCTCTTGATTTCCTATGTTACACATATGTACCTTAAAGTCTTATATCCACTTTATATTGTTAGAATATGTTTTCATATACCGTTGGGTAATCAAATATTTGGTGTAGCAACATGATTGAAGAGTTCTCATAATGCATGGTTACCAAAACATGGGGAATTTGAGTGTAGAATTGTAACTATCATTTGTAATGTTAATGCATGCCTGACACGACTAAATTTTACGTGTAAACACAATTGTACATGTTAAAGTAATACATGCCAATGAGGCTCAGATACCAAATATGGGGAACCGTATTTCAAGAAAACTTCTTTCGATCATCTAGGCCCATATACTAACTTCTTTCGATTATCTAGGCCAAATAAAACTTTGTTTTTGGAGCTATTAAACTAATTGCAAGAAAAAAAACTAATTTATTGGTTTGTGATCACAATGAGAAGAAATTCCCTAGGACTATGGTTTCACCACAATTGACATTGCAATTTTTACCCTAAGATTAATATATGTTCCTCCTAATTTTGAACAAAGAGACCTATAGCTAGAATTACCCACTTTCACCGAGTAATCCACTACATATCCTAATACTAATCTCACTCTCATACCGATTGTATCATTATATAGGTTCTTTAATAAACTACTATGGGTTATTCTCTTCACGCTTTTAAACCACCTTTCTCAAAGGGTTTTATAGAACGTGTATTATTATGGATTTCCAATCCTTAATCCTCCTCTCGAATCTATCAAGGATCTACTTAATCACCTATGGTGTGCCACATAGATAATTTAATATGTTTTCATAGAAACTTGCCCAAAATAAGGAGAAAACAATATACTAATGCAAAAGATCCATACACAGTGTATAACTAGGCTACTGTCGGGTCCTAGAGAACACATAGATTAGCCCCTCATGGTTTCCATCGAAAAAAACATACTAGGAAGAAGGGAAAACATGGAGAACATAGAAAAACCAATGAACACCTTGGAGAAATGTGATTAGGATGATCCACGCCGACGAACGAATCCCCAAGCTGTGAATTCTATCCACTGAAAGTGCCTGGAACCTCCCGAACGTGCTATTCTCCTCTTCATTCTCCTCTCCCATGCCTTGGCCGTCATGTAATGGAATAGAATGTGTTCCTCAGGTCTAGCCAAAATCCCCTTAAGTCATAGAAGTGTCTTAGGGAGAAATAAATCCTCCACTGTCAGATTAGACTTGATTTTCAGATCTTCCTGATCCCGATGTGTCGGTACTACTGACTCCTCTAATTGGGTGAGCACCTGTCAAATTGTCAGTACTATCGAGCACATGACGATAGTATCAAGTTGTTTTGTTTAATCTTGAGAAAAACATTGTGATGTTGTCAATAGTATCGACATATAGAGTCGGTACTATCGATCTTTCTTGATTTTTTTCTTTTCCAAACTGAGCATGTGTCGGTACCACTGACTCCAAAGTCAATAGTACCGAGCTGTTTATATTCTTATAAAAATTCCTAAAATTCATAAAATCTAGACTTCAGCTTTGGAAATATATTAAATCATTCAAAAATATTAAATTACATTTATTGGATACAAATGAGTAACACAGGCTAGTAATAATAAGTTATGTACAAAATAATATGAAATTTGACCAAAAGTGCACAAAATCAATACAAAATAGTCTGTGAAAACGGCAAACAAACAGTGCATCAAATTCCCCTAAGCTTAAATGTTGCTCGTCCTTGAGAAACACACCCTCAGATCTATTTGAGACAGACCAACAACATGACATAAACTATTAATTTCATTTCTCAACTATTCACACTCTGGCGGTCCCAAATTGACCTTCATTAATCATTGAACAATCAACTGCTCTATAGAGACCAAAAGTTTCCATAAAAGCTATCCATCCTTAGATCAATGGACACTATTGTTATAACCTCCATTTTTCCCTAATTATTTAATAAACATGTAATTCTCCTTTTCATAATAAAGGGAATACCTACTTGCTTTATTGTTTGAATTAAAGGGATTTCGTGTGCAAATAGCCTTGTTGATTGATAAATGGGCCTTATTCGCTATTGATCCCAATAATAATAAAGGATAATACAAATGATAATTAAATAACAAAGAAAAGGAGAATAAAGAGAGAGAGGTGGAAATCGCTAGAAGGTAAATAATAACCTCCAAGTGGGAGATTTCAATCCTTTAGGGTTTCTTGAGGACCAAGGGACTCGAGATAATAAGATAATGGTAAAGGAAAAAGAAATATTAATTAAAATCAGTTTAATTAATTTGACTTTCAAATTTACTACTCGATTAGATAATTCCAAGATGGAGTTGCTTATGAATTTCGAGAGAAAAATGTTAATCGAGGAGAGAGAAACGATTTTTCCAAGTTATCATGTTAAAACACTTTTTTAATCCAATTTCGGGATAATTGGATTTTGGGGAGCGATGACGGCCGTTGGATGACTCACGTGGTCCAAGGGATCACGGATCCAAGGGTAACCGTGCATCGTCTACCCTGAGTCATAGTGGGAATGGGAGACAAATTGGGAATTTGAATTCCCATCGACTGAAGCGATAATTCGAAGAACAAACTAGTCCATCATCTTCGGGAGAGTGATCTGAAGAATCTAGACCCTAATTTGATGTGCTATCATCGATGAGGGAAAAAGTTGCCAATCTGTTGGACTCCTAGATCCAACCCTATATATAGGGAGGGTATTTGAGGGCACCAGCATACCCAAAGCATACCCTAAACTCTTCAGAGAGCGACGAAGAGATGATTGACGAGTTTAATTGGGCTTTTGACCCTGACCTTCCCCCTTTGCAACCTGCCAACCTCGTCGGAGTTCCGGTGACCTTCTAAGGGTGAAGGCACGACACGAGCAAGCAATTGAGTGGATCGGTGAGTTCATGTATTAGGGGCAAAGCTTCCAGGCACCTCAGTTTCCTTGTTGGTGTCCTGGAGCTCGGAGTCAACCACAGAGTTGACCTCAACCCTGTACGCGAGAGGAGGAAGACGACGACCAGCGACCGTTCGATCGTGGTCCATCGTGATCCCACATGGAAATTCGACAAGCCAGAGAGGAGCTGACTATCTTAGGTGAGTGCGATGAGAAGTGTCAGATCCGAAGAGTGGATCATCGGTCCACTGATCAAACGGCCGCCAATTTTCCGGTAATTCACCTTTCTACTCAAATATTCTAGTAAAAGGTTTTTTCTTGTAAAAATCATAGAATCTTCTAGGAAACCCTAATGACAAAACTTTATACATGAAAGTTGATCAAAAAAATACAAGGAATAAGATAAATATAGTTTGAAGGCCTGAATCCGTTTCTTTTTGCAAAAGTATATTATTTTGATGAAAAGGTATTAAAATTAGGATAGAAACCCTAATTGATGATAATGGATAAATCTATGAGTAGAAATAGGTTAATTTGTGTATTGTTAACCTATTATATGGTAATGTTGAATCTTAACCTGATTTAGATGATTAATTGCATGATTTAGGGTTTTAAACCTAATTCAGTGGATAATATATGTAGAAACCCTAAAAGTGGATAAAAGAAGAGAAAATCCAAAAATATGAGAATATTTGGTTAAAAGATGATCTTAGGATCTTTTATGAGAAGTAGATGAGAAAGTTAGGGTTTGTGATTAATTTTGTATAATTAGGGTTTAAGTATGTAAAAATACGACAAAACCCTAATTGCAGTTAAAACCCTAAAAAGGACTAGAAACCCTATGATGTGAGTTAGGGTTAATAGAGCTGGTTGGCATGATCAATGATAGGAGATTATATGCATATTTTAGGATTACCTTGTGTGCTTGCTTGATTACTGGATTTCTTACTTGATTGTATTATTTTTGTACTCAGATCAGCCTGACAGGTATGTGGTTATTTATGGTTAATCATTTAGTTTTCTGAAGGATTTTCCAGATGATTGATCGCATTGAATGCAACCTATCTGTTTGGATGTTCATACATGCAAGTTATAAAGACACTATGATTATCACAATTATGATATACTATGTAATCTCGCTCCTTCATGCCACCCTGATGTAAGATGCAATGAGGTCAAGCCCAAGAGGGAAGACCCATGGGCACCATGAGTGGTGACCCCAGGCACCAAGCTCAGGATAGAGAAGGTGGCCTTTATTACATGACTATTGGTCACCATGTGAAGTGACCCCATGCACCAAGCTTAGGATGGAGAAGGTGGCCTTAATTCAATGGAAAAAGAGAAACCCTATAGGGGGTATTCCAGGGTTAGAGCAAAAGCGGTGGAGTTTGACACATTGAAAATGTAAATTGAATTGTTAATTAAATTGATTGTGATAATTAAGTTGTTAGCCCTATGTGTGAAATTTTGATTGTCCCCACATACCGACATATTCATATATGCTGACCGACATTTTGTTTGTCGACGTTTTAGGTACTACATTGAAAAGGACAAATGGTAAAGTGACATACTGTGAAAATAAGAATTAAAGTGCAAGGAGGATTAGATAGAATAGATTCAAGCTGTGGATAGAAGTTAGATATCCAAAGTTTTAAAAAGGTATGAAAAGTTTTATTTTAGACCAGCTTTTAGTATAGTTTGGTAGAATTTTATAATTATTACTGATTATTTGTCGAACCTTTGTCTGACTTATTAGGATAATGACTCTGACCTCTTGGTCTCCCTTAAGTGGGAGTTACCGGGAGGCGGGTTCATTACATTTAGTATCAGAGCATCGATTCCTCATTTAATCTTTAGTAATTATTAAATTTTACAAATTCCATAGAACCGATGGAGTTATTAGAGGATTTTCCGAAAGACAGAGGTGTCTAGAAAAGGATCACATCCAGGGGCTGACAATATTTTCCTCTAGACCGCTAGTCAGAATATGAGGACTCCTGGATGTGTGTGAGTGTCTGGCCAATGTCTTGGGATCTGACTCGAAATAAGATACCTTTATGACTCTCTCATCTTGTTCCTCCCTTCTCAACTAAAATTTTGTTAAGGATTTTAAGGATTAGGATTTTCTCTCTCTTCCTCACCCTCTTGAGGTATGGGTAAGGCTAATAAGGTTTAAGGAATCCTCCACAAAATTAATAAAAGATACATAAATAAGATGTCATTGACATAAGTATAATTAGTTAAATATAATCTAAAGGTCTGTTTGTATGCTTTTGTAGATGGCTCGTGTGAAGATCGTTGCTATCCCGAATGTCGTTAACAGTGGTGGGCCTTCTCGCAAGGAGAAGGGGTCTTTCAAGAAGAGAAGGAGGAACCATGGTAACAAATCCTCAAAGAAGAGGAAGAGACCAGAAGAAGTTGAAGGTGAGATCCCCAACCCTAATTCGATACCCTATGAAGACCTGGAGAAGGAACAAGAAGAGGAACATGTGTACAAGGAAGAAGCCCAGATGGAGGAGGGCCAGTCTGGTGGTCCAGAACAAACTATGGTGGTTCACACCACTAATGCTATATGGATAGAGCAGCAGAAGCGACTGACTGAGGCTATCAGTGATCTAGCTCTCGGAGACATAGCAAGAGACGAGAATGGTGAACCGCTTCCCGTTCATCCTCAACTCAGAGCCACCATCTTGGACTTCGTCAAGATGAATGTCGAGAAGTTCTGGGGAGAAGATAAGTCTGAGGTGGTCGAAAAAATAGAAGCCTGTCTATTAGCAGCTGAGAATGGATTATGTATGCTTGAGGTACAACCGAATAAGAAGGTTCTTTTTGTTGCTCACCTTTTGGAAGGAGCAACCAAGATATGGTGGGAGAACCATAACATGGGGAGAGACTTGAGCGAAGAACCAATGGTGTGGACCGACTTCAAGACTATCTTCACCGCTATATTCATCCCCGTCTCATCTAAGAAGGAGAAGGAACGAGAGTTCACCAACATGACCCCAGGAAACTCATCAGTTGCAGACTTTGGTTGCAAGTTCTGCATCCTAGAACATTTTGGACATATGATGGATGAATAGAGGAGGGTGGACCACTTCATAAAGCATCTACACCCTACCTTCAAGCCTCATGTGATGGCCAGTAAGTCGAAGACCTTCTATGAAGCCTACAACACCGCCTTGGACATGGAAAGGACGGTGATGCCTGCTCAGAACCCCTCCAAGGGTTACCTAGGTTTCACTGAAGGAGCTCAGGGGTAGAAGAATGAGCACAAGAAGGGATAAGGGTGCAACCACAACAAAGGAAAGCGTGGACACAAAGGCAAGCCATGTGGTGAGAATCACTTTCTGAAATTCCACACCTATAGACAGTCATATCCTGAGAAGTGTCACTTCAAGAAGAGGGTGTGCTAACGTTGCCAACAAGAGGGCCACTTCATCGCCAACTGCCCTCAGCCTGATCTGAGAGGATCAGTAGAAGCACAACCGGTGGCAATAGCACCCCCAGTGGGAGGTGGAGCACCTGTCAGAGGACCCCCTACTGGAGAAAGGAGGCAAGCTAGAGTTTTCACCATCGACAATGAAGAAGCTCAGGCGAATGCTAATTGGCTGATCCAGGGTAATAACCCATAGAGTTTCCTTTTAGTTTAGTAGATCATGTAATAGCTTTCTGATATGGTATGAACTATATAGGCTTGCTGGAAGTCATGGGACAAAATGTAAAAGCACTTTTTGATTCTGGTTCTACTAATACTTTTATTTTGAGAAATCTAGAAACTATGCTTTGTTTGGACATCAAGGATTTAGGTTATGTTTTGGATGTCACAAGCCTGAATGGTTGTATATATACATCTCTTGTGAAAACCCCTGTCTTACTAGTTAAGTATCTGAACCATGAGCTTCCCACTGACTTCATCCTTCTCAATATGAATGATTTTTATGTAATCATCAGTATGGATTGCCTTTACACCTACATAGGCCAGATTGACTGTAGAGAGAAGAATATCCTTATTAGCAAACTCGGACATCCTCACTTCACCATTCGAGGAAGGAAAGATGCAACTACCAGCCTTTATGTGTCGGCCTTGAAGGCTGAGTGGATGTTATCCAAAGGTTGTCGAGCCTACCTTGCCATAGTTATTGAACCTGAGACCAAGGTGCGATCCTTAGAGGAGATAGAGGTGGTTTGGGAGTATGCAGATGTGTTTCCAGATGATCTCCTAGGGATTCCCCTTGGGAGAGAGGTAGATTTCTCCATCGAGTTAGCTCCCGAGACTAACCCTATATCTAAGGCACACTATAGAATGGCCCCTGCCGAGTTTCTTGAGTTGAAAACCCAGTTGCAGGAGTTGTTAGATAAAGGTTTTATTTGACCTAGTACATCACCATGTGGAGCACCAGTTCTCTTTGTAAATAAGAAGGATGTGTCACTTCAGATGTGTATTGATTATCAGATGATCAATCAGGCAGCCATTAAGAACAAGTACCCCTTGCCTAGAATAGATGACCTGTTTGACCAACTCAAATCAGCTCGAGTCTTTTCCAAGATTGATTTGAGGTCAGGGTACCACCAGGTAAGAGTGAGAAGTGAGGATATACCTAAAATGGCTTTCCAAACCCGTTATGGCCACTATGAGTTTGTGGTCATGCCGTTTGGGTTATCCAATGCACCTAGTGTCTTTATGAACCTTATGAATAATGTGTTCCATCCTTTCCTTGGCACTTTTGTGATAGTGTTCATAGATGACATCTTGGTGTACTCGGATGACCTAGCCCAACACCGTGACCACCTGGGTAGAGTCCTTGATATCTTGAGAAAGTAGAAGTTTTACGGAATGTTCTCAAAATGTGAGTTTTGGATAGACCAAGTCATGTTTCTCAGACACATCATATCAGGAGGAACGATTGCTGTAGATCTAGCCAAACTGTCGGCAGTTCGAGACTGGCCTGCACCGAAGAACCCCTCCAAGATCTGCAGCTTCTTGGGGTTGGCCGAATACTACCGTCACTTCATTAAGGATTTCTCAAAGACCGCTTTTCTGCTGACCATGTTAACCAGGAAGGATGTGAAATTCATGTGGTCTGACATATGTGAAGCTCACTTCCAGGAGCTAAAGGAGAAGTTGACCACTACCCCAGTATTAACCCTACCTTCCGGCAATGAGGGTTTTGTGATATTCACCGACGCTTTGAGTATGGGACTTGGTTGTGTGTTATAATAGAATCGACATGTGGTTGCATATGCCTCCCGACAACTCAAGTCCAATGAGGTGAATTACTTGATGCATGATCTGGAACTAGTTGCTATCATCCATGCTTTGAAGATATGGTGACATTACCTATACGGTGCTACCTTCGAGATCCTCACCAACCATAAGAGTATGAAGTACCTACTGACACAAAGAAACTTAAACCTACGACAACGACAATGGATGGAGTACATGAAAGATTACGACTTCACCATCACCTATCATCCTGGTAAGGCGAATGTCATAGCTGATGCTTTGAGTCAGAAACAGCTCAAGTGTGGAACTATTTTGTCTAGTTAGTGAAAGAGCTTAGAGGAATTGGTGGAGTGCACTCCACAATCGCTCGAAGATCGAGTTCGATTGGCCAATATCCAGATCCAATCTGAGTTGTTAGGCGAGATTGTGGCAGCGCAGTTGGTTAGTGGCAAACTCGACAAGATGAAGGGCTCGATGATGAAGCCACAAACTCATCTCTTAATGGGAGTAGACGGAGGAATCAAATTCGAGAATTGCATATGGGTTCTTGTGGATTCACCGATAAGGGAGTGTATCTTGCAAGAGGCTCATGGGTCTAGGTATATGATGCACCCAGGAACTACCAAGATGTTTAAAAGACTTGTAGAGGTTTTTCTAGTGGTCAAGAATGAAGATAGACATTGCGGCATGTGTGGCCAGCTGTCTTACGTGCTAGATGGTGAAGGCTGAACACCAACAACCCGATGGAATTTTACAGTCAATAGAGATTCCTAAATAGAAATGGGAACAGATCACCATGGACTTTGTGGTGGGTCTACCTCAAACCAAGAAAGGTCATGATGTGATATGGGTTGTGGTAGATCATCTTACCAAGTCATTGCACTTCCTTGCCTTAAATACCACTACCAAGGTGGCAGACCTATCTGAGTTGTATATCAGAGAGATAGTGCATTTGCATGGCGTACCCAGCTCGATCATCTCTGATAGAGACCCAAAATTTACTTCCAAGTTTTGGAAGCAAGTTCAAGAAGAACTTGGTACGAGGTTGAAGTTTCGTACCACCTATCACCCCTAGACGGATGATCAATTGGAAAGGATGATATAGACATTAGAAGATATGTTGAGAGCTTGTGTGCTCAATTGGGGTGGATCATCAGAGCAGTACTTACCTTTAGCTGAGTTTTCCTACAACAATAGCTACCAAGCCAGTACCAGGATGCCTCCATATGAAGCCCTTTATGGGAGACCGTGTCAGTCACCACTTCACTGGGATGATGTTGGTGAAAGGACCATGTTGAGTTCAGATGAACTCCAAGTGTATGCTGATAAAGTTGCTTTGATCAGGCAAAGGCTGAAGAGGGCCCATGATCGATAGAAGTCATATACTGATGCGAAGCAGACTGATGTGCAATTCACTATAGGAGAGCATGTTTCTCTAAAAATATGACCGCTCCGAGCTATAGCCAAGAACAGAGGGAAGATGAGTCCCCGATATGTGGGTCTGTTTGAGGTATTAGAACAGATTGGTGAAGCTGCATATCGTTTGGCATTACCCCCTTAGTATAGTATGATTGACGCAATTTTACATTGCGCAGAAACGCAAGTGAACACGTCGAGTAGTACAGGCCTTTGTGAGGCCCGAGTCGAACTCAGGGATACGTCCAATCGTCGGGGACTCCTACTAACTACTCGCGATCAGCTAAGCCGATTAACAAGTTGAGAGTTGTTGTTAAAATTAAACGAAAAATAAAAACAAAACAAAACAAACGATCGATTAAATGTTGATTTAATCAATTCAAAAGGATATCTTTAGTATTGCAGTTTCACCGCGGGTTTTCATTGTATTAAATTATATATAGCTACTCAATTTTATCTCTCTATCCGGGTAGTGGCCTGAAAATAGAATTGCCCAATGTCGTGGTGCAATTCACTACCTAAGTCTAGGTC
Source organism: Alisma plantago-aquatica (assembly GCA_963693085.1). Classification (NCBI taxonomy): domain Eukaryota; kingdom Viridiplantae; phylum Streptophyta; class Magnoliopsida; order Alismatales; family Alismataceae; genus Alisma; species Alisma plantago-aquatica. The sequence continues at coordinate 1,778,649,903 of OY856409.1, forward strand.
GGTTCCACCGTCGTAGTAACCTATACCCTAAACTAGGTGCATTATGAACGATCTCTCAGTATCCACCATTAATTTTACACCACCTTGTTCAAGGAATTTGTCGATTAATGTGAATTCCGTCTCTTTTCAGCCGTTAATCCTTCTTTCAAAGTGATTAAGGGTGTTATTTTATTATTATGGTGATCAAGCATAACAATATATTGAGAAAACGAAATCATACCACGGATTTAGGAGATAAAATATGAATTACTATTATAAAATTGTCATACAATGAATTCCCGGGCTACTCCCGGTCCTAAAGACGAAGGGGATTAGCCCCGCATGTTCATCTCAAGCAAGTATATGGTAGAGATAGGGGAAATCATATGAAAAACGTGAAATGAGAGGTGAAACCCCTGAACGGAGAAGATCCAATCGATCCTTAGCGTGGAATCCGTGGTCTGCCGCCGTTCGGTGGTGGAATTCGTCTTCTTCAGTGTCCGGATCGGCTGGGGCGTTCTCTCATGCTCCGTTCTTGTCTCTTTTCTCTCCGGGATGTGTGCAACGGCTAATGACGTCCTCCCCCAGTCCAGGGCACTGTCATTAGGTATATCTCCCGAATTAAGTCGCTAATTAACCACGGCCGTCCGATTAAGATCATTCTGAATCAAACTAATATCTGACGATGTCGATACCATCGACGTGGGTCGATGGTATCGACCTAGTGCTGATCGGCTGGCTTTCTTTCCTTTTCTTCTGTCGTGACTAATACCGACTCGATACCATTGACGCCTCATCGATGGTATCGACTTCCTTTAGGCGTCGGTTTTTGCAAGATTCCGACACTGTAGCCTCCGTGCGTCGATGGTATCGACTTGGTGTTGATACTATCGACTGCTTCCTTGCCAGAAACTTGATGGTAGCTCGATACCATCGACATCCCTATCGATAGTATTGACTCTTTGCTGATACTCGCGGCTGGAAACCTGTGGTCCGGTCGATGGTATCGACTTCCGTCGATGGTATCGACAGAAGAAGATACTTGTTTTCTCTGAAATTCAAACACGAAACCACATAAATTCCCACAAATAATAATATTTTGACAATTAATGCTCAAAATGATGAAATAAAGGGGATTTGACATAAAATAGTAGCAAAGACCAAAGTGGATGAATTATGCAACATTAACCATAAAAATGACTAATAAAAGCATAAAACACATATCAAACAGGTCTATAAATGCGACTCAAAATCATCGCATCAAACTCCCCTAAGCTTGAACGTTGCTCGCCCTCGAGCAACTAATCCTTAGAATAGAATTGCTAATGTCAACTGAAGAACAACACACCACAACCAACATCCCATATGACTCCCACCGGACATTCACATACTGACCCTCTCTAACCACGGAACAGTAATTACCCTGAAGGGGACATTAATCATCCATAAAAGAAATTGACCTCAAAACTGATGAACACTATCGCATAAGGCAGTTAACATAATAAAACTCGCCGGTTCAGACTTGGTGCATCTTGTGATCTCCTATACTACGTTGCTCGCCCTAACTACCATCTACGTGGAAGCAGTTCTCCTGATATACCTTAGTGAGGAGAAATTCATGGTGGCCTACCAATCCGAGCAACGGGTGGATGAAGATGGGTGGTTCATGGAAGAAAGTGGAAGTATTATACAGTTTCAACATGCATAAAACAAAAATGTCCTAAATGATGTAAATGCACATGAAAATTTCCCTAATGCCTAAAATTGGGTGGAATGATGCATGTACTAACCATCCATCTCAAAACGAGATGGACATCTAATTAAACTACAGCATGTCCTCAATTATCTTGAAATGCAGGTGATATTATGTTCCTTTCTCCTTCTTATTCTTGTTGCTTCTACATAACTCTTTTTTTTCATTTTTCAACCCTTATATCCATAATTGATAATGAATATTTTATTGGGCTTATTTTTCTTCATACTCAGAAATTTGCACTATTTAGAAGGTATGGAACAATTTAATTCACCATTAGAGAAAAATTGAGATACATGATATACTTTATGCATGAAAATTATGAATGCAACTACATGGCATGCACCTAAGGGTAATGTGCATGTATCTCTATTCTACTTTTTTTCTTTATTTTTATGCAAAACATATGGAAATAGATTTAATGCAGGACCTATCTATATGCAATGTTGTCAAAGAAGTTAAAACTGTAAAGTACTTCCAATTCTTGTGGTGGATTGTGAAAAGTAAAGAGGTGGAAAGATCAGAAGACTAGATGACTGAACCTTATAAAGATATTATGTGTCCCTCCTTACTGACCTGTGTAGTAGCTAAGAGGTTTCTCTCTCTTACATCCAATTAGAGTCTCATTACCATTTGGTCAATTTAGGCTCAAACAACCATTTCCGTCCACTTTCATGAATCATTAGGAGTACAGTAGTGAAATTTTGTTTTAAAGTTGACAAAACCAATCATTTTCGTAGGATATGTGCCCAAGGTTAAACAAGACAAGCTTTCCAAACACACAAAATTTTTAAATTTCCCTTGATTTTCCCATGCACAACTAATGAGATGACACAAACTTTATGACATCCACGATTACACTAGATAGCATGTGGATCCTACAAAAACTAAAAATGCAAGAAACAAATAACAAGAACAAAAACAAAGTTCAAAATGAAAAACAATAAAAGATAAAGTTGTTCCAACTACCCCCCTAAGCTTGAATTCGACTATGGCCTCATTGTCAAAAACAAACTTAAAGATTGGAACAGTGATACCAGATCACTCCTGTGGTGGTGGAGGCGGGTACTGCGGCGTCGTGGGGTCCCAAGATGGGTACTGCCCCTGGAATGTCGGATTGTACTGGGGCATCGGTGGAGGTTGTGGATACCCCCCAAAATAATTCCAGCTCCAGTAATGATCGAAGAACGACTGTTGTTGCACCTCCATCCTGTGCAACCTATCATGGATGTTCTGTTGATTCTCGAAAAGAAGGCGCTCATTCTCAAACATCACCTGCTGATTGACAAAGAGCCAGTTGGTAGTATCTTGAATACCGGCATAGGTGGCTGTGTGGCTATGCTGGGTCTGCTGGATGTCTTGCAGCATCGCGTGCATGCCCTGCATAGAATAGGCATCCTCGCTTGGCTGCGAGGGCGGTGGTGGTGGAGGCGTAGGCTGTGATGATGAAGATGCACCCGGATGCATCCGAGGGCGCTTCCGTGGTGCCACTCGTGCTTGAAGAGGTGTAAATGCCTTTTCTTGCTCCTCAGCCTCGTCATCATTTCCGTCGTCGCCGCATTCTTCATCGGAGTCGGCGATGGCTATAATTGGCCACCGGAAATGTTGCGCACCGTCGATGTTGAAAATGGGATCGGGAAGAGAACATTCTTGATATGCTTGATTTGCATGGTAGTGTGCAAATGCCACGCCATCTCGGAGAAGTAACAGATTGGACCGGTGTAGATGCTGCAAGTTCACCTTGCTTCTTATAGAGAGAGGAGTCAGCCGCTCGAGATTCAACCCCAGGTAGATGGCCAGCTTAGTGATAAGCCCGCCAAAGTGAATCGGGGCTTTCCTCGTACTCCTCTTCACGTCCAATAATCGTTGTAGAAAGAAGGCACCCCAATTGCATTCTTATTTCTTCAGGAGTTTATACAGAAAGAATAGGTCCGACCCCTGAAATTTGCTGAGGGCCAGATCACCCCGAGCAAAAACTATGGAACTGAGCATCCGGTGCAAGATCCGGACGAAAGGGTGCTCGAAATCGGCTACTGCGGCATTGTGGTAGCTCACCGACTTTCATGGCGGCACCGTCACCAGCTCGGAGAAGATGGCGTCGTAGTCGGTGCGGTTGTCCGGCCGCCGGTGGTCATACTATGAATGGTTCCAGTTGAAAATCTTGTTGAACTGCTTGAGCGTGAGGGTGTAGTCGCGGTTGTACAGCCGGAAAGACACCCGACCCTTGATCCACTCACGATCGGTAGCTATTATGTCGTTGGGCACGACACAGACATCCAGCGACGCCATGAACTCTGCCACCAACTCTTTGTACGTCGGCCAGTCATTGAAGAACGGCTGACCATCAGCATGGTATTGCAACTCATCGGGCCTTCGCCCCGTGTAACGGGCTTGCCCCTACAGAACGTAGGCCAAGTTGGCCTCAAATCTGAGATCTCGGATCATCTCCCGGTCCACATACCGGGTGGGCTCTATCTTCCTCCGCATGATCTCCTCGTAGATCTTCCGGACCTCCGAGGAAGGATGGACAAGTCGGGGCCGTGTGATTGACGATGGTGGTGGTGGCACGAATTCTGGGATGTCCATCAGAGTCATGCGTGAGGAGGAAGCTCTGGCCACATGCACTATGTTTGCGACGAGAAATGGGGATCAGAAAGAGAGATCGGTGAAGATTGGAGAGTTTAATCTCCGCTCGCTGAAGACCTTCGCTCGGTGCTGCTCGTCGTCGGGCTTTGATGGCTCGGGGGATCGCTTGGCACAAGAGAAGGAGATTGCTCTGAAAGCGTGACGTCAACTGACGCAATCATTCCCCTTAAATAGATGTGGCCGGTGCCACTGTTGACCCGTCGATACCATCGACCCGAGTCGATGGTATCGACACTTATCGATGCTATCCGCCCCCTCGCTGGTATCGACGGTCGTCGATGGCTGGATCTTGAAACCCAGATCGCCCGTCGATGGTATCGGCTTTCCTGAGTCGATTTCTTCTGTAAATCCCCAGAGATCTCGATGGTATCGACAGGCATCTCGATACCATCGACCTTGATTTTGCGATTTGCCTGTAGGTCGGTCGATATCATCGACGAGGCCGTCGATAGTATCGACGCAGTGCAAAATCTGCAGTCGTCAACCTGTTCCATGGTTGATACCATCGACCTGTGTGTCGATGGTATCGACTTTGCCTCTGCCTGCACAAAGAACAAACCAATCACGGTATCTTTTTTTACGCTAAAAATTAAACCAAAACAAGTCAACCTATGAGTGTACATGAAATAAACTAAGGTACCGAAGGTTGGGTTGCCTCCCAACAAGCACCCTTATTTAACGTCTTAGGCTAGATGACTTTTGGGCACCTCATGCGTCTGAAAGTGAAATGAGTTTGACCTCATTCACCTTCCTCTTGTAATTTTCACCAAAGTAGAGCTTCAATCTTTGTCCATTCACCAAGAATGTGGTCTCACCATCACGCACCAAGATTGTGCCGTGTGGTTTGACCTCTTCTATCACGAACGGCCCACTCCACCAGGATTTGAGCTTCCCGGGATGCAACTTCAGTCGTGAATTGAACAACAATACACTATCTCCTTTCTTGAACGTGCGCAACTGGATGTGGCGATCGTGGATTAACTTGGTGCGCACCTTGTATATCCGCGAGTTCTCGTATGTCGTCATCCGCAGCTCATCCAACTCATTCAATTCCAGCAATCTCTTTCTCCCCGCTCCATCATAACTCAAGTAGAGCCTTCTAAGCGCCCAATGTGCTTTGTGCTCTAACTCTACCGGTAAGTGACAAACCCGACCATATGCTAACCTAAAAGGTGTGGTGCCTATAGGTGTTTTGTAAGCCGTCCTATACGCCCACAATGCATCCGGTAGTAGGGCACTCGAATTCTTCCTCGTGGATGCCACCGTACGCTCCAAAATATTCTTAATTTTGCGATTGGAAACCTCCACTTGTCCTTGAGTCTGCGGGTGATATGCGGTACCTATGTTGTGTTTGACCCCATATTTCGTCAACAATGCCAAGAACTTCTGATTCCTAAAATGTGTACCCCCATCACTGATGATCATTCAGGGCACTCCAAACCTACAGAAAATGTTTTCTTTCACGAACCTGCACACTACAGTGGAATCGTTAGTCCTTGTGGGTATTGCTTCTACCCACTTCGACACGTAATCAACTGCTAAAAGAATATATAAATTTGAATTTGAGGACACGAAGGGTCTCATGAAATCTATGCCCCACAAATCAAATACCTCCACTTCTTGGAACACATTTAGGGGGATCTCCTGTCTCTTTGAAATATTACCTGCTCGTTGGTAGGAATCACATTGCCTTACAAACAAGTAGGTGTCTCGGAACAAGGTTGGCCAATAAAGGCCACTCTCCAGAACTTTAACTTCAGTACGAGAGCTCGCATGATGTCCTCCCATAGGTAGTGCGTGGCAATGATGGAGAACGCTCTCGTACTCCACCTCAGGAACACATCTGCGTAGGATACCATCCATGCATTGCTTAAGAAGAATCGGGTCATTCCAAAAATAATATCGTAAAGAATGGAAAAATCTTTTCTTCTTTTGATATGACCAATCTTCCGGGATGATCCCGCAAGCCAAATAATTCACAATTCAGCGAACCAAGGGTCTTTAGAATTAACTTTCAAAATTTGTTCATCCGGAAATGTCTCGGTTATGGGTATATGCAAATATTTTCATCCACCCTCTCTAACCTAGACAGATGATCCGCCACAAAATTTTAAATCCCAGCTTTATCCTTGATTTAGATGTCAAATTCTTGTAAGAGCAAAATCCACCTAATTAACTAGGCTTTGGGTCTTTTTTCTCCATTAAATATTTAATTGCGGCATGGTCAGTCCAAACGACTACTTTAGATCCAACTAAATATTGCCGAAATTTTTCAAAAGCGAAAACAACGACAAGTAATTATTTTTTAGTAGTTGTATAATTTAATTGTGCGTCATTCAAAGTCTTTGAAGCGTAGAAAATCACGGCGGGTTTATTGTCCACCCGCTGCCCCAACACGGCTCCTACCGCAAAACCAGAAGCGTCACACATGAGTTCGAACGATTTAGTCCAATCCGTCGTTTGAACAACCGGCGCAGAAATTAGTTTCTCCTTCGACACGTCAAACGCATGTAGACATTTGTCATTGAAATCAAATACATCGTCTTTCTCAAGCAGTTCAGATAGAGGTATCACGATTTTTTAAAAATCTTTTATAAATCGACGATAAAATCTGGCATGTCCCAAGAAACTCTTTACCCCTTTAACAGAATTTGGTGGGGGTAACTTGGAAATAACTTCAATTTTTACCGGATCCACCTCTAAACCTTTACTAGACACCTTGTGTCCTAGCACTATCCCCTCAGTAACCATCATGTGACACTTTTCCCAGTTGAGGACCAAGTGTGTGTCCTCGCAGCGCTGTAAAACTTTATCCAGATTATAGAGACATTCATCAAACAATGCACCATACACCGAAAAGTCAACCATAAACACCTCAAGACAGCGTTCTACCATGTCAGAAAAGATAGCGAGCATACAACGCAGAAAAGTCACAGGTGCATTGCATAAACCAAAAGGCATTCGGGCATACGCGAAAGTCCCATTAGGACAAGTGAAAGTAGATTTTTCTTGGTCCAAAGGATCAATTGAAATCTGGTTGTATCCCGAGTATCCGTCAAGAAAACAGAAGTGCAATCGGCTGGCAAGACGCTCTAGAATTTGATCGATAAAAGGTAAAGGAAAATGAGCCTTTAGCGTAGCGGCATTCAGACGGCGGTAATCAATACAAACTCGCCACCCGGTTACCAATCGGGTGGTGACAGGTTCATTTAAAATATTTTGGGTGACATTAATTCCCCCCTTTTTAAGGACTACCTATGTGGGACTCACCCATGTCGAGTCTGATATTGCGTAAATGATACCTGGAGCAAGAAGTTTAATAACCTCCTTCTTCACAACCTCCATCATGCTTGGATTGAGATGTCGTTGAGGTTGGATCACAGGCTTGGCTCCCTCCTCGAGCCGAATCTTATGCTGACATAATGTAGGGGAAATCCCCTTGATATCTGCAACGGACCACCCAAAAGCTCCCCGGTGGTTCTTCAGAACTATCAACAATTGTTCCTCCTCATCCTTCAGAAAGACATATTTGAGATGCGGTGGCAGCGGCTTTAATTCTAACTTCGGCGGGCTGACCAGAGATGATTGAAGCAGCGAGGGAAGTTCACCTAAATCTTCATAATGCCTCACATAGAAGCATGGAAGCATCTGAAGCATTTTGGCGCACTCCTTGAGTGATTTGCTCTGCATCCAATCATGTGTAATATTTACCAAGAAAGCCTCCAATGGTAATTCAGGATATGCATCAAAAACAGAAATTGCAATAACATCATCTTCCGTAGAAGGCGGAATGTCCTCATCCTCATCATTAGGGAACCCTACAGCTTTACACAGAGATACTACCTTGGTCTGTTCCATGATGTCCACAGCCAAAGTTCCATTGTCCACTTTGCTCATCACATGAGCCATGTCCAGAAATGGCTTCCCAAGACATAGTGAAATATTATTATCCAGATGTTTTACCACACGGCATTGTTCCTTTGCTTTAGACGACACAGTACTAGAGGGCATGACCATCTCAAATCGGTCATCGGCTATACCCAAGGTCAAACGAACTCTCCCCATCTCTAAAATCATGTCGGTTGTAGCTTGGAAAGGACGTCCAAGTAATAACTCGTTGCCATGTTCATCCTGCATCTCCATGACTACAAAATCTGCTGGAAAAACAAATCTGTCCACTTTCACTAACAGATCTTCACAGATTCCATATGGCTTTACCACCGATTTGTCTGCCAATTGAATAGTCATGTTGCTTGGCCGTGACTCCTTCAATCCCAGCTTTTTGAATGTAGAAAGGGGCATCAAGTTGATGCTTTCCCCTGAGTCACATAATGCTTCACCAAATTTGACTTTTCCAATATAATAAGAAATGTTAAAACAGCCTGGATCTTGCCTCTTTGGCGGCAAAGTGCCCATGATGAAGGCACTCACTTGCTCTTTGAGCACGACAACCTCTGTATCCGGAATTTTCCTCTTCTTAGTAATGATGTCCTTTAGAAATTTCCCGTAAGACGGGATTTTCTCAATGGCTTCCAATAAAGGGATATTGACTGAAAGCTTCCTGAAACTGTTTAAGAACTTCTTAAATTGCGCATCTACCTTCCTTGCCTTGGCACTATTTGGATACGGGACCGGAACCGCTTGTGCCCTTTGATGCGGTGGCACATAGGGTGTCGTTTTCTGAGGTCCTTCCTCCTCTGCAATCGGGTCTTCAGTAGAATCCACAACTGTGTCATTGACTGGATCTGCGACCGGTGCAGGCTGCTCCTCATTGGCTTCATCTTCTACTTCAGCTTGTGGTGTGCTTGTCTCCTCGGCCCTTGGATTTAACAATTTCTTGCCGCTTCTTAGCAAGATGGCCTTTGCCTGCTGGTTTCCCCCTGGAACATTGGTGTTTCCTGGAAAACCTGGATGCGCCGGTTTCTTCAAACTGGCTATCTCTGCTGCCATCTGTGCCATAGATGTCTCAATGGTCCTCATTTGCGCCCCATGGCTCTGCAGTGTTTGCCCAAACTGATTCATAAACTCCCCTTACTGTTTAATTTGCTGGCCGAACGTAGTCATGAGTTCTTGATTTTGCTTTATCACCTGATTGAGAAACTCTGTGCTCTTATCCTCTGCTACTGGCTGGGGTTTGGCATCCGGATCCTATAGAAAATTGTTTGGATCCTTCCACGAGAACTTCTTGTCTTTTCTCCATGCGTAGTCATTGTTCCTGTAACCTAGTTGTTGCCTCATAAATTTCACTTGAGCCTCGTCCTCAGACTCAATATCCTCCTTTGCAAGCAATTTCTTTGCGAGAAGATCCATCTTCTCATTCAGTTCTTTTATTGCCTTAGATTCTCCTACTACTAAGACCTGCTCCACGGCCCCTCTTTCACCCCATGATTGTTTCCTAGCCATGTTCTTTAATATCTCCCAACACCTGGTGTCTGTGTTGTTCAAAAAGAATCCTGACCCAGCTGAATCAAGGTTTCTCCTATCGTGCTCGGAGAGAGCAAAATAGAAGATCTTTACATGTGTTTCTTTATCCAGCCCGTGATGCAGGCACCATCTCAGCATGACCTGAAACCTCTCCCAGGTCTCAAAATATGTCTCACCTGCTTGTTGGGTAAAGTTATGGATCTTCCTGATCATGTCGTTGGTCTTCTCAGGAGGAAAGAACCTCTCAAAGGAAACCTCCACCATATGGCCCCAGGACTCCACAAACTCATCATCTAAATTGTGTAGCCATTCTCGCGTGGCTCCTGCCAATGAACTCGGGAAAAGCTTAAGATAAAGTGCATCCTGTGGAAACCTGTCGATTTTAACCATGTCACAGTTCTCAACAAACTGACTTATGTGCGCGACGGGGTCCTCATTCTTGAACCCATGAAAAGCATTGGACTTCACCATATTTATCAAAGCCGGATCAACCTTATAGGTAGGTATGTTGATTGCTTGCTTCTTTATAGGCCCTTTTGACGCGGATGCGGAAGAAGCCTTGATCTTCTCCTTGATTGTCTGTGGCTCGTCCATCTCTTCTTGTTCAGGTTCTGACTCTGTTTCTTCTAACTGGTCTTGATTGTGGCTTTCCTTGTCTTCTGGTCCCGGTAGCGGAACCTCTGGTGTGCGACCTACGTAGTCAGTACTACGCGTCTGCACCATGCACAGTACCTAAAAATAGAAAGATTAAATTTAGTATAGTGCTTGACGATTTCAAATATTTAGAAAATAGATTATGAATTTTTGAAATGATAATAATAAAAAAAATAAAAAGGTGGCCTAGAGTGGCCACTCACATCACTCGAAGTGCCAACAAATTGATGTATCCCCGGCAACGGCGCCAAAAACTTGACACAATTTTACTATGCACAGAAACGCAAGTGAACGCGTCTAGTAGTACAAGCCTTTGTGAGGCCCGAGTCGAACTTAGGGATACATGCAATCGTCAGGGACTCCTACAAACTACTCGCGATCAGCTAAGCCGATTAACAAGTTGAGAGTTGTTGTTAAAATTAAAAGAAAAATAAAAACAAAACAAAACAAACGATCGATTAAATATTGATTTAATCAATTCAAAAGGATATCTTTAGGATTGCGGTTTCACCGCAGGTTTTCATTGTATTAAATTCTATATAGCTACTCAATTTTATCTCTCTATCCGGGTAGTGGCCTGAAAACAGAATTGCCCACTGTCGTGGTGCAATTCAGTACCTAAGTCTAGGTCAGTTCCACCGTCGTAGTAACCTATACCCTAAACTAGGTGTATTATGAACGATCTCTCAGTATCCACCATTAATTTTACACCACCTTGTTCAAGGGATTTGTCGATTAATGTGAATTCCGTCTCTTTTCAGTCATTAATCCTTCTTTCAAAGTGATTAAGGGCGTTAGGTTATTATTATGGTGATCAAGCATAACAATATATTGAGAAAACGAAATCATACCACGGATTTAGGAGATAAAATATGAATTACTATTATAAAATTGTCATACAATGAATTCCCGGGCTACTCCCGGTCCTAAAGACGAAGAGGATTAGCCCCGCATGTTCATCTCAAGCAAGTACATGGTAGAGATAGGGGAAATCATATGAAAAATGTGAAATGAGAGGTGAAACCCCTGAACGGAGAAGATCCAATCGATCGTTGGTGTGGAATCCGTGGTCTGCTGCCGTTCGGTGGTGGAATTTTTCTTCTTCAGCGTCCGGATCGGCTGGGGCGTGCTCTCGTGCTCCGTTCTTCTCTCTTTTCTCTCCGGGATGTGTGCAGCGACTAATGACGTCCTCCCCCAGTCCAGGGCGCCGTCATTAGGTATATCTCCCGAATTAAGTCGCTAATTAACCATGGTCGTCTGATTAAGATCATTCTGAATCAAACTAATATCTGACGGTGTCGATACCATCGACGCGGGTCGATGGTATCGACCTAGCGCTGATCGGCTGGCTTTCTTTCCTTTTCTTCTGTCGCGACTAATACCGACTCAATACCATCGACGCCTCGTCGATGGTATCGACTTCCTTTAGGCATCGGGTTTTGCAAGATTCTGACATTGTAGCCTCCGTGCGTCGATGGTATCGACTTGGTGTCGATACTATCGACTGCTTCCTCGCCAGCAACCTAATGGTAGCTCGATACCATCGACATCCCTGTCGATAGTATCGACTCTTTGCTGATACTCACGGCTGGCAACCTGTGGTCCGGTCGATGGTATCGACGGAAGTAAATACTTGTTTTCTCTGAAATTCAAACACAAAACCACATAAATTCCCACAAATAATAATATTTTGACAATTAATGCTCAAAACAATGAAATAAAGGGGATTTGACATAAAATAGTAGCAAAGACCAAAGTGGATGAATTATGCAACATTAACCATAAAAATGACTAATAAAAGCATAAAACACATATCAAACAGGTCTATAAATGCGACTCAAAATCATCGCATCAATGATGCATGATGTGTTTCACGTGTCCAATCTAAAGAGATATGTGCAAGATCCGAGCCATGTGCTGAGCATTGAGCCTGTTGAGCTTCAAGGGAAGCTGGCCTATCCTGAGTCACCTTTGCAGATTCTAGATACCAAGGTGAAAGAGATCAGATGTAAGAATATAGAGATGGTAAAGGTTCCTTGTAAGCACCATGAAGAGGATGAGGCCACATGGGAGCTGAAGACGAACATGTAGAAAGCATATCCTAACTTGTTTGTTTGATTGTTGAATTTTGAGGGCAAAATTCCTATAAGGAGGGGAGGATGTTATAACCTCCATTTTTCCCTAATTATGTAATAAACATGTAATTCTCCTTTTCATAATAAATGGAATACCTGCTTGCTTTATTGTTTGAATTAAAGGGATTTCATGTGCAAATAGCCTTGTTGATTGATAAATGGGCCTTATTGGCTATTGAGCCCAATAATAATAAAGGATAAAGGAAAATACAAATGATAATTAAATAACAAAGAAAAGGAGAATAAAGAGAGAGTGGTGGAAACCTCTATAAGGTAAAGAATAACCTCCAAGTGGGAGATTTCATACCTTTAGGGTTCCTTAAGGACCAAGGGACTCCGGATAATAAGATAATGGCAAAGGAAAAAGAAATATTAATTAAAATTAGTTTTATTAATGTATAACTTGGATGTGAAGGAAACACTCTCATCCATTGGAATTTGACTTTCAAATTTACTACTCGAATAGATAATTCCAAGATGGAGTTGCTTATGAATTTCGAGAGAAAAATGTTAATCAAGGAGAGAGAAACGATTTTTCCAAGTTATCATGTTAAAACACTTTTTTAATCCAATTTCGGGATAATTGGATTTCGGGGAGCAAATACGGCCGTTGGATGACCCGCATGGTCCAAGGGACAACGGATCCAAGGGTAGTCATGCATTGTCTACCCCGAGTCATAGTGGAAATGGGAGACGAATTAGGAATTTGAATTCCCATCGCCTGAGGCGATAATTTGAAGAACAAACTAGTCCATCATCTTCGGGAGAGAGATCCGAAGAATCTAGACCCTAATTTGATGTGCTATCGTCAACGATGGAAGAAGTTCTCAATCTGCTGGACTCCCAGATCCAACCCTATATATAAGGAGGGTATTCGAGGGCACCAGCTTACCCAAAGCCTACCCTAAACTCTTTGGAGAGTGACAACGAGACGATTGATGAGTTCAATTGATCTTTTGACCCTGACCTTCCCCCTCTGCAACCTGCCAACCTCATCGGAGTTTTGGCAACCTGCTAAGGGTGATGGAACGATGCGAGCGAGCAATTGAGTGGCTCGGTGAGTTTGGGCAGAAGCGGAAAATATTTCAGGCACCTCAGTTTCCTTGCTGGTGGCCTGGAGCTCGGAATCAACCACGGAGTTGACCTCAACCATGTATGCGAGAGGAGGAAGACGACGACCAGCGACTGTCCGATCGCGGTCCATCATGAACCCACACAGAAATCTGACGAGCCAGAGAGGAGTCGGCTATCTTAGGTGTGCACGACGAGAAGTGTTAGATCCGAAGAGTGGATCATCGGTCCATTGATCAAACGGCCGCCAATTTTCCGGTAATTCGCCTTTCTACTCAAATAGTCTAGAAAAAGGCTTTTTCTTGTAAAAATCGTAGAATCTGCTTGGAAACCCTAATGACAAAACTTTATCATGAAAGTTGATCAGAAAAATGCAAGGAATAAGATAAAATAGTTTGAAGGCCTGAATTCGTATCTTTTTGCAAAAGTATATTATTTTGATGAAAAAGGTATTAAAATTAGGTTAGAAACCCTAATTGATGATAATGGATAAACCTATGAGTAGAAATAGGTTAATTTGAGTATTGTTAACCTGTTATATGATAATGTTGAATCTTAACCTGATTTAGATGATTAATTGCATGATTTAGGGTTTTAAACCTAATACAGTGGATAGTATATGTAGAAACCATAAAAGTGGATATAAAAAAGAGAAAATTCGAAAATATGAGAATATTTGGTTAAAAGATGATCTTAGGATCTTTTATGAGAAGTAGATGAGAAAGTTAGGGTTTGTGAGTAATTTTGTATAATTAGGGTCAAAGGATGTAAAAGTACGACAAAACCCTAATTGCAATTAAAACCCTAAAAAGGACTAGAAACCCTAGGATGCACGTTAGGTTTAATAGAGCTTGTTGGCATGATCAATGATAGGAGATTGTATGCATATTTCAGGATTACCATATGTGCTTGCTTGATTTCTGGATTTCTTGCTTGATTGGATTATTTTTGTACTCAAATCAGCCTGACAGGTATGTGGTTATTTATGGTTAATTGTTTAGTTTTCCGAAGGATTTTCTAGATGATTGATTGCATTCAATGCAACCTATCTGTTTGGATGTTCATACATGCAAATTATAAAGACACTATGATTATCACAATTATGATATACTATGTAATCTCGCACCTACATGCCACCCTGATGTAAGATGCAATGAGGTCAAGCGCAAGATGGAAGACCCATGGGCACCATGAGTGGTGACCCCAGGCACCAAGCTTAGTATAGAGAAGGTGGCCTTTATTGAATGACTATTGGGAACCATGAGAGGTGACCCCAGGCACCAAGCTCAGGATGGAGAAGGTGGCCTTAAGTCAATGGCAAAAGAGAAATCCTAAAGGGGGTATTCCAGGGTTAGGGCAAAAGCGGTGGAGTTTGACACATTGAAAATGTAAATTGAATTTTTAATTAACTTGATTGTGATAATTAGGTTGTTAGCCCTATGTGTGAAATTTTGATTTTCCCCACATACCATCATATTCATATATGTTGACCGACATTTTGTTTGTCGGCATTTTAGGTACTACATTGAAAAGGACAAACGGTAAAGTGACATACTGTAAAAATAAGAATTAAAGTGCAAGGAGGATTAGATAGAATATATTCATGCTTTGGATATAAGTTAGATATCCAAAGTTTTAAAAAGGTATGCAAAGTTTTATTTTATACCAGCTTTTAGTATAGTTTGGTAGAATTTTATAATTATTACTGATTATTTGTCAAACCTTTGATCCAGTTTATTAGGATAACAACTCTGACCTCTTGGTCTCACTTAAGTGGGGGTTACCGGGAGGCGGGTTCATTACAACTATCAAGAGAGTAGTTAATATAATAATCAATCAGACATTCACTTGGTGCATTATGTGATTCCCTATTCTACATTGCTCTTTTCCTAACTACCAACTACTTTGTAGCAGTTCTCCTTATAAGAATGGATGAGAATAATCATTTAAGTGGCCTACCGATAAGAGCAATGGATGGTATGAAATGGGTGGAAAATGAAGAATCACGAGTACATCTGAATTATCTATGCAAAAAATAAAACATGATGGACTTATATGATGAAGAGAATGAAAAATGCATGAATCCTAATGCCTAATATTATGGGGTGATATGATGCATGGGCAAAAATATCATCAAATAATGAGAATGAAGTAAGAAAACAAAAGAGTGCATCATGTGGTTGTTTCCATCTTTTTGTGAAGAGTCAAGAGCATCCTTTATCCCTCTTAACTTTGAAATATTAACAAATATTTTTTCTCTTTTTTCATTGGCCCATTATTTTAGCATGATGAAACGTATGCTTGGAATTTACTACACATCATTCTTTTTTTTCTGAGGGTATGGATGTATATCCCTACACTCAAAATTAGAGGAAACTGATACCCTCATGATATAAAATTGACTGATGAGAAATGCATGTAATCTACATGTAATCATTTATGCAACTAAAATGATATGCACAAAAATTGTTTATGCATAATAACCATTTTTTAACTCATGCAATCAAAGAGGAACTAGTTATCATGTAACCTATCATGCCATGCAATGGAAACAAGAGGAAATAATTCAGACTTACTTGATCATCTAAAGGTGGTGGATCAATAGTAAACGGAAGATGAATGAAATCACATAATTAAGAGACAATGTCTTTCATGAATTTATGATATGTCCCTCTCTAATGACCTGCGTACAGAGTAACCTTAGGGTTTCTTTCTTAAATTTCAATTCAAGATCTCGTTAATTGTTTGATTGATTCAAGCTCAAACCTCATCTTCATCCACATTTCATGAATAATTAAGATGTCCATTCATATTAAATGTCCTTAAGCTGACTTGCCCATACACTTCCTCTAGGTGTGATTACTCAAGTACTCACAACTAAGCCCACAAAACGATTTTTAATTTCCATTGCAAACTTGAAAGCATGCGTGATAATTGCCAGGAACAAACAAAATTTAAACTCCATTGTTACTCTAGATAGATTTTGGATCCTACAAATTTCAAAAATAAAAGCTAAAAACAAGTAAAAGGGAAGCTAAAGTCATTCCAATACCCCCCTAAGCTTGATCTAGACTATGACCTCTAGTCAAAATTCAAACAGAAAAGTGGAACGGGGTGCCAGTTTCTCTAAATGGTGGTGGAGGTGGTAGTGGTGGCTCTTTGGATCAAGCATATATCCCTCTTGTTGGTGCCTTTAAATTGTGTCTTTTTGGCACCATGATATGACATTCTCTCTCCTTCTTGAGCTTTAGAAATTGGGCCCACCCACATGTGTGTCGGTGGTAGTGACAACTTTGTTTCTTGCAGTTCTTGTCACTTTTGCGGAAAAAGTCGGTAGTATACTAACTTGGGACTCAGTAGTACCAACTTGGCTCCAGGATTTGTGATTTTTCCTGACAAAACTAGGTAGTACTGACTTTGGTGTCAGGAGTACCGACTTTCTACAAAATTTAACTAATAAGGAGTCAGTAGTACCGACTTGGGTGTCGGTAGTACCGACTTTGACCCTATCTACACACCAAACAAGAGTATCATTGTACATTGTTACATAATGTAAAATATAACATGAAAAATATGAAATTTAGATAACAAAACACCAAAACAAATAGTAAATAATAAAAATAAATTGGGTTGCCTCCCAAGAATAGCCCTTGTTTAATGTCCTAGGCTCAACATGAAGGATCCTCCTCAGCCTGGGTTGTCATGGGATGATGGTGAAGAATCGTCTGGCAGTCTGAACTCCACTCTATCATCTTCTATCTCGAGTGTCAAATAGAATCTCTCAATGGCAGTGATCACATCAGCCGTAGCTTGCAACGACCTTCCTAATAATATCCTGGATCCTTTCATTTCCATCATATCCATCACCATAAAGTCAATTGGATTGATAAACTTGTTAACTTTGACTAAGACATCCTCGCATATCCCTTGTGGCCTCACAATAGATCTATCTTCTGGCTCGATTGTCATATATGTCCTTGTTGGTACCCTCAATCCCAACTTCCAGAATGTAGAGAGAGGCATGAGATTTATGCACGCCCCAAAATTACATTGTGCTAGTCGAAAATGTTGGTTACCTATAGAACACAAAATGTAAAAACATCCTGGATCTTTCCTCTTAATTGGAAATTTTCCCTTGATCATTGCACTCATCACTTCATCAACCTGCAAGACAATTGTATCTTTTATTCGTATCTTTTTTTTATGACGTCCTTCAAAAATCTTCCTTAAGAAAGAATATGTTCTATAGCCTCCACCAGTGGGATGTTGATGTGGAGCTTTTAGAAGATATCTACAAATTTCGTGAACTACTTTTCCACCTTTCTCGGCTTCAGACTATCTAATAGTGGAACATGTGGCTTCTCTACACGTTTAGGGATCTCCTCCCCTAAGCTTTCTTTGACGCCACCTTCTGTGATATGATTTTGCATGTCTCCTATGGATGAAATGATGGGTGGCTACTCCTTCTGAATTGTGGGTGCTTCCTTATTTATTGTGATTGTTCCACTGTGAAGTAGAACCTTCACATGTTCTTGTTGTATAGGAACCATTTCCAGAATTGGAGATGGTGACATGACAGTGGTAGAACCTTGAAGTTCGTTGTCTACTGGAGTGTTGCATCCTCCTCGTAATCCATATAGACTACAGGAAAATGGGACTTTTGGCACATGCACCCAATCAAGCTTTGAAGCGTGCTTCTTGGGTGACTCCTCTGTATGTTGTTTTGGCTCCTCGACAATAGAGATAAACTTTGCTTGGTGATGTTGATGAGATGCAACTGCATTCCCAGCCAATCCTTACTAAATGGGCTTTTTTAAGGAAGCCACTTTTTCTACTAGCTGAGAAATTTGATATTCAATGCTACAAATTTGTGCACCTTGATTTTGTAGCTCCATCTGTGTCTGGCCAATAATCGCTTCATTTTGACTCACCAGCTTACCTAGCATGTCCTCAATTTTGTCAATCTTATTGGTGCCCCTGTCCTACTGGTACTGCTGCCTCATGAACATGCAATCCTCTTCTTTGCCCCCAAAAAATTTTACATCATTCTGGCAGAACTTCTTCGCTATGAGGTCAAGCTTCTCATTCAATGCTGAGATGACTTTAGATTCCCCACCATTTTTAGTGGTTGTTGGGTGTTCCCTTTCTTCACTCCACAACTGGTTCTTGGCCATATTCTTCAGGATCTCATGGCACTTGGATGGCTTATTGTTGAGGAAGAAGCTTGTCCTTGAACTGTTCAATGTGGTCCTTTCCCCCTGATGTAACCCATAATAGAAAATCTTCGCTTGCCCGTAGAGATCAATCTAATGATGAGGGACCTTTCTCATCATTCTTTGAAATCTATCCCAAGCTTCAGAATATGACTCCTCTGCTTGTTTCTTGAAGTTGATTATCTTTTATGGAGGGAAACAACGCTCAAAGAAAGCATCAATCATTTTTTCCCATGTTTCAATTGACTCAGGCTTGAGGTTAAGGAACCAAGTCTTAGCACCATCTTCCAGTGACGACGAAAATAGCTTCAAGTAGATTACATTCACTGGCAATCGATCTATCTTCACCATGTCATAGCTTTCAATAAAATTGTTGGTGTGAGTCATTGAGTCTTTAATACCGTGGCCATAGAAAGCATGTTTCTTGACTAACACCGCCAATCCAGGATCGATCTTGTAGCTTTCCACATTTATCGCTTGTCACTTGATTGGCCCAAGCTGAGATTTTGAGGATGACACCTTGATCTTCTCCCAGATGGTTTGTTCTTCTTCTACGTCACCCATACCTTCCAACTGTGGATTTGTTGTGTGACTGTAATCAGTGGTTCACATTTGAACCATGCACTAGTACCTGAAATTTGTGAATTTAATGTGAGAACGAGATACTAGTGATTGAATCAAAAGATATTTATAATTTAGCTTTGGAAAGAATAATAAGAAAAATAAAGAGGGTGGCCTAGAGTGGATGATTACGACACTCATAGTGCTTGAATATGTTGTTTTCCCGACAACGGTGCCAAAAACATGACACGACTAAACTGTAAGTGTAAACGCAAGCGTACGTGTCGAAGTAATACATGCCAATGAGGCCAGAATGTCGAACACGGGAAAATATAATTCAAGAAACTACTACTAACTGCTTTCGATCAGCTAGGCCGAATAAAACTTTGATTTGAGAGTTATTAGACTAATTGTAAGAAAAGAATATTAATTTACTGGCTTGTGATCACAATGAGAAGAAATTCTCTAGGACTGTGGTTTCACCATGATTGACACTGCAATTTTTACCCTAAGATGAATATAAGTTCCTCCGAATTTTGAACAAAAAGACCTATAGCTAGGATTACCCACTTTCACGGAGTAATCTACTACCTATCCTAATACCAATCCCACTCTCGTATCGATTGTGTTATTAGATAGGTGCTTTAACAAACTACTCTAGTTATTCTCTTCACACTTTTAAATCACCTTTCTCAAAGGGCTTTATAGAACATGTATTACTATGATTTTTCCAATCCTTAATCCTCTTCTCGAAGCTATCAAGTATCTAATTAATCACCTATGGTGTGCAAAATAGATAATTTAATATGATTTTATAGCAACATGCCCAAAAACAAGGAGAAAATAATATACTAATGAAAAAGATCAATACATAGTGCACAACCAGGCTACTCTCGGTTCCTAGAGAATATAAGGATTAGCCCCTCATGGTTTCCATGGACAAAAACATGCTATAGAGGAGGACAAATATGGAGAACCTAGAAAAACCGACGAACCCCCTGGAGAAACGTGACTAGGATGTTCCACACCGATGAACGAATCTACAAACTGTGAATTTTGTCCACAGAACGTGCGCGAAACCTCTCGAACGTGCTATTCTTCTCTTCATTCTCCTCTCCCGTGCCTTGACCATCCTGTAATTGAATAGAATGTGATCTTTAGGTTTGGATGAATCCCCTTAAGTCATAGAAGTGTCTTAGGATGAAATAAATTATCCACCGTCAGATTAGACTTGATTTTTAGATCTACCTGATCTCGACGTGTCGGTACTACCGACTCCTCTAATTGTGCGACCATCTATCAAGTTGTCAGTAATACCAAGTGCTTTGTTTGATCTTGAGCAAAACATTGTGATGTTGTCAGTAGTATCGACATACAAAGTCGGTACTATCGAGCTTTCTCGATTTCTTTCTTTTCCAAATTGAGCATGTGTCGGTACCATCGACTCCAAAGTCGCTAGTATCGAGCTGTGTATATTCTTGTACAAATTCTTAAAATTCATAAAATCCGAACGTAAGCTCTGGAAATATATTAAATCATTCAGAAAACATTAAAATTACATTTATTTGATGCAATTGAGTAACACATTCTAGTAATAATAAATCATGCACAAATTAATATGAAATTTGACCAAAAGGTGCATAAAATCAACACAAAATAGCTTGTGACAATGGCAAATAAATAGTGCATTAATGCCAACCATTATTGAAGTACTCACACTAATCGTTCAAGCTTATGCCTCCCACTCTTCCATTTTTATAGTTTATCACATAAGTTATTTCTCCTTCTTAATCAATCTATCTTTTTAACTTTATCTTTTGTCTTTATATTCTATTGTCCTTCATTCATGCTATATATTACCTACTCCCTCATTAACACCAATTTGGTTGTTTTATGATGTGTGTGGGGGGGGGGGGCAATATTGTTTCTTTTTCGGGCAAGCATGTCGATGTAGAAATTTTGGCATTGGTGTAGTATCATGAGGTGACATTGGGTAATATATAATTGTGTTCTAGGTTGTTGTGTGGTTTTGTAATAAACATTAAACTTTTGGCACGGTCTTTGTAGATTGGATTGCGGTGTTTTGTTTTTCTAGAGACCAAATGTTTATTACCATATATGATTTTTATTGAAGAGGGAGTATTTGGAGACATCACAAAAGGTCTTGGTTCATTCTTAGTAATCATATTTCAACCTCCTACTTCATTTTGTTACTCTTATATATTCATCTCTTTGGTCAACTCTCTTGCTTCCATGTCTTCCATATATCTAGTGAAAGTTTGTTCTCTGACATCCTTCAGGTAAACTATACCTGTAATTTTGCTATAATATCCCCCTCCAATGAACATAGCATGTGCACCTTCATTCTTGGTGTGAACCAAATCCCTCTTTGTATACCTTTCCTTTTCATGTCTTTCTTCCATCATGTTTTTTTTTTCTGTTTCCAAGAACGATTTGTTCTACAATCTGAATCTCTTGCTCATTGGTGACTCGACTTCGTCCACTGCGGGCCAATCACTCTCATTACACAGCAGAATACCATGATACAGCAGAATAATATACCTTTTACGCACATCGATTAGTCCTTCTCTCCTATCTTTGATCTTGCATATCATTTCTAGAAGTTTTGTGGCAACTATTCGTATTTTTACTCTCCTTGATCTATCCGGTCCTATTTTGTCTCTCTTTCGGCTTCTAGGACTTGGGATATTGTTTCTACAATGTATTTCACATACTCTCCCATATGCAGCCAAACAGAAAGATTGTAAATTCAGATCCAAAAAAATGACTAAAAAAAATTGACGATTGGTTCTTGTTTCCATCAGTTTCTTTCAGTTATACCACATGGTTGCTGGAGCTCAATGTTAAACGTGTGTTCTTGAACCCCCTCTCCTCGTCTTGCCAGTGGATTATGTAGACGCTGTTTTCTGTACGCATGGACACCCCCTTCCTCACAGAATACTAGACCGCACTCATCATTTGTTACATTGCTTTGAATTGTATGATTTTTCTGTTTGTAACTTCTCAAAACCGTTAGCGCTAATTAGTTCGTGTTGTCTGGCAGTATCACATCTCTAAGATGAAGTATTTATCCCTCCCAGTACACAATTATGAGATTGGGGCATCGGTGGATCAGCTATTGGCCATTGTTGAGGCCTACCCCTTCCATCAACATTAATGGACTTGCTGATGACCACCCTCTTTCCAGCGTCTCTTACCTAGCCTGATCATATGCCGCCTATGGTTTTAGAGCATGAGGGATTCTTTTTCAAAAATACTTGATCCAGAATAAGAGAGTATTTACATAACGCATTGTATTTACTTCTGTTTGTAAGGATTAGCGTAAAATGATTCGAATTTGACTGTTTTTGGTAATTTTTCAGTCTCTTTTACATGTCTCGTTCTCAAAATGAGATCTGCAATTCATGTTGTTGGATGTCGATAGACCTTGTAAGGCAGTAAACCTGTTTGGCGATAGACCTTGCAAGAGAAGATGTCACGGACCTTGTAGGCGTGCTTGGCCTACAAGCCTGTTCGTATTTTGTTTCACATCTCCACCTAGCGGTTGCTTCTCTAGAGATGTGAGTTCAGCGGTATACTTCAGTACCAAGCAGCAACTCGCACAAATCCAAAGACTAAATTAACTTCTAGTATATAGTCTTGCCGACTTGGAAGTTTGTCCACAATCCCTTGGGAAGCAAGTCACAGTTTGACTGCTTGCCCACGCACATGTGGAGAATCAGAAGTCAAAACGAACATAGGAAATAACATCTGCAGGGCCCAATACCAGTACCCAAACTGACCATCTATATAACGGACCGAAGCAGCACCATAGTTTCCTGCAACCACACACCCACATAAATATTCGAAACCCCAGAAATCATGGAGTCCAAATCAAGCCTGAAGCTCTTCGGGTTGTGGGCGAGCCCGTTCGTGCAGAGAGTCCAGCTGGCCCTCAAGCTCAAGGGGCTCGATTACGAGTTCGTGGAGGAGGACCTGGGCAACAAGAGCCCGCAGCTGCTTCGATACAACCCCATCTACCAGAAGGTGCCCGTCCTTGTTCATGAAGACCGCCCTATCTGTGAATCATATATCATTTTGGAGTACATAGATGAGGTCTGGAAGGATGGATATCCCCTATTCCCTCAAGATTCCCACGAGAGAGCAGTCATAAGGTTTTGGCACCAAGTTCAAACTGATAAGGTGAGTTTCTAGGCTTCGTTTGCATATGTGTGTAGCTCCCGTGTGTATTTCTTTTGCAAACTGGAAAGCTGCTTCCTTTCGAGAAGCTATGCCAATTGAACTTCGGATGTTCTATATTTAGCTGTTTTCCTATTTCCGCAATCTTTCCAGTAAATAACATGTCTATGTGCATTCTTCTTTCTGCAGGTAGCTCCTCTGATGTTCGAAGTGCTGAGAACAACGGGCGAGGAACAAAAGGAGGCAGTTCAACAGTATAGACAATTCATCAAGCAACTTGAGGACGAGAAGCGCGACGGGATCTTCAAAGGCAGGAGATTTTTCGGCGGAGATGGCTTAGGCGTGCTTGACATCCTCTTCGGCTGTGGTTCCATCTGGTTCATACTGCTCGACGAAATGGCAGGGGTGAAGCTGATCGACCCTGAGGACTTCCCACATCTGTGGGCATGGCTCGTTGATTTCAACGACCACGAGATCGCCAAGGAGGTTCTTCCACCCAAGGATAAGATAAAAGAACGGGCCAAGGCCTACCTTGCTAAACTCACAACTATTTCAGATGCCGCCAAAGAATAGGAAGTTATAAGCAGGCATATCTGACGCTGCCGTGCTTGGTTAATTGTTTCTGGATGTCGGCTTGCTTTCTTTTCAGTTAATGTTTTGTGTGGGTGATAACTTTGTTATTATGACGGGCATATCTACTACCCATCTACATGCAAATTAGCCACCTTTAGGTCTTGCCTCTTTGCTACTGTTATTATGTAAAAATTTCAGCTTCTATGTTATAATCAAAGCGCATGTGTTGTGTAGATCTGTCTTTCCGTGTACAAGTGTGTGTGTGTTTACTATCTTCACAACTTTATGTTGTGTCTTTCACTATTTGCTCATTTACTTAAAAAACTATTTAGTAGTATAGATTACTCATTCTATTGGGATGGTTTTCTTCATCTCTTGTTTGACATGTATCATTTGGATACTATACTATCTATTGTCTTTGTGTTTCTTGGCTCCTAGGTATTGTCAAAAATTAAAACATGTGTTAGACTCAATTGACTAATTTTTGAGTTCTTTGAGTAACAATCCTAGTCTTTCCAATGATTAGAATCACATTTAGAACTCAAATAACAATTCTCACAAAAGGAAGCTTGCCAACCAAGTCAAATATCTAATTGATGGAAATTCCATTGTAGACTACTTTGCTAAGACGTCACTGTTGGAGAGCCATAAAAGTCTAAACTCCAATCCTAACAGACTCAACCATTGTACGCAAATCCACTTCAAATTTCTAGCCAAAATGTCTTTATTCATTCACACATACCCCACACATTTCCTATCATCCTTAATTAACTAAAAGGCCCCTCATCCACATCAAATTTCAGGACAAACTAACACTAGCTTTTGTTGTAAATCTGATCTTGAAAGTGGGGGTGCACAGAGAAGCACGCCCAACACTCTCTCTACTGATAGTTACAAATCTCTAAACCCGAATATCGAAAAGAGTCATGAATACAAAGGTCAAGTGGGGCTCCCTCTAAATCCATGCCCCCTTTGGAGTTTCAGATTCCGACGTGACCACTAAGTGGGGTGCCCCACAAGTGCACACCCCACTTTCCCTGTCCTATGTGCCAGCATGGACGTGATATGAGAACCTCACAAAAGTCTCATGAAGATGAAAGAGGAGCACTTTCCTCATCCTGCATGCCAGCATGATAGGATACAAGAACCTCCAAGAAGCCTCTAGAAAATTGGACACCCACTCAATGAGCACTTGGTCGGCTCCCAGCCTCCGGTTGGCTTAAGAGAGGCTCCAATCAAACCCAACCCCAGGTAACCATGATCCCACTATAAATAAAGTTTTTGATTGTCATTTGAGAGGATCCAGGCTGAAACAATAGACCCTTAGGATGCCATTTAGGTTATTTAGCACCTAGTATAGACCCCAATAAGTAGGAGGCCTTCTCCTCCTTGAAATAATCCTAGCATACAAATCCTACCACCAAACTCTAGAAAGAACCATCACTTGTCTTAGGAGAGAAAAGAGACAAAGATCCATCTTCATCTGCTACAATGTTCAATCAAGGTAGATTTGATCCAGCCACAATGTCGACCTCTCTCCTCCTTTTATTTCTAATCCATCACAGTGAAAGGATATAAGCACCATGTATTGATGATTCCAAATATTAGATTCATGCGCTAAACTTTTTCTTACTGGTTACTTTATATTATTCATGCATTAGACCTCTATCATAAATCAATACCTAGTTTACCTCTTTGGGATAGGAAATACCAAAATGACATTGTGAGGGAGGTGCATCATGGTGCCTTCTCCTTTTTCTTTGGTTTAGCATTTTACTTATACATACACTTTCCAAATCCATTTTTGTGGTTGTCATCGTTCTCCCTCGCAAATATGGTGGCCACTCCATTTTCAACCCGTCTATGGGCGTCCAGTTTTCAAGTTTCCAAAATCCAACAAAACCACAGTGGTGACTTCACTAGGGATAGTAGCATTTCAGATGTTGGTGATTCAACCAAGGTCAATGTTTAGATATTTTGATATTTTTCTTAAGGGAATGGTCTATCCAAGTTCCCTATCTGTTGGGCCTTTTGAAGGCTGCAATAGTATGTTCCTCATTGATACAATTTTTCTTCTTCTTTTGGGACCCAGGATACAAGTTGGGGGCCTTCCATGCAACCCATGAGATGTCCATCTTTATCGACAGGCATGGTTGTTCATTTCTCATCAGAACTATTACTTTTTGGGAATTGTAATACGAGGTGTGAACCATTCATGTTCCCCGTGAGATATTGTTCTTCTTCAGAGACTCCACATGTATCTTCCAAATCAAAATAGTTTTTTTTGGAATCTGTAATGTGGGGCATTGTCCTTTTGTTCCCCAAGTGGGGTCCCGATCTTCTTTGCTGGCTTTGGGTGTCTATTGCTTGTTGGAATTGTTGGTTTTATGTGGAATATGTTGTTTGTTCCTTGCTAAAAAAGAATTTGGGATGTAAGAGATGGGGCACGAGTCTTCTATGTTCTGTTTAAGGTCCAAATTCTTCTAGATAGCACCGACCAATTGTTCCTTATCAAAGAGTCACGCTACACACACTCGCTCCTTGCCCTGATCACCCACTTATTCATCAAGAATCCCATTTTCTATGCAAATTACTTCAACTACCCACTATCTTAATGGGAGTACTTATGGAGAGAGAGATAAAGGTAGATAAATGAGATAAACAAGGAGTGGGGTTGATAAATTTGAGAAAATAAGTTAGAGGGAGGTAGATAAAGATGAGGAGATAAATAGGAGGGATACAGAGAAAAAGGGGAGATGGATTTTTACTTCCCTTCTAGATTTTTTACTTCCCTCCTTTTCCATACTACATATTATTATATATATTGTTACAATATTAAATTTTTTAGAATCCACACATTCATAAAATTTCCTACTTCTCTTCTCTATTTTTCTATTTCCTCCTATTTTTTGTGTTGTACTATTTTTTAGTACAACACTACTATTTACTTCTCTCAACTATTTTGTCTACTTCCCTCCTCTCTTTTTTCTACTTATTTCCTCTCTTTTTGTATTTTACCAATGCTTTTTAGTATAATACTAATGCTTACTTCTCTACTCTCTTTTTCTATTTCCCTCCTCTTTTTTGTACTGTACCAATGTTTTTAGTATGTCACTAATGTTTACTTATCTCCTATCTCTTGTCTATTTCTTTTCTCTTTTCTACTTCCCTACTCTTCTTTCATATTATACCAATGTTTTTTAAGTATACTATTAGCCTTTACTTATCTCGTCTCTTTTGTCTACTTCTATTCTCTCTTTTTTCTACCTCCTCTTTTTTTACATTGTACTAATGTTTTATTACAACAATAATGTTTACTTCTCTCATCTCTCTTTTTTACCTTTCTCCTCTCTTTTTCTATATCCTCCTATTCATACTATAAAAATGTTTTTTAGTATTGTACTAATGTTTACTTCTCTCATCTCTCTTGTCTACTTCTCTCCTATCTTTCTTACTTTGGTTCCCATTTTTATTGTGATAATGTTTACTTATCTCATGTCCTCTTGTTTTCTACTCCCCTCATCATTTTTTATTTCTCTCCTCTCTCTTATCTACTTCTCTCCTCTTTTTTCTACTTCCCTCCTCTTTTGTACTTCTCTCTTCTATTTTCTCTATTTCCTCCTCCTTTTCTACTTCTCTCCTCTTTTTATAAGTTCTTACCACGTATTTTTTATACTTTCCTCCTCTTTCCCCTTATTATACTTCCCTCCTCTTTTTCCCTTACTATACTCCCCTTCTATTCATTTGCCACATGGAAGAATTCTTTTGTACAAAAGTTATTCCAGATGGAGAGATCTATTACAAAAAGAGATTTATTGCAGGTCACAAAGATTTATTGCATAAGGATACTGCCTACACATTTTCCCATGTCCAAATGAGGGAGCAAGGGTGTCCCCGAGGACAGCTAGAAATTTCCCTCGTCAAACTTATTTTTTTAGAGACATATGATATGAGGCATAATTCTTATTTATGATTTGAAGGTTCATGCCCTTCACTTTGTATTCATGCCAATAGTGCTCACTAAAATCATGCTTACTGAGGCATAGGGACCCAGGGTGCATCCTTTCTATGTGTTCGTCCTGCTAGAGGATATTTTCAACATCTGTGTTTGTTGTTTCCTATATGTATGACAATTGGGGAGGTTTTGGACAAACACACACTTTGTCTCCATAAAACATTTTTTAAAATTATCCAAAATGAATCAGATTTCTGATTTAGGTGATTAATCAGTGATGTCATCTTTCTAATGCATACTCTTTCATATGGAATGTGTGACCTTGGACTTTAGGTGGGAGGTTTAGCCCAAGATCCAAACCATTACTTGGTGATCATGTGTTCTAATCCCAAGGATCCTCCATATCAACACATCAAATGGAGGGGGCATCCTACCACCCAACATCTTCCTTTAGTCACATGTTTTTAGGCACTAATGAGAGGAGATATTACATTAAGGTGAACAAAAATCCACAAAAAAGGGGGATAGTTCTTTAAAGTCAATTTTTTGGGTGCCATGATGATCATATTTAACTTCATTACATCTAAGATGTGACATGACCTCATACACTTCTGATGAATGCATATTCATCCTAGTTTTTTTACCCCGGGTGAGCCCGACATGGTAAACTTTCAAGGCATGAAAGGGTGTGGTCTGATCACCCCCTCCCACCTCAAATTAGCATGGGTTTCCATTCACAAAGTTCCTCCAGTGAGGTTCAAATCCGGGTGCTTCGTTGGGACTTACCAAGCTCTTACCATATAGACTATTGTGGCTAGACTAAATCCATCCTCATTTAATAGCATTTTCAACTCAATTTTGCATTTATCTTCATCATTTTAGCTTAGAACTAGCTTGCATTTAGATTTTCTTTGTTTTAAGATAATTTATAAGGTTTTGAATAAAGTCCTAGTTTTCATGGTAGGTTTAAACTTCATTACATCATAGGAGTGCAAGAGAAGGTGGTTCCGCTAACCGATTAGTGGGTCCAAAAAGTTTTGATGAAATGGACCATATTTTTGACGATCGTTCCTTCATTGGAAGCTTAGCTATCGATTTTTGATCACCTTTCAACCCATCGGTATCTAAGTGGTCCGCCCTTCCATCAGTTTCCATTGTTGTGCCCTTCCATCAAAAGATGTTGTAGGGAAATATAGCAGTATAGACGACAAAAGAAATAAAAAAATTCTTGTTGTATTTCCTCTGCCAACTAATTGCACCAACAACTATGAATTGGGAAGGAAGGTTTCAAGACATATACCTGGTCTTGGAGCAAGACTAGGAACTATAATTGTAGTGATGTGCTTCTTTCTCAATAAGCACCTGGATAGTTGTCGGTGGCAGCCTCCTAGTGAAGCACCATGTATGACAATTGACGACATCCTCCTAGTGTGTTAGCAATAACCTCCACGCCTGTATTGTAGTCCATGCAAACCACTAGGAACTTCTCATTGTTCTCGCTAGAGCCAACGAGAAGGAGTTTACCCCTTATTATCAATGTACTAGCATTGACTTATTCTCCCTTGTTGTCTCTCTCTTTTATGGGTAAGATGTTGCTCAGGCTCTCACGTTATCACAACTGTGAGAGAAAAATGTTTTTTAGCATTAGTTGTGTCTTATAAAATTCTTGACTACCCCCCTTTGTATAGGAGGGATAGGGCTAGGGTTCTAGATCCAACTGGGAGTTGAAGAGGTACAATTTCATGAATTTTCTACTGTTGCGAATCACGTGTCGATCAACTCACATTTAAGTCGATCTACTAGGATGAGAATCGATCGATTCAACACTTGATTTGGTCAGTTCAATATATTTCCTATTTGCAAACATATTTTATTTCAACGTGACGTTCCATGCACACCATGATGTCAAAATGAATCCTTCATCCAATCTTTTTAATCACCGAATTGGTCGACTTGACTTCTGAATGAGTTGAGTCATCACTTGATTCAGTCGATGTAGATTATGAGCCGGTCGATTCACATTTCAGCCAGCCAACTTTCATCGAATATTGTTTAAGTTGATTACCTAAAAACTTAGTAACCAAATTAATCCTTATTCATGAGTAAACTCCTATTCCAAGTGCATCCTATGTGTGTGACCCTATAAGTCCCAAATTAAGTTAGGATTAAATGTCCCCAACCAATTTTTGACATCACAAGAAATGAGCGGTGTGACACACTGATCACACCAAAATAGGACAACTCAAAACAAAGAGTGGAAGTTACAACTAAACTTCCATGTTACTAAAAAAATAGTAGATTAAAACTAATCTTATATAACCACAAAAGAGGAACATATTACATCCAAGTCCACAAACATTATCACCTGTGTCACATATCATACCATAAAGGTATATACATCACCGTACAATGGCCATGTTTCCACAAAGTTGTTACAAAAGATAACAAGTTCATATATATACAAGACATACATGTACAACCATGCATACTGCAAAAAATGTCTTATCAATGTACAACATCTACAAAACACCCCCAAGGACCTGAGAGTACATGGACGACACATAGGACTCTAGTACAAAACACTGGAAGCATATCCAACCTTCAACAACTATTGCTCACCTTGCTTCTCTTCCTCAACCGCATGATCTCTACCACATTGTGCACAACCACCTAAAAGATTTGGGGACCCACAGGGTGAGACCAACTTACCAGTAAGAGATATAACTCTGCACGAAGAACTATTGATAATAGAGATACACTAAGCAGAAAAAATAGCATTATCATCAGGATGAATAGATTCAGTTAAATAATACTTTAAAATAGATAACATATATTTAGCAATTTAAGTAGCTACAATTGATCAATAGATTATCATATATTTTCAGAAGCAATATGAAGAACATGTATCAAAGATAACAACTAAGTAGTATAAGAAACAAATCAAAGGGGTCATCCAATGTGAATCGTGTATAACCCTAAGAAAGTATAATACACATATGTAGTATGTCTTTTATTATGCCATATGGAGATGAGGCAAACCACTCATACTCCAACTAACCACAGCTAAGTCAAAATCAATGTCATACAACATCTAGGAGAGTGAGAATCCTATGATCTCCCACACTCTCGATCAGTTTGAGTCCACCACAATGACATATAGAGTCAAACTACAAATCAGCCTAGTCCACCCTGGTATATAGGCACAACACTAGTGAGATACAACTACAACCATTCTCCTACCAGGGTATGATGGCAACCATCCCTAAAAACATATCATCTGAGATATGGTCTTGGCCACTCTCCTACCAAGGCATGACCGTAGCCATCCTCATGTAGTGATTATGGATCCAAGTATATACCCTCAACTTGTACCCCCACATATTCAACAATATGTACTCCGAGTTTCCTGTAGGAATTACTCATTTCACCATCCAACAAGTAGTAATGTTGAAGATGGATCTATGGCTCAGGGAAACCTACATGATTAGGGTTTCACTTGATTAATTAGACGAATTGGGTATCTTTTATTGCATCAATCAAGTTACAACATACAAACCCAAAACAAACTATACAAAGATAGGGGTAGGTTGCAACTTCAGAAGATATAAAACATATTAAACAAATGGTTTATCACATCAAAACCTGATACTGTGTCACTACCTTATACTAGGCCATCACCATTATCATGTCATAATCGGATAACCATACCTCATCACGTCACTAGAGGATACCACCTCAAACTAGGAACAAAGCCTCTACCAGGTCGTAAGACCTAATCATGTAATCCCAACATCACATCATGATCTCATCATGCCTCACACAGGCTCATAATTATCACCTTATGTTATTCAAGGGGTATCATAGCAATCACAATCTATGACATTCATTCAACCTGCAACATTAGTGTTACACAAGTAGGAGAGAGAAAATATCATTACATGCTAATCAATTCAAGCAAGATAAACATTTCATCATGCACTCAAGATTAGGGTTAGGGTTTTCATAGATAACTGATTAGGGTTTCCATAATAGCATTCAACATCAAGCCCTAGGTACATCATTTCCTACATTCTTGGAACACGTCTGATTAAGCACCATAACCAAAACCAAAAGATCATGAATTCAACAAAGAGTAGAGACCCAACCAAGAATACCACCCTATGTAGAAACCATACTAGATAAACATACTGTAGAAACCATGCACCAAATATAATAGGTGTAGCGACCATTCATGAAGAACCATGAGTAGCGACCAAGCAGAGTTAGCCATGAAGTGACCATGAAATTCAACATGTAACATCCCTGACCTGGGTTATGCTTAACCCTAGATGTTTTGCTTGATAAAGTTGATTATATGCTTGATATTATCTTTTAAAAAGTAATTAAGGCTCAAGAGGAACTTATATTTCAATTTTAGTCCATTTTGAACAATGTTGAAATAATGTTTTACTTGTTGAGGACTAAAGTGCAAATTACCCAAGTTGAGGGGTTAAATTGCAAATTGTGCATGATAATATGTTCCTCATGTGTTGAAGCATCATGAGAATGAATATAATGTAGAGTTATGGCTTTTGGTATCCTGAGTACCAAGAAAGAGCTGATAAAGCAATGTTTGTGCATTAAAACCTAGTTTTGGTGTAATGTGCAATTTACCCAAAACCCAGGGTTAAATATGAAAAATACCACTTCAATAGGGTCCCTCATGGTTCTTGGAATCATGTAGAGAAATGAATTTGAGAGGGGCACCTCATTTGAATTATTTTGAAGAGAGAGAATCTTGATATTAAAATAATCAAGATTTAAGCATAATTGGAACTTTACTTCAAATTAATGAAAAAATAAATGTGTTAATTGAAGTTCCTTCAACCAAAATGGTAATGTTTGAAAATTAGATAAGATTGGATGAGAATGTGCCTTGCAAAGGCAATGGAAATATCTACGTGAGTGGAGAACCCACTCACATTAAGAAAACAAAAAGAAATATCCACTCACTTATGGATATTATTATAATATGATTTAAGGTGCTTAGTTTGTTTTCTTTAAATCATGGATAATTGAGAGGAATAAGAGGAAAATAGTATAGCCTCGTCCCTAAGGAAGAGAAGGGGGAAGTGGCAAGAAAGTTGAGGAGATAATTCCTACTTTCTCTCTCTTAAATGAATTTTCAATAAAATTCATATATATGCTCCTTTATCCATGAGGTGAAGGGGTAATTTTGAATACACTTTCACTTCTTGCTTGCAAAAACGACCAAGGGAGCTTGGAGCAACAGGAGGACGACCCCCAACCTGTTGGTAAGCTTCTTGACCTTCTTTCACCTTGATTTCATGGTGGA
The DNA here is from genome assembly GCA_963693085.1 of Alisma plantago-aquatica. Taxonomy (NCBI): domain Eukaryota; kingdom Viridiplantae; phylum Streptophyta; class Magnoliopsida; order Alismatales; family Alismataceae; genus Alisma; species Alisma plantago-aquatica. The sequence continues at coordinate 1,778,683,402 of OY856409.1, forward strand.
AATCGAAAATCAATGCATGATTTCTTCTTATCTCCATTCCATCTTCAATTCTAGGCATTCCTTTTCACTCAAAGCTTAAGGACGAGCTTGGGATAGTGAAAGGTGTTGCTTTCACCATTAAAGACGTGGAGGTTGAAGCTTTGAAGCTCAATTGAAGGCGGGTTATATAACTTGAACCCTTGAACTTTGTTATTGATTCCATATCTTTAACAATTATTGATTCCTTCTTTATTCCCAAAATTTTATTTGAATGATTGTTGAAATCACCATGAAAATCACAGAAAGCTTCGTGTCTTTATAGCTTGATGATGATGACATCATCATAAGCACACACCTCCACAAATATCTTTTGCAAATAGTTTTGTAACCTTGGCCCAAACAGTTTCACCGGTTTGTAAACCGTTTGGAGGTTTGGATCCCAAACCCTTTGGATGGGTTGACCATTTGAGGTTAGGACCCTAGTTTATATTGGATGATGATCCAATTGATCCAATTGATTGATTATATATATAGAAAATGCTCCAATTAGAAACCCTAATCGGGTTGAGTGCTAAAATCCTAAATTGACTGATTTAATTTTTGGGTTGACTAGCCCAACGGTCTCAAGACCATTTGGAGGTCATCTACGACCATTTGGAAGCCTATGGTTGAGTGTGATTGGACGGTTGAAGATCTAGTGACTTCAAATTGAAATAGAATTGATGGCTCAATTGATGATTGAATCAATAATGCAAACCCTAACTGAATGTCATAGATTTCAATGGTGGATTGAGTCAAACGGTCTCAAGACCATTTGGAGGTCATCCAAACAACCTCAAGACCGTTTGAGGTCAGGCCATGACATAGCTAAGTGGTTATTCAGTGATTGCAATCAAATTAGTTCCACAATGTCAACCATAGATGGTTCCTTGATTTCAAAACCCTAAGTGATGGATTCTTGATTATAAACCCTAGTTCAATTGGGTTCAAAACCCTAATTGAAGGTCCAATTGAAGGGTGATTCAATGGTTCAATTGAAGAATAAATTAGTGGTTCAATTGATAGATGGTTCAATGATTAAAATCCTAAATTGACTAAGTGATGGAAGACCCTTTTGGTCCATTCGGTTTTGAGAGAGTTGGGACCAAACGGTCTTTAGACTGTTTGAGTCCAAACGTTCTCAAGACCATTTGCGATCAAACGGTCTCAAGAACGTTTGGGACAAAACGGTCTCAAACCGTTTGGAGACCTAAGTTCATTCAGTTTCAATATGTTTTTGTCTAAACGGTTTCAAGCACCAACCTTGCTAAATGGTTTCAAACCATTTGAACTTAATTGGTCAAGACCGTTTGAGGTCTAAGTGACCAAGACCGTTTGGGGTCTAAGTGACCAAGACTTTTTGAGGTTCAAATTTTTCAAACCAATTGGACACCTAATATGATTAAAGGACAATTAGCTACTTGATTGATAATTATGTAGTCCAAAGGTGATTATAATGGTTAACCCTAACTGTGTGTACTTAAATGAAGAGTTGACCTATATCAATCTTGGAGTGCTTAACATCCTAGAGAGGATGAGAGAGAGAAGGAGAGAGAGGAATGCTTATATAATTAAGCCCTAATCCCTCTCATTATGAATAAAATATGTAATCAGGGTTTGATCTATAATAATGAGATTAGGAAACCCTAATTGAAAAGATTATTGAGCCCTGACCCTAATTTAAGAGAAAAGCTGAGTGAAACCCTAATCTAGGGTGATGATGTAACCCTAATTTAGAGAATGAGGTATGGGAAACCCTACTCAGATGTGAATGATAAAACCTAATCCCTAAAATAGGGTAAAAGTATATGAAACCCTAATACAGGGTAATGCTATGTGAAGCCATAACACTGGGTGATGTGATGTGAAACCCTAATTTCAGGTAATGCTATGTGAAACCCTAATATAGAAGGATGTTATGTGAAACCCAAATGTGGAAAGATGTTATGTGAACCCTATTCCTAATAATGGAATAGTAACTTATATATTGATAAGTGAAATACCCAAAGATGTTGATAATAGAAATCTTTATATTAATAGTTCCTAATGCAATGATGAGTCCATATCACTGGCAATGGTTGTATATTCTCAATAAGTGAATTATGATGAATACATTACGTGATAAATGTGATGAGTTGACGCATAAAGTATTAGGATGGGAAATACCCTAATACAAGCTAAGTGGACGAATTCAAGTAAGATAAAGGTGATGAGGGAAGTGATACATCAAGACATGATAGATATCACATCCAACACCTTATGATTTATACACCTTGATGTATTTAAATCCAATATATTTGGATGAGTGACACATGAAGTGTATCATGACAATTGTTATATTATGAAGTAATGCACTTTGATAAGTGTAGGATAACATACCTTAAGAGAAGGTTAAGCCAAGTTAATAAAGTATGATGCAATCATATTCTGGTAAAGTTGAGAGAGGAACTCGTATCTTGTGTGATAATTAATTTAATGATAAATGATGAGAATAATTAATCATGATTAAATTCTTATGTTATCAATGTTGGCTCCTAGCTGTGTGGAGCAATGAATTAAGGTTTGATCATTAATAATATGATCTTGAGAACCTAAATGGTTATTTATGAAAAACCCTAATGGAGGGTGATGATATGCAAGAGAAATCCTAACCCTAAAAAGGGAATAATGGTATTACTTTGTGTTGCATGGTGTTGATATGAAAGCATTATAATTGTTATCATGAGTACTAATCATGCAGGTATGTTGAGATGATGAGCATAGCCAGGTATGGGCTATGATGCTCTGTATATTGAAAATGTTTTATAGGACTTATAAGCCTTCATATGCTTTGTTGCTTAGTGAGAGATAACATGAAATTTAATGAGCCATGTGTGCCATATGATGTTTTAATTATTGAATTTTTTATGGGCTTCATAAGCCATAATATGCCTTGTTGCCTATTAAGGGGTAACAAGAGGTGATATGAACCTTGTGAATTATGTGGAATGCTTGTGTAGCAAGAATGATGATTACCTTGATCAGATAACCTGAAGGTATTAAGTTATCTGTTAAGGGGTAACAAGTATTCTATGATGAACTAAAGGTTTGAATACCCATACTCTATAATCATGATGATGGACTTGTTAAGAAATGGAAATGTACTTGTTGAGATGAGCGATTAAGATCAAAATACTTTGTCAAAAGAGTATGGCTATAGGCCATGACTCCACAAAAGAATGCCAGACATTAGCAATGTGATCTAAGCCTGAAGATAGTATATGCTGCGGCTATAACTCTATAGTGAAGATGTCAATATACCCTGGCAAGCTAAGTGCAGTTTGACACATGATGTGTAAAATATAATCATCCGTGTAGTGTATTTGCATAAAGTTGAAATACGAGAAACATTGGTTGATATTATCCTACTTAGTATAGCAGATAAATGTTATACATGTTCTTCATATTCCTCATTGGATAAGTGACATGCTGCTCTATCAGGTTATAGCTGCAATGCTTTACATAAGAACAATGTTCTAATCTGTTAGACAATGAATTAATTGCTGTCAAACAATTACAATTCCTCTATTCAGATTTATTTTTATTAAACTACAATAATAATGTTTATGGAGGAGAGTTATATCTCTCGCTGGGGCAATTTACAATTATCTCACCCCCGTGGGAACCACATTTTTTAGGTGGATGCAGACGAGGAGGCAGGAATCCTTCAGTAGGTGAAGGACAACAACAACAGTAGCAGGAACATCAGTGATTTCTCAGGTGGAGACATTAGCTGATATGCCTTGTATAGATGTACATAGAGTCATATGTGTCATCTCTATACTCTCAGGTCCTCGGAGTAGTAGTTAGTGCTTTCGAGATTTTCGCTCAGTGCCTCGAGATTTTATACTTCCTGTGTTTAGTTTAATAGGGCAGTTGATGCTTGTAATTCTCAGAAAAAGATGATACTTGACATGTACTTGTGAACTAGTATGTAATTAAATTACTTCAGTTCTTTATGAAAGAGTTTTCCTATGTGTGGTCCTCTCTGTAAAATGGTTTTAATTTTTAGTGATTTTCAATAATCCGCTGCTAACGAATGCTTCCACTTAAGTAAATCATGTTTTTGTGATCGGTGTGTCACACAACATGTCGGGACCATAGGCAAACATAGTTAGGGTTAGATTAGGTAGATACCCACCAAATCATATCACACCAATGTTGTGTCCACCAAACCAAGCCATCCTTGGTAGCGACCAACACAAGGCTCATATGTAGCGACCCCAAACAATAACTTATGTAGTGACCAAGGTGATTAGGGTTAGGATTATGGCGACCAAACCAAAACTCTAGCACACCATCAACATGGTCATAGTGACCTCATAGAACCAAGGAAGCATGTCAACCAAAACAGAAGAGAAATACCAAGAAACCGAAGAGTCGCCATGAAGGAAACCTAATGAAGAATATGGTATTTAAAACCCTAAAACAAGAATCACAAAGATCAACAAAGAAAACCATGATAGAAGACCAAGCGTCAACCATATGTGGGAAAGAACCAAAACCTCCATCTCCTTAAAGATGGATGACATAAACATGGTGATAAAACCAACATTCAAGATGTTGCATGAAAACATTAAACATTCCACCATCTACTAAAATTTCGAGTGCATTAATTAGGGTTTAAGAGAAAGAGTAATCTATATAAGAATACTTCATAATATTTAAACCTTGAAACAAGATAACATCATATAGAAACTTATGACCATATTTTAGATATGAAAAAAAGTAGCATGCAAGCAAGAAAGTTGCAATAATAGTAGAGGAGAGAGTTATATAACCCACTTTGAGGTGAAGATCAACTCCAAAAGCTAAGAAGCTCCAACAGAGAGAAGAAATGCCAAGATTGGATCAACTCCAACTCCAAGCAAGATCACCTCAAGAGGAGAAGAACACATCAAGATAAAAGGAATATCAAAAGAGAAGAGGGTATAAAACCTAGGCCAAAAAAGAAAGAAGAAAGAGGAGATCTTCATCTCACTCGGGTACTACCATGGTCAAGCCATAGTCTCGACCTCTATGGAGAGAAGTTCCTTAAGATAGCCACCATGGAGAACCATAGTCTAACAATGAAGAGAAGAAAGAGAGGGATAGGGTTTCAAGAAAATGAGATCAAGAAAGATAAACCACTTACCAAGATCAAGGATCACTAAGAACCACCACAAGGGAGATGATCAAACCCTAGATCACCACATGCAAGAGCTCAACCTCCTTCTTTGATATCAAGAACCCCCACAAGCACCTCCACGCAAAAGGGCCAACCTCAAGAAAGAAGAGAGATAAAAGGGTCACTTTCATGTGAAAGAAGGGGTATAAATACCCAAGGGTAGGAAAGAGGTGAAGGGATATGTGGTGGAAAGATACTAGAGCCTCTAAAGACACTTGTCCCTTAAGAACCTCGGTCATGCAAGCACTCAGGGCATGCATGTAAGAAAAATGTTAAAACCTAGGTTGATTAGCAACCACTAGGCCAATAAATCCTCATTTGGTTGAAGCAAAACTAAGGGTAAACATAGTAGCGGATGCTACACCATGTTACCCAAACAACAGGTCGACACACACATCAACACAAGCAAACCCTAGCAACCACAACAAAGGACAAGGCACCTAGGTCTCTACAAACACAACCAAGACAGTTGTTTAGGTCGAAGCACTCCAAAGAGACTCAAAACATATCAAACACTACACTCAAGGATCAACAACTCAAGCATCCATGCAAAGCATGCAAACCCTAGCATCAACACACATGATGCCACCTCATCGAACAAGGTCCAACAAGGCACCCCCATGCATAATTCTCTCTCTCATGATACTACAACACAATAGACACATACAACATATGAAAAATTGCAAAATAAAGTCTCAACATGGGTAAATTGCAACTTGGTCCAAAATAAGAGCACATATAGCATAACTAGTTCAGACATCAAGCAAACTAGACCAAACTGAAAACATAAGCACATCACATGTTGTTAAGGTGCATCACATGATTAGATTAAGTTTAAGCATATTATTATGATAAGCAAGATAGATCAAGAACTAAGCTAAATCAGGGTCTTACAAGTAGTATCTAGCAACATATCATTACTACCCAAATAATTGGAAAGTTGGAGAACAACTTCAACCGACATCCGTGATTAGTTCTATCATGATCATATAGTTCCTTTCTCACTAATATCTACATTGAACTCAAGGCATGGAAGAGTCATCCTCTTAGTCATTCAACCCATGTTACTTGAACTAGAACAAACTATCTCAGATGCATGTGAGACCACAAATCGTATATTGATTTACATGTGTGTGGCCATATGTTTCTCAATTTCACTTATCAAGTGGACATCATATCAACTTTTACAAGAGGGAAAAATCCCATCTACATCACTCAAAGTCAATATTCATGTGTCATAACATACCCGATCACCACCTTTATGGTAACCCTTATTCAAGGTCTCCTTGGATGATGTCAAAGTGCATCGAATGACATGTGATGGGTGTAGTGACTTTAGGTCTAAGAAACACAATCATCACTATCACTATGGGAGCTAATTCTAACTACCATTCAATGGTTAAAATGTCTCACTCTCAAGATGGGTCTGTCTGATACATCGTTTCCTAACAAGTACCTATGTGTTTGGTGTGATATCAAATATGATGACTAATGAGATTCTGTCATCAGCCAACACACACTCCAATCTTATGTTTTATTGTTGTCTATATAGTTTCAACAATAATATTTGAATAGGGACATAAAAAGAATGTATATACTCTTATCATACATATGATCTCATAGTTAGGGTCCTCAATTTGAAGACATATATCATTGAGTAATATCATTCTTTAGACATCTATCATGTTATACCATCATCTGATAATTGAACAAACATATAGACACAACTTGTCTTTATTAATAATCAAAGTACATGATGCCATATTACAATCACCATATGTATGGATCTCTGGGTATGCGTACCAACAGATTCCAACTTTCATTTAGAGCCAATCACCCATGATTTTAATTGCACATGACCATCATGCTTCTACTGTGAAAATGCTTTTGTCAAAGGGTCAACAACATTTCTTTTAGTTGGTATTCTACAAATCTTCACATCTCCTCATTGTAAGATCTCTTATATGAGATAGAACCACCTTAGTATGTGCTTGGAACACTAATGCGATCTAGGTTTCTTCATTGGAAAATGACTCCATTGTTGTCAGAATACAACTCTATTACATCATTGATGATTGGAACCACCCCATGTTCAGTCACAAACTCCTTGATCCAAACAACTTCCTTAGATGCATTGGAAGTAGGAATGTACTCAGCCTCTATTATAGAATCAACAACTATCTCTTGCTTGGAACTCTTCCATCTTACAACTCTATTGTTAAGACAAAACACAATTCCAGATTGCAATCTATAATCATCTTTGTCAGTTTGGAAGATAGCATCAGTGTAACCTTTTATTACCAACTCTTCCTCACCATCATAAAGAAGGAACTGATCCTTAGTTCTTCTCAAGTATTTAAGGATGTTCTTTATATCAGTCTAGCGACCTTCATCGGGATCTGACTGATATCCGCTTGTTAGTCTAAATGCATATGAGACATCAAGACAAGTACATAGCAATGTTTACATGAAAGATCTAATTGCAGATGCATATTGAATCTTACTCATGCGGTCCTATTCTTCACAAGAACTAGGAATTTGATCTCTAGATATACTAACACCATGGGACATGGGTAGTTTTTCTCTCTTTGAGTTCTCCATGTTGAACTTCTTCAATAGTTTGTCAATGTATGTTCTTTGTCATAGGTCTAAATGCCTTCTAGATATATCTCTATAGATCTTTATTCCTAAGATATAGGATTCTTGGCCTAAATCCTTAATAAAGAAAGTATTTTCCAACTAGGTTTTTACCATTTGTGAAGTAGGGATGTCATTCCCCATCAATAGTATGTCATCTACATAGTATATAAGGAATACAATCATGATCTCACTAACCTTCTTGTAAACACACAATTTATATTCATATTGACTAAAGCCAAACTCTTTGACTATTTCATCAAATTGAAGATTCCTACTCCAAGATGCTTGGTTCAATCTATAAATCGACCATTGTAGTTTACATACATTATTTGCATCCTTTAGATTTACAAAACCCTCAGGTTGTTTCATGTACACATCCTTAAGAATATTTCCAGTAAGGAAAGAAGTTTCCACATCCATTTGCCAAATATCATATTCATAATAAGTTGCAATGCTAAGTTAACCATGGCAACTAGTGAAAAGGTTTCATCATAGTCCACACATTGAACTTATCTAAAACCCTTTGCAACTAGTATCCTCTTATAGGTTTATACATTAACATCCATATTAGTCTTTTTCTTGAAGATCCACTTGCACCCTATGGGTTTTACCCCTTCAGGTGGATACACCAAGTTCCATACCTTGTTGGTGTACATAGATTCCATCTTAGATATCATGGCCTCAAGCCATTCCTCAGAATATGGTCCCTCAATAGATTATAGGTAGGATGATATCTCATCATCTATAACCAACTCACCACCTTCTTTAGTCACAAGATAACCAAATCTTTCAAGCTCAAGGCCTATCCTGCTAGGTCTATGAGGTTCTTGTGTTACATGAGGAAGTTGAGATTCCACAAAAATTTGTGTATCTCCTTGTCCCTTTTGTACCTCTATAGGTTCATTGTTTTCTTATTGGTCTTAAATCTTTTCCATCTCTACTTTCCTCCCAAAGATTCCTTTGGAAATAAATTCCTTTTCTAAGAATGCCACATCCCTGGCAACAAACAATTTGTTGTCAGATGGGTTATAGAAGTAGTATCCCTTGGTTTCCTTGGGATATCCAACAAAATAACATTTATATGATCTAGGGCCAAGCTTTTTAGGAATTTTTTCCTCATATAAGCTTCACATCCTGAAATCTTCATAAAATATATTTTGGAACGCTTCCTAGTCCATATCTCATATGGTGTCTTTTGAACTGATTTAGATGGCATGTAGTTTAGTGTAAGTGTAGAGGTTTGTAGAGCATGTCCCCTGAAAGAAGTAAACATATTAGCAAAACTCACCACTAATTGTACCATATCTCGTAATGTGAGATTCCTTCTTTTTGAGGCACCAATACGATGTGGTGTTCCAGGATGAGTCCATTATGACACAATGCCACATTCTTGTAGAAGGTCCTCAAACTCTTGTCTTAAGTATTCTCCACCTGATTGTAATGAAATCCTTTAATACTTTTACCAATTCGGTTTTGTACCACATTCATGAAATCCTTGAACTTTTCAAGGGTTTCTTACTTATGTTTCTTCAAGTACGTATAGCCATACCTACTAAAGTCATCAATAAAGGTAACCGATAACCACCTCTAGCATTTGTTGTAACATGGCCACATACATCAGTATGTATGAGTCCTATTAGATCACTCTCTCTCTCTATCACTAACCAGTGAAATGTTCTTTTGTCATCTTTCCCAACAAATAATATTCACATGTCTCTATTGATTCAAAACCAAAAGATTCTAGATAACCATCTTTATGGAGTCTAAAAATGTGCTTCACATTTATGTGCCCTAGACAACAATGCTAAAGGTATGTTTGGTTTGCGTTATTGAGGTTTAGTATTTTTATATTTATGTTATATAAACTTGTCTCCAGATCTAACAAGTATAGACCATAGGACACATGGTAACTTCCATAAAAGATCACAACTTTATTAATAGAACATCATCCATTCTTTATAAGAAATTCAAATCCATTATTGTCCAAATAAGATACATATCTAATATTCCTATTAATGAAAGGTGCATAATAGCAATTCTCTAAACCTATTACAAGCCCACTTGGAAGCGATAGCTCATAAGTTCCAACTGCATTGACAATAACTCTTGCTCCATTAGCAACACACACTTTAGCCTCACCTCTCTTTAAAGCTCTACTTCTTTTCAGATCATTCACACTTGAGAAAATGTGAAATCCATATCTGATATCTAGTACCCAATATAAGGAATTATCAAAGTGAATCTCAATAATGTATATACCTAAAGTAGAGATCTCTATCCCTTGCTTCATCTTCTTTAATCTATTAAAGTGAAAAAGATAGATTCCTTTTACACTTACCCTTCTTCTTATCTTTATTGCAGAATAATTAGACTTCAGTTTCGCCTAAGAACTTTTCTTGGTCTTGCCTTTGTTTATGGACTCCACTCTACTAATAAACATCACATGTTTATCCTTCTTCATTTGTGCTTCAACATTTATCAACATGCCAAGCAATTCGATTGTGGTTTGGCCAAGTTACTCAAGTAATAACATTTAATAATCTAACTATATGATTATTGTAGAATCCTAGATGTGTCCAATTCTTGACCTAAAGGAGATCCCTATTTCTCTAGATGTTCCACATGGCCAATCATATTGAGTACATGGGACTCTGTTGGATCTCCCTCTATCATTTTCATTCAATTAGCACCTTGGAGACATTGTATCTTTCTTGCTTTGCATGATTCTGGATCATGTTCTTAAGATATGTTACCATCTCAAGAATGTTTATGTCTTCATGCTTCTTACGCAACTCATAGTTCATATTTCATAGCATAAGGTGTTTAATGTATAAGGCATAATTGGCATGCTTCCAATTAGAATTCACCTCAGCCCTAGGCACGTTAGGAGAAGGTTCTTCTGGCACTGGTGTATCTAGGACATAGAGCTTATGCTTATCATTGTGAATGATTCTCAGAGTCCTCAAAAGGTCATGGAAGTTTGTCCCGTTTAGTCTGTCCTTCTCAAGGACTGATTGTAACAATTATTTGTTTTCCGTTTGTTTCTATAAAATGAAAAATTACATTTTATCAAAACACTTTTGATTTAATTTGATAACATTGATGATATTAAATAGGAATTTAATTAAATATTGTTGCCACTATTTTGTTCAAATTGATAGCCCTCACTATAAATTTGGAATATTTTACGTACAACCTTCTAGTGAGCCAAGATCCATGTTTCATCAAATCATGAGTCAGCTTTGCCTGATCGCCCAAAACTTGAATATTTAGGTAGGTAACTTTTTCCAACTACATCTATTGCAACTCTTGAATAGATGGTGTGCACAACTCCATGTCACAATCCATTTGTATGGTTCTAGGCCCTTAATCTCCTTAAGTCCACCTAGTTAAGCCTAACCCAAAATCCAACACGATAGAATATGCATCCTGCTTTGGAAGACACACATATCCAACATCACACTTCCACAAGATATATGACGCACTATGCTTTGGAATAACCTATGATTAGTCGATCAAGATTTTCATGTGTACTACTTATAGAAAGCATCTAAGACTGAATATTTATTGAGGGATTTAATATATAAAGACATATACATATGAATCACCACATAATATGTATCATATACATACTGTATCATCAAACAAGACATGGAATCATAAAATACAAACAATGGTTATGGACATACTAATGCAGTTCTTTGGAGCCACAAAGAATTGCTACTTCCTAAGGTCATATATCACATGTAGCAACTTGTACTGCAAAATATACTATTGGGAACATGTCGGTCAATCGACTGGACCCTCCAGTCGATCAGTTGGACTACTAGTTAGTCAATTGACTTCCATTGATTAGTCAACTGGATCCTGACTCAAGTGGTTGGATGAAATCCTCCAATCGACCTATTGGATCCTCTTATCAACTGGCCTCCTCGGTCCTCTGGTCAATTGACTTGAATTCTCACTTGATGGACTTGTTTGGTTCACAACGTCTTCTCTTTTATTGAAAAGAAATTAAAACTATCCTATTATGTATTATATTGTACAAGTGAAACCTCGAGTGATATTTGAGGGGAATATAGAAAGAAAATCATTAACTAGGCAAACTTAATCTTAGGTCACATAAAGGCTTTATCTTAGAATTTTCAACATTTATTAGTTCACATATGAGTAAAATGAAAAATGATTCTATACAAAAAATTTCAATCATATTGAAGAAGAAGTGGATCACTGGATAACCTATGTAAATGTTTATATTGGAAATCTATAGAAATACCTCTCGGTCAAAAAAGCATTTGATAAAGGGGCACCCCAGTCGAAGTCATGGTCGACCGAAAATAAGCCTGACGAAATGCTTCTTTGTGAAATCAAATCATTCACTAGCACTCAAACTTAGTATATTTGCTCATCATAAAAAAAATTGTTGGCTAAATTGAACATTATTAAACCCTTTGTTTTTATGATGAAAAACATTTCATTCTTGAGGATCTAACTTGTTATTTGAGTGCTTTAGGGATAAAAAAATAAGGAAGTGGATAGTTGAAGATCAATACAAATTGGAAGGTCAACATGCTTAGATTTCTTTTATTTTCATGATTGTACTCAATGTAAAAACTTGTACAAGTATATAATGTACAAATACATAGATATCATGTAAATCAAGTGTTAGATCTTCCCTATCCACTCACAACACTTAGATAGATCTCCCCTAAGATAGAATCACAATTACACATTGATACACACACTTAGTAAATGATTCAACATATTGAAAAAGGGACATTCTCGATCGACAAACTTCTCAACTGAGACACTATCGGTCAAAAAAATCCTCGACCAAGAACCACCTTAGTATAACTCACAAACACTAATTATTGACCTGTACATGTTACCCTAGAACAACCCTCGGTCGACAACATTCCTGACCAAGATAGACCTTTGAGCAGGTTGCATAGCCATTCGACTGAGAGTAGGAGGCAGTTGGAAGTTGGAAATGATCATTGCAACACATTCACTCCAAAACCTCCCTCGGTCGAAGAAATGCTTGACTGAGACACATGAAGGTCGACAAACTGCTCGACCGAGATAGGTTCTGGACTGCATTTTCCAACACTAAACAACTAGCCATTGCAATGCAATTTATGGACACCTAATGGCTAGTTGAGCACTAAGAACACTCTAGAAAGTGTCTAGAATGTTCCTAAGCACTAGAAAGCCATTCCAATAAATAGGACATGCCCTAGGACACCCAAAGTATCACTTGAGCATACACATTGCAACTTGAGAATCATTCCTTGTGAGCAACAAGCAAAGTTTCACTTGCGATTCAGTTTTCTTGAGCTCTACATTAGTGTCCTATAGCTTAGTATCTCCTAGCCACCACACTACCATGTTAATCTATAGTGGATAGGCGATCTATACACTTGATATAGGGTCAAAGCACTGTACTCATTGGTAACATTATTTCTTTCTTCTAGTCTTGTTCCTTTTGTTATATTTTGTTTTCCTTGACTACTCCTAGGGTGGAGGCTGTTGAAAGGAGGTTCACGGAGCTACTTGAAGGTGGTGAAGGCTGCTCCCGGTGACTTGGAGTTACTTCAAAAGGATGCCTCAAGGATTGGAGCTACTTTAGGTGAAGGCTACTTTAAGGGTGGACTTTGAGTTACTTCAGAAGGCTGCTTCTAGGAGGATTGAGGCTACTTCAGATGAAGGCTACTTCAAGGGTGTAGGAAAGCAATTGTATTTTGTGTAACACCCTCTAGAGGTAATAAAATAAGTTGCTTTCAAAATCCCGGTTGGAAACAATCGGGTAGTGGACTGACTACCTTAGATTTCTAAGGTAGGAACCACTCTACATCCTGTGTCTTCCTTGTTTCCTCTTACTTCTTTGTTTTGATTGTTTTAATTATTTTAAAACTCCAAAAATCTCTATTCATCCCCCCTCTAGATCTTTTAATTGGTATCAAAGAAGGTCTTCAAGGAGCTTTAACAAGTCTAGAAGGATCGCATATGGTGTGCTCAACAACTTGAACCTAGAGGGAACTCACGTATCTCGTCCACCACCATTCGATGGAAGAAACTATAACTATTGGAAGAGAAGTATGCAATTTTACTTCTAAGGCATTAGTTGGGAGCTTTGGAGGATGGTATCTACTCCATATGAGCTTCCAGAAACTGAGTGTGCTACATGGGATGCCAATACGGTAAAACAAGCTCAACTAAATGCCAAGGCTGTAAGTATTTTACATTGTTATATTTTGGTAGTGAATTCAATAGAATTTCGTAATGTGAAACTACATATGATATATGGCATAGACTTTCTATTACACATGAAGAAAATATACAAGTTAAAAATTCTAAGATTAGTATTCTTAAACAAAAGTTTGAAAAATTTCGTATGGAACCAAATTAGTCTATTAGTGAAATGTATGCAAAATTCTCTACTATCATTAATGGTTTGAGTGCAGTAGGGAAATTCATAAGTGAAGAAGATCAAGTATCCAAAATTCTTAGGTGTTTGTATCCAAAGTAAAAACCAAAGGTCACAACCATTGAAGAAGCCAATGATCTCACCAGACTGAAGATGGAGCAGCTCATTGGCAACTTAGAGACTCATGAGGTCACCCTTGAAGAAGAAGAAAGATTGGCAGCCAAATACAAATAGAAGAAAAGGAAGGACATTGCATTCAAGGCAACGACTAAAGATAGTCATGACACAAGTGAAGAAGATAGTGAAGAGGAGACTCTCATTATAAATGGTAAGCAATATAGAAGATTTAAAACTAAAAAATATTCTAGTGTTTCCTCTTCCCCTAGGTGCTTTGAATGTAGCAAAAAATGGCATTTAAAAAGTGACTATCCCAAAGTCAAGAAGGGAAAGGAATCCTCTCTCTAAAAGAAGGAAAAAGCCTTCAAAGTAGCATGGGATGACTCAAGTGATGATATTAAGGATGGAGAAGAAGAAGTGGAGTGCCTTATTGCTACAACAAATGAAGAAGAAAATGAGGTAAGCCTACTTGATTTATCTAAAGAATAGTTAGTTGCTAGCATTGAAGAATTACATGATAAATATATTGATTGTAAAAAGAAACTAAAAAGAGTTACAAAAACTAATGAAGGATTATATGCTCAATTAAATGATCTTGCTTCTGAAAAGGAAAGTATTATTTCTAAAAATTCTACCTTGAAATCATCTTTTAATGATTGCAATATGAAGTTGCTTACTCTAGAAACAAACTATAATTTTATTTCTCAAGAAAAGGTTGAATTGCTTACAAAATTAAATGATCTTCAAACTCAACCTATCTTTTGTACTCATTTAGATTATGATACTATTGTCAAAGAAAGATATAGTTTGATATTTAATCTAGATCAAGAAAAGTTAGACATTAAAAGAAGAATGGATGAAATTGCTATGTTACAAAAAGATATTAGTAGCTTGAAAAATAAAGATATTCTTGATAAAATCCTAAAAGACTCTTCTGGTAAAATTGGAAGAAGAGGACTAGGTTATGTGCCCAAAGATAAATCCTATCAAAAACCTAGAATGAAAAGGGCACAAGTACCCAAGACTAAAGTCATGTATGTTCCAAAAGACAATCTAGCTAAGAAGAGAAATGAAATTGATTCTATCTATTGCCATTACTATTTACATCTTGGACATTATTCATTCTATTACCCATATAAGAAAAAGGATGATGATCTAGTTTGGATTCCAAAACCCCAAACATAGAAATATTAAACATGATTAGTTGAGATTTGACCTAAAACTTTACTTTGATACTGAAAATATCTTATCTCAACTAAACTGAGCTTTAATTTGCATATTTCTATAATTGTATTGGAAGTAACTTATGTTTTACTTGAAAATAATTGCTGAAATAGAAACATTCTCAGTCGAATAAATCCTCGACCGAGATACTCTTTGGTCGAGAAAATAATTGACTAAGAGTGTTTCTGTCATAACTCACATTTTCTGGACCAACAATAACATTATCGGTCGAGAAAGTTGCCGACCGAGAACACTTCGGTCAAGAAAATTGACGACTGAAAAAAGTTACTATCTTAAGCTTACAAAAACTTGAAAAACATCCGACTGACAAATACTTCGACCGAACCTCACTCAGTCGAGAAAATTATTGACCGAGGATGTTTCTGACAGAACTGTTTAACAAATATTTCACTTGAGTAATAAACTCTACACGATACATTGCCTAAATATTTGAAAGTTTTTAAGAATTATAAATATGCATCAAAACATTGCAAGATTAATTTGTCCCAACATGCTTATAATTGAAAACAAAGAGATTTTCACATACATTAGAGGAAAGCCTTAATGAAAAATCTATTGGCATAAGAGATCTTGTTCTATATTAACATAATCAAAATTGAAAAAATAAGAATTGATCATATAAGGAACTTGGTTAGAATATAATCATAACTATTTTGTGAGAAAATTTTAAGTTTGAGCATGATAGGAAAATTAAAACAAGATATCTTTTCAAAACCATGCTCACATAAATTAAGATATATGGAAAAAGAAGGCAAACTTAATCTTAGGTCACATAAAGGCTTTATCTTAGAATTTTCAAAATTTATTAGTTCACATATGAGTAAAATGAAAAATGATTATATACAACAAAGTTCAATCATATTCAAGACGAAGTGGATCACTGGATAACCTATGTAAATGTTTATATTGGAAATCTACATAAATGCCTCTCAGTCGAAAAAGAGTTTGACCGAGGGGCGCCCCGGTCAAAGTCATGGTCGAACCAAAATAAGCCTGACAAAATGCTTCTTAGTGAAATCAAATCATTCACTAGAACTCAAACTTAGTATATTTGCTCATCATGTTAAAAAAAATTGATTCATTGCTTTGCATATTCAATTGAACTTCAAAGCTAGTTATGACCTTAGTATCCTTAGAGTAATCTTGGTTTTGAAAATAAGGGAGCTTACAACATTTTTTAATACAATGTATATCTTTCTCTTAATTGAATTCTCCACACTAATTAGGGATTAACATCCATTGTATTTGGTTAGAGATATGCTCATTGATTCTCCTATGAGCTTAAAAGAATCTCATATCATTTTAGGGCTTAACATCCCTTTTAAATGGTTGAGAAATATATTCATTGATCCTACTATGAGCCTAAAGGAATCTCATATCATTTCAGGGCTTAACATCCCTTATAAATGATTGAGAAACAAATAAAATATATCCATGAGCCTAAAGGTTTCTCATATCATTTTAGGGCTTAACATCCCTTGCAAATGGTTGAGAAATAAATCATGGTTTTTGAATTGTGACTAAATTTGACATTCTTATTAAGGTAAATGATTCAGGGGGAGTATATCATTCAAGGGGAGCAAATTGATTATGTAGCCATCTTTTTGAAATGAAAAAGGGGGAGAAGTAATATAAATTAAAAAAATAATATAACTCAAAAATTAAATGAGTTTCATAATATTTTGGCTTCGCATAAATTGTTGTTATATTCCTTAAAGGGTTGGATACTATGTTCCATAACTCTTTGGGAATAACTAGCACACACTCCATGAATAAATAAGAGAATGTCTTCATAAGGTAAATCTCAGGTATGAAACTCATGTTATTTATATTCCCTTGATTTATATTTTAGAAATGTTTGTCATCTTCAAAAAGAGGGAGATTGTTGGCTAAATTGGACATTATTAAACCTTTTGTTTTGATGACGACAAACATTTCATTCTTGAGGATTTAACTTGTTATTTGAGTGTTTCAGGGATAAACAAATAAGGAAGTGGATAGTTGAAAATCAATACGAATTGCAAGATCAACATGCATAGATTGCTTTTATTTTCATGATCGTACTCAATGTAAAAACTTGTACAAGTATATAATGTACAAGTACATAGATATCATGTAAATAAAGCGTTAGATATTCCCTATACACCCACAACACTTAGATAGATCCTCCCCTAAGATAGAATCACAATTACACATTGATACACACACTTAGTAAATGATTCAACATATTGAAACAGGGACATTCTCGGTCGACAAACTTCTCGACCGAGACACTCTCGGTCAAAAAAACCCTCGACTGAGAACCACCTCAGTCTAACTCACAAACACTGATTATTGACCTGCACATGTTACCCTAGAACAACCCTCGGTCCACAACATTCTCAACAAAGATTGACCTTCGAGTAGGTTCCATAGCCGTTAGACTAAGAGTAGGAGGTAGTTGGAAGTTGGAAATGAACATTGCAACACATTCACTCCAAACCCTCCTTCAGTCGAAGAAATGCTCGACCAAGACAAATCTCGGTCGACAAACTGCTCGACCGAGATAGGTTCTGGACTGCATTTTCCAACACTAAACAACTAGTCATTACAATGCAATTTATGGACACCTAACGGCTAGTTGAGCACTAATAACACTCTAGAAAGTGTCTAGAATGTCCCTAAGCACTAGTGAGCCATTCGTATAAATAGGACATGTCTTAGGACACCCAAAGTATCACTTGAGCATACACATTGCAACTTGAGAATCATTCCTTGTGAGCAACAAGCAAAGTTTCACTTTCGATTCATTTTCCTTGAGCTCTACAGTAGTGTCATATAGCTTAGTATCTCCTAGACACCACACTACCATGCTAATATATAGTGGATACAAGATCAATACGCTTGATATAGGATCAAAGCGATGTACTCATTGGTAACATTGTTTCTTCTTCCAGTCTTGTTCCTTTTATTATATTTTGTTCTCCTTGACTACTCCTAGGTTGGAGGCTATTGAAAGGAGGTTCGTGGAGCTGCCAGTACTACAAAAATGGCTTATACATCACTTTTAAAGGCGTCAGTTGTAAAAAAAACCCAACGCCTACACAATAAACCATTGATTAAATAATTAAACTGATATATATCTGTGAAGGGTGACCAGACACGGGTATCACTTTTTATTTAGCATCGGTTCCTAAATTAGAAACCGACGCTAAACATTGACTGCCAAATCCATTTTTTTGAGCAAAAAAATTACCTCCAAAATTTAACATACATCGTCGATTATTAACAAAGAAACTGACAACTAAAGGTTTTTTGCAAAATAGAAATTTGACCAATTTTTGTCGTCAGTTCTGTTACAGTAACCGACGCCGATGTGTTTCCGCACACTTTACCGCAAAAATTTTCGCCACCATATAACGTCGGGTTTTACACGGAAACCGACGAGTATGGTCTTAATTTGAGAACATTTATTTTTTGTTGGCATATATATATATATAGACGTCGGTTTTTTTTGTTTGAACTAACGACTATAAGAGAACAAAAGTGTCAGTTTTTTGTTGGTAACCGACACCTATAGTTAACTTAACAACACCCGTACAAGACAAACTCTTCCCCTTTCTCTATTTCATTCAATCTCGTGCAACTCAGGGTTTGGTCCGGCGATTTTCTGCTCAGCGCCGCTCATTTCTCCTCTTCCCCCACCTTCGTCGCTGCTTGCTCCGGCCATTTCTCTGGCTCGCTTGTTGGTCCTCTACCCACCTCCACCGCCGCTTGCCCTCTGCCCCCATCTCGCTGCTCCGGCGGCCTTCCGGCGTCCTGCTCTCCTGCTCCAACTCTGGCACCGCCTGCTCTCCTGCTCCAGCGGCCTTCTCTCCTGCCCAGCTCGCTGCTCTGCCGCTGCTCTTCTCCACGCAGCTAGATGCTCAACAGGTAGCCCTCTTCTTCTTCCTTCTCCCTCATTACCAACATCAAGCACGACTGTGGTTGAGTTGGCCGTGCTTGTTGTTGGTAAGGAGGGAGAAGGAAGAAAAGAGGGTATTTTGTTCATTTATTTTTTTATCTATTACTTTGTATTTGTTTATCTATTGATAATATTTATTTATCTAATGCTTTGAGTTTATATATTTAGATGTTGCTATTGTAAATCAACCTAGGATATGAACAAATCTTTTGCTTGCATATATTTGTGCTTCTAATCCTAATGCTTGACCTAATTCAGTAAATTTTGATGCATGTTGAAATAAGATTTAAACTTGTCCATTCTAGCATCCTAATTTTATTTGATTAAACCCTAACATTGATGAAACCCTAACATCAATTGTGTTGAAACCCTAAAATTTACATATCTATCATTGTATTTGTTGGCCTAGAAACCCATCCAAGATTTACTAATTAGGAGTAAATCTTGGATAGTCCCCGGTTTGGGACTGTTCTTGAACACCTAATCTCACTTAGGATGTAAGTGTATAATGTGTATTGGGTTTTCGACAAAATTTTGGTAGCATTTCCCCGTTTGTTCTCTAAGTACATATATACTTAGAGAACAACAGGGAAATGCTGCCGAAATTTTCTTGAAAACCCAATACACATTATACACTTACTAGTGAGATTAGATGTTCAAGAATGGGATAGGTGGTACACATTTATTATATATAAGAATGACATCACATGTATTTGTTGGCCTAGAAACCCGTCCAAGATTTACTCATTAGGAGTAAATCTTGGATAGTCCCCGGTTTGTGACTGTTCTTGAACACCTAATATCACTTAGGATGTAAGTGTATAATGTGTATTGGGTTTTCGAGAAAAATTTGGTAGCATTTCCCCGTTTGTTCTCTAAGTACATATGTACTTAGAGAACAACATGGAAATGTTGTTGAAATTTTCTTGAAAACCCAATACACATTATACACTTACTAGTGAGATTAGGTGTTCAAGGATGGGATAGGTGGTACATATTTATTATATATAAGAATGACATCACATGTATTTGTTAACCCTAGACCCTAATCTTGTTGTAATATATACTTGTTTTCTCTTTGATCATAGAATGGATAGATCATGGATGTCCATTTGCAATCGTTGCACCCCATAGTTTATTTCTGGTCTTGACCAGTTTATTAGATTTGTCGAGGAACATAGGAAACAACCTGGAGATAGGTTCTACTATCCATGTAGGCATTGCGGTAACAACTTGAAAGTCAGCACTGGTGATGAAATCAAAAGTCATGTCATGTGCAACAGGATTGTACAAGGCTATATAGAATGGCACTGGCATGGAGAGATTTCAAACCCGAAACCATTGGATGTCGATAGAAGTGCTTGTGTGGAAGAAGAAATTGCCTCCGATGACGTAGATGTGAATGAACCAGTTCCAGTAGGCATCGTTGATGCGATGCTGGATCGTTGTGGGGTAGAGCACACCGATCCACCTCCCATGTTTAGAAACATTGTGCATGATGCTGAGATACCGTTATACACAGGTTGTACTAAGTTTACGAAGCTTAGTGCTGTGTTGAGATTGTCTAAGCTGAAACCTAACAATAGATGGAGCGACAAAAGCTTCACGTCATTGTTGTCTTTGTTGAAAGAAATGCTTCCTGAAGGAAACGAGCTTCCAATCTCAACATACCAGGTAAAGAAATTGTTGTGCCCAATGGGAATGGAGTACAAGAAGATACACGCATGCCCAAATGATTGTGTATTATTTCAAAAGGACTATGTGGATTTGAAAGATTGTCCAAAATGTGGTGCGTCACGGTATAAATTGACGACTTCGGGGGAGTCCAAAACTAGTTCTCCTGCCAAGGTGATGTGGTATCTACCTATAATATCACTGTTTCAATGCTTGTTTGCAAATCTGATAGATGCGTAGAATTTGAGGTGGCATGCAGATGTTAAGAAAAATAATGATGGGATCCTACGACATGCGTCTGATTCCCCACAGTGGAAGAAGATTGATCTATTGTACCCCAAATTTAGTGAAGAAGATAGGAATCTAAGACTTGGGATTTGTACAAATGGGATGAATCCGTACGGGACATTGAGCAACCAACATAGCACTTGGCCAGTCATGCTTGTTATATACAATCTTCCTCCCTGACTGTGTATGAAAAATAAGTACGTAATGCTATCGTTGTTGATATCGGGCCCTAAAGAACCTGGAAATGATATCGATGTTTATCTTGAACCTCTTATTGATGACTTAAAGAAACTCTGGGGTGAAGGTATGATGACCTATGATGCTTCATGAAGAGAGACATTTCGTTTGCATGCTATGTTGTTTTGCACTATTAATGACTTTCCAGCATATGGGAATTTGTCTGGATATAGTGTCAAAGGAGCTAAAGCATGTCCTATATGTGAAGAGAACACTGATTCAACAAGACTAAAACATGGTGGTAAGACTGTATATCTCGGTCATCGAAGGTTTCTTACAAAATTCCATTTGTATCGTAGGAAGCGCAAATCATTCAATGGATTGAATGTGAAAATGAATGAAACTGCTGGTTGCTATATGAATGTTTCTACATGTGTGAATGTGAAAATGAATGGAACTGCAGATTGGTACATGAATGTTTCTACATGTGTGAAAATAAAATGAAACTGTAGGTTGCTAAATGTGTGAAAATTAATGTTATTAATTTTGCAGGCTTGTGGCATGTTGTTGGCTGATATCAATGGAAGTCGTAAAACCTACAGTTCATAACTGAACTGTAGGTTTCTCATTCTGCGACCAGCCACAGCATGCTTTCAAACTGATAAAAAAAATACATACAACAGGTGTCAGTTATTTGAAAAAATTGATGACAAATGCTTATAGCGTCGGATAATAGCTAAAACCGACGCCTAATGAGACCAGACAACACGGTCGTGCTGGCAAGCACGACCGTGGTA
Source organism: Alisma plantago-aquatica (assembly GCA_963693085.1). Lineage (NCBI taxonomy): Eukaryota > Viridiplantae > Streptophyta > Magnoliopsida > Alismatales > Alismataceae > Alisma > Alisma plantago-aquatica. The sequence continues at coordinate 1,778,705,934 of OY856409.1, forward strand.
GCAGGTGATATGGCGTCGGTTATCAATAATAAACTAACGCTGATGGATACTTAAAGTGTCGGCTAATAGCTAAAACTTACGCCTAATGAAGCCAGACACCAAGGTCGTGCTTGCCAGCATGGATGTGGCAACATGTGATATGGAGTTAGTTATCAATAAAAAACTGACGCTGATGGTGCCCTAAATGGTGCCCTTTTTGTAGCATGAAGGTTTATGTCGTCGGTTTCTGTAATAATAACTGATGCCTATATCCCCCTACTGGCACGTTTTCGGTGGTGCGTGAAGTTTTCTGGCGTCGGTTTGGAAACCGACGCCTAACAGTTTTCCTTTTAGCGGCACCCACATAGGTGTCACATTGAAACCGACACTAAAGGTCTTAAATAACTGACACTAAAGGTGGGTTATGTACTAGTGTACTTCAAGGTGGTGAAGGCTTCTCCCGGTGACTTGGAGTTACTTCAGAAGGCTGCCTCAAGGATTGAAGCTACTTCAGGTGAAGGCTACTTCAAGGGTGGAATTGGAGTTACTTTAGAAGGATGATTCTTGGAGGATTGAGGCTACTTCAGGTTAAGGCTACTTCAAGGGTGTGGGAAAGAAATTGTATTTTGTGTAACATCCTCGAGAGGTAATAAAATAAGTTTCTTTCAAAATCCTGGTTGGAAATAATCAGGTAGTGGATTGACTACCTTAGATTTCTAAGGTAGGAACCACTCTACATCCAATGTCTTCCTTGTTTCCTCCTACTTCTTTGTTTTCATTGTTTTAATTATTTTAAAACTCCAAAAAGATCTATTCACCCCCGCCTCTAGATCTTTCATAACTTACATATGGATAATGAGAGAGAGGATCGATATGCAAATAAAATTTAAAAGGTAGGAATAAATCCATTCAACCAGGCACACACATCCATGGGGTGTTGGCCATAACCGCACATACATCCACCATTAAAATGATTTCAAGACAACACACATATATGGCGTATATATCATATTAGATATATATTAATATAAAGGATCTATGTAACATCCATAGGGTATGTGTTATTTAATTGGATATGCACATTAATTACTTAAAATATTCACATTGTATGCAAAAAAATAAATGATAAAACAAAAAATTTGATCATATCAATTAAATACTAAAACATAGTACATTAATGTGGATCTAATACTACTATAGAAAAAAATGATGATAGAGACGGTAGAGGAAACAAAAAATTTCTTGTTGTATTCTCTCAACCGATAGATTGTGCCAACAAGTATACATTGGGAAGGAAGGTTGCAATCATATACCTGGTCCTGGAGCAAGTCCAACGACTATCCTTGCAACAACATGCTTCTTTCTCAATCAGCACCTGGACGGTTGTCAACGACAACCTCCTAGTATAGAACCACCGACAATGTTTGATGATATCCTCCTAGAGTGTTGGCAACGACCCTCTATTGTAGTCCACACGGACCACTAGGAACTCGACACCACACTTTCTATAGCCAACGGGAAGGAGTTTGCCCCTTCAATTGTCAACGTGCTAACACTGACTTGTTCTCCCTTACTGTCTCCCCCTTTTCTAAGTAAGGCTTGCTTGAGATTTCACATTACAAAAAATGTGAGAGGACAATGTTTGTCAGTGTTAATTGTGTGTTCTAAAAGCCTTGACTACCTCCTCTTTATATAGGAGGGCGAGGGCTAAGTCAGGATTCCAGATGCAACCAGGAGTTAAAGAGGCAAAATTTCATGAATTTTTAGCTACTGTGAACCATGCATAGGTTGAATCACATTTGAATTGATTGACTTGCATGTAAATGAACAGATTCAACAATTGTGTTGGTCAGTTCACTATATCTCCTATTTTCAATCATATTGGCTTTCAATGTGAGGATTAATGCACAACATGATGTTAACATCAATCCTTGATCTAATCTTATTGGTCACCCAAAAGGTCGACTTGACTTATGAATCAGTTAACTCAATTCTTGAGTCAGTCGATTAACATTTCAGTCAACCAACTTTCAACCAATGCTGTTTAACTTGATTACATAAACACTTTAGTAACCAATTTAAACATTGTTCATGAGTAAACACCTATTCCAAGTGCATACTATGTGTGTGACCCTATAGGTCACAAATAATGTTGGTAGTAAATGTCCATAGCCAACTTATGACATCACAAGAAATGAGCGGTATCTAGAAACACATCATTGCTACCCAAATAATTAGAAAGTTGAACAACTTCAACCTACATTTGTTATTAGTGTTATCATGATCATATAACTTCTTTTCCATTGATATCTAGATTGAACTAAAGGTATGGAAAATTCATCCTCTTAGTCATTCAATCTAGTTGCTTTAACTAGAGTAGACTGTTTGAAATGCATGTGAGATCACATATCATATATTGATTCACATGGGTTTGGACATACCTTTCTCAGTCTTGCCTATCAAGTAGCCAGGATATCAACTACGATAGGAGGGACAAATCCAATCTACATCACTAACAGTCAACACCCATGTGTCACAACATATCCGAGCACCACCTTTATGGTAACCCTTATTCAAGGTCATGTTGGATGATGTCAAAGTACATTGAATGACATGTGTTGAGTGTAGTGACTTCAAGTCTATGAACTACAATCACCACTATCACTATGAGAGTAATTTTGACTACCATTCAATGGTTTCCATGTATCACTCTCAAGATTACTCTGAATGATACACCATTTCCTAACAAGTACCTATGTGTGTGGTTTGATATCATATAACATGACTAATGAGATTCTATCATCGACCAACACACACTCCGGTCTTATGTATTATTATTGTATATGTAGTTTCCACAATAATATCGAACTAGGGACATAATGTTGGTATTTATGCCCTAAGAGTCAATCATATGATGATTGGATTGGCATACATCATGATTGATTTGAAAATATCAAAGGAAAGCTTCCAATTTATTCTAGCTAAATTGATTATGAGATAAATGATGGAGAAAAATGAATGTCTAAAGAATGACAATACTCAATGGCATATGTGTCTTCAGATTGAGGACCTGAATAATGAGATCATACAGATGCTAAGAGTATGTACATTCTTGTTATGTCCCTAGTCGGATGTCATTGTGGAAGGTTGATAGACAACAATGACACATCAAGACTAGAGTGTGTGTTGGTTGATGACAATGTCTCATTAGTCATGATATATGATATCAAACCAAGCACATAGATACATGTTAGAGAACAGTGTATCAGACAGACCCACCATGAGAGTGACACATGGAACCATGACATGGTAATCAGAATCATCTCTCATAGTGATGGTGGTGATTGTGATTCTTAGACCTAAGATCACTCCACTCGTCGAATGTGATTGGGTACACTTCGGCATCATCAAATGCATTCCTGAAACATGGGTTGTTATAAAGGTGATGATTGGGTGGCTTTGACGCATGAGTTAGACTATGAGTGATAGATATGGGATTTCTCCCACCTAAGGGAGTATGATGTCCATGCCACTTGATAAGAGAGACTAAGAAAGGCATGCACATGCACATGTGAATCAATATATGATATTGATGTCTCACATGTCTCAAATAGTCTTATCTAGTTCAAGAAACATGAATGAGTGTTGAAAAGATGACAACTCCATGCCTTGAGTTCATTCAGGATATTAGAGACAAAGGAATTATACATTCACTAGAACACCAATCACAGACTGTAGGATTGAAAGTCATTCTCCAACTTTCCTTTTCACTTGGGTAGCACTAATGTGTGACTAGGTACCACTCTTTGCTTGTGATGTCATAAGCTAGTTATGGACGTTCACTGCCAACGTGAAATGGGACCTATAGGGCCACACACAAAGGATTAACCTGGAAGAGGTTATCCATGAATGATGTTTGGATTGATTACTAAAGTGTTTAGGTACTCAAACAAACATTCAATCAATAGACTTGATTCGAAATCATAAATTTCAAATGTTGAACCAACTGATTAGAGTGTCAGATTGATTGAGAACGGAATTGACTGTGTTATGCACAATTTGGACCACCAACTGACCGGTTCACTGGGTGAACTGATTGGCTCATGGTCAGTGAGACAACTAGTTCACTCTAGTGAACCGATCGGTTCAACTGGACCAAACAAGAAGTTTGAGTTGTCCCAGTTTGTGAGTAAAGTTTTTCATTTCACTTGTTCAATTTGATTGGGACAAGAATTAATCTTTACATTAACTAGAAACGAATAAGGAAAGTCAGTTGTAGGTAGGTCTGGGAAGTGAAACGACTGGTTCATTGGGTGAACTGGTCGTCTCACCTTGCCAAATGACCGGTTCAGTTATGAAATGATCGGTTCGCCTACCACAATGTAAATTGTTCATGGAAATTCTAGACCCTTCTACTTCCCCATAGACTGGGAACCATGACCCTGCCCTCTACTATAAATAGAGGGGTACAAGGGGCTTCTCCAAAGACACAACTCAGAAGAGTTGCTCTACAAAGTTGTTGTCCTCTCTGGTTGTAGTAAGTGAGAGAGCCCAAGCAAGTTCTACCCATCCATGGAGGAATAGTGAGGGAAAGACAACTGCATAACAATAACTGGTTGAAGGAGGGTATGTTGGTGACTAGTACGCCAATAGAAAGGGACAAGTCCTTCTATTTTATTCTCCAGGATGGCTAGAGTTCCTGATAGTCCATGTGGACTATGTATAGAGGCGGGAGACTTCTTCCGCTCAGGAGGACAATAGTCAACCGTAGTCCGGGTAAAGACCACGAGTTGCACTGATGCCCTCAAAGACATATGGTTGAAGACTGCACTTGTTTCAAGGTATAGTCATTGAGTAAGCCTCAAGACCAGGTATATCTTGCTAAAACCATCCTTCCCATTACATATATGTTGATGCGATCTGTTGGTTATGGGTTTATGGTCAAGTAAATTTTTGTTTTCTCTGTCTACTTCGACCACGTAAAACCTAATAGTGGTATCAGAGCCACATCAATACTCTATGTTTTGGGATAATCGATATGATCATATTTTGGTTTTACCATCTTTTATTTATTGCATACAATGCAAATATTTAAATGACTAATGTGAATATCCGATTGATACCACATGATCCCAAACTAATATATACATATATAATACGGTGTACATACACATGCAATTGATATGCGTCGCCCTAAATTGGTTTTGATGGTGGATGTGTAGCATGGTTATGGTCTATAAACCCTATGTGCATGTGTGCGGTTGGTTATGGTTGTTTGCATCTGGGTTTGCGCATCGAGCCTTCTCTTCTGTTCTGAATGTAACTCAAGATAACTTGAGAATCTCTTCTACCTTTACTCCCCTCGAATGTAACTCGAGGTTTCACAAAGATCATGTAAAATAGGATTAGCTTTATTTCTTGTTGTGATGAAGACTAAAGATGACCGCTTGATGGACTGAGACGAGCGATTGAGGAACAATTGGTGGACCGACGAGAAGCCCAGATGACCAACAAACTAACTATGTAGAGGATCCAGACGATCAGCTGGAGACAACCAACTGATCGGCCAGGAGGTGAGCCGATCATTCATAGGATGAGCTGATCAATCTGAAATGGCCTAAGCACAAATCTTCATGAACAATAGGTTGCTGCATGTGATGTAGGCCTAGATGACCATAATTCCTTGTGGCTCAAGAAATTACAATAGAATGGCCATAATCATCGCTTTATCATTATTGCATGTTTTCATTTGTGGGATATAGCATGTATATGATACATACTATATATGTGGTGATTGGATACATATATGCATATATACGCATATTAAAACCCCTCAACAAACATATGAAGTTGAAGACCCCTTCCAAAAGCAGCACACATGTAAAGCTTGATCGACTAAGTATGTGCATGCCTTTGTGTGGTGCACTGTCTGTCTCGTAGAAGTGTGATGGTGAATATGTGTGTCTGCCTTCGCAGGGTGCATATTCATTGTGTTGGATTTTGGGTTGAACTTAACAAGGTGACCTTGATCGGATCAAGCACCTTGAGGCATAAAGATGAACATGGAAAGGAGTTGTGCATGACATCTATCATGAGTTGCATATGATGAAATTGGAAAAGGTTGCCTACCTGAAAGACTCTAGTTGTGGGTGACATCCCTAGCTAGTCCATGGTTTAGATGAAATCAGGATCTTGCTCACTAGAAGATTGTATGCTGCAATCTTCCGAATTGATGGTGAGGGCTATCGGTTTGATCAAAATAGTGGGAGCAATAATTAATTAAAAACCTAATTAATATCATCAAATTCCAAATGAAATCAAATCAAAAGAGTTTTGGACTAAAATTACAAATTTCCTTTTTGTAGAATAAATGGCTACCAACAACAATCACTTTTCATTACGATCGGTCCTTGAGAAGGAGAAGCTAAATGGGAACAACTTCCACAACTAGTTTAGGATGTTGAGAATTGTTCTCACTCAAGAGCAAAATCTCTATGTCTAGGATACACCAGATCCAGATGAACCCACTCCCACTGCACCAAAGGCTAAAAGGGATGCTTATAGGAAACATACTAAGGATGCCATTGATGAGAAGTGCTTGATGTTGTGCTCAATTAACTATGAGTTTCAGAGACAACATGAGAACATGGACATCATTGAGATGGTTCAACTTCTCAAGAACATGTATCAAGACTAGGCACAACAAGGGAGATATGATGTCTCCAAGGCATTGTTGAAGTGCGTCATGATAGAAGGAGATCCAATAGGCCCTCACACACTCAAGATGATTGGGTATGTGGAGAACCTAACTCAATTGGGATTCCCTCTGAGCCAAGAGCTGGCTACTGATGTGATATTGCCATCATTGCCAAAATCCTACATCCAGTTTGTGATGAACTACAACATGAACAACTTTGACAGGCCACTTCCAGAGTTTTTGGGCATGTTGAGGATAGATGAGGCATGGATGAAGAAAGACAAACCCAAATCTGTGATGATGATCAGTAGAAAGAAGGGAAAGTCTAAGGGAAAGGGCAAGGGCAAAGCAAAGAAAGGTTCTAATGCTAGCCAATAGCCCAAGTTGTCTTCAACTCTCAAAGCCAAGGGAGAGGTGAACAAGGGAGGTAAATGTCACCATTGTCATGAGCCATGGCATTGGAAGAGAAATTTCCCTCTCTACATAGATGAACTAAAGAAGAGGAAGGAGGGGATGTAAGTCTCCACCTAAGGTATCATGAAATAAACTTAAAATGCTTCTTTATCTTAGGTATATGATACCAAGATATAGATCTGACATATATGATGAGCAAGATTCATGAAGAAGTGATGGCCTTTATGAAAGGACCAAGAAGGAATACTCATCAACATTGGAGCAAATGTTGCCGTGATAGATAGAAGTACCTTTTAGTTCATTTCATCCCAAAGGACATGTAATAGAGTTATGAACTACTATTTCATTTTTCCAATAAATGTAAAAATTTTATTTCTGCATCTTGTAATGACAAGGATGTCTATTAATAAAGTTCATGTTTCAATTTCAATGATATGATCTTTTATGGAAATGCCTTATATATCTTGTGGTAGTTGGTATGCATGAGATAAAATAAAATAATACCTAAAAGTTATTGATGACTTAAACAATAAATTAGCATTTTCATCTGAACAAATGAATGAGAAATTCATCTCTAGGTTCCATATTGATGGATAAACTAGACTCTCTTGGTTAATGAACCATTAAGATATATGAATGTCTTATTTATTTGGCATGATGACAAGTCAATCTTCACTAGATGTAGTGGGAGAATGACTATTCTATTAGGTATAATACATATTGATGTATATACATCCCTGTTGGAGTAAATTCTAAAACTTAAAATATGGTATTTAATGAAATACCAATATGAGTATCTTGAAATGTTCAAGTATATCATAAATGAAGAACAAACTTGGTAAAAATATTCATTCTTTGATATGATCAATGAATGAGATACTTAAACCAAATGTTTGAGGTCCTTGTGAGTAACTATGATAGTGTATCATAGAGAACACATGATTAAGGCATAATGATGTCTAAATCAAAGAATGAATCATACTCTAAAAGGTAAGATCATGATCATCAAACAAATAACTAATCTTCTAGAATTCTTCTAAAGAACATGCTTTACACTAAATAAAGGTACAAAAGGAGATTAAGAATCACAAGTGTTTTGGAATCTCAAATTCCTTAATAGATACACCTCATATATCTAGTAGAAAACACCTTGAGCTTGATGGATAATGATATCCTACAAACTCAAAGGTGATGAATTGGTCATATGATGATGAACAAATAATCTATCTAGATGATGTTGAGGAACTAGATTTTGAGTTATGGCTTGAAGCCATAAGATCTAAAATGTCTTCCATGTGAACCAAATAAGGTATGAACTTAATGGTTGCACTTATAGGGATAAAACCCATAAGTGCAATTGGGTCTTAAGAGTTAAGACTGACATGGATGACATTTGAAGTGTTGATTGGTTGAAATGAATTCAAGTGAGTTCAAAGTGTTGAACCTGATGATTTTATTTAACCAATTGTAGTGGCTATAGGCCATAAAGGATCATTCTTTCTATTGGAACTTGAAGACTATGAAATTTGGCATATGGATATTGGAACCACATTCCTAGTAAGAATAACATGAGGCTGTGTACGTGACACAACCTGAAGGGTTTTATAATTTCGTTAATGCAAATGTAGTCTATAAGTTATAAGAGTTTAATCTATATGATTGATTAAATACAATCACCTCAGAACTAGAGTCTTTACTTTGATTATATAGTCAAAATGTTTGAGTGTTATATCAAAATAAAGAAGGGATCCTTGATTACAAAGATTTAGTGGGAGCGTATTCATATTCCACATGATGATGAGGAATAAAATGAAACTGGCGTGGAAATACCTTCTTTAAGGGAATAAAAAGAAATAATCTATGTGATAGGAATAGAGAACTATAGAGATAGTTCTCAAAAATATCTTGACCTGATAAAGAGAGAGTATACATTGGCAGTCTGTGCCTCAGGGTTCAGTATGTAGAGATTCAGTGGGAGAAAATGTATCCATATTACATGGAGTTTGTCTCTTAGATGCCTAGTGTCCCAAATTCTTATGAATAATAGGAACACATAGATAGATGCCTTGTGCATTCGCCATTGGATCTATTATGTATGTAATCATCCCATTATCTTGTATGTATCAGACATGGTAAGAAAATGTGTATGCATTCATCATCTTGTAGTATTGGACATGACATATGATATACTCATCCAGTTATCTCGTATGTATTGGACATGATGAGTGGATGTCTATCTACTTCCTGAGAGAGTCACTGGAATACAATAAAGAAATCATTTAAGTACTTGTGAGGTATTAAAGGATTAGTTCTATGGTAATAAAAGGAAGAGTTGTGTGTAAATGAGTTACACTGATGCAAGCTTCCAAAATGATAGAAAAATAATCGCAAAATATAATAGTGAATATGTGTTGTAAAATGGAAATGTTTCGAGTAAAATGAAAAGTCCATTTTATTCTAAAAGGAATGATGAGTATCCTTGTGTTATAAACGCCATAGGATACCATATGGATCTAGAAGTTCATACAAATAAACTTATAGATATTCCAACCATTGATGACAATGTAGAAATACAAAGTCAAACTATGGAGCTAATTGTTAGGAAAGGAATATCAGATAGCATATTATCACAACTCCATATCATACGAAATGTCATACAATGAGGAGATGTAAAACATGCAATATACCGACTAAAGGAAAATGTTGCTAACTCACTGGATTAGCACTAGTGCAACAGAAACATGTAGGACATGCTTAGAGATCACTTAGAATATGATTCAAAGGTGATTGGCTCTAAGTGCATGTGGGAGTTTGTTGGTATGTATGCCCTAAGAGCCAGTCATATGATGATTGGATTGGCATACATCATGATTGATTTGATAAATATATAAGGCAAGCTTCCAATTTATTCTAGCTCAATCGATTATGAGATAAATGATGGAGAAGAATGAATGTCTAAAGAATGACAATACTCAATGACGTATGTCTTTAGGTTGAGGACCTAAATAATGAGATCATACTGATACTAAGAGTATGTACATTCTTGTTATGTCCCTAGTCAGATGTCATTGTGGAAGGATGATAGGCAATAATGATACATCAAGACTAGAGTATGTGTTGGTTGATGACAATGTCTATTAGTCATGATATATGATATCAAACCAAGCACATAGATACATGTTGGAGAACAATGTATCAGACAGACCCACCATGAGAGTGACACATGGAACCATGACATGGTAGTCAGAATCACCTCTCATAGTGATGGTGGTGATTGTGATTCTTAGACCTAAAATCATTGCACTTGTCGAATGTGATTGGGTACACTTTGACATCATCAAACGCAGTCCTGAAACATGGGTTGTTATAAAGGTGTTGATTGGGTGGCTTTGATGCATGAGATATACTGTGAGTGATAAATATGGGATTTGTCCCTCCTAAGGGAGTATGATGTCTAGGCCACTTGATAAGAGAGACTGAGAAAGGCATGCACATGCACATATGAATCAATATATGATATTGATGTCATACATATCTCAAACAATCTACTGTATTCAAGAAACATGAATGGACATTGAAAGGATGACAACTCCATGCCTTGAGTTCATTCAAAATATCAGAGAAAAAGGAATTATACATTCACTAGAACACCAATTATAGACTGGAGGATTGAAACTTGTTCTCCAACTTTCCTTTTCACTTGGGTAGCACTAATGTGCGACTAGGTACTGCTCTTTGCTTGTGATGTCATAAGCTAGTTAAGGACATTCACCACCAATGTGAAATGGAACCTATAGGGTCACACACAAAGGATTAACCTAGAAGAGGAGTTTATCCATGAATGATGTTTGGATGGATTACTAAAGTGTTTAGGTTCTCAATCAAGCATTCAATCAATAGACTTGACTCAGAATGATCAAGTTCAAGTGTTTAACCAACTGATTAGAGTGTCAGATTGATTAAGAACGGAATTGACTGTGTTCTGCACAATCTAGACACCCAACCGACTGGTTAACTGGGTGAACCAATCTGCTCATGGTCAATGAGATGACTGGTTCACTCTAGTGAACTGATCGGTTCAAGTAGACCAAACGAGTAGTGTTGGGTTGTCCCAGTTTGTGAGAAAAGTTTTGTTTTACTTCTTCAATTTGATTGGGACTAGAATTGATCTTTATGTTAATTAGAAACAAATAAGGAAAGTCAATTTCATGTAGGTCTAGGAAGTGAAACGATCGGTTCACTGGGTGAACCGAATGACTCACCTTGCCAAATGATAGGTTCAGTTATTAAACAACCAGTTCACATATTGCAATGTAAATTGTTCATGGAAATTGTAGACACTTCTACTCCCATACAAATTGGGAACCCTGACCCTTCCCTCTACTATAAATAGAGGGGTATAGGGGGCTTCTCCAGAGACACAAGTTAGAACATCAGTTGCTCTACAAAGTTTTTTTCCTCTCTGGTTGTGGTAACTGAGAGAGCCCGAGCAAGTTCTACCCGTCCAAGGAGGAACAATGAGGGAAAGACAACTATAGAATAGGAACTGGTTGTGGGAGAGTGTGTTGGTTACTAGTACGCTAATAGAAGGGGACAACTTCTTCTAGTTCATTCTTTAAGATGACTAGAATTCCCAGTAGTCTGTGTGGACTATCTAGAGGTGGGAGACTTCTGCCGCTCAAGAGGACAACAATCAACCACAGTTCGGGTCAAGACCAGGAGCTGTACAGATGCCCTCGAAGAGAGGTGGTTTAAGACCACACTTTCTGTGAGGTATAGTCGCTGAGCAAGCCTCAGGACCAAGTATATCTCACTGAAACTATCCTTCCCATTACATAGATGTTGATGCAATCTGTTGGTTATGGGTTTATGGTCAAGTAAAGTTTTGTTTCCGCTTCCTACTCCGAACACGTAAAACCCAACACATAACATGAATGTATATACTCTTTTCATACATATGATCTCATTGTTCATGTCCTCAACCTAAAGATATACATCATGGAGCAATATTATTCTTTAGATATCTATCATGTTATAATATCACTTCATAATAGAACATACATATAGATAGGTGTTTCCTTTATCATTAATCAAATCAAGTACATGATTCCATATTACAATCGTCGTATGTCTGGCTCTCTAGGCTTACATACCACTAGATGCTCCATCGACATAGATCATCAAAATCAGACAAATATCCCCACCTTGAGGTGGGTATCCTCTGACTAAACCAGCACTTTACATATGCGTCTGACAAACCATCAACTTCCACCTTTCAATGGTTCCCCTACATTCACCTTCTAATGGATTCTTAGTGCATGCCTTCCAATGTCCATCTTGACTACTCATCCTCTGATGGCCAACATGCGATGACACTCCTATTCAAGTCAACTGAAGGTAATTTTGACTCCAATATCTGATGATGTGCCTACACCTATCAACCAAAGGAAACCCCTCTACCGATGGATGTCTTGCACCTGCCAACGGATGGCCAATCTACATATGTTCACCTAACAATGGTTCAACTATAACTCAATGAGATTCCTCGCCTACCGATGGAATTACTACCAACTCACAACCCATCTCTTCCTCATGCCACCGTTGACTTTTCACCTCCATGGTTGCCGATACTTTACTCCATGGCAATTGAGAGGGTTTCAAACCCTTCCCTATGCCTATAAATAGAAGGGGAAGATTGGTGAAAAAAGAATCCACCATTGAAGCCACCACACTGCCATTTCATCCTCGGGCCTTCAACCTCTAAAAACTATTGATCATTTCCATTGGTGTGAAAATGCCAACGAAAGATCCTCCCACCTTTGCTCCACCATGGATCCAAGGTTCTGACCTCAAAGGAGGTCTGTCCTGAGATGCCTATCACCATTGGTTGATGATCCCAGCCTTTGTCAACTACTGCTCCTCCCTATAGTGATGAGATATAGCCTTGAAAAAGGAAGAAAGAACCTTCATTCTATCTCCTATGAACTTGCAAGGGTGGTCTTGTTGCTGCTTCATCTACCATCAATTTTTCAACATGAAGACATGCATCCTCACATCATGGATTTTCTTTCTTTTCTCTGTTGTAATCATGACTTTATTTCCCTCTTCTTCAGTTGTTTCTCTTAATGCTTCTATGAGAAAATACTCAAATTTTCTTTCCTTATTGCATCTTCTATTATATACACCATTATAGGTTTTGAATCAAACATTTTTATATTTATATTCTTGCCTTATCATCGAGTTTATATGTAAATTAGATCTTGGGTGTAGAGAATGTTAAAACTAGGATCTAGTATATCATTTGATTCATGTTAAAACCTTGATGAGAACTCCATATAGGTGTTTTTGAGGCAATAGATGCATGAACTCTAGGTTACAAGATGACAAGCTTAGTGTGATGTCTGTCTAGGTTTAACCCTAATACCGAGAGGGAGATTTTATTGGCCTCAACATATATGTTTCCTTACTTAATATGATGATGTAAGGGATTGAATGATAGATAGAATTGGTGAAACCCATTCCACTGTAGTGTTCTCATCATATTATAATTCGAAAAATTTAATTCTACACTTTTACTATTTGCAACCTTAGTTTAACAATCAAATTCAAATCTTGTGTTAAATACTAGTTCTTCAATGGTTAACTTGATCATTTGATTCTTAAAAATGTTATACTACAATAAGATCTTTCCACTTGTGGGTGGTGATTATTATACTTAGTGTAGGAAAACTCTAGGGATTTTACCCCTAGTGAATTAGCCAGTGCAAAAAATCCACATCAATGTCTTACCTATTTCATCCTTCAATGTCCCTTTTATAGTCTCCTAAGTTTATTAGATTTTGTTTTCTTCATTGAGAGTTTAAAAAACAAAAAAATGGGGATTTGAATAGGATGTTTCCCACTTATGACTTTTTTTTATCACAATTTTTTTTACTCCTAAGTGTCTTGTTTCTAAAAATACACAAGTACCCTACATGTAGGCCCCCTAAAGTTTGATGGATTTTTGGTTTTATAGGATTATTCATGCAAGGGAATGAATCTTAAATACAAATGCTTACAAAAAGAGCACACGATTTCATGTTATTTATTTAACTATTAAATATGCTGTGATTTTCATGCATGCCCTCTTGATATCATATATTGGAAAAAATAATTTTTGGGGCTTAAAATCCAACACATTGCACTTCACACTCTAATCCTACAGTGTCAAGTAGATAAGAGTACCACTCATGTGACCTGGTCCAATATACACCAAGATATAAGTAGTGGTAGGGACCCATGCAAGCAGTGGAATCCCTACCCCCGAACGTGTCCACTCCCTTTTATTGATGATTGGTTGTGTCCAATATAATCAAGAAGTGTATTAAGAATAATATATTATCATGGTGAATTCAAAGACCCGTCTTGGATGAGAATTGTATCCAAAATGAAGCTAATGGAATCCATTTCTATTGCAAAAATAAGTGAAGATATGTTGACAACATATCCCTTAGAACACATAAGTGCTAAAGTGGGAGACGTCTATATTTGAAGATGCATTTTAAAAATCAAAATAACCCTATTCAAAACCCAAGATATCATCAATGGACTGCCAAAATTTTAACCCTTAGGTAAAACCAGATTTTCAAACCCAAAATAGAGTCGAAAGGTTGCTAAAAGTTAAAACTTTTTGTAAAAAGTATTTTTGAAAACCCACTTAGATTGGAGATTCTAATTCCAACCTTTTAGTAAAACCTTCTTACAAAACTCAACAACATCATTCCTACTTAAAATATTGATATTGGTAAACCCAAGTTTTCTAAAACCAAAACTATGTCATAATACTAGAAATTTTGACCTCTCAGAAATAATCATTTTTTCTTCAAAAACCAATTCAAGTTGTGATTCTAATCCCAAGCTTTTGGTAAATATAATTTAGAAACCTGAACTATTTCATGGCTATATAAGGTATGATATCAATGAACCCAAATTTTCAAGACCCAAAACAATGTTGAAATACTTCTGAATTGTGACATTTTGTAGATATCTTATTTCACAATCAAATTATGTTGGAGATTCTAAACCCAACCTCTTGACAGAACTCCTTTCAAAACTGGATCCATGTCATGCCTACATGTTGCTTTATTTTCACAAGTTATATATTTATAATTAGACTCAACTCTTTCACCCACAAGTATATGCCATCAAAGTAGAAGAGGTATTCCAAAGGAATTGATATTGTTAGGATCAAAAGTTCTAATTTTTAAACATGCCATATTTGTTTAAAAGTTTATTGGTGGCTAGCATAAATTAAAAGCTACTTAACTAAAAAACAAATGAAAACTAAGTTTACCTAAACCACATGTCATATTAAACAAATGCATAATGAATTAGCACATTCTTAAAGGATACCAAATTGTCCAAGCATCACTATTGTAGATGCATGGATTAGCCTAGTCCAGACCTAGCACTCTCATCATGTGGCAAGTTCTAAACCACTTAGTAACCCCTCCCCTTAATCTATCCACTCTTTTTGGTTAGATTAATTGGGAACAACAAAATCTCCTTAACAATCTACACACCCTCATGGCATACATAGAAAGACATACGACATGTGTTACTGGTGATCAATGAATTACACACATAATTAAGATCCCAATTGATGTTGAGTATGAATTTTAAGTGCAAGAAGAAAAGAATTCTCTTATTTTAACATCCAAATGCATAGATAGACCCTCTCCTTATAATGGATAGGAGGAGTCACTACTATAGAATTCACCATTATGAGATAAGAGACAAGATACTAAAGATAACAAAATGAATAACATAAAAATAAATATGTTAACACTCCCCCTCAAGTTAGAAAATGGATATCATACATTTCCAACCTGTGCACAATTGTGATGAATCATGTCTTTGGTAATGGCTTTTTAATATGTTAGCGAGAAGATCCTCAGTCTAATGTATGGAGTGGATATGCGCCTGTATAGAATAGACTTCCTGAAGAAGTGACAATCTACTTCAATGTTCTTGGTGCACGCATGGAATGAGAGATTTCTAGCAATGAAGATAAATGCCTTATTATCACAATGCATAGGAATGAATTTCGAATCAAATATCCCAAACTCCTTTAATAAGCATTAAAACCACATAAGCTCATATGTAGTATGATCCATGTCACAATACTCAACGTCAGCACTGGATCTAGTCTCATCAATTTGCTTCTTACCTCTCCAAGTGACAAGCTACCACATACAAAGGTGTAGTACCTAAAGTATATTTACAATCAATCATGTTGCTGTCAAATTTAAAGAAAACAATAATCTTCTAGTGCTCATTTTTGTATGCAAGTCCCTTTCATAGAGCTTTCTAAGTATTTGAGAATGCGGCACACAAGCCCAAGCCAACAACATTATGAAGATTTTACAAGCTTTCTCCGAAGTATCGAGTCAAGAAATATCCCAGACTAAGTCCATGTGTTTCTTCTCGGCGAACACAAGTAGAGATGAGCAGCGTGCCTTCTGTAGGCGTATTGGCATTGATCACACAGATGACATGGGCCTCTACCTTGGTGTTCCCATCCTACATAATAGAGTCAATCGCACAGCCCATCAACAACTAACCAACACTATCAAAGAACATATGACTAGTTGGTCTGCAATGAGCCTCTCCCTCGCTGGCCACATCACGCTTGCTAAATCAACCCTACAAGCTATCCTGGCCAATGCCATGCAAACTGTCAGGTTTTCACCAAGATTGTGTGACAACATCAACAGACAAGTTAAGAACTTCATCTGGTCTGGCGGCTGTGACCAAAAGAAGCTATCTCTAGTCTCATGGAAAAAAATTACCTCTCATAAGCACATGGGTGGTCTCGGTATAAAAGATGCCCATGACCAAAACATTTCTCTCATGCTCAAGAATGCCTGGCTCTTCCTCTGCAATCATCCCGCCCCTTGGATCCGTATTATGAAAGAAAAGTATATGTGGAACTCTGTCGTCAGCAAGAAGCCTTGCTCCTATGCCTGGTCTTTTATCAAAAAAAATTTGACTATTCTTGAGAACGTCAGTCACAAGGTGTTCATCTCTAAAAAGTCTACCAATGTCTGGTCCAATAACTGGATCCAAGGTGAGTCCATTAAAGAACTCCACCCCACCTGGAGTATTTCCAATGATCTTAAGGACCTTCTTGTCCAATTCCTACACCTAGACAATGGTGAATGGGATCAGTCCTTCATAAATCATTTCCTTCCCCATGGTATTGGAGAGAGAATCAATTCCATCCCACCACTTGATAGTGACCAGGTAGATGACACCTGGGCTTGGCCTTTTGAGGACTCAGGACTTTTATCAACGTCCATGGCCTATAGCTAGATAAAAACTGAGAAAAACATCAATATTCCAGGCAACTGGGACACTATTTGGAGCCTCAATATCCCAAAACACCTGAAGACTTTTACCTGGATGCTTCAACACCGATCCCTCCTGACAAATGTTGAAAAACAAAGGCGTCATATTGACATTGAGACTACCTACACGATTTGCAATAATGCTCCTGAAACCATTCTATACTGCCTGCGGGACTGTCAAGCCAACAGACACGTGTGGACATGCCTGGGCAAGTCAGACAACTTCTTCAACAAAGATGAGGATGAATGGCTCTCCAACATTCTATCAAGGAACGCCTCGGACCCAGCTGTGATTCAAACCACCGTGGTTGTATGGCATCTTTGGCATGCACACAATGACAAAATACACTACAACTGCCCATTCAACACTCAACGCAGTGTCAGCTTCATAAAGGAGAGAACCCTCTCAATTGAGCACCTCCCTCCTATGGTCCCTCCTCGTCCAAACTGCCAACCAACCCAGAAAACTACAATACTCACAACACATTCTGTCATTGCCTTTGCTGATGTGGCATTCAACCGCTGCTCCAAGCAGGCCAGTGTAGGTGTCCATCTTGTTGACAACACGAGTCACTGCTTGGAGGGTATGGGTTACCCCTTATTCATAGCCTTTGTGCTGGAGGCCGAGTCCCACGCTATATTACTCGCAAGCAAGTTATGCCATGACAAGGGCTTAATACATGCAACCATCCTATCTGACTCTATTACAACAATCAAAGTACTCACCAGGGATAAGCCACATATCCTAAAGCTCCAGTCCCACTGGAGGAAATTTCAACTCATCCAAGCACATTGTCAGTTCACCTTACTATATGTCCCTCGGGAGCTGAACAAAGTCACGGATGCATTAGCAAAACAATCTCTTTCTATGTTTAGTCCTTGTAATTTCACTTATGTTAAGCCCCCTTGGCTATGCTAGGATATTCTTGTTCATTTGAACTCTGTCTTGACTGCACTAGAGAGTTGTATGAATAATAATTAATCTCTAGTTTTTCCCTAAAAAAATAGAATGTGGCACACATCATCCCAATAACATTGACGGGGTTTGTCAAGACACCTGCTCACAAGTCCAACAACTAATGTAATAGATTCTCGTGTAATAGTTATGTATATAAGATTTCCTACAAGTCTTATATGTTTTTTTCTATCAGGGCATGATGGAGAAGAATTATCATCCCAATTGGTATTCGGATCTAGAGGCGTGCTGATTGGATTTGCACCAAACATGCTAGTTTTTAGAAAATTGAAACATATTTGTGTTGAGATAAAGAAACTCCAAAAGAGGAATGTGATACTTCAGTTAAAAAAATAGTGTAGTTTTCCTAGATCTTTTGTAATAGAGTGTTTTATCAAGAATTCCTTGATATTGAATACCTTGATGGTCACTCCAAAAAGGATGATGTCATCCAAATACACGATCCGATTGACTATTCACATAATAGTTTTTTTGCAAAAATAGAATAAGAATGTGAGGCTAGTAGTCAAATTTAGCAAGAATATGAAATTTTTTTTCAAACTATGCTCTTGGATTTTTTTAGACAATAAATAGCTTTCTTTACATGAAAAAATTTATAACACTCCTCCTAATTAAAAAATCTAGGAGGTTTCTCCATATACACCTTCTCATGCAGATCACCATATAAGAAAGGACTTTTAACATTGAGTTGAAAAAGAGACCAACTTTATTGCCAACAAAAGAAATGAGAATTTGAACAGGGTTAAGTCAAGTAACATGAGAGAAAGTCCCAAAATAATCCATGCCATATGTTTTTATGCAACCTTTAGAGAAAAGACAAGCCTGAAGGTGTTCAAGTGTGCCTTCAGGTTGAGACTTTTGCAGTAAAGATATAATGACAACATACAAATGAAACATGAGCATGATCATCCACTATATCACATGCTTGGTGTGTATGTAGAGCCTCAATTTCCACTTCCACAACATGACAACAAGCAAGATGTGTTAGGGCCTCAGCCACAATTTTAGGAACACAAATAATGGAAAGAGTAAAAATAAAATTCTCAAAGCTTGAACCAAGACTAGCATTAAAATATAAAATATTGATAGGATGTAATATACATAATCACACCCATGTTTTATGCTAATTAGGGTATCCAAGTTAGAGTATACTTGATTGGCGTCATGATGTACCAACAAAGATGAAGAATTGACTAAGGGAGGGGACATAGTGGGAGTTCTAGTCTTGCAATATCTTTGATAACTTTGAGAGGAACATCAAGAACAACATATATAGGAGAGTCCAGCTAACCAAGAACAAGAAGAGGAGTATCAATGAGAAGGTCCATATATACACTCAAACCTATCGTAGAAAATACAAGGTATACTAAAAAAATAAGACAAACACACTAACAAACCACTTCTCAATATTCTGATCATTACATATGTACCCCTTCTGCGTTCGTGAGTACTTGAAGAAGATTGAATTTGTAAATCTTTGATCAAGTTTGCTTAAACTAGTCTCAATATATCATATAAAAGAAATACTACCTAAAATTCTAGATGGCATAGAAAACAAGCGTGTTGACTCTAGGTTAATGTTGACTCAAGGTCTAAATTGACCAAAACCTTGTTTTGATGATGACTAAACCATTCCAATTAATTGTATCTAATGTCTCTACTTGAGTGATTTCATATTAGGTATAGAAACACTCCAAATTCCCTAACTTGTGCATCCTAACTTGGAGAAAAGACAAGTCAAAATCAATGCAAGTGCATTTTTGTGGAATATGATGTAAATCCATTAGAACCATGTTGTGAATCACTTTTAATGATTACATGACTTGTAATTAAGTTTAAAAAAATTAGGAGCACTTAAATAAAATATTTTAGCACTGAAAAGGAATTTTCCAAAATTCTATAGGTTGTTTATTAGTCGAGTTTCAATCTTGACAAATCCCGTGATGGATTTTGATAATACATTGGTTCCGTCGAGTTTTCCACTCGACCGATTCATGTAGTGAGAAAAAACTGATTTAATCAATTGGTCAAGTTTCATCCAGGATAAACTTGACTGATGGTTCAAATTGCTTTTGACATATAGTGCAATCGGTCAAGTTACCTTTATTGAAACTTGATCGATCACACTATACAAAAAAGTGCAAAAAAGTGTTTCTAACCATTGGAGTGTTGCAAAACTTGAAAAAAATTCATTGCAACACCCCAAATGGCTAAAATTTGTCCTTAAGTGTTCCCAAAGGCTTCTAGGCATCTTCAAATATAAATAGGACCCCTTGTGCTTTCATCTCGTGGTTAGACAAGCACTATGAAGGTCCCTATTCTATAGTTGAGTGCATCCTACAACTCCTCTCTCTCTAAGATTAACCACTTGCATCATCCATTAGAGTGAGCAAGAGATTTGTAGGAGAGCTAGTCCTTCATGTATATCATGTGAGGCTCTCACTTCCTCCACCTCCCAATCTCTCATTTCCATTGTGAAGATGAAGATGAAGGTTCTCTCTCTTGGCTAAGAGAGGTGAAGAAGTTTAAGGCTGAAGACTTGGTACAAGAGATGGGTAAGCCCTTGGTGAAGGCAAAAGACTCCTTGATCAAGTGGGTAAGTCCTTGGTGAAAGCTTCTCCTTGGAAAAGGTGAATTCAAAGGAAGAGGATCCAAGAAGAGTGTAATTCCTCAAAGGTTGAAGACTTGTGCAAGAGTGGGTAAGTCCTTGGTGAAGGATGGAGACTCCTTACAAAGTGGGTAAGTACTTGGTAAGTTAGAAGACTCTTGGTTGGATAGGTAACTCATTTGGTAGGTTTTTGGCTCCCTTCCCCTCAAATGGAAAGTTGGGTATCCTAGTTCTGGAAATGGAAGACATATGTTGTAACTCTTATAAGTGAATATAAGGAGTAGACATGGTTAAGATATCCTAGAGGTTGACCTCTCTAGGTAGTGGACTGACTCTCTCCTAGTTTGGAAAGTGGAACCACTCTAAACAACATTTTCAAGTGCTAGTTTCAATCTCTCTCATTCTTTCTATGTATGTTCAGTTGCACTCAAATACCTAATTAGCAATATTATCTTGTCATATATGTTGAAGGTCTAATGAATTTTTTTGAAGTGATTTTTAGCTCAATTCACCCCCTCTAGAGCATATCGTCCATCCTAAGATCCAACAAGTGGTATTAGAGTGGGTGTTCTCCAAGCATATTTCTATAAGTAGGAGAAGATGGGTGAATATCAAGGTGGGAGGTACCTCATCAACATTCCAATATTTGATGGGAGAAGTTTCCTTTATTGGAAAAGAAGGGTACAATTCTACATCCATGGAACAAGTCATGAGCTATGGAAAATGGTGGACCCTCCATACAAGCTACTAGTGACAAATATAAAAGAATGGGATGATCCTATTTTGATGAAAGCGACCTTGAATGCAAGAGACATCAACATTCTCTATTACTCGATGTCCCCCACCAAGTTCAACTAGATTTCGTCTTGTGGGACAGCCTGTGCAGCATGGACAAAGATATGCATCACTTATGAAGGGACAAAGCAAGTGAAGGAAAGAAAAGTCTACATGCTCAAAGGGCTTCTTGAAAACTTAAATA
This sequence comes from Alisma plantago-aquatica, assembly GCA_963693085.1. Taxonomy (NCBI): domain Eukaryota; kingdom Viridiplantae; phylum Streptophyta; class Magnoliopsida; order Alismatales; family Alismataceae; genus Alisma; species Alisma plantago-aquatica. The sequence goes on from OY856409.1 coordinate 1,778,727,975, forward strand.
TGGGAAAGAAGGAAAGGATAGCCGAGATGTAGTCAAGGCTCAACACCATTATAAATGGTCTTTTCATTCTTGGTCATCCTATAGATAGAGGAGAGATCAACTCAAATATCCATAGAACTCTTCCCAAGAGGTGGGAACCAAATGTTACTTTCATTGAAGAAGTAAAGTCTCTTGGTGATATCCCCATTGAAGAGATCATAGGAAATCTAGAAGCCCATGAAGTCAAACTTGACAAGCAAGATGAAGAAGAAAGAAAAGAAGAGAAAGAGCTCAGAGAACGAAGAAGGTTGTAATCAAAGCACACATTGAAGCTATTGTTGGTCAAGCATCTCTTTTCTCTCAAGTTGAAGAAGAGGCCATGTACTATAAGGGTAGACTCTACAATTTGGTAGACATGGTTTGGGGTATGATAGTAGCAAAAGGAACAACAAAGGTAAAGGACCTCCAATCCTTCATGGAGGATCTTCTAGATCTAAGGCTATGGGCACATGCAACTATTGAAATGCTTTTGCCCATTATTCTACTTGTTGTCCTTTTAGGAAAGCAAATAAGAGAAATATGACTTGGATTTCTAAGCTAAACCATTTGGACCCAAAAATATGATTGGGGACCATTTCATCTTTATTCTTATAGGTATCTTGCTAATGGATTGACATGAGCTATGTTTGGTGTGATCGTCTCAAGGACACACACTAGAAAACTAAAGGTGACTAGATGCAACCCCAAGGGAAACACATAGATCTCTCAAAATTTGTATATGGACCTAATCCAATGCAAAGGCTTAACTAATCACACATATCCGCAAGTGCACGGGTTCATGCTATAGTATATGCTAGTGGTAAGATTAGGGTCGATCCTCAGGGATAGAGGGGGCATTAGAGATAGGTTTGTGTTAGCTATGTTCCTAAAGTAGAGTCTAGGGTTTGAGGGTTTAAAGTTGGGTTTGGTTTGATTATGCTATGATTCCTAGAAAGAAAGAGCAAGAAAGAAACTATATTAACAAAAGCCCTACATTATCTTAAGCAAGTTAGAGCTAAGGAACTGTGCAAGTCAATCAATTATACTAGAGCAAGGAGTTACACTACACTAGCAAGGAAATTTATTAACCAAGAAGCAAACTAAGCAATGGGACAAGCAAGAGCCTAAGTAATAACTAGTAAGATAAATTAACATAAGCAAGCTCAAAGGAGTCCTAACTACTTGAGCAAGAACAAACTATGTAGAATGAATCAATTAGCTAAGAATTAACAAAGGCAACTAACTAAACTAGCATTAACAAATTAAGAAGGAAAATGTGGGTTTTAATCATTATGATGGATAGGTGGACCATTTGGGAATGCAACTTGATATTAGTTGGGAGAAGGTTCACATAGCATGCTAATCTCATATTCCAATCTAGATTACCAAACCAAACAAGAGGGCAAGTTGTATTATAACATACCCTATACTAAGAGTTGGAGAACAAGGGATAGGTGTAATTCTAAAAGGACTCGTCAAGTCTAGGTTTCTAGGATAAGTAGTATTAGGGAAATTGAGAGCAATGGGTAGGAATGGGAGTAGAGACGAGGGTATTTCACCTCATTCTACTTGCCATCTAGTCAGGAAGCTCTAGGCAATTGCACTAATCACACTTACACTAGCTACTTAGATCTCATACTCACTTGTAGAAGAAGGGAGAGGTATGTAGGAATAAAAGGGGCTAGCTAGGGATCCACTAACTGGACCTAGGAGCCATTCCTAAGATTGCCACATACTTTCCATTTTCTCCTAGAAGCCAAGTGTCATCAAACATCACAAAATAAACAATTTTGTTTAAAAGAACAAACCACATGCAAGATAATGGGAAATGAGATAGATGAAAGATGCAATCATCATAGAATGAAATTATGTTCAATACAAGTTAATTTCCCCCGACATGGTGTCAAAGTCACATTTTAACCGCAAACATCCCTCCACTAGGGGCTTAGCTAGGCATCCTCAAAGAAAAGATAAAAGAAATGAGAAGAAGGGGATAGGACTTCATGGAGCTTGAAGTAGCTTCTTCTACTTCACCTCCTAGCTTCTATAAAACGTGGCTCCTCCTACAAGGGGGGTGAAAAGTATGGGAATATGGGGGATTATGGAAGGGAACCTAGAAAACTAGGTTTGTATGGTGGAAATGGGGTGAAAAATGGAGTGGGAGGTAGGTGATTGGAGTAAATGCAAGGAAGGAGATGAAGGATCTCTACAATATCTAGGAAGAGGCTAAGGGAAGATAACCTTCATGTTGTAGCTACCACCTATGTATATATAGGTGGTGGGGAGACACTAGGGTAAGTAGGGGCAAAGTGGGAAAACCAGTGATGAAAATGGGTAGGTTTAGGTGGTCACCACAGTTGTGTTGGGGTGCCACAGCCGTTTTGGGGGTTGCATGGAACAGTTGTGGGTAGTGGAACGGATGAGGTGGAAAGTGGAGATGGAAGTGGTGAGTGTGTATGGTGGCCACGACTATGGTAGGGTGCCACAACCATGTTGGGTAGAGGATACCATGACCGTGGTGGATACCACGATCGTGTTGGAGGAGGTAGCCATGAGTGAGGCCTCTTTGAGGTCATTGTGCCTTCATCTCCCCATGGGCATGGTGAGCACCACTGACAATGTGGCCTTCAAGGGACAAGGTCGTGCTAATGGATATGATTGTAGTCATTCATGTGTAAATTTTACCAATTCCTTATTCATTTTTGGGATCTTCATACATAAATCACCACAGTCGTCTTGCTGACCACGAGTGAAGCAAAAGGTGGTGGCCATGACTGTGGGGTCTTTTGTGACCACAGCTATTGTGATGACCACAACCATGGTCATTTGTTTAAATTGAGCAACTTTCCTATGACTTTTGGAGCATAATTCCGCACGACCGTTGTGATGTACCACGACCGTTGTGATGTACCACGACCGTTTTGGGGATGATCTCCACTTCAATTTCTTTGTCTAGCCTCCTTTTTCTATGAATTGTTCTTATGCATCCAAGGGAAGCTCAAGAGAAGATAGGTCCACTCTTGGAGGTGTAAGACTCCAAACACGTTCTTCATCTCTCTCCCATGCATCCATGAAAATAATAAGTGCCCTAAAATACACACAAAAGGAGGCATACATACATTTGTCATAAAAGATCTTATTAGAGGAAATAACTTGTAACTTTACGATGTTCAGATGTGATTATCATGCAAAAAGCATCGGATGAAGCACTAAAATAGGGCTGCATCACCACCCCAAACTTAAAACATACTTGTCCTCAAGTATGCTCCAACTTAACCTCTCTCTTCAGTTTCTTTCAATTAAACAAGAATGATAGAAAGCATTGCATCATATGATTATTGACTAAATGATCTTAGAAGTGAGTAAGTACATGTGTTCCACCTCTCTCCTCTCCACTTTGACAAACCAATCATGAAAAGAGCACTGAGCGTACAAACTTCAAATATAAAGAATAGAATACACAAACTTTCATTATGTCCTTCATGTATTTCCGAGTAGATTGTTTCATGTTGGCATTAATCAATGATTACTAGGAATGTTGTTTCACTTTCATGCATTCAATCTTATGCCTCAAACCACACCAAATCACCCACATGACTGTAGAAAAGGGTAAAGTGAGCAAGATTTGATGTTTTCTATCTCAATGGGTATGAAAAAGGAAGAAATGATTGGGGTAATAGATTGGAGTGTTTTTGCACACTCATCTTTTAATTATTTAGATGCTCTTAAATAGGAGCATCTTTATTTTCTTTTTTGCTTTTCTCTTTTCTTCTTTTCTTTTGCCCTTGGTGTAGGTAGGGCATATGGTGGCTAGAGTGAAGTGGGGAGATGTAGATATGGCTACCCCAAGTTTTTGGAGGTGGCCAAGGCTAAATATGTGCACTAAGATATCCTTTCATGAGGTGGAGAGGTATGCAGATGGTGAAAGAAGAGTCCGGTCAAAGGGGGTCATCAGTGTAGTGCTCAACATAAAATCTCGTGTATGAAAACTAATCCAACACGTCATCAAATGATATCACACCACATGATTGAACAACATGAGATTCACATTTATATCATGTAATTCCATAGGCTCTAAGCATTCATAGACTTCTCAATTCACAATTTAACCAAGACAATAACAAACTTGAGAGAGGTGATGCACACTTAAAAAGTCAACAATGAAGACCATATAGAAATAAACTCTAAAAATGTTCCATGCATTTGTCAAAGATCAACATTTTCAGTTCAAAAAATGGAGATTAAGTTAAAATATGCTTTTAGGAAAGAACATTAAAGTTTGGGCAAAATTGGCCAAAATGGTGCCAATTTGCAATCAATCACATCTAAACCTACATTTAGGGAAATTAAATCATAAAGTATAAAATCCTAATTAAAACACACAAAAATTACCAAAATCTACATGGGAATGCAATGCATGACATGGAAGAGCAAAAAGAGCTTTTTTTTTGAAAAATTATGAAAAAATGCATGAAATTAAACATGTATGCATGCATGCTAACAAGAAGAAATCTACACTAACAAGAGTAAAATCAAACAATCCAAAATTAGGTGGAATAGGTGTAAGCAAAATGAGAGATAAAGATATGGTGGTGCATACCGCCCTACCTCCCCAAACTTTTCAATCTTTCTATCCTCAACATGAAACTAAAGCTTAGGACTAGTAGGGTGAAGATCATGGCTGATGTTGTAGATCAAAAGGTAGGTCAGGATGCTCTGACTGGTTCTACTGAGAAGGTGGAGGACTTGGCCGAGTTGGAGGGAACTGGTAATAATGGCCCAAATATGTGTCCTGAGGGGGAGGGTAGGTCTCCCGATGTCCCGAAATACCAACCTAGAAGTTTTCAACCCATTTGGGGTTTTGCTGTGCCTAAGCATGGTGGTAATGGTACAAGTGGTTTACATGTTGATGCATCTGCTGTTGGTCCTACAACATGTACTGTTGGATGAGCTGCATGTCCTGTTGTGTCTTTTGAATACCTTCAAGCTATGCATGGATGGGTGACATATCAAATGCTTTCACTGAAGGCTCCTGCAATTGGGATGTTGCCTCATACCTTCTTCTCACCCTTCGGGGCTGTCTTCTTTACTCTCCTCCATCTTCTTATTACTGTTGTGCATTTGATTCTGCCACTTCCTCTTGTGCAGTAGTGAGGTTGAAGTTTTCCCAGGGGTTATCTCTTTCCCATTGCATAATGTGTTCTCTTTCTAAATCTGGGGGCTCCAAGGCAGGATGAAGTGGGTAAGCATGGTAGGGAAGCTCAAACATTTCTGTCAGTAAGGATTTCACATTATACATTAGCCTCTTGTTCTTGATTGCAATCAGTTGAGAGCGCATAAGGTATACTTTAAATCAACAAATTGATCTCCTTCAGCCTCCTTAAGTCTGCTGACATCAAAACCTAGGGATATATCAATTGAGGTCACAATCCCTCCCATAACAAATGGAGTTTTGCTTTTGAAGGGAATTGTCCTCATGTGGTCTATCAAGAGTGACACTAGGTTGATGTGTAACTTCTTATTTATTCTATGTAAAACAAGGAGGTCCATCTATGAAAGGCTTCCCTGGTTATCATACCTCCCCACAACATTGTTGGCTAGGACTTTCTACACATATCTTGCTAAGGGGTTGTTGATCAACATTGTCTTTGACTTGCCAATAGTGTATGTTGGGTCCCTGTCAAATCGTACTAGAATTCACCATAGTTTAAGTCAACCTCTCTATAAATTAAGCCATCATTAATTTATTCGGCTTCTTCAGGGTCCTTTGCAAAGATGCAATTCAATTTAGAAATGATCAATGTGTGTATTCTATTAAACATTGCAAACTTGATGGCTTCCTCCCCTTTGACCTTGACCTTCTCTAGTGTGGCAAAGAACTGCTGAGTCAACTCTACATATGTGGTTTGTGCCATGAAAACACCTTCCACAAACCTAGTCTCTTCAACTTGTTTTTGACCTCTACTCTAATGCCTAGGTATGTAATTACCTTCTCACACCCATATCTTGTGAAGGTAACTATCCTTGACATGCACTCAAGATAAATAGGTGTGATTTGCATCTTCATTTCCCCCTTCCATAAGAAGTCCCCTAAGGAGCCTTGCCAAATTCTTTCATCCCGTCTGCCTCCAAGTATGCCAAAGTGTCCTCTGGATCATAATCCATCTCCTCCTCAACAGTGTCATCATCTTCTTGTACATCCTGATAGGATCTTGACCCAAAGCTTGTGCCAATATTTAGCGGCACCCATTGCTCGGGGTATCGTTGTTGGTGATCATCCACTTCGACCATCAATTTCCACCTTGCTTGTGACTTCTAATGTGGTCTCTCCTCCAATGAGGAGGTATAGTGGAGTTTTAGCATTATCCGTGGAGGTAGTCTTGATCAAGATGGGCCTACAGCCCCCTTACCCCACTTTTGGCAGTTGTGATCTCCGGATCAACCTTGTCACTCATTTCATCGAGGTTCTCCTTAGTCACTGCCTCCTCCTCCTCCTTATACATCTCATCAGTGAATTGGTGGCTATCCAACGACCGGGTGTGGGATGAACTCACAGATGCCAAATGATTGAGGGCTTTGGAAATGAAGTTAAACGGTGATGGGGTGTGGGATGGGATGGAGACTTGGGAAGATTCTCTCTTGGTGTGCACCTTGCCTCCGGTGAACACCTCAAGGCTCTTTTGATTCCCCTTCTTCACAACCTTAGTAATTCCCTTCATTGTGTGGAGATGGTGGTGGTGGTGGTATGGCTGTGATTTTCGAATTTTTGTATAGGAGGTGAAATGGAGGTTGGGAGATGTGTGGAATAGGCTAGGATGGTTGCTTAGATGGTAGAGGATGGATTGCTTGATGGTTTTGGACAAAAATTGGTGGATTTTCATGATTTTTTGTGTGGAGCAGTTGTAGGTGAGGTGGAGAATGAAAATGGAGATCATGGCTATATTGATGGAGGTTTTGGGGTGGAAATGGTAGAGGGGGAGGTGGTGGAGGTGTAGGAAGTGATTGGAGGACAATTTGTTAGAGGATTTGGGCTGGATAAGTGAGATTGGAGGTGCTTGAGGAGGAGCACGTCACCACGGCCATTGGGAGCTCAAGCAAAAGAGTTAGAATGTGGAGTGGTCATGGTGTTTCTTGGAGTTTAAGTGAAAAATATGTGGGGTCGGATCCCACCATTACTATGGTGGAGGTTTGGCAATACGGTCGTGGTGGATGCCATAGTTGTGGTGGGTGTTGGAGGCAGCTTTAGATTGACCCTCACCACAGTCCTGGTGTGCTCCTCTCCCCTCAACCGAGGTGGTCACCACGGTCATGGTCGTTCATGTACAAAATCACGTTTGTCCTAGTAACTTCTTCAAAATTTTGCACTTAAATCACCACGTCTGTGATGATCTTCATGACTATCTTGCCTTCATGTGGCCACAACTCTGGCGGTGGCCATGAACATTTTGTCCTGCATGGGCCATGACCATTTTGAGAACCATGACAGTGGCCATTCCTTCACAAAGTTGGCCATGTTATTGTAACTTTCTTGAGATTTTTCAATTAAATCACCATGGTCATTTTGTTGCACCACGACCGTGGTGGTTCTTCATTTAGCACTTTTTTAATTCAATTTCAAAAAAAATTGATATTTTTGCAAAAAAAATGTTCTTTGCCACATTTTACTCCAAAGACCATGCCTTGCTCTCTCTTTCTCTCTCTCCGCCCCTACTACATCTCATCAAAACTCAAACAAAAACTATCAAGCACAAGTGTGTGTATTTCATGGAAAAAGAAAGAAAAAGTATCAAAAAGTGAAGGTTGTGTGTAAAAGTTCCCAAACCTAGGTGGGTTTCCTCCCACTAGCGCTAAATTTTACACCGTCAGTCGGACTTATTTCTTTTTGAACTCAATCATCCCTATAGAATTTTCAATGCATCTTTAAAGTAAATATCCTTCTCATGTGCATTCAAGCACTTCTCTTCATCAAGCCAGTGCTCCTCAACCAACATCACAATATCAAAACCTATGATTGGCTCTATCTGGTCTAACTTCAACAACCACCTTCAATCTTTGTATCAAGGTAAACTCTCTTGCCCCATCCTTCTCACTTTTCAAAATAACTCCATATGGGTACACATTCTTGACTAGGTAAGGTCCTTCCCATCTAGACTGAAGCTTTCGGAGAAAGAACTTCATCCTAGAGTTGTACAACCATACCCATTGCCTGGGCTCAAAATCCTTCTTCTTGATCAACTTGTCATGAAGAAACTTTGTTCTTTCCTTGTAACTTTTGGACAATTCATAGGCTTCATGCCTCATCTCCTCAAGTTCATGCAACTGCAACTTTCTTTTCAACCCATCAGTGTCTCCATCCATATCCATGGCTTTCAAAGCCCACAAATCTTTGTGTTGCATTTCTACTGGCAGATGGTAGCTTTTCCCATAAACAAGCATAAATGGTGTGGTACCAATCATGGCTTTATATGCAGTCCTATAAGCCCACAAAGCCTCATTGGGACGTAATGACCAATCCTTGCGGTCCAGTCTCACTGTCTTCTCAAGAATGAGCTTTATCTCCCAATTGGCTAACTCAACTTGACCACTTGTTTAAGGGTGGTAAGGAGAAGCCAAACGATGATTTACTCCATGTCTTATCGACAAACCTTCAAATGTGCAATGGATGAAGTGACTTCCATTATCAATAATCATAGCTCTTAGCACACCAAACTAGTTGAAGATATTTGATTTCACAAAATCACACACCACTTTATGATCATTGGTCCTTGTAGCAATAGCTTCAATCCATTTTGACACATAATCAATGACCACTAAGATGTACACATATCCAAAGGAGGGAGGAAATGAACCCATGAAATCAATTCCCCACTCATCAAACACCTCAAAAACAAGAATGGGTGATAGATACATCATGTCCCTCTTTGAGATAGTGACCACCTTTTAGAATTTCAAACAACATTTGCAAAACTCATGAGCATCCTCGAATAGTGTGGGCTAATAAAGTCCACTTTGAAGAATCTTGGTGGCTGTGCATTTCCTACCGAAATGACCTCCACATGCACATGAGTGGCACATGGTTAGGATCTCTTACTTCTAAATTTTTGTAACACATCTTCTAATGAGTTGATCGGGACAATATTTGAAAAGATGAGGATCATCCTCAGCATAGTTCTTCACCATATCAAATAGCCTTTTGCTTTCCCCCTTGTCCAAGTACTCAATATCCTTCCACTATCTAAGAAGTTAGCTATGTGCTTGTACCATGGTCTTTGGGTGGATGAAAGCAAGAAGTGTTGCTCATGTGACATTATTTCTTTGATGTGGCTCCTATCATCATACAATGCTTCAATGCAGGATAGATGGTCAACTACAGAATTTTCTACTACCTTTTTATCAACAATCTCAAGATCAAACTCTTAGAGTAATAGAATCCATCAGATCAATCTCGGCTTAGAATCTCTCTTTGTCATAAGGTACTTCAAGGTTGTGTGATCCGTATAAACCACCACCTTGTTTTGTAAGAGATAAGAGAGAAACTTGTTAAAGGCAAAAATCACAACAAGCAACTCTTTTTCTGTGGTAGTGTAGTTTCTTTGAGCTTCATTAAGAGTCTTTCTTGAATAGTAAATGGCATGTAGAATCTGGAAAATCCTTTGGCCCAACACAACCCCCACTACCATGTCCAATTCACCAGTCATGATCTCAAATGGCAAGGAGAAATTCAGGGGCTGCATGATAAGAGAACAGACGAGCTTATTCTTTAAATGGTTGAAGGCTTCGACAGACTTGTCGTCAAAATGGAATTCCACATCCTTTTCAAGTAAATGACAAAGTGGCATCGAGATCTTGCTAAACTCTTTATTGAATAAATGGTAGAAACCTATATGCCCCAAGAATGATTGGACATGTCTTACGGTAGAAGGAATGGTGAGAGTGGAAATCATGCCCACTTTGGCCTTATCAACTTCAATTTTAGCTTTAGAGACTCGATGACCCAAAACTATGCCTTTGAGCACCATAAAGCGGTTTTTCTCCCAAGACAGTACCATAAGGACCTTGATACACATTTCAAGAACATCTGTTAGGTAAAGCAAGCACTCATCAAATGTCTTACCAAACACAAAAAAATCATCCATGAAGACTTCAAGTGACAAATCAAGCATATCATTCAAAGATGGATGTTACACATCTTTGAAATGTCGATGGCACATTGCGCAACCTAAATGACATTCTCCTGTAGGGAAAAGTACCACTTGGGAAAGTGAACGTCATCTTCTCTTGATCGAAAAGATAAATAACTATTTGAAAGTAACTGGAGTACCCATAAAAAAATAATAGAAACTTTGTCCATCTAATCTCTCCAAAATCTGATCATGGAATGGAAGAGGGCAATGATCTTTTTTGGTCTTTTCATACAATTTTTTGTAATACACACACATCCTCCACTTGGATTTCTCTCTTATGAGCATCAATTCCCCATCTTCATTCTCAGCAATTGTGATCCCACCCTTCTTGGGTACATCTTTAATGGGGCTCACCCATGGGATGTCAGAAATGGGATATATAATTCTGACATCAAGTAGCTTCATGACCTCTTTTTCTACAACCTCTTTCGATTTTAGATTCAATTGTCTTTTCATTTGATAGGTTGGACTAGAATCATCCTCGAGGTAGATTCTATGGACACAAATAGAAGGGTCAATACCTCTCAAATTAGTTATGGACCATCCGATGGTGTGAATGTCTTCTTCAAAACTACCATCAATGCATATTCTTGATCTGGGGGAAAGAATAGAAGAAATGATCAATGGGAGAGTGTCATTGGAGCCTAAGAATGCATTTTTCAACCCTTCGGGAAGAGACTTGAGCTCAAGAATGGGGGGTTCTTCAAGGAAATTCTTCAATGGTTCAAAAATGGATGGGAGGTATTCACTTGCAGCCACTAAGGCCAACTCTTCTTTGTCATCCTCATCCTCATCATCATCATTAGGAAATTCCACAATGGGCTCTAGATGTCTCCCCAGGGTAGCGATTTGAATCCATGGAAGTAGACACTCTTCCACTATCTCATAAAGAAACTCAATCAGATAATAATTCTCTTCAGTGGCACCTATCACCTCAGCTTTAGCAGAAGACTTGTAGATGTTCAACTGGATCATCATGTGCATGAAAGTCACATACATGGTACCGGTCCTCACATGAATCACTGCATCAACTGTGGCCAAAATGGGTCTTCCCAAAATAATAGACACTTTCCTTGAGTCCTTTTCCATGTCCAAGACAATAAAATTAGTAGGAAAGAATGTAGATGTCTCATCATTAAGTCTGGCCAACACATCATCAACACGCCCTCTAGGCATTTTCAAAGATCTGTTAGCCAACTGCAAGGTACAGTGAGCGGGACCCAGTTTTCCCATTTGTAGTTCGACAAACACATCATAAAGCATTAACTTTACACTAGAACCCAAGTCAAGAAGTTCTTGGTCTATGCGATGTCCTCCAATGTAGCATGAGATGATAGGAGCACCATGATCGTTTCTCTTCCTTTGCACAGTGTGTTGTAGAATTGAGATCACTTGCTCAGTGAGGTTGACCTTCCTCAGAGTTCTTCTTATGGTCTTCCTCTTGAACATGCACAAGTCTTTCAAGAACTTAGCATAATATGGAATTTGATTGATCACATCAAGAAAAGTAATGTTGATCTTAACTTTCTTAAAGGTCTCCATGATGTCCTCGTTATGTTTCTTCTTCCTTCTTTTAGTGGATGACTCTTCAAGTGCATCAGGGAATGGAGGGAGTTGTGCTCCCAACTTACTCAAGTCAACAGTAGCATCAAGCGGTATCACTAGAATCATAGTATCAACTCTTGGTATCACAATATCATCTCTCAGTATCATGATATCATCGACCTAAATCTCAGTAATAACACCCCTGATCACAGTATCAACCCTGTCATCACTAGTTGTGCTATCAATAGAAGTAGCATGTGGCTTCTTGACCGACCTAAATCGCGCATCCAAAAGTAGAGCGGATTTGAAGTAGTCATACTTTTACATTTATAACCCGAAACCTTCTAGGCCCCCGTAACTTTGTTTACGGGGTCGAAGTAGATATACGGGGTCGAACACAGGGACAACGGTGGTAGTGTTGAGAACACAGAATTGACACGTTACACTCCGGAAAGGGTAAAAGGATGATAATAGTTCCCCAAGGGAATAGCGGGCCACGATCGATAAAACAAAAGAAACCTATCTCCAACTGGATCTACGAGGAAAAATAAGGTTTTAAGCATTTATCAGTTTTTAAGGATTTTCTTGCAACAGAAATCGAGAGATAATACCAATGCTAAACTAAGGTACGAAGGAGAAAACTTCGGTAAAACAAGCGGAAGCAGAAACATCTTGTACCCCTCCCCTCGAAGCGGGTACCTCTAACCAAGCATCAACACCCCTCTCGAGGCTGTTGGACTTTAAGTTAAAGTGGAAAGGTTACTAAAGCAACTCCGATTCCGGGCACTCTCGTACTCTAGACTCAGATCAATACTAGAGTCACAACACCTCTCTCGAGGCTATTGCAACGGGAAAACATGATTCAGTAGGTAATCGAAACGCGATCCAAGCGTACAAGCTAGAGTTCAGATGTCAAACATAGTAATCATCCAACAAAAGTACCAAGCATAAAGCAGTAGATAATTAAAACTCTTCTATTTCCATAAACATATAAGGGTCTGATTAAATTGCATAAGTAAAGAAGTAAATGACAGAAATATTAAAGATAAATGTCGCCTCCTTGATTTAGAAGGATGACAGACAGCAGCAGACTCTCCAACCCGATACCGGGCAGGAGCCTTGCCAGATATGACCGTGTCGGGCGGAACACCCTCTCGGGCGACACGCTCATGATGGATGAGTTGTATCGTGCGAGGCGCCCTTACTCGATATGCTCGTGTCGGGCGGCACCCTCTCGGGAGGCACGCCGTAACAGCTGACGCGTATCGGGGTTCGGTATCGTGTCTGGCTAGAGTGATGCTTTCCATATCGGTCACTTGTGTCGGGTATCCTTGATGGCCGATATCGGCCTACGGTGGTGCCCAGGACGGCCCCAAGTGAACCATTCCCTCCCTCTCAGGATGGGGAAGTGCTCACCTAAGTGATCCCACACTCAATGGAATACCCCTAGCTATAAATAGGACCCCTTGGAGTTCATTCCAAGTTTGCTCATTCATGTTATTCTAAGTCCTTACTCTAGTTGGGTGTGTTTCAACCCTTTGATCCCCTTTCTATCTCTCTCATTTACAAAGCATTTTGTGATTATGAGTGAGTTAGGTGTGTTGTAAGAGATCTACCTTCATGTTCTTATAAATCTCTCATTCCATTCCATCTTCCCTACCCCCTTTCTCAAAGAGCAAAGGTTGAAGCAAGCTACTCCGAGTGAAGGTGAAGTTGTTGTTGTTCTGCTTCAAGGTTCAAGAAGAGGTGAAGATATTCTCCAGGTGAAGGAGAAGGGCAAGGCCAAGATTCAAGAAGATTGGGCAAATCCTTCAAGGCCAAAGACTTGATGCAAGTGTGGGTAAGTCCTTGTTGAAGGTTAAAGACATCTTGATCAAGTGGGTAAGTTCTTATGTAGGTGAAGACTCTTGTCTTGAGTAGGTAAGTCCTTAGATGTATGGTGGTCTCCTTGTATCTCTTATGAATGATTATAAGTATAAACAGATTGCAAAGTCCTTGAGGTTGACCTCTCTAGGTAGTGGATTGACTATCTCCTAGTTTGGAGATTGATACCACTCTAAACCACCTTGTCCAAATGCATGTTTCAATTTCTCTCATCCTTTCAATGCTTGTTTAGATAGGACTTCCAGTTACTCTTAAGCTATTATTTTTAATTGATATAATTTGAAGGTCTATCTTATCTTGTGAGAATTTTGAAGCTCTATCCCCTCTAGAGCCCTATATCCAACAATCACCTCTATGAGTTTGGCCATGTTGTCACCTAAAAAGGGTGTGCAAACCCATGAGGTGAGAAGCATGTCCTAGAAATATAATATAACCTCTAATAGCATTTATTTTACCAGGGTTATGTACTTTAAGAAATCAAAGTGTAAGTATTACAAAGTTGAGAGACTATGAAACATAAATATGAGGTATAGCTAGGGTTTCAAAAATAGTTGATTTCTCTAAACACATTATAAGTCACATATACATAAAAAAGAAGCATATCAAAGTTAATCATCCAATGTGATTTTCCTATTAACTCTAAGAGTTATGCTACATGACTGAATTACATATTTTATTAATCCTTAGATAGTTCAAGGAGTACCACTCAAACTACTACCTAACCATTGCAAAGTCGAAATCAGTCCCATATAAGATCCAAGATGACTGGAATCATAAAGTTATCTTCCCCTCAGTCATTACGACTAACATTCATAGGGGGCATATCAGCCCAACTACTAAGTAGCTTAGTTTGCCCTAGGTACACAAGCAACAACACCATAAAGTAGGGTATGAACCCTCAAATCCAAGTTACAACCACAGTCCCCCTTAATCACATCAATATTTGAGGCACTTCCTAAATTGATCTCTAAACCTTGAAATCAGAATGCATGACTCCAAGCTCTTGTTGAATTACTCATTTCACTATCCAATAAGTTCTGATAGTGGAATAGTTCTACAGTCACAGGGCACTACATGATTAAGGTTACACTTGATTACTTAGTCAGATAAACATTTTTTACTACATCAATGAAGTTACACACAAACACCCTATAGATTGTGCAAATTAATTTGAATTTGCAACCTCAGAAGATATGAAATGTATAGAACAGTTCCATGTCACTCTAGGCATAAGTGACCACACACAACAAAACTTATAATAGATGACCTTATTTCAATACTAGGGATTTTTCTAACCATTTTTACAACATCATAGCAATAATAAGAGGTACTTTAGTTGCATAAGATGCTCAAGAAACTATAATACATATATGTGGGTCAGATTGCCTTATTACTTGGGTACCAAAACATCACATATACTGCATGTTAAGAGTTCAAGGATTTATATTCCGAATTTCAGACCTTTCATACTGAAACAAGAGTTCAATATACATAAGTTAATGTTCATAAAAATATGACTAATGCTTATGAACTCGGATCATCATCTTGTTATGTAAAATCATACTTAAAAAGACCATCTTTTAGCAAGAGTTTCGAAAGCATGATTAAGGACATGCATGTAGAAAGTAGGCAAAAATGTGTTTAAGGTATATTACTCTCCTTGGTAGAGAAGAAAACCAAGTCCAGGATGAAAATCTCCAAAATTGGTAGTAAGGTACCAAGCTTGATCCACCAAATCTCCAAGTACGCATCCCTACTCCATGAACAGGGGGATTCTAGAGAAAGGAAGGAAGAAAGGAGAGTATTTAAGTCTTATACATAGGTTTTCCAGCAAGAACATCTATGAAACTTGGTTGTAGAAGATAAGATGGTCAAGAATAGCAAGGAAAATGATTGAGAAACAAGGATCTTATACAAATGAAGCAAGAAAGAAGATCAATAACCTTAGATATATATAAGGAGAACCCAAAATCGAGCATGCATCCACAAAATATCATGGTCGTTGACCCCAATGGGTTCGCATCGACCTCCATATTACACCACCTAGCTCGTAAAAGTTGAGAGGAGGGGGAGAGAAAGGGGTATTTATAGATAGGTGAAATTAAATGTAGTTCAAGTTAGTCATCGGGCAAACATGCATAGAAGCTTTGTCGATCATGTATACTAGAAACTCATTGATTACCAAAAACCCATTGGTCATTGAAAACCATCGGCCATCGAAAACCCATCAATTAATAATATTGTCAATCATAAGATTTGTTGGGAACTGAGGATCCGTCAACCCGACAATCAGGGTAGACTCCATCGACCGATGAAAGCACCACACTATTTTTACTTAACAAATTATACATGTATAATTCTTATAAGAAATTCAAAATCATCCAAATAATAACAATAATTGTAATATTCTTAAGATCATAATGAAGCAACTCAAGCAAGTATTAAAATTATGTTGACACCCCTATAGAAGGGTAATTGCATAAAGGTCTACATATTGCAAGGGTTGTATATGTAGAAAAATAGGGTCTGATTTGATTATGAAACTAATGTCCAAATAATCCAAAAAATTATTTTATAAGTTAAGTAGGGTTAAGGATCCTTACAACTATAAACTGCTAACAAGAATTTTACCCTCAAAATCCTAGGCAAACAAAGTAGGGTACTTCCTATGCATCTCATCTTCTAAATCCCATGTGGCTTCCTCTACACCACGATGATGTCACAGCACCTTCACCACCAAGGTTATATCCTTCTTCCTAAGGTTCTATACACGCCTATGTAAGATTAAAATTGGATGTTCAACATAATAGGCTCCTCCAACTCTACCTTTTTTTGCTACAATGTATGATCTGTATTAGGATGGCACTTCCTCAACATCGAAACACGGAACACATTGTGTAACTGGTGCAACTCTGGCGATAACTCAAACATGTACGCCACTTTACCAACCCAAGCCAGGATAGGGTAAGGTCCCATAAATCTTGGAGCCAACTTACCCTTCCTACTGACCTCAGCACACCCTTCCAAGGGGAACCTTGAGATACACATGGTCTCCAACTTGGAAATCCAACAATGTATGGTGATAATTTGCATAAGACTTATGTCTATCTTATGATACCTTCAATTTTTGTTGAATCACCTTGATCTTCTATGTGGTATGTTGTACTAGCTCTGGACCCATAAATTGGTATTTTCCATCCTCATAACAACAAAGAGGTGATCTACAATGCCTACCGTACAAAGCCTTGTATAGTGCCATGTATTTACTCTTTTGGTAACTTTTGTTGTAGCAAAACTCAATCAGACTCGGGTGAATATACCAACTGCCAAGAAACTAAAGCACATATGCTCTTAACACATCATATAACATTTGTATAGTTCTTTTAGAATGATCATCTATCTGCAGGTGAAAAGTTGTACTAAACGTTAGTTGTGTCCCCAAGGAAGTATGTAGATGTTCCCATAACCTACTCATGAACTGAGGACCTCTATCTGCAACTTTGGTAACTGTTATGCCATGCAGTCATACTATCCCATCAACATAATTTTCTGCTAACTTCTCTACAGTGTAAGTGGACTTGATTGGCAAAAGTGAGCTGACTTCATTTACTAATCAATGATCGCCCAAATGGAATGATGACCTTTGGTTGCCATTAGAAGACCAACCATGAAGTCTTTGGTTATATGATCACATTTCTACTGAGGAATTGGAATGGGATACAATGTCCCTATAGGCTACTAATGTTTTGGTTTGACCTGCAGACAAACTGGGCACTAGGCCAGAAAATTAGACACATCACGCTTCAAATATGTCCTCCACTACAAGTCATTGACATTATGTCACATATTTTTATGTTATGATGCATCATGTTCATTGAGGAAGGAGCCTCTTCAACAACCATGTCCCTCAAACCTCTAGCATCAAGAACCACCATCCTATTGTGGAAAAACATTTTCCCATCCTTTATCTCATGAAACCCATCATGCCTCATACTTCAAAACTCTAACTTGATGTTTTGTGTCACAATACCATCCTTCTCTGCATCTTTGATATGTTGTATCAGCATTGGTTTAATCTGTAACTATGCCAATAAACCTTCCAACAAATATACTTCTAAATGTATATTAATCTGTCTAAGCAAAACCAACATATCATTCTTGTGACAAGACATGGAATACAATTGTGCTTGGTTTGCATACAATGATAAATACAACTTTTTACTCAATGCATCAGCCACTACATTTGCCTTTCTTGGATGATAATCTATTATACAATCGTAACCCTTGATCAACTCCACCCACCTTCTTTTCCTCATGTTCATATCCTATTTCGAGAAGATTTACTGCAGATTCTTGTGGTCTACAAATATTTGACACTTATCTCCATACAGATAGTGCCATATTCAAGGTAAGAACCACCGCTGCTAACTCCAGGTCATGAGTTTCGTAGTTCTCCTCATGTTTCTTAAGATTGCGAGCAAAAGAATCACATTCTTATCCTGCATTAGCATACATCCCAACCCACTCTTTGAGGCATCACAAACTATTATGTAGCCCTTTGTAGGCTCTGAAAACACCAATATTGGAGCACTTTTCAACTTCTCTTCAAGATCTATAAAGAACATTGACACTTGTCATCTCAAACAAAAGGAACACCTTTCCTAGTTAGCTTGGTCAAAGGTAGAGCTACTACACTAAAGTTCTTGATGAACCTTTTGTAATAACCAACCAAACCTAGGAAGCTTCAAAAAATAGTTGGTATCTTGGGATGTTCCCATTCCAACACTGACTCCACCTTCTTAGTATCCATAAACACCTTTCGTAGAGATAACATGACCAAGAAAAGACACCTTGGTCAGCCAAAACTCACATTTACTGAAATTAGCATACAACCTATGATACCTCAAAAACTCCAATGCTTGATGAAGATGTTGTTCATGATTCTACTTGTCTGGGGAGTATGTTAAGATATCATCTATGAACACCACCACAAACTGGTCAAGGTACGGTCTAAACACATTGTTCAACAAGCCCATGAAAGATGTTGGCACATTAATTAGCCCAAACGGCATGACCATGACCTCATAATGACAATACCTAGTCTTGAAAGTAGACTTAGGTACATTATCTACCTTGATTCTTAATTGGTGACATCTTGACCTTAGATCTAAATTTGAAAACACTACATAACCTCTCAACTGATCAAACAGATCATCTATCCTTGGCAATAGATACTTGTTCTTCATTATGTCCTTGTTCAACTGTCGGTAGTATATGTAAAGCCTCACATAACCATCCATCTTCTTTAGAACAACACTAGTAAACCCCAAGGGGAAGTCCTTCTCAATATGAAGCCTTTTACAACAACTCTTGCAACGGCTTATTCAACTTTTTCAACTCAGCTGGATCCATCCTATAAGGTTCCTAAGATATGGGTTGTGTACCAAGAACTAGATTGATTTCAAAATCAATCTCTCTAAACATCGAGAAACTCATTGGGAAAAACATCCTCAAACTCTCTCAGTGTAGGTACATTCTATATACTAGGACTCCTCACTTGGCATCCACCATGTTTGCCAAGAAAGCTTCACATCCTTGTCTTAGTAACTTCTCTACTACCACTACCAACACCATACTGGTAGGAAGAATCTTCCTATCTCCTTGGAAAATCCAAGAGATATCCCCCTCACAAAACTTTGCAACTTTGAAACTATAGTCCAAAACCACCTTATACCTCTGCAAGGTATCCATCCCTAAGATCACATTGAATACATGCATCTCAAATGGAATATGATCCACTTGAATGTTGTGTCCCTTAGAAGGAAAGAAAGCAAGATGGACACACTTTCTGTAACACGGAGGAACCAACAAAAGGGGTTTTTGATAAAAGATTATTATTTCTACTATAGATAGGCAAATTACAGCTATTTTTCACCTCTTTGGTGATAAATGAGTGTCACACCCGAGTCAACCAAAACAAATACATATGTAAATGCATATAAGTTAGAATAAAAAAGTTCCATCTGACATGTCATGACCCTTGGGTTGACCACTCCTTCTGGATGACTCATGGCATAGAATCTAGTTGTTGACTCTTGTCACCCTCGACCTCTACAAACTTCTCTCAAAGACCCTTCCTACAATGACTATCCATGCCCCCTATTGTCACTATTACTGAGCTATTTTTGCTACTGTGAACTCTAATGGCTCTGCCATAGCTACTATGTAACCTCCTGATTCTTCATAGGGAAATGCCATCTCACATGCCCAACTTGACCACACATGAAACATGTCCTTGTATCAAATTGTGGCGTAGATGGTCCTATTACAAACATTGAACCTGAACTATTCACCCGAACTAGTGGAAAATTATGACCTCTTCCTTTGATAGGAAACCATTATGACTACCTCTGTGTCCTTTGTTCACAAAACATCAACCTCTGTTGTGACTTTTGGTACTACAGTGAAGAAAACCTTGGCTTATTAAAACTACCATACAATGATCCCTAGAATTGTGTAGACCTTTTTTCTGAAACTAGCCTCTCACCATTCCATGGTTGTCCTCTCTATCCTCCTTAACATTCCACAAAGGTGGAAAATTTCTCACGGGACTCTATGGTTGAAGCTATATGTGCCATCTTGGCATTCAAACCCTTCTTGAACCTTTTGACCCTCTCTTTCTCTATGGTTGCCATATGAGGGCAGAACCTCAATAACCCCATGAACCTTTCCTCATAATCACTAATAGACTATGATCCCTAGCACAACACCTCAAACTGATCCATCTTCTCCTTTATATACATCTTTGGGAAGTAATGAATCACAAACTTCCACCAAAACTCCTCGCAATAGATCACCTCACTTGGTCTCTTCTCCTCCACAATGGACCATCAGTGGCCAACACTACCATTCAGAAGGTAGATTTCATGCTTCACCTTATCCTCCTTGAAGACATTCAATATTTTGAACACCTTCTCTAGCTTAGTCAACCACATGTCAATATCTGGTGGGTGTGTTGTTCTCACATATGCTATGGTTTCAACACATTTCAACCTCTCAAAGGTCTTCCTTGGACCCTAAGATTCAGCATTTGTGGTAGGTGCCCTTGGTTGAGGTGTAAGCACCCTATCCTCTAGATGTGTGATCCTTGTCACTAGCTATCCAAAAATAAACTAAAAAGAAAGATCAACTATGTTAGAATGGTCAAACGGAGGCAGGACAGACTATTTTGGCCCTATCTCATGTACTCTTCCATCATGTACCCCACTTATGCTGCCACCTCCTAGTGCCACAAAGCTACTCTCAGCATGTTCTTCACACTCTCTAAACATATCTACAAAACCATGACCCATGGTTAGATATGTTGAATACCTGAGAAGATAGACAACAACCTAGGTCTTGTGTCCCTATAGACTCATCAAGATGATACGCATTAAAGAGCACACCAATTCACTAAGATGATTATCCTAGAGTTTAATCCTTTTTTACTTTCCATTTAAGGCTAGTATAGAAGGGTAGATACCACATGACAACATTATTAAGATTGTTCTCTTTGATCTCGATTGATTTTAAAATTAATTCTTTTTCGTAAGGAATAGAAAGTAAATTCCTATTGGAGGTTGTTTGATTACACTAGAACAATAAATTAAAGTGCAAAGAAAGTAAAAGATTACAATAAAGCAAAGAAAGGAAAAGATTATTCTAAGATAAGAAAGTAAACAAAGAATATTGTCAGCACACACGATTATCTAAAATAAGAATTAAAGTGCTAGAAATAAAGAGAGATGATGGAAACAAGTGTTAGAAAAACAATAGAATTAGAAGGAAAAATATCAAGGCTTAGGGGTTTTACCACCTTAGCCAAAGTGAAAACAAGATCAAGTGATACACAAGTCATATAGAAGTAGGTATGTGAGTTATTCGTAAACAAAACACAAGAGATGAACTCCACGTGAACTCGTTGGTCATGTGTTCATGAATCCGAGTTCTTCATCCTAAATGGGATTTTTCTACGGTCACATCCAAATCCTCGTTAAATCAGTTTAGGTGTTCTAAATCATGGGTTCTAGGGTCGTATCTAATGGGATTAACTCACGATAAAAATGATTAGTTACTTAGTTTAAATCAGAGATTTCTAAACTAAAAACCATCCATCTAAAACAGTCATGTAAAACTCGATCTGATCAACACATTCCTAAGGGGCTACTCCCCTCTCCTCGATAAGGGAACTACTCACTAGTCATAGTGAGGAATGGAGAAATAAGGGGAAGAAGGTAGGAAGCCATAGGACACAAAGACCAAAATCTCTGAGGAGATTGATAACCTCCAATTTTGTGATGTTATCTTAGTAATTTCCTTTAAGTTTTCCACACTCTTCCTCAGATATATTAGATAGAATCTCTAGTTATCCTCTTTTATTGCAAATATACAGTTAGATTAACTTTTCTCCTTTTTACCTACATAAAAAGACACAAAAAAATAACAAAAGACTTAATCGGTCCCAAGACCGCATGGAGTCACACGGTCCCAAGACCGCATGGAGTCACACGGTCCCAAGACCGCATGGAGCCACACTTTCCCAAGACTGCATGGAGTCACACGGTCCCAAGACCACATGAAGCCACACGGTCCCAAGACCACATGGAGTCACACGGTCCCAAGACCACATGAAGCCACATGGTCCCAAGACCACATGGAGTCACACGGTCCCAAGACCGCATGAAGACACACGGTCCCAAGACCGCATGAAACCAACCGGTCCCAAGACCGCATGGAGTCCAAACGATCTCGGGGTCCAAACGGTTTCAGAGTCCAAACGGCCTCGGGGTCCAAACGGTTTCAGAGCCCAAACGGTCTCGCGGTCCAAACGGTTTCAGAGTCCAAACGATCTTCAAGACCATTTGGACCCAAAACTGTCCAAACCATTTCGACTTCACTTAAGGCCTATAAATAAGACCCAAGGGGTCCTCCCAAAGAGATGAAGTTTCAGATGCCCAGAGGCTGCCTCTACTACTCCAGAGCTTTTCCAACTTCCATCCCCCGCCCAAAGGCTACCGGTCTGAGATCCATGCTCCATCCTGAAGCTACTTTCTCTCTCTTCGTCAAAGAAGGTGGGAAGAGGAGACCTCATCATCGAGCAACCTGTGAAGTTTGAAGATCGTCACTCTATCTCTTTCCAAGGGGTTGACTTTCCTCTCTCCTTTGTGGGGATGACGCTCTCTCTCTTCTCGCCTCCTTCTTTGTCCTAGCTATGAGCGAGTAGTCTCTTTCACTAGGGTGCGGGGAGTAGCCCCGCTACCCATGTTTTCATTTCATGTAATGTAATCCATAGTTTGCAATATAGAGATGATTTCTTTTTAGTTCAACATCAATCGTTTAATGAATGCTTGTTGCTTGATCACCAACTTGTGTTATCTTTTATCTTTTAGTATGAATTGTCTATGTTTGTACTATTAGATTTGAATCTCTATTGAATGTTGGTTCTTGATGCATGTATCCACCATGCATCTATTTCGGTATCTAGGAGTGTTGTTCAAGAAGTGGAGTAAACTCACTTCCATCGTTGTACTTTCATACTATGAAATGGAATCAGTTGACGTATGAAGGTACAACCTTGATAAAGTCGAGGAACACACTTTGTGAAGGTAATGATGCAAAGTAGGTGACCATTCGTTCGGGGATGGATGGTGTTGCAACATTCCTGCACATCTCGTATTTAGTTCTCTGAAAGGAGACTAAATCTACAAAGATACTAACTGTTTAGACTCTTGTTGCAGGTTATGTTTTATATTTCATGTTTTGATCCATGTGCAATGGTGGGGAAAGACGATCACATCCTAGTGGTCCCTTATCATTGTTGACACCCTTAAATTTACTTATTTGCTTTACTTTACTTGCTCTTAGTTTAAAAACAACCAAACCAACCTTTTGATTTAAATACCAACTATTAAAGAGATTAAGTGAAATTCCAACGTTTTCCGTCTTGTTGCTCCCAACAAGACCGTTGTCTCGTGGATTCGACCCTTAACTATAATACGATAAGACTTCCACATATCTTAGCATACGTGGGTGGAGTTCTCGATCTAGCATAAGCAAGGCTAAACCTAAAGATTTACCATCTTTAGGATTTTTAGTGGTGCACGCAATTCCACGTAAGTGGAAGCTCCATAAAAAATTGGCGCCGTTGTCGGGGACAATGGAAAGTTTTTATTTCATTTAGTATCTTGCTAGTTGGTTAGGGTTTTACACTTTCCTTTAATCATTAGTCCAGATCTTCTTAAGTTCATCATATCTTTGGCATCATCTAAAATGTGTGTTCTTTTCTCTACTCAGATAGAAGACGTGTATGCAATCATCACATAACCTTAGATTCTCCCCTGATCCAGAGTACGACTCTGAGGTAGAGAGAAGCTTGCACCGCCACATCATAGCTAATCACCAAAGAGCCAGGCAAATAGCTGAAGATCAATGCCAAGCTGCACTAGTCATGGAAAGGGTCAATGCCGCCATAGCCGCTCAAAGAGCACAACTCATCGCTGACACATGTGCTCAGATTCAAGCGGAGATCCGAGCGGAAGAACAGGCCCGCATCTGAGCTGAAAATGAAGAAGCTAACCAAGCCGCCCAGTTAGATCTAAGAAACAAGCAATTGAGGGATTATGTTGTCCCTAAGAACTACGAAGATAATCATCCAGTTCGGCCTCCGATCATCAACATACTCAACTTTGAGTTCCGGACACAATGGATCCAGATCATGCAGGGCATCTCATTCTCTGGAGGTTCTGGAGATGACTGTATGGATCACTTGAAGAGGTTCAAGGCACTTTGTCGACTGGCCCCACAGGCCGGAGTTGCTTTCGATGCAATAATGCTACATCTTTTCCACTTCACTCTCTCAGGAAGAGCTTTGAGCTGGTACAACTCACTTGATAGGGAGCCAATAATCACCACATGGGGCCCCTTGGAAGAAAAGTTCCTGGAGAAGTTCTTCCCCCCTTCGTTAACTTACGAAATTAGGGGGTAGATTAACCACTTCGCCCAACTTCCTGGAGAATCACTCGCAGAAGCTTGGGAAAGGTTCAAAGAGCTTCTAAGAAAGTGTCCTCATCATGGCATCTCCCAAAATCAATTAATAGAAACACTCTATAGGGGAGTGAGTGATGACATCAAGCAATTTCTGGATTCCTCATCTGGAGGAAATTTTATGAGAAAGAACTACGAGGATGCTTGGAAAATCATCACACTTGGAGATGAGAATCAATCCAATTGGGGACGATCATCTGGCAAGGGAGTTCTCACGTTTATAAAGATGAGGAATCAATGGAAATGAAGGCTATTGTTGAAGCCTTAAAGACCATAGCTCATAAATAGTAGGCTCTTGAAACTTCACTTGGAGAATTTGATAAGAAGAAAAACCCTCAAATTCAACAGGTTAAAGCTGCCACATGGACCTGTGAAGCCTGTCACGCATCTGATCACCCAACTTTGTCATGCGGTCTGCTTTACAATGTGATGATGGATATGCACCCACCACAACAGCAGTATGAACCAATCATTGAAAAACCTGAAGAGAAAATGTCCGAACAAGTTAATTCCATTCATTCCATACCTGGATAAGTTTACTATAATCCTAATCAACTAAGAAACCACCCAGGTTTTCAATATGGAAATCCTGCGGGGACTGCCAATCCACAACACCAAATGCAAGGAGGATCTTCTAATAGGCTCCCACCAGGATTTCAAAGCAACTTTAACTAGAATCAAGGGAACCTTAGAAATAACCTACCAAGATATAACTACTAAAGGAATCCCTCCGCTTACTACCAATACACCCATCCACCTCTGCACCCACAAATACCCCCTCAGTTGCAACAATCGCAACAGCCTCAGTTAGCACCACCTCCACAACAGCCACATCAAGGACAACAACAATTTCAACAGAAAAATATCCCTTCCCAGCCCACTGATGAAATAACTATGATCAGGCAAATGCTACAATCCCAACAAACTATGCTCGCTAATCAGCAAGCTCAGCAGAAGGCTGTAGAGGCTCAACTAGCACAAATTGTTGCCCAGTTGAAACCTCCAGCATGCACTTTTGCTGGCCAACCAGAGTCGAACCCAAGACATGACCAGAATAGACCGGAGCAACTAAATGTTGTCACTACCAGATCAGGTCGTATCTTTCACGAAGCTACAAGGAACACTCGTGATAATGATGATACATCTGTCTTTGTTCCAAATGCAAGCCCAAGTCTAGCAACTAAGAATTCTGTAGAGACTGAAAAAAGCAAGGAAAAGGAACAAGCCCCCAAGGAGTCATAGGTCCCGCAATATAAACCTAGGATACCATATCCAGGTAGATTGAAAGAGACTAAGATGGACACTAGATTCCAAAAATTCAAGGAGGCGATGAAGAAACTCTATATCGACATCCCTCTCCTCGATGCCCTCTCCGAAGTACCAGCTTGGGCTAAATACTTAAAAAATTTGCTATCAAGGAAGGACATTACTGAGGAGCAAGAGACTGTTAAACTAGCTTAGACTACCTCTGATATCATTCTTAACAAGATGCCAAAGAAAAAGAAGGACCCTGATTCCTTCGATATCCAGTGTTGTATTGGAAATGCTTCAAGCAAGAAGGGATTAGCTGACTTAGGAGCTAGCATATCAATTATGCCTTACTCCATGTGTAAAAGATTGGGTTTTACTAACTTATTACCCACAACAATGACAATTCATTTAGTTGATTCTACTATCATTGCACCCCTAGGAATTATTGAAGACATTCCGGTCAAGATAGGTAAAGATGCTTATGTCCCATGTAATTTTGTCATCATGGATATCAAGGAGGATTTAAGATACCCGATAATATTTGGCAGACCCTTCCTTGCCACCGCCAGGGCACTCATTGACGTTGAAGCGGGTAGGATCATTCTGAGACTGGGAAAAGAAGCAATTCAGTTCTGAGTCCTCAACAGCATGAAAGGACCCATCATTCAAGAGGAGGTTTTTCTCCTAGATGCAATTCACCAAATGTCCCAATTGGAAATATTCAATCCATCTGATGAGTTAGAGAATGTTCTAACAAACCCATAAGTTGAATTCTTGGCCAATGAATTGGTTCAACAATGCTTGCAACACTTAGAGAAAGCTGAAGAAGCGCCAATGACCACCTTTGAGGAGCTCAAATCCGTCACTGTTTTAGAAACAACAGAAGCGCCCAAGGCTCCTGAGATGAAGACTCTACCCACGGGATTTAAACATGTCTTCTTGGACAAAGAAAAATTATGTCCAGTTATCATCAGTTCCACTCTGACAGGAGACCAAGAAGAAAGGCTTCTCGACGAATTAAAAAAGCACAAGAAGGCCATGGGGTACAAAATAACTGAATTGACAGGTATAAACCCTGCCTTATGCATGCATAGACTACCCATGGTCGAGTAATTCAAGCCTTCAAGACAACACCAGAGGAAGCTGAACCCCAATCTTAAAGAAGTGGTTCACCTTGAAGTCCTCAAATTGCTGAAAGTCGGCATAATTTATCCAATTTCAGACTCCCAATGGGTCAGCCCCATCCAAGTTGTCCCCAAAAAGGGAGGAGCCACTATCATGCTAAATGACAAGAATGAGTTAATACCGACAAGGACCGTGACGGGGTGGAGGATGTGTATCGACTATAGGAAACTAAACAAATCAACGTGAAAAGATCACTACCCTCTGCTCTTTCTCGATGAAGTCCTAGAATACTTAGCCCATCAGAAATACTTCTGCTATCTAGATGGTTATTTCAGGTTCTACCAAATCCCTATACACCCGGAAGACCAAGAGAAAACTACCTTTACCTACCCCTTTGGAACCTATGCTTTCAGAAGAATGCCATTCGGGCTATGCAACGCACTTGCTACATTCCAAAGGTGCATGTCTGCCATCTTTACAGGATTAACAAAATCTATAATGGAAGTATTCATGGATGATTTTTCAGTTTACGGAGATTCCTTCAATAATTGTCTACTCAACCTTAGACAAGTCTTACAACAATGCGAGGAAACCAACCTCATCCTGAATTGGGAAAAATGCCATTTTATGGTAACTGAAGGTGTCGTCCTCGGACATAGAGTGAGTGACAGAGGGATTGAGGTAGACAAGGCAAAGATAGATGGTATCTCGAAGTTGTCTCCACCAAAAGATATAAAAGGAGTACGAGCATTCTTGGGTCATGTTGGGTTTTATAAAAGATTTATCAAAGATTTCTCAAAAATAGAAAAACCCATGACCCAACTTCTGACCAAAGATACCAAGTTCAATTTAAATCAAGAATGCTTACAAAGTTTCTCAACTCTGAAAAATGTTTTAATCTCTGCACCCATACTGAGAGCCCCGGATTGGTCACAACCTTTTGAAATCATGTGTGATGCCAGCGATTACGCCATAGGGGCCGTATTAGGATAGAGAATCGACAAGAAACCTTATGTAATCTACTACGCATCTAAAATGCTTGATGAAGCACAGAAGAACTACACTACTACAGAGAAGGAGTTCTTAGCTGTCATCTATGCGTTCGAGAAATTCCGCTCTTACTTGATTTGATCCAAGGTCATCGTCTACACTGACCACTCCGCCATACGATATCTAATTCAGACGCAAGATGCAAAACCCAAACTTATCTGTTGGGTGTTGATTCTTTAGGAATTCGATTTGGAAATCGAAGACAAAAGAGGACAGGAAAACGTCGTAGTCGATCATCTCAGCCACATTGAAGTCGAGGATGAAGATAAAGTATCGATCTGAGGCTCCCTTCCAGATGACCAACTAATGAAAGC
This sequence comes from Alisma plantago-aquatica, assembly GCA_963693085.1. Classification (NCBI taxonomy): domain Eukaryota; kingdom Viridiplantae; phylum Streptophyta; class Magnoliopsida; order Alismatales; family Alismataceae; genus Alisma; species Alisma plantago-aquatica. The sequence goes on from OY856409.1 coordinate 1,778,756,428, forward strand.
TACCAATGGTTTCCCCTAGTATGCCGACATTGTTAATTATCGGGCTACAAGAATCATTCACCCTTCCGCCTCCCATCACGACAAAAGGAAATTCCTCCACGATGTAAAGCAATACTATTGGGATGAACCTTACCTTTTTTTCCTATGCACAGACGGACTTTTCCGTCGCTGCTTACCTGAAGAGGAGATTACCCCTGTCTTAGAGCATTGCCATTCCGGCCCCACTGGGGGGCACATGAGTGCAAAAAAAACCGCTATGAAAGTTTTGCAATCAGGTTTCTTTTGGCCAACCATAGCAAAAGATTCTCACGATTTTGTAAAAGCCTGCAACAAATGTCAACTTTCTGGCAGCATATCTAAAAGGAATGAAATGCCCCTCACCTTGTGGCAAGAAATTGAACTTTTCAACGTATGGGGGATAGACTACATGGGCCCCTTTCCTTCTTCATATAGTTTCCCCTACATTCTGGTTGCAGTAGACTATGTCTTGAAATGGGTCGAAGCTGTACCCATAGTGTCCAGCGATTCCAAACCAGTCATTAAGATGTTTAAAAATATCATTTTTCCCAGATTTGGAGTTCCCCGAACCGTCATATCAGACGGAGGGACCCATTTTCTAGAACGAAGCTTTGAAGCCCTCTTAAAGAAATACGGCGTTAACCATAAAGTTGCCATGCCTTACCATCCACATACTAGTGGTCAGGTTGAGGTTTCAAATAGACAACTTAAGGCAATCTTAGAAAAAACAGTCAATAGACATCGCACTGACTGGTCCACCAAGCTTCCAGATGCCCTTTGGGCTTACCGAATTGCTTATAAAACACCAATCGGGACAACCCCATTCCGTTTGGTATACGGGAAGTCATGTCATCTTCCAGTGGAACTGGAACATAAGGCTTGGTGGGCTATTAAACAACTGAATTTTGATTTCAAAAGTGCTGGACAAAACAGACAACTCCAATTACAAGAGCTAGAGGAGCTCAGAATGATCGTTTATCAAAGTGCCAGGATTTATAAAGAACAAACCAAAATGTGGCATGACGGTCATCTAAAAAGGAAAGACATCGCCATTGGTGGCAAAGTTCTCATTTTCAACTCCAAGCTCAAACTGTTCCCCAGAAAACTCCGCACAAAGTGGTCCAGGCCCTTCATCACCAAACATATATACCTGACTGGAGCTATCATAATTGTTGACGACAATGGAGGAGAAAGAATAGTCAATGGCCATCGATTGAAAAAATACTACACTCCAACAGATAAAATGCCAAGACAGACTATTGAGATCAGAGAAGCCACAACATCATCATAACAGCTTCCAAACCTCGTTGAGCCAGTGACATAAAACCCAGGCGCTACTTGGGAGGCAACCCAAGATCTGAGTTTCTTATTTTATATATTTGTTCTTTTAAGTTACCTTAGGATTATCTTGTGAAAATATAAAAAATTATATAACCAAAACAAATATAAAAATATAAAAATCATCATAACCTTAAACCTCCCAAACGGTCCTGAAACTGTTTGGAGCCAAACGGTCCCGACACCGTTTGGAGCCAAACGGTCTTGAAACTGTTTGGAGCCAAACGGTCCTGAAACCGTTTGGAGCCAAACGGTCCTGAAACTGTTTGAGCCAAACGGTCCTGAAACCGTTTGGGGCCAAACGGTCCTGAAACCGTTTGGAGTCCAAACCGTTTGTAGTCCAAACAGTCTCGAAACCGTTTGGAGTCCAAACGGTCGCTAAACCGTTTGACCTAAGGGTTTTGTAAGGTCAACCCCCCCCGAATCCTATAAATATAACCCCCTCCTTCTTCTTTCTTTCGACTCCAGACCTTTCTTAAACCCTCACATCCCTACTCCCGTTCCCGCATGACCCGCGACCAAGTTTCTCTTCGTCGTCTTCCTTACCGGCTTCGTGTGTCTCCACAGTGATCTCACCTCTGTCGCCGCCTCTCCTCGCATAACCACCGTCATCTCCGACCGATTCTGCAAGGTAACTCAGCACGTAGGTTCAACGGCGCTTCCGTCTGTGCACCGCCGCCGTCTTTTCTATCACCAACGTCTACGGCACCGCCACGATTCCCTTTTCTATCACCACCATCATCCTTATCGCCGCCGTATTTGATTTTGCCGTAGGTTCCGCCTCTCCTCCATCCGCTACGCCCCCGACGTTTCAGTTTCGAAAAGGTCTTGAAACCGTTTGGAGCCAAATGGTCTTGAAAACCGTTTGGAACCAAACGGTCTCAAAACTGTTTGGAGCCAAACGGTTTTGAAACTGTTTGGAGCCAAATGGTCCTGAAAGCCGTTTGGAGCCAAACGGTCCTGAAAACCGTTTGGAAACAAATGGTCCTGAAACCGTTTGGTCCTTCAAAACCGCATACACTTCGTTCAAACATAAAAACACATAAAAACATACAAAAATTTTCTTCTTCTATTAAAACTTGTTATTCTAATACATGATTTTCCATTTTCAGAAATGGCATCACCAGCTAAGGAAGCCACAGGAACTGCTGACGCTTCATTCTGGACAAAGGAGCAATTGATGGAAGACCGAGACAAACTCCAAAAGATCGTAGATAACTAAAACAAGGCTAGAAAGGCCCTACCAAAGGTCAACATCATAGCGATCTTGTGTGAAATTGATCGCATGAACAAATGCCTAGCCGAGGAGCCTGAAGAAGAAGTGGAAGAAATATCCTCCAGTGACGAAGGCTCCGAATACGAGCCTAACTATGAAGATGAATCCCCAACTGAAAAATCCAAAGGGAAACGAACAGCCCAGGAAACTGTAAAAGAACAACCAACGAAGAAATGGGCAAGGAAGCAAGTCCACCCCGCCACTACTAGGGAACAAACCCTAGCAGGCTATATCCCATCAACTACCACCACCACCCCTAATACCACTCCAACTACCACCACTACCCCCGTCTTCTCAGTACTCACCACCACCGCACCACCACCAGAAAACCTCGACATCCATACCCTCCCCTCCATCGATAAAATACTAAAACCAACAAAGTACGTCTGCTCAAGTATACTCCTCAAGATGGGGATCTACGACAAAATCCTCACCATGCTAGACAACGCTAATCTCTCCAGACTATGCTTTGTCCCCGAAATTTCATATGTCGAACCCACTATAGAATTCTTCACACATCTCACCAAAGAAGCTTTCGACATTATGGATAGATCAAGGGATGGAGGTGACCATAGGCTGGTCACCAAGCTCTTTGGCAGCAAGGTTGTCATCACAGAAAACATGTTGAATGAAATCTTTATAGACAACTAGGAGCAGCTCAAGAAAGCCAAAGTTGTTGGAACAGAGAATACCAATTTCAACAGACATAACTTCTGGAAATCCCTGACAGGGATCCCCACCTACGAGGCAAAGACATGCAAGGCCTCAAACATACAATCTGGATTAGTGTGCACGTTGCATAAAATTCTCACAGGCACACTCTTCCCCAGGACGGAGGGCGGGAATGTCATAATTTCATATCTTTTTGTCCTCTGGTCAGTCCTACACCGGATGCCAGTCAACATTGGACGTCATATGATCCAGAAGCTATCCGCTTACACCCTGGGGAAGGAAATTTGCATGGGGGGTCATATCACATCCATTATCAAATATCTCAAGATGGACAGACCTCTACCAAGATGCAAGCAGATAAAGGGCGACATCCTAACCAACGAACAAACTTTGAAAAACTCCTACATCATCAAAGATAAGAATGCAAAGTTATATTACATTTTCTTCCCTACAGGTAAAATCATCTAGAACCCTTCTACCGCTCCCGGAGCTTGCAGATTATGACAAGGAAAAGCTCCGCTTCACTCACGAGGAGCTTACAAAACTCATAGCTGCGGTCAAAGCACCAGAACAAATAGTAAAGGCAGGGCAGATAGAACTTAGCATAACTGCCCCGACAACTAGGGCAACAAAAATTCTAGTAAAACGTCCCTCCAAAAGACTTTCACAGAAACAATAGTTGTTGGGGAAACCAACATCAAAACCGCATCCAGAGACAGAAACCCCCCTCCCCGAAGAACAAATCACCACCTCATCTCTAGACTCCTTCATTATGAGTCTAAATGATGAGCTTACCACCACCACCTCACCACCCTCCACCTTTCTACAATCCACCACTCTTCCATCTTTCTCCACAACTACACCACCACCCGCATCCTCCTCATCACCCTTTTTCTCTTCGGGCATCCCCTTCTCCACCCCTACGCCCGACTTCAACACCTTCGCCTCCATCCCCACAGTCTTTCCCCCAACACTATCAATCCCACCATTTTCACCAGATATACCATCACCTTTCCCATCCACCACCACCCCGACACCGCCGGTGACCCCATCTATAGTCACCATGTAGTTCGTGGAACCATCAATAGTGTCTCTTCCGCAAGACACTACAACATTCCCACCCAGACCCCAACCACCCCACCCTTCCATAACTGGGGTCCCTTTCACAAATGTCGGTGAGGAATTCGGACGTCAATTTGACATCATCTGAAACCTCCTCACCGACCCTTCTAACATAATGCATTCCATTTTTTCTTGTGTGCAGGGATTATCTAAATAGGTCGCCAAGATCGACGAGCAGCATCGTGCCTTGCCAAGCATCCTCCAAGGTTTTCAATAACGACAAGATGTAGTGGCCAGGCAAGTTGATCACATCGACAACCACTACAACAACTTGCCCGAGCTGGTCCTTGGAGTAAAAAGCCAGCAAGAAGCGATGGCCAAGCAAGTCGATGAGATCTCTATGCATACTCAACGTCTGCCTGAGACTCTCTGTGAGCTCAAGAAGCAACAAACATCTCTGAGCACGTGCTTGGATAACATCAGCAATATTCTCACACAACTCAACAATCACCAAGCGGAGTCGACAAACAATGAAATCCAACAATTATGAGCTACAGTAATAGATCTTATAGCGTGACTCCTCTCTACCGAGGGCCGATACAAAGATATCAAGGAAACACACGACGCACTGCTCGAAACACACTAGCATGTGCAAGTGGCATTTGACGAGTTACAAACCATCCACCGGCAGTGTAAAAAGACAGCACACAAGAAGCTAACAGACAAAGCAGCAGCTGACAAAGAAGGCGATGATGAAGACGAAGATGAATCCGACTCCTCAGTTGATTCTAATGACGATACCACCTCCTCAGATGACAAATCTAATGACCCACACAATGTTGGGGAGGGCCCAAGCCAAGGAGCATAACCTTCTCAGAAAGGATATGACAAAGACCACCAAGAAGGTGGACATCATCCCAAGTCCCCCACCCACAACGAAAATGTAAATATATCATATGGGGACCAATTCCTCGATTACTCTGCCTTGGGATCCATAGGGGAGCCTGCAAAAGATGCGGCTTTTGCTGAGTTCCACCAATGTATTTTAGGAACCAGCGCAAGCCCACGAGCAATAGCCACTCAACATTTTTCCGCACTTGACCAATCAGTGCCCTTTCCCCCAGAATAGGAAGAATTAGAACGAGTACGTTTAGATACAGATGAAGAACTCGATTCTGCTTCTGATTCAGATGAAGATCTACAAGGCTATATAGAAGATTTGGAACAAACTTCTTCACCCCCTCCACAGGAGCTTCCCCCGCCACCACCTCTACCGCATAAGATGCACGATTTAGATATGGCGGCCATCTCTACGGTAGATGCTCAGGACATCTTTATCCTGAACACTATTGTCGATGATGCCAAAGAGGGGGGAGACATCATCTACCACAATACAAAGACTAAGCACAAGTTGACACGTGAAGATTTCCACAACATCCTGTGACCACAGTCAACGATGTCAATGGCAATCTTCCGTGTCCTACTTGCCAACTGCATCAAAGTTTACAGAAGCTCAAAGAGGCAGCAACCAGTATTTAACACCTCACATGCTCTATCTATAGGCTTGTTATACAAAGAAATATGAGCAAAGTCAATAGAGCGGCTACGTGCTGGTTTAGCACGGAGGGCACGATATCTTACCATGTCATTCCAAGTTTTCGATCACTGGTTGTTTATGATTGTGGACACCGAGGCTCGGGACGCCAAGGTGTACAATTTTTGCACCACTGAGCTATCAGCCGGAACAATAAATTTTGTTGGAGAAGAAGCAGGAGAGGCAAGATGTATACCTTTCCGGCTTCTTTAGCTAATTTGGGTTGCACACCCGTCCCTCTGTCAGGATTGGAGCCAACCCTAGTTCCAAATAATAAACCCGCAAGTCCAAACTACTGAGGGATCTAGGGATTGCGCTCTCTGCACTATCTGTCACATTCAAGCGCTAAACTAAGAAATCCCTTTTACCGAGTTGGTCGTTGAAGATTTTCACTCCCTGCGAGGGCGTTACGCCATGGAGCTTATTTGTGATAGAAGGTTCTTCAAGGACCCGACTATGGCACCAGATGACGTCCCCCGCTACCTCTTTTCAGCAATCCAACGTCTGCAAAGGTGACCTTTTAGACAAACTTTAAAAGAATTGGAGAAAAACAAACAGCCAGCCATAGCTCCCGAGCAAAGAAAATGGGACCCTTCCCACTTTGATCTGGCGCAGGATAAAGGGGACATAGATCTTTTGTCAGGTGCAACCATTAGGAGATCGCCATCACAAATGGTGCCCCTATCTGCCATAGAACCAACTTTCCCAGATTTCGACCTCATTACTTGCAAAAGTCTCTCCGACAATGAACTCCGTCTCATCATAACAAGGCTTTACGTCGAGAAAGATGACCTCGTTTTCATGTCTGGTGACATTTTGGTCATGGCAGACGCGTTACGAAATACTGTACAGTTCAAAGGGTCTCTATCCGTGAGCTTGATGGCTGCCTATCAATTTCTTCTCAGACGAAATCACCCTACAACCTATATGGCATCCCCATATATGAAGGACGATCTCCTAAAGTTAAAGAACTTTGGAACAACTGAAGCACTAATTTCCTTCCTACAACATACAACACCGAAGTTTATCATGCTACCCTTCCTTCACCATGAGCATTGGATGCTTCTGGCAACAAACCTACCCGAAGGAACAACTACCATCTACAACAATTCTGACATCCAGTTCAATCCACGGCAGAAGAAATATGTAGTGACACCAAATATGCCCACAAAGGACGTGGTGAAGGAATGTGCAGACAGACTAATTGATATCCTAAGTCAGCACACAAGGGCATACGACAAAGAACACTTTCATCACCCATCCTTCAACCACAAATGTCCCCAACAAATTCGGGAATCAAATGACTGCGGCTTCCACGTCCTCTACTGGATGTACACCATCATGGTCCTTCAAAGACCAGTAGAGGATATGACAGACGTGGATTACCATGCCCTACGTGGGAAGTTTGCAGCTAATCTACTGAGAACACCAGGGGCAAACTCAGGATTAACAGAAGCCTGACGCCCTTGTCCTTGTACTTCTCAACCTAACACTCTGACACTCTGAGGACAGAGTGAGTGATAAGTTAGGGGGGAGTACATTAGACAAGGGCGAGGTATCATTTCTATATCATTCTTTCTCCATCTTTTCATTCAATTTTGTACAAAATTTTCTTAGTTTCCCTTACACATTTAGTTTTTGTTTTAAATAATTCATCTGATAATAAATCTTCAGAATAAAGTCATCCCCCGCTAACTTTAGAATCAAGTCAGTCTTCAAGAATAATAACTAGAATAGCACTTAGACATATAATGGCAACTTAATAATTTCTCTTCACTCTTGATTTTCATGCTTTGGTTTCACTTCTACATCCGACTCTCCACAGGTCAATATCAAGGCCGAAATAAGCCAAGCACTCTCAAGGACAAGAGGGGCATCAGGTGACATCCAAGTCAAGAAGTCTCGCAAGTGGACCATTAAAAAGAAACCAAAAAGTGCATGTCGAGAAACTCTAAGAACAACTTTCCTCTCTTCAAATAAAAGAGGCTTGGCCGCCCAAAAATATTTTCCCTAAAAACCCCAAATCCTAAGCTTGAGTGTTTACAAATAAAAGCCAGAGAGTCAAATAAAACTATGAGAGTTGTGCAATAAATAAGGATCTATATAAGGAACCAATGAAGGTCTCACCCGGCCGGCACATTCAGCTACCCTCATGAAGGCAGATGTGTCGTGCCCGGTAGTGAAACCCTAAGGTATCTAAATATATGAAAGGCTTATAAAGGACTTGCCCGGTCGTTACATTCAGCTGCCCTCATGAAGGCAGATGTATCGTGCCTGGTAGTGAGATCCTAAAAGCATAGACAACCCCTCCCTCACTTGAAGGGGGAGTTACACATCAAGCCTTTTGCCAACCTTCATACCCACTCTAGCTTTTGGTAGGTTTTTCAGAGAGGTATAAAGATGATTAGAGTCGACGACATGCACAGAATAAAAAGTGGTCCCAATGCAGGCTACGAGATACGAAAGAAACCTGAGACCCAAGCAACTCTAAATACCTGAAAGAGTTAAGGCAAACAATAAGACCCGATACAACCTTAGGAGAGCTGGGGTTTATAATTGAATCAAGAGTATGGAAATCTTAACTAAATAAAATCACCTCTCCATTACATGCCTCAACTCTATCTAACTTGAGGACAAGCTAGACTCTAAGTTAGGGGGGGGTGATAACCTCCAATTTTGTGATGTTATCTTAGTAATTTCCTTTAAGTTTTCCACACTCTTCCTCAGATATATTAGATAGAATCTCTAGTTATCCTCTTTTATTGAAAATATACTGTTAGATTAACTTTTCTCCTTTTTACCTACAGAAAAAGACACAAAAAATCACAAAAGACTTAACCGGTCCCAAGACCGCATGAAGCCACATGATCCCAAGACCGCATGGAGTCACACGGTCCCAAGACCGCATGGAGTGACATGGTCCCAAGACCGCATGGAGTCACACGGTCCCAAGACCACATGAAGCCACACAGTCACAAGACCGCATGGAGTCACACGGTCCCAAGACCGCATGAAGCCACACGGTCCCAAGACCGCATGGAGTCACACGGTCCGAAGACCGCATAAAACCATATGGTCCCAAGACCGCATGGAGTCACATGGTCCCAAGACCGCATCAAGACACACAGTCCCAAGACCGCATGAAGACACACGGTCCCAAGACCGCATGAAACCAACTGGTCACAAGACCGCATGGAGTCCAAACGGTCTCGGGGTCAAAATGGTTTCAGAGTCCAAACGGCCTCAGGGTCCAAATGGTTTCAGAGCCCAAACGGTCTCACGGTCCAAATGGTTTCAGAGTCCAAATGGTCTTCACCGTTTGGACCCAAAACTGTCCAAACCATTTGGACTTCACTTAAGGCCTATAAATAAGACCCAAGGGGTCCTCCCAAAGAGATGAAGTTTCAGACGCCTAGAGGCTGCCTCTACTACTCCAGAGCTATTCCAACTTCCATCCCCCGCCCAAAGGCTGCCGGTCTGAGATCCACGCTCGATCCTGAAGCTACTTTCTCTCTCTTCGTCAAAGAAGGTGGGAAGAGGAGACCTCATCATCGAGCAACCTGTGAAGTTTGAAGATAATCACTCTCTCTCTTTCCAAGGGGTTGACTTTCCTCTCTCGTTTGTGGGGATGATGCTCTCTCTCTCTCTCTTCTCGCCTCCTTCTTTGTCCTAGCTATGAGCGAGTAGTCTCTTTTACTAGGGTACGAGGAGTAGCCCCCCTACCCATGTTTTCATTTCATGTAATGTAATCCATAGTTTTCAATATAGAGATACTTTCTTTTTAGTTCAACATCAATCGTTTAATGAATGTTTGTTGCTTGATCACCAACTTGTGTTATCTTTTATCTTTTAGTATGAATTGTCTATGTTTGTACTATTAGATTCGAATCTTGATTGAATGTTGGTTCTTGATGCATGTATCCCCCATGCATCTGTTTCGGTATCTAGGAGTGTTGTTCAAGAAGTGGAGTAAACTCACTTCCATCATTGAACTTTCATACTTTGAAATGGAATCAGTTGACGTATGAAGGTACAATCTTGATAAAGTCGAGGAACACACTTTGTGAAGGGAATGATGCAAAGTAGGTGACCATTCGTTTGGGGATGGCTGGCGTTGCTACATTCCCGCACTTCTCGTAGTTAGTTCTCTGAAAGGAGATTAAATCTACAAAGATACCAACTGTTTAGACTCTTGTTGCAGGTTATGTTTTATATTGCATGTTTTGATCCATGTGCAGTGGCGGTGAAAGCCGATCACATCCTAGTGATCCCTTATCATTGTTGACACCCTTAAATTTACTTATTTGCTTTACTTTACTTGCTCTTAGTTTAAAAACAACCAAACCAACCTTTTGATTTAAATACCAACTATTAAAGAGATTAAGTGAAATTCCAACGTTTTTCGTCTTGTTGCTCCCAACAAGACCGTTGTCCCGTGGATTCGACCCATAACTATACTACGATAAGACTTCCACGTATCTTAGCATACGTGGGTGGAGTTCTCGATCTAGCATAAGCAAGGCTAAACCTAAAGATTTACCATCTTTAGGATTTTTAGTGGTTCACGCAATTCCACGTAAGTGGAAGCTCCATCAGAGATCAAAGGTGGTGACAATTAAATAGATTGATCTCTTAATCCCCCTTTCTAAAACAAAGAACTATAAGAAAGAACAAGAACGAGAGAGAAATCCAGATTCAGAAATAAAAACTAATTGAACGATTACAACTAAGAATTAAATTGTAAAGATTACAACTAAGAATTAAATTGACAGAGTTTCACTAATAAAATGCACGTACAAAATTTAGGACCCCTTTCTTAGTGGAGTTCCCCCTCCTTTTATAGGGGAAGGAGGGATGGAAAACCCTAAAAGTGGGGAGGAACAAGTGGTGTAGCGGCTACTGAAAAACATTGCTCGCGAGCCATGAAATAGTCATCTCTCTATCTGAGATAGTCGCCTGGAGATGACGTGGTATGCCTCTAGAAGCATCGGATCAAAACCCTAAGGAGTGGGTGGTGGTGTCACTTGCTTGCATTCTTGGGCTCGAAGCAATGTTTGAGATAGTCGTTTGGATGATGTTGGATGCCTAAATCATGCCGCCTTGGGTGTGATCAAAGAATTGAACCCAAATTCAGTGGTGGAGCCCTATGTGAATTGGTATGATCTTAGTTTAGGTTGACATGGCCATCTGAGCTAGCCTGTATGCTCATTTGGGTCCATGAGATGATCGTCTCGCTAAAGTGAGACGTCGGTCTGGGTTGTTGAGGTAGCATGTTGAGCCGAGGGACAAATTGGCCGTTTGGCTCTAAACATGGAGATCTATGGAGGTGAGACGACTGTATGGGCTTAGCAAGATGAGCATCTCACTGGATCAGTAAGTCAAAATTTAATTTTGGAGAAAAACCCTACAAAAGGTGAGAAAGGAGATAAGTATTTGCAAAATAAATAAAAAAGTGGGTAAATTACAAATTGTCTTAGAAATTACTAAAAAGGAGATAAGTTCTAATGAAAAGGATTATGAAAAATATGCAAAAATATAGATGAATATGCATTCATAAAAACACCCCAGACTTGAATCTCTACTCGTCCCAAGAAAAATAAAATTACAAATAAAGTCCATTTTATACTCCCAATATGTCATTCCTCACCCTTGTAACATCACTATAATCCTTACCTCCAAATTTTGGCCAAGTAACCCAATATCCTACAAGAACATAGCACAGATTTATGTATTGCCTATCAAAAAAATTATCATATCTTGCTTCTTACTCAAGATTTGTAGAAAAATGGGCTTCATCTTACTTTTTGCTTTGACACTCTCAATTTTTATTTTTATTTTTGTAAGTTGTTGCACAAGAACATGATGAAGGGGGTGTGAGGAAAATTGTGATACCTCATCTATTCAACTCGGGATATGAATTTGTGGAATTGTGGCTACATTGGTAATAATATTTTTATCATCTCTTTTGGCAACTTTTGATGGTACAACCCTTTATGGGGTATGGAATTTTAATTTGGGAAACATGCCACCCCGAACTTGATTTCTGTGTGGTGATGATTCTTTGCTTCTCTTTTTAGAAGGAAAATAAGGGTTGTGCATATAACTTCAACATTTCTTTCTTTTTTTCAGAGAGTGTCATTACTCTAGTTAGAGTATTCGTATAAATCACATCATACAAGTTTTATAACAACATATAGGGAAGAATTATGCTTGGTTATGATTGATTCCATATGACTTGCTAACTATTCCAAGGAGTGATGTTATTACGGGTCCTAGGTGACATGGTGGTTTCAAACATGGCAATTTGTAAAAAGTTTTGCAAAAATTTTGCTAAATTCAATTTGGGGTATAATGATAGATGTCTACTCAATGGGTCGAATAGATAATGGGTTTTTTACAAATATGGAAAACAAAAAGGCATGGCCGACTAGACAATGGCCATGAACAAAGAAACTACATGCAAAAATAATAAAAAATGCAAAATAATGCAAATAAGGGAAAAGATAGGGGGTGGAATAGAATCGCACCACCCACCTCCACCCCAGACTTAGATTTTTTCCCATCCTGAGAAAAACCTAAATTGCAGATCGAAGGAAGAAGATCACTATGGTGGTGGAAAATGTGAATATGATTGAGGTTTGTAGTAGTAGTTTCCCAAATAAGGGGTGTTGGGGATAGGATACGCTTGATGAGACCCATACTCCTCATACTGAGGTCGACTGGCGGTGTAGAGGTCTTGGGCCACATGCTAAGACTCATGGGAGCATTGCATGAGGTACATATGGTTGAGATGGTGATATTGATATTGTTGCTCATGTTAGATCTCCTCCAACTGGTCTCAAATCTCATAAAATCCATAAGGCTCCTCAAGGCCTTCTTCAGCATCCCTACGTCTCCTAGTGTAGCATCAAGAAGGAGGAGGTGGTGGTCCAGTCTCATCATCATGTGCCTCCAAGGAGACACTCCTCATATGGGATGTGGTCTTGGGGACGTCATCTGCATTGGGATGTTCCAGAAGGAACCATTTGATATGTGTCGTCAGATCTGACAAGTCAAAGACTAGGTTGGCAGATAAAAACCTAGCATGTCGTGGAAGCTCAAGGATGACCTGGGAGTCTTTAAAAACAAAGTAGTGGACTCCAATAGCACTAGTATAGAGGAACTCACACTCCTTCAAGTATTCTAGGGCAATCAGGTGATTCTTCAGGGTTAGTGGCTAGAATGAGATGTGAGTGTAGCCCAAGAAAAGTACGATATAGGTGACTATATGGCCAATGCAATAAGAGGAAGAAGTGGTGCGAGGGGCTGAATAGTCCAAATGATTGATCATAGCACTGCCAAGTTGTATGGCTCACTATGCAGAAGACACCACAAGGTGTAGAGGTCAAAAAGAGTCACGACGCCCTAAGTACCTTCCCTACCTAAGAAGGTGCGAGCCATTATTTGGTGAACATAGTAGACCATCAGGTTTTTGATGGTAGATTCCTTGAGGCCACTGGGCAATGTGGGTGGAAGTCCAGTAATGTTGAACCAGAACTATTTTGTGTTGTAGTTGTCATAGTAGACGTCATGACAGCAACCCATGAAACAGGAGACCCAATCAAACTCGCCCTTGTTGAGAATGATAGATGTGAGCTGGCGTATAGAGATCTCAAAGTTTTCACTGGTGACTTGGGCCTTGTAGCTAGATCTGCCACATGAGTCTTGGAGATGGTGATAGGTGGTGATGAGCTCCAAGGTGATGTCACTATACACTGAAGTGAGTCAATAGGGTAAGGAGAGAATGTGATTTTTGTGCAGGATGTTGTCAACAACCTCCTTAATCCTAAGTGCGTTCAGAGTAATGTTGCAAGCCCAGAACAGACGGCCAACACCAATTTTGGAGGTTTCTGAGAATCTTTCTACATTGTGGTCATTGATGAACTGAGCATATTTCCACAGGATTGGGGCTAGAGGTGGGCGTGGCTTGAATGAATAAGGGTCACATCATAAGTGACCCACTTTCACCTGAAGAATTTGCTCATCTAGTTCCTTGAGGTCATGGGAATCTCCTCATGGGTCTCTTTGGAGAACTCTCTAGTCAGATCCTTAATGTGAATTCCATGTCTCAAAGTGGAACAGTGAGGTGCATCATGGGAGGAGGAAGTAGGGCATTGCCCTTGTTCTTGTGGAAGTGGTTGAACATTCTACAAGCTACTGAGAAGCCAAGACGGGCATCTGGGGAGCTTAGACAATCATCTTGTGGAGATGCGATGGGCATCTAATAGAGTGTAATGGTCGTCTGATGGAAGACAAATGGATGTCTGATAGCTTGAGATAGGCATCCGGTGTTTTGTCTACTGAAAATGAAGGTGTTGAAATGCTTGGTTGGCTTAGCCCAACCGCTCATCTCCTTAGGAAGCGCAAGTGCAACTCCACCTCAGGAAGAAGATGGGATGATGAAGAGGCGGTTGTGAGACGGCGGTGGGATGAGCATCTCGAAGGCAGAATGGTTATTTGGTCTGATGGTAGTGCTGGGAGGAAGCGTGTGAGCCGGTGAGATGGTAAAGAAGTAGAGGGGAGGAAAAGTAGTAGCAAGGTGCTCAGAGATGTAGCGGAGATGGTAGGATGCCCATCTCGATGTTGAGACGGATGGTTAGAAGACGTTGATGATAGTCGACACTGGGACGAGGTGACCGGCTTGCTTGCTCTGTGGGCATCTCAAGGTGGAGAGAAGGGCATCTCATGATGGAGATGGCTGGTTGGGCTGATGGAATTTTCACTCGTGAGGGGTGAAGGAGAAGGAGAAGCAGTGGACCCAAGTGGAATGAGTAGTGGAGATGGAGGGGTTCCCCTCTCAAAGTATGGATGGTGGCTAGAAGATTCAGGGGTGACTGACTGGGAAGAGGAAGTTGTCAGGTGTCTTGAAGAAGATGGTTGGCTGGAGGTGGTGTCACTGCTGCTAAAGCTTAGGGAGGAAGAAGAGGAGGTGCAGTGTGAAGCAATGACCTCGAGTTTCTTATTTTATAGCCAATTTGGAGAGATGAGATAACCATTTTGGCTTGGCCAGACAGACATCTGGTATTTTGAGGGTAGAGGCAAACATTTCAAATTTTGAAATGACTAAAAATTTAGATTCACCTTGAATGTGTCTCCTGGTGGTCGAGGCATCCATCTTGGGTAAGCCAAATGGTCATCTGGAGTGGTTGTGACGACCATTTAGATTTCAAATTTCGAATAACTACAAATTTTGAAAGTGTCCCTTGATGGAAGATATGGCCATCTTACCATTTTCATATGGTCGTCTGGCTTTGTGGGGTGGTTGGCCATCATTAAACAAACATCAGGTTGGGTATCCAACATCTTGTTTTTCTTATATAAGAATTAATCTAAAATAGAAACAACAAGGTTAGTTAGGACAATTATAGAAGAAAATTGCAAAATTTTGAAAGGATTGGGTTTCCTCCCAATAAGAGTCTAGTTTAATGTTGAAGGCCTGACATATCTAGATCATGGAGCCACTTTAGGCTCAGAAGGGGGTTACCACCTAGATGTCGGAGAACTAGGTCTAGATTGGTGCTTTTTGTATGGCAAGTCCTAAGATGTCATTCTTTCCTTATAATGTGATGGTATCAGGAAATGATGTGCATCAACAAAAGAGAATCCCTTGACATATGATGCATCTATGTTTTGGGTAGCTACACCAGTCTACTCCTTGTTCTCACCCTTTTCGTTAGGTGATGTGACACTAGACTCTCTACTATGTGTGGGGCACTTGTTTTCTAGATTTGGTTTTGATTCCAATCGAATTGAGAGTCAATCATTTTCTCTAACACATGTTTTATCAGAGAAAAACTATATAATATATTATTATATATGTAAGTATTACAAAAATGTGTCCCCACACATGTATGAGTAGGAGGTGATCATGTAACCTAAGCAAAAATGAATGACATCAGTCTAGAAGAGAGAGTAGTTCTAGATTAGATGTCTAAAACCTTGTTAGTATATATGAAGATGGAATGGATGAAATAAGTTTTGATGATATGATGTAGGTCTTATATAGATGATATAAGATGGTTTCTGATGATCAATGTTGTATTTAAGGATTAAGGTTTAGTTTTGAGGGTTTGAGATAATTTTTGATGATGCAAGCATGTGTGCTTTTCTAAGTTAAGATAGGCTAAGTTAAGACAAGGTTGTGTGTCATCATGAACCTCAATCTCTTTACAAAGGAGACTAGTTATAGGGTTAACTCCACAGAGAGTGAGATCTATAGGGAGAAGTTTAAAGAACCTAAACTCCAAGATATGAGATGATGAGAAATTTGTGATATGATATATCCTAAACTAGACTACTCCTGAGTGAATGAGTTGAGTTTCTTTATGCATGATTCCAGTAGTCCTTTTGAACCCTAGATGTCCTTGGGAGGACCAAACCCTAGAGTCAGAGAGAGGTTGGTTATATATGCATATGTGAACAATGATATAAACACCTTCCATCTGGGTGAGGGAGAGAGTCCCAAGACCCTAGAGGAGGTATCTATATTAGTATGATGTAAAGCCTCATGCTCGGGTTTGTGGTTCCCCATGTAGGACTCTAGTAGTGTATATAGAGAGAGATTTTTGGGTAAGCATGTCTCATGGGTAAAGACCTATGAAGAGAATGTTGTGAGAACTCGTTACTCTAAATGAGATTACTCAAAACATAAAACACAATCAATCACCAATTAACCACATACCCAAAAATATGGGTAAATTAAAATCAATTTCAACGTCAGCACCTGCTCAGAAACATTTGCATAAGAGCCCAACATCTTTCTTTTATCCATAATATGCCAAGAATTTGATACAAATTGTTCTTTTGCCTTAGCCACAACATATATACACAGGAGAACAATATTTGTATATGCCACACAAACAAGCATTAATATGCTAACAAAAGTCTGATTCATTTTAAACACCTTATACAATTTTTTCTCGCTCGGACCTGAGAGTACAGGGATGACTTTAGGACACACTAGACATCTAATCAACTTTATTAAAGATTCATTATTATAGCTCCTCTTTGCTTCCACATGTTTGTTTTCATCACTTTTGATTACCAAAAAAGATGTGGCAAACCACAAGAGTGAGACCCAAGTCCCAGCAAGAGATATAACCTCCAACAACACTTATTGATTACAACAATATAAATAGTAGATAACTAAGTAGTTGGAGTATTTAATAAACAATTGAACATATTGAACCGTTCAAGTATACTAAATAGATTAATTAAATCATCTTAGCAACAAGTATGATCATCAATGCATATTAGATAACAAATAAATCCATTTCTCTGGATAGATATCTACTCAAATATCATCAAATTTCATTTAATAACAATCATTATCATGAATATGACTATCATCATATTCCTTGCTAATAGTACAAGTAATCTAGTAGCATAAGCATCCCTAACATCATGAATATGTCTAGTAACATGACATGGCTATCAATATTGGCATCTCAAATAAAGGGAACAGATCTATATCATAAGTAGAACTAACATCATAACACAATGAACTATGTAGGCATGATTAGCATTTTAAGCATTTTTAATTAAATAGGCATGGCTAGCAATATTAAACATAGCTAGCAGCAACATCTTCACCATCAGTGTTAGTATATTTGACAACATAAGCATGTTTACAACATGAGCATAACTACATCATAAGCATATCTATTATCTCTTATTGTACTATACATGATCTTAGTGAAAAGAAAGCAAACAAGGGTTATCATCCAATATAAAGCATTGTGTATAACCCTAAATAGATATGCTACACGGTTGTCTTACTTCATTTATTATTATGCCATGAGGAATTTGAGGATACCACTCAAAATCCAACTGACCATTGCTAAGTCGAAATCAGTGCCGTACAAGATCTAGGAAGAGTTAGACTCCTAAGATCATCTCTGTCCCTGATCAGTACGAGTTTGCCACAGTGACACATAAGGTCAAGCTTCTAATAGCCTAGTCCATCTTTGGTATAATGACGTGGTATATTATCGCACTAACCAACTCACTCAGGGTTGAAATCCTTGAGTTCTTAACCAAAACCTTGTGCAATAATACCACCCGCAAGCGGACGGGTCTTATCGTAGTATAGTTGAGGATCGAATCCCAAGGGAAAACATTTTTAAGAATCTTTTACTAGTTGAATCAAGACTAATATTTAAAACAAGGTTGGTTGATTTGAGTTTAATTAAACTAAATGCAAGGAAATTAAAGAGAAGGATTAAAGGTTGATTAAAGATTAATGATATGGAATCGCTGGGATAGTCCCGGGTTTCACCACCACTACACATGCAAACACATCCAAACATCAAACATCCAGGAAAGATATAACTATCCAAATAGAGCTGCTGCAAAACCCCCCATGCGGGCGTCAAGCTCGCGTAAGCATCACTTTAGGTATCAGATGTCTCATCGCCATCCGGATCACATACTTACGGCTCCGAAGATACAACATCCAACTGAAGTTGTTGGCCCCCTATACAGGTGTTAGGCACACAGAAGCATCACTGTGGGCTAGATGGCTCATCCCCTCACGGATCATACACTTACAACCTCAAGGAATCCCATTCTGTCTCTAGTTTGGGAGTCAACCACGTTAATCGACATTCAAACCATACATATTGAAGTCCTCACAACATAGGAAAGGAATAAGATAAATGCAAGCAGGTGATCAATCCACAAGCACTCATCAATGATTAACAACGAAATGAAAAGTTATATACAAGCCTTGGAATGTTTAACAAATGGACATGAAAGCATGGGAAGTGGGGCTAGTCCCCGTATCCCAGTGAAAATAAACTACTCATTCATGGTGAGAGAAACAAGAAAAACAAGAGAGAGAGAAGATTCCGCCATGAATATGGTGAAGAACATGATCACAGCTCAGTGGAGAAATGGTCTTCTACATAACGTCGGGGCAGATCTGGACGAGGAGGGAAGAACACCACAGCAGTCGGGGCAGATCTTCTCTCTCCACCTTCTCTTTCTTCTCGTAGTCCTCACTCGTAGCAGGAGGAGCAGATCATAGACGTGATGGTGGTGTAGGAATGGTGTAGATGCTATATATCTAGATCTAGATCCAGATGGAGTGGCTTGCAGATCTGGGTTTTCACCTCAAATTTGGGTGAACAGGTCGCAAGACCACCTCGGAGGCAGGATCTTGGATTTGGAGGTCGTCTCCTTAGGCTCAGGGCAGTCCTATAGCCTAACGTCGTCTGGAGATGATCATTTGAATGGTTGGGGTGGGTGTTATTTATAGGCCCGGTTGGGCACTGTTTGTTTTGCAAAGTGCCACAGTCGTAGTTACTTGGTAGCATGTCCCGATGTTTGGTCGTGATTCTGGACATCTGATCTGGTTGCGGTCTTCCATATTTGTTTAGCAGGTCACGGTTGTGCTCTCATAATGGCTTGGTCGCAATCTGCTACGCAGTGCTGGTCGCTGTCTGCTTGTTCTGTAGGCTAAAGTCGCACGTGGATGTAGGTAATGGTTACCTCTAGGGTAGGAAGCAGGGGTAACAAGGGCAGGTGGTGATGCTGATGGGGTTGGGATTGTAGGATGATCATGACCCAGGCCGGGGAGAAACCCCTCTCCACTGCGGGCGCGGTGTGGTAGTGGCTCGATCGTGATTTGCAAACACCACGATCGCGGTACTACGAGGATTGGTCTTGGTTTTGGCGAAATGAGGGAGGTAACGATTATGGAACCGCAGACAGGTGGTCGAGATAAATGGAAAGAAAGATCACGGGCATGGGTGAGGAAGCCACGATCACGGTTAAGTGGAGGGGAGGTCACGTTTCTGAGAGAGTAACAGGCCGCAGCTTCGGGCTGGTTGTGGTAGTTGTATTGGAATCACGGGTTAAGAAGAGGGAGAAGGAAGAAGCAGGCAGAGATGGAGAGGAGGTGAGACTATGGGTGTGGGAGAAGCGGATGATCGTGATTGAAAGATCGCGGTCTTGAGGAGGATGGTGTGTGGAGCAGGTGTAACAACGTTGATCGTAAGCGAGGTTGAAGGTGTGGGCATTGCAATATTAGTGGATGAGTCACAATAGGTTGTGGTTATTGAAGTTCATGGTTGTGATCTGTGGGAAGGAGCAGAAGGTTGTGATCATGAGGAACCATGGTTGCAGCTATGTCAGGTCGCGATCATGAGGAGTCACGATTGTGATCCGTTGAAGGTGAGGTGATGGACGAGGCTAGAAGAAGAAGGCAGCCGCAGTGTGGGTGGTGAAGGAACTGTGGGTGCAGCAGGTGGTCACGATCCGTCTTTGGTGGAGAAGAACACCGTGGTCATGGTTATGGAAGATCGCGGGCACGATCGGTGGGAGCCGCAATCGCGGTTAGGCTAGTAGAGGGGCAGGTCGCGGTTGCTAGGGTAGAATACCACGATCACGGTTAGAGGGGAAAAGGAGGGGGGTCTGTTGACTGTAGTTGACCCAATGAACAAGGGGCCCAAATCGATAGGTGGGCCTAGAGGATTAGGCCCATGTGCCCAAAATGACCTGCAAAAAAGGGATAAATCCAATTGAAATAGAGGAAAAATCATTTAAGCCAAGTCAACTCGCATATTGGGAGGTAAAGCTAATAAAAGCGACTAATCGTAGCAAAAATAGGGCCCGAGATGGCAAATGTGACTATGATGAATGTGCATACATCAGAATACCCCAAACTTAAACTTTGGTCATCCTCGAGTGACATAAGTTCTGAAATAGTCGCCAAATAAATACTTTCACTCGTGTGATTGCCTCATCTTCACATCACGATTGTTTCTTTTCTGCTCAGTATGACTAAGCATCTCGACATCCTGAGATCACATAACACATCTTTCCATATCTATGTTCCCGATTTCATTTCCCAACATCACTTCCTCTCCACTTTTTTCCAACAACAAGCATGTCTAAGATTTTCATAAGAGTCTGGAGACACCCGCAGAACAACAAGTGTGCACCTGATCTGACACTGGTATTTTTAGGAATGAGGAAGGCATTCATTGTGCCTTTAGGTGGAAAAGGGAGGGAAGGGTGGTATGGAAGGAAGAAATAAATCTCTCCTCTATTCGACTCGAGATTTTTATTATGTGGTTGCAATTTCATTGATTGCTTTTTTTTGTGCGAATCTTTCCTCTATTCGACTCAAGATTGCATTTCTTTGTGTGCGCATTGGCATCTTTTCTTGGTGATACGCCCCTATTTCATAACGAGGGGTATGGAAGAAGCAAATAAAGAGAGAGAGGGTGTGCCACCCCAAACTTAGGGTTCAACACTATATTAGCTATTTTTGTTTCTTTTTGGTGGACAGAGGGGTAAGAAGATGATAGAAGAAGTGTATAAGAGAGTTCAGATCATAATGCAACTTGATTTACAATTTAGTGCACCGGGTTGTTCTCCTTATCTTACTCTGCTCAAATAATGACTTGATTAGGATCCAGTGGAGATTTCATGCTATTGGTTCACTAGTCATTTAGGAAGCACAATGTGTTTGATCTCTCTCAATTCGACAGATACCTGCCATTTTTACTGATCATGATGTTTGGATTCATAAGCTTCACACGGTGATTTCTAACCATTGGCTAATTTTAGAAATTGTACCCCTTGAGGCTTCGCTTCTGATAAGGAGGATATAATGATTCAAAACTGCAAGGGAAAATGGGATAGCCGGCTAGGTAAAGGCTTTGATTGAAATAAAAGCGTCAAAACTTCCTCAAGTTTATATACAAACTACTTTTTTTTTCTTAACACCCTGGGGAAAATCTTATTCATCATGTTCCCACAGAACAGGTTCTCGCAACTCCTTACATAACCTGTGGCTCAATGAAGCTTCCTCTCTAACCATGTCAGTGAGGAAACTGGGACATTGAGGCCACCTACTACTAACTACCTTCTACTTCAGACACCACTTGGCTGCGGAATCCGCCACCTTATTACAAACTCGATTGCTATGTGTAAAAATAACAACATCAAACTCCCTACATAACATACTAATACGATGACACCTCGATCTGTACTTAGCTGGAATGGTGATCATTTTATTCAGCATCTTCACAGCAATTTCACTATCCGATTCTAATAGTACTTTACTGAACTACGTATGACATTCCTGTAATCCCAAATCAATGGCTTTCAACTCTGCTTCCAGAATGTCCAACGTTGCACCCTTGTTACAACCGCCCCTTAACCATCTTCCATCATGGTCTCTGACTATGAAACCAGTAGCCATCTCCTTCCTTCTCCTCTTCATAGCGACGTCGACATTGACTTTAACCTGATTCCTCGGTGGGGCGGTCCAAACAAGCCTTTCCTTTTTCTGGTCTCCCTCCCTTCCTGTCTCTGCCGCGAAAGCCAGCTTACACAGACTGACCTCCTATTGTATACTATTGAACATGTCGATAGCATTGGCACGGAGCTCCTGGAAAGCAACACTGCACCAAAAGCCTCAGATCTTCCATACGACAATGGCGATCCAGATGTTCCAATCCTGCTGTTCCTTCCTCTTCCTCAGATTTTCCTTGAGCCAAGACTCCACCGTGCGTTCTTGGTTCGGAGGTAACCCTGTGGTACGCTGGATATGCCCCCATACCTCCCGGACCTCGATGCATTCGAAAAGTGCATGCATTGCAGATTCAGTATCCCTGTGACAACGTGGGCACCTTGGATCCTCTGTGAACCCTCGCATAGCACGTTTTTCATTTGTCATGATACTACCATGTAGTGTGAGCCACAATGTCATTTTGACCCTATGGGGGACCCTTAGCTGCCATAGCGGCACCCACCTTCCAGGTGAGCTTCTGGTATGCTCCGTATGCAGAAGACTATGAGCTCGTTTGATAGAGAATTGTCCGCCTTTGTCTTTCAAGTAACTAATTTCATCCTCTCATGCTGTTGGATCCGGTGGCGGCAGTTCCAGTATCTTGCATATGGATTCTTTTCCAAACCAATGATTTATGAACTCAACGTCCCAGCCTCCGTTCATGTTCACCATGGAATTAACTGTGAGGCCTATTAGTTCTTCTGGAATTTGAATCGGACCCCTGAGCTCTGGCTGTGATCCACCCACCCACTTGTCGAACCAAATAGAAGTAAGTTCTCCCGACGCCACTGCCTTACCAACGATAGGAGCTAACTTTGTTTTAAGTTTGATGATCGTCCTCCATAACTGCGACGCTCCCGCAACCCCCTGGTTTGCCTTATGATGGTATTTCTCCTTCATAACAGTCTTCCATGGAGTCTGACACTGCGACATGTAGTCCCAACAAGTTTTTTGAAGCAGCGCTTCGTTCTGTAGCCTTGCCGACTTGATATCAAGCCCCCCGACTTTCCTGCTAGCACAGACCTTGTCCCACGCTATGGAATGGGTGCCCTTTTGCCCCGTTTCTCCCTTCTAGATGAAGGTCCTGATCACCTGATCAATATTATCACATACCGCAATAGGAAGGGTCGTGGATTGCATAGTGTATATGGGAATGGTATTCAGAACGGATTTAGCCAATGTTATCCTGCCCACGAGAGACAAGGAATTATTGACCCACGATGAAATCCTAGCTTCAATATTGTTGATGAGATCTAGGTACATAGATTTAGAAGTTCGTTCATAGATGATAGGCACACCCATATGCTTCCCTAGCTCCGTTGTCTGCCTTATTCCAGTGATCCTAGTCACCGCCCTTCTAACTTGAGGAGTTGTGTTCTTGGAATAGAAGATGGCAGACTTCTCCTTCGCTAAAATCTGTCCAGAAGCTTTCGCAAATCTCCACATAATCTTCATCATGATCTTCGCCTGCTTCATAGATGCCTCACCAAATAATATCAAATCATCGGCAAAGCAAACATGCGAGATACCAATTCCATTTCTTGTAGCTTGTAACAGGACCCAATTTCCTCATAGTTCCTCCATTGCGATGTCCTGACTTAGCCTGTCGATACAGAGTATAAAGATGTAAGGGGACAAGGGATCCCCTTGTCTCACCCCTCTAGATGCTTTGAACGGTGCTAAGCTTGAACCATTCCAGACTATGGAGATATTCCCTGCCGTAATGATGTTCATGATCACCGCCGTTAGATGTTGAGGTATGGTCGTCCTCTTCAGCGTGTCATAGATGAAGCCCCAGTCCATTCTATCGTACGCCTTCGAGAGGTCCATCTTCATTGCCATAGCTGCAGTCTTGCCCGCTCTGACCTTCATAGAATGGACGAGCTCTTGCACTAGGATAAAACTACTTTGAAAACTTCAAAATTTTTAAAAAAAAATTAAAAATTTGCTCAAAATTGCAACGATGAAATCTTCAGTCTAAAACTAATGGGAGAGGATGGAAAGTAAAGTACGTACCACCCAACCTCCACCCCAAACTTAGAAATTTGCTCGTCTCAAGAAAACTCTAAATCCGAGATGGAGGGGGAAAATCTTGCCAGTTGGTCCACCAGATGTGGTTGTATTCCTTTTGGCGACACATCCTCCATCTGAAATCTCAAAAATGGAAACTATTAGAACTTAAGATTGCATCTTGCAATGCATTATCTACTGGGTGAAAAATTGTCTAATTCCAAATTGAAAAGAAAAACTAAGTTAAAGATCTGGTTGCCTCCCGACAAGCGCCTTTGTTTTATGTCGTTGGCTCAACATGATTCCTTCAATTTTTTGGTGGAAATGTTGGTTTAGAGAGATCCAACATTGCTTCAGTGCCTATGTCGGCAGAGGTGAAATATCTCTTCAAGTGTTAACCATTAGCTATAAATTCTCTTGACTGTTCACTCCATAAAACGAAAGCACCATGCAGGTAGATACTCTTGATAATGTAGGGTCCATACCAGTGAGAATGGAGTTTCCCTGGGAATAACCTCAATCTCGAGTTGAACAGTAGAACTTGGTCTCCCACTAGAATTTCCTTCCTCTTCATATGACCATCATGCCTAAGTTTCGTGCATTCCTTGTAGATTTGTGCATTCTCATAAGCTGTCATCTGGAGTTCTTCTAACTCTTGAAGTTGCAAAATCCTAGCTTTGCTAGCTTTCTTAATGTCAAAATTTAGCTTTTTTATTGCCCACCATGCTTTATGTTCTAGTTCCACAGGCAGGTTACATGATTTTCCATAGATGAGTTTGAAGGGTGTTGTTCGAAGAGGAGTTTTAAAAGCGGTTCGGTAAGCCCACAAGGCGTCATTGATTTTCACTGGCCAATCTTTTCGATTATGGCCTACTGTCTTCTCTAGGATAGCCTTGAGTTGATGGTTTGAAACCTCTACCTATCCACTTGTTTGTGGGAGGTAGGGGGAAGCTACCTTATGCATTACACCATATATTATTAACAACGCTTCAAAACTTCTTTCTAGAAAATGAGAACCTCCGTCAGAGATCATAGTGCGTGGAACTCCAAAATGGGGAAATATGATGTCTTTGAACATCTTGATAACTGGTTTGGAATCGCTAGTGATGTTTGATATGGCCTCTACCCATTTAGATACATAATCCATTACATCCAGGATGTAGTAGAATCCATGCGAGGATGGGAATGGACTCATGTAGTCCACTCCCCAAACATCAAAACACTTAGAATTTTTGCCATAGCTTAAGTGGCATCTCATCTCTTTTCATTATGTTACCCGTCCTCTAACACTTGTTGCATGACAAAACAAAGTTATAGGCATCTCTGGATACGGTTGGCCAAAAGAAACCACATTGAAAAACCTTCAAAGCGGTTTTCTTAGAACTCATATGGCCTTCAACTGGGCCTGAGTGGCATTGCTCTAAAACAAGTTGGGCTTCTTCCTCAGCAATACAACGTCTATAGAGACCATCAGCACATATCTTGAAGAGGTATGGCTCGTCCCAGTGATATTGCCTCACATCATGCATGCATTTCTTTAGTGCATTGTCAGTGCATTCAGGGTGGATGACACCAGCGGCAAGGTAGTTCACGTAGTCTGAGTACCAAGGAGTAGCTTCTGAGACTTTCATGAAATGGTCATCTGGAAGAGAGTCGTTAATAGGGATAGTTTCAGTGTCCAGGGTGTGGATACAAATCAAATGGCCTGCGAAAACATTCTTTGTTCCTTTCTTATCTCTTATCTCTAGATCAAATTCTTGCAATAGGAGAATCCATCTTATTATCCTTGGTTTTGCATCTTTCTTTTTTAGGAGGTAACGAATAGCAGCATGATCTGTGTAGACAATGACCTTCGAACCAATGAGGTAGGATCTAAACTTTTCAAAGGCATATATGACTTCTAGGAGTTCCTTCTCAGTAGTTGCATAGTTCATCCGGGCTTCGTCAAGGGTCTTCGATGCATGGTAAATGACATGATGTTTCTTCTCTATACATTGGCCTAGAATGGCACCCATAGCATAATCACTAGAATCACACATAATTTCAAATGGGTGATCCCAATTTGGGGCTCGAATGATGGGTGTTGTTGTAAGGGCATGCTTTATATTGTTAAAACTCTTGATACATTCTTCATCAAAAAAGAAGTCAGCATCCTTCAGCAACAAGTTTGTCATGGGCTTGGTTATCTTGGAGAAATCCTTGATAAACCTTCTGTAGAAGCCCACATGACCAAGGAATGCGCGGACTTCTCTTACATTGGTTGGGATAGTGAGTTTAGAAATTACTTCAATCTTTGCTTTGTCTACTTTGATTCCTCAATTACTGACTCTATGGCCAAGGACAATGCCTTCTTTTACCATAAAGTGACACTTCTCCCAATTCGGTATTAGATGTGCTTCTTCGCATTGTTTGAGGATGAGGGAGAGGTGTTTGAGGCATGAATCATATGAATCCCCATATACAGAGAAATCATCCATAAAAACTTCCATAATGGTTTCAGTTAAACCAGCAAATATGGCTTCCATGGAGCGTTGGAAGGTTGCAGGCGCATTACAGAGCATGAATGGCATCCTTCTAAAGGTGTATGTTCCAAAGGGGCAAGTAAAAGTAGTTTTCTCTTGGTCATCTGGATGTATAGGAATTTGATAGAATCTAGAGTAACCATTGAGATAGCAAAAATATTCTTGGTGAGCCAATCGCTCTAAGACTTGATCTAGGAAAGGCATCAGGAAATGATCCTTGTGTGTGGCCTTGTTCAACTTCCTATAATCGATGCACATCCTCCACCTAGTTACTGTTCGAGTGGGGATGAGTTCATTATCTTCATTATGTATCACAGTAGTGCCACCTTTCTTTGGAACAAGATGTACAGGACTCACCTAAGGTGATTCAGATATCAGATAGATGATTCTAGTAGTGACCAACTTTATGACTTCGCGGTGGACTACATCCTTCATATTAGGATTCAACTTCATTGATGATCAACAGTCGGATTGTGGTCTTCCACCATAGGGATTTTGTGCATGCAAAGCGCTTGACTGACCCCGGTGAGATCACTCATCTTGTAGCTGATAGCTTTATTTCTTTCCTTTAATTCTTTAAGGAGTTTATCTTCTTGTTCGATCGTTAGATCGGAATTCATAATAACTAAACAAACCTTGAGATCATCCAAAAATATGTATTTCAGTCCCTCGGGCAGGGGCTTCTATCTTCTCGCATGGCTCTTCAGTTACATTCATAGCTTTGAGTTCCTCAAACCTAGCTTCAGGATCTTCTTCTACAGAGTCGAGGTGAAGGATACAATCCTTAACTTGTTCGCTGATGGAATTATCAGCAGATGGGTTTGTTAGAGAAACTTCTAAAGGATCATCTTGTTCATATTCCTCTTGTGTGAGGAGTGACATTTTCTCAATGCAATCAATCAAATAGACTTCTTCCTGCATGCTCGGTCTTCGCATGCTTTAAAAAACTTGGAACTCGAGGGTTTCTTTACCTAGTCTGAGCAGCAAGGTCCCTGCTTCAACATCAATCAAAGCTCTTATAGTGGTGAGGAACAGACAGCCAAAGATAAGAGGGTATCTGGTGTCTTCCTTTATGTCCATGATGACAAAGTCACATGGGACATAAGAGTCTTTTCCAACCTTGACTGGGACATCTTTGATGATTCACAAGGTAAGAGTCATAGAGTTATCTGCAAGCTATATGGTCATGCCAGTTGGAAGCAGTTCTACAAACCCTAGCCTCTTGCAAAGGCTAAGTGGCATGATAGAGATGCTCGCACCAAGATTGGACAATCCCTTCTTACATGAAGAGTCATCAATATGACATGAAATCCCAAAGGATCTTGGGTCTTTCTGCTTCTTGGGCATCTTGCTCTGGATGATATCGGAAGTGGTTGTCGCTAACTTGACTGTCTCATATTCTTCAGTTATATACTTCCTCGTGAGAAGTGACTTTAAGTACTTCATCCAGGATGGTATCTCAGCTAGAGCATCAAGGAATGGTATATCAACATGAAGCTTCTTCATAGATTCCTTGAACTTATTGAAATGGGTATCAAGCTTGGTTTGCTTCAAACGAGTGGGGAAAGGAGGACAAGGCTTGCACACTGGCACATTTGGCTCAAGCGTGTCTTTTTCATTATCAATAGGTTTCTCAAAGCTTTCCTCATATGTCTTATCAGCAGTAACTGTCCCTTTTTGTTGAGACTCAGGCATTGCCGAGTCTTGGACAATCATAGAGTCATCCTCATCTGTAATAACCATAGGTGTCTTGATAGGAGGATCTGAATACTCTTTTCCAGACCTAGTGGTGACAGCCTTTAGTTGCTCGGGGTGCTTAGGATTGTTCTCTGGTTGACCAGCAAAGGCACCAGCATGTGGTTTCATGCTAGCTACGAGTTGAGATAGTTGGGATTCAATACCTTATGTAATAATACCGCCCGTAAGTGGATGGGTCTTATCACAGTATATTTGAAGATCGAATCCCAAGGGACAACATTTTTAAGAATCTTTTACTAGTCAAATCTAGTTGAATTAAGACTAATATTTAAAACAAGGTTGGTTTATTTGAGTTTAATTAAACTAAATGCAAGGAAAGTAAAGAGAAGGATTAAAGGTTGATTAAAGATTAATGATATGGAATTGATGGGATGGTCCCAGGTTTCACCACCACTACTGCTAGGGTTTGCACATCTAAAGTGGAGAAGGTGATTTTTGCTCAAGAAAAGAGCTTGTCTTGGAACAACCATACCTTCTAATCTTGGGATCCTTTCTATTTGGACATTATTACCTTCCTAGAGGCAAGTTTAGTTAACCCCCTTCTCATATATTGCTTATTACATGCTTAAAACTCATGCTTCTATGTTTAAAATCAATGATTTCCATCTTTTTTTACCACGTTCTTCTAGGATTTTGGTTTCTTGTTGTTTTACCTTCTCTAGAAGCTCTAGTTTGGTTACCTATGTAACTTCAAACCTGATCTTGGGTCAAATGGTGTTTTCTCCCTCTCCCTCTCTCTTTAGTTATCTCGATCAGTTTGATGATGTGGCAATTTCCTATTGGTTAGTATTGAAAAATTCATATCTTCTAAACTGCTTATCCAAATTTGACAAATAAATATGTTTTGGAATTGGAAAATTAATTTCTATCTAATAAAAAATATTTTCAAGGTCTAATTTCATGGTTTGATGAAGGGTGATTTTTGTAAAATGAATTTAATGCATAAAATCCATAAAAATTACATCTTAATCATCATAACTCCAGAATTAACATAAAAATATGTTTTATTCATTAGGAGAACCTAATAAGTTCACTGGTGATATTTTCAAAAGCTAAATCTGAATTTTTCTAAAAAGTTATTAAATTAGGGTTTCTATACGTTAATGTGCATATATACTCTAATACATGTAAATACATTGAAAATTGGTAAAGTGGAACTTGGACTCAATTAAAGTGGTGAAAGTTAGTAATTGATATCAGTAAGAGAGGTATGTGCAATTACACCTTAAGTTGGGAATAATTGTGCCTTAACCTATTTTTCTATAATGAGGCTTTAATGAAACCCTATTTCATATACTCTTGAATCTTTTTCTATATTTGCCTCATAAATCAGTTTTGGAACATTATTCTTGGGTCTTGGTACCCCACTGCCATGCTTATTGATTCATATGATTATTCTTGCCATGATTACTTTTTCAAGCATGTAGATTTATGTTCTATTTAATTTAAAGTAGCGATACTTATGTACAACCCTAGGGAATGTCTTATTCTCCCCATAATATTGTAGGTGACTGAGAATGTCTTATTCTCACCTCACCTAAGGTTAGAGGTCCAGTAGGTGCCTAAACCCTACTTAGTTAGGTAGACATAACTATCTTACATGCAAATCCTTTTTATTATATTTGTTAATGGAAATCTTCTTTGATATATAGCCTCATATTCTTGTTATCTTCATCATATGATGAACCCTAGCCTGTTTTTATTTACTTTACTTATCTTGATATCCTAGACTAGTTTTGTGACACATACTTTTCTTCCCTTTCCCTTTTTGCTGGGTGCCTTCCCAACCACCCATGTGTTGAGCAAGGTGATGGACAAGACAAGTAAGATCTTAGCTTTTGGCTTGGACTCGATTGATGTAGATGTTGCTTGGAGACAAGATTGTGGTAGTCTAGAGTTCCCTCTATCTAGATCCTAATTGTGTGTCTTGATGTAAACGCTAATGGGAGAATTTGATGTATTTTTGTAAACCCTTTATGAAATTGAATATAGTCAGTTATTTTTTTATTCCGCTGCTTTCTAATGGTCTTTTGTATACCAATGTTTAAAAATTTTGGAAAATTTATGCCCATTCCATCATACCTCTGAGAGTGTTTGGAATGGATGTCAATTCTTCAAATTTTTAGTAAAGGGGTGATTTCACTCCCTTACATAGCTTCATACATGCATCATGTGTTAAAAAGAAAGAAGAAAGAGAAAACGACAGTAGCATAACATTCTTTTCACTCATGTAGGTCATCATTCTTTTTGCATAAATAAGTTAGATGTACTTGTGATTCTTCAATTGCCACCCATCTCTTATCATTAATTTCTCTCATTGGTAGGCCACTCAAATGATTTATCTCCTCATCCATTATTATAAGGAGATATGCTTACAAGTAGTTGGTAGCTAGGAGAGAGAAATTTAGATTAGGGAATCACATAATGCACCAAGTGAATGCTTAGATTATAATTATATTAACTAGTTTCTTGATAGTGTTCATTGATCAAAATGTGGACATCTTCTTTATAAATTTTTCATCACTGTAGAGTAGTTATTGGTTCAGTGGTCATTGGAGACCGATTCAGGGATTGTTCGGTGGACATGACTAAGAAAAGAGTTCATGTGTTATATTCTTTTGTTGATTTACATCCAGAAAATCAAAGAGTAGTGTTGCTCGAGGATGAGCAACATTTAAGCTTAGGGGAGTTTGATGTGTGGATTTTTAGTCATTTTCACAGGCACATTTTCCTTGATTTTATGTTTTGATTAGTCATTTATTTGATTAATTATTCATGAAATGCTATCAATGTCCTGTTCTATCAAAATGCATCAAGTTATATGATTTTTACTACTTAAGATGGTTTAATACTTATCTCGAGCATTTATCCACATTCTTGTGCATTTTAGGTACAATCAAACTTCACAGATTTGATACTACCAACACCAAAACTCTGTGGTACCAACTTCACATCAGTACTGGACCAGAAAAGACTCACACAAACTTGATACTACTGAAACTCAAAATCGGTAGTACCTGAAACCTCATCAATAAAGCACAAGGATGAATCGTAGAAACTTGGTACTATCAAGTTCACAAACTCAGTACTACCGACATGGCATCAGTAAAGCAGTGCTTGGGCGACCTAAAGACTCAATGCTATTAAGACAAGTCGATAATACTGAAATCGCTATGAATTGCGGCTACCCTATGAACTCGATACTACCAACTACCAAGTCTGCTCGATCAAGCAAATCTGAAGATAGCAATCTAATCCAACGACTGGCATTTTTTCGTACCATAAGTGACTCCTATGACTTGAGAGGAGTTCAGCCATACCTGAGGAGGCATCCATTTTCCATTGCACAACACCAAAGATAGAGAGGGGAGAGGAAGGAACTGAAGGCTTCACCCGAGATAATCCGAGCACCTTCGAAAGGTGAATATGCAGCCGAAAGACAGTAGATTGCACACACGACGTAGGGGATCATCCAGATCAACTATTATCTAGGGGTTACTTAGTTTTTCTAATGTTTCCCATGTTCTTCTCTTTCTCTACCATGTATTTGCTAATGAAAATCATGCGGGGCTAAACCCCTTGATTCCTTAAGATCCGAGAGTAGCCCGGATATGCATTGTAACTGGTTTCCATGCATTAATATAATCTTTTTCCCTATTTTCTTGATGTAAATATATGAAGTTGTCTTATTTAGTTTATGCTTGATCAATATAGGTAGATTATTAGGCCCTTAATCATTTTGGTAGAGAGGTTAAGGGTTGGAAGGCATAGATTTACCTATTTATTGCACCCCTTGGGAAAGGTGAAGAATAAACGGGAGGACAAACCTAAAGTTTAATCATAAAGCACCTAACTAATTAACCAATTGCTATGGAAATGGGATTGACATTAGAATAGGTAGTGAACTATGTTGCAGGAGTGGGTAGTTTTGACTACATGCTCTTTATCCAAGGATAGGGGTAATAGATATTGGTGTGTGGAATGAATTGCAATGTTATATGTGGTGAAACTATAATCTTTAGGAATTCCCTACAATATGAGTAATTTAAGTGTTACACTTGTTTCGTTCTGCTTTTGTTTTTGTTTAATCAAACCAATTTGCTTGCACTAGCCTAGTTGATTAGACCACAATTAGTAGTAGTCTTCTGGAGAACGTTTCCCTATGTTTGAATCGGGCCTCCAAAGGGGCTATATTACTTTGATACGTTCACTTGTGTATAATGCACGGTAAACATGTGTCATCTGTATAGGAGGGGATGGTCCTTGTCTTCTATATGGCATGATGGTACTCATTGTGGAGGTAACCCTGGTTCTTCAGATGTTGGTACTGCTACTGATACACCTCATGATTATGACGACTACAATCTACCGTGCGTGCTAGGAGAGGGGGTATTTTTAAGGCCTTTGGACGTTCAACTTAACGCTTTTTCAGTATCTTTACTAGCACCCCACGACATTTTTAGGGATCTAACGTGAGTGTTGGAACCCATTCCATGAAGCATGGTTCACAGATGTACATTGTGTAGATGTTGGATTTTAAATTTTTTTGATGCAATCTCACAACAATAATCTATGAAAGATAATGATAGGAACATAGGAAAAATATCACACTATTGTTAAGAAAGATAGGATTTAGATTATCCTAAAGATATCTCTCATCCTTTTCTCTCTTTCCATTATGTTTATGTTTTCTAACCCAAAAAAGGAAAAAAAGAAAAAAAAAGAATGAAGCAGGGGCTAAAGCTATAAGGGAAGCATAGACAACCCCTAGAAGTGAAGCGGAGACTAACCCTAATAATGAGGATTGAGAAAGCAAAACAATTATGCTATGGCCAAAAATAAAAGTGATGTGAAACGATTTTTTTCCGCCTTATTTTTGTATAGAATTCTTTTTTAATTTTTTGGGTGATTTCTTATGGGTGGATTGCTCCAATCCGCAAGTCAAAATTATCTTTTGGGAAAAAGTTTGATTTTGGCAAAAGGTGGAAGGAAAGAAAGAAAAATGAACGAAAAAAATTTAAAACCTCAATCGATTGACAAAACATGAGATGAAAAAAATGCAACTCAGATCGTCGGAAAACTCCCCAGTAGAGTTGCCAATCAATTGTACCTGAACTAAAAAATATAATGGATCCTACGATCACAGGAACAACAAAAGTATGGAGAATATAGTAAATCAATAAAGCTCAAAGTTGCCACCTAGTTTTATATGTAAAACAATGAAAAAAGAAAGATAAACACGTGAATCAGCGAAAAAACCCATAAAAACCTATTTTGACTCCACCACAAAGGCGGATAAGAAAGGTATGCATAATTTCGAGATTGGATTCAACGATCCTATTATGAGTGGGGAAATATTAACACCCCCATCTCACTTGATCATGGTATTGCAACTTTTTTAGTCATCTTAGATAAAAATATCGAGGTTGTTGTTAAAGAAAATAATGATAAAATGATAAAAAACAATTTTTATTGTTTCCAGACTTATTGGGGCTAGAGACGTTTGTGGCTTTCTCATCATAGTCCTAAAGGTCCTTATTTTTTAGGCATGTTGTGGTCTAATTGTCTCAGGACCTCCCATGCAGGAGATCCCTCATTGGCGGTTGGGACCAATGCATATGAAGAGAAAGAAGGTGAGATAGATAGATTCAGTAGAGCAAGATTAGATCTTTGAGAAAGAGCATTCATATATAAACAAGTATGAACATACTAGAGTAAGAAAAAATTATTGATATGCATATACCAAAGAAAGAAGCAATTTTTGTTGGTCACTCTACTGATGTTAGCAAAGCATTTGTGTCAAAAAAAAGGATCTTGTGATCACAAACAAAAAATGAAAGGGAGAGGTAGTCATTTCTTTGGCTTCAGGATAGATAAGAGGGGTCCAAAATACATTGAGTATGGGGTCTATTTATAGGTGGATTTTAGGGTTTGAGGTTTTGGCTAGAACCTTGTAGAGGAGGAATTGGATCACCGTGATGTGACATGTGTAAGGGTGAGTATATCAAGACGATTCACCATGTGTCACGCGGTGGATATCTACGATTCGCTTGGTCTCCCTGGGTGGAAAAGGCAGTCTCCTATTATGAATGTTCTAGTGAAAATTGAGAAAAACTTGCACATAAAGACAACTCAAAGTTATCTCTTAGAAATTTAAGAAGCAATTAAAAAAGGAAATATTCTATTTTAGAAAATTCAACTGGGAATTTGTGAAGAATAGCCTATTTAAGGCATAATTGAAGGACAGTTGCACACTGAACGAAAAGTCAGAGTTATCTTTTAGACTTTCTAACAAAATACATTTGGTAAGGGAATATTTCATTCCAGACAATTCAATTTGACAGTCTGTGAAAAATAGCCTATCTAAGGCAGAAATGAAGGAAAATTTGCACTTTCAGTTTGAAGAAGGTTTTTTGTAGAAATCCCTGATTTGAGTTAAAGTTGGTGAAAATGTACAAATTAAATATGCAAAAAATGTGGGAAAAGGGTAAAATGTGTAAAATGTAACGAACTCCGTCATTAGCTAGAGAGTTAACATTTAAGCATGGTTTTCTACCTAATGAGAAAAAATGGGGTGTCAACAATTTTTGCTTACTTCTTAAAAAAAAGATCTTCAAAAGTGTCATCGTCTCTCCTCTTTCTACGCATTTGAGTTTTAGTCTTTTTTTAGAGTAGCACACCAAATTAGGGTTAGGACCACAACCCTAAAAAGGTAAAATTATGTAAGACCCCTGACCTTGCTTAAAGTGTTGAACATGCTTAATTACCATAATGGAGTGCTTTCAACCTTAATATAACCTTGTGATATGTTCTGGTATCATGTGACAAGCTTAAGTTTCAAATTTGGTCCAATTTGGATACAGTTTGTGCAAGTCATGCAATTTTATGCACATTTGGGACTTTTATTCAATTTACCCAAATATGAGGTTTTCCTTGCAAATTTTCACATATATTATGTTCTTTAGATGTTTTATTATCATTATTGATATTGTTGATGCATGGGTCATTTATTTGAACCTTGGTTTGGAGGTGTTTCTTTTAATGGTGACTTAGGGTTTTACCCCTTCATTGATGGGCTATCTTTAGGAGCCATCATCCAATGGTTCCCCAATTTGGTTGACATACGAAGGTCACCAACAGGTGGTGACAACTGATGGTCATCTCTAGATGGTAGTAGGTCAATGGTTTTTTGGTTTTGGTTCACTTGGATCAGTGTTTCACTCAAAAGAGATGGTCAACCGATGGTTCACCACTTAAGTGACTACGATCCAAAGAATCAACGGTTCCTTTGCTTGGAGGTAGAGGGTCAGCCTGGAGAGACAATAATTGAAGTATAAGCAGTTCTCCATGAGTGGTGGAATAGCTACTTGCATGGCCATGGAAGCTCTAGGCTATGGACACGTGGAGAGCTGCTTGGACACCTCAAGTTTCTCTCTTTCTTTATCAATAAACTTGATATACCTATCCTTTAGCCCAAACAAGAAACCTTTGGACTCTTATCTCTTCCCTCATATCCATAGCTTCGTCTTTCACCTTCTTGGGGGTGAAGAGAGTACCCAGGGTAGAAGAAGAGAGCCAACCTTCTTGTGAGAACATCTAGGGTTCGGATCTACCCTCATCTATGGTTTATGAAGCTTCCTTTACGTGATCCTAACCTAAACTATTAACCTTCTCCTTTGCTACTCCATTTATTTTGTTGTTCTTCTTCCTCTTAACTTATTCCTAGATGGAACCATGTTGTTCCATAGCAAAGTTTGCTTTAAATCTCAAAGAACTTGTCTTCTTTCTCCCTTCACCTAGGGTGTACTCCCTTTCTTGGAAGAGAAGCTTACTTGGCCGAATTCAGACCTAAAGCTACGGTTCTTCACCTTCTTTGCTCGAGTTTTCTTGCTTCTTGGACTATGATCTTATTCCTAGAGGTGAGTTTTATAATCCTCTTCACTTTTATTGCTTACTACAAGCTTCTTACTCATGTTCTTACTCTAAAACGATGATCTAAGCTTAGAGAAGCGATGTACGCTTAAGGTTTTGATTTTAATACTTTTTCTTGCTTAGTTTCCAGTTTTAGATGAACATGAAACTATGTGCACGACCTTCCTTAGGTAGAGGAAGACTTAGATCAGGTTTACATGGCAACTAATGGTGCTAAGTACCTATCAAATGATGGCTTATACATAGTGTTTTTAGATCAATTCTCAACTTTATACATGAACCAATGGATGACTTTATATTAGAACCGATGGAGATGTCTTTGTGTCAAACGATGGTGATGACCAATGGTGTCAAATGATGGTCACATCTTAGGTCAGTTCTAGACTCTTTTGGGAAACTCAATGATCAATGGTTTATTGTCCTAGAGATGGCATGAACTAATGGCAATTTTTTAGTTCAACACCTGATGGTGTTCAATGATGGTAGTATTGAACCCATTAACCAATGGTGACATAATGTGTCAAAACTGATGGTGGTTTAGGTTACCACAAGATGATGTAACTAGGTATCATGAGTTGCTTCAATTAAGCCCTAAACTGACGGTTTCTTTGGTTATATGATCCAAAGGTTAAACCTACATATCAACTGATAGTTTTGTAATGTTAAACTTGACCCAATGGTTGTGATTGGATGATTCAACATACAATGGTTTAGAATGAAGTCTATAGTATAATTATTGGTTCTAATAATGTGAAGGCAATGGATAAATGCCTTTAAATTGTTGTCTTACCTTTGCACTCGTATGAATATATTTGATAAATCACCACAATAAGTGGATGTGTAACTTTAATGTGATAAAGCTTGTTACACCTAACCATAAGGTAACTAAGTGATGGTGATAGATTATAATCTTCCTTCTTGAATGATTAATATGATAATTGAATGCTCTCTTATTGTCGTTGAAACCTTAATATGCTGCTACATGAATATCATAGTTCCTTTCTATATTATACTCATATGTCACATGTTTCGTGATGGGATGTTGAGCCATGTTATATGGCATTGGAAGATAATAATGATCTTGCAGGGTATGATGTGATGATCTCAATGACCTTGGGGATGGTTTAGCCCTAATGGAGGTGTAATCCTCTTCATAATATCATAAGGATTGGAACCCTAGGACAATGTGATAAATATTTGAATCCTATGGTGGTATGGTGACTAGTATAGTCTCATGAATGTCAATG
This sequence comes from Alisma plantago-aquatica, assembly GCA_963693085.1. Lineage (NCBI taxonomy): Eukaryota > Viridiplantae > Streptophyta > Magnoliopsida > Alismatales > Alismataceae > Alisma > Alisma plantago-aquatica. The sequence goes on from OY856409.1 coordinate 1,778,794,199, forward strand.
TAATATTACCAAGTGGTAATTGTGGTTAAGTTTTGTATCTCATATGCTTTATATCTTGTAGAGTTTCTATACTTACACACTTTCTAGAAATGAATTAGGGTCTGTATGTCCACTTGTATGATGCAACCTTAATTTACCCAATTGGCAGTAAATAATCAAGTAAAACCCTAATCATGTAGTGCCCCATACCATAGAACTATCTTCAGTGTCATAATTTACTAGATGGTGAAATGAGTATTCCTAAGGGAAACTCAGAGTGCATATTTTCGAGTATGCAGGGTGCAAGACACTGTGTGTGTTCTTGACATCCTTACTTTTTGAGTATGGAGGATGGATACGATCACGCCTTTAATATTGTGATATGTGAAAGGCATCAGTGGGTCCAACTGCTGAATGCCTCATATACAACGGGCATGTGTGACCTGTTCTCTAGCACCGTGACCTGTAGCAAGGTGGGCTAGTTGTTTTTAGCTTGACCATATGTCATTGTTGGAAGTTGACTGCTATGTCTCTGTGTTGTCTCTCATACTGACCGAGAGTTATTAATGATATCATGGAGTATGGCTCTTCCATAGATATAGTATGGCACTTATTTTGACTTAATAGTGGTCAATTAGATTTGGGTGGTATGACTCAAATCCCTCAGGGCATATTAAAAGAGGTAATACAAGTTGTGTAGCATATTTGCTAAGGTTGAATACATTTCACATTGGTTGATTAGCCTTTCCATATTTTTCTATACTACATAGTTCTTATATGATGAAATATTATGAAATCTGAGTAATTATACTTGTTGGAAGGCTTATTTGTTTAACTTGCTTAGTATGTTAGAATTGTTCAATCTACTCAATTGCTTATCAAATACTTAAATTTGGCCAGTCTATTTAATGTTAAACAATCTATTGTAATCAATATCTATTGGAGAGAGTTATATCTCTCACTAGGATATGGGTCCCACCCGTGGGTCACCACATCTTTTTAGGTGGTTGCCGACAATGTGGTTGAGATCATGTTGTAGAAGAGGAGCAACATGGTGATCAATAAACATGGAAGGTTGGATAGTTTTATTTGTTACTAGTAGAGTCCTAGTGTCATCCATGTACTCTCAGGTCCAAATATGGGAAGTGTTTTATAGATGATAAACTTGTATCAACACGAGTTTTTGGAAATATGTTAGTGATTGTATATATGGCATGTATTTGTGGAATATCTCTTGTTTATACAAGTTTTGGCTGAGGCCACTGGATACATATGTAAATACCTGTTATGGTATATGACTTCATGGAAAAGATAAACCTTTATGCAAATGTTTCAGAACATGTTTATGATGTTCAAATTAGTTTTAATTATTCCAATTTTCTAGCTATGTCATTAATTAGTAGTTGATTGCATTTATGTTTTGAGTGATCTCGTTTAGTGTGATGAGGTGTCATAGTTTAAGTTGGTATCAAAACTCTAGGTTCGCTGAGTCTACATGGACATAGGACTTAGGTTTGAGTCTGTTCTTATGTATCCACCATATCTGATAATATCTTATGTTTATGCATATATGTTTGGAGGACATGAAGAACACACTGAGAGAAACTATGTTGCACCAGGAGGAGGTACTAGGAGAGGCAAATAATGATAGAGTGCCAGAAGTGGGGCCAGAGTAGCCCGTGATGCCACACTTTGAACCGACAACTATGGCCATCCCTACATTTAAGTCCATGTTTGGACAGATGATGGCCAAAATTACACATCTAGTGAACAGAGCACCAACACATCAAGCTAGGGCAGCAATCCCTAATTTGGAATCCCAAGGTATTGAGAAGACGTTTGAACATCTTAGATGTGTTAGGGAGATTGAGTATGCTGGTACTTCAGACCCAACAAACGCCGATATGTGGCTGACTAAGATTGAGAAGGCGTTTAAGACCTTGAACATTCCTAAAGAAGATAAAGTGAAACACATTGTCTACTTGCTGAAGGGTAGTGCAGGCCACTGGTGGGCCATAGACGAGGAGAAAGGGCTAGGAGTGGTAATAGGTTGGGAGGATTTTTGGGGAGAGTTTGTCATTCGATACTTCCTAAAGACCTATCTAGATGAGAAGATCTCTCAGTTTGAGAAGATTCATCAGGGAGCGATGACCATTAATGAGTATGAGTAAATGTTTATGGAGCTTATGAGGTTATACTCTCACATGGTAGTCATAGATAAGGAAAGGATTCATAGGTTTTAGAAGGGTTTGAATACATAGTTGACTACAATGACGTCAGCTTTGGAGAATAGAGAAAGGTTTTCCACTTTTGTGGAGTCAATAAGGCACATTGAGAGGTCTGCTATAGAGAAGCGTGAAGCCAACACAAAGAAAAGACCGGCTCAGTTCCAAGGGAAATATTCTAAATGCTTTAAGAAGTCGAGGTTTTCTCCACCACAATCGCAACAATGGTCGACTTTAACCAAACAAAGGTCACATACTCCATCCTAGTGGACCCCGAGTAGGGGTAGAGGCCACAGTTTTCTGCCAGTAGGAGCTCGCAACTCATCATTAGTTTTAGTGACAGGGTTGTCTGGGCTATGGTATGAGAGCAAGATTTTCTTTAGGTGTGGATAGATTAGCCATACAAGGCCATTTTTCCAAATGAAGGATGAGGAAGTGACCCAACAACCAAGGCAAAGTCAATAGGGTTCACAACATTGACAATTTAATAGTGGTGGTGGCAGAGGATGTGGTCATATGTCATAGGCAAGATCCTATGGATAGGCTAACAATGGACATGGACAACAACACACAATCTCTAAGTTCTATGCCATGAGCCAGCCAGAAGCAGTGGTCAATCCACGTGTCATGACATGTCATATGGAGTTATTTCATTCTAATTTTTTTGCTTCTTGTTTCATATATGTAATAGTTGACCTGCATATGACACACTCTTTTATCACTAGAGAGGTGATAGATAGTTGTTATTCGCCTATTAGTCATAGATCTGACAGTCTTTGACTACATACTCCTTTGGTCACTTCTATCGAGTTGTGAGAGGTGTGTTCCTCTTGTGTTCTTTCTTTCTCAAGCCACAACATTCAAGTGGATCTTTTGCCACTTGACATGCATGGGTTTGATGTGATACTAGGGATGGATACCTTGGAAAAGTACAACGTGGTGTTGGACTATAGTACTAAGGTGTCGACATTCTATGATGGTGATATCTCGTGGATCTTACAAGGTGATAAGAAGATTATTCCCTCGTGTTTAATGTCAGCTATGATAGGACAAAGGTTGATGAGACAAGGATGTGAGGCTTTCTTAGCACATGTTGTGGATACCAAGGCGAGAGGCCCTAGTATCAAGGAGGTACCAGTGGTACATGAATTTGAGGATGGTTTTCCTGAAGAGTTTCCTAGTGTTCCCCTTCTTAGAGAGATTGATTTTGAGATCATTCTTGTTCTTGGAACACAACCTATAGCGCAGTAACCGTACAATATGGCACCAACATAAATGTAAGAGTTAAATAAATAGTTGAAGGAACTGTTAGAGAAGTGTTTTATTAGATTAAGCACTTCCCCTTGGGGTGATCCCATGTTGTTCGTAAAAAAGGACAATTCAATGAGATTGTGTATAGATTACTAACAAAGGTCTTCCTAGGACAGAAAAAGGTCATGATTCCATATGATTGATAGTAGACATATTGACCAAGTCATCTCACTTCCTTCTAGTCAAGATGACATTTATAATACATAAGTTGGCGTATGTATATGTTGATGAGATAGTCTATTTGCATGGTTTCTAGTAGCTATACTTTCTAATAGAGGTCCAAAATTTACAAGTCAATTTTGGGAACGTCTACATTTAGCAACGGGAACACAACAGAGGTTCAACATAGCTTTCCATCTATAGATAAATGGCCAATCTGAAAGGACTATTCAAACTTTAGTAGATCTTTTGAGAGTATGTGTGTTGTAGTTTCTTGGGAGTTGGGATGTACATCTGAGTCTGATGGAGTTTGCTTACAACACTATCCATCAGAGAAGCATTCATATGGAACCTTACGAGGCTATGTATGCGAGACATTGTCGGTCCCCACTTTGCTGGTATGGGACAGGTGAGTATCAACTCTTTAGTCTTGAGCTTGTACAACAAACTATATAGAAGATTAAGGTGATACAACAACAGTTGAAGGCAGCCCAAGATAGACAACAATCTTATGTAGATAATCGTTGCAGACTGTTAGAATTCCAAGTGGGAGACACAATCTATCTCAACATTTCTCCTTGGAATGGTGTGTTGAGGTTTAGGAAGAAGGGTAAGTTGGATCCTAGATTTATGGTACCATACCCTATCTTAGCTCGTGTTGGAAAGGTGGCGTACAAGTTGGATCTACCACCATAATTGCATAGGTTTCATAATGTTTTTCATATATCTATGCTAAGGAAGTGTCATCCAAATATAGAGCAAATGATCTAGCCAGTAGAGATTGAGTTAGATGAGGATGTTTCCTATGTTGAGGGTCCTGTGTTGATCCTAAATAGAAGGGTGAAAAAGGTGAAGAAGATAGATATAGTGTTACTGAAGGTTTTATGACATCACCGTGGTGTATAGGAATCCATGTGGGATTTAGAGGATGAGATGTGTAGGAAGTACCCACCTCTCTTTGCGTAGGATTTTGGGGGCAAAATCCTTGTTAGGGGCTTGTATCTGTAAGACCCCAACCTTACTTAAAGTGTTGAACATGCATAATTACTATAGTTGAGTGCTTTGAAACTTAATATAACCTTGTGATATGTTTTGGTATCATGTGAAAAGCTTAATTTCAAATCCGGTCCAATTTGGACACTATTTGTGCAAGTTATGCAATTTTATGCACATTTGGGACTTTTATGCAATTTACCCAAATCTGAGGTTTTCCTTACAATTTTTACATTAATTATGTTCCTTATATGGTTTATTATCATTATTTATCTTTTGGATCCATGGGGCTCTTAGTTGAACCTTGGTTTGGAGGTGTTTCTTTCAATTTACACCTTCATGGATGAGCTACGTTTAGGAGCCATCAATAATGGTTCCCCTATTTGGTTTACATCTGAAGGTCACCAATATGTGTTGACAACTGACGGCCCATCCCTATATGGAAATAGGTCAATGGTTTTCTAGTTCTGATTCACTTGGACTGGTGGCTCACTTACAAGAGATGGTCAACCTATGGTTCACCACTTAAGTGACTAGGGTCCAAAGAACTGATGGTTCCTTTGCTTGGAGGTCGAGAGTCAACCTGGACAGTTAATAACCAAAGTCTAAGAAGGTCTCAGCAGTGGAACAACTTCTTGCATGGCCATGGAATCTCTAGGCTATGGGCATGTGGCGAGCTGCTTGGACACCTCAAGTTTCTCTCTTTCTTTAACCATAAGCTTTAGATACCTATCTTTTAGCCTACAAATGCAACCTATGGACTCTTATCTTTTCCCTCCTCTCTAGAGATTCGTCTTTCACCTACCCTAGGTAGAATAAGATAGCCAACCTTCTTGTGAGAGCATCTAGGGTTCAGATCTACCATCATCTAGGGTTCGTGAAGCTTCCTTTAGGTGATCTTAACCTAAACTAGTAAGTTTCTCCTTATCTAATCTGTTTCTTTTGCTATTCTTCTTCCTCCTACCTTCGTCTTGGATGGAACCATGCTCAAAGAACTTATCTTCTTTCTCCCTTCTCCTAGGGTTTACTCCCTTTCTTGGAAGAGAAGCTTACTTGGCCAAATTCAAACCTAAATCTAGGGTTCTTCACCTTCTTTGCTTGAGTTTTCTTGCTTCTTGGACTATGATCTTCTTCCTAGAGGGATGTTTTATAAACCTATTCGCTTTATTATTTACTCAAGCTTTATTACTCATGTTATTGCTCTAAACGACAATCTAAGCTTAAAGAAGCTATGTATGCTTAAGGTTTCGAGTTTAATACTGTTTCTTGCTTAGTTTCTAGTCCTAGATGAACATGAAACTATGTGCATGACCTTATTGAGGTATAGGAATACTTAGATCATGTTTACATGACAACTAATGGTTCTAAGTACCTATCAAATGATGGATTATAATTAGTGTTTTTAGGCTGATTCTCAACTTTACACATGAACCAATGGATGACTTTATATTAGAACTGATGGAGATGTCTTTGTGGCAATCTATGGTGATGACCAATGGTTTCAAACGATGGTCACACCTTAGGTCAGTTCTAGACTCTTTGAGGAAGCTCAATGATCAATGGTTTATTGCCTTAGAGATTGCATGAACCAATGGCAATTTTTTTAGTTCAACATCCGATGTTGTTCAATGATGATAGTATTGACCCCATCAGCTAATGGTGACATAATGTGTCACAAATGATGGTGGTTCATGTGACCACATGATGGTGTAACTAGCTATCATGAGTTGTTTCAATTAAGCCCTAACTTGATGGTTTCTTTGGTAATATGATCTAAAGGTTATACCTACATATCAACTAATAGTTTTGAAATGTTTAACATGATCCAATTGGTGTGATTGGATGCTTCAACATCCAATGGTTTAGAATAAAGTCTACAATATAATGTGTTGGTTCTAATAATGTAAACTCAATTGATCAATGCCTTTATATCGTAGTCTTACATTTTCCCTCGTATGACTATATTTGATAAATCACCATAATAAGTGGATGTCATGGAATCATTTGTTACCCTTAGTCCACACTCCTAATGGCTATACAGCCAAAGGCAAGTAGACTAGGGTTCCCGTCCCTAGAATGACAGAAGTATTTCACACATGCAATATGTAATAGATTGGACCTTTCTCTCTTCCCCATTATGTAACTCTAAACTCTACCTTGTTCAATGTTCTTGAATTACCTTCAATTTTATGATTGAATATGATTTGACACATAATTGATAACTACTGAGTGCAATTGATTCTTGTAGGACACTCAGTTTGACCCTAATATAGCTTTCAAATACATCATACATCACCACCTTTTCTTTAAATTTGATCATATCCATGTGGACTCTTGGGTTCTATTCTTGTTTCATATTGTAGAGTTTTCTCTCACGATCTCAACACATCTTGTTTTTCCCAATTCGGAGCTTGAATGAACGAGTTATGGTCAATTGAAAACCTAGCTCTCAAACCCTTGCTTATCACTGGTTTTACCACCTTTTTGTCTCTTGGCTCGTGGGCCAGCCGAGCCTGGCTTAGTTGGGGGTGCTCATGTGGGTCCTATTGGTCCCCGCCCCACCTCTCTTCCCCTCTCTTTCTTTCCTCCCACTCCACCCTTACTCTCTTGCACGCGATCTACTAGGTGAACCGGGTCTGTCTAGACCGTTGGATGGGGGAACCCACATATCGTGATTGGGATCCTATAACTGATGCTCCTCATTTGTTCTCCCACCATGGAAGGGAGTATGTAAGCTGAAAATCCACTGCGATAGTGCAAGACACACCGAGGGAGTGTACCCAACCTCACTTTTGTCCATAAGACTCACTCCCTCTGCCAATGATACTCTAGCCGCCCGTGGTCGAGGCGAGTGAGGTGCTTTGCACCTCCTTTTCACCTACCAATGGCATGGTTCCACTGCTAACCCTAGGGCACCTCTCACACTTCCCTCCTCCTATATTTAAGCGCCCAACCTCACCTTCATCTCTGCTTGGCCCTCCTAGTTCATGCAGAAGCGCTGCTGCGCCCTTGACCTCCTCTTTCTGCCTCGTCCGTTGCCTTCTATGAATAGAAAACCCTAAGTCAGGGTAAGGGATGAATTAGGATGCATTGGATTAGCACTGAAGGGCCCATATCACACGCCTCTGAGCCATATTTCCTTCCCCTCACTCTCCCTCTCTCACCTCATGCCCTTTCGACCTCCCTCTCACTCCCTGCCATACAAGCATCAGGCGGCCAACCACGACATGCCATGTTGTCTTGGGCACGCACCACCTCACACACTCATCCTCTATCTCTCCCTCTCTTTGCTTAAATGCGAACCCCATAAGAACCTCACCCTCTCATGGTGTGACATGCGATCTCATTGGGCCGAAGCTATTAGCATGCGTGTCACCTCACCACGCCAACACCACCATTGGTGCACAACGTCACGTCCTCACTCCCAATCACTGACCTATGCCCTGACCTACTCCTCAACTCTAGAAGTCGAGCATATAAGTCAGGAAATGTTGTACACTAGCACCCACACAGGCTGGCCTCTTGCTTGCCGCAAGTTTGGCCCACTTAAGGGTAAAACCCTCTTGTAATCCCTTTTTCTCAGGTTAAACTCCAAACCCTCATAACTCTTCAATAGTTTAACCAAATACAATGATGTAACATATCATTTCAATCAGAAAAATGTCACCTTGCTCTTTATATGAATGTATCCTACTAGTTTTACATGTTTTCTCCCTAATTTGGTAAAAATGAAGCCTTTTTGATATCATGCTTGTTAACCAATCTCAATCATGCACTCTATGATCATTACTGGCCTCTAGGCTTTCATATCTATTAAATCAATGAAGTTTGAGTATCTTACTGTTATATGCCGTTGGGCTTTTAAAATGAACCCTAATATCTAGTTTGACCTAAATGCTCATTATTGACCCAAAATGTGACTTCTTAAATGTATGCTTGATATAACTTGATCAAGTCGTAGACTTTGTCTTAGTTTGTTACCATCTAATACTTATGTTTTGAAATCAGTGACCTTTACTAGGTCTTGCTACATAATGGTCTAAGATTTCATGCTAAAATAACCCATATTGGAAATATGGTACCTCAAGTTCCTATTATGTGCATTAAATGACTAAGTTGATCTAGTTGTATCCACATGATGAAATATGATTGTTAAATTAAAACCATGCATTATCTTGTCTACATTGGTAGAATCTATATCTTATAGAATTAAAATCCAACATGATCTATCATATGCCCCTAATGTTTCTATGACTTAGAAATATGACCCTATTACATGGAATTGATCTAGTATGACTTAATCATGATCTTGAATATTGATAATAATCCAAATCTTATGCTTCCACTATTTTTTGAATTAGAGTGTCTTCATTTAATATTACTCACGATGTGTACGGTTTGCCTAGACCTATACCTTAATGTTGATAGCTATGCTATGTTGAGTTGGTACATGCATGATGCAAACTTCAAAAGTGATCTTGAACATGACATGTTTCATGTTTAGATTATCAAACCCTTTGTATCTAAGACACCATGCTATATATTTTCCTTGTAAGGTACCCTTGGTTTGGATAATATCTAGGATCTTACTCAAGAATGCTTAATCTTGTACTCTACTCATCATGTACACTTACTCTCTTGACCCTACTATGGTATTGGCTTGTTTCTATGTATGCTCGTACGAATGCTTGATTAGATAAATACTAGTTTGAGATATCAATCCCTATGAATACTACTTTCATGTTGATTATACTACATTGGAACCTTGATCATAATTTAGAAAAATCCATTATATACCCTGGTGCACCTGCCTGAAGTTTTGGGGTAAGGACACCAGGACAGGCGTCTTACTTGATAAGGAAAACCATTATGATACAAGGGTTACCTATTGGTAATGACCTTGAGGCCCCTTACAGATTGGGTAGCTAATGTTAAGTACCCTTATAGACTCTTCCATGAGAAGTTAGTCTGAAAGGTCTACGGTTGATATAATGGATAAAGAAATCTAAAACAAGCTTTGCATGAATGAAAGTCATTAAGTGTTCTCACCTTGTTCTAGTTCTTGCTTCTTATGATGTTTCTAGACAAGCAACATTTATATTACTCCTAAACTGTGGTTACATGTTTTCATAGCGAGCTTAATGCTTTAGCACTAATATTTTGTGTTTATCAAATTTATAGTTGCCAAATGAAGATCTGCAACACTCAAGACTCTCAGATCTGAAATGCAATACAAATGGGAATACTTGAATCTAGAAATGGGTACATATCTCTTATCTCTATGTTTAGTATCTTGTTATCTCTTTAGTCTTATTGTTATTTCTTTACATATATATTCCCTGTGTGAAATATTCGGTCCATTCTAGGGACGGATGCCCAGGTCCACTCACATTTGGCTATGTAGCCATTAGGAGTGTGTACCTAGGGTAATAAATAGATCCGTAACAAATGGTATCAGAGAAAAACACACATGACTCTATATATGTTTAAGGCATAACACATCTGAAGAACCCATAGAGGATTAAAATCCTTTCCTTGAAGTTTAGATAGTATTCTATCATCTCATCTCTTCTTTAGGGACCACCTAAGCCACCCAAGTAGATGATGACTAGCTAGTCTTCTAATCTCCTCATGTGATTCTTCTCTATTGACTATATCACATGACATCTAGATTATGGGTAGCTTATACATGGGAAAAGTAAAACTTATCTGAAATCCTAAAAGTTGATCTTAAATGAAAAACCTATTTTGTATAAGAAAGTACCCTTGGAAGTGTTATACTCATGTGCTTAGTTTATGGAAACTCGATGTTACCATATTAGATTTAAGTGTTTCCCATGTTAGAGGTTAATTGCTAATATGGTGAGATAAGGTGGAACTCATGTTTTACACCTCATTTTTTCTGAGGTCCCTATTGACTAAATTGTGTTTCTATATTGTTGGATAAGCCTCAAACATAGTTAAGTAAACCATTCCCTATTTGAAATTTACCATGATCATGCTTCAAGACGACCATATCTTTGGAACCCTAGATCTTAATGGAAATACTTTCTATAAGATGAACCCCCCTTATTGACTTTTAATCCTCTTTGTAGACCCAATTTGAATGATACAATGGACCTAGACTTGAATCTTGCACTTCTATGCTCAAAACTCTTGAGTTCTCAATTTGACTTCTCAATTTCCAAAATCTAACCTTACATTTATCTTGAAAGGAAGGGGATTCTATTATGAACTTGAATTCACAAAATATCAAGATATGGTTTCCCTACTAATGATCTTGATGTCTGACTTATAACCTCGTAAAATAATATTTGATAGTTGATACTCGCCCTCTTTGGGTACACGTCATGACTCACGACTAGTATGTACTAATGTCCTAGATTAGGGTAACAACTGACTTATCAATCCCCTAATCTAGGTCACATACCTATTATGACTGCCTTTATATTTTCATCTTTTTGATTATTTAGAGTTTGGAAAGGTAACCCCTTCCACCCAATTGTGATTTCTTGACCTAAGTCTCTAGTAGGTCAGACATATGATTGTATTCATACTCGATCTCAAAGCTTGATTTAATGATGATCTTGAAATATGATGTTTCGACTACAATTGGTGGTTGGTTCTTGGAAACACCTAGGCCTAGATCATTCATCGACCATTAATACCATAAAAATTAACTCGATATTAATACCATGAAATGTTGAAAGATGCACAAATTGTTGTCTAATTGTTGCTCAATTGTTGTGTATGGATGAATGATCACCCCTAAGGTCTAAATAGGCATATAAACCCTAGCTTCAAAAGGTTGGAACCATGACTTGGGTGTCCAAACCTTGACTCTTGATATTGAATAATGAAATCATGACTCATAATTAATGATATTGATATTGACTTGCCTCATATGATCCCCTTATTTTGACCTTGAGATCACCCTCCATATATGATTGATGACTTTCATGTTCCCAAATCCCAAAATTTTGAAATTATGACTATGTTGATTCACTTGATTTATGACTTAAGGGCGATCTCCATGTAGACTAGGGTGGGACCTTCCATCGATTTTGAGCACGAAATCATAATGTTGAAATATGATGAATATCTCGAATTGTGGAAATATGAATTCTTGATCATGGATGTATAACCCCACCTAGGCCAATGTCAAAGATATGAACCTAAATGTTGGTATTAAAAGTCATGATGTACTCTTACTTTAAGAACTCGATTCGATTGACCTAAAAAAGTGATCTCTCCAAATTGTGACATGTAGGATAATCTCTCCAAATTTGTGATCCATGCAATGTTTACCCCAATTTGATGATCACCGTGACTATGTGTTGACCATGATGCTTAATTGCTTGATTTTGGAATGAGATGGATATTGTAATTGGGGGATGATACCCTACAAAAATACTATGACGATCTTGATGTTTAATGGAAGAACTCAATCTTGATTGATGACTTGTTTTAATTTTGGGGACAAATTTCTTTTAAGGTGGGGTGGATGTGATAGACTGGATCTTTCTCTCTTCTCCATTATGTAACTCTAAACTCTACCTTGTTCAATGTTCTTGACTTACCTTCAATTTCATGATTGAATATGATTTGACACATAATTGATAACTACTGAGTGCAATTGATGCCTAGACGACACTCAGTTTGACCCTAATATAGCTTTCAACTATATCATACATCACCACCTTATTCTTGAAATTTTATCATATCCATGTGGACTCTTGGGCTCTATTCTTGTTCCCATATTGGAGAGTTTACTCTCACAATCTCAATGCATCTTGTTTTTCCCAATTTGGAGCTTGGATGAACGAGTTATGGTCAGGTGAAAACCTAGCACTCAAACCCTTTCTTATCATTGGTTTTTGCCCCTTTTTGTCTCTTGGCTCATGGGCCGTCCAGGCCTAGCCTAGTCGAGGGTGCTCATGTGGGGACCACTGGTCCCTACCCCACCTCTCTTTCACTCTCTTTCTTTCCTCCCACTCCACCCTGACTCTCTTACGCATGGCTCTGCCAGGTGAACGAGGTCTGGCTAGAATGTTGGATGGGGGGTGGCCACAGGTCATGACTGGGATCCTATGATTGATGATCCTCATCTGTTCTCCCACCATGGAAGGGAGCAGGTGACTAGAAAATCCACCCCAAAAACATAAGACACATCGAAGGAGTGTACCCCAGCCTCACTTTCGACCACAAGACTCCCTCCCTCAGCTAATGATACTCTAGCCACCCCTGATCAAGGCGAGTGAGGTACTTTGCATCCCCTTTTCACCCACCAATGGCATGGCACCACTGCTAACCCTAGGGCACCTCTCATGATTCCCTCCTCCTCTATTTAAGATCCCAACCTCACCTTCATCTCTGCTTGGCCCTCTTATTTTGTGTGAAAGTGGTGTCACACCCTTGACCTCCCCCTTTGGCCTCTTCTGCTGCCTTCTATGAACGGAAAACCTTAAGTCAAGGCTAGGGATGACCCAGGAGGCATCTGGGTTAGCTGCTAAGGCCCAGATCACATGCCACTGAGCCATCTCTCCCACCCCTCACTTTTCCTCTTTCACTGCACACCCTTCCGACCTCCCTCTCACTCCTTGCCACGTGAGCGTTAGGCTGACAACCATGATGCGCCATGTTGGCTCAGGCCTGCACCACCTCACACACTCATCCTCTCTCTCTCTCACTCTCTCCCGCCTCTTAGATGCAAACCCCAGATGAACCTCACCCTCTTGCGGCGTGACATGTGAGATCGTTGGGCCCACACTATTGGCTTGTGTGATGCCTCACCACACCAACGCCACCACCATTGCATAGCGTTAGACCCTCTCTCCCAATCGTTGATTGACACCCCGACCCGCTCCCTAAATCTAGAAATCTGCATCACAATCAGGCAACGATGCGCGCCAACACCTATGTGGGCTGGCCTCTTGCTTGTCGTGAGTTTGGCCCACTTAAGGGTAAAACCCTCTTGTAATCCCTTTTTCTTGGGTTAAACTCCAAACCCTCACAACTCTTCAATAGTTTAACCAAATACCATGAGTAACATATTATTTTGATCAAACAAATGTCACCTTTCTCTTGATGCTAATGTCTCCTGCTAGTTTTACATGTTCTGTCCTTGATTTTGTAAAAATGAAGCCTTTGTGATATTTTGATTATTAACCAATCTCAATCATGCGCTCTATGATCATTAATGGCCTCTAGGCTTTCATATCCATTAAATCAATGAAGTTTGACTATCGTTACTATTATACGCTCTTGGGCCTTTTAAATGAACCCTAATGTGTACTTTGACCTCAATGCTCATTCTTGACCCAAAAGGTGACTTCTTAAATGTATGCTTAATATAACTTGATCAAGTCAGGGATTTTGACTCAGTTTGTAACCATCTAATACTTATGTTTTGAAAATAGTGACCTTTTCTAGGTCTTGCTACATAATGGGCTAAGATTTCAAACTAAAATAACCCATGCTAGAAATATGATACCTCAAGTCCCTATTATGTGCATTAATGACTAAGTTGATCTAATTGTATCCACATGATGAAATATGATTGTTAAGCTAAAACTATGCATTATCTTGTCCAAATTGGTAGAATCTATATCTTATAGCATTGAAAGCCAACATGATCTATCATATGCCCTATAATGCTTATATGGCTTAGAAATATGACCATGTTGCATGGAATTGATCCAATATGACTTAACCATGATCTTGAATGTTGATAATAATCCAAATCTTATGCTTCCACTATTTTCCAAATCAGAGTTTGTCTTCATTTAATATTACTCAGGATGCGTATCGTTTGCCTAGGCCTAGACCTTGATGTTGATAGCTATGCTATGTTGAGTTGGTACATGCATGATGGGAACTTTGGAAGTGATCTTGAACATGGCATGTTTCATGTTCAGATCATCAAACCCTTTGGATCTAAGACACCATGCTATATATTTTCCTTGTGAGGTACCCTTGGTTTGGATAATCTCTAGGATTTTACTCAAGAATTCTTAATCTTACACTCTACTCATTAGGTACACTTACTCTCTTGACCCTACTATGGTATTGGCTTGTTTGTATGTATGCTTGTACAAATGTTTGGTTAGATAAATACATGTTTGAGCTATTGTTCCCTATGAATACTAATTTCATGTTGATTGTACAACATTGGCAAACCTTAAACATAATTTAGAAAAATCCATTATATACCCTGGTGTACCTTCCTGAAGTTTTGGGGTAAGGACACCAGGACTGGCGTCTTGATAAGGCGGATCATTATGATAGAAGGGTTACCTCTTGGAAATAACCTTGAGGCCCCTTAGGGTTCAGGTAGCTAACATTGAGAACCCTTATAGAATCCTCCATGAGAAGTTATTCTAAAAGTCCTACAGTTGATATAATGGATAAAGAAAAATTACATGCCTTGCATAAATGAAAGTCGTTAAGTATTATTTCCCTATTCTAGTTCTGGTTTCTTATGATGTTTCTAGACAAGCAACATCTATATTACTCTTAAACTATGGTTACATGTTTTCATAGCGTACTTAATGCTTTAGCATTAATATTTTGTGTTTATCAAATTTTTAGTTACCAAATGAAGATCGACAACAGTTGAGACTCTCAGATCTAAAATGAAATACAAATGGGAATACTTGAATCTATAAATGGGTACATATATGTTATCTCCATGTTTAGTATCTTGTTATCTCTTTAGTCTTGTTATTGATTTACATATATATTGCCAGTGTGAAATATTCAATCCATTCTAGCGATTGATGCCCAAGTCCACTTGCCTTTGGCTGTGTAGCCATTAGGAGTGTGGACTTAGGGTAATAAATGGATTGGTGACACAATATATATGTAAAAGTAGTACCAACATGATATAACAAGCTACTAAAGAGGGAGAAAGAAGCATGTAGCCATTTCCATATTCGAGTATACCCATTTGTATTTCATTTCAGAGCTTAGAGTCTTGAGTGCAACGAATCTTCATTTGGCAACTACAAATTCAATAGACAAAAAATATTAATGCTAACACATTAAGTACACTATGAAAACCATGTAACCACATATTAAGAGTAGTATAAATTTGCTTGGCTAGAAACATCATATAAGCAAGAAGTTGAAACAAGGTGAGAATTATTAACAACATTATTTTATGCAAAACTAATTGAAGTGTATTTCCATTATACTTAACAACATATTATGGCCATTGACCAACTTCCTCAAAGGAAGGGTCCATAGGGGTGCTCAATATTAGCCAACCCCTTTTTATATGTGAGGGACCTCAAGACCTAAGTCCATGAGATAACCCTATTTTCAACATGCCTTGTGCTCTTACCCCAAGAATCCAGTCAGGTTCACAAGGTTAGTATAGTGGACAAGTTCAATTATGTTTGAGGTTTGTTCAAAATATTCAAGCAATACAAACATACTAATAATAGGGAACAAGTAGCTCAAACAAGTAATTATCTAGCCAAGCATTCATATGAGCATACATATAAACAATCCAATACCATAGTAGGGTTAAGAGATTAAGCGTACCTTGCGAGTAGAGTACAAGTTATGATAAGATCTCTAGAGTTGGTCCAGCCCAAGTGGAACTATGATACAAAAGATCAAAGATAGAGTCTTAGATCACTAAAGTTTGATAAGATAAACATTATATGAGTCATGTAGATATTTCCATAGATCTAGGTTTCACGTAGTTCAAATATAGTTCCAAGGTTCCAAACTTGCATGAAATTATCCAACATAGCACAAGTATCAACATTAAGCCCTAGATGTAGGGGAACCATCCACATTATGAGTAATACTAGATGAAGATAAAGTCTGATTTAGGAGTGAGAGAAGCATGACATTTAAGTTATCATCATGATTAAATCATGCATGATCATACTAATCATACTAGGTCCATTCATGCAATATTATACATTTCCCAGTCATAGAAACACTATGTAGATCAAGTTAGTATATAGAGAAATATCATGAACTCATTAAGATATCATGTATAGCATTAAATCATGTTCTTAGCAAGGTTAGAGTCCAAAAATCAACATATGAATTTAGATGACACTAGGTGTTACATGTAGTCAAAAGGGCACCTCAGTTTATAAGGTTGTGTAATGAGTCAAGCATAGGAGAAGGTCATAATATTTGTATAAATGAGGTATCAAACACAATAATGTTTATTGATTCCATGATAGAGGATCATGTAAAACAAATTAGTTATCATTCTACATTACATCATGGCAAGCTAAGTCATAAGGTACATGTTTGAGAACAAAAATTAGTACTTGGGAACATACACAGTAAACTTAGAGTATTAGCATGAGGTATCGATCCAATAGAGTACAAATCTCAAGTTAGTTTACTAATTTTGAATTACAATCATTCCGTAAAGATAGATTACGCCAAAGACACATATATGAGCAAGTTGTAACATATAAATACCTAAAAGGACCATCTTTAGGTCATAAAAGATTAAGAAGGCATTAGGGATCATATAAATGGTCCAAGACGTCAATCATAGTAAGAGACGGGTAGAGTTCATTTATTTGCATGAATATAAGGTCCAAGATCATTAAATATACAAGTGGTACATCTTTAGGGTTGATTAATAAGCATGAGATCACAAAGACACCATTTTCCACCAATTTAGGGACTAAACTGTGAAATTAGAAATAGATATTGGCATCATTAGACATGTAACATTTTTCTGATCAAAATGGTATCTAACATCACTAGATTTGGATAAAAGAGCTAAGAGATACGAAGGTTTGATTAAACACCCTTGCTTAGGGGTTTTGGGAGGTTTTACCTTTATTTGGGCCGAACTGGGCCATAAAGCTGAGATCTGGGTGACCTGGCAGCTGTCAATCGCCACCCATCACCATAGGGTGCCTGCTACCGGCTCGTGACCACCTACCATCACCCTTGATCGCCTGAATTTGCTGCCAAACCACTCATATTCGTTCGGCAGTCCATGACCCCAGGGACAGAGGTGAGTGAGTGTCTTGGATCTGGGCTGCCGATCTGGTCAGATGTTTGACCGGGGTGTTGATCCAACAACTTGCCTATCCTCCCCTTCACAGGCTCGTCTTAAGCCAATGCCCAGTGGTCGCGACAGCACTGCCTGCCAGAGAGGGTTTTTTGCAATGACTTCTGAGCCTGTAAAGGAAGGGGGAATGGCCGCCCAACCTTGCGTCGAGCCCACAAACCAGATGGAAACATTAGAAAAATCTAACACAACGTGTGGAGGAAAAACCCAAAATGGATAGGAGGTGGCGCCACAAGGAGAAGGTGGGAGAAGAAAATGGAATAGCAAATCTAGGGAACCCGAATGGCTAAGAAAAAGAGGGCAAGATATTAGGTGAGGAGTTTTATAGGTTAAGATGGGGGTTGATTAATGAAAAGGGGCCCTTTGGATCATCTTCAATCCCCCCTAACAGAGATGAATTCTTTTTTGTGTCAATATGCCCCATTGTGTCAGAGAAGAGGAAAGGATCTGGAGGTGGGGTGGCAAAAAAGAGGTAGTAGGTAGGGGGATTGGTGCCATGGCCACTGGCCATGGTACGGAGCTAGAGGAAGCTTCCTTGGCCATCAGATCAGAGTCTGATCCGCGACTGAAGGGATCCAAGGGCTGAAATCATATAACTCAAGGATTAGGGCATGTGATTGGTCGATTACAAAAAAGTAGTATCGGCAAGCAAAGTGGGAGGGCCGAAATGGGATGCGTCCATAATTGGCCCCATCATGCTTTAAATTCAATTTAAAGAACTTAAGCAAAGTTAAAACCGTGTGATTTCAAATTAGCATAACTTCCTCCTCCTAGTTCAGAATTGAGCAAAATTAGGCTCTTTGGAAATTTGAGAAGGGTTTCTATGACATTGGAATAATATTAGATTACAAAATTTCACAAGGATATAATAAAATTCAAGGGAAAGGTGGTGAGTTGTGATATGATTGAAAACTATATTTGAGTGAAATTGAATATCACCAAGGTATCAACTGCATGTAATAGTTATAAATTATGCATCGAATAATATTCAATCATAAAATTAAAGGTAAAACAAGAACATTAAGCAAGGTAGGATTCAAAATTACATAATGGGAAAGAGAGAAAGATCCAGTCTATGACATTGTATGTGTAACTTTAATGTGATAAAGCTTGTTACACCTAACCCTAAGGTAACTAAGTGATGGTGATAGATTGTAATCATCCCTCTTAAATGATTAGATGATTAAATGATAATGGAATTCTCTCTTATTGTTTTTGAAACCTTAATATGCTTCTACATGAATATCATATTTCCTTTTTATATTACACTCATATGTCACATGTTTGGTGATAGGTTGTTGATCCATGTTATAAGGCTTGAGAAGATAATACTAATCTTACAAGGTATGATAGGATGGTCTCAATGACCTTAGACATGGTTGAGCCCTAATGGAGGTGTAATCCTCTTCATAATATCATAACAGTTGGAACCATGGGACAATGTGATAGGGATTTGAATCCTATGGTGGTATGATGACTAGTGTAGTCTCACGAATGGCAATGAAATAGTACCATGTGGTAATTTTGGTTAACTTTTGTATCTCAAATGTTTTATATCTTCTGGAGTTGTTATACTTATGCACTTTATAGACATGAATTAGGGTTTGTATGTCCACTTGTATGATGCAACCTTAATTAACCCAATTGGAAATAAACAATCAAGTGAAACCCTAATCATGTAGTGCCTTGTGCCATAGAACCATCTTCAGTGTCAGAATTTGCTAGATGGTGAAACCAGTATTCCTAAGGGAAATTAGAGCACATATTTTTTAGTATGTGGGGGTGATAGAGACCGTTTGTATCCTTGACATCCTTACTTATAGTGTATGGAGGACGGATACGGTCATGCCTTGAATATTGTGATATGTGAAAGGCATCAATGGGTAAAATTGTAGAATGCCTCAGGTAGAATGGGCACGTGTGACATGTTCTCTAGCTCCATGACATGTACCAATGTAGGCTAGTTATTTTCATCTTGACTACATGTCACTTTTGGCAGTTGATTGTTATGTCTTTGCATTGTCTCTCATACTGACTGAAGTTTTTGGTGAGATTATGGAGTCTGATTCTTCCGTAGATCTAGTATGGCACTAATTTCAACTTAGTAGTGGTCAATTGGATTTGGATGGTACGACTCAAATTCCTCATGGAATAATAAAAGAGGTAATACAAGCCGTGTAGCATATTTGATGGGGTTGATTACATTTCACATTGGTTGATTAGCCTAGACATTTTTTTTATACTACACAATTCTTATATGATGAAATCTTATGAAATATGAGTAATTTTACTTATTGCTATGCTTATCTGTTTAACTTTCTTAATATGTTAAAATTGTTCAATCTATTCATTTTCTTATCAAATACTTCAATCTGCTTAATCTATTTATTGTTAAACAATAGGTTGTAATCAATATATGTTGGAGAGAGTTATATCTCTCAATGGGACATGTATCTCACTCGTGGGTCACCAAATCTTTTTAGGTGGTCGCTAACAATGTGGTCGAGATCGCACTATAGAAGAGGGGAATCCTGGTGATCAATAGACATAGAAGGTTGGATAGTTGTAGTTGTTACAAGTAGAATCCTACTGTCGTCCCTATACTCTCATGTTCAAGTATGGGACATTTTTCATAGATGATAAACTTGTATCGACACAAGTTTTTGGCAATATGTCAATGATTGTATATATGGCATGTATTTCTGGAATATCTCTTTTATATACAAGTTGTGGCTGAGGCCATTGGATACAAATGTAAATACATGTTATGGTATATGAGTTTATGGAAAAGATGGACCTTTGTGCAAAATTTTCAAAACATGTTTATCATGTTGAAATCGGTTTTAATTATTCCACTTTTCTGACTATGTGGTTAATTAGTAGTTGATCGTGTTTTATGTTTTGAGTAATCTCGTTTAGCGTGATGAGGTGTCTCAAATCGAGTGAGTTTGCCTATGTGGAGTAAGTGATTTAACCACTAAAGATTGAACATTGGGGTGGCAGACAAATTCCCTATTAACAACCTTTTTTGTAGAGTAGTGCAGTGAATTAGGGTCCACGACACTAGAAAGGTAAAATTAGTGAGTTTGCCTTTGTGGAATAAGGGATTTAATTGCTCAAGATTGAGCATTGGGGTGTCAGAAAAAATCCCAGATAACATGACCTTTATGGCCATTGACTATGCTAGTTTATTGTATTATCCTTAGAGCATGTGTGATGTTATAGGATTAAATCGGTAGGAAGAATGTTAAAAATGTTGAGACTGGGATCAGGTGATCCTCTAACATTAAGGTAGTCTCCACTGGCTCATCATATGTCCCCTAGATTTTCGGTAAATGATTATCCCTGAATTTCTATCTCTCACTTGATTTGATTCACCTACTTCTGAACTTAGTCTCTATTGAGAAGGGATCATTTGATACGAAAATGGTAGCATATGTGGTCATATGAAAGCTCATACCAGATGTAGGAATTGAAAATCTTGATTTTTTTCAGGACATGACTAGTGTATTCTTAGGTCATGATCTTGGATCTTGTAAGATTTGGAAATATGAGCACATGATTGGTTTAGTTATGGGTCATGATTTAGAACCATAGAATGGAGTATTAGATAAATATTCAGATTTAAAGCATTTCCGATTTTAAAAAATGCTCAAGATAGATAGAGTTGACCAATAGATAAAATTTCAAGATCTAAGGTGGGCTTTGTGACAAATGATTGTATCTATCACTTGTCTAATGATTAGAGCATCATCTAGCCATTTGAAGAGTTCTAGGTTTCTTGTTAGGACCTTCAAAAGCATCACCTTGGATGCTCTATTGACATGCTCAAGATGAATGAATTGGGTATCATACATGTATATGAATTTATGGTGACCTTCATGGCCAGTGACTGTGCTAGTAATTTTTCTAATCCTTTGAGCATCTTCCTATATTGATAAGATTGTTGGATTTATAAGACTGATCAGATGGGGCTCTAGACAAATTTATCGATTTAAGGCAACCTTTATGACCAATGACTGTATTGATCAATTGTTTGTTCCTTTCTTGTTTTCTAAAAAGTGCTCAAGATAGATAAGGTTGGGCACCAAACAAGTTTCCAGATTTAAGGTGGGCTTTATGTCTAGTGACTGTATCCATGAATTGTCTGCTTGCTAGAGCATGTTTTGAATACAAGATGGTTCAACATGACAAGAGTGATATTTTCCTACTGTACGTAGGGCTTTAATTGTGGTGCCTATCTATTCATAGGGCTTTTGTAAGGATCGACTGCTCAAATGTAGCATTATGTCGGATGTGCCTACCCAAATATAGGGCTTGCAGGATGTGTCTACTTGAATGTGGGGCTTGAACATGGATGCCTAATTAGGATAGGACTTGGTTGATGAAGAATGCCTATTCAAGGTAGGTCACATCAGATTTTTCTGAGTTGGTCGATGTATGCCTATTAAAAATAGGGTTATAGTGTAAATGCCTATCTGAGTTTAGGGATTTGGACAAAGTCACCTACTAGATGTAGGCTTTTTAGAAGAGGAAATGCCTATTCTAGATAGGTCTTAGATAAAGGTGCCTATTGGATATAGGGCTTAGACCGAAGGAAATGCCTATTCTAGACATGGCTTGGATAAATGTGCTTACTGGATATAGGGCTTAGACCGGCGGAAATGCCTATTTAAAATAGGGCTTGGGAGATGCCTACCTCAATGTAGGGATTAAGGGAGGTAATGCCTATTCAGGATAGGGGTTTAATATATGCCTACATGAATGTAGAGCTTTTAAAGGGTTTGTAATGTCTATTTAGAATAGGGCTTTAGAAAAGGTGCCTACTGGTTGTAGGGCTTAAACTGGAGGTAATGCCTATTCAATATAGGGCTTCGATAAAGATACTTACTATATGTCAAGCTTAAAGGGAGGTAATGACTTTTTAGGAGAGGGCTTTAGCAAAGGCGCCTACTAGATTTAGGGATTAAAATAGATGAAATGCCTATTAGGGATAGGGTTGGGAGAGATGCCTACCTGAATGTAGGGATTTTAAAGGGATGTCTACGATGTTATACATCTTGGGAGTGCCTATACAGAATAAGGACCGAGGTGATGCCTAACTAAATGTAGGGATTTAACAAAGGAAGTTGCCTACTTAGTTTAGGGATTTTAGAAAAGAATATATCTAGTTAGGATAGGGCTTGAAAGCATGGATGTATTATGGTCAGACCAAATCATGAGCTTTTGAATTTGAGTAGCATGGGCCACACTCAATGATTCAGGATCTAGATGATAGGTAGGCCTCAGGGGTGACCAAGAGATTAATATGGGAGTGCCTACATGGTTTAACACTTAGATCATGTAGGTGCCTACCTGACTATAAATCTTTGAGGAATAAAATACATATTCTAGATAGGACTTGATAATAGGGGTGCCTACTAATAATAGGGATTAAGTATAGGTGCCTACCTAAGCGTAGGCCTTTTTGGTTAGAAAGGAAAGATGGCTATTAAAGATAGGGCTTGTGGTATAGTTTAAGGTATTAGTCTGAGGTCTAAAAGATATTAGCAGATAAAGCACATGATTGGTCTAATTTTAGGTAATGGTCCACGACCCAATGGAGATTGGAAATGTGATCATGGTTTGTTTTGTTTTTTTAGGTCATGATCTAGGATTTCAAAGAACTTTATAATGTACGGAACCTGTTTGGTCTAGTTTTAGGTCATAGTACAAGACCCAAAAGTGATTAGAAATTAGGTTCGTGATGGTCCAACTTTAGGTCATGGTCCAGGACCCAAAAGATAGGAAGATATGTATTTGGTCTAGTTTTAGGTCATAGTACATGACCCAAATAAGATTGAAGATATATATTTGGTCCAGTTTTATGCCATGCTCCAGGACCCAAAAGAGATTTGGAAGTGTGATTGATCCAAGACCCAAAAGAGATTGGAAGTTACGTGATTGGTCCAGTTTTAGGTCATAGTCCAGGACCCAAAAAGATTGGAAGTGACCTTCTAAATAAGTGGTCATGATTGAGGATTCCTCGAAGAGTCTAGGACTTTTAAATTAAGGCAAAAGATCAAGTCGGTACGTTTCCACCAATAACATGGTTATTGACTCTGGGTCATATTTTATCTATGAAGTTTCATGCAAGTTCTTAGAATTTTGAACTCCTCAGCTTCAACTATTCTGAAGGTAAGAAATTCCATTGCAAAAGAGGTTATGATGGTAACAATATGGAATGAATGCCCAACACATCACTCAACCTATTTTGGTGATGTGACCTTGATCATGTGTTTCTGATAGGTCTCCAGTGGGCCTATGTAAACTTATTAGTGCATCTTGATTGGAAGGTAGAGTCTTGAAGCTACTCTATGGATGTCATTAGTAGATGTTGTATCACATTTTCTCTACTTCAAGAGAAGTGTCCTGAGGAAACCTAAGCTCATTGTACCCAGATTGTCCTTCTACAAGGGCTCAGACCAGAAGTGCTTCGCTAATTTCATAGCTATTGTGTGAAGAGCATGAAATGTGAGGCCATGCTAATTGATAAGAGGTAACCCTTGTTCATGGGTTGTAGGTCTATCTTAGAGATTAGACAAGTTTCTCAATATCTCGGGAGATGATGCGCCTTGTCTAACGCTTTCTCTAAAGATGTATGCAAGCATTACTGGAGCTAGATTTGAGTCAAACTTTTTCTCTGTACTAACAGTTCACCCCGTCTTTAATGTCTGCAATATTCTTCCAATGGTTTCTTGATGGACTCTACTAGTGGGGATATGTCATGATTATTGAAGGGGGCCTTCTTGATGTCAGAGTGATTTGTGATGCGGATGCAAAGTGGGCCACTAGCATCTAAAATTTCCCTTCTTGATTAGTCTTTGTCAAGTCAAGGGATCATCATAATTTAGATTATGGGGGTAGCATTTTTCCCATTATTTTATGTCAATGGTTTTGAATTCTTCTTTTGGCATTAATGTGATCATGTTAGCCATTTTTTAGGATGATTTTTTATTCAATTTTTTATTTAACATACCATGGTTTGTGGATTTTTATGTTGCTAATAACCATGGAATATGTTAGTATTTGATCCTTGAAGGGTTTTGTTGCTTTCTCTTTTAGAATTAGGGAAATGGTCAACATTCAAACAATCTAGACCCTTTGACGAGTTGGTGGTAACCCATGGTAGTCAGGGGGTCTATCATGATATGTGAGCGGTGTTCACGTGATCATTGTAGTTTATTTGATGGTGAATGAAAAGTGCCTTCTCACCTTACTTTTCACTTATCAGTACTAGACTTTAAGGTGATTTGAGACCCCAAGCATATTTAAGCTTGCCCAATGTCTTCTATGAATTGGTTGGTTCTTCCCTCAGGATGATCATATCCAGATGTACCACTAGGAGAAGGTTTGTTTATGGTGTATTTGATGCTCCACTAGATGTTGATTTCATGCTTCTACGATTCAAGTTGTGCCATGTAATGAGCATGTAAGCAACAATTCCCTTCCCAGTTGGGTTAAGGCGCCAGGTGTCAGATACATCCCTATGGTCTCTATTCTTGACACTTCTTGGTGTATGTAGTGTGTCACCAGGATGTATCCACATTGTTAGGTGTCCATTGTACTTATATTTTTGTATTTGATCATTTTGCATTTAAGTCCATGGGTATTTATGCTTAGAATGTTAGGATGGGAGTTTTAGACTCCACTAGTCTTGGATTTCATTCTTAATAAGCAATTCACCACAAGCATATGTCCAAATTTGGGTTCCCTTTGGGCTTCACAGTTGATGTATGTTCAATTATTCTTTGAAGTTGTCGACATTGATGTTGGTAGCCTTAGGATGGGACTTGAATGGCTGATTAATGAGAGTTTACTAGGGAAGGATCCCCATTTGTGGTCCCTAGGCTAGATCATGATGGAAAATGGTGAGACATGGACACTGCCAAAAGGGATCCAAATCTCCTTATCATCAAATCCACATGTCTTTATTGAGCCCCATTAGTAGGGTTGTTGTCATATTTAAACATCAAAGTTCATGTAGGGAATGGTCCCTAATTTTTTTTAGGTTATCCTAACTCTGTAGGTCTATTCCAACTTTCCTCTAGGGTGCTCAACTTAATAAGACTTAAAAGAGACCACTTGTTGATTTTGAGGTATGGACTCATCATGCAATTGTAGATTTAGATTATCTTACCGATTGAGTGATTTTTATGGGTGAGATTAGGTTTGCAAACCATCGAGGACTTGAGATAATGATTGTGTTCCTTCCATCCTTAGCCCTATGGTTCTACTTTAACCCTTGCACTTCTAGGTGCACAGAGGGATTCATCCAAGCACTTAAGTGGATTAACTATATTTTTTATTTTGGTTTTGAAAACTTTTTTCATTTTGAAAATTTTGATTTTTTTTAAAATCTTTTGCTTTTTTTATTTTGATGTTTTAAAAGAAAAAAAAGGTTAGATATATCCTTCATGATCCTTGGATTCTCTAGGACTCGTGAAAATTGTGTGTCTAGGTGGCTTTGGTAGAGCTTTGGCTTGAGTGAATTCTTAATCAAATTTGTGACTGCATCGACTGGTGTGTTCCCATTGTACTCTAAATTGAGAATATTCAATCAATTATGTGGTTGCATGTGGCCCTTCTATGACGTGTGCTGGGGTGACCTCACCTATTAGGACATCCACTTGGTCCAAACATGCATCAATTAGGTCTTGTATGTTATGCATGAGGGCTATGCATGATTCCGTTTTGTGCCCCCAGATGTGGTGATAATCATAGTGAAGATTGGGATTGTATCTATTTGGTAGAGGATAATGGGGCACCTTTATGGCTGGAAAGTTCACATGATGCTTATCTAATTAGAGAGCCTTACTGAGAGAGACCCCTAAGAGTGTGAACCTTCTCTTTGGTTTCTTTGTTGGTATATTCTATTTGACGACTGTGGGAGAAATAATCACTTTTGAAAATGCATCTCCATTTGTCATGTTTTGGCAATTAAGCTTTATGATCTTCTGGTCGTGACCTTTGAAGGGTGTAGATTTCTCTAGACCTCCCAATTTCTGCATGATTTATTTCATAATGATGATCAAAAGCATGTTGAATCTCTGAGCAGACTATGTCTATCAATGCTTTAATCAAAGTTGGATAAGGTGGGTACCTGCATGGTCCTGGAACTCGAGGACACTTCCAAGGTGGCACTAGAGGGAATTTTGTGTGATTGACTTTATAATACCTCTTATTCTACACTTGAATTGTAGCTTCTTACCTTTTGTAGCTTTTGGCCTTCTACATTGATGAAGAATGACTTTAGATTCTTCACTAAATTTTTCTGCCTGATCATATTGATTGGCTGTTCTATGGAGTAATTGTGTGTGTCATAGATGTCTCCTACTGTAGAAGCTCAGATGTGACACTCTTATGCAAGTGTACCCTTGGTGGGTGTCATCCATGATGATGTAGTTGTTTACCTTGTAGGTTGTATGGTGACATAGTTGTACATGGTCTGCAAGAGGGAACACCTGTGTCTGTGGCTTTGGCTGACCCATGTTAGCTTTGACTGTCTACTTGCCACTAAAGTCAAGTACCTCTATGACATGTGGTTCATCAACCCATCATGATAGTTGGATGGATCCTGTGTCGACTTGAGTCTTAAATTCATCATGAGAGTCTTCAACTAATGTTTTCACCACCTCACTAGTATTGGGTTGTTCATTAGTGCTTGCCATCTCAAGAATCTCTTTCCATGTTTACGATCTGAGACTTTTGTGATGTCCTCGTCTTTGTTAAAGGTGGAATGATTGGTCGCTAGTGTCGGGAGACCAATGAAGAATCCACCCCTTATGTAGTAAGGAGTTGAAAAGGGAAATTCATAATTGTGAACAAACTACCCCTTGTGCGGAAGAGAATTTAGAAAATCATGATAGACAAAGATAACCTACCCCTTGCATGGAAAAGGGGACAAAGATCATGTCCAAATATGAAAGTTAACCCTTTGCATGGAAAGGGATTATTCATGTCAAAATATGCAGATTGCATGGAAATGGATTATTCATGGAAAGGGAACATGCCCCTAGATTGAGTGATATGGAAGGATTTTTCCAATCTTGTATTGAGATATGTCCAATAGCTCCTTGACAAAGCATGTTGATCATGGTTGTTGATTTATGAGGGTAAGTTAGGATGGTACTCAGGGACAAGATGACACCCTTAGGGCCAGATACTATTGCTGGGGATTGATGTCTGAGGTTATATATATATATATATATATATATATATATATATATATATATAGAGAGAGAGAGAGAGAGTCATGCTAGAATATGCTCGAGTGTATTCGGAGCAGAATACACTCAAGTAGTTTTTCATGATGCAATATTTTTTTCTTCAAAAATATAATCTGTTGATCTTCTTAAATATCTTGTGAATAGCTCATACGCAAAATTTGAGCACATTTGGACATTTATAGGTCATGTTATAAAGACCACACAAATTATGCATTTCAAATTAGTTTCGCGCATTGATTTTTTTGTCCTTGGATGAGTGACTTACACTCATCCAAATGGGCTCAAATTTTGTATGTATCCTATTTATAGTATGACTGTGAAGATCAATGGTTTACAATTTGCAAAAAATAATCTTGATATGCAAACACACTTGAGTGTATTCATGCGATCTGTACACTCGAGTGTATTCTAGCCTGACTATATATATATATATATATGTGCGAATAACTTTTCATCCATTATGAATTTTTGACAAAATAAAAACAATAAAATTTCTTAAGAAAGTATGTCCCAATAAGACTAATGTCAGGATTCTTTTAAGGAAATATAATACACAACCTAAAATAGGAGGGAAGAGGTAGTTAGTTCCATTAATTTGTTTTATTTTGTAATCGAGTTGTTATCTCAGATCTGGTGTGTTATTATCATTGCTCCGATGCTTTATTTTTCTCTCTCCTCCTCATTCACACATCACAAAAAGAGATAAAATAGGTAGGAGGTGCTAAGTAGTGCCATTTATTATTTTATTTTAAAATAGATGCATTTTCTCTGGTCCTTTGGGTTGTTATCATTGATACCATATTTTGCTTTTTATGTACTCCTCATTTTACTCATCACAAAGAGAAAAACAATGGGAAAGAGTAGGAAAATAGTGCTATTATTTCTCTTTTATAATCTATTTGTTATTTCTGGTCTGATGTATTTTTATCGTTAGTACAACCTTTTATTTTCTCTCTCCTCATCTCATCACATAGAGAAAAAGTAGGAGAGAGAAGGGAAGTAGTTCCACTATTTATTTTCTTTTGTAATGAATTTCTTATCTCTGCTCTGGTATATTATTATTGTTTTTTTGGTCAGCAAAAACTCATGCTGTTTTTTTGTATATTATTATTGTTGGTATCATGTTTTGTTTTTCTCTCTTTTCCTCATTTACTCATGACTTCCCTCCTCTTATATTTTCTATTTCCCAAAAAATGAGGGAGGGAACAAGTGGAGGTGAGAAGTAACAAATGAATATATGATAGATAGCAATGGAGGAGGAAAGTAGTAGGAAGAAAAGAGAGAGAAAATAGGAGAGAGCAAGGAAGTAGTGCCATTAATTTGTTTTATTTTGTTATTGATTTGTTATTTTGTATTTTTTGTCTCCTCCTCATTTCACTCATAGAAAATATTAATAAAATAGGTAAGAGGAGTAAAGTAGTGCCATTATTTAATTTCTTTTATAATCGATACCGCTGGTCTAATGTTATCTCTGGTCTGTTGATGTTGTTTTCGTTGGTCCAGTGTTTCATTTTTATCTCTCCTCCCCATTTCACTCATCATAAAGAACAAGAAAATAGGAAGGAGGGAAGTAGTACTATCAATTTCTTTTCTCTCTCTCTTTACGATGTGTGAAATTAGGAGAGAGAAAAAGAAAACATTTGATCACTAATAACAACACACCAGACTAGAGATAACAAATTGATTAAAAAACAAGTCAATAGCACTACTTCCTTCCTCCCTCCTATTTTCTATCTCTTTGTGATAGTGACATGAGGAGGAGTGAGGAAAATAACATATTGAACCCTAGATAACAACACTCGACCAGAGATAACAAATCAATAATAATTTTTTTAATGATACTACTTCCCTCCTCCCACATATTAACTCTCTTTTTGTTATGAGCCAAATGAGGAGGAGAGAGAAAAATAGAATACTAAACCGACAATAACAACACGCCAAACTAGAGATAACAAAATAAAAGAAAACAAATTATGACACTAGATTGCGTATTATATATTAGATTGTATAGTATATTTTTTTAAAAGTCAACATTAGTATTGTTGGAATATATTTTTATAAGGAATCTAATTTTTGCTTCGCCAAAAGTTAATTACAGATTGAAAGTTATCAACAAAATAAATATCTCTCTCCTTCCAACCCCTCTCTCTCTCTGTTCCTTCTCTTTCACTCCCTCTCTTATTCCGGCCACTCTCCCACGTATCCCCATCAACCAACAAAGGTCCAACAAATTATTCAAAGTTGAGTAATTGGCTCACGACTCTAGGGGCTGTTTGGTTCGGGATCTCATCCAGACTGGGCATTGTCTTTTTGTGTCACGTAGGCGCTAAAGACTAATCCAGTCGAGATTCAGTTTGTTTTGTTTGACAAAAATTAGACTGACGATGTGTGTTTTGGATTCCGTAATCCTCTAATCCAGACCAAAGCAGTTTTGCTATCAGCAGAATTTTGATATCCCAGTCCGGATTCGATTATGTCTTTTGTGTTATTTTTTTTATATACCAAATTGAAAAATATAAGTTACGATGTCAGTCCAATTTAATGAGTGCTTACAATGAGATTGAGTTGCCAAACAAAAATAGGATCGAATCCAGATCACAGTCTGACCAAGCCATCTTCTAAACGTCATATCCAATTTCTGCAGCCCGATAACGCTAAACGTCAGTAGCCGGTAGCCCTGCACTTTCACCGTAGTTGCCGAACATCCTCCCAGTAGCGATAAGGCAGCTTGGCATATCTCTACTTTGTGCAAGTGGTGGTAAATCTAGATGTGTTGTTCCTGCGCATTCACCTACTGTTATTTGGTGTGAGTGGTAATAGTATGAGTCATTTGAATGCCGTGATCCATTAACATGCCATGCGATTCTACAATGTCACTTCTGTCATGTGCGAGTCATTAAATCTTCATTGTGCACGTAGCCTTTTGTGTATGTTTAGTACTTCAGTGCAGACATATATTTTGTAAATAGAAATTCACTTCGAAGGTGTTGTCATAAATATTAATTTGTTTGTTATTGTATGATCTTTTTTTTTTGAAATCAACGGAGCTAATATATTAGATGAGCAAATCTGCTTGAATGCAGTTTTTTACAGCCAGTGGTAAAGAGCTACTATTAAGGAAAGAAAAACTACTACTAGCAGCCAATCGGGCTAGCTGATGTGCTACCCCGTTCGCCACTCTACAGCAATAGACAAAAGAAATACTAGCAAAGAAACTTTTAAGAAAGCCTATATCCTCAAGTATAGAACCCAGGAGATCCGCTCTCTTAGACCCATTCACAATTAGCTTGATCACCGCTTCGGCATCCGATTCCACCATTAGCTGCGAGAGGTTCATCTCTTTGGAAAGGAGGAGTCCTTCTCTAATAGCAAGAGCCTCGGCGCACATAGGATCCTTGAGTGTCGGCTGTTGTTTCCCTTCTAGCTTTGTTGCTGCACCCGTAGCTGTCCGCCACACCATCCCCAAGCCGTCTTTTCCTTGGACATTAACCGTAGCATCACAATTCAATTTAAGAACACCCTCAGTTGGTTTGCTCCATGGCACACTTGCACCCGCCGTGCTCGGGCTGCAAGCATTGCTGCTCGGCGCCGGGCTGCTTCGGACCCAAGGTAATAGAGCGCTCTTCATTATGTGGGGGTGCCGCACCTTGTTCCCAAATACGATATCGTTCCGCCTACTCCATATGGCCCAAAGAGCAGCAGCCATGTCGACGTCTAGCTCACTTTGCTCCGGCCACACCACAGCCATGATGGCTGCCTTAACTGGTATTGCGCCCATCTCTTTTATACGGTGCTGCACTTCCAAAGGATAATCCTTCCATAGCTCCCACGCCTGGATACATTTGAAGAACATATGCCCAATATCTTCCTTCTCCCTCCTACAAATGGTGCATATACCATCCTCATGACAGTGCCTATCAAACAGCCTACCAACCGTTGCTAAGGAGCCAACGAAACAACGCCATAAGAAGTGAGCCGCTTTTGGATATAGACCCGACTTCCATACAGCCCGCCACACATCCTTTTCCTCTTGGTTGACCGGTTGTCCGTCGCTGCTCGGTTGTTGGATTGCCAACCAATATGCCGACCTCACCGTATAATCCCCGCTCTTGCTTGGTTTCCAGAAAATTATGTCCTCCCTTGTTGCGATCCCTAGAGGAATGGCTAGCACCATAGCAGCCATGTCATGTGACAGTAGCTCATGGACCAGACCGCAATCCCACTGTCCAGTCTCTTGATCAATAAGTTGATTGACTTTTTGTACCGTCGGTGAAGATATGCCCATCCTCCCTTCTATGCTTCCATTTAGATTTGGGATCCAATTGTCAGTCCATATATTGATGTCTTTGCCATTGCCCACTCGCCATTGCATGCCTTCGAGTACGATGCTTTTAGAATTCCAA
Organism: Alisma plantago-aquatica; assembly: GCA_963693085.1. Lineage (NCBI taxonomy): Eukaryota > Viridiplantae > Streptophyta > Magnoliopsida > Alismatales > Alismataceae > Alisma > Alisma plantago-aquatica. The sequence continues at coordinate 1,778,826,600 of OY856409.1, forward strand.
ATACTCCTCCACGTAAAGCTTGGGTTGTGACCCCTTCTAGCCTCTAGAACATTACCTGAAGGAAAGTACTTGGCCTTTAGGACTTTGTGAGCCAGTGTATCTCGCCTGTGAAAGAGCCGCCATACTTGCTTGGCAAGGAGAGCTTGATTAAAAGCGCTAATGTCACGGAATCCCATTCCTCCTTGGTTTTTCGGCTTACATAATTTTTCCCAACTGAATCAATCTTCCTTTCCCCGTCTTCGGCTCCCCACCAGAATCTAGCAATGGAACTGTTGATGGTGTCAAGAAGATACCCCGGTAACTGGAAAATGCTCATCATGTATGACGGAATCGCTTGTGCCACTGCCTTGATAAGAACCTCCTTTCCCGCCTTAGAAAGCAGCTTTTCCTTCCAACCTTGCAATTTGTTCCAAACTCTGTCCTGGATATATGAGAAGGCTTGCTTCTTTGATCTGCCCACTGCGGCTGGTAGACCCAGGTACTTCCCGTGCCTCTCCACCTCTTTGACTTGTAGCACTTGACATATCTCGTCCTTCCTCTCTCGGCTGACTCCTTTACTGAAGGCCACTTCGGTTTTGGATAGATTAATTTTTTGTCCGGATGCCTGTTCGTACTGGCTGATAATCACAGCTAATTTCAGGCATTCCTCCTTGGTCGCCCTCGCAAAAAGAATGGAATCATCTGCAAAGAAGAGGTGAGAAATATGAGGCCCATGGCAGCTGGCTCGTACTCCATGAATATCATTTTGTAGAGAAGCAAGATGTAAGGAAGAAGAAAAAGCTTCAGCATATAAAATGAAAAGGTAAGGTGAGAGAGGGTCACCCTGTCGCAGTCCTCTGGATGGTTGAGATTTCCTGGTACGTTCCCCATTGATGGCAAAAGAATGAGATACTGTCGACATACAGTTCATGACTTTTCTCCTCCACAGCTCTCCAAAGCCCATCTTCTTTTGTATGTAATCAACAAAACCCCATTCCACCCTGTCATATGCTTTTGACATATCAAGCTTCAATGCAATATGACCCTTCTTCTTCCCCGTTGCACCTTTCATGCTATGAAACAACTCATAAGCCACAAGGACATTGTCTGTGATCAGTCTTCCTGGTATAAAGGCACTTTGCTGTTCAGAAGTGATTTTATCCATCATTGGTCGTAGGCGGTTGGCAAGGACTTTTGCTGCAATTTTATAAATTACATTACAGAAGCTAATGGGTCGTAACTCCCCCATCTCTTTCGGTGATTTCACTTTAGGAATGAGAACTACAAGAGTGGTATTTACATCAGCTATACTGGCTTCGGATTTCCACCACCCTTTGATATAATTAGCTACATCATCTCCCACTATGTGCCAGTATTTTTGAAAGAACATGGCTTTCATACCATCGGGCCCGGGTGCTTTATTTGGATGCATATTTTTCAGCGCTGTTTGGATTTCTTCCGTGGTGATATCCCTCTCCAAATCTTCATTGTCCGCCCTCCCAATTTTCCTTTCAACCCCTTTGGTGGCTGTCTCCCATCCCGTTGGATTAGACGTCGTGAACAGCCCTTGAAAATAAGTGGTGACGACTTTCTCAATCTCCTCTTCCTTCGTGTGTCATTGCCCTTCATCATCATGGAGACCTTCTATCGTGTTTCTTTTCCTCCTTTGGGAAGCTTTGTGGTGAAAGTACGCCGTGTTTCTGTCGCCCGCTTTCATCTCATTCATTCTTGCCCTTGCATGCCAATACTTTTCATCGCACCTGTGCCATTCTTGGAGTTCGGCTGCCATGCGGGTACACCTGTCAAGGTTGATTCTATCCGGCGGTAGGAGTTGTGCTTCACCCAGCTATCCTTCTAATTCTTTTATCCTTCTTCTCATTTTCCCAAACTTCTCGTGTGCCCAGGTTTTTAATTTTAAGCTGCATCTTTCCATCTTGCCATGCAAATCGATCGTTGCTCCACCATCCCATGTTTCCTTAATGATTTTTTCACACATCTCGTCCTCCATCCACATAGGCTCGAAGAAAAAATTATCCTGCTTTCCTCTTTGTTTCCTCCTCCTGTTCTCCGTGTTTATGATAATTGGAGCATGATCAGATTCAACAATCGGTAGGTGGATGACACGTGCCTGTGGAAATCTTGCCACCCAACTGGGATACGCCAAAGCTCTATCCAGCCTCTCCCTCACAAGCGTTTCAGGTGTCGTTCCCCTTTGCCACGTGAAGATATTTCCACTGTAACCCAGATCCGTCAAATCACAGTCGTCTATCACATCACGAAAGTCCTGTATGTGCCGGTATGGTTTTGGGGGGCCTCCCGCCTTTTCCATATTGGCAACTATCTCGTTGAAGTCACCAAAGAAAATAGTAGGCAAATCTGAAGTATTTTTCAACTCCCGTATCAGGTTCCAAGTATTAGTTTTCAACTGCTGATCCGCCCACCCATAAATACCCACTGCTCTCCATTTCTCAGCCCCTGTACCATCATCAACCTCGCAGCTGCAGTGATGCTGTGAATAGGATATAATATTGAGGTCGATGTCTTTCCACCACAGACCTATCCCACCTGCTCTGCCCACTCTGTCTATGCAAATGCCCTGTGTGAAGCCACATTTTCTTTTCACCGTCTCTAATTCCGCACCATTAATGAGGGTCTCCATCAAGAAGACTAGATTCGGGCTTTCCCTCCAACACCAAGATCGAAGGGTGTTCACTGTGTCAGGGTTGCCCAACCCCTGACAATTCCAGCTTATGATTTTCATGGCTGTTCACGGGGCTGGTCTCCGCCAGTCCCCGCTACTTGAACACTCTGTGTCCCATCCTGCTGTGAAGTTGGTGCACTGCTCCTTATCTTCTTGGATATGTCTTCCATAGGACTTACTATATCAAGCTCCATATCACAATACTCAGACTGTCTTCCTCGCTTTCCCGAGATGGTGTCCCAAACAACTTCTTGTTCTGAAATCCCCAGTCGTTGCACCCTACTCATCTTGTATACCCACGGGGGCTTCTTGTTCTTCTTTGCTTCTCCCTTATCTCTTTTTCCCATCTTCTTCCTGCTTTCCATCTTCATCTGGGCCCTCGTCTTGATTTGCCTTTGCGCCGGTTGCTGTTCTGGGTTGCAGTCTGCCTCATATTGTTTGGGTATAGTCTCCAGTAACTCCCTTGTACCTGCCGTTCTCAGCCCTAGGTCGGTCATTTTCTCGGTGTCAGCTCTCCCGTGTTCCACCTCACTGCTCAGGTTCACCGTTACCCGATGCTGCCTTTCCATATTTTCTGCTCTGTCGAATGTGGCCCGATTTCTTTCTCCTCTTCCTTCCTCCAGAATTTGCCCTTTTCTCGTGCCCTTACCGACATCCGCCCTTGATGCTTCCTGTCATTCCGGGAAAAGCTTCTCCAGTTCGTAAGGGGATTCCGTAGTATCTTCTTGGTGTCGCTGTGTCTATGCGCTCCTCTTACTCTCTGTAGTACGCCCTCTCTTCCCTGTTGCCTCGCCGCCCCCGTCCTCGCCGGCCCGACTGCTTTGCGAACCACCTTCTCCCGTCGACTCCTTGGCCGACGATCCCTGCTCTACCGGCTTATTTCTGAAGACTATCCTTTTCGGAACCCGGGTGTGCCCATGTAGTTCTTCGTGTAAGGTCGTCCTCGGCTTCCGCGGGGATGCTCGCAGCCACGACCCCCATTGTTGGCCTCCGTCCTCGCCTTCGATCCGATTGGTGCAGTCCCGTTCTACATGACCAAGCTTCCAGCAAACGTGGCAAAAGTGCACCAACCTTTCATACTTTACGTCCAGTTTGATGACGTTCTTGGTGTTCCATGTTATCCGTAGGACCCTCTTCAACGGTTTCGTAATGTCCAGGTTAACCCTGACCCTCGCCGATGATTCCCACCCAAGTTCATCGACATCCAAGTCAAGAACTTCTCCCAGCCTGCTAGCGATCTTCCTGATAGCTTGGTCCGATCGAAACCCTAAAGGAAGCCCGTAGATCCGAGCCCAAAAGGGGGTGTGCTAGATAACGATCGACCCCGGCTGCTCTTCCTTCTCAATCTCCTTGAACAACAGCAGCTTATTATCGAAATTCCATGGCGCCCCGTCCACCACCTTCTGCTTGTCCCTCCAATCGAAGAACTGGATGATAAAGACGCCGCCTTCCAGTTGCTTGAAGACAACCTTCTGCGCTAGCCCCCAGGTTTGTGTGAGTGTGCGCCGCATCGCCCAGAAGTTGGGCGCCCTGTCCACCAGAAACCGCGCCACCAGCGCTAGCCCTAGATGCTCCTCTTCCCCGTTTTGTTCATCGTCGACGTCGATCGTCTCTTCCTCCTCTGTCGTCAACTGAAGCCACTCGTATCTCTCTGCCAGTTCCTCCGCCATCATGGGGAGAGTACCAGGAAGCTCGCCCGAACCTTGGACCTGCAAGAGAAGGGAACCCATGCGGGTAGGAGAACTCCCACACGCCGTAACCCTAGTCGCCAGAGCGCTAGGTTGCGGCCGTGGAGAGAGAGGCCTAATTTTTGATGTTACCGAAGATAAACTCCTCCTAGACAGGGACCCTACTATAGATCCAAACCACATTATTACGTTAAATTCTGTGAAACTCCTCCTAGATAGTGACCCTACTATAGATATGAACCACATTATTACATTAAGGTTTGAGACAGAACACCTACAACAAAAAATGAGATCATTTGGAAACAAAGATACAAAATTAAATGGTTGAAAGAGGGAGACAAAAACTAAACATTTGTCTACAAATGATATAACAAAAACAAAAGAAAATGAAGATAAACTCCTCCTAGACAGGGACCCTACTATATAACAAAAACAAAAGAAAATGAAGATAAACTCCTCTATTAGTTGCCAGCTTAGAGACAATGAAGATAAACTCCTCCTAGACAGGGACCCTACTATAGATACGAACCACATTATTACGTTAAATTCTGTGAAACTCCTCCTAGATAGTGACCCTACTATAGATATGAACCACATTATTACATTAAGGTTTGAGACAGAACACCTACAACAAAAAAATGAGATCATTTGGAAACAAAGATACAAAATTAAATGGTTGAAAGAGGGAGACAAAAACTAAACATTTGTCTACAAATGATATAACAAAACAAAAGAAAAACTATATCCACAACCTAAAAAATCAAGGGATGTATACTACTAATAGATATACATCACATCCCATATTGTAGCATATTTCAACAAGCTATTCAACAAAAAGTACTACATATTTGAACACTTTCAATTTCAACGGGAAGTTCTATGTCTGAGCCACATTAACCATCCAGATTGACTCACAAAACTATTCTCAGATATAGAGATTAGAAGAGAGATAAACAATCTAGAGGTTGACAGATCTCCAGGACTAGATAGGTTTAGACTAGATTTCTATCATAGTATGTGGGCACATATCAAAATTGAATTAAACAATATTTTCAACTAAATTCACCAAAATGATGACATATCCTACCAAATTAGAGTTTGAATCAAACACACATAGTACTGGTCAAGAAGGTTGTATACTAGAATACAATCCAACAATTCCGACTAATCGATTTCATCAATGCATCATATAAAATCATAGCAAAAACTCTCAGTTCCAAGTTGAGACCTTTATTAGACAAGATCAATGACCAAAAACAATGGACCTTCCCTCAACATTATAGCATACAAAATACTTATATCATGGTTAATAAAACCATACATACTTGTTAGTCACACCACATCCCTCTTTTGGCTATCAAACTCAATTTTGTAAAATCCTTCAACAAAATTAACTAGAATTTTTATCAATTGTAGTAGAGGATATGGATTTCCTAATAGATGGATACAATGGATCACATCCTGTATCAATTCTAGACATTTCTCTACCCTCATCAATGGTATATTTCAAAAACCCGAACAAACTTAGGCAAGGTAATCCCTTATCACCTTACCTCTTAATCATTGTAACATCCATTCTCACTAGGATGACCAAACTTGGGATACTTCATGCTCTCATCACTACTCCTACCGTTTGCCAAAAAACATTGCACAATATGCCAACAACTCCATCATTTTCATCTCCCTAGGTGACCATAATGTTATTAATACAATTTGTCTCCTAGGCGTATTTTCTTACCTTTTGGGTCTCAAGATCGACTTCCAAAAATCCTCCATAATTGCCACACACATTGATTCTCAAGAAATGATGAGATATCACAAGCTTCTTAATTAGAAGATGGAAACATTCCCTTTCATATATTTAGGTCTCCCTATATCCCAACACTCCATACTCAGCACCTTCTGGACTCCTGTGATCACTATACTGAACCATCAACTAAGCTCTTAAGAAACACTCTTCTTGAATCTCACGGGCTGACTCACTCTCCTCAATACCTCACTCATTCCTCTTGCCACCTACTTTCTATGTTGTATTCCTCTTCCTTCCAACGTTCACAAAACCAGAGATCATACCAGGAAAGACTTGCTATGGATATATATGGGAAATAAGATTCACATGGTCCAGTGGATACTATATGTTCCCCAAAAAATGGGGGTTGGGGCATCATCTACATAAACATTCATGCAATTTGCTTGATACACAAAACTACAACAACTTTATGCTCCGATAGACCATGCATATGGAAAAATCATGTTACCACCATGTACTATCATAGGCATAAACCATAGAAGTACTTCAAGAACCACCTGTATCCCCCTTACGACACCACATTTACCATTATATATATCATTAAACGTATTATCAATACCCCGCCTTAGTGCTCCAATACATCAAACTCTGGTCTAGCCTCAATATCATCAACAAGTCCCTCAACATCAATATTCCCAAAGAGATAACACAATTGGCTACAAAACAAGCACTAAAAATATTCAGAACACATAGATCAAATAGGCCCAAAATATCTATCACCACATCATTGTCCCATGAACTTAGGTAGATATTTTGCAACAATTTGAGACAAACACTAGAAACCATATTAAGTGTAGATGAGGCACCAAATACACCCCAAACAAATCATATCCATTTTACATTTACCATGGATATATTTTCCCATCTACATGTATATGGAACATCAAATGTCCTACTAAAATCCAGATCCTCATATGACTCATATGATATGATAAAGTCCTAACAGATCATAACATGTGTAAGAGAGGATTATTAGGCCCATCTATATGTTCCCTATGTGCATATCACTAAGAAACCACATTACACCTCTTACACACTTGCCCAATCATCACCACATTGAGGAAAAAATACACCACTTATACACCAACATACACTAACTATCATGATTCTATGTTGTGTTTATTCAACACAACCAATGTAGGGTTTTTGATAAGTGGGCACATCAATATAAAATAAGGTTCCCTTTAGACCCTACCCGTAGGATCCATCATAGCTTTAACACGTCAGTGAACGAAAGGCATTAGAAGGGATAAATGTTACACCTTTGCGCACATTAGTTATCCAATAACTAAACATGTCTTTTGTCACTGAAGAACTTGATCTTACAAATCTAGATCTAGATCGACCACCTAGAAACCCAAATAAAATTGGCCACCAAGATGATGCAATGTTTTCTTCTTTGTAACATCTTGTTGTCATCTTATAGAACAACTTATTCATGACTCTGCATGTGTGCCCATGCCTCTACTTCAGCCATATGGATGAGGGAGAATATTGTAAACCACATTGTCTACCAAGTCTAAGAGGAATATGAGTTGTCAACACACTAGTTGTCTGAAACTTCCTTTATTCTCCTATATCACATAATAGTCCTTTGGGTTTATCCCTCTCTCCCAAGAGAGAAGAACTTGCCTCACAAGTTCCCTCAAAGATGTTACAATGGCATGATAAACACTTTGGAACATTCCCCATTTATTTAGGAAATTCATGGGATTGGAAAACCCCTATTTTAATCCCTTTCCTAATCACAATCACGAAAATAGTCTAATACTAAAAACCTTATTCAAGAATTTTGATCAATTGACCAGGATACATGATTAGTAGATTAGGGTCCAAAAAGTATCTTGATTAGCCTAATGATAGGGAATCAACATATTAATGATTTAGAACTATTCTAATCATTTATTTGGTTACGAACTTAAATTCCCTTATAATCCTTATGTATTTAACCCGATACATTCCTAATTATGTTGGAAGTGATGTTCAAAACAACAGAATCAAAGATTGGTGTCTAGCCACACATTATTTCCACTAGTAATGGGAATGAGTTGGACAACAACTACAATATGTAAAGTGACTAGTGGTTCCTTGATCGTATAATCCTTTTGTCCCAAATATCCAGACAAAGTCTGATGCATGGAATATCATCCTCTTAACATTCAATCTATGTTCCTTGAACTAGAGCAGACTACTCAAGATAGTGTGAGCTCAATATCATATATTGACTCACATGAGAGTGGTCATGCATTTCATAGTCTTACTTATGAAGTGGACATGGATATAACTCGAAAGGAGAGAAAAATTCTATATACATCACTCACAGTCATACCCAAGTGTCACAGTGCACCCAATCACTACCTTTTTTGGCAACTCTTATTCATAGCATGTTGGGCTAGTGGTCAAAGGACATAGAACAACATGTGATTATTGTAGTGACTTTAGGACTAATGATCACAATCACCACTTCCACATTGAGTTATGACTTGGACATGTAATTACATGACTCCCATGTGTCAGTCTCAAGGTGGATCTATCCACTACAACTTATTTACTAACAAGTACCCATGTATATGTGTTGATATGCAATATGATTAGTGAAGATACATAGTTACCACTCATCATACATTCTAGTCTTGTGTCTTATTGTTGTTCAATAGTATCCACAATAACAACCAACTAGTGACATGACAAAAAAGAACACTCTTATTATATATATGATCTCATGTTCAGGTCCTTAACCCAAACCATTTGTCATCGAGTCAAAAAATTCTTTGGATATCATTAGGTTTATTTATTATCTCAGTACTGAAATAAACATAATAAGTGTAATTGCATTTTATTAATAATGAAAACATGTACAAAGTATCTCTATTGTAATAGCACATGATGGCTCTCCAAGAATGCAACCAATAATCTCCCACTTGTAATAGAGCCAATCACTCACGAATCTAATTTCAAGTGATCTTACATGACCATCATGTTTTGTTGTGAAAGTTATGTTATGAAGGGGTCAATGTTGTTGCTTTGAGATGGTAATCTACAAATCTTTATATATCCTCTTTGTATAAGATCAAGCATGAGATGGTAACACCTGCACAATCTAACGTCACCATGCTTCTTTTGTGAAAGTTATTTAGTCAAGAGGATTGACAATATTGCTTCCAGTTGGTACTCTATAAATCCTATTATATCCTTGATGCATGATCTCACATATCATATGGTAATGCATGAGTATGTGCTTTGAACACTATTGTGATATGGGTTCCTTAGTTTGTGCAATAGCTCCATTGTTGTTGTAGTATAGTTCTACCGTGTCTTCAATGGGTGGAACCACACTAAGTTCACTAACAAACTTCTTAATCCATACCGCTTCCTTTACTGCACTGAAGAAATCAATTTACAACCTCTATTGCAAAATTAGTTACTATTTCTTGCCTAATTTTCTCCCCACTTAAAAATCTTTCATTTAGGCAAAACAAAATAGTGATTATGATTAGTAACCGTCCTTGTCGGTTTGGAAGCTTGTATAGTATAACCTTTTAGAATATACTCTTCCTCACCACTATAAATTAGCAATTGATCCTTAGTTCTTTTCAAATATTTAAGGATGTTCTTTCTAATTTCTAGTGACCATCATATGGATCTGAATGATACTTTCTCGTCATGCTCAAAGCATACAAAACATTTAGGTGTGTACATGTCACTATATACATGATAGATCCACTTGTCGAGGCATATGGAATCTTACTCATGCTGCCCACTCTTCCAAAGAGCTCACACATTGGGATTTAGATAGACTTATTCCATGTAACATGGCTAAGTTTCCTCTCTTAAAATCCTACATGCGAAACCTATTTAGAACTTTGTCAATGTATATACTTTTTCTTAGGCCAAAAATCCTTCTAGATCTGTCTATTTAGATCTTGATTCCAAGAATATAGGAAGCTTGACCTAAGTCCTTCATGGATAAGGTGTTTCCCAACCAATTGTTAACCAATTGCTGAGTAGGTATGTCATTTCCTATCAATAGTATACCATCTACATACAATATGAGAAATACAATCATTCTCCCTCTAACCATCTTGTAAATACAATGTTCATATTTATTTTGGATAAAATCAAACTGTTGGATTGTCTCATCAAAATGAAGATTCTAGCTCTGAGATGCTTGCTTCAATCCATAAATTGACCTTTGTAGCTTATAAACTTTATCGACTTCATTTGGAGCGATAAAAAATCCAGGATGTGTAAGGTCCCTTAACCCCACTTAACATATACAAATAATTGTATGGCTTAATTGGATGTTAGCCTCAAAATAAAATAAGACCATATTGTTTCTAGATATACAGTCCTTCCAATATGTGGACCTATATGCAATTATCCTATTATGGGGGTGTAAACATATTTTTAACACCTGTTTGAGTTGCTTCATGATGATCTTAAGAATCCTACAATTATTTTTGTCTTTTGGATGTTTTTGGACTTTTCATCTGGATTATACTTGTATAATTTGTGAAGTAGTAATAATGTGGTGCTTTCATTGGTCAATGGATGTTAACCTGATTACATGGATGATGTATCCTTGGTGCTTGATGAATCTTGTGACTTATGAGATTTATGGGTTTTCGGTGACCGATGGGCTTTTGATGACTGACGAGTTATTTTGTATGTGATCGACAAAGATTTTGTGCATGTTTGCTTGATGACCAGGTTGAGCCCTACCACTTTTACCCATCTATAATACCCCTTTATCTCTCCCTCCTCTCATCTTTTTCTAGCTTGGTGGGGAGATCAGGAGGCTGATGAGAACCCATCACGGTTGATGCTCGTGGGATTTTTTGGATGCATGCTCCAGTTCAAGTTCTCCTTGGACTGATCTAAGGCCGTTGATGTAGTTTCTTGCTTCATTCCTGCAAGATCCCTATTTCTCAACATTTTCCTTGTTATTCTTCACCTTTGCCTCTTTTATGGGCGAGTTTCATGGAGGTTCTTGCTGGAAAACCTACACATAGGGTTAAGTACTCTCCTTTCTTCCTTCCTTGATCCATTCTTGGAGATTTGGTGGATCAATCTTGGTACCTTGCCACTAAAGTTTGAAGAATTTCATCCTCAACTTGATTTTCTTGTCTACCAAGGTGAGCTTATAACCTTAAATGTCTTTTTTCCTACTTTCTACAGGCATGTCCTTAATCTTGCTTTAGAAACTCTTAAAATGCTATAAGATGGTCTTTTAATGTATTGTTTTACATAACAAGATGATGATCTGAGTTCATAAGCTTTAGTTCAAATTTTTAAGAATTACCCATTGCATATGAACTTTTCTTTGAGTAAAAAAGGCCTAAAGTTCGGAATATAAGTGTTTGAACTCCTAAAATGTCATATATGTGATGTTTTAGTACCTAAGGAGCAAAAACAATTGACCCACATACTATGCATAACAACTTGTTGAGAATCTTGTGCAATTGTAGTACTCGTAATTGCTGCTAGATGTAAAATGGTTAGATGAAAGCCTAGTGTTGAAAGTATGTCATCTATTATAAATTTTGATGTGTGGGGTCAGTTATGCCTAGAGTGACATGAAAATATTTTATACATTTATATCTTCTGAGATTTAAAATCCCAATTAATATGTTCAATCTATAGGTTTCTTGGATATATCTTGATTAGTGCAGTAAAAAAAGATTAACTGACTAAGTAATCAAGTGTAATCTTAATCATGTTTTGCCCTGTGACCTTAAAACTATTTGTGTCAGAACTTGCTGGATAGTGAAACAAGTAATCTGAGAGGAGATCAATGTCAAATATTGTTGAGTATATGCAGATGTAGGGAGAGTATATCCCTATCATACTGATTTCAAGATTTTGGAGAGTGGTTGAGGGAGTGTCTTAGATATGTATGTGATTGAGAGTGACTACAGTCGTAGATCAGATTTGATGGTTTATACCCTGGTTTTTGGTGTCATGGCTTGTATACCTAGGGCAAACTAGGGTATTTAGTAGTTGGGCTGATATGCCCTACATATGTTACTCATAGTGACTGAGGGGAAGAGATCTTTAGGGTCTTTGTAACATCCCTGACCTGGGTTATGAACTAACCCCAGGTGTTTTTCTTAATCATGTGATTAAATGCTTGTGGTTATCTGTTGATAATGTAATTAAAGCTCCTAAGGAACATACATTTCCATTTCTGCCCCTTTTGAACAATGTTGTAATATTGTTTTGTAATACAGGGACCTATGTGCAAATTACCCAATTAAAAGGGGTTAACTTGCAAATTGCACATGTTAAGATGTTCCTTTAGTGTTGAGACATCATAAGAGTGAATGTGATGAAGTGTGATTGGTTCCCCAAGCTTGGGCACTGAGATGCAGCTTGTGGGGCAATCCTTGTGCTTAAAACCCTAATTTTGGTGTAAAGTGCAATTTACCCAAAATGAGGGATGAAACTTTTAAAATACACCTTTTCGAGTATATTTATGACTCTTGGCATCATTTAGAGTAAGAATGATGAATAGGGCACTTCAATTGAATAATCAAATAAGAATGATAACCCTTATAAATTAAATAATCAAGTTATAAGCCTAATAACCCTTCTATATGTGCAACTTAGTAAAAAGTTGGCTTTCTTCACCTTTAGACCTTGGGTTTAAGATGAGTTTTTCTTAAGTATGGAAGGGAGAAACGTGGCTTAAAAATTGTGAGTAGAGGGGTGAGCCTACTCGCTCAATGAATGAGTACTTCAAAGAAATAGTCTAAAGCACTGATATAATTACATATATACTTTTGAGCAACTGATATCAATTATAGCAGCAGTAAGCTTTAAAGAGATTGATCATTTACAATCATAAATATGGCAGGATACTCTAGATATCAATAAGAGTAAATCAATATATGAGCATGCTTGATTAATTTCAAAGAGAACTAATAATTCAGAAACATACAAAGAATAATTGTTGGGAAACTGTACTCGAATCTTTCTTAGCCTTTCTTATACGAAACTCTTTAAAACTTATATTATCATATTTTAGCTTATGCCCTGATCAGATGCAGTGTACTCTACATATGACGACTCATAGAGAACTACGATATCACCGTACAAGACTTAATTAACACACTCGGGAATGCTAAGCATGACTACGTCGCTGGTCTGCAACAGGAAAATGGCTCTCTGGCCTCGGCACACCTATTATGCCGTCAAAAATGGACTCATCCTCTAACTTGAGCACACAGGTGGAGAGTCAAGCCACCTATTGGCTTTACTGTACTCTAGTGCCACCAGGATCTCTGGTTGATGTTGGACACTACATTTTGTATTTTAAGGAGACTTCCACTAGGGCTTTGTCCCCCGTACCACCTATTAGTACGTTCTGATTCCCATATACTGGACACTATGAGGGTTAGGTCATTTCATCACTACAGCGCAAACCTCTCGTAGGGAATCTACGATGTTCAGGGCTCTTAAGTCTATTATTTTATTATTCTTAGAAAGCTCTTACTATATTGTATCTTTTCCCTTACTTATACTTGACTCTAGTATCTCTATGGTACCGTTTCTATTTATTTGAAGTTTATAACACAACATGTATATCATTCTAAACTTGGCAGAGCAATATACTCAAACATTGTAATATATTGAGAAATCAACATTTTATATCTGTAGGCAGACTAAAATTCTCAAATAACAGAATCCATGTTCACTTGATACTTTATACACTAGAATCATGTAATTGAACTTCTTAATACACTGATAAGAGTTAATTACTTGACATATGAGTAATCATCATTTGCACATGTAAATTGTTTGTACTTTCTTGGAAAACGTGCACCTCAACCCAAATCTTGAGTTATGCATCACCACATATCATACTGAGAACATTTATATCAAAATACTTGATTCATTGAACACCCTATCCTTGGGGTTTCATTTACTTCATTCACTTATCACATGGCTCTCATAAGGATTTCATGCAAAATAAACATTCACTGAATAAAGACTACTATCAACAAATCATATAAAAGCAATATATGTATGAAACCTTGGAACTGAGTTGAATTTGGGTTTCCATGCCATTCACTGAGATAACATGCATCAATAATAAAATTGAATAAATAAAGTCTATCATGTCAAGAAAATCTGTTCAAATGGATTTCACGATATCTATTCGCAAATATCCAACTTTCCTCGCATATAGGGTTTCACCCTCTTTAATGAGATATCAAACAAACACTATTCACCTTAAATAAAATCCAAGATAGTATCTGACATATATGTACTATGCATTCAGATAAACAATCATTCATAACCAAGGGGATCCAGATAAACAAATTTCTCTATTTAATTATATAGCAATTTTAGTCATAGATAAATTCCCTATATTTTAGTTTACTCTTATAACCTCTACGAATACTTATAGAATTCTCATTAGAATGTATTGTATACATTTCTAATATGATTTTATCATATGAAATTCATCCAAATAGAGGAAGAATCCATTTCATATCATTTCGCAACAACTTAGATCAAACACACAATTCAGGGTTTGTAGTCGCATACGAAGCAATTAAAGATTATGGATGATTTAACCAATTTTTGTGCAATATACTATTTAAAGGAAGTTCCCACTCACCCTAAGGTGTGAAAACACCTTGAAAACGTAGCTCATCCCTAAAAATCTCGATCTCATATCAAATCCCTAGCAATTCACCCGATTATTCTTCCTTTCAACTCGAAAACCCTAAAAATGAGGGATTATGAAGAAAGAGTGAGAAAAGGGGAAGTTTCGATACCATTTTGGATCAAATCAGAGGAGGGACAGAATCTTGACATGTGAGAGAAGATTCACCATTAAAGTCTATGCAAAGAAGCTAAACTTACATGATTTCATCATACCTCAGACCGCAAAGCCTAGGTCATCATCTCCATCACTTTCTCCTCACAAACCCTAACTCTCCCTCTCTCTCTAGGATTTCATTTCTCTGGATTGAATCATGAATTATTAGATCTCCTTGTGTGTTAGGTTGACCATATAGAACAATTGAGCTTCTTGGGTCAATTGCACATTGACCCCTCAGTATACTTTTTCTTATTTCAGCTGAATTTTCTGTCATAAAAATATTACTGTATTTTATCTACTGATAAGGTCTAAGCACATCCAAAAATTATGAAAATTTTACATGTTGTTTATGATTGAGTTTCAGATCCCTAGTTAAAATTTCAGATCATTTGGAGTTATCAATAAATAATTAAAAATAAAATGCTACACTTCTAAAAAGCACTCTGTCAGCATTTTGGTTAAAGTATAGTTTGATCGAGAACCACATTCAAAGAACACTCAAATTTCTGAAATTTTTCTCCAATATGCATGATTGAGTTATTCATATCATATCCAAAATTTAATTAAATACATAATTTGTAGAAAATATGAAAAATCATTTACCATACTGCTGTCCTGATCAAATTCTATATTCATGCACTATCAAAACACTAATTTTTGCCGATTAGAGTTTACATTTCTCAAACCCTAATTCTTCAAACTAAAATCATAGTTAGAGTTTCTTCTTAGGTTTGAAACATCACAATTGATCTACTATCATTAATCAAGTCTAAACGATGTTTAATCTAATCAAGCATGTAATCATTCAGGTAAACCCTAGTTTACCAATTAAGCACAAATGTGGTCATTACATGTCATCTTCCAGCATGTCTAATAAATTCTAAAATAATTGGTATAATTTTTTCCAAACTTTAAAATATACATGATATCAAATATCTGATATGGGTCGTGAGTGATCTCTACACCATAACACATCATTAACTACAATGGTAAAGTGGAATGTGACACAATGATGAATTGTATGATAACTTCAATGTGATTCACTTCCCTACACCAAGAATAATCTATGATTCACATCCTACTTCAATATGACACAATGATGAATTGTATGATAACTTCAATATGATTCACTTCCCTACACCATGAATAATCTATGATGTAAGTCCTACTTCCTCAAAAGAAAGAGATGTGTGATCCCCTACCACAATGTAATCCAAACATCCCCTATAAAAGTTGTTCACATGTATTGGTAGTAAAAAGCATGGCAAAGTTCAAAAGTAGTGCAACACAAGTATATTATAAAAGTTGTTCACGTGTATTGTTAGTAAAAAGCATTGCAAAGTCCAAAAACAGTGCAACACAAGCATATTATGATCGGTTGTGCAATTTGAAGAAAAATTTCTAGAGTTGGGCGAAGTTTTTACCTTAAATGATGTGAAACTTCACTATATTCCATTACGTTAACTTGTATTAAACAAACACTCCTTTATATGGATAACATGTTTATGTTACAATGCAAACATTCTTTCTAAATTCTTTCTTTAGCGTCATTACCAAGCTCACATGTGTTCTTAGCAGATGAATAAATACTAGACATAAATCAATGCACATGATATTCCATTTAAAGGTACAATAACGTACATTATTCAAACGTCACCAACCACTCAAAATGGGGTTACATATTAAATACACTTTTGCGCATTAATGCAAAATACTATATCAATATATGCATACTATCTTCAAAGATTACCTATTTTCTTTTCAATCGTATATTCTTAACAACACATAGTTAGTCATTCTCATTTTCATTATCATGTTTCTTCATCTATGACCATTGTGTTTGGTTGTAAAAAGATAAAGGGAAATACAAATTACTAAAAAAGTTGAGAAATAAATTACGGATGATATACCTTCTAAATAGACAAGTAATACATATGGACACTAATGTCACTTAGCTACTTGAAAAATCACCTACTTACAAACATAGATACACATATTTCTACAATGTAAAGAAGTATATGAATAATTATATAATCTAATTACAACATTGTAGTGGCATGTGCATCGAATGTGCAACTACTAGCATATATATATGTTATTAGAAATTGTTGCACATTAATTGGAAACAAGTTTATTCATTACCCGCTATATAATAGGTGAAAATAACACCGATCCTGCTCTATGTATTTATCATACCATCATTGTCGATACTCATTGCAATTGCAACCTAATTACGAGCCTTCTCTTGTTCTGATCTTGACATGCAACCCGTGCTTCATCTTGAGTGTGATCGATATCTGATGCTCCGGCTGTTGCTTTTCCCCCTGTTGCGGGACTTCGACGTGAAACCTCTCCAGGACGCTAGTGGCAACGGATTTCATCTGGATGTAAGCCATATCTTTTCCAAGGCACATCCTTGGTCCCGCGTGAAACACTGGAAACTTAAACGCACTCTCAGCCCGGAATTTCAGCTCTGCGGGAGTGTCTTCCGCTTCATCGAGATGAAGCCACCTCTCGGGCTTGTATTCGTGACAGTCCTTCCCCCAGATGGATTCCATTCTTCCCATGGCGTAAGCACTGTACATCACCCACCATCCCTTCATCACCTTGGTGCCATCTGGGAGAACATCGTTGCCGGCGCATTCCACCACGTCCAGCGGGACTGGTGGATACAGTCTCAGAGCCTCAGTGATGGCAGCGTGGAGGTAGTGCATCTCCCTCAGCTCGTCTAGGGTTAAGGTTGTTGGTGCTTTATTATCTGATCCCTTCTTCACTGCACGTGCGGATCGTATCTCGTTGAGGATTTTGGATTCCACGTCTGGGTGTGAGGACAGGAGCCAGAAGAACCACGAGAGCGCCGTGGAAGTGGTCTCCCGACCGGCTACGAGGAAGCTCACTACAATATCTCGGAGGAAGTGTTCTTCGTCCCCATCCCCTGTCACCATGTCTTTGCTGCAGGACATGAATCGGGATAGTAGATCCTCTCTTTGCTGACCTTGAATGGCCACCTCGGCTTTCCTGGAACGTATGATTTCTATGGCGTAGTCATGGACGAGCTTGATGCTCTCCCTCAGGCGCCGCTCTGACCCGATGTTGAGCCATCGCTTCAGCTTCCACGTGCCCTCAAGAGCATCGTAGAAGCGGCCCATGCTCAGCACGGTTGCATTGTCGAAGGCCCTCATGAACCCTTCAGGTACGTTGCCCTCATCGTCAGAGCCCTCCCCTGAGAGGCACGCCGGGTCAACATCAAACGCCACCTTGCAGATGTTGTCGAAGGCAAACCGCTCCAGCGTTTCCTGCAAGTTGAACACGTCGCCGGCAGCGGCTGCATGGTCAAGTAAAGGAAGCAGTCGGCCCGTGATCTCCGACCGGACGGTCTCTGCCACAAAGCTGCGGAGGGAGCGCTTGTTGAACTCGAGGGCGGCTGTCTTGCGCGTCACCCGCCAGCGCTCTCCGTCTGCGTTGAAGATGCCATGGCCGAGGAAGTCTTCCATGGCATCGACGGTGCGGCGGCCTCTGGGATAGTTGCTGAAATTGGTCTTGAGGATGTACTCGACAGTGCTGGGGTTAGCGGTGACGACACCGTTGGTGTGAGTAGGGCTCAGGAAGAGCATGTTCTGCGTCTCCGATGCGGCCAGCGCCTCCGTTAGCCAATCCAGAAAGCGGTGGCGGTTCTTGATGTACTCCGGGAGGATCCCGAGCAGGCCACTAGAGTTCTTCTTTTTCGTTGACGATGGAGTTTCTCTGGTGTGGCGCTGATCCGACTGAATAAACACAAGAAAAAGCACGAGAGGAACGGAAAGCGACGCGATGCAGAGGACCGTTTGCGCTGAGAACAAATCCATTGCAGCTGGTGTAACACATGAGTTGTTCCTGATGCGATTTTCCCGTGGCTACCGAGCATGTTCACACTTTTATAATAGAATTCACATAGATAAAAAATTTAGCTCCGAAAGAAAGAACAACTGCTTGTTGTTCAAGGCAACTTACGATGACGCACGCAGAGACAAGTGGCAAAGTTCGTGTACGACTTCCCTTTCTTCTAATGTCTATATATAAGATACAAGTTGATACAGTGATGCGTCTTTTGTCCCTCTCATAAGACTTCCTCCCAAATAAAAGTTTAATGACATACTGCCTTCGAGAGGTTAAGTAAGCTAATAAGTTATTCGAAAGACAACGAGGGTTTCACAGGAATCAATGTAACTGATCATGCCAATCTTAGTTGTTCTAGAATGTGATCCTCAAATAATATTAACCAGGTTCCAATACCTGTGTGCTATGGTAGGTAACTATGGGCGTGCGGGAAGTAACTGTTTTCTTGCCTCTATCTGCATGGAGTCGAATCCAGGTTGAATTGGGCTTTCACTGTCCCTTGAACATAGATGCGGTTTGGCAAACGTTATATTGAAACCGGACTACCACAGTAGCCGGTAGTATAAGATTGAGTCCTATACTTATAAGACAGCCAATCACAATTCATTATCTCCTTCTCATTCCTCTTCAAAACTCAACTACTTCAAAAAAAAAAAAAAAACACCAATTGTACATTGTAATCGTAATTCTATAAGATTCTACCAAGTTTATATAGGATGTGTCCTATAATAGAGGGGTCGGAGTCGTTGGACTACCACGGTCCAGTGAGTTTGGTTAGTTTAGTTACAAACCCAAAATCGAATCCACAGAATCCGAGTCCACATGATTAAGGATTAAAATGGGATTAGATTTATATGGTCAGACATTGATGACAAAAAATTGTACTGAATCTAGATTTAAACGAGACGAAATTCCCAAATGGGACTCATCTAAATCGATACCAAGAATGATCCCATTGTTAGAACCATTCCATTCTAGAATAGTGAAACTCTCAAAAAAGGAAGGACTCTTGAAAGGTCTAGTTTTGGGCATAAAAATGCGGAAAATAATGTCGCCACTAAATCAGATAAAACTCAAAGAGAGCTCTGAAAAATCAGTGAAAAAGGAGGTAGTCAAGATCTGAGAATTCGGAGAAAGCTTATGTCATGCTAGAAGGTTTTAGGGACCCTAACACACCCAATTTTGTGGTATATCCTATCCAAGGGGATAAATGAGCATAGAATATGAGGAGTAGCAGAAAAAATGACCCTAACACACCATGCCCAAAGGTCATTAAGACCATCATATCATTCCCTGCAAGTTCATCATTATCTTTCCATGCCTTATAAACAAGGCTCAATGAACATCACCACACATATGATGCACATGCTCAACATGAAATTGCATTAAATAAATAAAAGATGTTTACATGATAACATTGCACGATTACCTTAGCATTAAGAGCATTCCTTTATTATATCAACAAATAAGGAAGTTATATGATTGACCATCATCACATTGATAGTGTGCAAGTTTAGCATAAGAAAGCATAAGTCATTTCGTTATGATGACCACTAGTAAACTCATTAGTGTTGTGATCAATTATTAAGAAGGATATTCCATCATTATATTAACCATTAAAGAAAGGGTAGCATAACTAACTACCATCATCTGTTATCATTAGGGTTAGTTCAACAAGATAGGTTACCTTGATGTTGTAAATCAACACTCATACCCAAACCCTAACTCATGACATCCCTATTGGATCATGGATGCATGGGTTGAAGCATTGCCATCACATTCCATACCATCCTCAATTATGGATCTAGACATAACTCAAGGTTTAAGCATCAGGTTATAGCATGCTAGGGTTTAACCATGAAAAAGAGTACTCCATTGCTCTATTATTCCACTGAGGAAGCTTGATCATAGTTAATCACAATCACTTGAGTGTATTAGGATTACATCATCATGCATGGATTGAGACATGTATTTGCATGCATCCCATCTTTATCTTGCCATGCAAAAAAAGTAGAAGCTCAAGGATAATGCAAAGGATAAGGGTCGTCCCTTTGGTTATCTTCTAGGGCAAGCTTCTTCCACTCATTATTATATTCACAATTCCACACAACCTTTTCCAAGAAAAGTTGCAAACCGATACATATGACTTCTTTGAGGTTCTTGGCTTGTCATGGGAAAAACCAAGAGTCAAAAAATTGATAGGAGACTCCCTCTATGGCTGCATGCCGATAGGGACTCCCATTTCAAGTCTACAACTTGATATAAGTCATATAAAGCTTTCAACTATACATCTTCCTTGGTCTTTTCATCACCAAGAATATCATCCCTCATAGATGAATCTAACATGGTGTCTCCTTCTTTATCTCTCCTCTAGATAACACTAGGAAGGAGTAGAGACACTCTAGAAGAGGTAATTTACACATCAACCCTTTATTTTAGATAATTTACAATTTTTACCATAATTGATGCATAAAGCACTTAACATTATTCAAACAAGTTCTCACTTAGAAGTTAGGCTTTCCACAAGACACTACTTAGTATCATTCTCTCTCATGATGTTAGAACACATAGGGTACATTCAATATGTGTCATTTTGCAATATAACCCCTCATCTTGGGTAAATTGCACTTTACACTCAAACTATCATATAATGCACAATTAGTTTGCAAATAAGCTCAAACTTGAAAATAAACTTCAAAAAGGGCCTTAATTACTTTTTAAAAGATTAGAACAAGTTTGTAAACAACTCACTTAAGCATAAATTCTAGGGTGAAGCCATAACCCAGGTCAGGGATGTTACATTAAAACCTTAATCAAACCATAATGGGTGCTTTGACATCATGTGACAGGCTTAAGTTGCAAGTTTGGTACAGTTTGGAGATTATTTGTGTAAGTTATGCAATTTTATACACATTTTGGTCTTTTCTACAATTTACCCAAATATGAGGTTTTCCTTGCAATTTGTCACATTCTTGTGTTCCTTATATGTTTTTTTTATCATGCTTGAGCTTGTTGGGCCATGGGGTGTCTAGTTGTACCTTGGTTTGGTGGTGTTACCCTTCTAGGGTGAGTTAGGGTTTACCCCCCATGGATGAGTTACTATTGAGGCCATAACTTGACAATCCTCCTATTTTGTTGGGATCCAATGGTCCTCGCTAGTTGGTAACAATCTATGGTGATTTTAGAGGTGGTAGGTCAATGGTTTTCTCTCTTGGGGTCCCTTGGACAAGTGGTTTGCTTGGAAGGGGTGACCAATTGATGGTTTTCCACCTAGTAACCTAGGGTTTCAAGAAATAATGGTCACCAAGTGATGAAACTCGATGGTTGGCCTAGGCAGCCAACATCCTATGGCTTACCATACTCCCATAATCTATGGATCTGCTTCTTACATGTTCGTCATGGCTATACACCATGGACACATGGCAAACCTAATATGACACATTTAGCTTCTCTTCTGCCTTATCCATAAGCTTTATATACCCTTCCTTTTGCACCCAAACGAACCCTTTGGATCGTTATCACTTCCCTTCTGTATATAGCTTCATATTTGCCTATTTAGTGGTGAAGAGGGTTCCCAAGGTAGAAGAAGGCGGGCGATCTCCTTGTATAAGTGGCTAGAGCTTGGATCTACTCTTCTTTAGGGCTTATCGAGCTTCCTTTGCTTGTTCGTGACCTAAGCAAGTAAGTTACTCCTTCTCTCCTTTGTTTCTCTTGCTGTTCTATCTCCTTCTTCCTTCTTCTAGGACATAACCATGGTTTCTCATGGTAGAGCTTGCTATAGATCTTAAAGAACCTATCATTCTTGCTTCCTTGACCTAGGGTTTGCTTCTCTTATGGAGAAAGAGCTAGCTTGGTCGAGTTTAGAGCTAAAGCTAGGGTTTCCTACCTCCTTTTCTCAAGATACCTTGCTTTTTGGATCTTGTTCTTCTTCCTAGAGTCAAGTTATATAATCTTCCTCATGTTTATAGATTACTACTACCTTGTATGCTCAAGTACTTGCTGAAAAATGAAGTTCTACACATAAAGAAGCTATCTTTTGCCTAGGGTATAAGCTTAAGTGTTGTTCCTTGAATAGTTTACAGCCATAGACAAACCTAAAACCTTGTGTATGACCTTCCTAAGGTGGAGAAAGCCTTAGATATAGCTTACATATCAAATAATGGTTCTCGGTGCTTCATTAACGATGGGTTACACTTAGGGTTTTGAGTTGTTTCCTACCTTGTGTGAGATCCGATGGGTTGTCTTCTTGATAGATCCAATGGAGTTGCCTTTAGTTCTGTTGTGTTTGTGTTCCCTATTACAAATGATGGTCACACCTTAGTTCTATTTTGAGACTCTTTTGTATGCTCAAGAATTGATGGTCTAATGACCTATGACCATCAACCGATGGTAGTACTGGTTAAACTAGATGGTGTCAACCTATGGGAGTTCTAACTCCATGATCTGATGGTGGTCCTGGACACCAAAAATGATGGTGTTCCTGGATACCACAACCGTTGGTAAGACTGACTGATAGGTGATAATCCTTTGAAGCCCTTATTTGATGGGTTCTTAGTTAAATGATTTAAGGGTTAGACATATACTTCAACTGATGGGTTTGAATGAAGAACATGATCTAATGGTTAGGGTTTGATGCCTTAACATCCGATGGCTTTGGATGAAGCCCATGGTGTGATGTTTGATTTTATTGTTGTGAAATTCAATAGTTCATTTCTCTTACCTATGCTCTCGTATGAATATAATTGACATTCACCATGATGAGTCGATATGCAACCCTAATATAACATAGCTTGTTGCAGCTAACCCTCATGTAATTAAGTGATGTAGATTAATCATGATCAATTCTCCTGAACAATTAATGTGATAATGAAATACTCTCTTATGTTTGTTGAAACTCTAATATGGTTCTATCTGAACATCATAGTTCCTTGCTATGTTAAACTTATATGTCACATGTGTGGTGATGACCTGTTGAGCCTTGTTCTAAGGCATAGAAAGATAATGATGATCTTACAAGGAATGATGTGATGGTCTTATGATCTTTGGGCATGGTTGAGCCCTGATGGAGGTCTAATCATCTTTATGATATGGCAAGGGTTGAATCCCTAGAATAATGCGATAATGATTTATATCATGTGGTGGTATGATGACAAGTGTGATCCCACAAATGGAAATGAATAGTTGCATGTGTTGATTGTGATTTGAACTATACCTCATTCGTTTTGTATCTTCTAAAGTTGTTATATATCAATGCTTCTAGAGATGAATTAGGGTTTTCTATCCACTTGTATGATGCATCCTTAATTCACCCAATTGTCATAACTAATCAAGTGAAACCCTAATCATGTAATGCCCTGTGATGTAGAACTATTTTCATTGTAAGAATTTGTTGGATGGTGAAATGAGTATTCCTAAGAGAAACCCAGAGAAAATATTGTTGAGTATGTATGGTGTTTGTCATCTTGATTTTAGAGTTTAGGGAGGATGGTTGCGGTCATACCTTGACCTTAGTTTGAGAACGGCTACTATCAAGTCTTGGTGATTATATATGTGATGTGATTAGAGGAAAACTATGGTTATACCTTAGTGATTTGGTTGTATACCCTGGTTTCTAGTATCTGTGACTTGTAGCAAGGTGGGCTACTATTTTTCAGTTTGACTATATGTTATTGATGGCAGTTGACTGATATGTCAGTGCAATGCAAACTCAAACTGACTAAATAATGCAGAGATGATCTTAGAGTCTGGCTCTTCTAAGATATTGTATGGAATAAATTGCGACCAAGCGGTGTTTAGTTGGACTTTGGGTGGTACAACTCAAACTCCTTAAGGCATAATAAAATATGTAATGTAGCTGTGTAGTATATCTGCTATGGTTAAATATGCTTCACAATGGATGTTAACCCTTGCCATGTTCTGTTTTACACTACTAGATGTTATATAATGTAATTAGAATGTTTGATTGTGAGTAAATGATAAGTTTTACTTGCCTTCTTACATATCTTTTTAATCCTACCCATTGTTATGATTAACTGTTTAATAACTTAAAATCGTTTAAACTACTTAGTATGCTTACTCTATTTAACATTACATTACCATCTGTAAAAAAAAAAATCATTGTGGAGAGTTATATCTTTCGCTGGGGGATGGGTCTCACCTCATGCATCAGAACATCTTTTTAGGTGGTTGTCGGATGATGTGGTCAAGATCGTGTTGTAGAAGAGGAGCATCCTGGTGATCAGTAGACACCAAAGGTTGGTTAGTAGTAGCTATTAGTAGTAGAGTCCTAGTGTCATCCCTATACTCTCAGGTCTGGACATGGGCTGTGTTTTGTAAATAATATGCATGTATCAATATGAATATTTGGTAGTATGCCAGTGTTTGTATATATGGAATGTGTAACACCCTCCAAGTATATATATATTTCAGTGAAAGCAAACCCTATGTTTTCCATAACATGGGTCACTTGGCTGGGAGAAACATTACAAAACATGATATACATAGCATCAAGATAAATGAAACACCATGCATTAATTGGAAATATAGATTCATATATTTTTCTTGGAAGGGAAAAACATAAACTATCTCATCTTAATCTCAAACCTAATACATGTAAACTAAGCAAATCTAAAACAAGAAATGATAAATGAGACTAAATAATATACTGAGCGGTAGATGGCACCCTACCAAGCTAATGTTTCCTTTGATGTCAGCTACTCTGAAGGGCTTGCTTTAGTTCTCTCTTTCTCCTTGATCTAGGGCATTCATGAGCATTTGGACTAAGTCCTCCAAGGTTTCCTTAGGGTTCCTTCTTGGTCCACTTCCCTTACTGGACAAGCTAGCACCATCATCCTTATCCTATCCCTTGTCAGACTTCTTAGGGGGCATTTGGGAAACAATGTATACCTAGGGTTAGAACATGTGAATCTTTAGCTTGTTGCCAATTGCTCATTGCTCTAATACCATATTATAATGCCCCTCCAAGAACATATATGTCATCTCACATTGTCAGGGTTGATTTTGTCCTTGTCCTAGGGCATTGGTGAGCATTTGGACTTTATGAATATAACGATCGACATGCAATAATGTAATGTGAGACATCATCATTATCTTAACTTCATTCATGAATTTGAATTTAAAGCATAACCCTAAATCACACTTAAGTTGAAATTAATCCAAAGTACATATGCATAGTGGCATGACCCACTTACCTAGAGCAAAGAAAATCCTAATTTGGCCTCTCTGATCTTGAGTCACTCCTATAATCCTGAAAATTGCATGATTTATATTAATAATCACCTTATATAACATCCTAAACCGTAATTTGAGTCATTTACAGAATCATGTTGGAAAATGACCAATTTAGGGTTTGAAAAAAATGGAATCATGTTCTACTCAAAAAATGCTTTCCAATGACTATTTATTCATAGTTTTCTTGTATAAGATGAATTAGATATTAATTTTTGAAGATTCTGACTAATAAGAAAATTCATAGCAACTTGATAGCTTAGATTATCTACAGCGGGGCCCGTGAATAGTTGGACCAATGAAAACTGGGCATGAGTACAGATTCGCTCCAAAAGAAATGTGTGTTTGGAAGGCAAAATGATGTGCACAATCTCGATATTTGCCCATGCAGGTGCTTGACAAAAGGGTTGTAGGTGTGGGGTAAAACTATAAATTGATCTATTGCATATTTTCCTAACCCCCAATGAACAAGGACCTTCAAACCTGGAAAATGTGAGAAAATATCATGATGGAAAGCTACCTCTTGACGAGCAATGACACTCGATTTTATGGCACCATTTTCTTCGAGACCACTCGGTCTCAACGACCCCTAAAACATGACTTGGGGTGATCACAGTCACTACAGAGCTCTCCTAACATGACTAACCAGGGAGAACTCAAAGATGGAGTAGCAGGTCCGCAAAAGGAAAACTAATGATATAGACCAGTTCATATCATCAAGGAAAAGCTATCGTAACAAAACCAAGTGAGGAGGTGCTCAGAAGGCAGATATTGGCTATGAGACTCCAAAAAAAGGAGAAAAAGAGGGGATTTATGGGTACCTTCAATTGGGGAGAAACAAAGATGGAGAAAGCTTCACGAGGTCTCCTTGAGTCATGTTGATAATTCACAATGGTCCAAGAGGTCTTCTTCTCTTGTCTCAGGCTGCCTCTAGGGTGAAGGAAGAGCTTGAGGTTAGAGATGGGGTTCCAAAGAACTGCAGGATGAAATGATGGCGGTGTTGTGCTTTTAGAGGATGTGTGATTGTTTTTTGATGGTTCCTTATATAGGTTGAACCAAGGGAAAGATCGGGTCTCACTCGGAAGTTGAAACAGGGGAGGTTTCCTACGGCTCTAGCAGTCTGGGAGTTCTAGGGCATGAATCCCCATCATGTTAGGGATCTAATTGTTCGGGGGGCTGTTAGGATTGTGATCTGATGATTGGTTCACTGTGAGGAGGAGTGGCGAGGGAGATCGGTTAGGGGAAAGAAAATGACTATAGTAGAGTCTTGATGAGACTGTGACTCGGGTAGGGGAGACACTTGAGAGGCATTGGATGAATCTGCGTGAGGCTGGACTCAATAACCGCCATCTGACCATCTGGGAAAAGTACAAAAAAATAAAATGCTGATATGGAGTAATAAAATAGAGGACTTGGGTCAGTTGTCATAAACTGAAGATATTTTAATTAATCAGCCTTATAAATCCTTTCTAAATTAATTTAAGTGATCAAATAAAGCCCAAATCACCTCGAATTTAAACCATGGGTTAAACAAGAAATTTAAAAGCTTCCTATCTGGTTAGATTTAGGTTTTAAGAACCTTTTATCAATCAATCTCATAAAGGTCATTATCCTAATGCACATATAACTAAAAGGTGAGATTAAGGGAATTATCTTTTCCTTGGGGAGTTGGTTGAGCCAAAAATTTGAGGTTGAGGGAAAAGTTCATTATATTTGGGTAACTTGCATCAAGATATAACTTCTGAAGTTTATGATGGAAAATTTGTATTTAAGACCTCATACTTATTTTATTTTAAAAAGAAAAATTTGGATGTTACAAAATGTATATGTGGAATGATATATATATATTGTATACAGGTTGTGGACGAGGCCATTAGATTCAGATGTAAATACCTAGAATGGTATGTGAACATATGGAAAGGTTGGACATTTATGTAAATGTTTCAGAACATGTTTGTCATATTGGAATTAGATTTAATTATTATGCTTTTCTGGAAAGGTGATTAGTTAGTTGTCAATCATGTTTTATATTTTGAGTAATCTCATTTAGTATGACAATGTATCACAAGTGGGTTATTCCTTCAAGGTGGAAGACTTTTTGTAAGAGGGAAGCTCCTTTGTGAAGGTGTCCATCTCCTTGTAGAAGTGGGTAAGCCCTTGTAGAGTTTGAAGAGTCTCACTCAAAGGATATGTAAGACCTTGTAAGGCTTATTGGATCCTTTTGATCCTTAGAAAGGAAATATAGTTATGCTTTCCCTGCAAATGGAAGATCTTATTGTATGTCTTATAATTGAATATAAATATTCAATGGTTGCAAAATCCTAGAGGTTGACATCTCTAGGTAGTGGATGTATACTCTCCTAGTTTGGAGTTTGGAACCACTATACATAGCTTGTTCTTGATCTCATTCAATCTCTCTCATCCTTACTATGTATGTTTAGTTGCTAATCAAATTCCATATTTACAATCTTATCCCTTGATGTAATTTGAAGGTTTAACAAATCTTGTTTAAGTGTTTAAGCTCTATTTTCCCCCCATATTCTTTCTAGAGCCCATTGATCCAACAAAATGTTATGTATTAATTTGCAGTTGAACCAAACAAGCCCTTAGGGAATTTAGAAATAGTGTAGGGTAAAAAAGTCTTCAAATATCATTCCAACGGGTGGGTGGAGATGGATCTTTGAGTTGGGTGGCAATTACACTGTTTGTTTCCAACCATACATTAACTAGCTTGATACTTGCATGACTCTCAACTAGAACACATCACTTGATGATCACGGATGCCATTCCATCATCCTCACTAAAGAGACAGAATGGTAGAATGATTGTGGTCTTCTTCTACTTCTTCTCCTGTTGATCTATGGTGTAATGACGACATATCCAAAAGTGACCATTGCTAATTTCACATTCTATGGTTTCTCCGAAGACACTGGTTGGATACTGAAACTAGATATCCTTTCCGCATTAATTTCAAATAGCTTTCTAGAGCTCTCCATGTTAACAACCAAATCTATAAAAAGTTATGCATTCTTCTCTTCCTCCTTTTACTTTGTCCTTAGAATTTGTTGTTCATAAATAAACAAGGAGTATGTTCACACTTGCACTTTTTGTTTGATGACACCACTAGTTATATGAACAAAATCCCTGGATTTTTCAATTTATAATAAGGTTCAGATGTACATTATTTTTTCAGGTGTAGACATGCTAGGTAACTATGATCAAATTAGCATATCATATCGCCACATGACCGACATGTAAGTCTTATCCAAGCCTTGTATTATAAATAGTGTTGTAAATGGGTATGGGTAGATGCGCGGACCCACAAATCCAGACCCCTTAAAGACCCATCATGTGTCATAATTTTTGTGCTTGCTTACCTGTGGACCCACATACCCTTAGACCTGCATATAAGCGGGCCCACTGAAGGTATGCATAGACCCACAGACCCGCTATACATAAATAACTACTTAGATAATTTGATATTTATATAATACTTTCCTAGTCTAACTAATATAATACTTCATATTATGTCTAAATTAATTTTTATAAGATTGAGATTAGTCATCTAATTGAGAATTAACTATTCTAATTTCAATCATGAGTAATATATGTAAACTTAAAATCAAAATAGTTACAAGATATACTACATAATTAAAACATTACGATGATGACTACAAATATGTTACAAATTAAGTCAACTAATCTTCAATCTACAAAGTTATTTAATATAACTATTTTATGTTAATATACTATATGATAAAAATATCTCGTAGTATTAATGTAAACACAACATAATCATAATTTTCTTACAATACAATATGATGTTCTATATGGAACTACTACTTGCATACCTGCACTGCAAACCTACTATTAATGTGGGTACGGATATGGTGTTGGTCTAGATTTTTTATTATGCATGTCTAGAATCAGATCCGGACCTGCTAAATTAGATGGGTATGGGTATAGGTATGGCCAACCCTATAACATTTACACCCCTAACTATACAACTATTAGCAGATATATTTTATGATTATATGTATATATATATATGTATATATATATATATATATATATATATATATATATATATGGTAGTGATCCAGTCAGAAACATCCTATGGTGAGAGCATGAGAGGCATTTGAATAACTACAAATTCTGAACTTTATTTTAAAATCCAACCATATAGATGGAAAGAGCATCATTTCATTTATCTTATCACAAAAAATCATTACAATCAGACATTGTTTTCATGTCCATATGTACAATATACACTTTTTACATCCAACGGTTAGCCTGAAATTCAATATAGAGTGTCAAAAAGTATTTTGTTGTTGTGAATGATCTACAAATCGGATGGTGATAAAATCTTGTAGGAAGGTAAATATTAAGGTATAATTGTAATCTATATGATTGGATTATGAAAATTTGATCTGTGTGGGGAGTTATTCAAATGCCTCTCATGCTCTCACCAAGATTTGTTTCTCACTGGATCATCCTCCTATATATATATATATATATATATATATATATATATATATGATCACGCTAGAATACACTCGAGTGTACAGATCACAAAAATACACTCAAATGTGTTTTCATATCAAGACTATTTTTTTGTAAAACGTAAACCATTGATCTTCACTGTCATACTATAACTAGGCTACATTCATATTTTGAGCCCATTTGGATGACTATAAGTCACTCATTTGAGGGCAACAAAATCGACGCGCAAAACTAATTTAAAATGTATGATCTTTGCGGCCTTTATAACATGACCTATAAATGTCCAAATGTGCTCAAATTTTGTATATGAGTTATTCACAAGATGTTTAAGAAGATCAACAGATTAGATTTTTGAAAAAAAATATTACATCATGAAAATTATATGATGTGTTCTTATCCTCCCCATTTCAATTCAAGCCATCGCTTGGACCTGACGGCGGATTAGTGGTCAAAGCAACTGTATATTCTTTCTCTTGCACATTTCTCTTCAAGATCGTATCCCAATACATCCAACTGAGCGCCCACACCATCGCCTTCATCATTTCCAAAACCAAGGATCTCTCCACCGTCGTGCTTGACACGATCAAGTACACGATCGAAAGGTTCCCCATATAGTTTGCTAAATCTCTTTGTAACAAGTCCAGGCTTCCCAATAGGAATAGGGAACTGCTTTACGCTTCCCCGACTGACTGAGCTTTCACGAAAGGAATAACAGGACATCTATTGTAATACTAACCTCTTGGGTTCGTCTGCGGTCCCTAAATGAATTGGTTGGCTTTCTTACATGACCGGGTTGAACCTTCCTTTCCTCTGATCTCTCTCAACAGTCTGATCTCCAACATCCCCCGCTCCACTGGTTGGTACATCGGCGACTCTGATTCTACCTTTCAGAACCTTACACTCTTCAACAGCGGTCCAATGCAGGTGCGGGTGGACTATGACGGTGAGGCGCAATATCTAGATGTTGCCCTGGCCCCTCTTGGAACTGATAAACCCGTCTGTCCCCTGCTGAACCTCTCCAACATCCTACTGGATTCCATGTACATGGGCTTCTCGTCTTCTACGGGAAATGTCTTGACGTCCCATAATATCCTTGGCTGGAGTTTTGCAGTTGGTAGAGGCACGCAGGCCCCTGCGCTGGACCTCTTTGCATTCCCCATTGTGCCACTCCGTACCAAATCTACAGGCCAGAGCAACAAGGCTGCCTCTCTGTTCATCATCTTTGGGACGGCTTCTGCGAACTTGGCAGGCAGTGTCTTGGCAGTTGCAATAGTGATGCGGTGGCGTAGAAGTTGCTATATTTTGACCTCAAGTGATCCCACACTCAAGCGAACGCCCTAGCTACAAATATGACCCATTGGAGTTCATTTCAAGCTTGCTCATTTGTGCCATTCTAGGTCCTTTTTATAGTTGAGCATGTTGCAACTCCTTGAGCCCCTTTCTCTCTCTAGTTTACACTTCATTTTGTGATTATGAGTGAGATAGGCCAGTTGTAAGAGAGCTACTTCCTTGTGCTTATAAAGTTATCATTCCTTTCCATCTTCCCTACCCCTTACCTCCCTGAAGCAAAGGTGAAGCAAGCTACTTTGAGTGATGGAAGTTGTTGTTCTTCTTCTTCAAGGTTGAAGAAGAGATGAAGATCTTCTCCAGGTGAAGGAGAAGAGAAATGTTGAAGATCTAAGAAGAGTGGTTAAATCCTAAAGGCTGAAGACTTGTGCAAGAGTAGGTAAGACCTTGGAAGAAGGATGAAGACTCTTGGCAAAGTGAGTAAGTCATTGTTAAGTTTGAAGACTCTTTTTGTTCGGATGGGTAAGTCCTTTGGTGGTCTTGTATTGTAACTCTTATTGGTGAATATACAGAGAAAAACACTTACAAAGTCCTAGAGGTTGACCTCTCTAGGTATTGGACTAACTCTCTCCTAGTTTGGAGAGTGTAACCACTCTAAACAACCTTGTCAAGTACTTTGTTTTGTTTTCTCTCATCCTTGCTATGCTTGTTAGTTAGGACTTCAAATTGCACTTAAACTATTGGTTTTGTTTAATATAATTTTAAGGCCTAATCTATCTTGTGAAATTTTTTGAAGCTCTATTCACCCCCTAGAGCCCTAAGTTAGAAATCTACACGAGTGGCTATACTAACATGAAATATGTGTGCAAACAGTAAATAAAACATTATTCCCAAGATCATGTTCATAGTGAAATACAAATCAAATTATTATGAAATAGACAAGAACCATTTTAACTACAAACTGAGGAATAGTTAATTGGCGTTAAATCTAAGGGGAGCAAGCTATCATAGAGAGAAAATACTTGAACATGAGTAAGAGAAGCAGTCAAGAAGCACCATAAAATTAGCAAAAAAAATCCAATGCAAATGATCCACATGGATAAAGAATCAAAAAACAAAATATGGAAGACCAATGAGAAAAATGAGGGAACAAGTGGATTTAAACAGAGGTCTGCATACCTCTTCAGAAAGTTGGAAAGGGCATCCCAAATTAGTTCATTGTTTGCTACTATTATTTTGGAGAAGACGCGATGGAGGATTGTAGCTGGAGTACGGTGACTTAAATGAAAAAAAATACTAACTTAAAGGCCCTACAACACACCTCACCCAAGCTTGGGTTTCGTCGGGTTGCATTCCTTGACAAGTTAGGAATATTGGTCAAATCTTGAGAGAGAATCAAGAAGATAAAAGAGGAAAACCTGACCTAACATTTTGCCTCCTACAAGAAGTTGTTTTTCTAGTGATGGCATGGCAAATTGATTCCATCATGCACGTGATAGTGTCAGAGTCACTGTAACCTGGATACCCTAGAACAATTCTTGCTTCTTCATCGTCGATGAGAATGGAAATGGGTGGAGTGAATTTTGTTGTCGATTGCATTCAAACACCATCTCTGCAGGCGACATGTCTGCACCTGGTTGCCAGAGTTATTTTGTTGGCTGCAATGGGCGGATGAAGCTCTGATTTGTGAAGGAATAGACAAGGCATAATATGGGTTTGGTCCTGAACCAAACATGGCCAAGCATCTAGCTGTAAACTCAGATAGGTGCTTTTAGTTTAAGATGGATCTCACTTTACCAAAAGTGAGCAACATCTTCTCAGTTGACCCAACATCCTTGCAAACAAATGGAATACCCTCCATATAGAACCATGTCATGTCATTTTGGACCCCAAACATATTAATAATTGATGGAAGTCATTCTAGTTGTTTGTAGGAGTGGAGACAAAGTAGGTAGTTTGGTGAAAATTACCCAATTTAGTGCCACTCTTACATAAGCTAGCTCAGTATGGGGCTCAAATCTTCTATGTCCGTCACATATGTGTAATGAATCCAAACCGTCTACTCTTCAATGGCCCCACAATCCAACGGATGACATCTCCCGGTCCCGTAGATGAGCACACAGATGGGTATAGAGGATTTGGACCCACTCGGTACTTGCATGAATCTCGGTAAGAATGCGTCATTTGGTGATCATGAATGATTGTGCCCTTCTTATACTTCTCCTCCTCTTCATCGGAGGCGTAACAGCGACATCATTAGGATGTAAACCTTGTGTGGGACTCTGGGTGCTTTGCATTATACAACTATTAGCTGATACATTTAAAAACAACATATAGTTATAATCTATAAGTTATTTATTATAAATGATCTGCTCAGAATTACTCAGGGACCCGACTTTGAAATGGGAAAGCTGAACGCACTACTAAAAATATCACGTACTTTAGAAGAATTTTTTTATAATGTACAAGTATGGATGTACTAATACGTAAACATTATATATGATGACATAATCACCTATCCACATTAATAATGACGGTTAACTAACAAGAAGGAAAAATGAAGAACCAACAGCTTTCTATTTTTTGCGTCAAACTATAGATTATAATATTAAATATTCCTTTGTAGTGTGGCCTAAAATAAAACAATATATATAATATTAATGTAATTTCTGAAAGGATGCATCCATTGGGTTATGAGAGGATTCCCATAACCTCCATGCCTCTTCATGATGGTTAGATAGGCATTAGGATAATCTTATATATTGGGAGTGGTCCTCTCTCCATGAGAATTACGGTAAATGATTCCATCCCTTTGTAGTCTCTCCAGGAGAGAAAAACATATTCTTCTTCACTACGCTTCTGCTTGGAGAACGCTTGATCCCATCTGGGAATGCTCCTCGTCTTCTCTGTTGTTTCAGACGTGGCCCTTGTTCCCGCACACCATTATTTTGGGCCTATATTCATGGAGGCTTCTTCTGGTATGTCCCTCTAACAATGGTATCAGAGCAAGTAATTTATAGACTATGGATGAGTCTCGTATGGCAGTTTGTGGTATGATGGGTGTTTCTCCTGTTCATTATGTATATGTCTTCATGGTTTTCGGTGGCGGGGCTAGCCACTGGCCTACTATGTTATGCCTTAGCAACAGAAGTATTAACTGTGCGGATAAATTGTCCTTTGCGGCAGCCACCACAAACAATGTTGGATACCATATCATCTTCGTCAACATTAATGCTTTGATTCTTCCCATAGTGATGCTTGCAGTTATGGTTTTATATATTCTTCATTAAACGAGAACAAGACAAACAGAATAAGAAACAAGTTTATAGTCTTATAATAAGGTTTTTTCTTCTTCTATGCAAATTAGAAGATGAAAACTGCTGGAGTCAACTGTTGACTCATTATTGTTCTTGTATAATGGACTGTAATGGATATCGTTTGACGGATGAATTTTGTTTTGTCATCGAGCATCCAAATGTTCATCATTATAGTATCGACATTCATTCGTACATGTTTTAAATCTATGGATATTGTTTATAATGAAATCGCAATCATGTATTACTACTGATATCTATCGATCGTCCCTTTTATACATGTGTGCCTGGCATTGCCTGAGAAATCTAAACTTTCATGGGGTGGATTCCCACACATTAAATTCTAGTGCTTCAGTTTCATCGTGATGCAAATGTACACCTCTTTTTTTAACTTTGTTAATAATTTTGTTTTACTGTGTGTACTCATGGAACGGGTATGAATATGGAATGTGTATTGTTCTCTGAATGATTGAGAACACCTTTGCAATTATAATGTTACTTTTATAAGATGTCACAATATGTGCTTAATTTAAGAATGAATAATACCCAAAGGTTTATCATTTTTTTTGGCATTAAGCATGATGTGACAATAAACATGTCTTTAGATACATAAAATATTTTTTCCAAAGATAAAGTATTTCATTATTCTAATGCATGTGTTGTTTTTTTTATGTGTTGATGTGACCCACATATTTCTAATTCCACTTTGTGTTACATATTTATCAAAAGATAATGATGTGATGACTATTGGAATTAGCAGATAAAAGTAAATTAAAGTAGACCTCACAATTTACTTTATATTCAAATTGTGGTTTTTAATATGAAATTTTATTTATTGCAGTCATTTCCTCATCATTGTGTGGTGATAACAATATTTCAAATCTCAATGGTTCAAACTTTAATGAATGGAAAGAAAAGGTCATGTTTATATTAGGGTGCATGGACTTAGACTTAGCTTTCCGAGTGGAAAAACCACAACCACTGACAGAGGAAAGTAGCACTGCTGAAAAAGTCAATTATGATAAGTGAGAACGTTCTAATAGGCTTAGTTTGTTACTTATACAAGCACATGTGGGAAAGCATATTAGGCGGTCCATTCCTACTTCTGAGTTGACAAAAGATTTTCTAAAGGCAGTGGAAGAACAATATGTTTCTTTTAGTAAGTTTAGGTCTAGCACTTTAATGACTAAGTTGTGTTCTATGAAGTGCAACAATTCTTGTGGGATCCGTGAACATATCATCGAGATGAGAGATATTGCCGCACAACTCAACGAGATGGAGTTATCCATCTCTGATGCATTTCTTGTTCATTTCATTTTAACTTCCTTGTCTAGTTAATATGGATCATTCAAGGTCTCTTACAACACACAAAAGAAAAAATGGTCAATAAATGATTTATTGGCCATGTGTGTTCAAGAAGAAGAGAGACTTAAGAATGAAGGGGTACCTACTTCACATTTAAGCACCCATGACAAGCATAGCCGCAAGGGTAAAGGAAAAATGAAGGGAACTGCTCCTATCTCTAGTGGAGTGTCCAAGCCAGGTGACGGCAAGGCTAGGAGAAGTAAGGCTAACATGAAATGCTTCTTCTTCCATAAGAAAGGACATGCTAAAAAGGAGTGCTTCAAATACAAGAAATGGCTGGAAAAGAAAGGTATAATGTCTCTTGTTTCATATGAATGTCATCTTTCAAATGTTCCTTTATATAGTTGGTGGCTTGACTCTGGTGCCACTGTGCATATTTCCAATACATTGCAGAGATTTCTTAATCAAAGGAAACCAACGGAGCATGAACATGTCCTTTATTCAGGAAATAAATTGGGCTCTCGCGTAAAGGCCGTTGGCACATGCAGATTGATCCTTGAAAATGGAAACTTGCTGGACTTAGAAAATACTTTTTATGTACCAAACTGTAGTAGAAATTTAGTATATGTTTCCAGACTAGACAAATTAAACTATGGTTTCTTTCTTTAAAGTGGACAATTGTCATTGTATAAAAACTCCAATTTAATTGGTACTTGTGTTTTAATAAATGGTCTTTATCAAGTTCAACTAAGCCCTAATTTTGAGCAATCTTTTATAGTGTAGCATAATATTATTGGTAATAAACACACATTGTTAGATGAGAAATCATTACTTCTTTGGCATAGAAGGTTGGGACACATTTCCAAAGAAAGGATCCAAAGATTAGTGAAGGAGGACATTTTAGGGCCTTTAGACTTTACTGATTTTGGGTCATGTGTTGAATGCATGAAAGCTAAGCAAACCAACACTTCTAAAAAGGGTGCCAAGAGGAGTAATGGAACATTAGAAATAATTCACACGGATATTAGTGGACCTTTTCTACCTTTTTTTACAGGGGAAAAATATTTTGCAACCTTTATCGATTACTATTCACGATATATGTTTCTCTACTTATTAAATGATAAAAGTGAGATTTTTCAAGCCTTTAAGAACTTTAAGGTTGAAGTAGAGAAACAATTAGGTTAAGTGATTAAGGTAGTCAGATCAGATAGGGGAGGTGAATATTATAGAAGGTTCACTGAGATGAGACAAAGAAAGGGGCCATTTGCACATTTCCTTTCAAGAAGAGGGTATTGCACCTCAATATACAATGCTAGGCACACCAAGTCAAAATGGTGTAGCTGAAAGAAGGAATCAAACATTAAAAGAAATGGTTCGTGAAATACTTTGTAATTCATCCCTACCTTCTACAATGTGGAGAGGCTTTAAAGACGACAATGCATGTATTAAATAAGGTTCCTAATAAGTCTGTCCAAAAAACCCCATATGAATTATGGACAGGAAGGAAACCATCCTTGAACTATATGCACATATGGGGATGTCATGCAGAAGCTAAAATCTACATTCTACATGAGAAGGCATTTGACCCAAGAACCACTAGTGGTTTCTTTATTGGTTATCCTGAAAGGTCAAAGGGATATAGATTTTACTGTCCATCTCACCCACAAAAAATAGTTGAGACGGGTAAGGCTATATTTTTAGAGGATCATCATCTCAGTGGGAATGACCTACTTCAGAATATATCTTTTGATGAAATATAGGATAATTCTCTTACACCTGCATCTAGTCAAAGACGTATAGTCTATCCAATTATTGTTCCCATGAACAACTGTCAAGTGGATGAGCCAATAGAAGTAGATCATGCTCCTAGTCAGGTTGTAAATGAACAAGTTGATCATAATCATTATGAAGAACAACCTGAAGAGCCTACAGAAATTGTAGAACCCAATGTTGAATTAAGAAGATCCACAAGATCAAGGAGGCCTGCCATCCCATCTGACTATGTTGTGTACCTTCAAGAGCCAAATATATACTTTGAAGATATATATCCCTTATCTTTTTCACAAGTAATGGATTGTGAAAATTCCTCTAAGGGGCTTGATGCCATGAAAGAGGAACTAGCATCTATGGATAAGAATCAAGTACGGGACCTTGTGCCTTTACCAAAGAGTATTAAACTTATTAGTTGTAAATGGATCTTTAAGACCAAAAGGAACTCAAATGGTGAAATTGAGAGGTATAAGGCTAGATTAGTTGCAAAGGGTTTCACACAAAAGGAAGGCATTGATTACAAAGAGACCTTTGCTCCAGTCTCATCAAAGGACTCCTTTAGAGTAATCATGGCCCTAGTGGCTCATTTTGATCTTGAGCTACACCAAATGGATGTGAAAATGATATTTTTGAATGGGTATTTATCTGAAGAAGTCTATATGAAACAACTAGAAGGTTTCATTGATGATAGTAGAAGTCATATGGTTTATAAACTAAAGAAATCAATTTATGGACTTAAACAAGCATCCCGACAATGGTATATAAAATTTAACACCATTATATCAACTTTTGGATTTCAACCTAATATCGTCGATCGGTGTACATACCTCAAGGTCAGTGGGAATAAGTTTATAATATTGATTCTTTATGTAGATGACATTCTACTAGCAAGTAATGAGTTTGGCATGTTACATGAGACCAAATAATTTCTTTCTTCTAATTTTGAGATGAAAGATATGGGTGAAACCGCATATGTACTCGGTATGGAGATTCATAGAGATCAAGCTAAATGCATACTTCGAATATCCCAGAAGGCTTATATATCTCAAGTTTTAGAGAAGTATGGAATGAAAAATTGTTCTGCTAGACTAGCACCCATAGTTAAAGGAGATAAATTTAACTCCAAGCAGTGTCCTAGTAATGATATTGAAAGGAGTGAGATGAGGAAAATACCGTACGCATCT
Organism: Alisma plantago-aquatica; assembly: GCA_963693085.1. Lineage (NCBI taxonomy): Eukaryota > Viridiplantae > Streptophyta > Magnoliopsida > Alismatales > Alismataceae > Alisma > Alisma plantago-aquatica. The sequence continues at coordinate 1,778,866,098 of OY856409.1, forward strand.
GCAGTTGGGAGCTTACAATATCTTCAAATATGCACACGACCTGACATTGCCTTTTATACTGGAATGCTTGGTCGTTACCAAAGTAACCCGGGTATTGACCATTGGAGAGTTGTGAAGAAGGTGATGCGCTACCTACAAGGGACAAATGACTAAATGCTTACATATAGAAGGACAAATCACCTTGAGGTTACTGGATATTCAGATGCAGATTTTGTTGGCTGTCTAGATAGTAGGAAGTCTACAATGGGCTATCTCTTTCTACTAGCTGGTGGTGCAATATCATGGAGGAGTATCAAGCAAAAGATTACAACTTCATCTACCATGGAAGCTGAACTTATAGCTTGCCATGAAACATCATCACATGCAATATGGCTTAAGAATAGGATATGAGATCTTAAAGTTGTGGATACAATTCATAAGCCAATACAGATATACTGTGATAACGAAGCTTGTCACTTTTGCTAATAATGATAAGAGCACCACTGCATGCAGACATCTAGACATAACACTCTTTGTTGTTAATGAGCGAGTTGATAACAAGATGATAGTGATTGATCACATTGGTACACAATATATGATTTTAGTTGTTCTTACAAAAGGGCTAGCTCCTGGGTTGTATACATCTCATGTAAAGAATATGGGTCTGAGAAAGTCATTTGATGTGTAATGATTAATGTGATTTGACAATGTAATATTTAATGTGTGATCACATATTAGACTCGCTATTTCTGTTTCAATACTAGTTATAACAGTATGTCAGTTTTTGATAGAAAGTTGGACCAGAGAATAGATTTGAGGTCAATCTATTCATAAAGTTTATACCACTACATATAAGATACGTAGATATTGTAGTACATAGAAGGAAGTACAAATTAATTAGGTACCAACCACTATGACTCATATCTAATCTCATATATGGAAGTATATGTGTTGAGCATCGATGGCAATTTTTTCATGTTATTGCCATCACATTTTGGTCCAAGTGGGAAAATATTAAATATTCCTTTGCAGTGTGGCCCAAAATAAAACAATATATATAATAGTAATGTAATTTCTGAAAGGATGCATCTATTGGGGTATGGGAGGATTTCCATAACCGCCATGCCTCTTCATGATGGTTAGAGAGGCATTAGGATAATCTTATATATTGGGACTGATCCTCTCTCCATGAGACTTACGGTAAACGATTCCATCCCTTTGTAGTCTCACCAGGAGAGAGAAACATATTTCTCTTCACTACGCTTCCGCTTGGAGAACGCTCACTCCCGTTTGGGAACGCTCCTCGTCTTCTCCGTTGTTCGGACGTGGCCCTTGTTCCTGCACACCATTATTCTTGGCCTATATTCATGGAGGCTTCTTCTAGTATGTCCCTCTAACATACAGACCTACTATAAGAGGTTATTTGGGATTTGAGATAAGATGTGGTTTAAGAGGATTTTAGAAAAGGTGAAGGGGTTACAGGAAAGAAAACTCTACAAATCCCGTCAAAAACGGCACCGAATTCACTATTCCCGCTCCCTATTGCGTCACTGTGCCACAGAGATCACGGCCTTACATTCTCGAAGTAGTTAGACTTAGACTTTGGTTCCTCTTCTTTGAAATAGTCATCATTGCAGGTGGAGACAGAGCAGGGAGTTGGGTGGCAATTACCCTATTCATTCCCTTCCATACATTAGCTAGCTTGAAATTAGTTCCGCGTACCACAGCAAGAACGCATCACTTGGACATCATGCATGCCGCTCAATCATCCTTGCTGAAGCATCAGAACGGCTGTGCTCTTCTTCTCCTCCTCCTATGGATCGGTGGCGCAGCGGCAGCATATCCAGAAGTGACCAGCGCTAATTTCACCTTCAATGGTTTCTCTGGAGACCCCGGTCGGATGCTGACGCTGGATGGCCTTGCCGCCTTAACTCCAACTGGCAGCCTGGAACTCACCAAGTCAACCCTTGGACCCGGAGGCGGATTAGCGGACCAAGGAAATGTATCTACCTTCTCTTGCACGTTTGTCTTCGAGATTTTGTCCGAATACTCTATACTGAGGGGCCACGGCATCGCCTTCGTCATTTACAAAACCAAGGATCTCCGAATATTCAATATTCAACGAAAACAGTGTGGGTAACCAAACAAACCACCTGCTGGCCATCGAGCTTGACACGATCCAGAGTACAGAGTTTAGAGACATCCACAACAACCATGTCGGTATCGACATCAACAGTCTGAACTCCATCATTTCCCGCTCAGCTGGCTGGTATACTGGAGACTCTGAGTCTAGCTTTCGGAACCTTACACTCTTCAACAACGGCCCAATTCAGGTGTGGGTGGACTATGACGGTGAGGCGCAGCGGCTAGACGTTGCCCTGGCCCCTTATGGAACCAATAAACCCGTCCGGCCCCTGCTGTCCAGCGCCCTGCTGAACCTCTCCAATGTCCTACTGGATTCTATGTACGTGGGCTTCTCTTCTTCAACTGGCAGTGTCTTGACGTCCCACAATATCCTTGGCTGGAGTTTTGCAGTTGGTAGAGGCGCGCAGGCCCCCGCGCTGGACCTCTCTGCACTCCCCATTGTGCTGCCCCGTACCAAATCTGCAGGCCACAGCAACAAGTCCGTCTCACTGTTCATCCTTGGCTGGAGTTTCGCAGTCGGTAGAGGCGCGCTGGCACCCGCGCTGAACCTCTGTGCACTCCCCAGTACTCGGTACCAGCCCAGGTACTCTAATAAAAGCTACCAAAGGTGGCTTGCCGCACTTGTCATCATCTTCGTGGCTGCCACTGCGATCTTTGCCGGCTGTGTCTTGGCAATTTCAATACTTGTGTGGCGGCGGATAGCCAAGTTCGCAGAGCTGATGGAGGATTGGGAGTTGGAGTACGGACCCAGGCGATACAGATACCAGGAGCTGTATATGGCAGCGAAGAGCTTCAAAGACAAGGAATTGCTCGGAGTTGGTGGATTCGGAAGGGTGTACAAGGGCGTTCTTCAAAACAGGGATGGCATTCAAGAGGTGGCGATCAAGAGAGTATCACACAACTCGCGGCAAGGGATAAGGGAGTTCGTGGCTGAAATCAATTGCTTGGGCCAGCTTCGCCACCGGAACCTGGTACCGCTTTTGGGGTACTGCAGGCGTAAGGGGGAACTGTTATTGGTATATGAGTACATGCCCAACGGCAGCCTAGACAAATATAGAGATTCTTTACAAAACCTCCCTACGAGGCATATCATCAAAGGCGTCGCCTTGAAAATGTTACACTCCTTACGAGGCATGCATTCATGCCACTCGCTTAAAATATAGAGATTCTTTACAAAACCTCCCTCACTTTTGTAGAAATTCCGAAACACCCCACCATTTTACAAAATTTTCAATAATCTCTTCTTTTTTAACAAAATCCCAAAAAGAACCCTCCACTCATATTTCCATGTAACTTCAGATACCATCATTGCTTTCTTTCTTTTCATTCACGTTGGCCACTCAATTCAATGTTTAGTGTAATTATTTGACTACATCACTGATAAATGATATGATTTAATTATTATATTGATAAACCCAACTACAATATGCGCCACCTGCCTTCATCAATCATCAATCATGGGTTGATCATGGATAAGGGCCTATCATTATCATCCTTCTCTATAACAATTTATTTGTCCAGTTGAGCGACTTTTCCCATTTTGTTTATATGTTGTACATGGCCCCATCATTTGAGATTCAGTTTGAAATACGATGTGAAGTCAGTTTGATTTTTTCTTCGAGCGTAATAAAGGTCGATTTGGAATTGACTTCTCTTGAGTAATGGGATGGCGCCAGTACTAGAAGAGAGAAAAAAAAAGAGGAAAGGAGAAAGAGGTAGTTGAGGATAAAATAATAAAAATTAGACTAAACAAAGGAGAGACGTAGTATGAAGAAGAGAAAATTAGGGAGGTATGAAAGAAATAATGAGAAGAGAGAGAAATAGAAAAATAAGAGAGAAGAAGAAAGTAGCGGGAAGCAAGAGAAAGAGAAAGATAATAAGGATGGAAAGGGGAAGTAATGGGAAGGAGAGAATGAAAAAAAATAGAAGGGATGGATGAGGGAAGTTGTATAAAGAAGTAGTTAGACTTAGACTTTGCATCTTCTTCTTTGAAATCCTATGGTTGAAGTATAGTCAGAGCAGGGAGTTGCGTGGCAATTACCCTGTTCATTGCCTTCCATACATTAGCTAGCTTGAAATTAGTTCTGCGTACCTCAACAAGAACGCATCACTTGGACATCATGCATGCCACTCAATCATCCTTGCTGAAGCATCAGAACGGCTGTGCTCTTCTTCTCCTTCTCCTATGGATCGGTGGCGCAGCGGCAGCATATCCAGAAGTGACCAGCGCTAATTTCACCTTCAATGGTTTCTCCGGAGACGCCGGTCGGATGCTGATGCTGGATGGCCTTGCCGCCTTAACTCCAACTGGCATCCTGGAACTCACCAAGTTAACCACCAGATTTACAGCAGGCCATGTGTTCTTCTCCTCCCCCTTTCAATTCAAGCCATCGCTTGGACCCGGCGGCGGATTAGCGGACCAAGGAACTGTATCTTCCTTCTCTTGCACGTTTGTCTTCGAGATTGTGTCCGAATACACTCAACAGAGTGGCCACGGCATCGCTTTCGTCATTTCCAAAACCAAGGATCTCTTCACCGGCAGGAGCAGCCAGTACATGGGCCTATTCAACGAAAACAGTATGGGTAACCAAACAAACCACCTACTGGCCATCGAGCTTGACACGATCCAGAATACAGAGTTTAGAGACATCGACAACAACCATGTCGGTATACTGGCGACTCTGATTCTAGCTTTCGGAACCTTGCACTCTTCAACAACCATGTCGGTATACTGGCGCAGCGGCTAGACGTTGCCCTGGCCCCTCTTGGAACCAATAAACCCGTCCGGCCCCTGCTGTCCAGCGCCCTTCTGAACCTCTCCAACGTCCTACTGGATTCTATGTACGTGGGCTTCTCTTCTTCAACTGGCAGTGTCTTGACGTCCCACAATATCCTTGGCTGGAGTTTTGCAGTTGGTAGAGGCGCGCAGGCCCCCGCGCTGGACCTCTCTGCACTCCCCATTGTGCTGCCCCGTACCAAATCTGCAGGCCACAGCAACAAGTCCGTCTCACTGTTCATCATCTTCGGGACGGCTTCTGCGATCTTGGCAGTTGCAATAGTGGTGCAGTGGCGCAGAATGAAGTTCGCAGAGGTGATGGAGGATTGGGAGTTGGAGTACCAGGAACTGTATATGGCCGCCAAGAGGTTCAAAGACACCGATTAGTACTCCGCCGCTCGGTTGGTGCATGCGTTTCAATATCATCAAAGGCGTCGCCTTGGGTCTACTCTACTTGCACGAGGACTGGGACAAGGTCGTCATCCACCGTGATATTAAGGCTAGCAACGTTCTACTGGACGCCGACATGAACGGCCGCCTGAGTGACTTCGGTCTGGCACGGCTTCACAACCACGGTGGCGACGCATTCACCACCCGTGTGGCAGGCACCATGGGGTACCTGGCCCCGGAGCTCGCTCGGACAGGACGCGCCCCAACGGCCGCCGACGTGTTTGCCTTCGGGGTGTTCCTCCTTGAAGTGGTTTGCGGGTGTCGCCCCATCCTCCCCGTGCTACTGGATTCGGAAGAGCCCGTGCTGTTGGTTGACTGGGTCGCAAGCAAGTGGAAGGCTGGAAGAGCGTTGGAGACTGTTGACTCCAGGCTTGCTGGTCAGTTCGTGGAAGACGAAGTAGAGCTGGTTCTCAAGCTGGGTTTACTGTGCTCCCATCCTGTGCCGGCAGCTCGGCCTAGCATGAGACAGGTTGTCCAATTTCTTCACGACTCCGTTCCCATGGCGGAGCTGCCCGTCGATTTCTTGGACACTGCTACGTTAGAGGTGATGTCGAACCAAGGGTCCCACGAGTTTGTCGCAATGGGACTCCAGTCATGCGCCTCACTTGGATCTGAGGTCTGGCGTTCCCTGATCGAGGAAGGCAGGTGATTACCATGTTATACTTCAATATCGCCGGAAAATAACACGTGTACACTTAACGTCTTATCTCTTTTCTAGTTAGAGATTTACGGACTCAAGCTGTCAGTTTTTGCCAAACCTAACATTATATTGGGAAAATATTGCAATCAGTAATGCTTAAACGCAGTCGTCACGGTGGAATGATTTACAATCAATACAAAATGAATGATATGCCTTTACAGAAGAGATGATCATGATTGTACAACATGATTTAAATTAGAATTTATTTTCAGTACCCCCCTTGGTTTTCTTGAAATCCCTAAACCCCCCTCCATTTTCACTAATTCCAATCACCCCCTCTGATTTCTTTTCCGTTAGCTACCCTGACGGTGCTATATGGTCCATTGTTCTCTTTTCTTTTTCATTTCATTTCAACTAGTTAAAATACATGTGTTAAGCACATGTTAAATAATTAAATTAACTCAGTAAAAAGATTTCAAAACAGTAAAAGAAGAAAGTCAACTAATTTTATAAAAGTCTATCTCATTTGTCGCATGTCAGTGTAAAATTACATTATTTTTCTTCTTAAACCTGGGTCGATTTTCCACATATTCAGTTTGTAGTATGTGATTACTGAAATAATCACAACTAGTTTTACTCTGAAAAGTTATGTATTCAAACTCACAATAATTTATAGGCACCTCACTAAAAGATAATAACCCAATTAATTACTCGTTGACTCTTTCCAACTAGAAATTTTTTGTTAGTAAAGTTACACACATTTTTCTGTCTTAAGCATGTGTCTATTGCAAGTTATTATGTAATATATAATTTGCATATGACAATTCAAAGAGGATGCAAAATTTTTAAAATTATCTCTGTTCTAAAAAAGTTATATGCAAGTAAACACAGAGATACATTAGACCGCAAAATTAATGATATGACAACTGTTCTTGCTCTAAAAGATTATGTAATCAATACTCATAATAATTATAGACGACCCACTAAATGATAATAACACTATTACTTACTGATTGACTCCTTCAAACTTGGAGTTTGTCATTTATAATGTTACACAGATTCTCCTACTAAGAGTGTGTCTATTGATGGTTAATATATAATATATATTTTGTATATAATTTATTAAAAGAGAATGTGAGATTTTCAAAATTATCTTTGCACTAAAAAAGTTTTACTCAAGTAAACACACAAATATGTTAGACCACAAATTTGATAAATGAATTGTTCAAATCTATTGTTAAACTACAGAAGTATGTTGACAAAACTACTGAAATATATAGACAAACTACTGAAGTATGTAGACAATGCGTTGAAGTATATAGTTGAATTGTAAAATACACAGACTGATATAATAATCAAGCATGAAGACCCCTAAAACTTGAAAAAAAAACGAATGGGTGTGATGGAACCATTAAAAATAAAAAATAGTTCATATGTTCAAAAATACAAACTTAATATATGTAAATATGAATATAGATTGGCTGGATATATATAAGTTGTTGAATAAACTGACTCAGTGGAACAATATTACATAACCAAGTTGTCTGAACACTCCACATGTTACTATGTTAAGTACATAAATTCAAAATACTACAATTACATACTAGTCACATCCTCCTTAATCATAAGTTGTAAAAGGTAATAAAAAATCAAACAGGTGCAATAACTTAAATTGTCAAAAAGAACAAAAGCAAATAGTATCTTACAAAAAATAAAAGAAAAATTAGATAAAAAAATAAACAACTTCTCGAATACAATAACTTATAAAAAGGTAAAAAACAAAGTAGACAAAAAAAATGACAGCAACAAGCAACTCGAAAATAGACTGTTGACTGCCAAAACAGGTTGCTGACTGTCGTTTATTATAGGTAAGTAGACACCTCAGTAGTAAATCCACGTGAGAAATATGTAACTCATATATAACACTATATGGATGGCTCTTCTCTTTCTTTTCCTTTTCATTACCAAGTTATTAACTCATATATTACATTATATTAGGATTATTTAAAATTATATGTAATTCTTAAAAATATCAATTCATAATTTTTTTATAAATGAGAGAATAAGAAGCTCCGTAGATGAGCCACATATGATGCTTTTGTTACATGGCGAATCATGAAAAGGAGAATGATGGTGAAATAAAAAAATGTTGTTTGTTTGCCATGGTGATAGGGAATCATGGTGAATCTATGGTTAAATTTAGTCTATTTTTGTCCCCATGGAAAAGTATGGTAAATCATGATGAAAGAAGTTTATTTACAAACTTCGATGCTTATATATACACATATGTAAAAAAATGTTCTAATAAATATGATTCTTATTTTTGTAGGGTTTTTTAATATAAAATTCAATCTCATTGTCTCTATAACCACGTAACAAACAATACTTCTTAAAATTTTCCACATCCCTATCACTATCGTCATGCACCAATTACCAAATAACATATTTTAACAATTTTTCCATCCCCATCCCCATTCCCTTCCCCATCACCATCACCATCACCATCACCATTCCCATCACTATTAATTATTTTACCATGTACAAAACACATCCTTAGCTACTCCCCGAACAACGTCTTAACATTTTAAATCATACAGTGGACCAGCCTGCATGACACAATAATTTATTTCTAAAGTACACAAAAAATATTGATTCCTTCATTGGGATTCCATTAATTTCCCACCCGAGCCACACCTCATTGGCAATTCGTTACACACACACACACACAGATATATATATATATATATATATATATATATATATATATATATATATATATATATATATGTGTGTGTGTGTGTGTGTGTGTGTGTGTGTGTGTGTGTGTGTGTGTAAAATTTTGGGTCCAAGTCAGTCTAGTTTAGAAATGACTGATCAAATTGTTGATAGTGAGGTCAGCAATCTATTAGGATCCAAATTTGGCCACTCAGTCCAAATCTAAAATCTAAGTAGATTGTTGAATTTAAATTGAAAATTTACATATTTGTTTAATATAGATGACAATAGACTAGAAAAAAAGTTTTGACATCCTTACAATAGATACTCAACTTCAACTCCAATGATTAAGACCATATTTGTTACAAAATCGATCTAGAACTTTTAACAAGACACCCAACCAAGGATCAACATATATATACTAATCCTAAACATAATAATATCATCCATTTTTCAATGATTTGGATAATATTACATATAATAAATGTCTACGAGAGATGAGTTAAAAGAGAAGAAAGAAATGTGGGTCAATGTGTTAAGTGTTAGACTAGTAAATGGTCTAAATTAAGTAATAAATGTATTGGGCATGGCTTATCTTACCCAAAAAAGTTAAGACTTCCAAAATGGGCATATAAAATGCATACTATGAAAATGCATACTTGTATACCAATGGTAACCAATATTGAACTCGATTACGAAAAATGCACATTGGCAAATTTCATTAGATGGGCACAACTCAAATAGGGCATACCCTCTATGTGGCTAATAATAAATTACTTTTGAAGTGTTTGTTAGGGTAGATCTAATACACTTGGCCTAATAAGAAACGTAGCGTTCCATAAAATTTTACATCAATTGGATGTTAGACCTAATAGGGATGATTGACTGACTTGCACGACACATTTAGGAAAACCATACGCAAAAATTGCACCACATGTTTGGGAAATTCATAACTAAGAAAATGCTCAACATGTTTAGAAAATGCATACTACGATCAAGATACATACCATGTGGAACTATAAATGCATTAAGAACCGAATTTCATAAACTTAGAATGCATTTAGAAAATGTAGGGGAATTGAATGTCTTACTATTGTAAGAATATTTAACATCAAAATTCACTAAATTTAGCAACAGAGTGGGACCAGGACAATAATTAGGCTTAATGAAGGAACAATGAACCACTACTGATGTCAAACTGTGGTAGGGTTACTTCACATAAAATCAGTTATTTTTACAAACTAATTGGGCCCACTTCCACAATTCTCCTTAAAAAATAACCAATGCTTACCAGAAGTAGGGATAATTATATCCTAAATTAAGTAGGTATCTTGTATGAAGAATGTACTATTAACAATGCATATTGAATTAGATGTAAAATGTAGGAAAGGATATGTTTGAAAAATGCAGGACAAATTCCAGACTAGGTTAACATAATTTAAATGCAGGCTAGGTATAATAACCTTGACACATCCAAAATGCACCATATCATGATAACTTCTTGGTCTAATAATTAATTGACTTGGATGGGAAGGTCCTTGTGGCAGACTTTCACTTGGATGTTACATTCCATATGGATTCAAGTAATGGGAAATTTTAGACATGAGATAAGGGTGGAGATAGGTGAGGGTAGACCTATTCAATGTCAAAAATATATTTCTAGTTCTTGGCATATAAAAATTTTAGTTTTCACAATATAAAAAAATGTGAAGAAAGTTAGTTAATACCCCAAAATGGAACTCTAGGTAGTTAGGGACATGTCAATTGGTTATCAGATCTTGGTAGGGATATTCCACATTAACATCCACAATTTTGACCAATAGAAAAACAAACTAGGGAAACTTATATTTGTATCTAGGTAGGCATATTGTAGGAATTATGTACCAGTGACAGACTGGATAATACTTAAGTAGCCACAATAACACATCATATATGCTTGTCTAGGATCATAATCTACTCAAAAATAAGAGAACTATCCCGTTGTGGCTACTCGAGTCAAGGTAGGTCATTCATGTATGCAACCGATACTAATGTACATCAATGCATGGGAAAATGCTTGATAAACAACAATAGAAAATTAAAAGGCAATGCAAATAAGAAGCATTATGAATTGTGTGCCCTTTCAAACTTCACCACAACAGCTTCAAGGCATGTTATCCCCTTTATTGGGTTACATTATGAAATAATTGGTATTTGGGGGCTAATCGCACGATAGTGAATACAATATTGAATAGTATTGGCCACATGCAAACTCATGCAAACCATGTCGCAAAACAAAAGTCAATTAATACTTCAACTCTGATGGACAATACCCATGTGTGCTTATATAGAAAATTCACCGAAAGCCTTAATTGGCTTATTTCAGCTGAAGATGAAGCAAAAATAAGAATACAAAATTAATTAATAAAGAACTTACAAGTAAGTCCGTAACATTAGATTTTGGTTGTAAAAATGAAACAATTAAAATCACTAATTATCTATATGTTATTAGCACTCAAATATAAAAGTGGCTGGCACTGATTTGGATGTAGGACTTGTGTTGTATGAGTCACTTCCATTGCAAATGTCGCATACCTAGTTCAAAACAAAAAGTTTATGATGCAAGCCAATGCAATGTTTGTGCACAACAAAGATGAATTGAATGAACATCATGATTCCAATGTAAATAACCAAACCAATGGATGTCTTCGCCCTAGTATTTGTATGCATGGGTGTAGAGAAGAATGTATCATCACATGCTTGAATAATTGTCACATTCTTTGTTAGTGGTGTGTCTAATGGTGGAGGAGTTGGATCAACATACTCACCGTTTTCTTGTTCTGATATCTTTTAACAATAACAAATCAAATGACGTCCTTGGTAATGTGGAGATGTAATCACTTTACTACGGATGTTGTAGTGCATGATACCCTTGCATGCTCTAAAATAATTCACACATTTTTGTTGTGTGTCTAGAAACATATTTAGAAGCGATTGAAACATCTACCATGCATAAAGATTTAATCATGCTTCTAACTTTGCAACTCTAACATTCATTTTCTCGTTGGCTAGCATGATACGCGCCCATGATGCTTCTGTAGAAAAAAAAACATAGTCCAGTTACCCAATATATATGCTGCTTTTTATGACATCCCAAGTAGGCTGCTGGTGAGGCTGTCGTTGAGGATGTTGGGGAAGATGAGGCAACAACCTCCGATGCTGAGTGGTTGTTGTAGTAGGGCGTCAACTTCCGAAGTTCACATATGTTGAGCATCTATTGTAGTTGGGCATCGAATTCCGGAGTTCACATATGCAGATCAAGGACATCATAATCTGTTGGATAGGCAAATGAAGGACTTTGTATAATGACTTGCACGCATGACACACAAAAGGTTGACCTGTTTTCAGGTTGAGATCTTCTATCCATGTGTCCGTCTTTGCCTCTCTACCCCATACATCTTAGCCGCAGGTTTGTCTCATGATGAGTAGATGCATACACATTGTACAACCTTCATCTGCTGGGGAAATGTCTCCGGCATAGAAGAAGTGCATCCCTTGTTTTTTGGATGTTGTTGTTTGAAGATGATTGTCGGCTGGTATTTAATTGCATGGAGATATTATGGTGGAGTTGGATTGCATTAGGAGATGATAGCAGTGGAGTTGGTATTTAATTTCATGGAGATATTGCCTAGTGAGGAGTAGGGAAATGGAGGTTGCAAGGAGAAGCTGGCACACTAAGGCTGTATTTGGTACATGGTGACAAAATACATGATGATAGTGATGGTGATGGTAATGGTGATAGTGACAGTGCTGGCGACTATGGTGGTTAAATTATTAATAATTATTATTTGATAACACTTGTATGGTGATGGTGAAAGGGATGGAAAAATACTTAAAAAGTATTGTTTGTTACATAGTTATAGGGATGGGGATAGGGAATTATTTTTATAAAAATACCTCATACAAGTATAAACTCTATTTATTAAACACCTCATACATGAACTTTTTTTGGACATAAATAACACAAACATTCTATCATCAAATTTTAGTATGGGTATGAACTATTTAATATAAAAAACAATAAGGAGACCCTTTTATATGCGGGTTTTATTTCTTAACAATCACTGCAAATAAAAGTGTGGCCAGAAATGTTGTCTTGGAGGAAAAAAGGTGTTTTAGAGAAAAAAATGTGTGGCGGAAAAAATTTTCTTGAAGGAAAAAGGGTTTGACGGGAACCATTATCTTAGAGGAAAAAAATCTGTCTTGCATGAAAAGATGGAGGGAAAATTTTTCTTGGAAGAAAAAATGATTTGATAGCAAAATATTGTCTTATAGGAAAAAAGATTTAGTGTAAACTTTATTTTGGAGGGAAAGGAGTGGTGGAAAATTTTGTCTTGAAGGAAAAAAGATGTCGTGGAGGAAAAAGGTGTGGTGGGAAATTTTGTTTTGGAAGGAAAAACTTCTTGGAGACAAACTGTGGTGGGAAATTATTCTATAAGAAGGGAGCTTTTTAATGAAAAAAATATTTTTAGTCGGTAATGGGTACAATTATAAAATAAAAAATAGCAGGAGATTTAAAAAAAAAACAAAGATACATAAATAGTATTTAGAGCAAAATAAATTTTTGTGCGAAACTAAAATTTCTTGGAGGGAAAGAAATCTTTGAGGGAAATATGTGGCCAAGATAAGGAAAAATATACAAGAATTTTTATTTACACACATGTCCATATATTAATTGAGACTTAAAAGAAACTTTTGTCACCACCATTCACCATCATTCACCATGCTTTTCTATGAGGACAAAAAAGGACAAAATTCACCATGGATTCACCATGGAAAAATTCCCTATCACTATCATGATGAAAAACAAATAACATGTTTTATTTCACCATGATTCCCCTCCCCATGATTCACCATGTATCAAACAAAAATTAATAGAAGTACTTGTGGGTTATGCCTGGACAAACACCTACATGCTGACAGGAAGCAGGACAAAATGATAATAATGACTCAGCCACTCAGTGGTCCACACATTTCCATATCATTAAAGGCGTGACCTTTGGTATTCTTTACATGAGTGTGAGATGTCTGCATATGCTATATATGAAAAAATCTAGCTACAACCCGCCACTCACCCACTCTCCCACCCGATATTGGGAACGGTTGCCAATGAATCCACTTTCTCTGCAAAAATAATTCTCTTTTTGTAAAAAAAAGAAAGAAGCGAAGTATAGGAAACAAGAGCAAAAGAGAATGTTATTTTACTCATAACTCTCAATCCCCAATGAAGTCTTCCCAAAATAAAAACTAATAGTTTAAATTTAAATACTTTCTAACAAGATTAATATTGATTGAGTTTCGAGAAAAAATAATATGAGAAATATATATCTCATCTTTCATATTGTACGCAATATGTACATCTCATATTGTATGTATATGTTTCTAGTATACTACTAATGTGTACTTATCTCTTCTCTATGTCCTACTTATTTTATTCTCTCACACTATACATCTTGTAAAATGGTACATATTCATTTCTTGTATTGTACTAATGTGTACTTCTCCCTTCTTTATGTCCCACTACTTTTCCTCTCACGCATCATATGTCTCGTACTTGATTTATTTGTTTCATGTTCAATAGTAATGCATACTTCTCTCTTCTCTATGCCCTATTTTTTTCCCTCTCTCATACTGTATGTATTTGTTTCTCTTACAATACTAATGTATACTTCTTTCCTTTCTATCTCATTTTTTCCTTCCAGAGTATATTAATATTAGTCTTGTTTGAAATTATGTTTATAAGAAATCTAATGTTTTTTTATTAAAAAATTCATTTAGGAGTGAAAGTTATAAGTAAAATCATTTTCTTTTACTTCAAATTCAATTAGTTGTGTTTCTCTCTCTTAAAAAATAGTGGAGATAATAGTAGAGACTCCTTTTTTTACAGCCATAGAAAATAGGAATAGTGTGTTCCCTTTTCTCCTTTCCTTTTTCCTCCTTTTCTTCTATCCTCTTAAGTATTCTCATTAATTTTAGAGATAGTAGGTTGTTGTTTTGTATAGTAAAAATAACTTTTAATGAATCGCGTTGCTCCTTAGGGATGGGAGGGGGTGAGTGTAGTGTTACTCGCTATATATAAGGACCGATGGAAACGTAGAGTTAATAACTCTTCACTTGCTTTGGGTTTAGATTTGCTACTCCCAGTGTGAACACATAGTACGATACACCTTTGGTTATCTTTTCACATGTCTCAGTCTAATTAAATATTTTAGTTCAAATTAAATGGTAGTGACACTATACTTAACCTAGAAGGGGTCTAGGCTACTGCATGTTTACATTGAACAACCAAATTCTAAATCTTTGGTTTGGTGATCAAACCTAGTTGATGTTTACTTTTACATGTCATTGTTGTTTTCCCTGTAGTTTTGTGTCTTGGGGACATCATCTTTGATGTTTGAGCAACATAGCCTTCAAAACATTACATACTATTGGGTGGTGTTCTTCAATAAGACATGGCTAGTGGTATGATGACCTTGATTTTGGGGTTTTACACCCAATAGTATTTGGAAATCGATGAATGTTTTATATATGGTTGAACTCATATATAGATGTTATAATGGGTCTTCTCGCTTTCAAAGTATGATTACAGATAAAATTGATGGTGATGACACATGAGTTGAGTTCATTTATCATGAATAGGTTTTGTTAATTGACTTGGGTACTTATGAGGCCATGACGTCAATTTAGTAGTCACAACATACTAAAGTGGTCAATGGTCAAGTCCTTAGGTAAGTTAGTATCATAACAAGTACTTTTGGACTTGTTGGATTATTCGATGATTAATTGAATGAAATGTGAGGTTTGTAGATCTATTTATAAGGTTGTTTAAAGAATTTATTTGAATGAAAAAACAATTGGTTTGATGTCTCAAACTTTGACATGAGCTTTATAAAGCCATGAACATGTGCTAAAAATTTCATAATAATGGAGGTCCCTACAAGAAGATATAAGTATTAGAAGATGTGTTCATTTTATTTTATTAATGGGGAGGAATTTTGTGTGTGACCCAGATCTTTGATAAATTTTGGTCACATGACAAGTAGTTTGTTGGTTTAGGATGGTGTGGTCTGATCTAGACCGTCCCAATGATCCTAGGGTACAAACGTCATCACATACCTCCACATCTTACAAGAGGGGAACTAGTTAGAGTTGAGGGCTCCTTCTCTCCATGATTTGGGACACGATTTTCCACAAACACACGAGAAAAATCCTATGTGAGAGTAGGATTTGATCAATGACCCCAACATCGTGTGGAGTACTGCAAGAGATCGTCACATCTATTTGTCTCTCATCTCCAATGTGAGTTGCAATAGGGAGTCGAAGAAGGGATAGGAGTGCAGACAACTTCAGAGATATATCTTGGCTTAGGTGGGAAAATTTGGGATCAATTAATGAATCCACGAATCCATACAAACTTTATTACATAGCTTGATCCAGTAGGCAGGAGAGCTCAATCACAGTGGAGAAGAAGATAAGATCGGGAGAAGGATTTCTCCGCGGCCATCCATCTGAGAGAGAATGATGAAGTTCAACATGTAATTGTGATGATTTGAGTCCTTGATAAGAGTTTGAAATTCATTTCCTCTCTTTCCACCCTGCTACGTGTGGCTCTAGGCCCGAAGAGCTGAATAGTCTTGAGACCCTCCTCTTCACGAGAGGGATGGCAGCCCTATAGAGTTTATAAGATGTTTGCATGTTCATTGGGCTTTTGTAGTTCTCTGAGTGAGATTTATAAGGGTGACATGTCCCTTTTCCCCATTTCTTCTTCCTCCTTACCACAGTGGGGGGGAGAGGGCCACCTAGTAGTAATGGGGCTCTTAGCTCAGTCCAAGGAGCCTTAAGGGCTTCCTGGAGTTCTTGTGAAGATGAGGTGCCAATTTTATTTGCAGAGGATGCTAACAGATTGTGGAGTCCTTGTTGGGATCCCAGGTAATGGCAGCTCCTAAGATGGGGGATATCACATCGGACTCAGGAGCAAGAGGGCGAGGAGTAGAGCAGGCGACAAGCCGAGTTCTAGACCTAGTTTCTGAACCCAACTAAAGAAAGCGACCTAGGGAGAACCAACCAATCACTCTTGACCACATCAACCAAGTGGGAGATTGGGGGAGATGGGCCAGCCAGCGTGGGCCAATCCATGACCACCACCTCAGGTGGTGGACCCCATATCATCAGGTAAATCTACTTTAAATCCAAGAAACATTGGTATTCTTAGAAAATAGTTTATAATTAGCTCCTATATCAGATACATTCCCACAAAATACAAAATGGACTTATAAAATGGCATCTTTATTTTGAAACCATTAGATTAAAACATTGAGCATTATTACTAATGGGTTTTTATCATCAAGATAATACTCCTATTTAGGGTTCATTAAGGGCATGTTTGGTTACCTGGATTTTACCGTATTGGATTGTATTCTGGACTCCAGTTTAGCAAATTTTATGTTTGGTTTGCAGGATTGGAGAAATGAGGTTAATCCCGGGATTTTCAGACATAATAGGAATCCCGCATTTTGGTCTCCATCAAAAGTCTCCCGGACGCCAAAATCCATCATGGGCAAGATGGTAGACATGAAAAAAAATAAATCCCACACATACAAAATCTAGCAAACCAAACATAAAATTTTACTTTGCGGGATTTTGAGAATGCAGCATTTCAGTAATGCAGGATGGACAGAATACAAGATTTCAGTAAATCCTGCAAACCAAACGTGCCCTAAATGAAATAAATAGTATTAAGGTGATATTAATTCTCATAAAATTGTGGTAGTACCCTAATAACAATAGAAACCCATTTTTGAACTCTGATCTAGGTTATATTGAAATGTACTAGGTCCTTCTTCATTAATACATAATTAGATGGTTTAAACCTCTTTTTGACTCTACAAATTAGTACAAGTATTAGAAAATTATGAAATTCGAACCAAACCCCTAGTATGACATCCTAATCAATAGAAAAATAAAAGACAAATGTCTGAGGTTTGCTAAACCTAGGTTTGTCTAAAATACTATCTTGGACCTAATATGTCAAGAATATAATGAATATTGTATTAATGATGATTAATTGCTATTAATTAGGTGATGACCATGTTATCTATATGATCATGGAGGTATAAGAAAACTTTGAATTAAGGTATGTGGGTTTCATTTATTATATGATTATGGTTTTCTTGGTTGAAATATTGATATGTATGTATGTTCTCTTATTTTGAAAATATAGGATGTAGTATTTCTATGTAGTACCTTCTATTTTGCCACTTGAAAACATAAACTACGTGTATATGTTTTGTAGTTATTAAGGTGTTCATTATGCCCCTTACGAGGGAGCAGATAATGTTGATTAGTATATCTCCATAGAGCAGACGGTGTACAATGAGTTCCTCAGAGTACTTGGTACATTGGATAGGGCCCAACATATATGTTTTAGGTACTAGTCCACCTTGATAATGAATTTCATCTAGAAAAATGACTAAAATTGACGTATTTCTCTTAATGAAGGAATGTTTTCTATGAGTTTCTTTCTTTCTTTCTTCAAATCTTTTTGAAGTTATGAAAGCGATAAATATATGTATCTTTCTACCCATATACACAACACCTCATGTGTTGATTCATTGTTTCACATATCTATTAGGTTTAGAGCTAGCCTGAGAGAAAGGACTGGAAGTGAGCAAGTTGTACAAGTTGTACCTATTGTGTAGATTCTACTTAGCATACATGGTCAAATAATTTAAAATTCTTTTTCAATATGTACATGTAAAGTTGTAATAATTCATGTTGTAATAATATACATGTTGAATGTTGAGAATGTTGTGGTGTATGCCTATAGTTGTATGTTCATGCATGCGAATGTTGCTTCGACATCACTCTCTGATAAAATTCCTAATGTTTTTTAGATTTTTCCTCTCAAACCTTGTAAGTCTTGAGACGACAGAATCCATGGACGTTACAGTTGGTATCAGAGCATGAAAAATTTCTATACCTGATAGTTCCTCATCATGAAACACAAACCAAGTTAAACCTTTCACTTCAAACCATAGAAACTTAGTAAGTTGTTCTATAGGAACAAGATTTGACTTAGCCTCTAGGTTATAACCTAGATGTTCAAGAATTAGGTTTAGACAAGTGTGTGATACCCTTTCAAAATAGATCTCATATGTATTGGGTAGCTAAACTATTTTACACCTAGTTCTCACCATTTCTCTATATGAAATGACACTAGACTATCTACTGTGTCTAGGACACTCATTTTTCTGATTTGATTTTGTTTTTCAATGGGCTCGAGGCTTGATAGTTTTCTATGACATCTGCTTACTTGGAGAAAAACTATATAATATTTTATTCTATATATGTAAATATGAGAATGTGTCCATCACACTAGATAGTAGTTAGTGTTCATGTAACCTTAGTGAAAAGGAATGACATTAATATAGAAGAAAGAGTATATCTAGAATAGATGTCTACAACCTTATCAGGATATGTGATAGATAGATAGATAATAGAATGATAGATGATATATTTAGGGATGATCTTATAGATTCAATCTCTGAGGTATAAGTTTTTATAAAGATCTAACTTGTATATTAGGTTTGAATCTAATTTTGGATAATCTGATACAAGACTAGGTGATGAAAGTACATATTATTTTCTTTCTTAAGATAAGCTAAGTTAAGATTAGGTTGACTATGCATGATCCTCAAGCTCTTTTTACAAAGGAGGACCTCTAGTGTTAGGATGAGAGAAGGGTGAACTCTAGAGAGAGTGAAACCCAGAAGGAGATGGTCATAGGACCTAGCCTTCAATATATGAGACATATGAAATATGTAAACTGATGCCTCCTAATATGGGTTACTCCTAAGTATATGAGTTGAGTTCTTATGCATGATTCATGTATACCACCAAAATCCTAGATGTGAAATCTGGGTGAAATAATGTGATGGGTTGAAAACTCATGATGTGAAAGTCAATCATTTGACTAAGTTTAGTCCTAGATTGAATGACTGAAGTTTTCGACGCTCATCATTAGTTGTAAGTGAGGTTATACATAGAACTCTGGTCCTCGGAGTAAAATACCTTGTGCATAAGATACTCACACATGTTTTTTATTCTTTTCCTCTTTCTTTATATATGATGCTAGAAAACCTCACTTGAGGTATAAAGATGATTTAGGTGTGAAAATTTACTCATGTAAGCTTGGCCTAATATTTTCTATATTCCCTTTCTATGTCACACATGTCATATCCAAGTTTGAAATCATGGTAACCTTAACTTAGTATATTCCCTCTCTCTTCATATCGTACATGAAAGACACATATTTGATTTTGAAATAAAGATATGTTTGGATTATATGTTACTTTATCACGAAATATAGTTCCTAACCTCAAATGTTCTAACTCTAAGCTTCCAGATTGATAATATATCTCACAAAATAGGGTAACACAATCATAGTGTGTTTTGATAATAAAAATAGACTGATGTTGTTAACTGTTATAATTCCAATAAATTATAACTTGAAATCTTGATATCACCTTACGTCGGTGTGTAGGGTGAAAGATGAAATCTTGAATGACACCTTGTCAACTTCCTGTGTCTGAATAAAACCATATTTCCTAACGGGAATAAGGATATGTAAATCCAAATATTAAATAATGTCACATGATGACAAAGACATCAACTGATGCTTGAACCCTTATAAGGTGGTGTGAGAACACCCAAGAATCTCTAAAACCCAATATGAAAACTTAGTCTTCGTTAAGAAGTATAATATTTTGTCACGTAGAAGTGCAAACTTTTATGAAGTTGGACACTTTGGTATAAATTTAAGCATGACATTAGTTGAATTTCAAGGAGGAAATTCCATACAAAATGGGGTGAATGTGATGACCTTGATTTTAGGGTTTTACACGGAATAGTATTTGGGGATCCATAAATGTTTTATATATGGTCGAACTCATATATTGATGTTATATTGAATCTTATCACTTTGAAAGAATGATTAAAGATAAAATTGATGATCATTACACATGACTTGAGTTAATTTATGATGAATATGTTTTTTTAATCAACTTGGGTACTTATGAGGCCAAGAGGTCCATTTAGTAGTCACAACAAACTAAAGTGGTCAATGGTCGAGTTCTTAGGTAAGTTAGTATCATAACAAGTACTTTTGGACAAGTTGGATTATTTGATGATTAATTGACCCAAATGAAATGTTTATTGATCTATTTATAAGGTTTTTTGAAGAATTTATTTGAATGACCAAACAATTAGTTTGATGTCTCAAACTTTGACATAAGATTTAGAAAGCCATGAACATGTTCTGATAATTTCATAATATTTGGAGGTCCCTACAAAATATATAAGTATTAGAAGATGTGTTCATTTCATTTAATTAATGGGGAGGAAATTTGTTTCTGACCTAGATCTTTGATGAATGTTTGGCATACAGATAGTAGTGCACTGGTTTAGGGTGGAGTGGCCTGATTTAGGTCATCGCAATGAACCTACGATACATACCTTATCACCTACCTTTGCATCCTACTGGAGGGGAATTGGTTAGAGTTGAGTTCTCCATCTCTCCTTGATTTCGGGTACCATTCTCCACACACACGTGAGCCAAATACTCTGTGAAACTAAGATCTGATTAGCGACCCCAACATTATACAGAGTGGTGGATTACTATGAGAGATCCTCACATCTCTTTCTCTATGATCTATAGTGTGAGTTATAGCAAGGAGTCGAAGGAGGTAGAGGAGTGCAAGAAACCTACAAGATCTATCTCGACTCAGGTGGGACAATCTGGGATCAAGTAATGCACCGAATAATCTATACAAACTCCCCTATAGAACTCGATCTAGTGGGAAGACGAGCTCCATCATGGTGGATAAGAAGACATGCTTAGGAGAAGGCATTCTCTGCGACCATCCATCTGAGAGAGAATGATGAAGTTCTACATGAGTTGTGATGATATGAGTCCTTGAGAATAGTTTTAAAGTGGTTCCTTCTCATTTTGCCCTGCTATGACAGCACTAGGCTTGAACAACTCGATAGTCTCAAGACCCTCCTCTTTGCGAGAGGGATGGCATTCTAGTGTGATTCTTATCAAGGCTACACACTAGCCAACTAAAGGTGGATAGATGAAACCCTAAGGGAAAACACAAGGGTGGATCTTTCAAAATTTATATTAACCCTAACACATGTCAATCACAAAACCAAATGGGTCACCAGCAAGCACACAAGGTACTATTATAGCATAGGTGAAAGGAAAGAGCAGGGGTCGATCCTCAGGGACAAATGGGGCACTAGAGCTAGGTTAGCATTGGCTACATTCCTAACGTGGAGACTAGGGTTGAAGGGTTTGAAAGGGTTTGGTTGGTTCTTAAACTAGGTGAACAAGCAAGTAAAGGCAATTATGAAATCTAAGTTATCACAACCCTAAATTATCCTAAGCAAGCAAGTCTAATGAATTAGATTAAGCAACTAGCCAAATAAGAGCAAAGGTTAACTACACTACACTAGTAGTGCAATTAGTAACCAAGAACTAAATTAACCACAAGATAGAGAGAAAGAGCCTAAGTTAACCCTAAAGAACAAGATTAAGCAATTAACTAGATTGAGGAAAAGCAACTAAACTAGACTAGCATGAATAAGCTACGAGTCAAAGTGGATTTTAAGAAATGAGATTAGGTAGGTGGATCGTTTGGGGATGTGAGACTTGCTATTAGTTGGGGGTCTCAACATAGCAAGCAATTATTACAATTCCATCAAGATTACCAAACCAAACAACACGACACGTTCTATTAGAATGTATCCTAATCTACTAGTTGGGAGTAATTCTAGTAGGAATTGTCAAGTCTAGGTCTCTAGGGTAAGTGATATTAGGGAAATTGAGAGCCAAGGGTAGAAATGGGAGTAGAGATGAGGATTTTTCACCTCATGCCACTAGCCATCTAGCCTTTAGAAAGCTCTAGGAAATTGCACTAATCACACTTACACCAGCCACTAAGATCTCACACTCACTTGTAGAAGGAAGGATGTGTATGTAGGAACAAAGGGGGCTATCTAGGAATCCACTAATTGGACCTAGGAGCCATCCCTAAGATTGCCACATAAACTCCAATTCCTCCTAGAAGCTAAGTTTCATCAAACATCTCAAAGCAAGAAATCCATGTCATAAGCACAAACCACATGCAATAAAATAGGAAATGAGATAGAAGCAAGAAGAAATCATCATAGATAGAAATCATGTTCATTACAAGTTATTTCCCCCCAACATGGTATCAAAGTCACATTTTAACCTTAAACATCCCACCACTAGGGACTTAGCTAGACATGATCAAAGAAATAGCAAAAGAAAGTGGAAGAAGGGGGTAGAACTCCATGAAGTTTGAAGTAGAAGCCTCGTTCTTCACCTCCTACCAGCTTGGGGACGTCCTTCCTCCTCCAATGGTGCAGATGCGCATGGGAATATGGGGGATTATGGAAGAAAACTTAGAAAACTAGGTTTCCAAGGTGGATATGAGGTGGAAATGGTGGATGGAGAGCATAAATGCAAGGTGGAGTGCAAAGAATGCTCAAGGAGTGAGTAGGGGGGAGTTGTAGCAGCTAGGGGGTCTAACTTTCGTGCCCCAGTCACCACCTATGTATATGTAGGTGGTGGGGAAGCACTAGGGTAAGTGGGGGTAGAACATGAAAAGTAGTGTAAAAAATGGGTTGGGTAGGTTGGTCACCACGACCGTGTTGATGTGCCACAACCGTAGTGGGGGTAGTAGGAAATGGTTGTGGGGGAGTGTCCATGGTCAAGGTGTGAAAGGGGGTGAAAAGGCTAAGTATAGGTGGTGGTCATGACCGTGGCGGGGTGCCACGGCCGTGTTGGGTAAGTGTCACCACGTCCGTGGTGGGGTACCATAGCCATTTTGGAGGAGGAAGTCTTGATCGTGGGGGGCAACATGGGTGAGGCAGTCTTCAAGGGCCACAGCCGTGGTAAGTGGCAACGACCATGGTCATCCAAGTGTAAAAGTGGCCACCTCCCTATTGATTTTGAGGGTCCTTGCATGAAATTCAAACGATCGTTGTAGGAGGCCACGCCCATGGTGAATGGCCATGACAATGGTGTCTTCAATGGGCCACAGCCGTGCTGAAGGCCCATGCCATTGTGAGTTTGGTGCAGAACCCTGACATCCCTCTTGATTCTTCAAAATAATTGACACGACCCGTGGCCATGGGGCCACAACCATGTTGGGATCTCCAGTGGATAAATGAACTTCAATTTCCATCATCCATGGACTTCTTTGCTTGATGTCAAACCTTGGCCATTAGGGGTAAGTTGAGGGAGCTTTGGGGGCTTCTTTGGACCCCTCCATTAGTGGAGGAACCCTAGAACTCCTTCTCTCTCATCCGTCCAAAGCATGGTCCAATTACCTGAAAATAGTGCAAAGAACGTCCATAAGTGCATTTGATAGTAATACTCATATTGAGGGATTTAACTTGCATTCTACTATGTTTAGATGTGAATAAAATACAAAATGGAATAGGATGGAGCCCTAAAATAGGGCTACATCACCACCTCAAACTTAAAACATACTTGTCCTCAAGTATGCTCCAACTTAATCTCTATTTTCAGTTTTCTTTCAATAAACAAGAGTGACAAATGCATAGCAACCGAAAATTATTAACTACATGGTCTTAGAAGTGACTAAGTGCATGTGTTCCACCTCTCTCCTCTCCTCTTTCACATACCAATCATGAAATGAGCACTTATCATACAAACTTAAAATATAAAGTATAGAATACACAAGTTGTCCATATGTCCTTGATATCATTCTGGGTAAACCGTTTCATGTTGTCGTTAATCAAAGATGACTAGGAGTGTTGTTTTACTTTCATGCATTCCATCTTATGCCTCAAACCACACTAGATGACTGACGTAGATTTGATGTTTTGTAGATCAATGAGAATGAAAATAGAAGAAAGGGTTGCGGAAAGATTTTTGTAGTGCTATTACATAGAGCACTCATCTTTTCTTTATTTGAATGCTCTTAAATAGGAGCATCCTTTTATTTTCTTTTTCTTTGCCCTTGGTGTAGATAGGTCATATGGTGGATAGAGTGAAGTGGGGAGATAAAGATATGGCCATCCCAAGCTTTTGGAGCTGGCCAAGGCTGATTATGAGCACTAGGGCATCCTTTCATGAGGCAGAGAGGTATGAAGATGGTGAAAGAATAGTCATATCAAAGAGGGGTCATTAGTATAGTCTTCAACATAAGGTTCCCTACGTGAAAGCTAATCCAACTCCACACCACATGATAAAACAACATGACATTCATATTTCTATCAAGTGATTCCATAGGCTCTAAGCATTTGTAGCTTGCTCAATTCACAAAACAACCAAAACTTTCACAAACTTGAGAGAAGTGGTGCACATGTAAAAAGCCAAAAAACAAAACCACATAACAATAAACTCTAAGAAACAACATGGATTTGTCAAAGGACTAAAAATTTCATTTTGAAAAGTAGAGATTAAGTCAAAACATGCTTTTTAAGCAGGAACATTCAAATTTGGGCAAAATTGGCCAAAATGGTGCCACTTTGCCTTCAATAACATCTAAACCTACATTATTGACCTTAAAGTAGTAAAACAAGGAAATCCTAGCTAAAACTTGCAAAAATTACCAAAATTCTACATGATATGCGATGCATGGCAAAAAGGAGCAAACATTTTGAGAATTAGGCAAAAATGCGTGAAAGTAACTCATGCTATGCAAGGATGCAATCAAAAACAAGAACAAGAAAAACTAAACTAGGTGGCAAAGGTGGAACAAAATCACAAAGAGAGAGATAGGGTGGTGTATACCGCCCTACCCACCCCAAATTTTAGAATCACGTTGTCCTTAGCATGAAACTATAACTTAGGGTAGATAGGGGAAGTGTCATGGATGTTGTGGCAGTTGGTTGGACAAGTGAGGAGGATCTTGAGGAGGAGCTAAACCTGTAGGAGGATGTTGGTAGTAATGTCCCCAATAGTCATCCTGGGGTGGAGGGTATGTCTCTGAATGTCCAGTGATGCCACCCCAAAAATCTCCACCCCATTTGGGGTTTCTTACTACTTGGGCATGGTGGTAGTGATACAAGTGGTTGACCTGGTGGTGCATCTGTTGTTGTTCTTACCACATGTATTGTTGGATCAGTTGCATGTTGCCCTGTGTCTTTTGTATTCTCTCAAGCTGTGCCTAGATGGTGCACATATCATATATGTTTGTTGAGGACTGCTACAACTGGGATGTTCCATCATCCCTTCTCTTTGATTTTCGGGGATGCCTTTGTCCTTCAGTTTCTTGGTCCTTCCCTTGCACTTTAGATTCAACAATCTCCTCTTATGCGGCAGTGGATCCCCTATTGTATGTCTCTCTTGGGTTGTTTTGCTACCATTCCAACAATTTGGCCTCCAGTTTATTGAAGACTCCCAACATAGAGAGAAGTGGTACATCATGGTATGGGAGCTTTAGCTCAATTTTTCACACTACTTGCATGATATATCATCCTTTGGTCCTTCATCTTGATAGTGTGTGAGCGAATGAGATAGTTTAAGTAAACAAACTCACATTCATATGTATCTTCTAACCCAAAAAGATCATACCCCAAAGAAAGTTATATTGAGGTTACAAACCCCCACATAACAAAAGGTGTTTTACTCTTGGATGGTATGGACCTCATATGATCAATTAACAACACTCCAAGGTCAATATACCTCTTATGGTGCATTGCTATCATGACAAACATATCCTTTTGAAAAATTGAGCCTTGATAATCATACTTGCCCACAATTGTGTTTGCCAAGACCTTTTGCACATAGCAAAATAGGGGGTTGCTTATGGATGAGGTTTTTGACCTCCCTATAGAGTAGTCCTTGATCCCTGTCAAGAGGTTCTAGAAGTTTACATAGTTGAAATCTACCTCTTTCTCAAGCATGTCATCATACATTAATTCAGCCTCTTCAAGATTGGCAGCAAATACACCATTCGGATAAGCTATTATGAGAGTGTACTTGTTGCCTAACATGGCAAATTTGATAGCATCATTGCCTCTCACCTTTGTCTTCTCAAAAGTGGCAAAGAACTCTTGCGTCAATGTGGTGTAAGTAGTTTAGGTGTTTGTGAAAAGAATGTCCCACAACCCCATTTTCTTCAAACCTTCTTCCATGTCTCCTTGACTCTGAGTTCATTAATAATTTTCTTACATTCATACCTTGTAGTGACGACTCACCTTGTCATGGTTTCTAGGTATGTGAGTGCAATCTTCATGTGCATGTGTCCTCTACCATAGGACACTCCAATGGGGGCCTTGCCAAAGGCCTTCAACTTGTCCTCCTCCAATTGAGCCATAATGTCCTCTACTTCAGTTGACAACTGCATCTCCTCATCTTCACTGTCTTCCTCCTCCTCATCCAACCTGTACGATTGGGACCCCGAACTCATATCAAGATTGATTGGCACCCACTGTTCAGGGAACCATCGCATGAACTGCTCTTCATCTGGATGCAATTTCCGCCTAGGTTGCAGTTGCTCCCTATGCTCCACTTCCATGGAAGACGTTGACAAGCATGCTGGAGTAGGCTTTAGCAGGTGCTTTGATGAGGACAACACTGCTTTTGAACTTTGGCTTCTTTTCACAACCACCGTCTCAACCTCATCAACCAAGTTGTCCATGTTCTCCTCAGATTCCTCCTCCTCCCCCCAATATGTCTCATTGGTAATATGGTGGCTATTGGATGACCGTGTGTGAGATGAATTCACAAACATCGATCTGGGAAGTGATTGGGTGATAAAATTTGTTGGTGAAGGGGTGTGGGAAGGCATGAAGACTTGGAAGGAGGCTCTCTTGGTGTGGGCCTTGCCTCCAATAATCAAATTAAGGCTCTTTTGAGCCCCCTTCTTCACTGCTTTGGTGATCCCCTTCATTTTGTGGATGTGAACGAGGTGGTAAGGATGTGGAAAATAGATTTTTGGGTAGATGATGAAATGGAGGTGGGTTGAGGGGTGGAATGGAAGGATATGGAGGTTTAGATGGTGGGTGAATTATTAGGTTTTGATTTTTTTTGGGAGAAATTGAGGTTTTGGTGGAGGTTTTAGGTGGGAATGGTTGTAGGGAGGAATGGAGGAGAAAGTGGCAGTGAAGGGTGGATTAATGGATGATTTGGTAAGGGGAATCATAGGGGATGATTGATGGTGGTTTGAAGGAAATTTGGGGGCTTGGAGGTGGAACTTGGAGGAGCTGTATGCCTAGGAGCACCGCCACAACCGTTGGCTTATGAGTAGAAGTGATGCAATGGGGGGGGTCGGGTTGAAGATGGACTTTATTTTTTTTTGTGGGGTCAGGTCGTGCCACGGCTGAGGCCAGGGTTTGGTAGCATGGCCGTGGCAGGGTACCATGATCTTATTGTTGATAAAGAGTTCTCCCACCCAACCTTGCCACGATCATGGCCATCCATCCTTGGCACGACCGTGGCTGGTGTGCCAAGGACATGGCCATTTGGCCAAAAACCCTATCTTCTTTGGCATCTTTGATACAAAAAAGACACGAACCATGGGCATGGGCCGTGACCATTTTGGGCAACTACTGCCATGGCCGTGGTCGAGCTCCACGACTATGGTGGGGTCATTCCTTCAATTTTTCAACTCAAATTTGAAAACTTTGTTTTTCTTTGATATTTCACCATAAATTGGTGTTAGTGTCCATTATTCACCTTGGATTCCTCTCTCTTTAGTACCTGCCACCTACCATATCATCAAAACTCAAAGAAAACTATTAAACACATGTGTGTGTGTATTTTGTGGGAAATAAAAAAAAAGTATCAAAAAGAAAAGGTTGGGTGAAAAAGCTCCCAAACCTAGGTGGGTTGCCTCCCACTAGTGCTAAATTTTACCCCTTCAGTCGAGCTTATTGATGCTGGTCTTTCATAATTTGCATGGGATTCTTGAAGAATCTTTAAATTAAATGTCTCTCATGTGCATTCAAGCACATCTCTTCATCAACTTGACTTTCTTCCAATAACATCACTATATCAAAACTTTGGTTTGCCTTGTCCGGACCCACTTCTACAGCAGATTTCAATCTTTGGCCATTCACGGTGAACTCGTGTGCTCCTTTTTTTTCACAAATCACTACGGCTCCAGATGGATATACTTTCTTGATGAGATAATGTCCTTCCCATCTAGATTGAAGTTTTTTAAGAAAGAACTTCATCCTTATGTTGTACAACCACACCCACTTTCTGGGCTTGAAGTCCTTCTTGTTGATCAACTTATCATGCAAAAACTTTTTCCTCTCTTTGTAGCTCTTGGACATTTCATACGCTTCATGGTGCATTTCTTCCAACTCATTCAGATGAAATTTTCTTTTCATTCCGGCACCCTCTCCATCAAAGTCCATAGCTTTCAAAGAGCATAGTTCCTTGTGTTGCATCTCAATCGGTAAATGGAAACTTTTTCCATACACAAGCTTGAATGGTGTAGTGACCAATCCTTGCGGTCCGGTCACACCGTCTTCTCTAGAATGAGATTTATCTCCCAATTAGCCAACTCAACTTGACCACTTGGTTGGGGGTGGTAAGGAGTAGCCACGCGATGCTTCACCCCGTGTTTCTTGAGCAAGCCGTCAAAGGTGCGGTGGATGAAATGACTTCCTCCATCACTAATCATAGCTCTTGGAATACCAAAATGGCTAAAGATGTTAGATTTGATGAAGTCACACACCACCTTGTGATCGTTTGTCCTTATTGCAACAGCCTCAATCCACTTTGATACATAATCAACGACAACCAAAATATAGACATATCCAAAAGAGGGGGGAAAAGGACCCATGAAGTCAATCCCCCAAACATCAAATACCTCCACCACAAGAATGGGTGATAGAGGAATCATATCCCTCTTAGAGATAGTGCCCACTTTTTGGCACCTCAAGCAACACTTACAAAATTCATGAGAGTCGTTGAATAATGAAGGCCAATAGAATCCACTTTGAATTACTTTGGTGGTAGTACGTTTTCCACCAAAGTGACCTCCAAAAACTCTGGAATGGCACATAGAGAGGATTTCTTGTTGCTCCATCTCTGGAACACATCTTCGAATAAGTTGGTCGGGGCAATACTTGAAAAAGTGAGGATCATCCCAAACATAATCCTTGGCCATAGAAAATTATATTCGGCTTTCCTCCATCATCCAAGTGTTTGGTACCCTCCCACTAGCTAAGAAGTTAGCTATGTGTTGGTACCATGGCCTTTGAGCGGATGAGAGAAGGAACATCTGCTCATGTGGTAATGTCTCTTTGATTCTATTTGTTTCATCAAAATGTGCTTCAATCCGGGAGAGATGATTGGTAGCAGAATTCTCTACTCCCTTCTTGACTACAATCTCAATATCAAACTCTTGAATAAACAATATCAATCTGATCAACCTCGTCTAGAAGTCTTTCTTTACCATTAGATATTTTAGAGAAGCATGGTCCATATAGACAATCACCTTGTTTTGTAGAAGATATGATCTAAACTTATCAAGAGTGAAGATAACTACAAGCAACTCCTTCTCAATGGTTGTGTAGTTTCTTTGGCCTTCATCCCAAGTCTTGCTTGCGTAGTAGATAGTATGTAGAATCCGGACAACTCTTTGGCCCAGCACAACCCCTGTTGCCATGTCGGATGCATCGGTGATAATCTCAAATGGAAAAGAGAAGTTTGGGGGCTGCATGATAGGAGAAGAAACTAGTCTTTCCTTCAAGTGGTTGATGGCTTCAACACACTTGTCATCAAAATGAAACTCAACATCCTTCTCAAGAAAGTGGCATAGAAGTATCGAGATCTTACTAAAGTATTTTATGAATCATTGGTAGAAACCTTCTTGCCCCAAGAAAGACCGAACATGTATTACAGTGGAAGGAATAGTAAGAGTAGAAATGAGGCCCACCTTGTTCCTATCAACTTCAATCCTATTCTTTGAAACCTGATGGCCCAGAGCAATGCCTTCGAGTACCATGAAATGGCTCTTCTTCCAAGATAGTACTAGGATAACCTTTACACATCTCTAAAGGATAATAGCCAAATGAAGTAAGAATTCATCAAAGGTCTTACCAAACATAGAGAAATCATCCACGAACACTTCCAATGATGAATCAAGCATATCAACAAAAATTGAGGTTTCACATCTCTGAAATGTAGAAGGGGCATTACACAACCCAAATGACATTCTCCTATAGGAAAATGTACCACTTGAGCAAGTGAATGTTGTCTTCTCTTGATCCGCAGGATGCACAGCAATTTGGAAGTATCCAGAGTACCCATGAAGGAAACAATAGAAGATTTTCCCCGATAGCCTCTCTAGAATGTGATCAAGAAATGGGAGAGGGTAGTAGTCCTTTTTGGTCTTTTCATTGAGCTTCCGGTAGTCAACACACATTCTCCACTTTGATTGTTCAATAACCGACATAAGCTCACCATCTGCATTTCCACCATAGTGATCCCACCCTTTTTAGGCACAACCTGGATGTGGCTCACCCATGTGCAGTTAGAAATAGGATAGATAATCCCAATATCTAGAAACTTCACAACCTCTTCAGTTACAACTTCTTTCAACTTTGGATTCAACTGCCTTTGCATTTGGCGGGCCAGCTTTGCATCATCCTCCAAATAGATCATGTGTACATAGATGGAGGGATCAATACCCCTCAAATCAGCTATAGATCATCCAATGGCCTGGATGTTCTTCTTCAAGACTTTCATCAATACCTCCTCTTGTTCTGGTGAGAGAATGGAAGAAATGATCACTGGGATGGTGTCATTTGAACCTAGAAAAGCATACTTCAATCCTTCTGGAAGTGACTTCAGTTCAAGAGTGGGAGGTTCTTTAATGGTTCAGAAATGAATGGAAGGTCTTCACTTGCAGCCACCAAGGCTAGCTCATTCTCTTCATCTTCTTCATCATCATCATATGGGAACTCAATTATTGGCTCTAGACCTCTACCTTGAGTGGTAGTTTGAATCCAAATAGGTAGGCTTTCCTCCACAATCTCATCCAGACACAATGAGATAGCAATCTTCTTCAGTGGCTCCTATCACCTCGGCTATGGCTGAAGATTTAAATATGTTCAACTGGATCTTAATGTGCATGAATGTCACATACATAGTCCCAGTCCTCACATGAATCACTACATCAGCTGTGGCTTGGAATGGCCTTCCCAAGATGATAGGCACTCTCCTTGTGTCTTTTTCCATGTCTAAGACAATGAAGTCGATGGGGAAGAAAGCAGAAGTCTCATCATCAAGCCTCACAAGAACATCATCAACATGCCCTCTAGGCATGTTTACTGATCGCTCGGCCAATTGCAAAGTACAATGAGTCAGACTCAATTGCCCCATTTGAAGCATGGCAAACACATCATACAACATTAGGTTATAATGCTAGAACCCAAGTCTGGAAGAGCTTGGTCTATGTGATGTGCCCCAATGTAGCATGAAATGATGGGAGCATGGAGATCTTTCCTTTTCCTTGGCATGGTGTGCTGCATAATTGAGCTCACTTGCTCGGTGAGCTTGACTTTTATTGGGGTTCTGCACATTGTCTTTCTCTTGAAGGTGCACAAATATTTCAGGAGCTTAGCACAAGTAGGGATTTGTTTGACTGCATCAAGCAAAGGAATGTTGATTTTCACTTGTTTGAAAGTCTCTAGGATGTCTTCCGTATGTTTCTTTCTTCTCCTCTCAATAGAAGGCTCCTTAAGAGCTTCAGGAAAGGGGGAAGTTGGGATCCCAAATGGCTCAAATCAATAGTATCATCAATGAGAATCACAGGAATCATGACATCACTACTCTGTATAACAGTATCACTGCCCGGTGTCATAGTATCAATTTTGGATCTCATCACAGTATCATCAAGTTGTATCTCAGTATCAACATGTCCAGTCACAATATCATCTCTGTCAACAACAATAGTATCACAGGGGTGCTCCAAATTGTGGCCACTCCTCTAAATAGTCACTGCCTTCACATGCTCATGGGTGGTAGAAGAAGAGTCTTGTGGAGGTGGTTTTGGTTGTTGGGGTGGTGGTGGCCTTTGGTGAGGTGAATTTGGGTTTTGGAGGATGAATTGCGGTTGTGGTTGTTGTGGTAGTTGTTTTTGTTGTTGATGGGGGTGGTATTGCGGAGGTGGATGTTCGTATGAATGAGGTGGAGGTGGAGCATATTGATAGTTGAGAGGTGCTTGAGGAGGAGGTGGAGCATAGGGATTTGGCGGTGCTTGGTATGAAGGCGGAGCATATGAACTTTGAGTGTTTCCTAGGAGATTACCATCATTGTTTGGATTCAGCATTGGTTGAGATGTAAGTCTTCGTTCTTCCCTCCTAGAAAGTGAGAGAGAGATTTGATCCAGTATTTTCTCAAGACAACTGATGGAATGCCCATGTGATGATACATCCTTCTTCACCTCATCCAAGCTTCTTAATCTTCCAAGCACTTCATCTTCAAACTTGGAGCTATAGCGTGGCCTTGGCTGCCCTTGTCCTAGTCCATCCTCATTTTGTTTCTTCCATGAGAAATTGGGATGGTTCCTCCACTCAGGAGTGTAAGTGTTGGACATGGGTCCTTGATTGTTTCGATTTCCAAAAGTGTGTAAGGCATGAAATTCCTTGGTTTTTGTTTCAACTTCCATGGTGGATTGAGTAGAAGAACAACCAACTTGGTTCTTCATCATATTCATCATGTCTGCCACCATCTTCATCATGTCGGGGTTAGTAACGTTGCGGGCTAGAGCTATGGAAGAAGGTGGAGGGACATAGTTCTGATTGCAATGTTCCCCTTTCGTAGAAACTCGATGGCAGGAATTTTTAGCAAGATGCTCAAACAATGCCCATGACTCCTTGGTGTCTTCGCCGTGAAAGTGCCTCCACATGATGAGTCAATATTGTTCTGGCTCAACTCTTCAAGCCCGGTGTAGAAGGCTTGGACTAGTTACCACAATGGCACTCCATGGTGGGGGAAATCATGAAGTAGCTTTTGGAACCTCTCCCTCGTGGAAGGGTTCATTCTCTTTTTGGGCAAAGGTGGTGATACATCTTCTCATGTGAGTTAGCTTGGAAATCAGGAAGAACTTTTTGAGGAACTCATTCTTGACCTCATTCCAAGTCACCAACTCTGGCTTTGAAATGTACCACTCTTTAGCTTTTTCCTTTAGGGAATGGGAAGAGGGTCCTCTGGATGGAGTCATCAGTAGCGACGAGGGTACGCAAAGTAGAGCACATCTCAAAGAATGCATCAATGTGATGGTAGGGATTCTCATTCTCCATCCCATAGTAGGTTGGGAGGAGTCCAAGGAGTGCGAATGGAATGGATAATTGTTGACCCGAAATTTGGTCAACTAGGATGGCAATGCGAGAATTGTAGTTCCTCGGGGTGAAATACTTCTGGAGTGGGTGGTTGGGCTGCAGTGGAGGTTGTTGAGCATTCTCATGAGGGTTGTTGTCTGCCATCTCAGCTTCTCGGTGTTGGTTGTGGCAACTCTGGCATCTCCTCCTACCTATCTTGGGGTCGTACAATACCAAGTTAGTACAAGTAGAATGTGTGTGGCACATGCACATCTATCACATGCACAATACACAAACAAGCAAGAAGAAACCAAGTTAGAATGACAATATGCAAAAGTAAACAAAGAATAAAGAATAGAAATGATGAGTGCAAAAGAAAATGCTAAGCTACACTAAGTACCTAGGTCGAGCACCTCTATCCCCAACAATGACACTAGAAAGCTTGTTGAGATTCTTATCAAGGCTACACACTAGCCAACTAAAGGTGGCTAGATGCAACCCTAATGGAAAACACACATGTGGATCTTTCAAAATTTATATTAACCCTAACACAAGTCGATCACAAAACCAAATAGGTCACCCGCAAGTGTACGGGGTACTATTGTAGTATAGGTGAAATGCAAGAGCAGGGGTCGATCCTCAGGGACATAGGGGGCACTGGAGCTAGGTTAGTGTTAGCAACGTTCCTAATACAGAGACTAGGGTTGAAGGGTTTAAAAGGGTTTGGTTGGTTTTTAAACTAGGTGAACAATCAAGTAAAGGCAAATATGAAATCTAAGTTATCACAACCCTAAATTTTCCTAAGCGAGCAAGTCTAATGAACTAGATTAAGCAACTATCCAAACAAGAGCAAAGGTTAACTACACTACACTAGTAGAGAAATTAGCAACCAAGAACTAAATTAATCACAAGATAGAGAGAAAGAGACTACGTTAACCCTAAAGAACATGATTAAGCAATTAACTAGATTGAGTAAAAGCAACTAAACTGGACTATCATGAACAAGCTAAGAATGCAAAGTGGGTTTCAAGCAATGATATTAGGTAGGTGGGAAGTTTGGGGATGTGACTTCATATTAGTTGGGGGTCTCAACATAGCAAGTAATTATCACAATTCCATCTAGATTACCAAACCAAATAACAAGGCAAGTGCTATTAGAATGTACCTTATACTACAAGTTGGAGAACAAGGGTTAGGTGTAATTATAGTACGACTTGTCAAGTCTAGGTGTCTAGGGTAAGTGGTATTAGGGCAATTGAGAGCCTAGGGTAGAAATGGGAGTAGAGATGAGGGTTTTTCACCTCATGCCACTAGCCATCTAGCCTTTTGAAAGCTCTAGCCAATTGCACTAATCACACTTATACTAGACATTTAGATTTCACACTCACTTGTAGAAGGAGGGATGTGTATGTAGGAATAAAGGGGGCTAGCTAGGGATCCACTAATTGGACTTAGGAACCATTCCTAAGATAGCGACATACACTCCAATTCCTCTTAGAAGCTAAGTGTCATCAAACATCTCAAAGCAAGCAATCCATGTTATAAGCACAAACCACATGCAATAAAATAGGAAATAAGATAGACGCATGAAGAAATAATCATAGATAGAAATCATGTTCATTACAAGTTATTTTCCCCCAACATGGTATCAAAGTCACATTTTGACCCCAAACAACCCACCACTAGGGGCTTATCTAGACATTATCAAAGAAATAGCAAAAGAAAGGGGAAGAAGGGGGTAGAACTCCATGAAGCTTGAAGTAGAAGCCTCCTTCTTCACCCCCTAGCAGCTTGGGGACGTCCTTCCTCCTCTAATGGTGCATATGGGCATGAGAATATGGGGGATTATGGAAGAAAACCTAGAAAACTAGTTTTCCAAGTTGGAAATGGAGTGGAAATGGTGGATGAAGAGAATAAATGCAAGCTGGAGTGCAAAGAATGCTCAAGGAGTGAGTAGGGGGGAGTAGTAGCAACTAGGGGTTCTAACTTTCGTGACCCAGCCAACACCTATGTATATATAGGTGGCACGGAGCACTAGGGTAAATGGAGCTAGAATAGGAAAAGTAGCGTAAAAAATGGGTATGGTAGGTTGGTCACCACGACCGTGTTGATGTACCACAACCATGGTGGGGGTAGTAGGAAATGGTCACGGGGGAGTAGCCACAATCAAGGTGTGAAAGGGGGTGAAAAGGCTAAGTATAGGTGGTGGCCACGGGCGTGGCGGGGTGCCACGATCATGTTGGGTAAGTGGCACTATGGCCATGGTGGGGTACCACGACCGTTTTGGAGTAGGAAGTCTTGATCATGGGGGGGCAGACAGGTGAGGCAGTCTTCAAGGGCCACGGTTGTGGTTAGTGGCCACGACATGATCATCCAAGTGTAAAAGTGGATGACTCCTTGTTGATTTTGGGTGTCCTTGCGTAAAATTCAAACAATTTTTGTGGGAGGCCACAACTATTTTCTCTTCTTCTGGACACGGCTGTGGTGAATGGCCACGACTGTGGTGTCTTGAATGGGCCATGGCCATGCTGATGCCCACATCCGTGGTGTGTTTGGTGCAAAACCCTGACATCCCTATTGATTCTTCACAATAATTGACACGACCAGTGGCCATGGGGCCACGACCGTGTTGGGATCTCCAATGGCTAAATGAACTTTAGTTTCCATTATCCATGGACTTCTTTTCTTGATGTCAAATCTCGGCCATTAGGGGTCAGTTGAGGGAGCTTTGGAGCCTTCTTTGGACCCCTCCATGATTGTAGGAACCTTAGAACTCCTTCCTTCTCTCTCATCCATCCAAATCACGGTCCAAGTACCTAAAAATAGTGAAAAGAACGTCCATAAGTGCATTTTATAGTAATACTCATATTGAGGGATTTAACTTGCATTCTACTATGTTTAGATGTGAATAAAGTACAAAATGGCACATGATGGAGCCTTAAAATAGGGTTGCATCACATTCCTTGTGAGTTTAATATATCTTTGCAAGTTCATTGGGCCTCTATGGTTCTTTGAGTGAGATTGATTTGATCAGAAGGGTGATAGGTCCCTTTTTCACCCTTTCTTCTTCCTCCTTTCGACAGTGGGAGGAGACAACCAAATAGTTGTAATGGGACTCTCAATTCTACCTAAGGATCCAAGGCGATGAAGGGATTCCTAGAGTTCTGGTGAAGATGAGGTGTAAATTTTATTTGTAGAGGATGTTAATAGAGTGTGGAGTTACTCACTGGGATCCTAAGAAATGGAAACATCTGATATATGGGAGCAACACATCAAACTTAGGAGTGTGGGGGGGCGAGGAGTGGAGCGGGTGACATGCTGAGTTCCCGACCTAGTATCTGAACCCAACTAAACTAAGCGACCCAGGGAGAACCTTTAATCTTAACCACACCATCCAAGTGGGAGACCAGGGGAGGTGGGCTATCCAAAGTGGGCCAATCTAGAAGCGCCACCTCAGGTGTGGACCCCATCTCATCAGGTAAATCAGTTTTAAATGCTAAAAACATAGGTATTCTTAGAAACTAGTTTATAATTAGCTCCCTTGTTAGATAAATTACCAAAAAATACCAATTGACTAAAACAAGCCCTCTTTATTATGAAACCATTAGATCAGAACTTTGAGGCATACTTACTAATATTATTTATCTACAAGATAATACTCCTATTTAGGGTTCATTAAATGAAATAAATAGTATCCAGGTGATATTAATTCTCAGAACATTACGGTAGAATACTAATAACGATCAAAACCCATTTTTAAACTTTGACCTAGGTTTTATCAATCTATATCGAGACCTTCCTTAATACATAATTATATGGTTTAAACCTCTTTTTAAATCTAGAAATTAGTACAAGTATCAGGAAAATATGAAACTTGGATCAGACCCCTAGTATGACCTCCTGATTAGTAGAAGAATTATATACACATGTTCTAGGTTAGGTAAACCTAGAATTTTCTAAACCCTAATTTGGACCTAAAACGTCAAGAATATAATGATTCTTGTATTAGTGATGATCAATTGCTATTAATCAGGTGATGACCAAATTATCTATATGACCCTAGAGGTATAAGGAATATGTGAACTCAGGTACATGGGTTTAATCAATTATATGACTATGGTTTTCTTGATTGAGATCAAGATATGTATGTATCCTCTCTAATTTTGCAATTATTTGATTTAGTATTGCTATATAGTACTCATTGTTTTATCACTTGAAAACATAAACTATGTGTAGATGTTTTGTAGTTATTAAGATGTTCATTATCCCCCTTACAAGGGAGTGGAATAATGTTGAATAGTACACATTCCTAGGGAACATGGTGTATAGGGAGTTCCCTAGAGTACTTGGCATATGGGATAGGGCCCACCATATATGGTTTTGGAACTAGTCCACCTTGATAATGCAATTCATATAAAAAAAATGACTAAAATTGAAATGTTTCACGTAATAAAGGAATGTTTTCTATGAGTTTCTTTCTTTCTACAAATATTTTCAAAGTTATGAAAACCATAAATATATGTATCTTTTTTCCCATGTACACAACACCACGTGTGTTGATTAGTTATCTCACATATATTTTAGGTTTAGAGCTAGCATGGAAGAAAGGACTGGAAGTGAGCAAGTTGTATAGGTTGTGCCTATTGTGTAGATACTAGTTAGAATACATGGTCAAATAGTTGTAAAATTCTTTTTCAATGTGTACATGTAAAGTTTTAATAATTCATGTTGTAATAATATACATGTTGAATGTTGACAAATGTTATGGTGTATACTTATAGTTGTATGTTCATGCATGCAAATGTCGCTTTTGCATCACTCTCTAATACAATTCCTAATGTTTTCACATTTGTCCTCTAGGGCCTTTTAAGTCCCGAGATAGAAGAATCCAGGGATGTTACATTTGGTATCAGAGCATGAACAATAACTACACCTAAAAATTTCTCATTGTGAAACATAAACCAAGTTTAAACCTTTCATTTCAAACCCTATAAACCTTGTAAGTTGATCTATATTTGACTTAGCCTCTCGGTTATAACCTAGATGTTTGATAACTAGGTTTAGACAAGTGTGTGAGACCCTTTCCATATAGAGCTCATATGTATTGGGTATCTACACTAGTATACACTTTGTTCTCACCATTTCCTATGTGACATGACATTAGACTATCTACTATGCATGGGAAACTCATTTTTCTGATTTGGTTTTGCTTTCCAATCGGCTCGAGCCTTGATAGTTTTCTTCGACGTCTGCTTTATTAGAGAAAAACTATATAATATTTTATTATATATGTAAATATGAAAATGTGTCCCCCATACTAGAGAGTAGTTAGTGTTTTTGTGACCTAAGTGAAAAGGAGTGACATAAGTATAGAAGAGAAAATATATCTAGAATATATATACAACCTTATCAGGATATGTGACATATAGATACACAATATAATGATAGATTATATAAGAAAGGATGATCTTATATAAATTCAATATCCAAGGTATAAGTTCTTTATAAGATCTAAGTTGTACATGAGGTCTGAATCTAATTTTGGATAATCTAAGATAAGTCTAGGTGATGAAAGTGCATACTTTTTTCTTCCTTAAGATAAGCTAAGTTAAGATTAGGTTGAATATACATGAGCCTCAAGATATTTTACAAAGGAGGACCTCTAGTGTTAGGGTGAGACAAGGGTGATCTCTAGATAGAGTGAGACCCACAGGGAGATGGTCACATGACCTAACCTTCAATATATGAGAGATATGAAATATGTAAAATGATGTGTCTGAAGTTGGGTTAATTTTAAGTATATGAGTTGAGTCCTTATCATGATTCATGTAATCATCAAAATCCTAAGTGTGATATTTGGGTGAAATAATGTGATGGGTAGAAAACTCATGACGTGAAATTCAATCCTTTGATTGAGCTTAGTCCTAGCTTGAGTGGCTTATGTTTGTGACTGTCATCATTAGTTGCAAGTGATGTGATATATAGAACTCTGGTCCTTGGAGTAAAATTCTTTATGTATAAGATACTCACACACATTTTTTATTCTTCTCCTCTTTCTTGATATATGATTCTAGAAAACCTCACTTGAGCTATAACGATGATTTATATGTGAAATTACTTAGATAAGCTTGGCCTAGTATTTTCTATATTCCCTTTCTATATCACACATATCATATCCAAGTTTGAAACCATGATAACCTTAACTTAGTATATTCCCTCTCCCTTCATGCCATGCATGAAAGATACATATATGATGTTGAAATAAAGATATTTTTGGATCATATGTTACTATCACGAAATATAGTTCTTAATCTCAAATTTTCCAACCCTAAGCTTCTAGATTAAAAATAACTCTCACATAATAGGGTGAAACCCTAATATACAAATATGAATATGTGTTCCCTCTAATAATGAAATCATAGTGTATGTTGATCATAAAAATAGATTGATGATGTTAAGTGTAGTAATTCCAACAAATAATGACTTGAATCTTGATATCACCTTATGTAAGTGTGTAGGGTGGAAGATGAAATCTTGAATAACACTTTCTTCACTTCCTATGTATGAAAAAAACCCTAATTCCTAAGGGGAATAAGGATATGCAAATCCAAATATTAAAGAATGTAACACGATGAACAAGACATCAAATGATGCTTCAACCTTTGTAAGGAGGGTTTAGAACTCCCAAGAATCTCTAAAACCTAATATGACAACTTATGGTTCGTTAAGAACTTTAATAGCCTTGTCACCTAGAAGTGGTGACTTCTATGAAGTTGTACACTTTAGTATCAAATTAAGCATGACATTAGTGAAATTTTGAGGACAAAATTCCATATAAGGTGGGGTGAATGTGATGACCCTAATTTTAGGGTTTACACCCAATAGTATTTGGGGATCCGTGAATGTTTTATATATGGTGTTATAATGGGTCTTCTCACTTTGAAAGTATGATTAAAGATAAATTGATGATGACGACGCATGAGTTGAGTTTATTTACGATGAATAGGTTTTGTTAGAAGACTTAGGTACTAATGAGTCCAAGAGGTCCACTTAGTAGTAAAAATAGAGTAAAGTGGTTAGTGGTCGAGTCCTAACGTAAGTTAGTATCATAACAAGTACTTTTAGACTTGTTGGATTATTTGATGATTAATTGAATCAAATGCAAGGTTTATAGATCTATTCATAATGTTTTTTGAAGAATTTATTTGAATGACCAAACAATTGGTTTGATGTCTCAAACTTTGACATAAGCTTTAGAAAACCATGAACTTATGCTGAAAATTTCATAATAGTTGGAGGTCCTTAGAAGAAGATATAAGTATTAGAAGATGTGTTCATTTCATTTAATTAATGGGGAAGAGTTTTGTATGTTCACTAGTTTAGAGTGGCGTGGTTTGATTTGGGCCATCTGAAGGATCCTATGGTACATACCTCATCACCTACCTCCACATATGTAACATATTGAATCATGGATTCAATTTCAATTTAACACATTTTCAAGATTTTATTTCCTTCATATTCTTTTTGTCCTTTTTCCTAAATTTTCCTAAATTTTCTGTCCTCTTTACCCTCAATGTTGAATTTGACCAACCCTTAATGGCTTGAACTATATTAACCCACATTCATTCCAATGAATGGGATTTGCACAAATGTCTCAACTAATGTGTTAATTAGAGTCTAATACTATAAAATGACCATTAATGAGAGATAATTAGTAGATTATATATATTTAGAGACTTTATGGCTTTGTGGGATAATAAATGAGATATTAGAAGTTTATATATAAATTTATTAAGAAAGGTACTAAATATATTTATTAGGCACTTAGCATACAACATAATACAAAATGTGTTAGAGATTAATGTAAAGTTAAATTCATCACACTTTAATTAGCAAACCCATGAATTTTCATGTCAATTGGTATTTCTCTACCCTCTTAATTAATTAAATGGATAAGCAATACTAGTATATATGAATGTCTATTTCATGGAAAAAAGGAAACCCCCTT
The DNA here is from genome assembly GCA_963693085.1 of Alisma plantago-aquatica. Classification (NCBI taxonomy): domain Eukaryota; kingdom Viridiplantae; phylum Streptophyta; class Magnoliopsida; order Alismatales; family Alismataceae; genus Alisma; species Alisma plantago-aquatica. The sequence continues at coordinate 1,778,908,191 of OY856409.1, forward strand.
GACTCCTATTTAGTCTGCCTTTAATTTGTTTGACCATTGAATAGAAATTACCTTCCCAATTGAATTGGTATTTAAAATCCTAATTACCATATGTTTTAATAGAGGTATTTGACAAAGTAATTAAGAATTTTCCTAAATACTTTCCCCCCTCAACATAACGCAAGGTTGTGTTACTTTCGCCCCCCCCATATCTAACACGACATTGCATTATTCCTCTCTGAAACGGGAGAAGCCCATCGTCTCCTTCTCTCCTCATCTCCATATTCCTCTCTGCCTCCTATATTTTCTGCACCCTCCTTCCTTTAGCCATCAACAACCAAAGCCCTAGCCGCCAATGCTTCCCTACCCTGTGCCCATCTGACAACCACCTACATGATGCCTCCTTCTCTTCTCCTCCAACCACTACTCCTAGACCACTCACAACCAGCCGCAATGACCTACCTCGCTAATCTGATCTGCCATCATCTATGGTGGTGCCCATGGATCCAGAGTGATTCATACTGAATTTCTAATCTCCCCACCCTTGATGGAACCATCCCAACTCCAATTTGACTCCTTCCATCCCTCGTAACCAATGCTCTCACCATCATAGGACTGCAACCCAATGAATGATGCACCACCTATAAACACCCAGCGACGTATAGCAGACCTACAACAAGTTGTTGCCCATCCGTCATCACTACAACCACATCTGCACATCTAGATCAGCCTCGATGCCAACACACCTTGATAGTAGGGTGTCATAGCCACCAAGTGCAACACCATCTACCCTGACAACAACGCCATTGACTCCTCTCTTGCAACGACATCGACTACTATACATGCAACACCACCTAACGTAGTGTCAGCTAGCAACAAGACACCACCTAAAGATCTAGAGGAATTATCTTGGAATGAACCCCAGATATTCTCACAAATAGATCATCACAGATCCATTGGTTTCTATTGTCTAAGGTAAGTAATTCTCTCCCTATATTTCAATAATTAAATTATGATGACAATGGGATGTAAACCATGTTAATACATGCACCTTGTAATCAAGTTAGCCCTAGGTATATACATAAATATTGTATTACATATGAGTGTGATCCTAATGCTGATATACTGAACCATATATAGGAAATAGTCATAATAGTTCATGTATGTAAGAGTGTGGTTAATGATGATATCTAAATCTTAATTTATGATATGTATAGTAGATATATAACTAAGGAATTGTTTTGCAAAATGTGTTCACATTATATCATATTGAATTACTTGTATAACATCCTATTAGTTTCTACATGTATCCATGTAGTACTACATATCAAATGATGGATGTAGGTTGAGCATGTTGCCTTATTGTAATATTGATTGTCATGGCTCAATTAATAATGGAAGATTATATATAAGAAGGGTTACATTTTAATACTACACATAGATTACCAAGATTTAGGATAACCATGTTTCAACAAACCCTAGATACACAAATGCATATTTATGCAATAGATGGTAATTACCAATACATATATAATTATGGGATGCATCTAAGTATATAGTCTTCTTACAAATTAAATGGTGAAAAAGATAATAATGTGTATAAGAATATACTTTTATAAACATATATCTAGATGACATGTTAGTTAGATCAAAGCATGTGTTTATTAGTGAACCTAATATATATTCATGTGAAATATACTTACACCTATATACATGGTAAGAATGATGTTAGGAATAATATGGATTAACATTATAGAGAAAAAAATGACATCATTAAACCTAAATTTGAAGAATATATATATTATTATCCACACATATATACGTTACATGGACTTATGTGACTAAAGATGGGTGACTAGAACTAAGAGTGATATATAAAACATCACATATTCTCTAAACAAAGATTGAAATCATAAACCCTAACATGACATTAGATGATGGGAAATAGAGTAAGAATAATATAAAAATATAATAGGAATGAATATGCTCACTTTCACTTGGCTAACATACAAAATTTGTTTCTAGGATAAAAAGTTGACTTTGTGGACCAAAGTATACTACTCAAGTTAACCTTTATGTGTGAAAATAGGTATGTGAATTTTAAACCCTAAGTTCTACCTTTTGATATCCAACCCTAATATTTCCAATGAGCCATTGTCTTAGCCTTTATTCTCTTTATTGCCTTCTTGTGGTATCTTTACTTTAATTATTCTAGGGTCTTGGACACCACTTACAAAGTTTTCAATTTCTTAAATCTTCCATTAAATTATTCTAGCATGATGATGTAAATGCCTAATTAACTAATGTAGTGTACATGAGTTCAAACCACCCATAGTGGGCATGTGTAAATTTGCCTAGGGGAAGTGATAATTATACCCATTTTATATATATTCGGGTGCTTGGGAATGTGTTATTTCTCCCTCACCCAGAGGTTGAGGTTAGGTAGGTTCCTCAGCCCTATATTAGATTAATGTATTCATATTAAATCATGCATGCAAACTTTATTATTATTTGACTTGGCAGAATTCTTATTTATTTTCTTGCCTCATACTTTTGACCCTCTTAGCATAGTAGTTCTTTACCATGCAATACTTTACTTTATGTTTGTCCTTATTCCTTTGTTTGACGCATACTTTTATCACCTTTTGCTGGGTGATCCCAACCACCCAGGTTTAGGACCAAAGTGCGCAATAGAAGCATGGTGAACCAACCTAAGACTAGGAAAGGAGTTCATCCTTCCATCATGGACTATAAGTTATTTATCTTATTGGAGACGTATTGATGTAGTAGAGTTTCCCTCTACTTATATCCTTTTTTTTGTATAAAGCATGTACACCCTTATTAGGAAATTTTTGATGTACACTTTATTAAATTGAATATAGTCTTAGTTTTAACTTCCATTGCTATTCGTTGGATTTTGTTTACCATTTTTAGTAGAAAGGTTATCTCACTTCTTTACAGCATGGTATCATAGCCAATGGTAGTCGGAGTCTTGAAATTTTCAATTTGTCTTGTTAGTTAGAAACCCTTACCTCATATAGTTTCCCTTTAGTCCACCTTAGAATTAACCTATGATGAAAGGTTGATTTGGTACCATAAGGATTTCATATTAGAAATATCTATAAATCAACCTTTAGGTAATTATCCTATTAGGTAGCTACTAGGACATGAAGTTGAAAACAAGGGTTTCTAGAAAGGGTCAGGGTCTAGAGGCTGGAAAATTTTTCCTCAATGCCACTAGCTTGGTTTATGAGGACTCTCAGAACCATATGACACCGGCCTAGCCTGAGCTGATACTATTGTATGAAATAACATACCTTTAGGCAATTATCTCAATGTTGAGTATCCCTAGGAACCTAATATATGATGATTTGGTTATCCATACAAAATCATCTTATGTCGCGTATGTTCCTTATATGAGTCTTAGATTTCCATGTTTAGGGATAATCTACCCTATGCTAGACTTTGAAGTTTGGTAATAGTAAAACAAGTAAGTGTTGGATCTTATGCATGGTTTATAAGACTCACACTTTTACCTCTAGTTTAGTTTGAATTGGTAGCTAAACCCTTTTAAAGGTGGAGTAGTGGTAGTAGTAGTACCTTGATAGATTTTGCATTTGCTGATTTTGAGGACGAAATCCCTTTTAGGGGGGATGGAATCCTATTACACAGAAAAATCTAGCCAATTTGGAATTAGAAACCATAACTCCATAGATAAGAGATTAGTGAGCTTATGTGATTAGTATTGACCAAACAAATTATAATTACATGTTTGTTGATATACAAATGAATTTATAATAAGTCATCATATGCTTGAACCCCAACAAATACTTAATATGAGTAACTCACTAATTCTGAATGCACAAAATGTTGACCATGCCACCTTAATGCTATGGTAAATGGAATTAATGCAGGCTAAGGATGCATAGAATATAATGGTCATGCCGACCTAAACCCTAAGATGTAATCATCTAACCTTAATATATATACATACATTAGGTGTCATCATCAGATAATATACCTTGATACATATAAATGGAATATAATTACCTAATCATAACATTGATATATTAATGAATTCATTAATATGAAATGTGTTCCACCATATTCACTAAAATACATATAAAGACTAAAATGTGATAAGGAGTAATTGGATTTATATAAGCATGATTATTAAGTCTACAATAATTCCAAATGCCTAATGAGATGTTAAATGTATAATTTATAATATGAAGTGAAAATAGGAGAAAATGGTTAGTGATGACATTAATGTGAGTATGAAAAGTGATGTGACAATGTGTAATATAGGTGTAAGAAATTAATGTGACATTATTCAGACTTAATAATTTGTTAGATAATATTATCTATTTCTTAAAAAATAATCTTTGATTATTTAATATGATGGTAACATGAGGATAATGGAGTATAAATTCAAGTTATTTATTATTGTGCTCTAGCACATTAATAAAAATTGAGATGATTTAGTAAACCCTGATTGTGCTTAAAATTCTTAATTAGTACATGAGAAATACCTATGACTTATGCATAATGTTTTGACATGATAAAATTAATAGCATAATAAGGATGATGTAAGTTCACAATAAAGATAATGCTAGTAAGCCAAAAATGTCTATTATGTTATATTAAAACAAAGGTAATATGAATAGTGGAAATCTTAGTGAAACCTGACTTATGAGTAGAGCATGTGAATTACCATAGGTTAGAGGTAACCACCTAGTTACTTAATGTTGGGATGTTACGTACTAACCCTTCCCTCTTGTTGAGATCTTGGGGATGAAATCCTCTTTAAGGGTTGGAGTGTTGTAACATATTGAATCTTGGATTCAATTTCAATTTACCCCACTTTCATGATTTTATTTCCTTCATATTCTTATTGTCCTTTTTCCTAATTTTTCCTATCTTTTCCATCCTCTTTATCCTCAATGTTGAATTTGAGCACCCCTGATGGTTTGAACTATATTTACCCACATTCATTCCAATGAATGGGTTTTTGCATAATATCTCAACTAAGTTAATTAGAGTCTAATTATGCAAAATGACCATTAATGAGAGATAATTAGTAGACTATACTAATTCAGAGACTTTATGGATTTATGGGATAAGAAATGAGAAATAAGAAATTTTATATTTGAATTTATTAAGAAAGGTACTAAATATATTTATTATGTAGTTAGCATACAACCAAATACAAAATGCGTTAGAAAATAATGTAAAGTTAAATTCCTCTAACTTTAATTAGCAAACCCATGAATTTTCATGTCATTTGGTATTTCTATACTTTCTTAATTAATTAAATGAATATGCAAATCTAATATATATAAATGTCTATTGCATGGAAAAAAGGAAACCTCCTTGACTCCTTTTTAGTCTTCCTTGAATTTGTTTGACCATTGAATAGAAATTAATTTCCCAATTGAATTGGTATTTAAAATCCTAATTACCATAGGTTTTACTAGAGGTATTTGACTAAGTAATTAAGAATTTTCCTAAATACTTTTCCCCCTCAACATAACGCAACACTGTGTTACTTTCTCCCGCCATCTCTAACTCAACATCGTGTTATTCCTCTCCAAAATGGGTGACGCCTGTCGCCTCCTCCTTCTCTCCTTGTTTCCACCTTCCTCTACACCTCCTATATCTTTCGTACCCTCCTTCCTTTTCCCATAAACAGTCGAAGCCCTAGCAGCCAATGCTTCCCTACCCTGCGCCCATCCGACAGCCACCTAGACGATGCCTTCTTCTCTTGTCCTCCATCCATGACTCCTAGCTAGTTCGCAACCAGCCACAATGACCTGCCTCACTAATCTGATATGCCATCGTCTATGGCGGTGCCCATGGGGACAAAGTGATGCATATTGAAGTTCTATTCTCCCCACCCTCGATGACACCATCCCAACACCAATCCAACTCCTTCTGTCCCTCGTCACTAGTGCCCTTGCCATCATAGGTCTGCAACCTACCAGATGATGCACTACCTACAAACACCCAATGATGTTTAGTAGACCTGCAATAGGTCATTGTCCATCCATCATCACCATAACCATGCCTGCACATCCAGAGAAGCCATGACTCCAACTCACCGTGACAATAGGGCGTCGTAGGCACCAAGTGAAATGCCGTCTACCCTAACAACAATGTCGTCGACTCCTCTCTTACAATGACATCAAATCCTATACCTGCAATACCACCTGACATTGTGTCGGCTAGTAGCAAGACACCACCTAAAGAACTAGAGGAATTATCTTGGATTGAACCCTAGATATGGTCACAAACAGATCATCACATATCCTAGGTATATACATAAATACAATGATACATATGAGTATGATGCTAATGTTGATATACTGAACCATATATAGGAAATAGTCATAATAGGTCGTGTATGTAAGAGTGTGGTTAAATATGATATCTAAATCTTAATTTATGATCTGTATAGTAGATCTATAACTAAGTAATTGTTTTGCAAAATGTGTTCACATTATATCATATTGAATTACTTGTATAACATCCTATTAGTTTCTACACGTATCCATGTAGTACTATATATCAAACGATGGATGTAAGTTGAGCATGTTGCCTTGTTGTAATCTTGATTGTCATGGCTCAATTAATAATGGAAGATTATATATAAGAAGGGTTACATTTTAATACTACACATAGATTACCAAGAATTAGGATAACCATGTTTCAACAAACCCAAGATACACAAATATATATGTATGCAATAGATGGTAATTATAAATACAAATATAATTATAGGATGCATCTAAGTATATTGTCTTCTTATAAATTAAATGGTGAAAAAGATAATAATGTGTAAAAGAATATACTTTTATAAACAAATATCTGGATAGCATGTTAGTTAGATCAAAGCATGTGTATATTAGTGAACCTAATACATATTCATGTGGAATATAATTACACCTATATACATTGTAAGAATTATGTTAGGAATAAAATGGATTTACATTATAGAGATGAAAATGACATCATTAAACCTAAATTTGAAGAATATATATATTATTATCCACATATATATGAGTTATATGTACTTATACGACTAAAGATGGATAACTAGAACTAAGAGTGATATATAAAACATCACATATTCTCTCAACAAAGATTAAAATCATATACCCTAACATGAAATTAGATGATGGGAAATAGAGTAAGAATAATATAAAATATAATAGGAATGAATATGTTCACTTTTACTTGGCTAACATACACAATGTGCTTCTAGGATAAAAAAATGACTTTGTGGACCAAAGTATACTATTCAAGTTAACCTTTATGTGTGAAAAGAGGTATGCACATTCTAAATCCTAAGTTGGGCATTTTGATATCCAACCCTAATATTTCCAATGAGGCAATATCTTAGCCTTTATTCTTTTTATTGCCTTCTTGTTGCACCTTTACTTTAACTATTCTCAGGTCTTGGATCCCACTTGCAAAGTTTTTAATTTCTTAACCCTTCCATTAAATTATTCTAGCATGATGATGTAAATGACTAATTAACTAATGTAGTGTACATGTGTACAAACCACCCATAGTGGGCATGTGTAAATTTGCCTAGAGGAATGTGATAATTCTCCCCATTTTATATATATTTGGGTGCTTGGGAATGTGTTATTTCTTCCTCACCCAGAGGTTGATGTTTGGTAGGTCCCTCAGCCCTATATTAGATTAATGTAGTCATATTAAATCATGCATGCCAACTTTATTATTATTTGACTTGGCCTAATTCTTATTTATTTTCTTGCCTCATACTTTTGACCCTCTTAGCATAGTAGTTCTTTACCATGCTATACTTTACTTTATGTTTGTCCTTATTCCTTTGTTTGACACATACTTTTATCTCCTTTTTCTAGGTGATCCCAACCACCCAGATTTAGGAGCAGAGTGCACAATAGAAGCATGGTGAACTAGCCCAAGACTAGGAAAGGAGTTCATCCTTCCATCATGGACTATAAGTTATTTATCTTATTGGAGACATATTGATGTAGTTGAGTTTCTCTCTACTTAGATCCTCTTTTTGTGTAAAGCATGTACACCCTTATTGAGAAATTTTTGATGTACTCTTTACTAAATTGAATATAGTCAAAGTTTTAACTTTTTCTACTATTCATTGGATTTTGTTTACCATTTTTAGTAGAGAGGTGATCTCACATCTTACAACATCATATGAGTGGGGAACTAGTTAGAGTTGAGCACCCCTTCTCTCCATGATTTTAAGTGTCATTCACTAGACACACGTGAGCCAAATGCTCCGTGAGAGTAGGATCTGATCAACGACCCCAACATTGTGCGGAGTGGTGGGATTTTGTGAGAGATCATCACATCTCTTTGTCTCCCATCTCTAGTGTGAGTTACATCAGGGATTCGAAGGAGGGAGATGAGTTTTGGCAGCCTACAAGATCTATATTGGATTAGGTGGGAGAATCTGGGATCACGTAATGCATCCATGAAACCAAAAAAACTCACCTATAGAGCTTGATCAAGTAGCCAGATTAGATCCGTAAAGGTGGAGAAGAAGACAGGCTCGAGAGAAGGCTTTCTCCATGACCATCCATCTACGGGAGAGCGATGAAGTTATACACATTTTTTTGATGATTTGAGTCCTTGAGAATAACTTAAAAGTTGTTTACCCCCCTTCCACTCGGCTACAGCGGCGTTAGGCCTAAAAGAGCTTGACAGTCTAGAGACCCTCATCTTTGTAAGAGGGATGGAATCCCTACTGAGTCTATAAGATCATTACAAGTTCATTGGGCCTATGTAGTTCTCTGAGTGAGATTTATTTGAGCAAAAGGGTGATAAGACCCTTTTCACCCTTTCTTCTTCCTCCTTTTTGTGGTTGGGGGAGACAACCACTTAGCAGTAATGGTTCTTTCAGCTCTGTCCAAGGAGCCAATACGCCGAAGGGCTTCCTGGAGTTCTGGTGAAGATGAGGCTCCAATTGTATTTACAGAGGATGCTAACACATTGGGGATTAACTTGGCGGGACCCACACAATGGTGACACATGAGGTAGGGGATTATCACAATAGACTCAAGAGTGTGAGGGCGAGGAGCAAAATGGGAGAAAGGTTGAGTTCCCGACCTAATTTTAGAACCCAACTAAACCAAGTGACTCAGGGAGAACCAACTAGTTCACTCTTGACCACACCACCCAAGTGGGAGGCTAGGGGAGGTGGATTGGCCAGTGTGGGCCAATCCAAGAGTGCCACCTCAAGTGGTGGACCCCATATCATCAAGTAAATCAAATTTAAATCCCAAAAACACCATTATTCTTAGAAAACAATTTATAATTAGCCCCCTTGTTAGATAAATTACTAAAAAAACCAATGGACTCAAAAAATTACCTCTTTAGTATGAAACCATTGGATCAAAACTTTGAGGCATTATGACTTATGGGTTTTTATCTATAAGATATACTCCTACTTAGGGTTCATTAAATGAAATAAATAGTATCTAGGTGATAACCAACTCTTAGAAAATTTTGGTAGAACCCTAATAACTATGGAAACATATTTTTGAACTCTAACATGGGTCTTATTGATATATATTAGGTCCTTATTCATTAATACATAATTAGATGGTTTAAAACACTTCTTAACTCTAGAAATTAGTACAATTATTAGAAAAATATGAAATTTCAATCAGACCCTTACAATGACCTCCTGATTAGTAGAAAAACAAAATACACACCTTCTATGTTAGTTAAACCTAGATTTGGCTAAATTGTAGTTTCATCCTAAAATGTCAAGAATATAATGAATCTTATATTAATGATGATTAATTGCTATTAATCAGGTGAAGAACAAATTATCTATATGATCATGGAGGTATAAGGAATCTCTAAGCTTAGGTATGTGGGTTTAATTAATTATATGACTATTCTTTTCGTGGTTGAAATCATGATATGTATGTATGCACTCTTATTTTGCAAATATTTGATGTAGTATTGCAATGTAGTGCTTGTTGTTTCATTACTTGATAACATAAACTATGTGTAGATGTTTTGTAGTTATTAACCTGTTCGTTATCCCTCTTATGAGGGAGTGAATTAATGTTGATTGGTACAACTCTGTAGAGCACACAGTGTACAGGGAGTTCCCTAGAGTACTTGGTACACGGGACATGGCCTGACATATATATTTTTGGTACCAGTCTACCTTGATAATACAATTCATCTCGAAAAAATCACTAAAATTTACATATTTTTCTTAACAAAGGAATGTTTTCCATGAGTTTTTTGTTTTAGCAAATTTTTAACAATTATGAAAACCATAATATATGTATCTTTCTGCCCATGTACACAACACCTCGAGTGTTGATTCGTTCTTTCATGTATATTTTAGGTTCATATGTAGCATGGGAGAAAGGACTGGAAGTGAGCAATTTGTACCTATTGTGTAGATCCTAGTTAGCATACATGGTCAAATTGTTGTAAAATTCTTTAGCAATGTGTACAATAAAGTTGTAATAATTCATGTTATAATAATATAGATGTTGAATGTTGAGAAATGTTTTGGTATATGCCTATAGTTGTATGTTCATGTATGCGAACATGTATGCCAATAGTTGTATGCTCATGTATGTGAATGTCGCTTTTGCATCTTTCTCTAATACAACTTCTAACATTTTTGGATTTGTCCTCTCGGGCTTTCTAAGTCTTGAGACGGAAAAATACAAAGACGTTTCAGGTAGTGTGCATGTTGTCATTACATGTGGAACCAGATCAAGTAGGAGAACAAGAAGCACTAATTTCACCTAGCATATGACCCTGCTTCATGGGCAATTAGGTTAGGATTTTCTTTCTATTCTCCTTTTCTATCTAATATTGAAATTTATATTTGAATCTAACATTTTATCCCAATCAAATCTATTAATATAAATTGGAGTTTCCTACTATAATGTGTGTGACAATTGAATTCCATCAATGGATGTTTCATTTTATTTGTAAATTCTTCTCACAAGTAGCACCATGTACTCCAGCTAAAATCTATTTTAGTATATGGTTGAAACATTGTATATAATGAAAAAAGAAGGTAGATTCTGATCAGACATAGTCTGTCATTTCAGTAGGTGGGTAGTTATCTTAATTATTTTTTCAATAAATTTATTTCTATAATTTAATCCAAGACTAGTGATCTATCACATCAAAAATCACTTAAGAACATCATCTGCATTAAAAGAACTCCTTATCTTTCTCCTTTTTAACGTACCATGTCCTTTCTCTATTTCATTCCTCCATATTTAAATCAAACCCTTTTAACTTAAAAAAACCTTTCAAAAATACAATTTTAGCTTGTCTTATCTCTCTCAGATTCCATGTTTATAGTCCCAAACAAACAAAAAAGTAACCAATAACTTTATACCATATTGTCTTCTCATTTAGTAAAATGTAGTGAAGCATATATTAGTTGTTCTTTTCGTAAAGGTTATAACAACAAGTCTCCATTCCCAAATATTTTCTTCTACTCTATATTTATTTGAACTATCTTATTTACATACTATTTAACTATCCTCTACATACAAAGTGGTTTAATAGTATATTTTGTTCCACGCTATCTTCATTTGATCTATCTTCTTTATCTTCTCTTTAGACCATTAAAGTACATTATTAATCACCATAATGGAACTTTGATATCCTCCCTCTTTAGCTATTCTTGATGTGTGATAAATTTATCACTTTCTCCCTAGGTTTCCTTTTTCAAGTTGCTAGCATGATTACCTTGATTTGGTATTAATTAGATATACATATTTACTAATGTAGTAAGCAAACGAAGTGTGAAATATCAAGGAGTAAATTACCATCATTCTCTTACTAGATTTAGTATATTTAGAAAAACAACCAAGTATCTTTAAAGACACCACTACAAGGTATAGAGATACTCTTGAAGATAACTTTTACATATTTATTTTACATATTATATTATTATTAAAAATATTACCTTTTTAAGTTGGCTAACTATTTATTAAATATCTAATACAAATGGAACATGTACTAGTTTTCACATACATGAAATATGTGAACACCTATTAAGTACGACTACTATAAAATTCATTAAAACCCGAAGGCCAAATCACTGACTATAGTAGCAAATCCCTGACCAATATTAGATGGTTAAGGGAAATCTCTGACCAGTGTACCCTCAGAAAAAGCTTGGTGACCAATACTAGTTGGTCATGTCCTATCCCTGACCAATATATACATCAACCACGAGCAAGTCAACAAATCTTAAATAAACTTTAATCTTAGTCAACACCTTATATCCAATGTCCAAATGGATAGTATAAGTGAAAGTCACTACCACCAGTAATAGGCTAAATGTTTTGAAGTCATCTATCTTCTTTATTATACATGAGCTAGTTAGACTTGGTATGCATGTTAATTATCTCAAAATCTAATGTTAAAAATTTAAAAATTTATTTATAATCAAATGTAGTTTACATGGGGAGGATTTTTTCCGTGCCCCTACAAGACAGAAATAACATGTATAATAGATGTGTCTACAGTGTCTGATTCATACAAATTTGCTTTCTAAATACAAGGTGTTGCCTACATCAACACACAAATCCTTCAACAATGTTATCGGTTAATCCACAAAAATGCATGGAAACATATATATTTTCCATAGAAAAGCATTCATCCAATCTCTCATTGCTACAAGCATCTATATATCACAAGGAAACAAGTAATCAAAAAATATTTGACATATAGAACCAATAATGAAGTCCTTCTATGACTAAAAGTTCACCTTACATCAAAAAAAATATGCATGAAATACTTCTTCGTTACATACATATTGATTATGTGGCTCAATGATGTGAGATAAGCATTGCTTTTAATATTCCTCTGGATATAAAATGAAAGAGAAAAATAAATGTAAGCGAGTGAGTCAAGATATCTTTCACACTAACCCAATACAAACTACCCACACCAAGTTTGCATTTTCCCATGATTTTTTCCTATTTCTGATCTCTCTTCAATTTCATTTCTAGATGGAATTCGGCCTTTTTGTGTTTTCTCAGGGATTTTCATAGTCACTGAATTTTAGGTGTATGACATTGTTAATAAACTAAAAGACATGTTGTATACTTGTACCTTGTTGGTGTTGATGAGACTCCTTGTTCTTCGTGTTAGTATATATTGGGAGATAGAGATCAACTTTTATCTTAAAACAACCATGCCACAAGAAAACAACTACACACAACATTGGTAACATTTTAGGCAGAGTGACAAGAATTAGAAGTGGGAAAATATATACAGAGAGTGCAAAACAAAATGTAAAGAACTAGAGAAAGACATAGGATGAGTTTGATCTTCTTTTGATTGATCCCATCATGTTGACCGCATATATCTTGGAAGATCAAACGGTGTCGATGGATTCTTTTAGAAGGTTAGTACTTGGATAACCATGAGCTCATTCTAAATAGTCAGGAAAACTCTGATCAATCGTGTTCCATCAGATTCTTAATTTCCTGTCATGTGCATTCTGCTTGTGCTTGCTTCTGTGCCTAACTAGTTAGTATCGAAGGACTAGAGGGGGGAGTATGTGGGCATTGTGAATAGATAAAGGGGATATTTTGATGCTAGTAGTGGAGGAGGGAAGCAACACATGAGCACTAGCCACTGACACAGGGTTGGTGGAAGAATTCTGCAATGGGACGGTGGGAAGATATTAATTGGGGGGATATAACATTGAGTGGGGTGGGAGAGAATCAGATGACCGACATGTAAGTCTTATCCGAGCCTTATATAATATCGCCACATGACTGACATGTAAGTCTTATCCGAGCCTTGTATTATACATAGTGTTGTAAATGGGTACGGGTAAACACACGGACCTACAAATCCAAACCCCTTAAAGATCCGTCATGTGTCATAATTTTTGTGCCCGCATACCCGTGGACCCACATACCCTAAGACCCGCATATAAGTGGGTCAACTGAAGGTATGCATAGAGACCCGCAGACCCGCTATATATAAATGACTACTTAGATAATTTGATATTTATATCATACTGTCCTAGTCTAATCAATATAATACTTGATATTATGTCTAACTTAATTTTTATAAGATTGAGATTAGTCATCTAATTGAGAATTAACTATTCTAATTTCAATCATGAGTAATATATGTAAACTTAAAATCAAATTAGTTACAAGATATACTACATAATTAAAACATTACGATGATGACTACAAATATGTTACAAATTAAGTCAACTAATCTCCAATCTACAAAGTTATTTAATATAACTATTTTAAGTTAATATAATATATGATAAAAATATCTCGTAGTATTAATGTAAACACAACATAATCATAATTTTCTTTCAGTGCAATATGATGTTCTATATGGAACCACTTACCCGTATACCACACTATAAACCCGCTATTAATGTGGGTATGGATATGGTGCGGGTCTAGATTTTTTATTATGCATGTCTATAACCAGAACCAGACCCTCTAAATTAGATGGGTATGGGTATAGGTATGACCAACCCTACACCGTACCTATACCATTTACACCCCTAACTATACAAATATTTGCAGATACATTTTATGATAATATATATATATATATAATATATATATATATATGGTGTTTATTGGCTGGCCGCGCGGGTAACATTTTTTGGCTACCCGTGACTCAAAACACGGTGACATTAGCTGTAAATAGTTCCCGTATTACTGAATCTCATGAATTCCAATTTGTGCGAAGCAATCATGTCCTTGTTCTGATCGCAGATGGAGAGGTTGAGGAGCACTGTGATGCCGTGCTCCTGAAGCTGTGGGTCCGGACTGAAAACTAGTGCCACCAGCGGGTGGACAGCGCCGACGCGGGCGATGCGGAGGCAGTTGTCGGGGTCGTGTTTGGCGGAGCTCCATGGCCGTGCGGTGCTGGGAGTCGATGGACGAGCCCGGGGACTCGAGGTCGGACTCCAGCATGACCTCTCTTTCCTCCGGAACACGCTTATGCTAGATCCTCACTGCCATGAAGCACGACACCCGCCTCCCTCACGTCTCCCTTAGCGTCTCCGCTGCCGGGGCTGATCGAGGAGGAGGATCTGGCGATTGCGCCATACCAGATCAGGCTTTCAAATGGGGTCATGACCTTCCTCTGTTCCTTTGTTGAGAGCATGGTCTTTGTTGGTTATGCCTACAAGTGCGTTGAAGTGTACAAGAACGTTAGCAAATCCATCCTCCATGAGGGCCTCGCACGCCTCAGATTCAACTTTTCCGCCATCATACCTGCTACCGCCGCTGCTACTTCCAGCTTTGAATCGTCCAACAGTCGTAGAGAGAGCAAGTTTATCCCGGCAACACCCGTATCCTTGACCACCTGTGTTGCCTCCTGGATATCAGCTACACCCTACGGTAGTATGGATTCTCTTCAGAGGGAAGAGGCTACTCTCTGAATTGACAAATTCATGGGGTAGGTGCAGCGTAGCATCTCCACTTCGGTGTCATTTATCTGCATGTGGAACAGCTGTGTGTGGTAACCTGGTGGCTGGATTCTGGTCTGACCGAAGCAGAGCACTACAAGCATTGTCGATATTTGGTGGTATTTGGAAATTGGAATGTTTGATAGAGAAGTTCTAGGCCACTTACTAAAGTTTTTGTTGCATGATTGTTTGAAACTTTGCATCGGTTTACTATTGTTCTTTCTGGAACGAGGTCAAACATTTAAGGCTGATTTGTACCTTTCCAAGTCCTACTATATATTTAAATAAATGTTTGATCTTATTATCTTGTTCATAAATGGCTGGTGTTCAATTAAATGCCCAACAAGAAGCACATCAAGTGTTTGACAAAATGTATAGGTAAAGGCACATCCAATGTTTGGAAAACTATCCATGTTCAGTCAAGCTCCCCGTCATAAAACTTATGTATCTTTTCTGTACTTGAATATACTAGATCATTTTCGTAGCCCCATGAGAATGGATTGTCGTGACAAAAAAAAGTGATGATCGCTTACACACAAATGAGTTAAAAATAATATTTGATCGTAACACATAACGAAATGAGTATAAACTCACATAACACTCATTTAAAAAACTTATACTTACAGTAGACTCACAATTGAGCAAGAATCACGCTAATCAAAGTGATGTGTTTGTGACAAGTAACTATTTGACACAAAAAAAATTGCATGAACGAACACAAAGGAGTGTAGATCATGAGAATTTTTATAGGAGAGACATGTGGATTGGGGTTGCCCACAATCTGTCATCCATGTACCATGATGGGCATGGAATCCATATGACATATGACACTTACTTATTATAATATGACTATCCATATTACAAAACTATCACCTACATTACAGTTGGTTCTTGCCTATTACAATGTGAATGTCCATATTACAGATGATACTGGCTTATTACAATATGACTATCCATATTACAAACTGTCACCTACATTATGGTTGACTCTTGCCTATTACAATGTGACTGTCCATATTACAGATGACACTTGGCTATTACAATGTGAGTATCCATATTACAAAACTGTCACCTACATTACGGTTGACTCTTGCCTATTATAATGTGACTGTACATATTACAGATGGCACTTGCTTATTACTATATGAGTATCCATATTACAAAACTGTCACCTACATTACAGTTGGCTCTTGCATATTATAATCCAACTGTCCATATGACATATGTCACTTGCTTATTATAATATGACTATCCATTTTACAAAATTATTAGCTACATTACAGTTGGCTCTTGCCTATTACAACGTGACTGTCCATATTACATATGACACTTGCTTATTACAATATTGTTGGTATGTATGCCCTGAGAGCCAATCATGGGATGATTGGTGGGATACATTAAGATTGATTTGATAAACATCAAAGGCAAGCTTCCAATTCATTCTGGTTCAGTCATATGAGATAGTGATAGAATAGATTGAATGTCTAGAGAATGACAGTACTCAATGACGTATGCTTTCAGGTTGAGGACCTGAACGATGAGATCATACGGATGCTAAGAGTTTGTACATTCTTGTTATGTCCCTAGTCGGATGTCATTGTGGAAGGTAGATAGACAGTAATGACACTAAAGACTAGATTGTGGTGTTGGTTGATGATAGAATCTCATTAGTCATGATATAGAGATATCAAACCAAACACATAGGTACTTGTTAGAGAACAAGTGTACCAGACAGACCCACCGTGAGTTTGACACATGGAACCATGAGATGGTAGTCACAGTCAGTACTCACATTGATGGTGGTGAGTGTGATTCTTTGACCTGAAATCACTACACTCAACACATGTCGTTGGGCACACTTTGACATCATCAAACACAGTCCAGAAACATGGGTTGTTATAAAGGTGATGATTGGGTGGCTTTGACACATGGGGCTTTTGAGGGGTGAGTGATAGATATGGAATTTGTCCCTCCTGAGGGAGTTTGATATCCAAGGCCACTTGATGAGTAGTATTGAGATAGGCGTACGCACGCATGTGTGAATCAATATGTGATATTGATGTCATACATATCTCCTTCAATCTACTCTGAGATCAAGAAAGTGAATGAACATTGACAGGATGACTGTTCCATGCCTTGAGTTCATTCGGGATATCAGTGACAAAGGAATTATACATTCACTGTAACACTATTCACGGATTGTAGGATGAAAGTTGTTCTCCAACTTTCTACTTTCACTTGGGTAGCAATGATGTGTGAATAGGCACCGCTCTTTGCTTGTGAAGTCATAAGTGTTATGGACTTTCACTACCAACGTGAAATGGACCTGCAGGGTCACACACATAGGATTTAACCTGGAAGATGAGTTTTGTCCACAAGCAATGTTTAGATTGATTACTAAAGGAGTTTAGTAGTTCAATTAAACACACAATTGATTGATAGCTCAATATCATAATGTTCAAGGTGTTGAACATGTTGATTGGAGTATCAGATTGATTGAAATCGCAATTGACTGATTCTGCACAACCTACACTCCCAACCGATCGGTTCAAGTGTTGAACCAGTCGGCTGAGGTTGCTGAACCGGTCGGCTCAAGTGTTGAGTCGATTGGCTCAAGCCCAGGGTGAACTAATTGCTTCAAGTGTTGAAATGATCGGTTCAACTGGTGCAACCGAGCAAGTTGGGAAAGTCAGGTCGGTGAGAATTTTCCTTGCGTTTCACTTGCCCAATTTGATTGGAACAAGGATTGGTATTCGATACCAATTAGAAACAAAAGAAGGAAAGTCAATCGGGAACTGATCAGGATCACGAACCGACCGGTTCAGAAAGTGAACCGACCAGCTCATGGGACCCAACCGATCGGTTGAGTGTCAACCGACCGGCTCAGATCCCCAACCGATCGTTTCAGAAATGAAACGATCGGTTCGGGTTGCGAGTTGGTTGCTTTTTGTGGAAAATCTTGAACCCTTCTACTCCTGCGTTTAGTCCCATATTGCCGGGGCAAGAGAACCTTGTCCCATAACCCTCCTATATATAGGGGTATTGGGGGCTTCTCAGACAACAACTCAGTGCAACCAGTTGCTCTGCAAAGTTGTCGTTCTCTCTGGTTTTGGTAACCGAGAGAGAGCCCGAGCAAGTGCTTCCCGTAAAAGGGAGGTGCAGCAAGGAAAGGACAACTGCAGTTGCAACTGGAGGCAGGAGAGTGTGTTGGCGACTAGTACGTCAACAGGAGGGTGTGACTCCTTCCACTTCCTTGTGGGACAAGGAGTGTGGAGTTCCAGGTGGTCCGTGTGGACTACTACAGAGGCGGGAGGACACTGCCGCTCAGGAGGACAACTGTCATCCGACAGTCCGGTAGGAGGAGGAGGAGTCAGTTTCGGTACGACCAGGAGCTACACAGACGCCGTCCAAGACCGGAGTTGAAGACCACGCATTGCGTGAGGTATTGTCACCGAGCAAGACTCGGGACAAGATATGATTCCACAAACCATCCTTTCCTATTATATAGACGTTGACGCGTTTCCTCGGTTTGGGTTCGGGGGAGGAGAAATTTTTTTGTTTCCGCTGCCTTCTCTGCCTCCCCTAAAACCCAACAGTGGTATCAGAGCCACATCAACTGTTATATATTTTAGGAATATCGATATGATCGATTTTGGTTTGTTGCCTTTATTTATTGCATACGATGCGAATAAAATTGGCTTTATGCATGTCCAATCCTAAATCCATAAATCTCAATTACATATATGATATGTATTATTAATGTACTCAATACGCGTCGCCCTTAAACGAGTTTTGTGGTGGATGTGTAGCATGATTATGGCCTATAAACCCCTATCTGTGTGTGATTGTTTGTGGTTGCTTGCATCTCGGTCTGCGCACCGATCTTCCCTCTCTTATTCCTGATGTAACTCGAAATAATTCGAGATTCTTTCCTACCTTTGCTCCCCCCGAATGTAACTCGGGGTTTCTTCTTTTAAGCAATGTAACAATAGGATAGATTTTATTTCCTGTTATGTCGAAGACCGGCGGACATTAAGACAATAGCTGAAACGATCAGTTCAAGGCGTGAACCGATCGGTTGACATTCCAAATGGTCGGTTCAAGGAGTGAACCGATCGGTTGATCACCGATCGAGGAGTGAGACGACCAGGTGGCGGACATGACGAGATGCACGACGTCCAGGCGAACCGATCGGTTGGAGGAGCCAACCGGTCGGCTGGTGGCACCCAGACGACCGACCAGAGAGAGCAGATCATTCATATGATGAGTTGATCAACTCGGATGGCAAGACACAGATGTTCATCTTGTACAAGTTGCATGTGATGTAGACCTAGATGATCGTGATTCCTCTTGGCTCAAGGAATCACATTAGGATGGCCATAATCATCGCTTTTATCATTTTGCATGTTTTCTGTGGGATATAGCATGTATATGATACGTACTATGTATTGTGGTGATTGGATATGTATATGTATATAAAAACCAAATCCCTCATTAAAATATTAAGTCTTATATGCCTTCCATTAGCGGCACACATGAAAAACTCGATCGACCAAGTGTAGGTTATGCCAAAGCGTGGTGCATCATCTATCTTGTAGAAGTGTGAAGGGTAGACATGTAGGTTCTGCCAAAGCAGGTTGCATGTTCTACCGTGTCAGCTTTTGGGTTAGATTTAACTGGTGATTCTTAGAGCGTCTAAGCCCAGAGGCAAGGAATGTTCATGGCAAAGCGTTGTGCATGTTCATTCAATAAGAGTTGCATATGATGCAATTGGCAAGAGTTGCCTACTTGAGAGATCTAAGTTGTGGGCGATCAGCCAAAGCTGACTCATGACTTGGAGGATTTCAAAATCTTGCCCACTAGAAGGTTGTACGCTGCAATCTTCTGAATTGATGGTGAGGGCTATCAATTTGAAGTAAAATAGTGGGAGCGATAATTAATTAAAGGCCTAATTTTTATCGTCAACTTTTCAAATCAATCAAACAAGTCAAAAAGAGTTTTGGACTAAAATTGCATACATTTCCTTTTGTTAAAATAAATGGTTAATCAACAATAATAACTTTATTTGCGATCGGTCCTTGAGACCAACAAATTAAATGGGAATAATTCCACGACTGGTTAGGATGATGAGAAGTGTTCTCAATCAAAGAGTGAAAGCTCTAAGTCCTAGTTATACCAAATTAACTCGGTCCCACCACATCAATGGCTGAAAGTATGCTTATGGAAGCATACCGAGTATGACATTGATGAGGAGTGCTTAATGTTGTGTTATCTGAACTATGAGTTGCAGAGACAACATGAGACATATGATGTCTCCAAAACACTGTCCTAGTATATCATGACAGAAGGAGATCCAGTAAGGTATTCACACACTCAATGTGATTGGGTATGTGGAAAACCTGACTAAGAAGGATTCCCTCTGAGCCAAGAGTTGGCTATTGGTATGATACTGCAAATGTTGTGAGGATCATACAATTCATGATAAGATACAACATGAACAACTTTGACAAACGTTGACAGAGTTGTTGGACATGTTGAGGATAGTAGAGGCAAAGATGAAGAAAGACAAACCATAATCTTTGATGTGATCAAAGAAAAGGTAACTCTTAAGGGCAAGGACAAAGCTAAGAAGTGTTCTGATGCTAGCCAGCAATCCAAGCCATCTTCAGCCTCAAGGCACATGGGGAAAGGGTGTATGAGGGAATTGCCCTCTATATCTGGAAGAACAAAAGAAGATGAAGGAGGGGATGGAGATCTCCACCTAAGGTATCATGAAATGAACCGCTTCTTTATCTGAGGTATATGATACCAAGATATGGATATGCCATATATGATATGCAATATCTGCAAAGAAGTGATGGCCTTTGTGAAAGGACCAAGAAAGAAGTACCCATCATTGGAGCAAGTGTTGCTGCCATAGATAGGAGTATCTTTCAGTTTATTTCAGCCTAAAAGGCATGAAATAGAGTTGAGAACTGCTATTTCAATTTTCCAATAGATAGAAACACTTTATTTTTGCATGTTGTATGACAATGATGGCAATTAATAAAGTTGATGTTTCAATCTTAAAGATATGATCTTTGTGGAAATGCCTTATTTATCTTGTGATACATGGTATGCATAAGATAAAATGATACCTAAAGTTATTGATAACTCAAACAATCAAATTAGCATCAATCATGAGAAATTCATTTCTAGTTTCCATGTGATGGATAAATCTAGACTCTTTTGGTTAGAGAACCAGTAAGAGACATGAATATCTTGGACATGATTAATCAATCTTCACTAAAAATTAGTAGAAGAATGATTATCCTATTAGGTATAATACATGTGATATATTTACATACCTATTGGAGCGAATGCTAATACTTCAAACGGTATTTAGAGAAATACCAATATGAATATCTTGAAGTGTTCAAGATTATCATAGATGAAGTGCAAATTTGGTAAAGTGTTAATTCTTGATGAGATCAATGAATGAAATACTTGGACCAAATGTTTGAGATCCTTATGAGTGATTATGATAATGTATCATAGTGAACTCATGATTAAGGCATGATGATGTCTAAATCAAGAAGGAATCATACTCTAAGGAGTTAGAGAATGATTATAAAATAACTAAATTCTTCTTAATAAAAGAATACCCCACACTAATAAAGGACATTGAGAATCACAAGGAGTTGTGAGTTCTTATATCCTTGACAGATACACCTCAATTATCTATTTGATGAGTTGTTCATGTGATGAGTCAACTATCTAGATGAATATGAGGAACTGAATTTTGAGTTATGGTTTATGACCATTACATCCTAAATGACATCCATGTGAACCATAAGGTATGACCTTGATGGTAGCACCCATTGGATGAAATCCATAAGTGCGAATAAGTCTTAAGTGTTAAGACACATGGATAACATTTTGAGAAGGATGATGCTTGTTGATTGCAACTTAATGACTAAGACATTTGGCATGTGGCTACTAAAACCGCATTCCTATTAGGAATAAAATAGGGATGTGTACGTGACACAACCCATAAGGTTTATGAATCCACTAATACAAATGAAGTCTATAAGTTACAATGGACTAATCAATATGATTGATTGAGTACAAGCAACTTAGAATTGGATCTTTACTTTGATGATATAGTCAAAGGATTTGACTGATATGTCAAAGATAAAGAAGGGATCTGTGATTTAGTGGGAGCATATTCACATTCCACATGTTGATGTGAAATGGAAATGTTCTAGAATGGAAATCCAAAAGTGGAAATTATCTTTAAGGAAGAAAGAGATGTTTCCTATGTGATAGGAATAGAGATCTATAGAGATAGTTCTCGAAAACCTCTTGACCTGAAAAAGAGAAAGCATACATTGGCAATTTGTACTGAAGGGTTCAGTATGCAAAGATTCAGTGGGAGAAAACTTGTCCATGTTACATAGAGTCAGTATCCCAAGGCCAAGTGTCCAATTCTTATGAAGAATGGGAACACTAAGAATAGATATGGATCTATCATGTATGTAATCATCCCATTATCTTGCATGTATGGACATGGCAAGAATAAAATGCATTCATCATTTTGTATGTACGACATGACAATATGATGTGCTCATCCTGATAACTCGTATGTGGGACATGATGAGTGGATGTCTGTCTGCTTCCAGTAAGAGTTACTGGAATACCATAAGAACTTGATAAGTACTAGTTCTATGGAGATAAGGAAGAGTTCGATGTAAAGAGTTACATTGATGCGAACTTCCGAAAGGACAGAAAATTAATCACAAATTATACATAGGATGTATAAAAGTGAAAGTTTGTTGATAATTGGAAATGTTCCAATTAAACCATTTAAAAGGAAATGTCGAGTATCTGTGTGTTAGAGAACAGTAGTAGATACTATATGGATCTGGAAGTTCATGAGATGAACCTATATTCCACTCATTGATGACAAGTCTGGAATCCTTGATCATGCAATGTGGCTAAAAGTTAGCAAAGGAATACTAGATCGCATATTACGACAACTCCATCTCATACGTATGACGTACAACGAAGAGATGGGAGACATGCAATTTATACTGACTTTGGCAAGGTGTTGCCATTACTCACTATGTTGGCACTAGAGCAAAGTGACATGTGGGACATGTTTGAAGATCACTGTGAATATGATTCAAAGGTGATTGGCTCGCAGTGCAAGTGGGAGTCTGTTGGTATGTATGCCCTGAGAGCCAATCATGGGATGATTGGTGGGATACATTAAGATTGATTTGATAAACATCAAAGGCAAGCTTCCAATTCATTCTGGTTCAGTCATATGAGATAGTGATAGAACATATTGAATGTCTAGAGAATGACGGTACTCAATGACGTATGCTTTCAGGTTGAGGACCTGAACGATGAGATCATACGGATGCTAAGAGTTTGTACATTCTTGTTATGTCCCTAGTCAGATGTCATTGTGGAAGGTAGATAGACAGCAATGACACACAAGACTAGATTGTGGTGTTGGTTGATGACAAAATCTCATTAGTCATGATATAGAGATATCAAACCAAACACATAGGTACTTGTTAGAGAACAAGTGTACCAGACAGACCCACCGTGAGTTTGACACATGGAACCATGAGATGGTAGTCACAGTCAGTACTCACAGTGATGGTGGTGAGTGTGATTCTTTGACCTGAAATCACTACACTCAACACATGTCGTTGGGCACACTTTGACATCATCAAACGCAGTCTTGAAACATGGGTTGTTATAAAGGTGATGATTGGGTGGCTTTGACACATGGGGCTTTTGAGGGGTGAGTGATAAATATGGGATTTGTCCCTCCTGAGGGAGTTTGATATCCAAGGCCACTTGATGAGTAGGATTGAGATAGGCATGCACACACATGTGTGAATCAATATGTGATATTGATGTCATACACATCTCCTTCAATCTACTCTGAGATCAAGAAAGTGAATGAACGTTGATAGGATGACTGTTCCATGCCTTGAGTTCATTCGGGATATCAGTAACAAAGGAATTATACATTCACTGTAACACCATTCACAGATTGTAGGATGAAAGCTGTTCTCCAACTTTCTACTTTCACTTGGGTAGCAATGATGTGTGACTAGGCATCACTCTTTGCTTGTGAAGTCATAAGTGTTATGGACTTTCACTTCCAACGTGAAATGGACCTGCAGGGTCACACACATAGGATTTAACCTGGAAGAGGAGTTTTGTCCACAAGCAATGTTTAGATTGATTACTAAAGGAGTTTAGTAGTTCAATTAAACACACAATTGATTGATAGCTCAATATCATAATGTTCAAGGTGTTGAACATGTTGATTGGAGTATCGGATTGATTGAAATCACAATTGACTGATTCTGCACAACCTGCACTCCCAACCGATCGGTTCAAGTGTTGAACCGGTCGACTGAGGTTGCTGAACTGGTCGGCTCAAGTGTGGAGTCGATCGGCTCAAGCCCAGGGTGAATCGATTGCTTCAAGTGTTGAAACGATCGGTTCAACTGGTGCAACCGAGCAAGTTGGAAAAGTCAGGCCGGTGAGAATTTTCCTTGCGTTTCACTTGTCCAATTTGATTGGAACAAGGATTGGTATTCGATACCAATTAGAAACAAAAGAAGGAAAGTCAATCGGGAACTGATCAGGACCACGAACCGACCGGTTCAGAAAGTGAACCGACTGGCTCATGGGTCACAACCGATCGGTTGAGTGTCAACCGACCGGCTCAGATCCCCAACCGATCGTTTCAGAAATGAAACGATCGGTTCAGGTTGCGAGTTGGTTGCTTTTTGTGGAAAATCTCAAACCCTTCTACTCCTGCGTTTAGTCCCATATTGCCGGGGCAAGATAACCCTGTCCCATGACCCTCCTATATATATAGGGGTATTGGGTGCTTCTCAGACTGCAACTCAGTGCAACCAGTTGCTATGCAAAGTTGTCGTTCTCTCTGGTTTTGGTAACCGAGAGAGAGCCCGAGCAAGTGCTTCCCGCAAAAGGGAGGTGCAGCAAGGGAAGGACAACTGCAGTTGCAACTAGAGGCAGGAGAGTGTGTTGGCGACTAGTACGTCAACAGGAGGGTGCGACTGCTTCCACTTCCTTGTGGGACAAGGAGTGTGGAGTTCCAGGTAGTCCGTGTGGACTACTACAGAGGCGGGAGGACACTGCCGCTCAGGAGGATAACTGTCATCCGACAGTCCGGTAGGAGGAGGAGGAGTCAGTCCCGGTGCGACCAGGAGCTACACAGACGCCGTCCAAGACCGGAGTTGAAGACCACGCATTGCATGTGGTATTATCGCCGAGTAAACCTCGGGACAAGGTATGATTCCACAAACCATCTTTTCCTATTATATAGACGTTGACGCGTTTCATCGGTTTGGGTACGGGGGAGGAGAAATTTTTTTGTTTCCGCTGCCTTCTCTGCCTCCCCTAAAACCCAACAAATATGACTATCCATATTACAAACTATCACTTGCTTATTACAATATGACTATCCATATTATAAAATTATTACCTACATTACATTTGGCTCTTGCCTATTACAACGTGACTGTCCATATTACAGATGACACTTGCTTATTACAATATGACTATCCATATTACAAATTGTCACTTGCTTATTACAATATGACTATCCATATTACAAAATTATTACCTACATTACAGTTGGCTCTTGCCTATTACAATGTGACTGTCCATATTACAGATGACACTTGCTTATTACAATATGATTATCTGTAATAACCCTGACCTGAGTTATGAGGTAACCCTGTTTGTTTTGAATAAATAAGTTGCTTAGAATTTAATATAATCCTCTAAGGTGCTTTGTTATCATGTGACACACTCATGTTTCAAGTTTGGTCCCGATTGAATGTTGTTTGAGCAATTTTCCTTTGTTTTGGACCAAAGTACAATTTCCTTGCAGTGTTCAATTACTCACACGCTTGTTTCAGTTACTCGCAGGCTTTTTTAGTCGAGTCTCCATAACACATTGCCAACTATACTAGTTAATCCAGTCGAGTCTCCATTTTTCAAATGTAACATTCATTTTATTATCTGCTATGCTTCAACACATCATTTGTAATGATTCTGAAAAAATAAATAAATAAAAAAAAAATTATGTTGTACAAAGTCATTACAGATGACGACACACAAGAAAACAATTGGTATAAAACCAAACATCTAATGGGTAATACATCTGGTGTTTGCGGAACCCGTAGAAAGGATAATAGACTAGCGGACATCTTCTATGCAATCACTATCCTGGAATTCCTCTCATATTCATCCTTATCGTGATCCTTGCCCAATCCGTCTTCCTGAAAATGGAATCGATGATGACTAGCACCTTGGTCTATTATGATGGCTTCGAGGTCAGCTTCAGTTGGGTTACTATAGTCCTGGATCTGGTCCTCTATAAAATAAGGTGAGGAGGGAGCAGCACCCCACCACCACCATCATCCGTCCGAGAGTTCCCCTAACAAGGGCTTAAAGAAATCCAGCCCCTTCCTTCTCCCACACTGAGCTTAAGAAGCAGAGAGGCAAAGAAAGGAATGGTGTCCACTTTCACCTTCTTACTCGTCGCCGCCGCCCTCCTCCTGTCTCACTTTCCAACAGGTAATGCATCCTCTGTTGGTCCTCTTCATCATGCATCTTTTCCACAGCCGCCGCACCTGGTTTCATTTCCACCGGCGCCGCTACATGTATATATCTTCCCAATACTATCTATCACTATCAGCTCACCGCAATGTCGTTTTGTTTGTGTGACAAAATAGGCCTAGCGGCACCAGCGACCCCCAGTACCGCCGCCTCCACCAAGAAGCAGCCTTCGGTCGCGACGTGCAGCGCGTCTAACCTTGTGATCACACAGTCCAAGACCGACAACGTCGTCGAGGGCAAGCCCGAGTACGAGGTCACGGTGGTGAACCGGTGCCGTTGCTCAGGGGCGAAGGTCACCGCCCGATGATATGGCCTCAGCAGTGTCCGTCCCGTCGACCCTCGCGCCATCCGCCCCGTTGACGACGAGCTGTGCGTTGTGAACAGGGGCAAGCCCATCATAGCTGGTGGAAAGGTCTGATTCCGGTACGCGTGGATGACGCCACAAGACTTCCCCATCGTCACACGACCCATGTCCTCCGAAGCAGCAGCGGCAACAAAAGAAGGACAAGACGTCGAGGGAGAGATGTAATGCGGTGGCGGCAACGCTCCCTCCGAATAGGG
This sequence comes from Alisma plantago-aquatica, assembly GCA_963693085.1. Taxonomy (NCBI): domain Eukaryota; kingdom Viridiplantae; phylum Streptophyta; class Magnoliopsida; order Alismatales; family Alismataceae; genus Alisma; species Alisma plantago-aquatica. The sequence continues at coordinate 1,778,935,873 of OY856409.1, forward strand.
CTGTAAATGGGTACGGGTATACCCGTATACCCGCAATTCTATACCCGCTCAAACCCGTTATGGGTCTAATTTTTTATACCCGTGGACCCGCATACCCGCATACCCGTGGATCCGTATTTAAACGGTTCCACTAATGGATACATATATACCCGTACCCGTTAGACCCGTATACCCACACTACTAAATAAAATAGATAAATCTTTTTAGATCTAAGGGTCAGAAATCCTTCTTATCCTATGATCTAATGGCTAGCATCTAATATAAGATGATGACTACTGTCTTAAACCCTAACAAACTGGAATCATTTCACACAGACAAACGAACTCACAACTCATCGCTCCACTCAAGTCTCTGGTTGGCAACCAAGCGGAAGTAGGCAGGCGTCTCCAACTCGTGGTCCACCTGGAAACCCTCCTCCACGTCCATCTGCTTCGCCCAGGTGCCCAACGACAACCATCATCTAGCTCCAGTAGCCAATCGTCACCGACTGCCGAGCGCCTAGCTCCAGCTGCTTCCGTTTGTCTCTTTGCACCAATCGTCACCGACCACACCCCTGTTGCGGCCTCAAATCCAGGCGCCGGCAACTCCAGGGGCCGCTGACTTGGGCATCACTGATTGCAGGCCTCGATCCAAGCCCTGTCAAGGAGCCAACTTTCTATGAGCTTTCGTATCCCGGCGGCATCCAAGCACTCAGATCTTGCTGACTTCCTGATCTAGGAACTCAAATTTGACTCACGGCAGCATCGTGCCCAAATCTCGCTGGCGCTTGGATCTCGGCGATTGCGGCATCAAGGTGCTTCCTTTCCTCATACAACAACCAGCGTTCTCTGTTATCCTCTCTAAGCAAGACACAAGTTTTATCTGTTGGCGTTTGCGCCCTTTTTCTACGGATCGACAGATTGCAATTTCAAACGTCCTACTATAGGTACTACTACCATTTAATTTTCCGTAGGGGTTAGATTCATCACCTCCTCTTACTGTAGGCCTCTTTTTTTTGTTTTCCTGTAGACGGTCATTTATTTGGTTTACGTTTTTGCTGTCCCATTGTTCTTTTATAATCAATATCACCGTGGACTTTGTAATTAAAAGTTCGAACGACTCAATATCCATACAAAATGAAAATGGAGCAGATTTATCTTACTGTAGGCCTCTTTTTTTTGTTTTCCTGTAGACGGTCATTTATTTGGTTTACGTTTTTGCTGTCCCATTGTTCTTTTATAATCAATATCATCGTGGACTTTGTAATTAAAAGTTCGAACGACTCAATATCCATACAAAATGAAAATGGAGCAGATTTATTTATGATGGTAGTTGAATAATGACCAATGATAATATCTTTCTATGTATAGAACCATATACCCGCATATCCGCGCCGTGTACCCGCATTTTATGCGGGTCAGGGTATGGTGCGGGTCTGGTTTTATTTATGCGGGTCTAGCCCCGTACCCGTACCCGCTAAATTAATAAGGGTATGGTTCTGGGTATGGTCATACCCGCACCGTACCCGCACCGTTTACAGCCCTACCTCCGAATGCTGCGCCGTTGGGTGCATAGTTGGAGCGCCACCACCAATGTTACAGGATTTCGAGCCGATAATGGTTGTGGTGGACCTGGTATCGAGCTTGCGCACGGCACCACCGTGAAGCAGCTCCCAGATTCACTCTGAACTCATAGACTCCGGGTCGCTTCAGGACGAGATCTAGTTGCAGAACAAGCTCTCGCTGGCGAACGAAACAAATGATATTATGTTTATTTATAAAGTCTGCCAGCGTGATCATGCACGGGTAGCAACTTTTAAGTACCCGCGCGGGCAACAAATACAAACTCATATATATATATATATATATATATATATATATATGTATATGTATGTATGTATGTATATATCTATATAAGGTAGCGATCCAGTGAGAAACAGTGAGAGCATGAAAAGCATTTGAATAATTACAAATTCTGAACTATATTTTAAAATCCAACCATATAGATGGAAAGAGCATCACTTCATTTATCTTATTACAAAAAATCAAATCATTGCAATCACACATCGTTTGCATGTACATATGTACAATATATACTTTTTACCTCCAACAGTCAGCTTGGATTATGAAAATTTGCTGACTCGTATATACACTAGTCTGTCTCACTGTTCATCATCTTTGGGACGGCTTCTGCGATCTTGGCTGGCAGCGTCATGGCAGTTGTAGTCATGGCAGTTGTAATAGTGGTGCAGTCGCGCAGAATGAAGTTCGCAGAGGTGTTGGAGGATTGGGAGTTGGAGTACGGACCCAGACGATACAAGTACCAGGAACTGTATATGGCCGCCAAGAGGTTCAAAGACAAGGAATTGCTCGGAGTTGGTGGATTCGGAAGGGTGTACAAGGGTGTTCTTCAAAACAGGGATGGCAATCAAGAGGTGGCCATCAAGAGAGTATGACACAACTCGCGGGAAAGGATAAGGGAGTTCGTGGCTGAAATCAATTGCTTGGGCCAGCTTCGCCACCGGAACCTGGTACAGGTTTTGGGGTACTGCAGGCGTAAGGGGGAACTGTTATTGGTCTATGAGTACATGCCCAACGGCAGCCTAGACAAATACCTACACGCCGACGGGACGTCGACGCCGATTAGTACTTCGCCGCTCGGTTGGTCCATGCGTTTCAATATCATCAAAGGCGTCGCCTTGGGTTTACTCTACTTGCACGAGGACTGGGACAAGGTCGCCATCCACCGTAAGGCTAGGAGACATGAACGGCCGCCTGAGTGACTTCGGTCTGGCACGGCTTCACAACCACGGCGGCAACTCATTCACAACGGCTTTGAGTGACTTCGGTCTGGCACGGAACTCGCTCTGACAGGACGCGCCACAACGGCCGCCGACGTGTTTGCCTTCGGGGTGTTCCTCCTTGAAGTGGTTTGCGGGTGTCGCCCCATGCCCATCCTTCCCGTGCTACTGGATTCGGAAGAGCCCGTGCTGTTGGTTGACTGGGTCGCAAGCAAGTGGAAGGCTGGAAGCGCGTTCGGAAGAGCCCGTGCTGTTGGTTGACGTCGACGCCGATTAGTACCCCTCCTCTCAGTTGGTCTACGCGTTTCCATGTCATCAAAGACGTGGCCTTGGGTCTGCTTTACCTACACCAGGACTGGGACAAGGTCATCATCCACCGTGACATCAGGCAAGCAATGTTCTCCTGGATGCTGAGATGAACGGTCGCCTGAGTGACTTCGGGCTGGCGCGGCTTCACAACCACGGCGGCGACCCATTCACCACCCGTGTGGCAGGTACCATGGGGTACCTGGCCCCAGAGCTCACTCGAACGGGACATGCCACGACGGCCGCGGAACAGCCCGTGCTGCTGGTTGACTGGGTCGCAAGCAAGTGGAAGGCAGGAAGCTATAGTTGGAGACCGTTGACTCCAGGCTTTCTGGTCAGTTCGTCGAAGACCAAGTAGAGCTAGTTCTCAAGCTGGGTTTACTGTGCTCCCATCCTGTGCCGGCAGCACGGCCTAGTATGAGGTAGGCCGTCCAGTTTCTTCACAACTCCGTTCCCATGGCGGAGCTGCCCGCCGATTTCTTGGACGCGGCTACATTAGAGGTGATGTGGAACCAAGGGTCCCACGAGTTTGTCGCAATGGGACTCCAGTCATGCGGCTCACTTGGATCTGAGGTCTGGCGTTCCCTGATCGAGGAAGGCAGGTGATTACAGTTATACCGTTTTATTCAATATCGCCAGAAAATAACACGTGTACACTTAACGTCTTATCTCTTTTCTAGTTAGAGATTTACGGACTCAAGCTGTCAGGTTTTGCCAAACCTAACATTATATTGGGAAAACATTGCAATCAGTAATGCTTAAACGCAGTCGTCACAATGGAATGATATACAATCAATACAAAATGAATGATATGCCTTTACAGAAGAGATGGTCATGATTGTACAACATGATTTAAATTAGAATTTATTTTCATTACCCCCATTGGTTTTCTTGAAATCCCTAAACCCCCTCCATTTTCACTAATTCCAATCACCCCCTCTGATTTCTTTTCCGTTAACTACCCTGGCGGTGCTATATCGACCATTGTTCTCTTTTCTTTTTCTTTTCATTTCAACTAGTTAAAATACACGTGTTAAGCATATGTTAAATAATTAAATTAACTCAGTAAAAGATTTCAGAACAGTAAAAGAAGAAAGTCAACTAATTTTATAAAAGTCTATCTAATTTGTCGCATGTCAGTGTAAAATTACATTGTTTTCCTTCTTAAACCTCGGTCGATTTTCCACATATTCAATTTGTAGTATGTGATTATTGAAATAATCACAACTAGTTTTACTCTGAAAAGTTATATACTCAAACTCACAATAATTTATAGGCACCCCACTAAAAGATAATAACCCAATTAATTACTCGTTGACTCTTTCCAACTTGAAATTTTTTGTTAGTAAAGTTACACACATTTTTCTGTCTTAAGCATGTGTCTATTGCAAGTGATTATGTAATATATAATTTGCATATGAAAATTCAAAGAGGATGCAAAATTTTTAAAATTATATCTGTTCTAAAAAAGTTATATGCAAGTAAACACAGAGATACATTAGACCGCAAAATTAATGATATGACAACTGTTCTTGCTCTAAAAGTTTATGTAATCAATACTCATAATAATTATAGACGACCCACTAAATGATAATAACACTATTACTTACTGATTAACTCCTTCAAACTTGAAGTTTGTTATTTATAATGTTACACAGATTCTCCTATTAAGAGTGTGTCTATTGATGGTTAATATATAATATATATTTTGCATATAATTTATTAAAAGAGAATGTGAGATTTTCAAAATTATCTTTGTACTAAAAAAGTTTTACTCAAGTAAACACACAAATATGTTAGACCACAAATTTGATAAATGAACTGTTCAAATCTATAGTTAAACTACAAAAGTATGTTGACAAAACTGCTGAAATATATAGATAAACTGCTGAAGTAAGTAGACAACGCGTTGAAGTATATAGTCAAATTGTAAAATACGCATACTGACATAATAATCAAGCATGAAGACCCCTAAAACTTGAAAAAAAAATGAATGGGTGTGATGGAACTATTAAAAATAAAAAAGAGTTCATATGTTCAAAAATACAAACTTAATATATGTAAATATGAATGTAGATTGGATAATATAATTTGTTGAATAAATAGAATCATTGGAACAATATTACATAACCAAGTTGTCTGAACACTCCACATGTTACTATGTTAAGTACATAGATTCAAAATATTACAATTATGTACTAGTCACATCCTCCTTAATCATAAGTTGTAAAAGGTAATAAAAAATCAAACATGTGCCATAACTTAAATTGTCAAAAAGAACAAAAGCAAATAGTATCTTACAAAAAATAAAAGACAAATTAGATAAAAAAATAAACAACTTTTTGAAAACAATAACTTATAAAAAGGTAAAAAACAAAGTAGACAAAAAAAATAAATGGTAGCAACAAGCAACTCGAAAATAGACTGTTGACTGCCAAAACAGGTTGTTGACTGCCATTTATTGTAGGTAAGTAGACACTTCAGTAGTAAATCCACGTGAGAATTATGTAACTCATATATAACACTATATGGACGGCTCTTCTCTTTATTTTCCTTTTCATTACCATGTTATTAACTCATATATTACATTATATTAGGATTATTTACAATATATGTAATTCTTAAAAATATCAATTCATAATTTTTTTATAAATGAGAGAATAAGAAGATCTGTAGACGAGCCACTTATGATGCTTTTGTTACATGGCGAATCATGAAAAGGAGAATGATGGTGAAAAAAAAATGTTATTTGTTTACCAAGGTGATAGGGAATCATGGTGAATGTATGGTTAAATTTAGTCTATTTTTGTCATCATGGAAAAGCATGGTAAATCATGATTAAAGAAGTTTTTTTACAAACTTCGATGCTTATATAGGCACATACATAAAAAAATGTTCTAATAAATATGATTCTTATTTGTGTAGGGTTTTTTTATATAAAATTTCAATCTCATTGTCCCTATAACCACGTAACAAACAATACTTTTTAAAATTGTCCACATCCCTATCACTATCATCATGCACCTGTTACCAAATAACATATTTTAACAATTTTTCCATCCCCATCCCCATCCCCTTCCCCACCACCATCACCATTCCCATCACTATTAATTTTTTCACCATGCACAAAACACATCCTTAGCTACTCCCCGAACAACGTATTAACATTTTAAATCATACAGTGGACCAGCCTACGTGACACGATAATTTATTTCTGAAGTATACAAAAAATATTGATTCCTTCATTGGGATTCCATTAATTTCCCACTCGAGCCACACCTCGTTGGCAATTCGTTACACACACAAACACACACACACATATATATATGTATATATATATATGTGTATATATATATATGTGTGTGTGTGTGTGTGTGTGTGTGTGTGTGTGTAAAATTTTGGGTCCAAGTCAGTCTAGTTTAGAAATGACTGATCAAATTTTTGATAGTCAGGTCAGCAATCTTAGGATCCAAATTGGTCACTTAGTCCAAATCTAAAATCTAAGTAGAATGTTGAATTTAAATTGAGAATTTAAATATTTTTTTAATCTAGATGACAATAGACTACAAAAAAAGTTTTGACATCCTTACAATAGATACTCAACTTCAACTCCAATGATTGAGACCACATTTGTTACAAAATTGATCTAGAACTTTTGACAAGACACCCAACCAAGGATCAACATATATATACTAATCCTAAACATAATAATATCATCTATTTTTAAATGATTTGGATAATATTATATATAATAAATGTCTACGAGAGACAAGTTAAAAGAGAAGAAAGAAATGTGGGTCAATGTGTTAAGTGTTAGACTAGTAAATGGTCTAAATTAAGCAATAAATGTATTGGGCATGAGTTATCTTACCCAAAAAAGTTAAGACTTCCAAAATGGACATATAAAATGCATACTATGAAAATGCATACTTGTTTACAAATGCTAACCAATATTGAACTCGATTATGAAAAATGCACATTGGCAAATTTCATTAGATGGGCACAACTCAAATAGGGCATACCCTCTATGTGGCTAATAATAAATTACTTTTGAAGTGTTTGTTAGGGTAGGTCTAATACACTTGGCCTAATAAGCAACATAGCGTTCCATAAAATTTTACATCAATTGGATGTTAGACCTAATAGGGATGATTGACTGACTTGCATGACACATTTAGGAAAACCATACCTAAAAACTGCACCACATGTTTGGGAAATTCATAACTAAGAAAATGCTCAACATGTTTAGAAAATGCATACTACGATCAAGATACATACCATGTGGAACTATAAATGCATTAAGAGCCGAATTTCATAAACTTAGAATGCATTTGGAAAATATAGGGGAATTGAATGTCTTACTATTGTAAGAATATTTAACATCAAAATCCACTACATTTACCAACAGAGTGGGACCAGGACAATAAGTAGGCTTAATGAAGGGACAATGAACCACTACTGATGTTAAACTGTGGTAGGGTTACTTCACATAAAATCAGTCATTTTTACAAACTAATTCGGCCCACTTCCACAATTCTCCTTAAAAAGTAACCAATGCTAACCAGAATTAGGGATAGTTATATCCTAATTTAAGTAGGTATCTTGTTGAAGAATGTACTATTAACAATGCATATTGAATTAGATGTAAAATGTAGGAAAGGATATGTTTGAAAAATGTAGGACAAATTACAGACTAGGTTAACATAATTTAAATGAAGGATAGGTCTAATAACCTTGACACATCCAAAATGCACCATATCATGAGAACTTCTTGGTCTAATAATTATTGGGTCTAACATAATAAATGTCTATGAGAGACGAGTTAAAAGAGAAGAATGAAATGTGGGTCAATGTGTTAAGTGTTAGACTAGTAAATGGTCTAAATTAAGCAATAAATGTATTGGGCATGGGTTATCTTACCCAAAAAAGTTAAGACTTCCAAAATGGACATATAAAATGCATACTATGAAAATGCATACTTGTATACAAATGCTAACCAATATTGAACTTGATTAAGAAAAATGCTTATTGGCAAATTTCATTAGATGGGCACAACTCAAATAGGGCATACCCTCTATGTGGCTAATAATAAATTACTTTTGAAGTGTTTGTTATGGTAGGTCTAATACACTTGGCCTAATAAGAAACGTAGCGTTCCATAAAATTTTACATCAGTTGGATGTTAGACCTAATAGGGATGATTGACTGACTTGCATGACACATTTAGGAAAACCATACCTAAAAACTGCACCACATGTTTGGGAAATTCATAACTAAGAAAATGCTCAACATGTTTAGAAAATGCATACTACGATCAAGATACATACCATGTGGAACTATAAATGCATTAAGAGCTGAATTTCATAAACTTAGAATGCATTTAGAAAATATAGGGGAATTGAATGTCTTACTATTGTAAGAATATTTAACATCAAAATCCACTACATTTACCAACAGTGTGGGACTAGGACAATAAGTAGGCTTAATGAAGGGACAATGAACCACTACTGATGTTAAACTGTGGTAGGGTTACTTCACATAAAATCAGTCATTTTTACAAACTAATTCGGCCCACTTCCACAATTCTCCTTAAAAAGTAACCAATGCTTACCAGAATTAGGGATAGTTATATCCTAATTTAAGTAGGTATCTTGTTGAAGAATGTACTATTAACAATGCATATTGAATTAGATGTAAAATGTAGGAAAGGATATGTTTGAAAAATGTAGGACAAATTCCAGACTAGGTTAACATAATTTAAATGAAGGCTAGGTCTAATAACCTTGACACATCCAAAATGCACCATATCATGATAACTTCTTGGTCTAATAATTAATTGACTTGGATGGGAAGGTCCTAGTGGCAGACTTTCACTTGGATGTTACATTCCATATGGATTCAAGTAATGGGAAATTTTAGACCTGAGATAAGGGTGGAGATAGGTGAAGGTAGACCTATTCAATGTCAAAAATATATTTCTAGTTCTTAGCATATCAAAATTCTAATTTTCACAATATAAAAAAATGTGAAGAAAGTTAGTTAATGCCCCAAAATGGAACTCTAGGTAGTTAGGGACATGTCAATTGGTTATCAGATCCTGGTAGGGATATGCCACATTAACATCCACAATTTTGACCAATAGATTTGGCCCAGGTAAAATGAATGCTAACAAATACTGAAATAAACTAGGGAAACTTATATTTATATCTAGGTAGGAATATTGTAGGAATTATGTACCAGTGACAGACTAGATAATACTTAAGTAGCCACAATTACACATCATATATTCTTGTCTAGGATCATAATCTACTCAAGAACAAGAGAATTATCCCATTGTGGCTACTCGAGTCAAGGCAGGTCATTCATGTATGCAACTGATACTAATGTACATCAATGCATGGGAAAATGCTTGATAAACAACAATAGAAAATTAAAAGGCAATGCAAATAAGCAACATTATGAATTGTGTGCCCATTCAAACTTCACCACAACAGCTTCAAGGCATGTTATCCCCTTTATTGGATTACATTATGAAACAATTGGTATTTGGGGGCGAATCGCATGATAGTGAATACAATATTGAACAGTATTGGCCACGTGTGACCTCATGCAAACCATGTCGCAAAACAAAAGTCAATTAATAATTCAACTCTGATGGACAATACCCGTGTGTGCCTATATAAAAAATTCACAGGAAGCCTTAATTGGCTTATTTCAGCTGAAGATGAAGCAAAAATAAGAATAAAAAATTAATTAATTAAGAACTTACAAGTCCCTAACATTAGATTTTGGTTGTAAAAATGAAACAATTAAAATCACTAATTATCTATATGTTATTAGCACTCAAATATAAAAGTGGCTGGCACTGATTTGGATGTGGGACTTGTGTTGTATGAGTCGCTTCCATTGCAAATCTCTCATACCGAGTTAAAAAAAATGTTTATGATGCAAGCCAATGCAATGTTTGTGCACAACAAATATGAATTGAATGAACATCATGATTCCAATGTAAATAACCAAACCAATGGATGTCTTTGCCCTAGTATTTGTATGCATGGGTGTAGAGAAGAATGTATCATCACATGCTTGAATAATTATCACATTCTTTGTTAGTGGTGTGCCTAACGATGGAGGAGTTGGAGCAACATACTCACCATTTTCTTGTTCTGATATCTTTTAACAATAACAAATCAAATGACGTCCTCGGTAATGTGGAGATGTAATCACTTTACTGCGGATGTTGTAGTGGATGAATTGTGGTTGTGGTTGTTGTGGTAGTTGTTTTTGTTGTGGATGGGGGTGGTATTGCGGAGGTGGCTGTTGGTATGAATGAGGTGGAGGTGGAGCATATTGATAGTTGAGAGGTGCTTGACGAGGAGGTGGGGCATAGGGATTTGGCGGTTCTTGGTATGAAGGCGGAGCATATGAACTTTGAGTGTTTCCTAGGAAAGTACCATCATTGTTTGGATTCAGCATTGGTTGAGATGGAAATCTTCATTCTTCCCTCCTAGCAAGTGAGAGAGAGATGTGATCTAGTTTTTTCTCAAGACAACTGATGGAATTCCCATGTGATGATACATCCTTCTTCACCTCATCCAAGCTTCTTAATCTTCCAAGCACTTCATCTTCAAACTTGGAGCTATAGCGTAGCCTTGGCTGCCCTTGTCCTTGTCCATCTTCATTTTGTTTCTTCCATGAGAAATTGGTATGGTTCCTCCACTCAGGGGTGTAAGTGTTGGACATGAGTCCTTGATTGTTCTGATTGCCAAAAGAGTGTAAGGCATGAAATTCCTCGGTTTCAACTTCAACTACCATGGTGGATTGAGTAGAAGAACAACCAACTTGGTTCTTCATCAAATTCATCATGTCTGCCACCATCTTCATCATGTCGGGGTTGGTAATGTTGTAGGCTAGAGATGTGGAAGAAGGTGGAAGGACATAGTTCTGATTGCAATGTTCCCCTTTCGTAGAAACTCCATGGCAGGAATTTTTAGCAAGGTGCTCAAACAATGGCCACGAATCCTCGGTGGCTTCGCCGTGAAAGTGCCTCCACATGATGAGTCAATGTTGTTCTGGCTCCACTCTTCAAGCCCAGTGTAGAAGGCTTGGACTAGTTGCCACAATGGCACTTCATGGTGGGGGAAATCGTGAAGTAGCTTTTGGAACCTCTCCCATGCCTCGTGGAAGGGTTCATTCTCTTTTTGGGCAAAGGTGGTGATACATCTTCTCATGTGAGTTAGCTTGGCAATCAGGAAGAACTTTTTGAGGAACTCATTCTTGACCTCATTCCAAGTTACCAACTCTGGCTTTGAAATGTACCACTCTTTAGCTTTTTCCTTTAGGGAATGGGAAGAGGGTCCCCTGGATGGTGTCATCAGTAGTGACAAGGGTACGCAAAGTGGAGCACGTCTCAAAGAATGCATCAATGTGATGGTAGGGATTCTCATTCTCCATCCCATAGTAGGTAGGGAGGATTCCAAGGAGTGTGGGTGGAATGGAGAATTGTTGACCTGACATTTGGTCAACTAGGGTGGCAATGCAAGAATTGTAGTTCCCTGGGGTGAAATACTTGTGGAGTGGCACTAGTACATAACCGACCTTTAGTGTCGGTTATTTAAGGCCTTTGGTGTCAGTTTCTAAGTGACACCTATGTGGGCGCTGCTAAAAGCCCAACCTTTACGCGTCGGTTCTCAAACCGATGCCACAACCCTTCGCGCGCCACTGAAAATGCGCCGAAAACGCGCCAGTAGGAGGTATAGACGTCAGTTATCTGCTTCGAAACTGACACTGAATCACCCACTTATACGGCCGTGCTGGCCAGCACAACCATGGTATCTGGTCTCATTAGGGAAATCGACGTCGGATACTAGTATGGCAACTGACATTGTAACCATATATCGTCAGTTTTATACAGATATCTGACACGCATTTTATGTTTGGTCCGTTGCCACGGTCGTGCTGGCCATCACGGCCGTGGTGTAGGGAAATCGATGTCGGTACTAGTATGGAAATTGACACTGTAACCATATGTCGTCGGTTTTATATAAATAACCGATGCCTATGATTTGATTTTTTTTTCTGTCAGTCTGCAGACCTGTTGTGGCTGGTCGCAGGATGAGAAACTTGCAGTTCAGTTATGAACTGTAGGTTTTACGACATCCATTGATATCAGCCAATAACAGGCCACAAACTTACAAAATTAACATGATGGACAAATTATTATATATGTGACTCACACTCATGTATAAGAAATTTAATTCATATTATTTTTTCATCACATGCATGTAGAAACCAGTAGCAACCTGTAGTTCCATTTATTTCATCTCTTTTCACATTCAGACACATGTAGAAACATTCATGTATTGATGATTTTCACACACATATGAGAATTCATAAAAATTCATTCACATTCACACAAAATTAATTATGAGAACAAAGTTATTTTATTCATCATCATCATTGTCATCAAAATCATATTGAAAATTCCCACTCTTTGTAGGGCTTTTGCCCAATCTTCTCTTACAGCATCTAATTCATCTCTCGTATAGGAGCATGTACATCGAAACACTTTGCACCTGTGTTGAATTCCTCAGTTTTAAAGACCTACAAAGAGAATGATGTACATACATAATTATAATAATATATAATAGGATTCATATATTTCATATTATCTAACGAGACTATGTATAATACCTGTTGTATGTTATCGATTTCCAATACAGCATGTTTGATGATTAGGTCCATAAATCGCATCACATAGTAGGCACATGCCCAGCCGTTGTCTTGTGTAGCACACTATAAATTGAAACATAAAAAATATTCAAAAATACAAATAAGCACACTTCACATAAATAATATATACATTGGAGTCAGGAAATTACTTTCACATTCTTCCAAATGAGTGTCAGACTTTTTTCCTGGGGACCTTTCCTCCAGCTTTTTTGTACTCTTGTAAAGCCCTATATATGTTAATGTAACACATTAAATTGCATAATTAAATAGTAATGCAGTAACAGATGTTAACAAATATAAAAACATAAAATATTTCTCATGAGAATAATGACCTTTTAATTGCATGTCCATATACATCCAACTCACTCCCCGCAGGATCTAGATAATAGACGGTGAATGTCTTGGGGACAATAAATAATAACTCCCAATGCTTAGAACTATAGGTAAGAAAGTAGAAAATTAATAACTCAATATCCGCAATAAAAATGTAATTTGCTTAAGTCCAAATTACAAGCAAAGTAAACTTACTCGACATTGAATGGAGCTATTATCACCGTCTTATTATTTTAACCAAAATATTCAAAAGCATCACAACAGTATGAAGTAACTGAACCGGGGTCTGTATCTACAAGACTAATCAAAGATGGAACCAAAAATCCCACATGGGAAAACCCAAAATCTTTACATGTCTTGTATAAGTGGCTGCAAAACATGTATTACGTATGCATTAATATATAAGAAACTAGATTGCCGTATATAAAACAAGGTATATAGATGTATAAACTAGATTGTCGTATGCATTAATCTCATCATATTCACAACTCTATCATAGATGTGTTCAGCCATTCATACTTAAACAACTCCAAAATATCTTGTATAAATATGTTGTTTCCGAATGTTTGACCTGCATTAATACGTATCCAGAACTTCTATTAGGTATGCATTAATATGTATGCTAAACTTGTATAAATAGATTGTTATCGTATGATTTACCTGCAGCATTCTCCAGAATAGTAACATTTATAGGGAAATTTGGATTATGTTCGCCGCTTGGAAATCCTTTTTGGCAATGTTTGGGCCAATCAATTCGGAAGTTCGATTCCACGCTGATCTGCTGAATTCTAGACATATCCGCGTATGAATAACAGCAGTTCCAAGCCTGGGCATCATATCATCACTTTGATATTAGATACGCTATTTATTCATATGAATTAGTCATAACACCACAATCCAACAGACCTTCCCCACTAGACTGGAGTAACGAGAAGAGAAGCCTACCTAGAGCAGAAAAAGCAAAGTCAAAGACAGAAGAAAGGGGCATCGAGGCGTGTAGGTCCCCTCGAAGCCAACTTTGTAGTCGAGGAGGTGGAGGCCGAGATGTAATGGGTCTCGTCTTTTTTACCTGTATATATAATTTCATATCAATTGACTCATATATATATATACACACTAACAAAATAAAGTAATCAAAATTTATCATATAATATCAGTATAGAGGACATCCGCTTCAGGCCATAGTATCACTCTGCCTACTGCCTCACCAAGTGTTTCAGCATCTGGGTGTGCATGAGGTAGTGTAAGATCTGTCCAGCCAGTGAGTATATGTATGGGGCTCACACGTACCATGCCATCTGGTACTAGACACCCATGAAACATGCACCCTTTAAGGGGTGGGTACGTCGATGCATCTGCAATGATATATCCTTCACTTTGTAGTCGACATTGCTTCAACCCCTACACATTTACGTAATTAAATAATGTTATATGCATATATACACAAACATATCATCTTGAACAGACTAGCTATTATATATGCCATAAAAATACTTACAGAGGACGTGCTAGGTGGGTGTTTAGGATTACTCCCAACCTCTGCAGTACGAGGAGTAGGAGAAGAGAGGTTCACCACAGGTACTGTCTGAGTGGCAGTCTGAGACGCCTGCCACTTGTGAAATGCTTCTTGGAGTCTTTTATCAACTACTTCCTCGACTCTCCTATCAATTAAGGAATATACCTATACATGGATAAAAGAAATTCTAGTTTTTTATTATTGAATAACATTCTAAAATAAGAATAAGTTACCTCAGCTTGTGAAAGTCCCGCTTTTGGGACAGGTTTACGCTAAGATGGCCCAAAGAATGCTTTGATGCCCACACCAGTGCCTGCACCCCTTACACATCCAGGATGCTCTGGGTTACCCAGAGCAACTGTCAGTTCATCCCTTGTGCCCTGAGGGATGAACTTGCCTTCCTTCCTCTGCTCGTGCAGCTCCCGCTAAGCACCATCAACAAAAATTCATAAGTAAACATAACAATAATCAATATCGATAGATTGCTCTAAGAGTTTTATTTTTACCATTTTTGTAGCCGCCTCAGCGGTTGCGGGCTTCGGTATCTCTCCCTTCTTGTTTTGCCTCCCAGCTATCCACATAACATGACGAGGTAGAGGTACGGAAGCAGCAGTAGAGGACTCTGCAGTCTCCTGAGTAGCAGTAGGCTGAGTAGACTCAGCCTGTAGTCTTTGGTGAACGCCTGCATATCCTCTTGGACCCATTGTGTGGTCGTGCACATTCAGTGCACGCCTTGCTCGTTGAGCATCACTCTTAGCCTAGTTAGTTAGCACATTGATTTGGTTAGTAACACTAAAGGTTAATCTTGAATAGGTGAATACATAAAAATGTATATTAATTAAATTGGGAGTGGTGGCGCTTAATACCTTGAATTCATCTATTTTTCTTTGGGTAACAAACTCCTCCCATTCTCTGGGGTCCAAGTAGTTTCATTGCTGTGTGGCTTCCTTCTTCCTATATTTATTTTTTAAAGAGAATACAAACAAAAATTATTAGTGTAAAGTTAGTGAAATACTGATCAATGTCTAGAATTGGAATCTATCAAGAACCTATTCTTAGCATCGCGTATGTAATATCAGGTGAGATTGGTCCTATAGTTCCTTAGGACCCTCCCACAACATTGCATCACACATTTACGATGCAGCTTTTCATCCAGATCAAATATGCTCTGCAAATTAAATAGAATTGCTATTAACTAGTATCCTAAAAATTAGTAATCTACACAAATAGAATTACAAATAATAATAACTCACACATAGTTCCTTCCATATGTGGTCTTTCTTCTCCTTAGGAACTCTATGCCATGATTCTAGGATAAGACTGCAATGGATGTGAGTAAGAACCCCAAGATATGAAACAAATGAGTTGCGGTTCACTCCATATGGATTTCCTGCCTGATCGAAATCCACATCCTATTTGGGTCCATTGCCCCTTTGCTGTATTAACTTGTTCATCATTATGATGCCCCTCACTTTCTCAATTTTCTTTTGCTTCTCATCAAGTGCTATAATTTCTTTAGGGGGGTACATCACCAACCTAAAATTTGATAAAAAATACACTTACATAATATAATTATAAATGAACATATAGATAGAAACCTCAGGGATATATTCTTAAAACTTACATTGTCAGGCGGTGCAAGCACGTCCTCACCGTCACGGTGATCATCAGCACGGTCTTGATCAGCCATCTGATACAAGTATTAATACTTACACTTCAACAATTCATCACATTTGCAACATTATATACAAGTTTTAGCTTTATCACTCATACTCGTCTTAATACTAAACTTCTAGGGTTTTCAAGAAGTCATCCTTTGTTCAACATCATAAGAATTACATAATTCAGTAATCCATCAACACAACCCTAAATAGGGAATATTGCCACCTCACACTGATCCTTATGTATATATCATATTCAATTTCAGTAAGACTCAACAAACACTTGTATAATTCATTCTAATACAATTCAAATATGATTTTATAATGTCAATTCAATTCCCAAGCATATTGACCACTGACCTGATTTTTAGGAAATATTCTCATGAAATAGCATAGTCATATATCCATAGAATTTCCCATGGATCGTCAATCAATATAGTATGCAATGTGTACAAATTTCAACTAAATCCTAGTTGTATATAAAATGTTGAAAATCATTTAGTACACGACTATACTGATCAAATTTTGTATTCATATGTTACCAAAACCCTAATTTTTGTCGATTAGGATTTTCAATTCTCAAACCCTAATTATGTGAATCAAATAATGTTTAAATCTTCTCATTAATTTTAAAGCATAATGATTAGATTACCATAATTAATCAAGCTTTAAACAATGTAATAATGCATTCATCAACTTGACGAATCTACATATCAAAACAATGGTTGAAGTAGTGAAGATGTAGCTTAAAACTACCTAGAATTCTAAAACTTGAATCGAGAGAGGATAAATAAATATAAAAGGTTATGCATAGATAAGCACATGAAGAACTTGTAGTGCAATATCCCGCCCCCAAATCCCCCACGTTAACCCTGAATTGATATGTGAGTATGTTGTAAATGTGAGTAATATTGTGTAGAACAAAATGCAGTTTGTCATAGAACAATGCATGTCAGGGGAAAACCTGATAATGGGCGTGCAGGAGCGCTGGCCGTGCTTCAACTGGCGGCCCTTCTAGCAGCTCGAAGAGGCGGCCTTGATGGCTGCTTCAAGCGGCGATGTTGCTGGCTGCTTCAAGCGGTGATGTTACTGCTCCGTGCAGGCGGCAATGTTGCTCCGTGCGGGCGGTGCTGCTGCTCCTTGTCGGTGCTGCTACTTCTTGCGGCAGCTGAAGCTCCTGCTGAATCGCGATGACGATCGGGAGCGCGGAAGAGTGAGAGCTCCGGGCGGAGAGCTAGTCGGGCGGTCACCGGGCGGAGACCTGGTCGAGCGGTCGCCGAGCGGAGAGCTCTGGTCGAGCGGTCGCAGACAGTGGCTGGCGGAAGAAGAGGCGGCGAGTGGCGGCAGTGTCGGAGGTGGAGGCGGAGGCGAAGGTGGAGACGGAGGCAGAGCAGCAGCGGAATCGTCAGAGTAAAGGATCGTCAGAGCAAAAACCCTGATCAGCAGAAATGAATGAAACAGAAGAGGAAGAGTCTGCCTCACGTTGTTAAGTTAACTATAGGTGTCGGTTGATAACAAAAACCGACAATAAAAACTTTAAGTGTCGGTTTGCAACACAACACCGACAGTAAAGGGAGGTGAAAATTTTTGCGATTATTCAGGCAAAAACACAATGGCGTCAGTTATTGTCACAAAACCGACGATAAAAAGTGAGCAAATTTCTGTCTCGCTGTATGGTTTAGTTGTCGGTTTCTCTCTTAAAAACCGACGATGTATGTCAATTTTTGGAGGTAATTTTTTTCGCTGGAAATTTTGGTTTTGGTGGTTACTTTTAGGTGTCAGTTTCTTATTAAGGAACCGACACTGAATAAAAGTGATACCCGTGTCTGGTCGCCCTTCACATATTGATGTCAGCTTATTTTATTCACCGACCTTGTATGGTTTAGGTGTCGGTGTATTATTCTATCCGTCACCATTAAAAGTGACGTTATAAGCCATTTCTATAGTATGGGTGGTTGGGATGCAGTGGAGGTTGTTGAGCATTCTTGTGAGGGTTGTTGTCTGCCATCTCAACTTCTCGGTGTTGGTTGCGGCAACTTTGGCGTCTCCTCCTACCTTTCTTGGGGTCGTACAACACCAAGTTAGTACTAGTACAATGTGTGTGGCGCATGCACATCTATCACATGCACAATACAAAAACAAGTAAGAAGAAACCAAGTTAGAATGACAATATGCAAAATTAAACAAAGAATAAAGAATAGCAATGATGAGGGCCAAAGAAAATGCTAAGATACACTAAGTAGCTAGGTCGAGCGCCTCTATCCTCGATAACGACACCAGAAAGTTTGTTGAGATTCTTATCAAGGCTACACACTAGCCAACTAAAGGTGGATAGATGAAACCCTAATGGAAAACACACATGTGGATATTTCAAAATTTATATTAACCCTAACACAAGTCGATCACAAAACCAAACAGGTCACCTGCAAGCGCACAGGGTACTATTGTAGTACATGTAAAATGCAATAGTAGGGGTCGATCCTCAGGGACAGAGGGGGCACTAGAGCTAGGTTAGCGTTAGCTACGTTCCTAATGTAGAGACTAGGGTTGAAGGGTTTAAAAGGGTTTGGTTGGTTGTTAAACTAGGTGAACAATCAAGTAAAGGCAAATATGACATCTAAGTTATCACAACCCTAAATTATCCTAAGCGAACAAGTCTAATGAACTAGATTAAGAAACTATCCAAACAAGAGCAAAGGTTAACTACACTACACTAGTAGAGCAATTATTAACCAAGAACTAAATTAACCACAAGATAGAGAGAAAGAGAATAAGTTAACCCTAAAGAACATGATTAAGCAATTAACTAGATTGAGCAAAAGCAACTAAACTGGACTAGCATGAACAAGCTAAGAATGCAAAGTGGGTTTTAAGCATAGAGATTATGTAGGTGGGAAGTTTAGGTATGTGACTTGATATTAGTTGGGGGTCTCAACATAGCAAGTAATGATCACAATTCCATCTAGATTACCAAACCAAACAACAAGGCAAGTGCTATTAGAATGTACCCTATACTACTAGTTGGAGAACAAGGGTTAGGTGCAATTGTAGTAGGACTTGTCAAGTCTAGGTCTCTAGGGTAAGTGGTATTAGGGCAATTGAGAGCCAAGGGTAGAAATGGGAGTAGAGATGAGGGTTTTTCATCTCATGCCACTAGCCATCTAGCCTTTAGAAAGCTCTATCCAATTGCACTAATCACACTTATACTATCCACTTAGATCTCACACTCACTTGTAGAAGGAGGGATGTGTATGTAGGTATACAGGGGGATAGCTAGGGATCCACTAATTGGACTTAGGAACCATTCCTAAGATTGCGACATACACTCCAATACCTCCTAGAAGCTAAGTGTCATCAAACATCTCAAAGCAAGCAATCCATGTTATAAGCACAAACCACATGCAATAAAATAGGAAATGAGATAGACACATGAAGAAATCATCATAGATAGAAATCATGTTCATTACAAGTTATCTTCCCCCAACATGGTATCAGTCACATTTTGACCCCAAACAACCCACCACTAGGGGTATCAAAGAAATAGCAAAAGAAAGGGGAAGAAGGGGGTAGAACTCCTTGAAGCTTGAAGTAGAAGCCTCCTTCTTCACCTCCTAGAAGCTTGGGGACGTCCTTCCTCCTCCAATGGTGTAGATGGGCATGAGAATATGGGGGATTATGGAAGAAAACCTAGAAAACTAGTTTTCCAAGTTGGAAATGAGGTGGAAATAGTGGATGAAGAGAATAAATGCAAGGTGGAGTGCAAAGAATGCTCAAGGAGTGAGTAGGGGGGAGTAGCAGCAACTAGGGGTTCCAACTTTCGTGCCCCAGCCACCACCTATGTATATATAGGTGGTAGGGAGCACTAGGGTAAATGGAGGTAGAATAGGAAAAGCAGTGTAAAAAATGGGTATGGTAGGTTGGTCACCATGACCTTGTTGATGTACCACGACCGTGGTGGGGGTAGTAGGAAACGGTCATGGGGGAGTAGCCATGATCAAGGTGTGAGAAGGGGTGAAAAGGCTAAGTATAACTGGTGGCCACGGCCGTGGCGGGGTGCCACGATCATGTTGGGTAAGTGGCACCATGGATGTGGTGGGGTACCATGATCATTTTGGAGTAGGAAGTCTTGATCAAGGGGGGCAGACACGTGAGGCAGTCTTCAAGGCCATGATCATGGTTAGTGGCCACGACATGATCATCCAAGTGTAAAAGTGGACGACTCCCTATTGATTTTGGGTTTCCTTTTGTAAAATTGAAATGATTGTTGTGGGAGGCCACGACTGTTTTCTCTTCTTCTGGCCACGGCTGTGGTGAATGGCCACGATTGTGGTATCTTAAATGGGCCATGGCCATGCTGATGCCCACAATTGTGGTGCATTTGGTGCAAAACCCTAACATCTCTATTGATTCTTCACAATTATTGACACGACCTGTAGCCATGGGGCCACAACCATGTTGGGATCTCCAATGGCTAAATGAACTTTAGTTTCCATTATCCATGGACTTCTTTTCTTGATGTCAAATCTCGGCCATTAGGGGTAAGTTGAGGGAGCTTTGGGGCCTTCTTTGGACCCCTCCATGATTGGAGGAACCCTAGAACTCCTTCCTTCTCTCGCATCCATCCAAATCATGGTCCAAGTACCTAAAAATAGTGAAAAGAACGTCCATAAGTGCATTTTATAGTAATACTCACATTGAGGGATTTAACTTGCATTCTACTATGTTTATATGTGAATAAAGTACAAAATGGCACAAGATGGAGCCCTAAAATAGGGTTGCAACACATTCCTTGTGAGTTTATTAGATATTTGCGAGTTTGTTGGGCCTCTATGGTTCTTTGAGTGTGATTTATTTGATCAGATGGGTAACAGGTCCCTTTTTCACCCTTTCTTCTTCCTCCTTTCGACAGTGGGAGGAGACAACCAAATAGTTGTAATGGGGCTCTCAATTCTGCCTAAGGATCCAAGGCGCTGAAGGGATTCCTAGAGTTCTAGTGAAGATGAGGTGTAAATTTTATTTGTAGAGGATGTTAATAGAGTGTGGAGTTACTCACTTGGATCCTAAGAAATGTAAATATCTGAGATATGGGAGCATCACATAAAACTCAGGAGTGTGAGGGCGAGGAGTGGAGCGGGTGACATGCTAAGTTCCCGACCTAGTATCGAACCCAACTAAACTAAGAGACCCAGGGAGAACCAACCACTTTAATCTTGACCACACCAGCCAAGTGGGAGACAAGGGGAGGTGGGCCGTCCAGAGTGGGCCAATCTAGAAGTGCCACCTCAGGTGTGGACCCCATCTCATCAGGTAAATCAGTTTTAAATCCTAAAAACATAGGTATTCTTAGAAACTAGTTTATAATTAGCTCCCTTGTCAGATAAATTACCAAAAATACCAATTGACTAAAAAAGCCCTCTTTATTATGAAACCATTGGATATGAACTTTGAGGCATAATTACTAATATTTTGTATCTACAAGATAATACTCCTATTTAGGGTTCATTAAATGAAATAAATAGTATCCAGGTGATACTAATTCTCAGAAAATTATGGTAGAATACTAATAACGATCAAAACCCATTTTTTTAACTTTGACCTAGGTTTTATCAATCTATATCGAGACCTTCTTCATTAATACATAATTAGATGGTTTAAACCTCTTTTTAACTCTAGAAATTAGTACAAGTATTAGGAAAATATGAAATTTGGATTAGACCCCTAGTATGACCTCCTGATCAGTAGAAGAATTATATACACATGTTTTAGGTTAGGTAAACCTAGATTTTTCTAAACCCTAATTTGGACCTAAACCGCCAAGAATATAATGATTCTTGTATTAGTGATGATCAATTGCTATTAATCAGGTGATGACCAAATTATCTATATGACCCTAGAGGTATAAGGAATATGTGAACTCTAGTACATGGGTTTAATCAATTATATGACTATGGTTTTCTTGATTGAGATCAAGATATGTATGTATCCTCTCTTATTTTGCAATTATTTGATTTAGTATTGCTATATAGTACTCACAATTTTATCACTTGAAAACATAAACTATGTGTAGATGTTTTGTAGTTATTAAGATGTTCATTATCCCCCTTACAAGGGAGTGGAATAATGTTGAATAGTACACATTCCTAGGGAACATGGTGTATAGGGAGTTCCATAGAGTACTTGGCATATGGGATAGGGCCCACCATATATGGTTTTATAACTAGTCCACCTTGATAATGCAATTCATCTAGAAAAATGACTAAAATTGAAATGTTTCATGTAATAAAGGAATGTTTTCTATGAGTTTCTTTCTTTCTGCAAATCTTTTCAATGTTATGAAAATCACAAATATATGTATCTTTCTACCCATGTACACAACACCTCGTGTGTTGATTCGTTATTTCACGTATATTTTAGGTTTAGAGCTAGCATTGTAGAAAGGACTGGAAGTGAGCAAGTTGTATATTTTGTACCTATTGTGTAGATACTAGTTAGAATACATGGTCAAATAGTTGTAAAATTCTTTTTCAATGTGTACATGTAAAGTTGTAATAATTCATGTTGTAATAATATACATGTTGAATGTTGACAAATGTTATGGTGTATAGTTATAGTTGTATATTCATGTATGCAAATGTCGCTTTTGCATCACTCTCTAATACAATTCCTAATGTTTTCACATTTGTTCTCTAGGGCCTTTTATGTCTCGAGATAGAAGAATCTAGGGATGTTAAATTTGGTATCAGAGCATGAACAATAGCTACACCTAAAAATTTCTCATTGTGAAACATAAACCAAGTTTAAACCTTTCACTTCAAACCCTAGAAACATTGTAGGTTGATCTATATTTGACTTAGCCTCTAGGTTATAACATAGATATTCGATAACTAGGTTTAGACAAGTGGGTGAGACCCTTTCCATATAGACCTCATATGTATTGGGTAGCTACACTGGTATACACTTTGTTCTCACCATTTCCTATGTGACATGAAACTAGACTATCTACTATGTGTGGGAAACTCATTTTGTTGATTTGGTTTTGCTTTCCAATCAGCTCGAGCCTTGATAGTTTTCTTCGATGTCTGTTTTATCATAGAAAAACTATACAATATTTTATTATATATGTAAATATGAAAATGTGTCCCCCATACTAGATAGTAGTTAGTGTTTGTGTGACCTAAGTGAAAAGGAGTGACATATGTATAGAAGAGAAAGTATATCTTGAATATATATACAACCTTATCAGGATATGTGACATATAGATAGCCAATATAATGATAGATTATATAAGAAAGGATGATCTTATATAAATTCAATCTCCAAGGTATAAGTTCTTTATAAGATCTAAGTTGTATATGAGGTCTGAATCTAATTTTGGATAATCTAAGATAACTCTAGGTGATGAAAGTGCATACTCTTTTCTTACTTAAGATAAGCTAAGTTAAGATTAGGTTGAATATACATGAGCCTCAAGCTATTTTACAAAGGAGGACCTCTAGTTTTAGGGTGAGACAAGGGTGATATCTAGAGAGAGTGAGACCCACAGGGAGATGGTCACATGACCTAACCTTCAATATATGAGAGATATGAAATATGTAAAATGGTGTGTCTGAAGTTGGGTTAATTTTAAGTATATGAGTTGAGTCTTTATCATGATTCATGTAATCATCGAAATCCTAAGTGTGAGATTTGGGTGAAATAATGTGATGCGTAGAAAACTCATGACATGCAATTCAATCCTTTGATTGAGCTTAGTCCTAGCATGAGTGGCTTATGTTTGTGACTGTCATCATTTGTTGCAAGTGATGTGATATATAGAACTCTGGTCCTTGGAGTAAAATTCTTTATGTATAAGATACTCAAACACATTTTTTATTCTTCTCCTCTTTCTTGATATATGATTCTAGAAAACCTCACTTGAGCTATAAAGATGATTTATATGTGAAATTACTCAGATAAGCTTGGCCTAGTATTTTTTATATTCCCTTTCTATATGACACATGTCATATCCAAGTTTGAAACCATGATAACCTTAACTTAGTATATTCCCTCTCCTTTCATGTCATGCATGAAAGATACATATTTGATGTTGAAATAAAGATATTTTTGGATCATATGTTACATGATCACGAAATATAGTTCTTAACCTCAAATTTTCCAACCCTAAGCTTCTAGATTAAAAATAACTCTCACATAATAGCATGAAAGCCTAATATACAAATATGAAGATGTGTTCCCTCTAATAATTTAATCATAGTGTGTGTTGATCATAAAAATAGACTGATGATGTTAAGTGTAGTAATTCCAATAAATAATGACTTGAATATTGATATCACCTTATGTAAGTGTGTAGGTGGAAGATGAAATATTGAATAACACTTTCTTCGCTTCCTATGTATGAACAAAACCCTAATTCCTAAGGGGAATAAGGATATGCAAATCCACATATTAAATAATGTAACATGATGAACAAGACATCAAATGATTCTTCAACCTTTGTAAGGAGGGTTCAGAACTCCCAAGAATCTATAAAACCTAATATGGCAACTTATGGTTCGTTAAGAACTATAATAGCCTTGTCACCTAGAAGTGGTGACTTCTATGAAGTTGTACACTTTGGTATCAAATTAAGCATGGCATCAGTTAAAATTTGAGGACAAAATTCCATATACGGTGAGGTGAATGTGATGACCCTAATTTTAGGGTTTACACCCAATATTATTTGGGGATCCGTGAATGTTTTATATATGGTGTTATAATGGGTCCTCTCACTTTGAAAATATGATTAAAGATAAAATTGATGATGACGACGCATGAGTTGAGTTTATTTATGATGAATAGGTTTTGTTAAAAGACTTGGGTACTAATGAGTCCAAGAGGTCCACTTAGTAGTCACAACAGACTAAAATGGTTAGCGGTCGAGTCCTAAGGTAAGTTAGTATCATAACAAGTACTTTTAGACTTGTCGGATTATTTGATGATTAATTGAATCAAATGCAAGGTTTATAGATATATTTATAATGTTTTTTGAAGAATTTATTTGAATGACCAAACAATTGGTTTGATGTCTCAAACTTTGACATAAGCTTTAGAAAGCCATGAACCAATGCTGAAAAATTCATAATAGTTGGAGGTCCTTACAAGAAGATATAAGTATTAGAAGATGAGTTCATTTCATTTAATTAATGGGGAAGAGTTTTGTATGTTCACTACTTTAGAGTGGCGTGGTTTGATTTGGGCCATCTGAATGATCCTATGGTACATACCTCATCACCTACCTCTGCATATGTAATATATTGAATCATGGATACAATTTCAATTTAACCCATTTTCAAGATTTTATTTCCTTCATATTCTTTTTGTCCTTTTTCCTAAATTTTCCTATATTTTCTGTCCTCTTTACCCTTAGTGTTGAATTTGAGCAACCCTTAATGGATTGAACTATATTTACCCACATTCATTCCAATGAATGGGATTTGCACAAATATCTCAACTAATGTGTTAATTAGAGTCTAATACTATAAAATGATCATTAATGAGAAATAATTAGTAGATTATATATATTTAGAGACTTTATGGATTTGTGGGATAAGAAATGAGATATTAGAAGTTTTATATATAAATTTATTAAGAAAGGTACTAAATATATTTATTAGGCACTTAGCATACAACCAAATACAAAATGCATTAGAAATTAATGTAAAGTTAAATTCCTCACACTTTAATTAGCAAACCCATGAATTTTCATGTCAATTGGTATTTCTCTACCCTCTTAATTAACTAAATGAATATGCAATACTAGTATATATAAATGTCTATTTCATGGAAAAAAGGAAACCCCCTTGACTCCTATTTAGTCTGCCTTTAATTTGTTTGACCATTGAATAGAAATTACTTTCCCAATTGAATTGGTATTTAAAATCCTAATTACCATATGTTTTAATAGAGGTATTTGACAAAGTAATTAAGAATTTTCCTAAATACTTTCCCCCCTCAACATAACGAAAGGTTGTGTTACTTTCTCCTCCCATCTCTAACACGACATCACATTATTCCTCTCTGAAATGGGAGAAGCTCGTTGCCTCCTTCTCTCCTCATGTCCACATTCCTCTCTACCTCCTATATTTTCTGCACCCTTCTTCCTTTAGCCATCAACAACCAAAGCCCTAGCCGCCAATGCTTCCCTACCCTACGCCCATCTGACAACCACCTAAATGATGCCTCCTTCTCTTATCCTCCAACTGCTACTCCTAGACCACTCGCAACCAGCCGCAATGACCTGCCTCACTAATATAATCTGCCATCATCTATGGTGGTGCCCATGGATCCAGAGTGATGCATACTGAAGTTCTAATCTCTCCACCCTTGATGGTACCATCCCAAATCCAATTTGACTCCTTCCATACCTTGTAACCAGTGCCCTCACCATCACAGGACTGCAACCAAACGGACGATGCACCACCTATAAACACCCAGCAACGTGTAGCAGACCTACAACAAGTTATTGCCCATCTGTTATCACTACAACCACATCTACACATCTAGAGCAGCCTCGATGCCGACACACCCTAATTGTAGGGTGTCGTAGCCACCAAATGCAACATCATCTACCCTGACAACAATGTTGTTGACTCCTCTCTTACAACGACATCGACTACTATACCTGCAACACCACCTGACGTAGTGTCAGCTAGCAACAAGACACCACCTAAAGATCTAGAGGAATTATCTTGGAATGAATCCTAGATATGCTCACAAACAGATCATCACAGATCCATTGGTTTCTATTATCTAAGGTAAGTAATTCTCTCCCTATATTTCAATAATTAAATTATGATGACAATGGGATGTAAACCATGTCAATACATGCACCTTGTAATCAAGTTAGCCCTAGGTATATACATAAATATTGTATTACATATGAGTGTGATCCTAATGTTGATATACTGAACCATATATAGGAAATAGTCATAACAGATCATGTATGTAAGAGTGTGGTTAATGATGATATCTAAATCTTAATTTATGATCCGTATAGTAGATCTATAACTAAGGAATTGTTTTGCAAAATGTGTTCACATTATATCATATTGAATTACTTGTATAACATCCTATTAGTTTCTACACATATCCATGTAGTACTACATATCAAATGATGGATGTAGGTTAAGCATGTTGCCTTATTGTAATATTGATTGTCATGGCTCAATTAATAATAGAAGATTATATATAAGAAGGGTTACATTTTAATACTACACATAGGTTACTAAGAATTAGGATAACCATGTTTCAACAAACCCCAGATACAGAAATGCATATTTATGCAATAGATGGTAATTACAAATACATATATAATTATGGGATGCATCTAAGTATATAGTCTTCTTACAAACTAAATGGTGAAAAAGATAACAATGTGTAAAAGAATATACTTTTATAAACATATATCTAGATGTCATGTTAGTTAGATCAAAGCATGTGTATATTAGTGAACCTAATAGATATTCATGTGAAATATACTTACACCTATATACATGGTAAGAATGATGTTAGGAATAATATGGATTAACATCAGTGTTCAGGAAATCGGTCCATGCGGCCGCATATGCGGCCGCTTAAGCAGTTCGGACAGGGGACCGCACCACATATGTCAAAGCAGACCAATAATCGGTCCAAGCCCGATTATGCGGCCGATTACCCGCTTATGCGACCGCTTAATCACCGCTTTTCCAAACACACATACATAGACTTGAAGAAATGAAATTTATATGATATTTTTGTTGTTTCTAATGAAATATTTATATGATATTGTTGCTCCCCTACTTCTAATTAATCATTCTATGTAGTCTTTGTATGTAATTGTTCGATGTGAAATATAATTCTATATGACTGATATATAAATATACATAGATATATTAAATTATTAAAAAAAATCCAAATTTGCATATACTCCCGCATATACTCCCGCATACCGCATATACTCTATTCAGTGCCCCGTCCGCCCGTACACCGAATAGCGCTTTTCTGAACACTGATTAACATTATAGAGAAGAAAATGACATCATTAAACCTAAATTTGAAGAATATATATATTATTATCCACACATATATAAGTTACATGAACTTATGTGACTAAAGATGGGTGACTAGAACTAAGAGTGATATATAAAACATCACATATTCTCTCAACAAATATTGAAATCATAAACCCCTAACATGACATTAGATGATGGGAAATAGAGTAAGAATAATATTAAAATATAATAGGAATGAATATGTTCACTTTCACTTGGATAACATACAAAATGTGTTTCTAGGATAAAAAGTTGACTTTGTGGACCAAAGTATACTACTCAAGTTAACCTTTATGTGTGAAAAGAGGTATGTGAATTTTAAACCTTAAGTTCTACATTTTGATATCCAACCCTAATATTTCCAATGAGGCATTGTCTTAGCCTTTATTCTCTTTATTTCCTTCTTGTGGTATATTTACTTTAATTATTCTAGGGTCTTGGACCCCACTTCCAAAGTTTTCAATTTCTTAAATCTTCCATTAAATTATTCTAGCATGACGATGTAAATGACTAATTAACTAATGTAGTGTACATGAGTTCAAACCACCTATAGTGGGCATGTGTAAATTCGCCTAGGAGAAGTTATAATTCTACCCATTTTATATATATTTGGGTGCTTGGGAATGTGTTATTTCTCCCTCACCCAGAGGTTGAGGTTAGGTAGGTGCCTCAACCCTATATTAGATTAATGTATTCATATTAAATCATGCATGCAGACTTTATTATTATTTGACTTGGCAGAATTCTTATTTATTTTCTTGCCTCATACTTTTGACCCTCTTAGCATAGTAGTTCTTTACCATGCAATACTTTACTTTATGTTTGTCCTTATTCCTTTGTTTGACACATACTTTTATCACCTTTTGTTGGGTGATCCCAACCACCCAGGTTTAGGACCAGAGTGCACAATAGAAGCATGGTGAACCAACCTAAGACTAGGAAAGGAGTTCATCCTTCCATCATGGACTATAAGTTATTTATCTTATTGGAGATGTATTGATGTAGTTGAGTTTCCCTCTACTTAGATCCTTTTTTTGTATAAATCATGTACACCCTTATTAGGAAATTTTTGATGTACTCTTTATTAAATTGAATATAGTCTAAGTTTTAACTTCCATTGCTATTCGTTGGATTTTGTTTACTATTTTTAGTAGAGAGGTTATCTCACTTCTTTACAGCATGGTGTCATTGCCAATGGTAGTCGGAGTCTTGAATTTTTCAATTTGTCTCGTTAGTTAGAAACCCTTACCTCATATAGTTTCCCTTTAGTCCACCTTAGAATTAACCTATGATGAAAGGTTGATTTGGTACCATAAGGATTTCATATTAGAAATATCTATAAATCAACCTTTAGGTAATTATCCTATTAGGTAGCTACTAGGACATGAAGTTGAAAACAAGGGTTTCTAGAAAGGGTCAGGGTCTAGGGGCTGGAAAAATTTTCCTCAGTGCCACTAACTTGGTTTATGAGGACTCCCAGATCCATATGACACCGGCCTGGCCTGAGCAGATACTATTGTCTGAAATAACATACCTTTAGGCAATTACCTCAATGTTGAGTATCCCTAGGAACCTAATATATGATGATTTGGTTATCCATACAAAATCATCTTATGTCGCATAAGTTCCTTATATGAGTCTTAGATTTCCATGTTTAGGGATAATCTACCCTATGCTAGACTTTGAAGTTTGGTAATAGTAAAACAAGTAATTGTTGGATCTTATGCATGGTTTATAAGACTCACACTTTTACCTCTAGTTTAGTTTGAATTGGTAGCTAAACCCTTTTAAGGGTGGAGTAGTGGTAGTAGTAGTACCTTGATAGATTTTGCATTTGCTGATTTCGAGAAGGAAATCCCTTTTAGGGGGATGGAATCCTATTACACAGCAAATCTAGCCAATTTGGAATTAGAAACCCTAACTCCATAGACAAGAGATTAGTAAGCTTATGTAATTAGTATTGACCAAACAAATTATAATTACATGTTTGTTGATATACAAATGAATATATAATAAGTCATCATATGCTTGAACCCCAAAAAATACTTAATATGAGTAACTCACTAATTATGAATACACATAATATTGACCACGCCACCTTAATTCTATGGTAAATGGAATTAATTCAGGCTAAGTATGCATAGAATATAATGGTCATGCTGACCTAAACCCTAAGAAGTAATCATCAAACCTTAATATATATACATACATATCGTTAATGCCTTAATGATACATTAGTGACATTAGGTGTCATCATCAGATAATATACCTTGATACATATAAATGGAATATAATTACCTAATCATAACATTGATATATGAATCAATTCATTAATATGAAATGTGTTCCACCATATTCACTAAAATACATTTAAAGACTCAAATGTGATTAGGAGTAATTGGATTTATATAAGCATGATTGTTAAGTCTACAATAATTCCAAATGCCTAATGCGATGTTAAATGTATAATTTATAATATGAAGTGTAAATAGGAGAAAATGGTTAGTGATGACATTAATATGAGTATGAAAAGTGATCTGACAATGTGTAATATAGGTGTAAGAAATTAATGTGACATTATTTAGACTTAATAATTTGTTAGATAATATTATCTATTTCTTACTAAATAATCTTTGATTATTTAGTATGATGGTAACATGAGGATAATGGAGTATAAATTCAAGTTATTAATTATTGTGCTCTAGCATATTAATAAATATTGAGATGATTTAGTAAACCCTGATTGTGCTTAAAATTCTTAATTAGTACATGAGAAATACCTATGACTTGTGCATAATGTTTTGACATGAAAAAATTAATAGCATAATAAGGATGATGTAAGTTCACAATAAAGATAATGCTAGTAAGCCAGAAATGTCTATTGTGTTATATTAAAACAAAGGTAATATGAATAGTGGAAACCTTAGTAAAACCCGACTTATGAGTAGAGCATGTGAATTACCATAGATTAGAGGTAACCACCTAGTTTCTTAATGTTGGGATGTTACGTACTAACCCTTCCCTCTTATTGAGATCTCGGGGATGAAATCCTCTTTAAGGGTTGGAGTGTTGTAACATACTGAATCTTGGATTCAATTTGAATTTACCCCATTTTCATGATTTTATTTCCTTCATACAACCAAATACAAAATGCATTAGAAAATAATGTAAAGTTAAATTCCTCTAACTTTAATTAGCAAACCCATGAATTTTCATGTCATTTGGTATTTCTCTACCATCTTAATTAATTAAATGAATATGCAAATCTAATATATATAAATGTCTATTGCATGGAAAAAAGGAAACCCCGTTGACTCCTTTTTAGTCTGCCTTTAATTTGTTTGACCATTGAATAGAAATTAATTTCCCGATTGAATTGGTATTTAAAATCCTAATTACCATAGGTTCTACTAGAGTTATTTGACTAAGTAATTAAGAATTTTCCTAAATACTTTTCCCCCTCAACATAACGCAACAGTGTGCTACTTTCTCCCCCCATCTCTAACTCAACATCGTGTTATTCCTCTCTAAAATGGGTGACGCCCGTCGCCTCCTCCTTCTCTACTCGTGTCCACCTTCCTCTCCACCTCATATATCTTCCATGCCCTCCTTCCTTTTCCTATCAATAGTCGAAGCCCTAGCAGCCAATGCTTCCCTACCATGCGCCCATCCGACAACCACCTGCACGATGCCTTCTTCTCTTGTCCTCCATCTGTGACTCCTAGATAGTTCGCAACCTGCCACAATGACCTGCCTCACTAATCTGAGCTGCCATCGTCTATGGTGGTGCCCTTGGAGATAAAGTGATGCATATTGAAGTTCTATTCTCCCCACCCTCGATGGAACCATCCCAACTCCAATCCAACTCCTTCCGTCCCTCGTCACTAGTGCCCTTGCCATCATAGGTTTGCAACCCACCAGACAATGCACCACCTGCAAACACCCAGTGACATTTAGCAGACCTACAATAGGTCATTGTCCATCCATCATCACCATAACCATGCCTGCACATCCAGAGAAACCATGACTCCAACTCACCCTGACAACAGGGCGTCGCAGGCACCAAGTGCAATGTCGTCTACCCTGACAACAACACTGTCGACTCCTCTCTTACAACGACATCAACTCATATACCTGAAACACCACCTGATGTTGTATCAGCTAGTAGCAAGACACCACCTGAAGATCTAGAGGAATTATCTTGGATTGAACACTAGATATGGTCACAAACAGATCATCACAAATCCAAGGTATATACATAAATACAATGATACATATGAGTATGATGCTAATGCTGATATACTGAACCATATATAGGAAATAGTCATAATAGGTCGTGTATGTAAGAGTGTGGTTAAATATGATATCTAAATCTTAATTTATGATCTGTATAGTATATCTATAACTAAGTAATTGTTTTGAAAAATGTGTTCACATTATATCATATTGAATTACTTACATAACATCCTATTAGTTTCTACACGTATCCATGTAGTACTATATATCAAAAGATGGATGTAAGTTGAGAATGTTTCCTTGTTGTAATCTTGATTGTCATGGCTCAATTAATCATGGAAGATTATATATTAGAAGGGTTACATTTTAATACTACACATAGATTACCAAGAATTAGGATAACCATATTTCAACAAACCTTAGATACACAAATATATATTTATGCAATATATGGTAATTATAAATACAAATATAATTATGGGATGCATCTAAGTATATTATCTTCTTATAAATTAAATAGTGAAAAAGATAATAATGTGTAAAAGAATATAATTTTATAAACAAATATTTATATGAAATGTTAGTTAGATCAAAGCATGTGTATATTAATGAACCTAATACATATTCATGTGGAATATAATTACACCTATAAACATGGTAAGCATGATGTTAGGAATAAAATGGATTTACATTATAGATATGAAAATGACATCATTAAACCTAAATTTGAAGAATATATATATATATATATATATATATATATATATATATATATATATATATATATATATATATATATATATATTATCCACATATATATGAGTTATATGGACTTATGTGACTAAAGATGGATAACTAGAACTAAGAGTGATATATAAAACATCACATATTCTCTCAACAAAGATTAAAATCATATACCCTAACATGAAATTAGATGATGGGAAATAGAGTAAGAATAATATAAAATATAATAGGAATGAATATGTTCACTTTGGCTTGGCTAACATACACAATGTGCTTCTAGGATAAAAAAATGACTTTGTGGACCAAAGTATACTATTCAAGTTAACCTTTATGTGTGAAAAGAGGTATGTGCATTCTAAACCCTAAGTTGGGCATTTTGATATCCAACCCTAATATTTCCAATGAGGCAATGTCTTAGCCTTTATTCTTTTTATTTCCTTCTTGTTGCACCTTTACTTTAATTATTCTCAGGTTTTGGATCCCACTTACAAAGTTTTCAATTTCTTAACCCTTCTATTAAATTATTCTAGCATGATGATGTAAATGACTAATTAATTAATGCAGTGTACATGTGTACAAACCACCCATAGTGGTCATGTGTAAATTTGCCCAAAGGAATGTGATAATTCTCCCCATTTTATATATATTCGGGTGCTTGGGAATGTGTTATTTCTTCCTCACCCAGAGGTTGAGGTTAGGTAGGTCCCTCAGCCCTATATTAGATTAATGTAGTCATATTAAATCATGCATGAAAACTTTATTATTATTTGACTTGGCATAATTGTTATTTATTTTCTTGCCTCATACTTTTGACCCTCTCAACATAGTAGTTCTTTACCATGCAATATTTTACTTTATGTTTGTCCTTATTCCTTTGTTTGACACATACTTTTATCTCCTTTTGCTAGGTGATCCCAACCACACAAGTTTAGGAGCAGAGTGCGCAATGGAAGCATGGTGAACTAGCCTAAGACTAGGAAAGGAGTTCATCCTTCCATCATGGACTATAAGTTATTTATCTAATTGGAGACATATTGATGTAGTTGAGTTTCTCTCTACTTAGATCCTCTTTTTGTGTAAAGCATGTACACCCTTATTGAGAAATTTTTGATGTACTCTTTACTAAATTGAATATAGTTAAAGTTTTAACTTCTTCTACTATTCGTTGGATTTTGTTTACCATTTTTAGTAGAGAGGTGATCTCACTACTTACAACATCGTGTGAGAGGGAAACTAGTTAGAGTTGAGCGCCCCTTCTATCCATGATTTTAAGTGTCATTCACTAGACACACGTGAGCCAAATGCTCTGTGAGAGTAGGATCTGATCAACAACCCCAACATTTTTTGGATTGGTGGGATATTGTGAGAGATCATCACATCTCTTTGTCTATCATCTCTAGTGTGAGTTACATTAGGGATTCGAAGGAGGTAGATGAGTGCAGGCAGCCTACAAGATCTATATTGGATCAGGTGGGAGAATCTGGGATCAAGTATTGCATCCATGGAACCAAACAAACTCACCTATAGAGCTTGATCAAGTAGCCAGATGAGATCTGTCAAGGTAGAGAAGAAGACAGGCTCGAGAGAAGGCTTTCTCCATGACCATCCATCTGCGAGAGAACGATGAAGTTATACACATTTTTGTGATGATTTGAGTCCTTGAGAATAACTTAAAAGTTGTTGACCCCCTTTCCACTCGTCTACAATGGCGTTAGGCCTAAAAGAGCTTGACAGTCTCGAGACCCTCATCTTTGTAAGAGGGATGGAATCCCTACTGAGTCTATAAGTCATTACATATTCATTGGGCCTATGTAGTTCTCTGAGTGAGATTTATTTGAGCAAAAGGGTGATAAGACCCTTTTCACCCTTTCTTCTTCCTCCTTTCTGTGGTTGGGGGAGACAACCACTTAGTAGTAATGGTGTTTTCAGCTCTATCCAAGGAGCCAATTTGCCGAAGGGCTTCCTGGAGTTCTGGTGAAGATGAGGTGCTAATTTTATTTGCAGAGGATGCTAACACATTGTGGATTAACTTGGTGGGACCCATACAACGGTGACACATGAGGTAGGGGATTATCACAATAGACTCAAGAGTGTGAGGGCGAGGAGCAAAATGGGTGAAAGGTTGAGTTCCTGACCTAATTTCAAAACCCAACTAAACCAAGTGACTCCGGGAAAACCAATCAGTTCACTCTTGACCACACCACCCAAGTGGGAGGCTAGGGGAGGTGGGATGGCTAGTGTGGGCCAATCCAAGAGTGCCACCTCAAGTGGTGGACCTCATATCATCAGGTAAATCCAATTTAAATCCTAAAAACACAGTATTCTTAGAAAATAATTTATAATTATCCCCCTTGTCAGATAAATTACTAAAAAAACCAATGGACTCAAAAAATTATCTCTTTAGTATGAAACCATTGGATCAGAACTTTGAGGCATTATGACTGATGGGTTTTTATCTATAAGATATACTCCTACTTAGGGTTCATTAAATGAAATAAATAGTATCTAGGTGATAAATAACTCTTAGAAAATTTTGGTAGAACCCTAATAACTATGGAAACACATTTTTGAACTCTGACATGGGTCTTATTGATATATATTAGGTCCTTATTCATTAATACATAATTAGATGGTTTAAACCTCTTCTTAACTCTAGAAATTAGTACAATTATTAGAAAAATATGAAATTTCAATCCGACCCTTAGTATGACCTCCTGATTAGTAGAAAAACAAAATACACACCTTCTATGTTAGTTAAAACTAGATTTGGCTAAATTGTAGTTTCATCCTAAAATGTCAAGAATATAATGAATCTTATATTAATGATGATTAATTTCTATTAATCAGGTGAAGAACAAATTATCTATATGATCATGCAGGTATAAGGAATCTCTAAGCTTAGGTATGTGGGTTTAATTAATTATATGACTATGCTTTTCGTGGTTGAAATAATGATATGTATGTATGCTCTCTTATTTTGGAAATATTTGATGTTGTATTGCAATGTAGTGCTTGTTGTTTCATCACTTGATAACATAAACTATGTGTAGATGTTTTGTAGTTATTAAGCTGTTCTTATCCCTCTTATGAGGGAGTGGATTAATGTTGATTGGTACAACTCTATAGAGCACACACTGTACAGGGAGTTCCCTAGAGTACTTGGTATATGGGACATGGCCTGACATATATATTTTTGGTACCATTCTACCTTGATAATACAATTCATCTCGAAAAAATCACTAAAATTTACATATTTTTCTTAACAAAGGAATGTTTTCCATGAGTTTTTTGTTTTTGCAAATTTTTAACAGTTATGAAAACCATAATATATGTATCTTTCTGCCCATGTACACAACACCTCGAGTGTTGATTCGTTCTTTCATGTATATTTTAGGTTCATATGTAGCATGGGAGAAAGGACTAGAAATGAGCAAGTTGTACCTATTGTGTAGATCCTAGTTAGCATACATGGTCAAATTGTTGTAAAATTCTTTATCAATGTGTACAATAAAGTTGTAAAAATTCATGTTATAATAATATAGATGTTGAACGTTGAGAAATGTTTTGGTATATGCCTATAGTTGTATGTTCATGTATGCGAATGTCTCTTCTACATGTATGCCAATAGTTGTATGCTCATGTATGTGAATGTCGCTTTTGCATCTTTCTCTAATACAACTTCTAACATTTTTAGATTTGTCCTCCTGGGCTTTCTAAGTCTCGAGATGGCAAAATCCAAAGATGTTCCATGTGGTGTGCATGTTGTCATTACATGTGGTACCAGATCAAGTAGGAGAACAAAAAGCACTAATTTCACCTAGCATATGACCCTGCTTCATGGGCAATCGGGTTGGGATTTTCTTTCTATTCTCCTTTTCTGTCTAATCTTGGAATTTCTATTTGAATCTAACATTTTATCCCAATCAAATCTATTAATAAAAATTGGAGTTTCCTACTATAATGTGTGCGACAATTGAATTCCATCAATGGATGTTTCATTTTACTTGTAAATTCTTCTCACAAGTAGCACCATGCACTCCAGCTAAAATCTATTTTAGTATATGGTTGAAACATTGTATATAATGAAAAAAGAAGGTAGATTCTGATTAGACATAGTCTGTCATTTCAATAGGTGGGTAGTTATCTTAATTATTTTTTCCATAGATTTATTTCTATAATTTAATCCAAGACTAGTGACCTATCACATCAAAAATCACTTAAGAACATCATCTTCATTAAAAGAACTCCTTATATTTCTCCTTTTTAACGTACCATGTCCTTTCTCTATTTCATTCCTCCAGATTTAAATAAAACCCTTTAAACTTTAAAAAAACCTTTCAAAAATACAATTTTAGCTTGTATCTCTCTCAGATTCCATATTTATAGTCCCAAACAAACACAAAAGTAACCAATAACTTTATACTATATTGTCTTCTCAGTTAGTAAAATGTAGTGAAGCATATATTAGTAGTTCTTTTTGTAAAGGTTATAACAACAAGTCTCCATTCCCAAATATTTTCTTCTACTATATATTTATTTGAACTATCTTATTTACATACTATTTAACTATCCTCTACAAAGAAAGTGGTTTAATAGTATATTTTGTTCCACACTATCTTCATTTGATATATCTTCTTTATCTTCTCTTTAGACCATTAAAGTACATTATTAATCACCATAATGGAACTTTGATATCCTCCCTCTTTGGCTATTCTTGATGTGTGATAAATTTATCTCTTTCTCCCTAGGTTTCCTTTTTCAAGTTGCTAGCATGATTACCTTGATTTGGTATTAATTAGATATACATATTTACTAATGTAGTAAACAAACTAGGTGTGAAATATCAAGGAGTAAATTACCATCATTCTCTTACTAGATGTAGTACATTTAGAAAAACAACCAAGTATCTTTAAATACACCACTACAAGGTATAGAGATACTCTTGAAGATAATTTTACAATATTTATTTTACATATTATATTATTCTTAAAAATATTTCCTTTTTAAGTTGGCTAACTATTTATTAAATATCTAATACAAATAGAACATGTACTAGTTTTCACATACATGAAATATGTGAACACCAATTAAGTACGAATACTATAAAATTCATTAAAACCCGAAGGCCAAATCCATGACTATAGTAGCAAATCCCTGACCAATATTATATGGTTAAGGGAAATCCCTGACCATTGTACCCTCATCAAAATCTTAGTGACCAATACTAGTTGGTCATGTCGTATCCCTAACCAATACATACATCAGGCATGAGCAAGTCAACAAATCTTAAATAAACTTTAATCTTAGTCCACACCTTATATCCAATGTCCAAATGGATTGTATAAGTGAAAGTCACTACCACCAGTAATAGGCTAAATGTTTTGAAGTCATCTATCTTCTTTATTATACATGAGCTAGACAGACTTGGTACGCATGTTAATTATCTCAAAAGCTAATGTTAAAAATTATAAATTTATTTATAATCAAATGTAGTTTACATGGGGAGGATTTTTTCTGTACCCCTACAAGACACAAATAACATGTATAATAGATGTGTCTACAATATCTGATTCATACAAATTTGCTTTCTAAATACAAGGTGTTGCCTACATCAACACACAAATCCTTCGACAATGTTATCGGTTCATCCACAAAAATGCATGGAAGCATATATATTTGCCATAGAAAAGCATTCATCCAATCTCTCATTGCTACAAGCATCTATATATCACAAGGAAACAAGTAATCAGAAAATATTTGACATATAGAACCAATAATCAAGTCCTTCTGTGACTAAAAGTTCACCTTACATAAAAAAAAGATGCATCAAATTCTTCTTCGTTACTTACATATTGATTATGTGGCTCAATGATGTGAGATCTGCATTGCTTTTAATGTTCCTTTGGATATAAAATGAAAGAGAAAAATAAATGCAAGTGAGTGAGTCAAGATGACTTTCACACTAACCCAATACAAACTACCCACACCAAGTTTGCATTTTCCCGTGATTTTTTCCTATTTCTGATCTCTCTTCAATTTCATTTCTAGATGGAATTCTGCCTTTTTGCATTTTCTCAGGGATTTTTGTTGCCACTGACTTTAAGGTGTAAGACATTGTTAATAAACTAAAAGACATGTTCTATACTTGTACCGTGTCGGTGTTGATGAGACTCCTTATTCTTTGTGTTAGTATATATTGGGAGATAGAGATCAACTTTTATCTTAAAGCAACCATGCCACAAGAAAACAACTACACACAACATTGGTAACATTTTAAGGCAGAGCGACAAGAATTAGAAGTGGGAGAATATATACAGAGAGTGCAAAACAAGATGTAAAGAACTAGAGAAAGACATAGAATGAGTTTGATCTTCTTTTGATTGACTGCATCATGTTGACCGCATATATCTTGGAAGATCAAACGGTGTCGATGGATTCTTTTATAAGGTTAGTACTTGGATAACCATGAGCTCATTCTAAATAGTCAGGAAAAATCCAGTCGATCGTGTTCCATCAGATTCTTAATTTCTTGTCGTGTGCATTCTGCTTGTGCTTGCTTTTGTGCCTAACTAGTTAGTATCGAAGGACTAGCGGGGGGAGTATGTGGGCATTGTGAATAGATAAATGGGATATTTTGATGCTAGTAGTAGAGGAGGGAAGCAACACATGAGCACTGGCCACTGACACAGGGTTGGTGGAAGAATTCTCGAAGGGGATGGTGGGAAGATATTAATCGGGGGGATATAACATCGAGTGGGGTGGGAGAGAATCAAATGACCGACATGTAAGTCTTATCTGAGCCTTGTATTATATCGCCACATGACCGACATGTAAGTCTTATCCGAGCCTTGTATTATACATAGTGTTTTAAATGGGTACGGGTAGACAACGGACCTACAAATCCAAACCCCTTAAAGACCCATCATGTGTCATAATTTTTGTGCCCGCATACACGTGGACCCACATACCCTAAGACCCACATATAAGCGGGTCCACTGAAGGTATGCATAGAGACCCGCTCGTCCTGCAGACCTGCTATACATAAATAGCTACTTCGATAATTTGGTATTTATATCATACTTTCCTAGTCTAACCAATATAATACTTGATATTATGTCTAAATTAATTTTTATAAGATTGAGATTAGTCATCTAATTGAGAAGTAACTATTCTAATTTCAATCATGAGTAATATATGTAAACTGAAAATCAAATTAGTTACAAGATATACTACATAATTAAAATATTATGATGATGACTACAAATATGTTACAAATTAAGTCAACTAATCTCCAATATACAAAGTTATTTAATATAACTATTTTATGTTAATATACTATATGATAAAAATATCTCGTAGTATTAATGCAAACACAACATACTCATAATTTTCTTATAGTACAATATGATGTTCTATATGGAACCACTTATCCATATACCCGCACTGTAAACTCGCTATTAATGTAGGTACAGATATGGTACGGGTCTAGATTTTTTATTATGCGTGTCTAGAAAAAGAACCGGACCCGCGAAATTAGATGGGTATGGGTATAGGTATGACCAACCCTACACCGTACCTATACCGTTTACACCCCTAACTATACAACTATTAGCAGATACATTTTATTATTATTATTATTATTATTATTATATATATATATATATATAAGGTAGCGATCAGTGAGAAACATCCTACGGTGAGAGCATGAGACGCATTTGAATCATTACAAATTCTGAACTATATTTTAAAATACAACCATATAAATGGAAAGAGTATCACTTCATTTATCTTATCAAAAAAAATCATTGCAATCAGATATCGTTTGCATGTCCATATGTACAATATAACTTTTTACATCCAACGGTCAGCTTGAAATTCAATATAGAGCGTCGAAAAGTATTTTGTTGTTGTGAATGATCTACAAATCGAATGGTGATAAAATTTTGTAGGAAGGTAAATATTAAGGTATAATTGTAATATATATGATTGGATTATGAAAATTTGATCTGTGTGGGGAGTTATTCAAATGCCTCTCATGCTCTCACCAAGATTTGTTTCTCACTAGATCGTTGTATATATATATATATAAATATTTATATATATATATATAAATATATATATATATAGAGAGAGGGGTAGAATACACTCCAGTGTACAGATAACACGAATACATTGAAGTGTGTTTTCATATCAAGACTATTTTTTTGTAAAATGTAAACCATTGATCTTAACTATCATACTATAACTAGGCTACATTCAAATTTTGAGCCCATTTGGATGAGTGTAAGTCACTGATCTGAGGGCAACAAAACCGACACACGAAACTAATTTAAAATGTATAATCTTTGCAGCCTTTATAACATGACCTATAAATGTCCAAATGTGCTCAAATTTTGTATATGAGTTATTCACAAGATGTTTAAGAAGATCAATGGATTAGATTTTTGAAAAAAATATTGCATCATGAAAAACTAGTTGAGTGTATTATGCTTTGTATACACTCGAGTGTATTCTAGCCTGACTATATATATATATATATATATATATATATATATATATATATATATATATATATATATATATATATATATATATATATATATATATATTTATAGAGAGAGAGAGAGAGAGTCAGGATAGAATACACTCGAGTGTACAGGTCGCACGAATACACTCAAGTGTGTTTGCATATCAAGGCTATTTTTTATAAGATGTAAACCATTGATCTTCATTGTCATACTATAATTAGGCTACATACAAATTTTAGGCCCATTTGGATGAGTGTAAGTCACTCATCTGAGGGAAATAAAATCGAAGCACGAAACTAATTTGAAATGCATAATTTTTGCGGTCTTTATAACATGACCTATAAATTCCAAATGTGCTCAAAATTTTTATATGAGTAATTCACAAGATGATTAAGAAGATCAATGGATTAGAGTTTTGAAAAAAATATTGCATCATGAAAAACTACTTGAGTGTATTAAGCTCTGAATACACTCGAGTGTATTCTAGTCTGACTATATATATATATATATATACACACACACACACATACATAGAGAGAGAGAGTCAGGCTAGAATACACTCAAGTAGTTTTTCATGATGCAATATGTTTTTCAAAAATATAATCTATTGACCTTCTTAAACATATTGTGAATAGCTCGTATGCAAAATTTGAGCACATTTGGATATTTATAGGACATGCACTACTGGAAATCTTATCAAAGCCGAATGCCAATTCCTTGACCAATACATGTGAATCCTTGACCAATAGGTCTTGGTCTGGGCCAATCCCTGACCAACGTACCCTCGCCAAAAGCTTGGTGACCAATAGTGGTTGGCTAGGGCCTATCCCTGACCAATAGGGGCGGAATCCCTGGGCAACCATTACAGGATTTAAAAAGAATCTCTTGGGACAATACATTGTATCCAAGGCACTTCCTTGACCAATAGGAAGGTATATTATTTTATTATATATCCATATATGAACACACATAACATCCAAAATATTACACATTAGAAGTAGATTATCACACATCAGATGACAACACTTTGAATATAACAAAAAGGATCATTGCATTGAATTTGTAATTGTGATGTCTACATCCAAAAAGTATGATTGAAACATCATGTTTTTTCCCAAAAAGATAACTCATATCCTCTAATAAATCACATTGTTATAGCATTCATATGCATTGCACTACATATCACATTCTTTCAAACAAAAATAAACTTGCATGTCGCCATCCGGATCTAATTACTTCATTCATTCTCCCTAGCATCACTTCCACAACTTCCACCATGAGGGCTTTCTCCAAGATTTGCTTCGGTCCTTCTACTTTGTGGAGTGTTTCCAATATCCTGCATTTTACAAATATATCAACTTTTTACAACAATATACAAGTTCATAAGGGACAATCAAAAATATTTGTAAAATGTATGTAACAAAAGTAATCAATGTATTGGGCTGAAAAGGATAACAAATATCATCATCATAGGAGTGTAGAAAAGCAATCCAAAGTTTGGAAACAAAAAGAGGAACAATGGGTCTGCGCCAAACGAACAAACCAATCAAGCTGTAGACGGCTAGAAAAGCACAGGTATGCACATGGAAGAGATACCAAACAAGAATACTGAAGCTTCAGCACCGAACCACTCTGTTGTGCACCCTGACGTAGACGAGGTCATCCAAGAGGTACCACTAAACAGCAGCGACAAAGTTATTCACATAGAGGACACTGAGGAAACTATTGTGGCCGTTGAAACATCAAGGAAC
Source organism: Alisma plantago-aquatica (assembly GCA_963693085.1). Taxonomy (NCBI): domain Eukaryota; kingdom Viridiplantae; phylum Streptophyta; class Magnoliopsida; order Alismatales; family Alismataceae; genus Alisma; species Alisma plantago-aquatica. Next base: position 1,778,979,530 of record OY856409.1, read on the forward strand.
GAGGAGGGAAATGTAGAAGGGAGAAATCAAACAAGAAGCTAGGCAGCGCTAGAAGAAGACCATATGCACGTAGAGAACATTGAAATAAACAACAAAGAGCTAGAAAATAACACTACAGAACCGGCACCAAAAGACACAGAGCAAGCTGGGAGTTCACAAACAGTGCCTTCGGCCAAGAAGATCAAAGGTAGTGGAACGAAGATGAAGAAACAAAGAACTACTCCACCCTACAAACATAGAAGGAAGGTAGGTGACCGAGAAGATGTACACATCAAGTCTTATAAGAAAAGCCATCTTGGTAATGAATGGAAGAAGCCTTTTGCTGGATCCTCCCACGCCAAGGGCATTGTTCTGGAGAAAATTGGTATTGAAGCTAAGCAGCCAAATTCAGCCATCAGAAAGTGTGCTGCAGCTTTGGTGTATGATCTAATATAACTCAAATCTGTTTCAAAAAATAAAGAAATATGTTCTCTTATTGTGGATGGTGGGTACAACACGTCGGCTTCTTGGGTTGTAGCCGCCCAGAATTTTTTTTATTTTGTATTCTGATACCATGTGCAGATTCTAATTTCGTAATTTACATTCTGTTGCAACATATGTCTGCAATAGAATGTTATAATACCTGATTGAAAGGAGGTATGTATCCCGCTTGTGAGAATGGGTATCCATTGTACGGGTATGGAAATGGAACTTGAGCACTTTGCATATTATTTCCATGCTAGAGAAAGACAATGTATTGAGAAAATTTAGTATGTAACTAATTCATTTAAAAAGTATTTCAGAATTAACGTTATATACATTTCTTACCTGTTGATGTGTGGATGGTTGCCATGGCCCTGTAAATTGATATCCAGGAAAAAAAGTAGTACCATATGAATGTTGACCCTGTGCAAGTATACAATTATGTTTCAAAAATCATTTGTTTGACAAGAATCTTAAAAATGTTTATAAATAAAATGAAAGATGTAACAAATAGTATAAGAACTTGTATTTAAAAATGTTTATATATAGAATGAAAGATGTAACAAATAGTATAAAAACCTGTATTAGAGAAGCCAAAGGACTTAATGCACTTAATGTATTTTTCACTTCAATCATATTTTTGTTATATTCTTCCATTTTGCTCTGCAGTACTTCGACAGTTTCCTATAAATGCACAATGATTTACAAAATTTAAGTTATTATTTAACTAATACAATAAAATTTATCATAATAAGTTAATCACCTTGTATTTCTTATTTTCATTCAGTAAAATCGCATTGGCTGCTCGTATAGAAGCTCCACGAGCACCTATCTTATCATGGTCACTACCAACTAATCGTTTCCGATTAAATTTTATGGGTTTAATGATTTGACAAATGGATTCATCTTTTTGAAGTTCATTACTTTGATTAGAATCATCACATGACAATACACTTTGTTGGGACTTGTAGTGCTCCACAATTTTTTCCTAATAAATTGTATATGCATTGATGATATAATCAAATTTAATGAGGAAATAAAGAAATAATGTAGATTGCTCACCACTATATCCTTGTCTTTGGTATAAGCAACTTTTAACAAATCCATTTTAATTGGAGCATGCCCAAGTTCCTTTTCCTGTATTGAAAAATATTATTATTGCATACACACATAGACTTCAAAGTATTACACTTAGAGCACAAATCAATATATATAACTATAATACAAAATTTTGATGTTCTTACCAACTCATGACGTTTTCTTGCAAATGTTTTAGCCCCAGTACAATGATTCATCTGCTTCTTTGATCTATTAATCTTATTTTCTCTGCAATTGCCTAATATGACATAGACAAAAGATAGAAAATAAAATTTAATTACATAGTAGCAACCTCAAAGAAATGTTTATAAGATTCCTACAATTTTATATTTAACACACATAAAATAAGTTGTAACAAAGAATATAAAAATATTTTGTACACCACATAAACGTTTCTGTCCATCAAAAACAAGATGGACACTTGTTACTAGAGTGAAGGAGGGCGGATTTCTAGACTGTAGCATTTCAGAAAAATAGTTATGATATTATTGTGATACCATGTACTTATATTAATCAAATAATAGCGATGCACATAAAATATGAATATTTTTTACCTGTGTTTTGGGTTGTTTCCATTTTTCAACCAATCTTAAAAACTGCTCACGATCAATTCGAGAATAATTTGAAATTGCTTCCAGCATTGCATCCATGTCATCTTGATACTTCAACCAATATTTGACTTTCAATTCTGCCCTCCAATCAGTTAGACTAGAACTTATATGCGTCCATACCCTCTCCCAACCATTTGAATGATCATCCAAGTCAAAATAAGCCTGATTCATATGAAATAGTGTATAACTAAAAGTAAATATATATAACATGTCAGAGTGAAGTTATCATGAAAATGTATTATTACCTTTACAATATCTCTTGTGTCGTTGAATGATGATATTGGCATTTGTGGCCAATACTTATCAACGGGCCACAAAGATGGTCTTCTAGCTAAAATCCCACACAATAGGCTTAATTGTTTTCCCACTTCTCCAATTTCAAAGCCATTGTCATCAAAAACTAAATGGTGCCTCTCACCATGAGGTGGCTTAAGCGTTGAAATAATTGTAGGGCCTCTCCCATGCTTTTCAATTGACTGGAGTTCAATGTTTCTTCTTTGATCATTTTCTTCTTCAACATCTGTATTTATAGTTGGAGGTGAGGCTGCAGGAGTAATAGTTATATCATCTTCTTCAACTTCAGTCCTTTGTGCCAACCTTGCTAATTTCCTGGACATCTAATTATAATATAGAATATAAAAATCATTCATGTTAATATTAACAAAGATATATGATCAAAGTAAAAATAAGTAGAAATGGTTCAGAATAACATATAAAACAACAACGCACATACTATAGAAAATCAATTGACACACCTTGATATGTTTTTTTTATTTGCATGCACGTTATGTAGATGACAAGGTATACACATTTCAGAAAGAGAGCAACCTAATGGCCATCCTTCAATAAATGCAACATAAGATACATATATAGAATAAGTTAATATTGTAAGATATGTATGTCTTACTTCCACATGTTCAAAGACCTGTAAAAACGCATGCATTGCATAACATAAAATGTTCTTGGGCATGCATAAAAACATCATATATTTCGGTTAGAGATATTTGACGAATAACCATCTGGAACTTTCATCGAACTCAATACTGATAGAAATATATCTTTCTCTTTTGTGCTCATTGTGTAACAAGCAGGTGGCACATAATATTTTCCACTCTCAAGTTCGATTGCCCACAAGTCTTTCCGGATCCCTAATTCAGATAAGTCCAAGCGAGATTGCACATTATCCTTGGACTTACCTTCAACACCAAGAAGTGTTCCTAATATATTCTCACAAACATTTTTCTCGATGTGCATGGTATCTAAATTATGTCTTATCAATAGGTGCTTCCAGTATGGCAGGCGAAAAAATATACTAATCTTCTTCCATGGCTTTGGTAGAGGAATTTTATCTTCCATTTCAGAACTCCTCCTTCTTTTCCCAGTTTCTGAATCTCTCAATTCCTTGCCGAATGTCACATTATCATATCCTTGAAACTCATTCCAAATATCCTCACCAACAAGAGACTTTGGTGCATGTCTGTATTCAGTCTTTCCATTAAAGTTCTTCTTGTCTCGTCGATAAGGATGATTGTCACTAAGGAAACGTCGATGGTCCAGATAGCAATCTTTTTTTCCATGTTTAAGCCTATACCATCCAGTATCTCTGTGACAACAAGGGCAAGCAAACTGTCCTCTTGTGCTATGACCAGAAAGGTTGGCATACGCAGGAAAGTCACTTATGGTCCACAAAATAGCAGCTCTCAATGTGAAATTTTTCTTGGAAGATGCATCATAGGTAGTAACTCCTGTTGTCCATAACTCTTGAAGTTCATCAATTAAAGGTTCAAGATAAATGTCAATATCATTTCCAGGTTCTTTTGGACCAGGAATCAACAAAGACATGATGAAGTTTGGTTGCTTCATGCACAACCACGGGGGCAAGTTGTATGGGATCAACACAACAGGACAAGTACTATGAGAAATATGTAGGGTGTCAAAGGGATTGAAACCATCACTTGCTAGCCCCAGACGGACATTACGTGGCTCACTGCCAAATTCAGGAAACTTAGCATCCAATGCTTTCCATGCAGCAGAATCTGCTGGATGTCGCAACTTTCCATTTGTCACTCGTTTCTTGTGATGCCATTGCATATCCTCTGCCACAGTTGGACACATGAAAAGCCTTTGCAACCTAGGAGTCAAAGGAAAATGAAAGAATTTCTTTGCAGAGATCTTTGATGGTTTCTTTTGGGAGAGTGTTTCTGTTTTCCATCTGGATGTCCCACACCGAGTGCACACTTCAAGTGTTGCACGATCTTTATAATAAATCATGCAATCATTTGGGCATGCATCAATCTTCACATATTCAATACCTAAGTATCTTAACAATTTCTTGGCTTCATAAAAACTATTAGGAAATGATTCTGCCCCACTAGGAAGAGCCTCTTTTGTTAATCTCAATTGTGATGTAAAAGACTTATTGGTCCATTGAGATTCAACTTTGAGATTCAACATTTTTACTAGATAAGATAGTTTGGAATGGCTCGTACAACCATGGTATAAAGGTTCCCTAGCTTTATCTAGAAGTTTACAAAATTTTTCAACATCAAGATTGACTGGAATATCTGCATCAATATCATCTACTGGAGATGTCTCAAGATTCTGCACACCGAAGACATCATGCGACAAGCCTCCGATGTTGTCTCCATCAACATTGTCACCAAGAAGAGTAGTTGCGGATGAAAATTGTCTTTCTCTTCCTGGAATTTCTCCATGGTCCGTCCATATGTAATAATTAGGTGTGAACCCTTTGATCATTACATGTTCAAAAACCTCCTCCTTAGACTTGAAATATCTATTGCCACAAACTTTACATGGGCACAATAATTGACCACTCCTCGCATGTATTTGGTTGAGGAGATTGTGATCAATGAAGGCAGACAAACCATCTTGAAATTCCTTACTATGGATACGATTTTCGATATACATCCAACTTCTATCTGCTATGTAGTCCATCTACATAAGTGAAATATGAATAAGTCAAACCTCTGTGTCTTATATATTTGACAGAAAGTAAACATATTAGTTTCTAATAGAACAATGATTGTAATATGTATTCATATGTGCCACCTATCCCATTCTTGAACACTAAATCCCACTAGTAAGTGTATAATATGTGTTTGGTTTTTAAAGAAATTTCGGCAGCATTTCCCCTTAGTTCTCCAAGTACACCGACATAGATGGGAAAATAACCCACCTAAGTATGTACCCAGAGAACAACTGAGGAAATGACTACCAAAATATCTTTAAAACCAGACACAATATTATACACTCACGTCCTAAGTGAGATTAAGTGTTCGAGAACAGTCCCAAATTGGAGACTATCCAATATTTACTCCTAAAGAGTAAATTTTGGATGGGTTTCTAAGTCAAAAAAATTATATGTATAAATATTTAATATTGTGTTTTATAAAAATATGTTTGAAGTGTTGAAATAAAATAAAATTTTTACTCATGGAGTATTTTAAAAAAATCAATATATATTAATATACTGATAGTATGCATATTTATGTCGTGTAATATCACTCAACAAATTCATGACAAGTTTGCCTTGGATTTGACTAGCACCATTAATGTTCTAAAGTTTCCAAACATGATGTGCGAATTTTCATTTTAGTTTTACAAAGGTGGAAAAAATCTAACAAAGGTGGGCACATCGTTAAATGTGTTTAATCATTGATAGGTGAGAGAAGAAAGGCAAGAGAGTAGTAAAATCCATCCTAACCATTATAAATTGATCCAAATATTTTTTGTACACAAATAATTGATAAAATTTGAAAAGATCTAAAAATCCTCGCATAAACAAATGATGTTTGCAATTATAGTAGCAACTTGTGATGAACACATTTTTTTATTAAAATTTCTAATCTATTAGATAAAAGTACTAAATAAACATGATTGAATAAAATGTTAATTTTGAGCACAATGAAGTTTTATAATTTTTGTCTCAAGTTTTACTTTCTATTAAATTGATATAACATAAGCAGAATAGAAAAGACAGACATCACAAATTTAAAAAAATAAATATTAACAAAATTTTGGTAAAGATAAAACATATAAATTTTAGTTAAGAAGTAATTTGTCAAAGTCACTTTTATAAATAAAAAAGGAACTCGATGCTAGTATTTAGACATTTTCGAGATTCTAACTAGTATTACAAGTGCAAAAATATTTATGTCCAAGATCATCATAACTTTTCCATTCATATAATTCCAATGTAACGAGTGAAAAAATATCTAATTTTTTTCTTTATGTTCCATTACGTCCAAAAATAATTAAAAGTAGAATTTGAACAAGGATTGTTGAAGAATTTTTTCTTTATGTTCCATTACGTCCAAAAATAATATAACGAGATTCTAACTAGTATTACAAATGTAATAAAATGTTTATTACTAGGATCATCATAACTTGTTCTATGCATATAATTCCAATGTAATAATTGAAACAAATATCTAAATTTTTTCTGTATGTTCCATTACGTCTGAAGGTTTGCACTGGTAATGCATCATACCTTATCAGTCCGATCTTCTTACTTTAGCGCAGAAGGTTTGCACTTGTACCACGGTCCAGAATCAAACCACCAGACAGTTCAGAAGCAAGCAATCGTAGGTCCAGAAACAACGATCAAATAACAGTTTTAGAAGGGAACCAACAGGTTGCAAATTTTATACCAGAAAATACATAGCAGGAGGAATCAACAACCCTCAAATGACGTGGGTGATTGCAGAAACAAGGGAAAGTGAGATACATTTGAGAAAGGAGAAGAAGGTAACCTGAGAGAACAACCGAAACGGCCAAAAGAAGACGATGGCCGGCAGCCGGCCGTGCTCTGCGAACAGACTGATGAAGAGCGAATGTCGATGGGGCCGACCGGCTTCCTTCGTTTGACACAAATGTGGTCGGAGAGCGACTGCAGGTATGGTCCACGGCAAGGGGGGCGGTGTCAGGTTATCTGTAGAAGGTGGAGCCGCAGCGGGACCTAGGATTGACGGCGCTGAGGCATCTGGTAACGGAGCTGTGCTGGCTGGTGCAGGAGTAGAAGACGGCGAAGTACTACTCGGAGAAGCACTTAGGAGCCGTTCAGATGCAACAGTTTACAGTACCGGGATTTTTTATGTAAAATGGAACTTGATCAGTATTTGAAATCCATCTTTATGCCGGTGGGAACCGGAAAGCAGTTGGGATCTAGAGGCAGCGGCGTACTTTACAAAATCTGCCAATTTTGATGGAATTCATAAAGTTCTAATACGGGCAGCGGCGGTTCCGTTTCTGCAGCTCCGTACACGCATCTTACTCGGACAACTTCAGGGAACTCCAGAAAATGATAGTTGTTTACAATAAATCTAGCAGGATTTTAGATATATGTACCCAAACGGCTCCTTAGTGGACGGCCGCGGATGAGAAACGGGAGTTCGCTGTTCGGGGGAGCGGGCACTGCATGAACGGAAGTACACCTTGTAGTTGGCGCGCCGGTGGACGTGCTCCGTGAACAGACTAGAGGACGACCAGTCGCAGTGACGGAACGTGCGACTGCGCCTGAGTAGCAGCGGCGGAAGCGATTGCCCGAGAACCGGCGATGAGGCGGGCGGAAGAGTCACAGCAGACGAGGAAAAGGGACTGCGCGCGGTGTTCGGGGGAAAGGGACTGCGCACGGTGTGGATACGAACCGTCGCACCTGTTTTTCAGAGTTAAGCAACCATTAGGTCATAGGCTGGGAGAAAATATTAGAAAGAAATAAAATATTTAGTCAAGGATTTAAATTACATTAGTTAGGGATGAGCTTTGAGGACCAGTCCTAGTTTGGTCAGGACTCTTATTCCTGGCTAGGTAGCCCTAACCAATAACCGATTTTGTTGTAGTGATGTTATAAAGACCGCAAAAATTATGCATTTCAAATTAGTTTCGTGCGTCGATTTTGTTGCCCTTGGATGAGTGACTTACACTCATCCAAATGGGCTCAAAATTTGTATGTAGCCTGGTTGTAGTATGACGGTGAAGATCAATGGTTTACATTTTGTAAATAATAGTCTTGATATGAAAACATACTTGAGTGTATTCGTGCAATCAGTACACTCGAGTGTATTCTAGCCCGGCTCTCTCTCTCTCTCTCTCTCTTTATATATATATATATATATATATATATATATATATATATACATACATATATATATACATATATATATATGAGTCAGGCTAGAATACACTCGAGTGTATAGATCACGCCGTACACCCCAATGGTGTTTTCCTATCTAGACCATATTTTTCTAAAATTTAATACATTGATCTTCATGGTTACAATAATAATAGGTCACATACAAAATTTGAACTCATTTGGATCAGTGTAAGTCACTCATCCAAAGACAACAAAATCGACACACAAAACTAATTTGAAATACATGATTTTTTGCCTCCTTTAGATGCATGACCTAAAGTGTCCAAATGAGCTAAAATTTATTATATAGTATGTTTTTGTGATAATTAAGAAGATCAACGGTTTCTTCAGAAATGACTGAGGTGTACGGTGCCTCCGGTACACTTGAGTGTACACTAGCCTATATATATATATATATATATATATATATATATATATATATATATATATATATATATATATATATATATATATATATATATATATATATGGAAACGAAGGATCCATGTAGCCGACCCCAACATAGTTGGGATTGAGGCTTAGATGATGATATATATATATATATATATATATATATATATATTTATATAATGTATAAAATTTATAAAAATGAGAAATTACAAAAATGTGTTTAGAGAAGTACCAGTTCCAAAATAGATTGTTAATTCTTTTTGGATGACAAAGTCTATAGAATATAAGTTATTATTATAAATGATCCACTCAGAATTACTCGGGACCTGATTTTAGAAAGGGACCAAAGAGATAATTTAAATAAAGTTGAACTCACAATCTAAAATATGACATACTTTTGGACATGAGTTACACAATGCAATACTACCGATGTATTGATAACTAAATATCATATATGATGACATAATCACCAATTTACATTATTAATGACCGTTAGTTAACGGGAAGTGAAAATGAAGAACTAGTAGGTTTCTGGATTTTTCCCATCAAACCATTACAGACCTATTATTTGGGGTTTGAGATAAGATTTGCTTTTAGGGTGGGTTGATTTTAGAAAAAGTGAAGGGGTGCAGGAAAAAAGCTCTACAAATATAACTTCTACGGGCGGGTGGAGACAGTAGGGACTGAGGAGTTGGGTGGCAATTACCTTACTAATTGCCATCCATACATTAGTTAGTTTGATACTAGTTCTGCGAACCTCGGCAAGAACACATCATTTGGACGTCATGGATGCCGCTCCATCATTGTTGCTGAAGCAGCAGAATGGTTGTGCTCTTCTACTTCTTTGGATCAGTGGCGCAGCGGCAGCATATCCAGGACCAGTGCTAATTTCACCTTCAATGGTCTCTCTGGAGACCCCGGTCGGATGCTGATGCTGGATGGCCTTGCCGCCTTAACTCCAACTGGCATCCTGGCCATGTGTTCTTCTCCTCCCCCTTCCAATTCAAGCCATCGCTTGGACCCAGCAGCAGATTAGTGGTCAAAGCAAATGTATATTCTTTCTCTTGCACATTTGTCTTCAAGATCGTGTCCCAATACACCCAACTGAGGGCCCACGACATCGCCTTTGTCATTTCTAAAACCAAGGATCTCTCCACCGTCGTGCTTGACACGATCAAGTATACAGAAGAGTTTAGAGACTGACGACAACTACATCGGTATCAGCATCAACAGTCTGATCTCCAACATCCCCCGCTCCACTGGCTGGTACATCGGCGACTCTGATTCTACCTTTCGGAACCTTACACTCTTCAACAGTGGTCCAATGTAGGTATGGGTGGACTATGACAGTGAGGCGCAACGGCTACACGTTGCCCTGGCCCCTCTTGGAACCGATAAACCCGTTCGTCCCCTGTTGTCCAACGCCCTAGTGAACCTCTCCAACGTCCTACTGGATTCCATGTACATGGGCTTCTCGTCTTCTACGGGCAATGTCTTGACGTCCCAAAATATCCTTGGCTGGAGTTTTGCAGTTCGTAGAGGCATGCAGGCCCCCGCGTTGGACCTCTTTGCACTCCCCATTGTGTTGCCCCGTACCAAATCTGCAGGCCAGAGTAACAAGGCTGCCTCTCTATTCATCATCTTTGGGACGACTTCTGCGATCTTGGTTGGCAGTGTCTTGGCAGTTGCAATAGTGGTTTGGTGGCGCAGAAGTTGCTATATTTTGACCTCAAGTGATCCCACACTCAAGGGAACACCCCAGCTATAAATATGACCCATTAGAGTTCATTTCAAGCTTGCTCATTTGTGCTATTTTAGGTCTTTTATAGTTGAGTGTGTTGCAACTGCTTGAGCCTCTTTCTCTCTTTAGTTTACACTTTATTTTGTGATTATGAGTGAGATGGGCCAGTTGTAAAATAGCTACTTTCTTGTGCTTATAAAGTTCTCATTCCTTTCCATCTTCCCTACCCCTTTCCTCCATGAAGAAAAGGTGAAGCAAACTACTCCAAGTGAAGGGAGTTGTTGTTGTTCTTCTTCAAGGTTGAAGAAGAGGTGAAGATCTTCTCCGGGTGAAGGAGAAGGCAAATGTTGAAGATCTAAGAAGAGTGGTTAAATTCTTAAAGGCTGAAGACTCTTGGAAAAGTTGGTAAGTCATTGTTAAGGTTGAAGACTCTTTGTGTTTGGATGGGTAAGTCTTTTGGTGGTCTTGTGTTGTAACTCTTATTGGTGAATATATCAAGAAAAGCACTTGCAAAGTCCTAGAGGTTGACCTCTCTAGGTAGTAGACTAACTATCTCCTAGTTTGGAGAGTGGAACCACTCTAAACGACCTTGTCAAGTGCTTGCTTTCAATTTCTCTCATCCATGCTACGCTTGTTAGTTAGGACTTCAAATTGCACTTAAACTATTGGTTTTGATTAATATAATTTTAAGGTCTAATCTATCTTGTGAAAAATTTTGAAGCTCTATTCACCCCTATAGAGCCCTAAGTCAGAAATCCACACGAGTGGCTATACTAGCATGAAATATGTGTGCAAACAATAAAGAACACATTATTCCCAACATCTTGTTCATAGTGAAATACAAATCAAATGATTCTGAAATAGACAAGAACCATTTTAACTACAACTGAGGAATAGTTAATTGGGGTTAAATCCAAGGGGAGCAAGGTATCATAGAGAGAAAATACTTGAACATGAGTGAGAGAAGCAGTCAAGAAGCACCATCAAATTAGCAAAAAAATCCAATGGAAATGATCCACATGGATAAAGAATCAAAAAGCAAAATATGGAAGACCAATGAAAAAAATGAGGGAACAAGTGGATTTAAACAGAGTTCTGCATACCTCTTCAGAAAGTTGCAAAGGGTGTCCCAATTTAGTTCATTGTTTGTTGCTATTATTTTGGAGAAGACGCGATGGAGGATTGTAGCTGGAATACGATGACCTAAATGAAAAAAATAACTAACTTAAAGGCCCTACAACACACCTCACCCAAGCTAGGGTTTCGCCGGGTTGCATTCCTTGACAAGTTAGGAATATTGGTCAAATCTTGAGGGAGAATCAAGAAGATAAAAGAGGCAAACCTGACCTAACATTTTTCCTCCTACAAGAAGTTGTTTTTCTAGTGATGGCATGGCGAATTGATTCCATCATGCACATGATAGTGCTGGAGTCATTGTAACCTGGATACCCTAGAACAATTCTTACTTCCTCATCGTCGATGAGAATGGAAATGGGTGGAGTGAGTTTTGTTGTCGATTGCATTCAAACACCATCTCTGCATGCGGCATGTCTGCACCTGGTTGTCGGAGTTATTTTGCAGGATGCAATGGGCGGATGAAGCCCCGAGTTGTGAAGGATTAGACAAGGCATAATATGGGTTCGGTCCTGAACCAAACATGGCCAAACATCTAGCTGTAAACTCAAACAAGTGCTTTTAGTTTAAGATGGATCTCACCTTACCAAAAGTGAGCAACATCTTCTCAGTTGACCCAACATCCTTGCAAACAAATGGAATACCCTCCATCTAGAACCATGACATGTCTTTTTGGACACCGAACATATTAATAATTGATGGAAGGCATTCTAGTTGTTTGCAGTAGTGGAGACAGAGCGAGTAGTTTGGTGGAAATTACCCTATTTAGTGCCACACTTACATTAGCTAGCTGGGCTCAAATCTTCTATGTCTGTCACATATGTGTAATGAATCCAAACCGTCCACTCTTCAATGGCCCCACAATCCAACGGATGACATCTCCCGGTCCCATAGATGGGCACACATATGAGCATAGAGGATTTGGACCCACTCGGTACTTGCATGAATCTCGGTAAGAATGTGTCATTTGGTGATCATGAATGATTGTGCCCTTCTTATACTTCTTCTCCTCTTCATTGGGGTACTTGGCCCCGGAGCTCGCTCGGACAGGACATGCCACGACGGCAGCCGACGTGTTTGCCTTCGGGGTATTCCTCCTTGAAGTGGCTTGCGGGCGTCGCCCCATCCTTCCCATGCTACTGGATTCCGAAGAAGAGCCCGTGCTACTAGTTGACTGGGTCGCAAGCAAGTGGAAGGTTGGAAGCTCCCATCCTGTACCGGCAGCTCGGCCTAGTATGAGACAGGTTGTCCAATTTCATTACGACTCCGTTCCCATGGCGGAGCTGCCCGCCAATTTCTTGGACACTGCTACGTTAGAGGTGATGTCCAACCAAGGGTCCCACGAGTTTGTCGCAATGGGAGTCCAATAATGCGGCTCACTTGGATCTGAGGTCTGGCGTTCTCTGATCGAGGATGGCAGGTGATTACCAAGTTATACCGTTTTATTCAGTATGGCCAGAAGATAACTCATGTACACTTAACGTCTTATCTGTTTACACTTTAGAGATTTACGGAGTCAAGCTGTCAGCTTTGCCAAACCTAACATTATAATGAGAAAACATTACAATCAGTAATGCTTAAACGCAGTTGTCACAGTGGAATGATTTAATATAGAAGAGATGATAATGATTATAAAACTTGATTTAATTCGAGTTTATTTTCATTATCCCATTTGGTTTTCTTGAAATTTCTAAACTCCACCCTCCATTTTCACTAATTCCAATCACCCCCTCTAATTTCTTTTCCGTTAGTTACCATGATGGTGCTATATAGACGTCTGTTCTCTTTATTTTTTCTTTTCATTTCAACTAATTAAAAGACACGTGCTAAGCACGTGTTAAATAATTAAATTAACTTGTTAAATAATTAAATTAACTCGGTAAAAGATCTTAAAACAGTAAAAGAAGAAAGTTGACTAATTTTATAAAAGTCTCTCTAATTTGTAGCATGTCAGTTTAAAATTACATTGTTTTCCTTCTTAAACCTGTGTCGATTTTCCACATTACCGGGTGACTCATTTCAATTTGTAGTATGTGTTTACAGAAATAATCACAACTGCTTTTATTCTAAAAAGTTGTGTACTCAAACTCACAATAATTTATAGACAACTCACTATCATTGACTCCTTCCAACTTGAAGTTTGTCGTTAGTAAAGTTACACATATTTTTCCGTCTTAAGCATGTGTCTATTGCCAGTTATTATATAATATATAATTTGTATATGATAATTAAAAGAGGATGTAAGACTTTTAAAATTATCACTGATCTAATAACTTAAATGCAAATAAACACATAGATATATTAGACCGCAAAATTAATAATTACTAAAATTATGGTAAGTATTCTTGCTCTAAAAAGTTATATAAACAATACTCACAATAATTTATAGGCGACCCACTAAATGATAATAACTCTATTACTTACTGATTGACTCTTCCAACTTAGAGTTTGTCATTAATAAAGTTACACACATTTCCCTTTTGAGCGTGTGTCGATTGATGGTTAATATATAATATATATTTACATATAATTTATTAAAAGAGAATGTGAGATTTTCAAAATTATCTTTGTTTAAAAAAGTTGTACGCAAGTAAATACACAAATATGTTAGACCACAAACTTGATAAGCAAACTGTTCAAATTTATGGACAAACTGCAAAAGTATATTGACAAAATTGTTGAAATATATAGTCAAACTGCTGAAGTATGTAGACAAACCATTGAAGTATGCAACCAAATTGGTAAAATACGCAGATTGATATAATAAGCAAGCACAAAGACCCCTAAAACTTAGAAAAAAAATATGAATGGATGTGATGGAATCATTAAAAAAAGAAGAAGCATTCATATGTTCAAAATACAAACTTAATATACGTAAACATGCATGTAGATAGGATACATAGAAGATGTTGAAATAAACAAACTCAGTGGAACACTATTATACAACCAAGTTGTTTAAACACACCACATATTACTCTATTAAGTACATAGATTCAAAATATTACAATTACATACCAGTCACATCCTCCTTAATCATAAATTATAAAAGTAATAAAAAAACAAACGAATGCAGTTACTTAGTTGTCAAAAAGAATGAAAGAAAATAGTATCTTATAATAAATAAAAGACAAAGTAGATAAAAAAATAAACAACTGCTAAAAAATAATAGCTTATAAAAAGGTAAAAAATAACGCTGATAAAAAAATAAACAACAACCACAAGCAACTCGAAAATAGGTTAGTAACTGTCGTTATTATAGGTAAGTAGACACGTCAGTAGTAAATCAATGTGAGAAATATGTAACTCATATATTACACTATACACAAGGTTGTTCTCGTTCTTTTCCTTTCATTACCAAGTTATTAACTGATATATTACATTATGTTGGGATTATTTATATTATGTAATTCTTAAAAATATCAATTCATCTATTTTTTATAAATGAGAGAATAAAAAGCTTCGTAGATGAGCCACTTATGATGTGTTTGTTACATGGTGAATCATGGAAAGGGGAACGATGGTGAAATAAAAAATTATTATTTATTTGCCATGGTGATAGGGAATCATGGTGAATTTATGAAGAAATTTGGTCAATTTTTGTCCACATAAAAAACCATGGTAAATCATGGTGAAAGAAGTTTATTTAAAAACTTCAATGCTTATTTAGACACATATGTAAAAGAAACGTTCTAATAAATATTATTTTTATTTGTGTTGGGTGTGTTTTTATAAAAAATTACCCTCATTGTCCCTATAACCACGTAACAAATAATATTTTTTAAAATCCTCCACATCCCTATCAATATCATCATGCACCTTTTACCAAATAATATTTTTAATAATTTTCCCATCACCATCAACATCTCCTTACCCATCACCATCACCATCCTCATAATCTTTAATTTTTTCACTACCTGCGTGACAGGATAGTTTATTTCTAAAGTGCACGATCGGAGAGTCAAAGGGATTCTATTAATTTGCCACCGAATCCACACCTTGTTGGCAATTCATTAATATATATATATATATATATATATATATATATATATATATATATATATATATATATATATATATATATATATATATATATATATATATGAGTCAGGCTACTGTACACTCGAGTGCACTGGAGACACCATACACCTCAGTCATTTTTAAAAATGTAGTAACTTTTTAAAAATTCTAAACCATTAATCTTCTTAAATATCTTAAGAACATACTATATAATGAATTTTAACTCATTTGGATACTTATAGGTTGTGCATCTAAAGAAGGCAAAAATCATGCATTTCAAATTAGTTTTGGACATCGATTCTATTTCCTTGGATGAGTGACTTTCACTCATCCAAATGAGCTCAAATTTTGTATGTGACCTATTATTATTGTAACCATGAAGATCAATGGATTGAATTTTGAAAAGACAAGGTCTAGATAGGCAAATACCATTGAGGTCTATAGAATAATATGTACACTCGATTGTATTCTAACCTGACTCTCTCTCTCTCTCTCTCTATATATATATATGTGTATATATATATATATGTGTGTGTGTGTGTGTGTGTATAAAAATTTGGGTCCTAGCCAGTCTAGGTTAGAAAAGACTGACCGAATTTTTGATAGTCAGGTCAGTAATCTATTAGGATCCAAATTTTGATCACTTAATCCAAATCGAAAATATAAGTAGATTGTTAAATTTCAATTCAAAATTAACATGATTTGTTTAATTTAGAACGACAATAGACTATGAACAAAGTTTTGACATCCTTACAATTGATACTCAACTTCAACTCCAATGATAGAGACCACATTTGTTACAAAATCAATCTAGAACTTCTGACAAAGCACCCAACAAAGGATCAACATATATATACTAATCCTACACATAATAATATCATATATTTTAAATTATTTGAATAATATTACATATAATAAATATCAAACAAAAGATGAGTTAAAAGAGAAGAAATAAATGTGGGTCAATGTGTTTACTATTAGACTAATAAATAATCTAAATTAAGCAATAAATGTATTGAAGATGTCTTATCTTACCCAAAAAAGTTGATGCTTCTAAAATTGCACATACAAAATGCATACTATGAAAATGCATATTTGTATACGAATGCTAACAAATATTGAACTCAATTACGAAAAATGCACATTGGCAAATTTCATTAGATGAGCACAACTCAAATAGGGCATACCCTCAAAATGGATAATAATGAATTCCTTTTGAAGTGTTTGTTAAGGTAGGTCTAATACTCTTGGCCTAATAAGCAACGTAGTGATCCATAAAATGCTACATCAATTAGATGTTAGATATAATAGGGATGGTTGACTGACTTGCACAACACATTTACGAAAACCATACCTAAAAAGTGCACCACATGTTTGGGAAATTCATAACTAAGCAAAATGCTCAACAAGTTTAGGAAAATGCATACTACGATCAAGATACATACCATATAGAACTATAAACGCATTAAGAACAGAATGTAATAAACTTATAATGCATTTAGAAATTATAGGGGAATTAAATTTCATACCATTGTAAGAATATTTAAAAATAAAATCCACTACATTTACCAATAGAGTGGGACCAGGACAATAAGTAGGCCTAATGAAGGAAAAATGAACTGCTATTGATATCAAACTGTGGTAGGGTTACTTCACATTAACATCAATCATTTTTACAAAATGATTGGGCCCACTTCCACAATTCTCCTTAGAAAGTAACCAATGCTTACATGAATTAGGGATAGTTATATCCTAAATTAAGTAGGTATCTTGTATGAAGAATGTACTATTAACAGTCCATGTTGAATTAGTTGTAAAAAACAGGCAAGGATATGTTTGGAAAATGTAGGAAAAATTCCATACTTGGTCAACATAATTTAATGTTAATGCATACTAGGGCTAATGACCTTGACACATCCAAAATGCACCGTATCAAGATAACTTCTTGGTCTAATAATTAATTTACTTGGATCGGAAGGTCCTTGTGGCAAACTTTCACTTGGTTGTTACATTCCATTTAGAATGTTACACTTCAAAGATTTATGGAATCAAGTTGTCACTCTTTTGCCAAAAATAACATTAAATTGGGAAAACATTGCAATCAATAATACTTAAACGCAGTCGTCACGGTGGAATGATTTACTACCAATAAAAAATGAATGATATGCCTTTACATAAGAGATGATCATGATTGTACAACACGATTTGAATTAGAGTTTATTTTCATTACCCCCCTTGGTTTTCTTGAAATCCCTAAATCCCCCTCCATTTTCACTAATTCCAATCACCCCCTATGATTTATTTTCCATTAGCTACCATGACGGTGCTATATGGACCGTTGTTCTCTTTTCTTTTTCTTTTCATTTCAACTAGTTAAAACACATGTGTTAAACACGAGTTAAATAATTAAATTAACTCAGTAAAAGATCTCAAAATAGTACAAGAAGAAAGTCAATTAATTTTATAAAAGTCTCTCTAATTTGTCACGTGTCAGTGTAAAATTACATTGTTTTCCTTCTTAAACCTGCATCGATTTTCCACATATTTCCTGGTGACTCCTTTCAATTTGTAGTGTGTGATTACTGAAATAATCACAACTATTTTTACTCTAAAAGTTTATGTACTCAAACTCACAATAATTTATAGGTACCCCACTAAAAGATAATAACCCAATTAATTACTTGTTGACTCTTTCCAACTGGAAATTTTTTGTTAGTAAAGTTACACATATTTTTCTATCTTAAGCATGTGTCTATTGTCGGTTATTATACAATATATAATTTTCATATGAAAATTAAAAAAGGATGCAAGATTTTTAAAATTATCTCTGAAGTTATACGTAAGTAAACACAGGGATATATGAGACCATAAAATTAATGATATGACAAATGTTCTTGCTCTAAAATGTTATGTAATCAATACTCATAATAATTTATAGACGACCGACTAAATCATAATAACTCTATTACTTACCGATTGACTCCTTCAAACTTGGAGTTTGTCATTAATGAAGTTACACATATTTTCTTTTTAAGAGTGTGTCTATTGATGGTTAATATATAATATATATTTTGCATATAATTTAGATTTTTAAAATTATCGTTGTTCTAAAAAAGTTTTACACAAGTAAACACACAAATATGTTAGACCACAAACTTGATAAATGAACTGTTCAAATCTTTAGACAAACTATAGAAGTATGTCGACAAAACTGAATATATAGACAAACTGCTGAAGTATGTAGACAACACATTAGAGTATGCAGATGAATTGTAAAATACGCAGACTGATATAATAAGCAAGCACAAAGACCCCTAAAACTTGAAAAAAAACATAAATGGATGTGATGGAACCATTAAAAATGAAAAAGAGAAGCATTCATACATTCAAAATACAAACTTAATATTCGTAAATATTCATGTAGATTGGATGGATACATATAAGTTGTTGAAATAAATAGACTTAGTGGAACAATATTACACAATCAAGTTGTCTAAACACACCACATGTTACTCTATTAAGTACATAGATTCATAATATTACAATTATGTACCAGTCACATCCTCCTTAATCGTAAGTTGTAAAAGGTAATAAAAAATCAAATGGGTGCAATAACTTAAATTGTCAAAAAGAACAAAAGAAAATAATATCTTATAAAAAAGTAAAAGACAAAGTAGATAAAAAAATAAACAACATCTCAAAAAAAAATCTTATAAAAAGGTAAAAACCAAAGTAGATAGAAAAATAAACGGTAGAAGCAAGCAACTCGAAAACAAGTAGCTGACTGTCAAAATAGGTTGCTTAGGGCAGTAAATGGGTAGGGTAGGGTAGGGAAAAGACTTACCCTTACCCTTGCTCATGTCTTTAATGTGGGTAGTGGGTAAGGTAATTACCTTTTTTCTAAAAACTTTACCCTACCCTTACTCGCACCCTTTAACCCACAGGGTAAATGGGTAGGGTAACGAGTGAAATGGGTAAAATTACATGAAGATAGGTATATGATAATTTCAAATAATAATCTCATATGATATTCCCTATATCAAAGACAAGACACTCTTAAAACTAGATTTTGATAATAATAATTAATTTGGTGATATACAACAAAAATTTATAATATTAACCCAATATTTTTCTAAAAATAAAGCCTAATCTTTATAATATCTTATTTTCTATTAATGGATCCATTTATCTCTCTAATATATGACTATAAAATGTGGTCACATGTTACCGTTTGTTTATTGAATATATGGGAATCATAATAGTACAACTTAAGAATGTAATGATGTTGCTTGTTGGAGTTTTAGTAGTCATTTATGCATATATTATAATTTGAAATTATAAATTCAAACGTGTACCAATATGTAAATGGGTAAAGTGGGTTGAGTAAAGCTTCTCCCTTACCCTATCCTTTTTCAATGTGGGTAAAGTGGGTAATGGGAAAACATGTGGTGGGTAAAAACTAAGCCTACCCTTACCCTACCCTACTGGGTATTGGTGGTGGGTAAATGGGAAATACCCTACCCATTTACAACCCTACTATTGACTGTCGTTTATTATAGGTAAGTAGACACGTCACTAGTAAATCAACGTGAGAATTATGTAACTCATATATTACACTATCGACTCTTCTCTTTCTTTTCCTTTTCATTACCAGGTTATTAACTCATATATTACATTATATTAGAATTATTTAAAGTATGTCATTCTTAAAAATATCAATTCATCTAATTTTTTTATAAATGAGAGAAGAAAAAGCTCTGTAATGAGCCACTTATGATGTGTTTGTTACATGATAAATCATGAAAAGGGGAATGATGGTGGGAAAAAAAATGTTGTTTGTTTTCCATGGTGATAGGGAATCATGGTGAATCTATGGTGAAATTTTGTTTATTTTTGTCCACATGGAAAAGCATGGTAAATCATGGTGAAAGAAGTTTATTTAAAAACTTCGATGCTTATTTAGATACATATGTAAAAAAAGTTCTAATACATATGATTCTTATTTTTGTAGGGTTTTTTTATAAAAACTTTCACCCTCATTGTCCCTATAACCACGTAAAATAAAATATCTTTTAAAATTTTCCACATCCCTATCACTATCATCAAGCACATGTCATAAAATTATATATTTTAACAATTTTTCCATCACCATCACCATCCCCTTCCCCATCACCATCAGAATCACCATCCCCATCACTTTTAATTTTTTCACCAAGTACCAAACACAGCCTTAGCTACTCCCTGCACAATGTCTTGATATTTTAAATCAGACAGTAGACCATCCTGCGTGACAAGATGATTTATTTCTAAAGTGCACAATCGAAGAGTCAAATATAGATCCCTTCATTGGGATTCCATTAATTTTCCACCCAAGCCACACCGCGTTGGCAATTCATTATATATATATATATATATATATATCTGTGTGTGTGTGTGTGTGTAAAATTTTGGGTCCAGGTCAGTCTAGGTTGGAAATGACTTACCAAATTTTTTATAGTCAGGTATGTAATATATTAGGATCTAAATTTGGATCACTTAGTCCAAATCTAAAATATAAGTAGATTGTTGAATTTAAATTCAAAATTAACATGATTTATTTAATTTAGAACGACAACAGATTATGAACAAATTTTTGACATCCTTACAATTGATACTCAACTTCAACTCCAATTATCGAGACCACATTTGTCCCAAAATCAATCTAGAGCTTTTGACAAAATACCCAACCAAGGATGAACATATATATACTAATACTAAACATAATAATCTCATATATTTTTAAATTATTTGAATAGTATTACATATGATAAATGTCAAACGTGAAATGGGTTAAAAGAGAAGAAAGAAATGTGGGTCAATGTGTTTAGTATTAGACTAGTAAATGGTCTAAATTAAGCAATAAATGTATTGAACATGGCTTATCATACCCAAAAAAGTTAAGACTTCAAAAATGGCACATATAAAATGCATACTATGAAAATGCATATTTATATACAAATGCTAACCAATATTGAACTCAATTACAAAAAATGCACAGTGGTAAATTTCATTAGATCGGAAAAACTCAAATAGGGCATACCCTCTACATGGATAATAATGAATTACTTTTGAAGTTTTTGTTAGGATAGGCCTAATACTCTTGGCCTAATAAGCAACCTAGTGATCCATAAAATGATGCATCAATTGGATGTTAGACCTAATAGGGATGGTTGAGTGACTTGCACGACATGTTTAGGAAATCATACCTAAAAAGTGCACCATATGTTTGGGAAATTCATAACTAAGAAAAAGCATGTCATGTTTAAAAAAATCCATACTACGATCATGATGCATACCATATGGAACTATAAACGCATTCAGAACCAAATGTCATAAACTTATAATGCATTTAGAAAATGTTGGGGAATTGAATGTCATACCACTGTAAGTATATTTAACATTAAAATCAACTACATTTAGCAATAGAGTGGGACCAGGACAATAAGTAGGCCTAATCAAGGAACAATGAACCACTATTGATGTCAAACCATGGTAGGGTTACTTCACATTAAAATCAATCATTTTTACAAAGTAATTGGGCCCACTTCCACAATTATCCTTAAAAAGTAACCCATGCTTGCCTGAAGTAGGGATAGTTATATCCTAATTCAAGTAAGTATCTTGTATGAAGAATGTATTATTAACAATGCATGTTGAATTAGTCGAAAAAAATAGGCAAGGCTATGTTTGGAAAATGTAAGACAAATTCCATACTAGGTCAACATAATTTAATGTAAATGTAGGCTAGGTCTAATAACCTGGACACATCCAAAATGCACCATATTATGATAACTTCTTGGTCTACTAATTAATTGATTTGGATGGGAAGGTCCTTGTGGCAGACTTTCACTTGGATGTTACATTCCATATGGATTCAAGTACTGGGAAATTTTAGACTTGAGATAAGGGTGGAGATAGGTGGGGATACACCTATTCAATGTCAAAATTATATTTCTAGTTGTTGGCATATCAAAATTTTAGTTTTCACAATATACAAAAATGGGAAGAAATTAGTTAATGCCCCAAAATTGAACTCTAGGTAGTTAGGGACATGTCGACTGGTTATCAGACCCGGTAGGGATATGCCACATTAACATCCACAATTTTGACTAATAGATTGGGCCCATGTAAAATTAATGCTAACAAATAATGAAATAAACTAGGGAAACTTATATTTCTATCTAGGTAGGCATATTTAGGAATTATGTACCAGTGATAGACTGGATAATACTTAAGTAGCCATAATTACACATCATATATGTTTTTCTAGGATCATAACCTACTCGAGAACAAGAGAACTATCCCGTTATGACTACTCGAGTCAAGGCAGGTCATTCATGTATGCAACTGATACCAATGTACATCAATGCATTGGAAAATGCTTGATAAGCAACAATAGAAAATTAAAAGGCAATGCAAATAAGAAACATTATGAATCGTGTGCCCATTCAAACTTCACCACAACTGCTTCAAAGCATGTTATCCCCTTTATTGGTTGCATTATGAAATAAATGGTATTTCGGGGTGAATCATACGAGAGTGAATACAATATTAAACATTATTGGCCATATGCGAACTCATGCAAACCATGTCGCAAAATAAAAGTTAATTATAATTCAACTTTGATGAACAATACCTATTTGTGCTTATATAGAAAATTCACATAAAGCCTTAATTGGCTTATTTAAGCTGAAGACTAAGCAAACAAAGAATAAAACACTTATTAATTAAGAATTTACAAGTAAGTCCCAAAATTAGATTTTGGTTGTAAAAATGAAATAATTACATAAGAAACCTTAAAACTTGAAAATACAATAAAATAACTAATTATTTTATATGTCATTTAGCACTTAGATATAAAGTGACACTGATTTGGATGTGGGACTTGTGTTGTATGAGTCACTTCCGCTGCAAATGACCTCATCCTGAGTTCTAAGCAAAATGTTTATGATGCAAGCCAAAGCAATGTTTGTCCACAACAAAGATAAATTGAATGAACATCACGATTCCAATGTAAATAGTCAAAACAATGGATGCCTTCACCCTAGTATTTGTATGCATGGGTGTAGGGAAGAATGTATCATCACATGTTTGGATAATTGTTG
Source organism: Alisma plantago-aquatica (assembly GCA_963693085.1). Lineage (NCBI taxonomy): Eukaryota > Viridiplantae > Streptophyta > Magnoliopsida > Alismatales > Alismataceae > Alisma > Alisma plantago-aquatica. Next base: position 1,779,003,299 of record OY856409.1, read on the forward strand.
CATTCTTTGTTAGTGGTGTGCCTAATGGTGGAGGAGTTGGAGCAACATACTCACCATTTTCTTATTATGATATATTTTAACAATAACAAATCAAATGACGTCATTGGTGATGTGGAGATGTAACCACTATATTGCAGATGTTGTAGTGCATGATACCCTTGCATGTGTTCAAATAATTCACACATTTTTTGTCGCGTGTCTAGAAACATATGTGTAAGTGATTGAAACATCTTCCATGAATAAAGATTTAATCATGCTTCTAACTTTGCAATTCTAACATTCATTTTCTCATTGCCTAGAATAATATGTGTCCATGATGCTTCTGTACAAAAAAAATATTAGTCTGGTTACCCAACATGTATGGCGTATTTTATGGCATCCCAAGTAAGTTGTTGCTGAGGATGTTGGAGAAGATGAGGCAATGGTCTCCAATGGTAAGTGGTTGTTTTAGTTGGGTGTCGACTTCTGGAGTTCACATTTGTTGCGTGTTTGTTGTTGTAGATTGGTGTCGACTTCCAGAGTTCAGGATAGACAAATAAAGGATCTCGTCTAATGACTTGCACGGATGACGCACAAATGGTCAACCAATTTTTAGGATGCTGCGATTTGAAGATGACTAATGGGTTGGTATTTAATTGCATGGAGATATTATGGTTGAGTTGGATTGCATTGAGGAGATGGTAGCGGCGGAGTTGGTGTTTAATTGCATGGAGATATTGCTTGGTGATCACTAGGGAAATGGAGGTTGTGAGGAGAAGCTGACACACTAAGGTTGTGTTTGATACGTGGTGACAAAATACATGATGATAGTGACGGTGATGAAGATGGTGACAGTGATGGTGATAGTGGTGGTAAAATTGTTAATAATTATTGTTTGGTAACACATGTGTGGTGGTGGTGAAATGAATGGGAAAACACTTAAAAAGTATTATTTGTTACATAGTTATAGGGATGGGGATAGGGAATTAGTTTTATAGAAAACACCTCATACAAGTATAAACTCTAATTATTAAGCACATCATACATGAAATTTTTGGACATGAATAACACAAACATTCTATCATCAAATTTTAATATGGGTATGAACTATTTAATCTAAAGAAATAACAAGGAGATCCTTTCACATGCGGGTTTTATTTTTTAACAATCATTGCAAAAAAAAGTGTTACCGGAAACATTGTTTAGGAGGAAAAAAAGTGTTTTAGAGGAAAAATGTGTGGTGGGAAAGTTTTTCTTGGATGAAAAAGGATTTGACAGTAAACATAATCTTAGAGGGAAAAATCTCTCTTGGATGAAAAAGATGGCGGGCAAGTTTTTCTTGGAAGAAAAAATTGATTTGATAGAAAAATATTGTCTTGTAGGAAAAAAAGATTTAGTGTAAACTTTATTTTGGAGGGAAAGGTGTGGCGGAAAATATTGTCTTAGGAGGGAAAAATGGAGATAAAAGGTGTGGTGGGAAACTTTATTTTGGAAAGAAAAAGCTTGTCTTGGAGAGACTGTGGTGGGAAATTATTCTATAAGAAGGGAGCTTTATAATGAAAAATAAATATTTTAGTTGGTAATGGGTACATTATAAAATAAAATATAGTGGCAGATTTTTTTTCAAAACTAAGATAGATAAATAGTATTTAGAGAAAAATCAATTTTTGTGCAAAACTAAAATTTGTTGGAGAGAAAGAAATATTTGAGGGAAATTTGTGGCCTAGATAAGGAAAAATATACTAGAATTTTTCTTTGCACACATGTTCATATATTAATGGAGACTTAAAAGAAACTTTTGTCACCACCATTTACCATCATTCACCATTCTTTTCCATGGGGAAAAAAGGATAAAATTCACCATGGATTCACAGGGAAAAATATACTATCACTATCACCATGAAAAACAAATAACATTTTTTATTTCACCATGATTCCCCTCTCCATGTTTCACCATGTATCAAACGAAACCTAACAGAAGTACTTGTGGGTGATGCCTATACAAACACCTACATGGTGATAGGAAGCGGGACTACACAGTGGCAATGACTCAGCCACTCAGTGGTCCACATATTTACATAAGTGTGACCTTTGGTATTCTTCACTTGAGCGTGGGATATCTACATGTGCTATATATGAAAAATTCTAGCTACAACCCGCCACTCACCCACTCTCCCACCCTTTATTGGGAACAGTTGTCAATGAATCCACTTTCTCTGCAATAATAATTTCCCTTTGACAAAAAAAGAAAGAAGAGAAGTATAGGAAACAAGACAAAAGAGAAAATTATTTTACCCATAATTTTCAATCCACAATGAAGTTTTTCCAAAATAAAAACTAATAGTTTTTTTATAATAAATACTTTCTAACAAGATTAATATTGATTGAGTTTAGAGAAAAAATGATATGGTATATTTATACACCTCTCATCATTCGTACTGTACGCAATATGTACGTCTCGTGTTGTACGTATATGTTTCTGGTATACCACTAATGTGTACTTATCTTTTCTCTATGTCCCACTTCTTTTCTTCTCTCACACTATACATCTCGTAAAAATGGTGCATATTCATTTCTCATATTGTACTAATGTGTACTTCTCCCTTCTTTATGTCCCACTTCTTTTCCTCTCACGTATTGTATGTCTCGTACCAGACATATTTGTTTCGCATACAACACTAATGTGTACTTCTCTCTTCTCTATGTCCTATTTCTTTTCCTCTCTCAGACTCTATGTCTCGTACTGTATGTATTTATTTCTCATACAATACTAATTTATACTTATTTCCTCTCTATCTCATTTTTTTCTTCCAAAGTATATTAATAATAATCTTGTTTGAAATTATTTTTATAAGAAATCTAATTTTTTTATTTTATTAAAAGTCTCATTTAGGAGTGAAATTTATAAGTAAAATAATTTTCTCTTACTTCAAATTCAATTCATTTTATTTCTCTCTCTTAAAAAATAGTGGAAATAATAGTAGAGACTCCTCCTTATTTTCTAAAGCCATAGCACACAGGAATAGTGTGTTCCCTTTTTCTCCTTTCCTTTTTCCGACTTTTCTTCTCTCCTCTTAACCACTCTCATTAATTTTAGAGATAGTAGGTTGTTGTTTTGTACAGGAAAAATAACTTATGATGATTCTGGTTCCTCCTTAGGGATGGGAGGGGGTGAGTGTTGTGTTACTCTCTATATAAAAGGCCCAACGGAAACTTAGATTTAATAACTCTGCACTTGCTTTGGGTTTAGATTTGCTACTCCCAATGTGAACACACAGTACAATAAACCTTTGGTTATCTTTTGACATGTCTTAGTCCAGTTAAATATGTTAGTTCAAATTAAATGGTAGTGACATTATCCTTGATCTAGAAGGGGTCTAGGCTACTCTGTGTTCACACTGAACAAACAAATTCTAAACCCTTGGTTTGGTGATCAAACCTACTTGATGTTTCCTTTACATGCTATTGTTGTTTTCCCTATAGTGTTGTATCTTGGGGACATCACCTTTGATGTTTGAGCAACAAAGATGCATGCTATTGGGTGGAGGTACTCGATGTTCTTCAATAAGTCATGATTGGTGGTGTGATGACCCTGATTTTAGGGTCTTACACCCAATAGTAATTAGAAATCGATGAATGTTTTATATATGGTCGAACTCATATATTGATGTTAGAATGGGTCTTCTCACTTTGAAAGTATGATTAAAGATGAAATTGATGATTATGACACATGAGTTGATTTCATTTATTATGAATAGGTTTTGTTAATCAACTTGGGTATTTATGAGTCCATGAGGTCAATTTAGTAGCCACAACAGACTAAAGTGGTCAATGGTCGAGTCCTTAGGTAAGTTAGTATCATAACAAGTACTTGTGGACTTGTTGGATTATTTGATGATTAATTTAATCGAATGCAAGGTTTCTAGATATATTTATAAGGTTGTTTGAAGAATTTATTTTAATGACCAAACAATTAATTTGATATCTTAAACTTTGACATGAGATTTAGAAAGCCATGAACATGTGCTAAAAATTTCATAATAATTGGAGGTCCCTACAAGAAGATATTGAAATTCTTACATGTTTCAGTAGTAGCATATTGTTCCATGGAGCTAAGGTCAAAAATATGGAATAAACAAGTGTTTCCACGACTCTACTAACCAATCAATTCGATTTTGTTCCACTTAATCCCTAAGTATTAGAATATGTTTTCATTTTATTTAATTTAAGGGGAGGAATTTTGTACGTGACCTAGATCTTTGATGAATTTTGGTCACATGACAAGTTTGCTGGTTTAGGGTGGTGTTGTCTAATCTAGGCCGTCCCAATGATCCTACGGTACAAACCTCATCACCTACCTCCACATCATGTGGGAGGGGAACTGGTTAGAGTTGATCGCTCCTTCTCTCCATGATTTCGGGCACAATTTTCCACACACACGTGAGCAAAATCCACCATGAGAGTAGGATCTGATCAACGACCCCGACATCATGTGGAGTGGTAGAGTACTGTGAGAGATCTTCACATCTCTTTATCTCTCATCTCCAGTGCGAGTTGCAGTAGGGAATTGAAGGAGGGAGAGGAGTGTAGGCAACTTTTGAGATCTATCTTGGCTCAGGTGGGAGAATTTGAGATCAATTAATGCATCCATGAATCCATACAAACTCTCCAATAGAGCTTGATCCAGTAGGCAGGCGAGCTCCATCATAGTGGAGAAGAAGACAAGATCGGGAGAAGGCTTTCTCCATGACCATCCATCTGAGAGAGAATGATGAAATTCAACATGTCATTGTCATGATTTGAGTCCTTGAGAAGGTTTTGAAAGTTGTTTCCTCTCTTTCCACCCTGCTACGTGTGGTGCTAGGCATGAAGATCTCAACAGTCTCGAGACCCTCCTCTTCACGAGAGGGATGGCATCCCTACCGAGTTTATAAGAGCCTTCACAGTTCATTGTGTGAGATTCATAAGGGTGACATGTCCCTTTTCCCCATTTCTTCTTCCTTATTACCATGGTGGGGGGAGATAGCCACTAAGCGGTAATGGGGCTCTTAGCTCTGTCCAAGGAGCCAAGGCGCCGAAGGGCATCCAGGAGTTCTGGTGAAGATGAGGTGCCGATTTTATTTATAAAGGATGCTAATAGATTGTAGATTTCCTTGTTGGGATCTCAGGTAATGACGAAACCTAAGATAGGGGAGCATCACATTGGACTCAGGAGCGTGAGGGCAAGGAGTAGAGTGGGAGACAAGTTGAGTTCTAGACCTATTTTTGAACCCAACTAAACTAAGAAACCCAGGGAGAACCAACCGATCACTCTTGACCACACCATCCAAGTGGGAGACCATGAGAGGTGGGCCGACCAGTGTGGGTGAATCCATGAGAGCCACCTAAGGTGGTGGACCCCATGTCATCAGGTAAATCTACTTTAAATCCTAAAAACACTGGTATTCTTAGAAAATAGTTTATAATTAGCTCCCTTGTCAGATAAATTCCTACAAAATACCATGTGGACTTAGAAAAATTCCCTCCTTATTATGAAACCATTAGATTAGAACTTTGGAGCATTATTACTAATGGGTTTTTATCTACAAGATAATACTCCTATTTAGTGTTCATTAAGTGCAATAAATAGTATTTAGGTGATATTAATTATCATAAAATTGTGGTAGAACCCTAATAACAATGCAACCCAATTTTGAACTATGATCTGGGTTTTATTGATATAACTTAGGTCCATCTTAATTAATACTTAATTAGATGGTTTAAACCTCTTTTTAACTCTACAAATTAGTACAAGTATTAGAAAATTATGAAATTTGGACCAGACCCCTTGTATGACATCGTGATCAATATAAAAATAAAAGACACATGTTCTATGTTAGATAAGCCTAGGTTTGTCTAAATACTAACTTGCATCTAAAATGTCAAGAATATAATGAATCTTGTGTTAATGATGATTAATTGATATTAATCAGGTGATGACCAGATCATCTATATGATCATGGAGGTATAACAAAACTCTAAACTCAAGTATGTGGGTTTACTTTATTATATGACTGGTTTTATTGGTTGAAATAATGGTATGTATCTATGCTATCTCATTTTGCAAATATTGGATGTAGTATTTCTATGTATTACCAGCTATTTTGTCACTTGAAAACATAAACTATGTGTAGTTGTTTTTAGTTATTAAGGTGTTCATTATCCCCCTTATGAGGAAGTAGATTAATGTTGATTAGTATATCTCCCTAGAGCACACGGTGTAAAAGGAGTTCCCCAGAGTACTTGGTACATGGGATAGGGCCCAACATATATATTTTTGGTACTAGTCAGCCTTGACAATGCATTTCATCTAGAAAAATGACTAAAATTGACATATTTATCTTGACAAAGGAATGTTTTCTATGAGATTCTTTCTTTCTGCAAATCTTTTCAAAGTTATAAAAATAGTAAATATATGTATCGTTCTACCCATGTACACAACACCTAATGTGTTGATTCATTATTTCACGTATCTTTTAGGTTTAGAGATAGCATGGGAGAATGGATTGGAAGTGAGCAAGTTGTACAAGTTGTACCTATTGTGTAGATCCTAGTTAGCATACATGGTCAAACAATTTAAAATTATTTTTCAATGTGTACATGTAAAGTTGTAATAATTTGTGTTGTAATAATATACATGTTGAATGTTGTGAAATGTTGTGGTGTATGCCTATAGTTGTATGTTCATGCATGTGAATGTAGCTTCGACATCTCTCTCTGATAAAATTCTAAATGTTTTCAGATTTGTCCTCTCGAACCATATAAGTCTCAAGATGGTAGAATCCAGGATCATTACAGTTAGTATTAGAGCATGAACTATTACTACACCTGACATAGTTTCTCATCATGAAACACAAACCAAGTTACACCTTTTACTTCAAACCATAGAAAATTAGTAAGTTTTTCTATAGGAACAAGATTTGACTTAGCCTCTAGGTTATAACCTAGATGTTCGAGAACTAGGTTTAGACAAGTGTGCAAGACCCTTTCCATATAGAGCTCATATGTATTGGGTAGCTACACTAGTCTACACCTAGTTCTCACCATTTCACTATGTGACATGACACTACACTATCTATTGTGTCTGAGACACTCATTTGGCTAATTTGGTTTTTTTTCAATGGGATTGAGGCTTGATAGTTTTCTCTGATGTCTTCTTTCTTGGATAAAAACTATATAATATTTTATTATATATATGTAAATACGAAAATGTGTCCCTCACACTAGAGAGTAGTTAGTGTTCGTGTAGCCTTAGTGAAAAGGAGTGACATTAATATAGAAGAGAGAGTGAGAGTGAAAACCACAAGGAGATGGTCATAGGACCTAACCTTCAATTCATGAGAGATATGAAATTTGTAAACTGATATGTCCTAATCTGGGTTACTTCTAAGTATATGAGTTGAGTTCTTATGCATGATTCATGTATACCACTGACATCCTAGGTGTGAGATTTGGGAGAAATAATGTGATGGGTAGAAAACTCGTGATGTGAAAGTCAATCCTTTTAACTGAGTTTAGTCCTAGCTTGAGTGACTTAAGTTTGTGACTTTCATCATTAGTTGTAAGCGAGGTGATACATAAAACTCTAGTCCTTGGAGTAAAATGCCTTGTGCATAATTCTCCTTTTTCTTGATATATGATGATAGAAAACGTCGCTTGAGCTATAAATTTGACTTATGCATGAAAAGTTGCTCAAATAAGCTTGGCCTAGTATTTTCTATATTCCCTTTCTATATCACACATGCCATATCCGTTTTGAAATCATGATAACCTAAACTTAGTATAATTCCCTCTCCCTTCATATCATACATCAAAGATCATATTTGATTTTGAAATAAAGATATATATATGGATTATATGTTACTTGATCATGAAATATAGTTCTTCACCTCAAACCTTCCAACTCTATGATTCTAGATTGATAATATCTCTCACAGAATAGGGTGAAACCTGAGTATAAAAATATGAGAATTGCTTCCCTCTAATAATGCAATCATAGTGTGTTTTGGTCATAAAAATAGATTGATGATGTTATGTGTTATAATTCCAATAAATTATAACTTGAAATCTTGATATCACCTTATGTAGGTGTGTATTGTGAAAGATGAAATCTTGAATAACACCTTGTCAGCTTCCTATGTATGAATAAAACCCTAATTCCTAAGGGGAATAAGGATATGTAAATCCAAATATTAAAGAATGTCTCATGATGATGAAGACATCAACTGATGCTTCAACCTTTATAAGGTGGGGTGGGAAAACTCAAGAATCTCTAAAACCTAATATGAAAACTTAAGCTTCATTAAGAAGTATAATAACCTTGTCTCCTAGAAGTGGTGACTTTTATGAAGTTGGACACTTTGGTATCACCTTAATCATGACATTAGTTGAATTTCAAGGAGGAAATTCCTTACAAGATGGAATGAATATGATTACCCTAATTTTAGGGTTTTACACCCAATATTATTTGGGGATCCATAAATGCTTTATATATGGGCGAACTCATATATTGATGTTATAATGTGTCTTCTCACTTTGAAATAATGATTAAAGATAAAATTGATGATAATGACACATGACTTGAGTTAATTTATGATGAATAGGTTTTGTTAATGGACTTGGGTACTTATGAGGCCAAGTGGTCCATGTAGTAGTCACAATAGACTAAAATGGTCAATGGTCAAGTTCTTAGGTAAGTTAGTATCATAACTAGTACTTTTGGACTTGTTGGATTATTTGATGATTAATTGAACCAAATATAAGGTTTGTTGATCTATTTATAAGGTTATTTGAATAATTTATTTGAATGACCAAACAATTGGTTTGATGTCTCAAACTTTGACAACATTTAGAAAGCCATGAAAATATGTTGATTATTTCATAATATTTGAAGGTCCCTACAGAAGATCTAAGTATTAGAAGATGTGTTCATTTCATTTAATTAATGGAGAGGAATTTTGCATGTGCCTACATCTTAGATGATTTTTTTTCATACGGCTAGTAGTGCACTAGTTTAGGGTGGCGTGGTCTGATCTAGGTCATCCCAATGACCCTATGGTACATATCTCATCACCGACCTCTGCATCTTACGGGAGGTGAATTCATTAGAGTTGAGTGTCCCTTCTCTCCTTGATTTCGGGTGTGATTCTCCACACATACATGAGTCAAATACTCTGTTAGAGTAGGATCTGATCAATGACCCCAACATTGTGTAGAGTGGTTTAGTACTACGAGAGATTGTCACATTTCTTTGTCTCTCATCTCCAATGCGAGTTGTAGTAGGGAGTTGAAGTAGGGGGATGAGTGCAGGAAACCTATGAGATCTACCTCGGCTCAGGTGGGACAATTTGGGATCAAGTAATGCATCCAATAATCTATACAAACTCCCCTACAGAACTGGATCCAATGAGCAGATGAGCTCCATCACGGTGGAGAAGAAGACAGGTTTAGGAGAAGACTTTCTCCACGACCATCCATCTGAGAGAGAATGATGAAGTTCTACATGAGTTGTGATGATTTGAGTCCTTGAGAAGATTTTAAAGTTGTTCCTTCTCTTTCCACCCTACTACAACAACACTAGGCCTGAAGAGCTTGATAGTCTTGAGACCCTCCTCTTCACGAGAGGGATGGCATTCCTTATGAGTTTATTAGTTCTTTGAAAGTTCATTGTGCCTCAGTGGTTCTCTGATTGAGATTGATTTGATCAGAAGGGTGACAGGTCCCTTTTTCACCCTTTCTTCTTCCTCCTTGCGACAGTGGGGGGAGACAGCCAAATAGCGATAATGGGGCTCTTAAATTTGTCTAAGGAGCCAAAGCACCGAAGGGCTTCCTGGAGTTCTAGTGAATATGAGGTGCCAATTTTATTTGCAGAGGATGTTAATAGATTGTGGAGTTACTCACTGGGATCCCAAGCAATGGCGGCACCTAAGATAGGGGAGCATCACATCAGACTCAGGAGCGTGAGGGCGAGGAGTAGAGCAGGCAACATGTCGAGTTCCCAATCTAGTATCTAAACCCAACTAAACCAAGCGACCCAGGGATAACCAGCCGCTTTAATCTTGACCACACCAACCAAGTGAGGAGACCAGGGAAGGTTGGCCGGCCAAATTGGGCCAATCTAGAAGCGCCACCTCAGGTGTGGACCCCATCTCATCAGGTAAATTAGTTTTAAATCGCAAAAAATGGTATTCTTAAAAAATAATTTATATCATCTCCTTTGTCATATAAATTACCAAAAAATACCAATGGACTAAAAAAATCCCTCTTTATTATGGAACAGTTTGATCAGAACTTTGAGGCATAATTACTGATTTTTTTATCTACAAGATAATACTCCTATTGAGGGTGAATTAAAGTAATTAAATAGTATATAGGTGATATTAATTCTCAAAAATTGTGGTAGAATCCTAATAATGATGAAAACCCATTTTTGAACTTTGATCTAGGATTTATTGATCTATATTAAGTCATTCTTCATTAACACATAACTAGATCATTTAAACCTCTTTTTAACTCTAGAAATTAGTACAAGTATCAAGAAAATATGAAATTTGGATCAGACCCCTGGTATGACCTCCGGATCAATACAAAAATAAATACACATGTTCTAGGTTAGTTAAACCTAGATTTTGATAAACCCTAATTTGGACCTAAAATATCAAGAATATAATAAATCTTGTATTAGTGATGATTAATTGTTATTAATCAGGTAATGACCAAATCACCTATATGATCCTAGAGATATAAGGAATCTCTGAATACAAGTACATGGGTTTAATTAATTATATGACTATGGTTTTCTTGGTTGAAATCAAGATATTTATGTATCCTCTCTTATTTTGAAAATATGGGATTTAGTATTGCTATGTAGTACTCATTGTTTTATCACTTTAAAACATAAACAATATCTAGATATTTTGTAGTTATTAAGATGTTCATTATCCCCCTTACATGGGAGTGGATTAATGTTGACTAGTACACCTTCCTAGAGCACATGGTGTATAGGGAGTTCCCTAGAGTACTTAATACACGGGATAGGGCCCAACATATACGGTTTTGGTACTAGTCCACCTTGATAATGCAATTCATCTAGAAAATTGACATATATTGTGTAATAAAGGAATATTTTCTATGAGTTTATTTATTTCTTTAAATCTTTTCAAAGTTATGAAAACCATAAATATATGAATCTTTATGCCCACGTACACAACACCTTGTGTGTTGATTCGTAGTTTCACATATATTTTAGGTTTAGTGCTAGCATGGGAGAAAGGATTGGAAGTGAGCAAGTTGCATAGGTGTACCTATTATATAGATCCTAGTTAGAATACATGATCAAAAGTTGTAAAATTCTTTTTCAATGTGTACATGTAAAGTTGTAATAATTCATGTTGTAATAATATACATGTTTAATGTTGAGAAATGTTATGGTGTATACCTATAGTTGTTTCTTCATGTATGCAAATGTCGCTTCTGCATCACTCTCTAGTACAATTCCTAATATTTTCACATTTGTCCTCTAGGGCCTTTTAAGTCTTGAGATAGTAAATCCAGGGACGTTACATTTGGTATCAGAGCATGAACAATAGCTACACCTAAAAATTTCTCATTGTGAAACATAAACCAAGTATAAACCTTTCACTTCAAACCCTAGAAACATAGTAAGTTGATCTATGTTTGACTTAGCCTCTAGGTTATAACCTAGATGTTCGAGAAGTAGGTTTAGACAAGTGTGTGAGACCCTTTTCAAATAGAGCTCATATGTATTGGGCAACTACACTTGTATACACCTTATTCTCACCATTTCCTATGTGACATGACATTAGACTATCTACAATGTTTGGGAATCTTGTTTTGCTGATTTGGTTTTGCTTTCCAATGGCTTGAGACTTGATAGTTTTCTCTGACATCTGCTTTCTTAGAGAAAAACTACATAATATTTTATTATATATATGTAACTATGAAAAATGTGTCCCTCACACTAAAGAGTAGTTAGTTTTTGTGTAACCTAAGTGAAAAGGAGTGACATAAGTATAGAAGAGACAATATATCTAGAATAGATGTGTACAACCTTATCAGGATATGTAATAGATAGATAGCCTATAATGATAGATGATATAAGCAAGGATGATCTTATATAAATTCAATCTTTAAGGTATACGTTCTTTATAAGATCTAAGTTGTATATGAGGTCTAAATCTATTTTTGGATAATCTAAGATATGTCTAGCTGATGAAAGTACATACTCTTTTCTTACTTAATATAAGCTAAGTTAAGATTAAGTTGAATATGCATGAGCCTCAAGCTCTTTTACAAAGGAGGACCTCTAGTGTTAGGATGAGACAAGGGTGAACTCTAGAGAGAGTAAGACCCACACGGAGATGGTCATAGGACCTAACCTTTAATATATGAGAGATATGAAATATGTAAAATGATGTGTTTGAATCTAGGTTACCATTAAGTGTATGAGTTGAGTCCTTATACATGATTCATGTATATCATCAAAATCCAAGGTGTGATATTTGGGTGAAATAATTTCATGGGTAGAAAAACCATGATGTGAAAGTCAATCCTTTGATTGAGTTTAGTCCTAGCTTGAGTGGCTTAAGTTTGTGACTCTCATCATTAGCTGCAAGTGATGTTATATATAAAACTCTGGTCCTTGGAGTAAAATACCTTGTGCATAAGATACTCACAAATGTTTTTTCTTCTTACCCTCTTTCTTGATATATGATTCTAGAAAACCTCACTTGATCTCTAAAGATCATTTATATGTGAAGTTACTCATGTAAGCTTGGCCTAGTATTTTCTATATTCCCTTTCTATATCACACATGTCACATACAAGTTTGAAACCATGATAACCTTAACTTAGTATATTCCCTCTCCCTTCATATCATACATGAAAGATACAAATTTGATGTTGAAATAAAGATATTTTTGGATCATATGTTACATGATCACAAAATATAGTTATCAACCTCAAATATTCCAACTCTAAGCTTCTAGATTAATAATAACTCTCACAGAATAGGGTGAAACCCCTAATATACAAAGACGAGTATGTGTTCCCTCTAATAATGCAATCATAGTGTGTATTGATCATAAAAACAGATTGATGGTGTTAAGTGTAATAATTCTAGTAAATAATGACTTGAATCTTGATATAACCTTACGTAAGTGTGTAGTGTGAAAGATGAAATATTGAATAACACCTTCTCCACTTCCTATGTATGAACAAAACCCTAATTCCTCAGGGGAATAAGGATATGAAAATCCAAATATTAAAGAATGTAACATGATGAACAAGATATCATATGATGCTTCAAACTTTATAAGATAGGTTGGGAACACCCAAGAATCTCTAAAACCTAATATGACAACTTATGGATTGTTAAGAACTATTATAGCCTTGTCACCTAGAAGTGGTGACTTCTATGAAGTTGGACACTTTGGTATCATATTAAGCACAACATTAGTTAAATTTCGAGTATGAAATTCCATATAAGATGGGGTGAATGTGATGACCCTAATTTTAGGGTTTTACATCCAATAGTACTTGGGGATATATAAATGTTTTATATATGGTGTTATAATGTGTCTTATCACTTTGAAAGTATGATTAAAGATAAAATTGATGATTATGACACATGAGTTGATTTTATTTATGATGGATAGGTTTTTTTAATCGACTTGGGTACTAATGAGGCCAAGAGGTCCACTTAGTAGTCACAAGAGACTAAAGTGGTCAATGGTTGAATCCTTAAGTAAGTTAGTATGATAGCAAGTACTTTTAGACTTGTTGGATGATTTGATGATTAACTGAATCAAATGCAAGGTTTGTATATCTATTTATAAGGTTGTTTGAAGAATTTATTTGAATGACCAAACAATTGGTTTGATGTCTTAAACTTAGACATAAGCTTTATAAAGCCATGAACTTGTGATGAAAATATCATAATAGTTGGAGGTCATTACAAAAAGATATAAGTATTAGAAGATGTGTTCATTTAATTTAATTAATGGGAAGAGTTTTGTACGTGACCTAGATCTATGATGAATTTTGGTCACTCATCCAGTAGTGCACTAGTTTAGAGTGGTGTGGTTTGATTTGGGCCATCTGAATGATGCTACAATACAGACCTCATCACCTACCTCCACATCCTATGAGAGGGTAATTGGTTAGAGTTGAGCACCCCTTCTCTCCATGATTTTAGGTGTCATTCACCACACACATGTGAGCCAAATGTTTCGTGAGAATAGGATCTGATCAACGACCCCAACATTGTGCAGAGTGGTGGGGTATTGTGAGAGATCTTCATAGCGCTTTGTTTCGTGAGAATAGGATCTGATCAACGACCCCAACATTGTGCAGAGTGGTGGGGTATTGTGAGAGATCTTCACAGCTCTTTGTCTCTCATCTCTAGTGCGAGTTGCAATAGGGAGTCGAAGGAGGGAGAGGAGTGCAATCAACCTACAAGATCTATATTAGCTCAGGTGGGAGAATTTGGGATCAAGTAATGCATCCTTGAAACCAAACAAACTCACATGTAGATCTTGATCTAGTAGCCAGATGAGATCCATCATCGTGGAGAAGAATACATGCTCGGGAGAAGGCTTTCTCCACGACCATCCATTTGAGAGAGAATAATGAAGTTACACATGTTTTTGTTATAATTTGAGTCCTTGAGAAGAGTTTAAAAGTCATTTACCCTCTTTCCACCCGGCTATGGCGGTGCCAGGCCTAAAAGGGCTCGACATTCTTGAGACCCTCCTCTTCACATGAGGGATGGAATCCCTACTGAGTTTATAAGATCATTACAAGTTCGTTGGGCCTCTATAGTTCTATGAGTGAGATTTATTTGAGCAAAAGGGTGATAAGTCCCTTTCCCCCTTTCTTCTTCCTCACTGTGGTTGGGGGAGACAACCACCTAGCGGTAATGGGGCTCTCAACTTTGTCTAAGGAGCCAATTTTCCAAAGGGCTTCCTGGAGTTCTGGTGAAGATGAGGTGCCAATTTTATTTGCAAAGGTTTCTAATACATTTTGGATTTCCTTGGAGTGACCCACACAACAGTGACGCTTGAGGAAGGGAAGGATTGCAATAGACTCAGGCGTGTGATAGTGACTAGCAAAAATGGGCAAAAGGTCGAGTTCCCGACCTAATTTCTTAACCCAACTAAACCAAGCAACCCAGGGAGAACCAACCAATTCACTCTTGACCACACCAGCCAAATGGGAGATTAGGGGAGGTGGGCCAGTCAGAGTGGGACAATCCAATAGGGCCACCTCATGTGGTGGACCCCATCTCATCAGGTAAATATGCTTTAAATCCCAAAAACACTGATATTCTTAGAAAATAATTTATAATTAGTGTCCTTTTTAGATAAATTCTAGAAAAATACCAATGGACTCAGAAAAACGTCCTCTTTAGTATGAAACCATTGGATAAAAACTCTGAGGCATTATTTCTTGTAGGTTTTTATCTACAAGATAATACTCCTACTTAGGATTCATTAAATAAAATGAATAGTATCTAGGTGATAATTAACTCTCAAAAAATTGTAACAAAACCCTAATAACTATGGAAACCCATTTTTGAACTCTAACATTGGTTTTATTGATATATATTGCGTCCTTATTCATTAATACATAATTAGATGGTTTAAATATCTTATTAACTCTAGAAATTAGTACAAGTATTAGAAAATATGAAATTTAAATTCGACCCCTAGCATGACATACTAATTAGTAGAAAAATAAAATACACATGTTCAAGGTTAGTTAAACCTAGATTTGTCTAAACCCTAGTTTCGTCCTAAAATGTCAAGAATACAATGATTCCTAAATTAATGATGATTAATTGCTATTAATAAGGTGAAGAACAAATTATCTATATGATTGTGGAGGTATAAGGAATCTATAAATGAAGGTATGTTGGTTTAATTAATTATATAACTATGGTTTTCTTGGTTGAAATCATGATATGTATGCATGGTCTCTTATTTTACAAATATTAGATGGAGTATTTCTGTAACATACCAAATCTTATATGTATCTCCATGTAACCCTGTTTCCCAAGTTTCCCTTCATTTCTGTCCTTTATGTCCTTGATGTTTAATTAGTGGAGTTTATAGCGGTTTGGTGAACATTTATTCACTATATGTACCAATAAAAGGGTTTATGCACAAATACCTCAGTGAGAGTTTATTTAAGGATGTTAGTTATGTTTTCTAAACCTTAATCTAACTTTTTTATGTGTTTTGAAATCATAAAATGAGCCTAGGTTTCAAATTTGGTTGAATTTGGATGTTGTTTGTGCAAGTTATGCAATTTTGGGTACATTCTGGACTTTTATGCAATTTATCCAATTGGGAGGTTTTCTTTGCAAATTATCACATGCATTATAATGCTTAGATATTCCCTTACTGTTATCAAGATTTTGAACCATGGGGCACCCAGTTGCGCCTTGGTTTGAAGGTGTTTCTCTTCAAGGGCATTTTAGGGATTACCCTTTTAATAAATGAGCTTATCTTTAAAAGTTATCAACCAATGAGGTTATTTCTTTGATTGGAGGTCGGTGGGGATGACCTAGAAGTCTCCATGGGATTTTAAGATCTCCTTCTCTTTCCTCCAGCTTAGATCATAGTTCCTACTCTATTTGACCATGAAGGTGCTATCCCAGCGTAAAAGAGGGTGCTTACCTTGGTGAAGAAGGCTACTAGGATTCCAAATTTGCTTTATTTTGGGTTTCTAAAGCTCCTTCTTTGTGATTTTGACCAAAACTAGTAAGTTTCCTACTTTCCTTCCCTTTTTCATGCTTTTCTTCACCCTACCACCTTATTATAGATCGTAACCATGGCCTTCCATGGTGAAACCCCACCTCGACCCCTTAAACACCTCATCCCCATGTACTTTTGCTAGGGTTTTGCACCTCTAAAGTGGAGAAGGTGCTTCTAGCTCTAGATAGGAGTTTTGTTGGAGAAACCATCCTCTCTAGCTCAGGAACCTTGCTACTTGAACCTATCCACCTTCCTAGGTGAGTTTTATAACCCCCTTCTCATATATTGCTTACTACATGCTTAAAACTCATGCTTCTATGTTTAAAATTGATGATCTCCATCTCTATTAACCATGTTCTTCTAGGGTTTTGGTTTTTTGCTATTTTACCTTTTCTAGAAGCTCTAGTTTCATTATCTATGCATCTCCAACCCTGATCTTGGGTAAAATGGTGTTTTCTCCCTCTCTCTCTTTCTCTCTTCCTCTCTCTCACAAGGATTTCTGACTTGTCATTTCTTGATTGGTTCAAATTGAAAAAATCAAATCTTTTCATCCGCTTATCCAAATTTGACAAATAAATATGTTTTGGAATTCTATGATTAATATTTATATATATATATAATAAAAAAATCAAGGTCTTATTTGGAGGTTTGATGAAGGGTGATTTTGTAAAATGAATTTAATGCATAAAATCCATAAAAATTACATCTTAATCATCATAA
The DNA here is from genome assembly GCA_963693085.1 of Alisma plantago-aquatica. Taxonomy (NCBI): domain Eukaryota; kingdom Viridiplantae; phylum Streptophyta; class Magnoliopsida; order Alismatales; family Alismataceae; genus Alisma; species Alisma plantago-aquatica. Next base: position 1,779,020,815 of record OY856409.1, read on the forward strand.
CTAAAAAATTAACATAAACATATATTTTCTTGATCAGGAGAACATGGTAAGTTCATTGGTGAGGTTTTTAGAGTCTAAAACTAAGTTTTTCTAAAAAGGTCTTAAATTAGGGTTTCTATACATTAATGTGAATTATGTACTCTAATACATGTTAATACATTGAAAATAGGCAAAGACGAACTTGAACTCAATCAAAGTAGTGAAAGTTAGTAATTGATATCAGTAAGAGAGGTATGTGCATTCCTTACACCCTATGTTGGGTTAATTGAAACAATCCCTAGATTTCCCTAATGAGGCTTTAATGAACCCTATTTCCTCTATATATGATTCTTTTGTTAAATTGCCTCAAAATATGTAATAAAATTCTTTTTCTTGGGTCTTGTACCCCAATTCCATGTTCTAATTGATATGATGCTTTTACTTTCCATGATTTCTTTTCTAGCATGTTGATATTATGTTCTATTTAGGTATATTAGTGGTACTTATGTACAACCACCCATAGTTAGGGCATGTATTAATTTGCCCAGGGGAATGTCTTATTCTACCCCATAAAAATATGTATAGGTGACTGGGTCTGGTAGGTGCCTCAACCCTACTTAGTTAAGGTAGTCAATATTAATCACACATGCAAATCTTTTATTGTTTTTCTTGATATGGCAATCATCTATCTAATCATGCCTCATACTCTTATTATCTTTGTCTTATGATGAAATCTTAGCCTTGAGTTCCATGTTATTTCTTTTTCTTTTATTCTTGTTCATTATTTGACACATACCATATTTTTCTCTCTCTTACTGGGTGTTTTCCCAACCACCCATTTTTAGATCGAGGTGTTCAACATGACCAAGGAGAACATAGCTTCCAACATGGAACTAGAAATTGTAGATGTTGCTTGGACACAGATTTGAAGTAGTTTAGACTTCCTTCTACTTAGATCCTTATGTTGTATCATACATCTAAACCCTTATGGGAGATTATGATGTACTTTTGTAATCTTTTTTGAAAATTGAATATAGTCATTTGTTTGATTATGTTGCTACACTTTGGTTGTTTTGGATACCATTTATTGAAATTTGAAAATTTTACACCTATTCCAACGTACCTTTGAGCGTGTTTGGAATGGATGTTTTATTCTTTAAATTTTTAGTAGGGATTGGATCCCCTCTCGGGTAAGGAGTGGGACACGATAGGGGATCCACTCCCTACTAAAAACTTGAAGAATAAAACATCCATTCCAAACACACTCAAACACATGTTGGATAGGTGTAAAATTTTCAAATTTTAATAAATGGTATTCAAAACAACCAAAGTGCAGCAGCATAATTAAACAAATGACTATGTTGAATTTTCACAAAAGAATATAAAAGTACATCATAATCTCCCATAAGGGTTTACATGTATGATACAACATAAGGATATATGTATAGGGAAGTCTAAACTAATTCAAATATGTCTCCAAGCAACATCTCCAAAAGCTAGGTCCATGTTGGAAGCTATGTTCTCCTTGATCATGTTCAACACCTCGATCTAAACCTGGGTGGTTGGAAAATCACCCAGCAAGAGAGAGAAAAACAAGGTATGGGTGAAATAATGAACAAGAACAAAACATAAGGAAATAACATTAAAGTAAAGGGTAAGATTTCATAATCAGATGAAGAGATCAAGAGTATAAGGCATAATCAGATAGATGCTTGCCATAAACAAAATATAATAAAAGGGTTGCTTGAATGATAATTATGACTATCTTAACTAAGTAGGTTTGAGGCACCTACCGGACCTCAACCTATAGGTGAGGGGAGAATTAATACATTCCCAGTCACCTACACATGATTTTACTACAGAGAATAAGACATTTCCCAGGGCAAATTAATACATACCCTATCTATGGGTGGTTGTACATAAGTACCACTACTATAGATAAATAGTCCATAAAATCAACATTCTACAAAAGAAATCATGGCAAGTAAAAGAATTATATATTTCAAACATGTTAGTTGGGTACAAGACCCAAGAAAAGAATATCATTATTGATTTTGAGGCAATTTAACAAAAGAACCATGAATAGAGGAAATATGGTTCATTAAAGCCTCATTAGGAAATATAGGGTTTGGTTGCAATTATCCAACATAGGGTGTAAGGAATGCACATACCTCTCTTACTAATATCAATTACTAACTTTCACCACTTTAATTGAGTCCAAGTTCCTCTTTGCCTATTTTCAATGTATTAACATGTATTAGAGTACATAATGCATATTAATGTATAAAAACCCTAATTTTAGACCTTTTTAAAAAAACTTAGATTTAGACTCCAAAAACCTTACCAATGAACTTATTAGGTTCTCCTCATCAAGAAACCATATTTTTATGTTAATTTTTGATTTATGATTATTAAGATATACTTTTTATGGATTTTATGCATTAAATTCATTTTCCAAAAATCACCCTTCGTTAAATATTGAAATCAAACCTCAAAATAATTTCTATTAGATAGATATTAATTTTATGATTCTAAAATAAGTTTATTTGTCAAATTTGGATAAGCAGATTAAAAGATATGGATTTTTCAATTTGAACCAATTAAGAAATGACAAGTCAGAAATCTTCGAGAGAGTGGAAGTGTGAGAGAGAGGGAGAAAACACCATTTGACCCAAGACTAGGGTTATAGATTCATAAGTAACCAAAATAGATCTTCTAGAGAATGTAAAACAATAAGAAATCAAAACCCTAGAAGAACATGGTAAATAGGTATGGAGATCATCAATTTTAAACATAAAAGCATGAGTTATAAGCATGTAGTAAGCAATATATGAGAAGGGGGTTATAAAACTCACCTCGAGGAAGGTGGACAGGTTCAATAAGAAAGGTTCCTGAGCTAGAGATGTTGGTTTCTCCAACAAAGATCCTAATTTCGAGCAAGAAGTACCTTCTCCACTTTAGAGGTGAAAAACCCTAGCAAAAGAACTTCGAGATGAGGTGTTTAAGGGCCCTAGGTGTGGTTTCACCATGGAATGACATGGTTCCGACATGAAAGAAGGTGGCAGGAAGACTAATAGCATGAAAATAGGGAAGGAAAGGAGGAAAGATACTAGTACCAAGAAGGAGCTTTAGAAATGCTAAATAGAGTAAATTCGGAACCTTAGGAGTTTTCTTCACCAAGGTAAGCACTCTCTTTTACCTTGGGACAACACCTTCATGGCCAAACAGAGTAGGAAAGATGCTCTAAGATGGAGTAAATAGAGGGAGAACAAAAGTTATTTAATTTGGAAGTGGAAAGGGATAAATATGGCTTTATAAAGAAGAGGGCAAGCATGAGGTGTCTATGGGACTTTCCATGTGTCCTTATCCTAGGGCTTCATGGCCATGCAAGAGGATAGCTCATATAGGCTTCTTGAATATTAAATGTCAGTTATAAAAACCCATGGAGACTTATAGTCTATCCCCACCGTCCTCCAATCAAAGAAATAACCCCATTGGTTGATAACTTTTAAAGATAAGCTCATTTATAAAGAGGGTAATCCCTAAAATGCCCTTGGAGAGAAACACCTTCAAACCAAGGTGCAACTAGGTGACCCAAGGTTCAAAATCTCGAGAATGTTAAGGGAATATATAAGGATTATAATGCATGAGATAATTTGCAAAGAAAACCTCCCAATTGGGTAAATTGCATAAAAGTCTAGAATGTACCTAAAATTACATAACTTGCACAAACAACATCCAAATTGAAGAAAATTTGAAACTTAGGCTCATGTTATGATTAAAAATACATCACAAAGTTATATTAAGGTTTAGAGTAGTTAATTATTGTAATTAATCTTGTTTAATACATTAAGCAAGGTTTGGGGCCTTGCACTTCTAGCACAAATTTATTTACCATTGTTCTGCTTAAGTGGTGAGTTTGCATTTAGATCCTTAAATAAGTTGTCATTGAGGTATTTATGCATAAACCCTTCCATTGGTATAATTAACCAAACCACTATAAATTTCACAATTTAAACATCAAGGCCAAAAAGATTAGAAAGGAAAAACTTGGAAAAGGGCCAAAAAGAGAATATGTCCAAGTTTTGATATGTTCTCGGGTCCCACTCCTATGTTGTAATCATCTAACCTTAACCTATACATCCTTAATGACGTTCCTGATACATTAGTGGCATAAGGTGTCATAACTAGGTAACATACTTTAATACACATAAATGATATATAATCACCTAATCATAGATTAATCACGTCATCAATATGAAGTGCATATCACCTTGTTCTCTAATACACACCTAATTAATCACCTAATCATTACTTAGTATGTGAATCAAATTATTAATATATAATATATCCCACATTGATCACCAAAATACATATAGTGACTTCAATATGGATAAGAAGTAATTGATTCACAAATGTTCATAATCAATAATAAGAAGTGAATAAATATGAGAAAATGATAAATATGAGAAAATGATTAATGATGACATCGATTTAAAAAAAGCTAATGTGACAATGTTCAATATAGATATAAGTAATTCATGTGACATTGTTTAGATTAATTGTAACAAATTGGATAAAATGTTTTATTTCATGCAAAATAATCTGTTATAATTCAATAAGTTGATAACGCATGGTAAATCCAAATTATTAAGGGTAATAATCAAGTATATTGAGATAATTGACTAAACCCTATTTGTGGTAAAAATATTAATGAGACTGTATTCAAGTAAGGTCGTAATAAAAAATATTAATGAGATAAATAAGAAATATATAGGACTTTGTGCATAATAATAAAATATAACTCTTTTGAATATAAAGAGACACAATTAAAAGAATAATAAGGATGATATAATATCATAATGAATATAATATTAATAGGCCTAAAATGTTAACTATGTTATATCTAATAAAAAGAAGTCTTAATAGTGGAACCCTTAGTGATCCATGAGAACCTGACATGTGTGGAGTTGCTTTATAAGATTATGAACTCCCACGTTAAGTAGTTGAAAAACAACGAGTTTGAGTTAGTGAAACTTTTGGTGGAAGCTTTATGGAAACAACCTGGGAGTTTAGTTTGGGATGTTGCATACTCACCTTACTCTTTTTGTTGAAGATTTCGGGGACGAAATCCTTTTTAAGGAGTGGAGTGTTGTAACATACTAAATATTAGGTGAAATCTTCATGTAACCCTTTTTCCCAGGTTTCCCTTTCATTTTTATCATTTATGAACTTGATGTTTAATTAGTGGAATTTATAGTGGTTTGGTGAACATTTATTCACTATTTGTACCAATAAAAGGGTTTATGCACAAATACCTCAGTGAAAGTTTATTTAAGGACCTTAGCTATGTGTTCTAAACCTTAATATAACTTTTTATGTGTTTTGAAATCATAAAATGAGCCTTAGTTTTAAATTTGGTTTAATTTGGATGTGGTTTGTGCAAGTTATGCAATTTTAGGTACATTCTTGACTTTTATGCAATTTATCCAATTGGGAGGTTTTCTTTGCAAATTATCATATGCATTATAATCGTTAGATATTGTTAAGTGGAATAGTGAAAAAATAGGAGATCTCATGACCAATCCCTGGCATTCATGCTCAATCTCATATATGGATTGGTTCTACTCTGTAGCCCAAATCTCGACCTCTGATCAGGCTACTACATCAGAAGTCAGTCGAAGATTGAAAGTGAAGAAGATGATTAAAGCGATCCAAGGCAAGGGGTTGAATCATCGTCATGATGACCTTCTCAAGTTGCGAACAGAACTTGGGAGGGTAAACGAGGCTCATCAAAGTCTAAAGCACAGATTCAGATTGACCTCCCTTAAAGAATGTGGTTTTCCATGTAAAGTTTTTTCTCTCTCTTATACAAGAATCTAAATGAAAAAAAACAAACTTGTCTAATTTGCTATCAATGAAATGGAAAAACCATGGGGCACCTAATAGCACCTTGGTTTGAAGGTGTTTCTCTCTAAGGGCATTTTAGGGATTACCCTCTTTATAAATGAGCTTATCTTTAAAAGCTAAGAACCAATGGGGTTATTTCTTTGGATGGAGGTCGGTGGGGATGGCCTAGAAGTCTCCATGTGATTTTAGAACCAAAATTTGATATTTAAGAAGATTCTATGAGTTGTTATCTTTCATGGTCACGAATCCCTAGGCTAACGATGCATGGAAAGTCCCATAGACACCTCATGCTTGCCCCCTTCTTTATAAAGCCATATCTACCCCTTCCCACCTCCCAATTCAAAAACTCTTGCTCTCCTTCTCTTTCGTCCATCTTAGAGCATCGTTACTACTCTATTATTTTATGAAGGTGTTGTCCCAAGGTAAAATAGGGTGCTTACCTCGGTGAAGAAGGCTCCTAAGGTTCTGAATTTGCTCTATTTAGGGTTTCTAAAACTCCTTCTTAATGATTTCGACCAAAACTAGTAGGTTTCCTCCTTTCCTTCCCTATTTTCATGTTGTGATTCTTCCTACCTCCTTCTTCCACACTATAAACATGGAATTCCAGGGTGAAAACCCACCTAGAGACCTTAAACACCTCATCTCCATGTTCTTTTGGTAGGGTTTTTCACCTCTAAAGTGGAGAAGGTGATTCTTGCTCGAGATAGGAGTTTTTTTGGAGAAACCAGCCTCTGTAGCTCGGGAACCTTGCTACTTGAACCTATCCACCTTCCTAGTGGTGTTTTTTATAACCCCCTTCTCATATATTTCTTACTACATGATTAAAACTCTTACTTCTATGTTTAAAATCGATGATCTCTATCTCTATTTACCATGTTCTTCTAGGGTTTTGGTTTCTTGCTGTTTTACCTTCTCTAGCATCTCTAGTTTCGTTATCTATGCATCTCCAACCCTTATCTTGGGTCATATGGTGTTTTCTCCCTCTCTCTTTCTCTCTTCCTCTCTCTCTCTCTCACACACAAGGATTTCTGACTTGTCATTTCATGATTGGTTCAAATTGAAAAATTCATATCTTTTAATCCGCTTATCCAAATTTGACAATTAAACATGTTTTGGAATTCTAAAATTAATCTACATCTAATAAAAATATTTGAAGGTCTGATTTAGAGTCTTTATGAAGGGTGATTTTTGTAAAATGAATTTATTGCACAAAATCCATAAAAATTACATCTTAATCATCATAACTCCAAAATTAACATAAAAATATATTTTCTTGATTAGGAAAACCTAATAACTTCATTGGTGGGTTTTTAAATTCTAAATCTATGTATTTATAAATACGTATAAAATAAGGGTTTATATACATTAATGTGCATTATGTACTCTAATACATGTGAATACATTGAAAATAGGCAAAGAGGAACTTGGACTCAATTAAAGTGGTGAAAGTTAGTAATTGATATCAGTAAGAGAGGTATGTTCATTCCTTACACCCTATGTTGGAATAACTACAAACAAACCCTATATTTTTCTAATGAGGCTTTAATGAACCCTATTTCCTCTATTCATGATTCTTTTGTTAAATTGCCTCAAAATCAGTAATGATATTCTTTTTCTTGGGTCTTATACCCCACAATCATGTTCTAATTGATATGATGCTTTTACTTGCCATGATTTCTTTTCTAGCATGTTGATTTTATGGACTATTTAGCTATAGTAGTGGTACTTATGTACAACCACCCATAGTTACAAAATGTATTAATTCGGCTCGGGGAATGTCTTATGCTCTTCCATAAAAATATGTGTAGGTGACCGAGAATGTATTAATCCTCCCCTCACCTATAGGTTGAGGTTCGATAGGTGCCACAACCCTACTTAGTTATGGTAGTCAATATTAATCATGCATACAAATCTTTTATTGATTTTCTTGTTATGGAAAGCATCTATCTAATTATGACTCATACTCTTATTCTCTTCATCTTATGATGAAATCTTAGCCTATAATTCCCTTTTATTTCTTTTTCTTTTGTTCTTATTCACTATGGACACATACCTTATTTTTCTCTCTCTTGCTGGGTGATTTCCCAACCACCCAGGTTTAGATCGAGGTGTTGAACACGACCAAGGAGAACATAGCTTCCAACATGGAACTAGTTCTTGGGGATATTTCTTGAAGATAGATTTGAAGTAGTTTATACTTCCCTCTACTTAGATCCTTATGTTGTATCATACATGTAAACCCTTATGGGAGATTATGATATACTTTTGTAATCTTTTGTGAAAATTGAATATAGTCATTTATTTAATCTCGCTACTACACTTTGGTTGTTTTGAATACAATTTATTGAAATTTAAAAACAAATTCACCTATTGCAACATACCTTTGAGTGTGTTTGGAATGGATGTTTTATTCTTCAAATTTGTAGTAGGGATTGGATCCCATCTCAGGTCCCACTCCTTACAATTTCTATGTAGTACTCATTGTTTTGTCACTTAAAAACATAAACTATGTGTAGATGTTTTGTTGTTACTAAGTTGTTTGTTATCCCCCTTATGAGGGAGTGGATTAATGTTGACTGGTACACCTCCCTAGAGCACATGGTGTATAGGGAGTTCCGCAGAGTACTTGGTACACAGGACAAGGCCTGGCATTTATATTTTTGGTACCATTCTACCTTGATAATACAATTCATCTCAAAAAATGACTAAAATTTACATATTTTTTTTAACAAAGGAATTATTTCTATGAGTTTCTTTCTTTTTGAAAATCTTTTAGAAGTTATAAAAACCATAAATATATGTATCTTTCTTCCCATGTACACAACACCTCAAGTGTTGATTCATTCTTTCATGTATATTTTAGGTTCAGAGCTAACATGGGAGAAAGGACTGGAAGTGAGCAGGTTGTACAGGTTGTACCTATTGTGTAGATCCCAGATAGCATACATGGTCAAACCATTATAAAATTCTTTATCAGTGTGTACATATAAATCTGTAATAATTTATGTTGTAATAATATACATGTTTAATGTTGAGAAATGGGCTGGTGTATGCCTATAGTTGTATGTTCATGTATGTGAATGTTGCTTCTACTTTGTTCTTTAATACAATTTCTAACATTTCCGAATTTGTCCTCTCAGGCCTTCTAAGTCTCTAGACGAAAGAATCTAATGACTTTTCAGGTGGTGTGCATGTTTCATTACATGTGGTACCAAATCAATTAGTAGAACAACAAACACTAATTTCACCTAGAATATGACCCTGCTTCATGGGCAATCAGGTTGGAATTTTCTTTCTATTCTCCTTTTCTATCTAATCTTGAAATTTCTATTTGAATCTTACATTTTGTCCCAACCAAATCTATTAATATATATTGGAGTTTCCTACTATTATGTGTGTGACAATTTTATTCCATCAATGGGTGTGTCATTTTACTTGTAAATTCTTCTCGCAAGTAGCACCATGTACTCCAGCTAAAATCTAATTTAGTATATGGTTGATACATTGTATATAATGAAAAAAGAAGGTAGATTATGATCAAACATACTCTGTCATTTGGATAGGTGGGAAGTTAGCTAAAATATTTATTCCATTAATTTATTTCTATACTTTAATCCAAGTCTAGTGATCTATCACATCAAAAACCACTTAAGAACATCATCCTCATTAAAAAAACTCGTTATCATTCTCCTTTTTAACATACCATGTCATTTCTCTATTGCATTCCTTCATATTTAAATCAAACCCTTTAAACTTTAAAAAAAACCTTTAAAATATACAATATTATCCTATCTTATCTCTCTCTCTCTCAGATTCCACATTTATAGTCCCAAAAACACAAAAGTAACCAATAACTTCATACCATATTGTCTTCTCAGTTAGTAAAATGTAGTGAAGCATATATTAGTTGTTCTTTCCATAAAGGTTACAATAACAAGTCTCCATTCCCAAATATTTTCTTCTACTCTATATTTGTTCGAACTGTCTTATTTATATACTATTTAACTATCCTCTACAAAGAAAGTGGTTTAATAGTAAATTTTGTTGCACGCTATCTTCATTTGCTCTATCTTCTTTATCTTCTTTATAGAACATTAAACCACATTATTAATCACCATATTGGAACTTTGATATCCTCCCTCTTTGGCTATTCTTGAAGTGTGACAAATTTATCTCTTTCTCCCTAGGTTTCCTTTTTCAAGTTGCTAGCACAATTATCTTGATTTGGTATTAATTAGATATACATATTTACTAATATAGTAAAAAAACTAGGTGTGAAATATCAAGGAGTAAATTATCATCATTCTCTTACTAGATGTAATACATTTTAAAAAAACCAAGTATCTTTAAAGACACCACTACAAGGTATAGAGATACTCTTGAAGATAATTTTTACAATTTTTATTTTACATATTATATTATTATTAAAATATTACCTTTTTAAGTTGGCTGACTATTTATTAAATATCTAATACAAATTGAACATGTACTACTTTTCACATACATGAAACATGTGAACACTAATTAAGTATGACTACTACAAAATTCATTAAAACCCGAAGGCCAAATCCCTGACTTACAGTAGCAAATCCCTTACCAATATTAGATGGTCAACGCACCTGACCTTCGTACCCTCGGCAAAATCTTAGTGACCAATACTAGTTGGTCAGGTCCTATCCCTAACCAATATATACATTAGACATGAGAAAGTCAACAAATCTTAAATAAACTTTAATCTTAGTCAACACCTTATATCCAATGTCCAAATGGATTGTATAAGTGAAAGTCACTACCACCAGTAATAGGCGAAATATTTTGAGGTCATCTATCTTCTTTATTATGCAAGAGCTAGACAAACTTTGGTATGCATATTAATTATCTAAAAACCTTAGTTACAAATTTATAAATTTATTTATGATCAAATGTAGTTTACATGGGAAGTATTTTTTACCGTGCCCCTACAAGAAACAAATAACATGTATAATATATGTGTCTACATTGTTTGATTCATACAACTTTGTTTTCTAAATACAAGGTGTTGCCTACATCAACACACAAATCCTTCAACAATGTTATTAGTTCTTTCACAAAAATGCGTGGAAACGTATATATTTGCCATAGAAAAAGCATTTATATATTCTCTCACAGCTACAAGCATCTATATATCACAACGAAACAACTAATAATAAAATATATGACATATAGAACAATAATCAAGTCCTTCTATGAAGAAAATTTCACCTTACATCAAAAAAATAAGATGCGTCAAACACTTCCTCTTTCCTTCCATATTGATTTTGTGGCACAATGATGTGAGATTTGCATTTCTTTTAATATTCCTTTGGATATTAAATGAAAGAGAAACAATAAATGCAAGCGAGTGAGTCAAGATGACTTTCACACTAACCCAATACAAGCTACCCACACCAAGTTTGCATTTTTTGGGGAGTTTTTCCTGTTTCAGATTTCTCTTCCATTCCATTTCCACATGCAATTTGGCCTTTTTGCATTTTCTCAAGAATTTTCATTGTCACTGACTTTTAGTGTAAGACTTTGTTAATAAACTAAAAGACATGTTGTATACTTGTACCTTGTCAGTGTTGATGAGACTCCTTGTTCTTTGTGTTAGTACGTATTGGGAGATAGAGATCAACTTTTACCTTAAAACAACCATGCTGCAAAATAACAACTACAAAAGATATTGGTAACATTTTTGGCATACCGACAAGGATTAGAAGGGGGAGAATATATATAGAGAGTGCAAAACAGGATGTAAAAAACTAGAGAAAGACAGATGATGAGTTTGATGTTCTTTTGATTGAACCCATCATGTCGACCGTATAAACCTGGGAAGATCAAATAGTGTCAATGGATTTTTTTGAAGGTTAATACATGGATGACCATGAGCTCATCCTAAATAGCCAAGAAAACTCCAGTCAATCGTGTTCCATCAGATTCTTAATTTTCTATCACATGCATTCTTCTTGTACTTATGTGATGGAGTGGACTTTTGGATCTCTATGTTCATGCCTTTTGAGGTATTTTATTTAGTGATCAAACAATAGAATTTTGACACCAAATTTGTGAACAAGGTATCTTGAGTTGTGAGGAAGCTATGGTTAAATTTTGGTGGAAATTGGATATTCCTAGAAGGAGTTATATATGTTTGATAGTGGTGAAATAATGCACATTTTAATGAGGTTTAATATACCTAAGTTGAGTTTAATCTAGTGTCACGTGCCCATTTGATTGAGGGCAGATTGTGTAGCTGAATTCTGGCCATTCGTGGCTAATCTAGTGGTTGAGGCACTTGAATTAAGTGAGCCACTGATCCAAGTAGGATGACGCTTCATCTCATCCGCACATGAGGAACATGCGGCCAGGATTGCATCGCCTTCCTTGCAGTTACAGCCAGACTCCTATAGCGATCATGGGTGCCATGATGCTCGCTGATCATGGCTTCTGAGTGGTTTTTGTGCGAGCGAAGTTGTAATAGTCAAGGCTACCTTTTGAATGACCCATAAATCGAGTGTTTTCGTCACTTTGAGAGGGAGAACGAGCCCTCCATTGCTATCGGCTCTACACTGCACGGACCAGGTTGTAGCTGAGAGTGTAGAACACAGATATAGGGCTCGCGGAGGAGAGCAAAGAAGGGGAAAATGAAGCTCGGATTCGGGGAATTTCAAACCAGGAACCCCTCCTCTCTTCTGTAATAGTCTAGCAGGGCATCAGAGTCCATCTTCCCAAAGAAGAAGATGGAGCTTAGAGGAGATTGTTGGGCTTTCACACCATCTACGGAAGGCTTTCTTGAGTTTCTGGAGACTTGAAGGTGCTGGTGGAGGGCCTTAGGTGGGAAGTGGTGGTGAGGATGCTCTTTACCCCTTTCCCTCTGCCACACTCCCTGCCGGCAGTGCCGAGCTTCTCCAGCCGCAAGGAGCTGCCACGGAGGAGGTGGCCTGAAGGTCGGAGGCACCAGGGGAGGAAGTAGGAGGATGTTCGTAGCGTCTTCAGTTTGTGAGGAAGGGGAAAACCCAAGCCAAACCCACGCCAGAGTGCAACCTCACAGTGGCAGCCTTGCTTCGCGAGAACAGAACCTCGCGGCAAGGCATCACACTGAACGTGATCGCGAGGAGAAAAGGAGCATATGGGGCCAGATCAGGAGCCAGTTGGTCCAATTCTAGACCAGCCGTGAACCACCCAATCCCACACCAGACCGAGCGGCTCAAGTCTAAACCAGCACAGTGGCGCCACGCTACCCTAGAGACACGTGGTGATTTCCAAATGGCTCCAAAAGGTAAAAATCTCAATAAATACCTAGATCTTAGAAAATTCATAGTAAATAGCTCGGTTATCAGAAAAATACAAACCTGGTACCAAAATGTTTAGAAAATTGCGTAGAACATGTTGGAAGCATAATATCAAGATTTTGATGCATAAATATTGATGATAATATGAAAGATGTAGAATTCTTAGTCCATGAGTAATAAATATCAAATGATGATATAAAATATGGAAAAATGTCAGTAGATTCGTAGTTTGTTTTATAATGCATATGATGATAGTTATGGTCATGTTGATGTACAAAATCATGTAATTTGACTAATATGGCTAATTAGGGCTTTTAACCCTAAATAAAATACAATAAACACATACATGCTCAATAAATGATGGAATTTGCAGAGTAAGCTCGTATCAGTAATTAGAAGATAATATATAACTCTGAGATAAGTTTTATATATATGGAATTAATGGTAACATGATAATGACTCTTCATGTGATATAAAACCCTAATATGCTAAATGAATATGATCTAGGGTTAATGTGTACACATAATCATATGTAATCAATTAATCAGATTATTGATCATAATCTAGAATACAACATCAGTAATGTCAATCCTAGGTAACAAGAAGAGATAGACAAGAAATAATAATGAGAATATCCTAATGAGTAAGAAAACCCTAAAATGGATATAAATAGGGTTAAGATGATGGGAATCTAATGCATGGCACATATGATCTTATCTTAACCAGGGTTTGACCAGGACGTAGTTGACATTAGGAATATGTGTGATGATTAGGATGTCTCTTTTCAAGGTACGCCATTACCTCTAACTTGGCTTCACTACTACAGAAATGCCTTTTAGCGTCGGTTCTTTAACCCCCTTTGGTGTCGGTTTCCGAGCGACGCCTATGTGGGCGCCGCTAAAGGTCGAACACTTCGGTGTCGGTTTTTTAACCGACGCCTTTTTAACGTAAAGGCGTCGGTTGTTTATAGAAAACCGACGCCAAAAGGGTTCGCACCACAGAAAATGGCGTCATCTAGGACACATTCTGCGTCAGTGTTTAATTGGTAACCGACGCAGAAAGTGTCCTAGATGACGCCGTTTTCTATGGAGCGAACCCTTTTGGCGTCGGTGATCAACTAAACAACCGACACTATATGTATTACAGGTGTGGCCATTTCCATCACGGCCGTGGCCACATGAGGCGTCGGTTTTTTTTCAAAAAACCGACGTTGTAGCTCTTTGCTGACGGTTTTCTAGTAAATAACCGACGCCTATATCTTTTTTTTATCAGTTTGCAGGCCTGCTGTGGCTGGTCAACAGGATGAGAACCTGCAGTTCAGTTTTCTGAACTACAGGTTTACGACATCCATTGATATCAGCCTACAAACAGGCCACAAACCTGTAAAATTAACAAAAAAAATTTCACACAAGTAGATACATTCAGACATCAATTCAATTCTCACATTCACACATATAGAAACATTCAAATACATGTATTAACATTCAGAAATATTTATTTACAAAGTATCATTCATTATCGTTATCAACATCCCAATTATATCTTACAATTGCCACTGCGTGTATGGCTTTTGCCCATTCTTCTCTTATTTCATTTAATGTTTCCATTGTATATGGAGCATGTATATTTTTAAGCATTTACCTATAGTGTGGTCAGTTTTAAACACCTGCAAAGAGAATGATGTATATATATAAGTAATAATATAAAAATAAGATTGATATATTTCATACTAACTAATGAGACTATATATAATACCTCATGTATGGTATCGATGTCCAATGCGGCATGTCGGATAATCATCTGCATAAATCGCATCACATAGTATGTGCATGCCCAGCCGTTGTCTTGTGTAGCGCACTATAAATTGAAACATACAAAATAATACAACTAAGCACAATTCACATCAATAATATATACATTGGAGTCGGGAACTTACTTGTACGTTCTGCCAATTTATTGTCTGGTTCTTTTTCCTTGGGACCGTTCCTCCAGCCTTTTTGAATGCATCTAAACCCCTACATGTTAATATAACACAGTAAATTGCATAAGTAAATAGTAATGTAATAACAGATGTTAACAGATACAAAAATGAAATATTTCTCACCAAAATAATGGCATTCTCATTACGTGTCCAATTTTAGTGTTTAATGTACTTCCCACGGGATCTAGATAATAAACAGTGAACGTCCCGGGGACAATAACTAGTAACTCCCAATGTCTACCGCTAGAGGTAAAAAGTTAACAATTAATAACTCAAAATGCACAATAAAAATGGAATTTTCTTAAGTACAAATTATAAATAAAGTAAACTTACTTGACATTGAATGGAGCTATTATTATCGTCTTCTTTTGTTGACTAAAAATTGTAAAAGCATCTATACAGTATTGTTGAACACTATCAGGGTCTTTAGCTACCATACTAATCAATGATGGAATCAAAAATCCCACATGATCAAATGCAAATTGTTTGCATTGATCTTCGACTAAGTAGCTGCAAAACATGTATTACGTATGCATTAATATATAAGAAACCAGATCACCGGATCTTACACAAGGTATATGGATGTATAAACAAGATCTCACCTTATCCATGTCTCTATCATTGATGTATTCAGCCAAGCATACATAAACAGCTCAATAATATCTTGTATAAATAAAGAGCTATCGTATGATTGACTTGCATAATCTGCATCTAAAGAAACAATTATAGGGCAATGTATATTATGTGCCTGTAGCCAACATGTCATTCCCCTACAAGTAGGACCTAACGGGTATGTTAGGTCAGTTGGAACCCAACTTGGTAATGCGGGAAGTGGAGGTGGAGGCCTAGGTGCTCCTGGTGTCTTCTTTTTAACCTGTATATATAATTTCAGATCAGTTGACCTCATATATACACATTAACAGTCTAAATAATTGTGAATTTATCTTACAATTTTAGTAGTGTAGACGACATCTTCTTTTGGCAACAATATGACCCCGCCTTCTGCCTCAACAAGTGTATAATATTCGGGTGGGGATATGGCAATGTAGCTTCCCTCCAATCGGGTAACACACGTAATGGGCCCACACAAACGTAGCCCTGTGGCATTGGAGTCACGTGAAACTTTTCCCCAGGAAGGGACGGGTAAGCCTGCGCCTCTGCAACAACATAGTCTTGCATTCTTAAGCGGCATGGCTTCAATGCCTACAAATTTACGTAAAGAATGTTATACATATATACATATCATCTTGAAAACATATCATCTTCAAAAGACTAGCTACAATGTCATAAACAATACTTACAACAGACGTGTTAGGCGATGGGTCTCCAGGATTACTTACAATCTGTGCATCAGGAGAAGAGTGGGTCGCCATAGGCTAATTGGAAGCCTGAGATGCCTGCCACCGCAGCAATTCTTCCTTGACCTTCTCAGCAACTACATCGTTGACCTTCTTAGCAACTATATCCTCGACTCTCTTATTCTCCTATACATGGATAAAAGAAACATTAGCTTCTTATTATTGAATTTCCTTTTGCAGTAACATTCTAAAAAAAGAATAGGTTACCTCTTCTTGAGAAAGTCCCGCTCTAGGTTTGCGCTGGGATGGCCCAAAGAATGCTTTGATGCCCACACCAGTGCATGCACCACTAACACGTCCAGGATGCTCTGGGTTACCCAGAGAAATTGTCAATTCATCCCTTGTGCCCTGAGGGATGAACGTGCCTTGTTTCCTCTGCTCGTGCAGCTCTCGCTAATCACCATCAACAGAAATTGGTAAGTTAACACCACAAATAATCAATATTCAAACGATTTCTCTAAGAGTTGTATTTTACCATTTTCGCAGCCGCCTCAGTAGTTACGGGCTTCTTTATTTCACCCTTCTTGTTTTGCCTCCCAGCTATCTGGATATCATGGCGAGGCATGGGTGTGGCAGACTCCTGAGTAGGAGCAGACTCCTGAGTAGCCGCAGACTCTGCCTGTAGTCTTTGGCGAACGCTTGCATAACCTTTTGGACCCATAGTGTGGTCATGCACATTCAGTGCACGCCTTGCTTTTTGTGCGTCACTGAGGGCCTAGTTAGTATGCACATTAATGATTTGGTTAGTAGCACTAAATGTTAATCTTTAATAGGTGAATACAATGTATATTAATTAAATTGGGATTGACGCCTAATACCTTGAATTCTTCAGATTTTCTTGAAGCAACAAAATTGTCCCAATCTTTTTTGTCCAAGAAGTTCCATTGTTCAAGGAATGACTTCTTCTTCTTATCACCCTCTTTTATGTATTCTCTGTTCAGATTTGTCCTATAATTCCTAAGCATCTTTCCAGCGTGTTGCATCAAACTTTTACGATGCAACTTCTCATCCAATGCAAACAGATTCTGTAAAATAGAAATGTTATTAACTAGTATCCAAAATAGAATTACAAATAATAGAATTTGTAATCTACAAAATAGAATTGCAAATAATAATAACTCACGCATAAATCCTTCCATATCAAGTCTTTTTTCCCCTGAGGAACTTTATGCCAATTATCATACTTAACACCACAATGGCTCTGAGTGGTACACCCAAGATAGTTTACAAAATTATTGCGGTTCACTCCAATTGCATTTCCTCCATTATCAAACTCCACAACCAATTTGGATCCACTGCCACTTAGCGCTATTAACTTCTTCAACAGAGTGATGCCCCTTTTCTTGTTAAGTGTTTGGTGTTGCGCATCAAGTTGCTCCTGTGCTTCAGTGGGTACATGTGCATCATCAACCTAAAATTTGACAAAAATAAACACACTGAATTAGACCAATATAGAAATATAGGATATATGACATAACTAGAAGATAATGAATTTTATAGAAATACAGGATATGTTTTTAGAACTTACATTGGTATCCTCACCATGCTCGTCATGGACAACATGCTCATCATGGACTTCATGCTCATCATGGACATCATGCTCAACATGGTCAGCCATCTGAAAATGTCATTAAAAAGGCAAACATTTAGCATTTGTATTAACTAGAAAAAGGCAAACATTTATCATTTGTATTAACTAGAAAAAGGCAAACATTTAGCATTTGTATTAACTAGAAAAAGGCAAACATTTAGCAT
This sequence comes from Alisma plantago-aquatica, assembly GCA_963693085.1. Classification (NCBI taxonomy): domain Eukaryota; kingdom Viridiplantae; phylum Streptophyta; class Magnoliopsida; order Alismatales; family Alismataceae; genus Alisma; species Alisma plantago-aquatica. The sequence continues at coordinate 1,779,039,105 of OY856409.1, forward strand.
TTGTATAAACATACATGTCTCTAAAATTGTGATCTTTTATCAATTAACAATCCTTCATTGTGATCTCCGCGCACATATAAGTCATCATTAGCTTCAATACTTTGTGGAGTTGGCAAACCGACTGAGAATGGACTGGAGTCATCATACTTATCATAGTACTCTTCTTCATCTATAGGATCTTCAATGAACTGTATTTTACCATGAAGAACAACCGACCATTTATCATTTGCAGGATCATCGATATAGAATATTTGTTTCGCCTGTGATGCCAATATGAATGGTTCACCCTTCTCGCCAATCTTTTCAAAGTTCACCAAAGTGAAACCCAATTCATCCACTATAACTCCTTTGGTGTTATCAACCCATTTAAATTTAAAGAGCGGAATTTTGAAATCTATGTAGTCAAACTCCCAAATGTCTTCAATGACACCGTAATATGACATTTTAGCTTCACGTGGACTCTTATCCTTTGCACTTGCAAAGTACATAGTCGACGCTTGAAGAGTGACCCCACTATTTTAGATGACACTCTTATCATCTTGGCGCTTTGTGTAATATGTGAATCCATTAATGTCAAACCCTTCATAAGACATAACATTCGGTTTTGGTTTAAAGGCGAGGCATTTGATAGTTTCTGTAATATCATTTGGTGTTTGAGATAGTTGATGTAAGACTTTATCTTCAAACCACTTAGTAAAAGTCTTATTATGCTCTCTAGCAAGCCACATTGAACTTGCTCGAGGATGTTGTCTCTTTATGAAATTGGTATGTTCCTCGATATAAACACTCACTTCGTCCATATTGTGTAAAATATACAAGTAAGCTTGTTCCAACTACTCACGGCTGATTACTTTCACCCGTGATCCCAAAATTCCTTTGCCCTCCTCAATATTCTTGTCATTATCAGGAGTGTCATTACCACTAAGAAAGTCATTGCAAAAATCCATAACCTCTCTCACCACATAACCTTCAATAATACTCCCTTCAGGCCGATAACGGTTTCGAACATCACCTTTAAAAATGCTCATGTATCGTTCAAAGGGATACATCCAATGCAAGAAAACTGGTCCCAACATTTTCACTTCCCTAGTCAAGTGGACAATAAGATGTACCATGATATCAAAGAACGAAGGAGGGAAATACATCTCAAGCTGACATAGGGTAACAACCACTTCTCTTTGCAAATTATCGAGAGTATCAGGGTCAATAACTTTGCTGCATAGACTGTTGAAAAAGAAACAAAGTCTGGTAATTGCAAACCTTACATGCTTCAGCAATATAGATCGAATTGCCACGGGCAATATTTGTTGCATTAGAGTCTGACAATCATGAGATTTAAGACCTAACAACTTCATATCTTTCATTGATATCAATCTACGGATGTTGGATGAGTAACCATGTGGCACCTTAACATTTACCAAGCATTCACAAAAAGTTTTCTTCTCCTTTCTAGACAACGTGTAACAAGCGGGAGGTAAGTATATTCTTTTATTACCCATTTCACGTAATTCTGTTAATTCTGACCTTATTCCCATTTCACGTAGGTCCAGTCTGGATTTTATCCCATCTTTAGTCTTACCTGGTATATTTAACAGAGTACCAATGATGCTATCATAGATATTTTTCTCAACGTGCATTACATCGATACAATGCCTGATTGTCAAATAACTCCAATAAAGAAGATCCCAAAATATTGACTTCTTCTTGAATGAAGAATTGTCACTCCGTGTGGCCATACTACATTGTGATTTCTTACCAAATTCATTGACAATGTTTTTTACTCTTTCATAAACAACATCCCCTGGTATAGGTTTAGGTGCACTCCGTTCATCATTCCATCCATTGAATGCTTTGCGCTTCCTATGATACATATGGAATTTTGAAAGAAACCTTCGATGACCAAGATATACAGTCTTGCTGCCATGTTTTAGTCTTATTGAATCAGTGTTTTCTTCACATATAGGACACGCTTTAGCTCCTTTGACACTATATCCAGACAAATTCCCATATGCTGGAAAGTCATTAATAGTGCAAAACAACATAGCGTGCAAACGAAATGTCTCTCTTGCTGAAGCATCATAGGTCATCACACCTTCAGCCCAAAGTTTCTTTAAGTCATCAATCAAAGGTTCAAGATAAACATCGATATCATTTCTGGGTTGTTTAGGGCCCGATATCAACAACGACAACATAACGTACTTATTTTTCATACACATCCAGGGAGGAAGATTGTATATAACAAGCATGACTGGCCAAGTGCTATGTTGGCTACTCAATATCCCGTACGGATTCATCCCATCTGTACAAAGCCCAAGTCTTAGATTCCTATCTTCTTCACCAAATTTGGGGTACAATAGATCAATCTTCTTCCACTGTGGGGAATCGGACGCATGTCATAGGATCCCATCATTATTTTTCTTAACATCTGCATGCCACCTCAAATTCTTCGCATCTTTCGGATTTGCAAACAAGCGTTGAAACCGTGATATTATAGGTAGATACCACAACACCTTGGCAGGAGAACCAGTTTTGGACTCCCCCGAAGTCGTCAATTTATACCGTGACGCACCACATTTTGGACAATCTTTCAAATCTACATAGTCCTTTTGAAATAATACACAATTATTCGGGCATGCGTGTATCTTCTTGGCCTCCATTCCCATTGGGCACAACATTTTCTTTACCTGGTATGTTGAGATTGGCAGCTCGTTTCCTTCAGGAAGCATTTCTTTCAACAAAGTCAACAATGAAGTGAAGCTTTTGTCGCTCCATCTATTATTAGCTTTCAACTTATACAATCTCAACACAGCGCTAAGCTTCGTAAACTTAACACAGCCTGTGTATAACGGTATCTCAGCATCATGCACAATGTTTCTAAAGATAGGAGGTGGATCGGTGTGCGCTACCCTACAACTATCCAGCATCGCATCAACGATGTCTGCTGGAACTGGTTCGTTCACATTTACGTCATCAGAGGCAATTTCTTCTTCCACCCAAGCACTGCTATCGACATCTACTGGTTTCGATTTTGAAATCTCTCCATGCCAGTGCCATTCTGTATAGCCTTGTATAATCCCGTTGCACATGACATGACTTTTGATTTTCTCACCAGTGTTGACTTTCAAGTTGTTACCGCAATGCCTACATGGACAGTAGAACCTATCTGTAGGTTTTTTCCTATGTTCCTCGGCAAATCTAATAAACTGATCAAGACCAGATATAAACTCTGGGGTGCAACGATTACGAATGGACATCCGTGATCTATCCATTCTATGATCAAAGAGAAAACAAGTATATATTAGGAAAAGATTAGGGTATACACTTACATCCTAAGTGTATAATGTGATGTCATTCTTATATATAATAAATGTGTACCACCTATCCCATCCTTGAACACCTAATCTCACTAGTAAGTGTATAATGTGTATTGGGTTTTCAAGAAAATTTCAACAGCATTTCCCCGTTGTTCTCTAAGAACATATGTACTTAGAGAACAAACGGGGAAATGCTACCGAAATTTTCTTGAAAACCCAATACACATTATACACTTACATCCTAAGTGAGATTAGGTGTTCAAGAACAGTCCCAAACCGGGGACTATCCAAGATTTACTCCTAATGAGTCAATCTTGGACGGGTTTCTAGGCCAACAAACACATTTGATGTCATTCTTATATATAATAAATGTGTACCACCTATCCCATCCTTGAACACCTAATCTCACTAGTAAGTGTATAATGTGTATTGGGTTTTCAAGAAAATTTCGGCAGCATTTCCCCGCTGTTCTCTAAGTACATATGTACTTAGAGAACAAACGGGGAAATGCTGCCGAAATTTTCTCGAAAACCTAATACACATTATACACTTACATCCTAAGTGAGATTAGGTGTTCAAGAACAGTCCCAAACCGGGGACTATCCAAGATTTACTCCTAATGAGTCAATCTTGGATGGGTTTCTAGGCCAACAAACACATTTGATGTCATTCTTATATATAATAAATGTGTACCACCTATCCCATCCTTGAACACCTAATCTCACTAGTAAGTGTATAATGTGTATTGGGTTTTCAAGAAAATTTCGGCAGCATTTCCCCACTGTTCTCTAAGTACATATGTACTTAGAGAACAAACGGGGAAATGCTACCGAAATTTTCTCGAAAACCCAATACACATTATACACTTACATCCTAAGTGAGATTAGGTGTTCAAGAACAGTCCGAAACTGGGGACTATCTAAGATTTACTCCTAATGAGTAAATCTTGGACTAGTTTCTAGGCCAACAAACACAATAATAGATATCTACAACGAAGTCGGACTCCATACAAACAGTATATAATTTAGTGATTGTTCATTGTAATTTATACCAATGTACAAGTAATATAAAGAACAATGATTGTTCACTTTCTAGGATCATACAAACAGTATAATAATCACTAGGATCATACAAGTAGCAATGTTGATTAAGTCTATGTGATTAAAGATCAAGGAGTGTAATAAAATAGGATTTACCTCTGTTTGGGCGAGACGGAGGGTAGGCGAGTAGGCAGGCAAGCAGGCAGGTGAGCAGGCGACAGTCAGGGAGACGGCGGGCAGCAACAGATGATCAATTAATTCCTGAAACAATACATAAATAAATACAAATCAGTACATAAATAAACACAAATCAGTAAATAACTTAATTTTTAAAAAAATACACAGCAGCATTGTGCCTTGGCGTAGCCCAAGCATCGCCCAGGCATCCCAGAGGCCTAACTAGGTTGGGCGCCTGGGCAAACCCTAGGTGAACGCTTGGCCGCCTAGGTGCCTGGGTGCCGCCTGGGTAGGTCGGCAGGTACCTGCTTGAGAACAAGGCTGGAGGCAAGGAAGAAGACGGCGGCACAGGGCAGGCGCGGCGAGCTCCAGGAAGAAGACAGCGGCGGCGGCCGGAGCCAAGGAAAAAGACAACCGGCGGCGGCGCCCAGGCAGGGAGGAAGCGGCGGCGGCACAAGGAGCAGGGAGGAAGGAGCGGGCGGCGGCGGCGCAAGGAGGAAGACGGTGGGCAGCGGCGGTGACGCAGAGCAGCAGCACGGATCGTCGGCGGCGAGCGAGAAGCAGCAGGCGGCGATTTTGGGAGAGCGGCGACAAGCTAGCGCACAGAATCGATGAAACAGGAAGAAAGGGGGAAGAGTCGGGTGATCGGGCCTCTATTAAGTTGGGCAACGGTGTCGGTTATATACGATAACCGACGCCTATTATCTTCAGCGCCGGTTGATAGTAAAAAACTGACCCCAAATTAGTTGGCGGGAACTATTATCAGCGTCGGTTATCCAAGGATAACCGACACCCAAAGTGGAACTTTTCGTGCAAAATTCCATTTTAAATAGGCGTCGGTGAATAGTTAAAAAACCGACGTTGTATGTGGCCCAAATTTTTTTGCTCGAAAATTGGATTTCGCGGGCGCTTTTAGGCATCGGTTGGTAATAGTAAGCCGACGCTGAATACAAAGCGGTACCCGTGTCTGGCTGGTCTTCGAATATAGACATCGGTTTGCCTAAATAACTGACGCCTGATATTATAGGCATCGGTTTTCCTTAATAACCGACGCCCAGAAAAGCGACACTGAACGCTATTTATGTAGTAGTGCTTGTTATAAAATATGCTTGTGTTATATGTGTAGTAAAATACTTGGCATATGATATTGGATGAAATGATTGTTCTTATATGATATGTTGCATGATTTTCCATACTAACTGCTATGAACACATCAAACATAATATATATGTTCCATTATATGAAAGCACTAATTCTCTTTGGTAGCATAGTGCTGGAAAGTGATCATAATCACATTGTACAATGATCTTACTCTTTGGTAGTAGATCATAAGGCCTTACATCTCATACTCTTTGGTAGCTGAGATGATGCATTATTCCCTCAGGTGGCAAATGCATGGATGATATAATGGAAAATATGCTTAAAATATGTGTTCTCTTTTGTTAATGAACATCTTTGTGCAAATATATGATTTTCTTATATTCCTTTATAACTGCCAAGTATTACTTTGATCTTATTGCCAAGATATGATGAGAGGTATATAAAAGACACGTAGGCATACTCAATACAATATTCTTGAATATTGTGCTGACGTGTACCACATGTAATCTTTTGTGTAGGTTGTGGTTATGGTCTTGAAGATCTAGGATAGTGAGAGTTGTGTGGCGAGCTGATGTACAGGTGGACCTGTTGTTTTAAGATCCTATAGTTTTGTGGTTTTACATGTACATATATAAGTTTGTTGTTCAATACGTAATATCAAATGTTGTAACAATTCATGTTGTAATTATATGTTTAATGGTGAACATGTGTGTATGGTTTTATTATTGTTCATGTACATGTGCTACTAATTATTTCCTTCTGACTCCCTTGATTTTCTCTTTCTTATCCTAGTGTGTGATGTTTAAATTGGTATTTTTGCTAAGGTGAGGTTTCAATTTGGACGTCGCACATAAGATTAAGTTTTAGAAAATCTGGGGACATCACAGGTGGTATCAGAGCATGAACAATAGCAAAGCCTGACATTTTCTCATTATGCAACACAAAACTGAAGACCCTTGAACTTAATAATCTTTAGGGTTAGATTAGTCATCTTTTAGAGACTAGATATGACCTAGCCTCTAGGTTAGTACCTAGATGTCCGAGAACTAGGTCTAGACTGGTGATTGTTGAATAGCAAGTCCTTAGATGTCGTTCTTTCCTCATAGTGCAGCGGTATGGGACGTTGCACTATTTGGAAATGACGTGCATCAAAGGAAGAGAAACCCTAGACATAGTGTGCATGTTGTCTAGAGTATCTACACTATTCTACACCATGTTCTCACCCTTTTCACTAGTTTTCATGACACTGGACTCTCTACTATGTGTGGGACACTCGTTTCCTGGATTTGGTTTTTGATTCCAATCAGATCGAACCTTGATAGTTTTTTCTGACGCTTATTTTATTGGAGAAATACTATATCATATTTTATTATATATATGTATTACAAAAATGTGTCCCCACATATGTACGAGTAGGAGGTGGTCATTTACTCTAAGTGAAAGTGAATGACATTAGTCTAGAAGAGAGAGTAGTTCTAGATTAGATGTCTAGAGCCTTGTTAGAATATGTGATAGATGTAATAAATGAAATAAGTTTTGATGATATGATGTAAGTCATATATAGATGACATAAGATGGTTATGATGATCTATGTTTGTCTTTGAGGAGTTATGTTCAATTTTTAGGATTTGAGATAAGTTTTGATGATTCAAGTAAATAGGATTTTAATAGATAAGATAAGTAAAGATAAGGTGCAAATCCACATGAGCCTCAATCTCTTTTACGAAGGAGGACCTCTAGTGTTAGGACTAGTTTTGGGGTTAACTCTAGAGAGAGTGAGACCCATTGGGAGAAGGTTAGAGAACCTAAACTCCAAGATATGAGAATTATGAGATATGTGATATGATATGTCCTAAACTAGACTACTCCTGAGTGATTGAGATGAGTTGCTTTATGCATGATTCCTATAGATCTTCTTGAACCCTAGATGTCTTTGGGAGGACCAAACCCTAGAGATAGAGAGAGAGAGGCTCGATATATGTGTTCAAGTGGAAATGAATATGAGTGCCTGCCATCTGGGTGAGGGAGAGAGCCCAATACCCTGGAGGAGGTAGCTATGTTAGTCTCTATGAAGCCTCATGCTCGGGTTGGTGGTTTCCCACATAGGAATCTAGTGGTGTATATAAGAGATATTTGGGTAAGATGTTTCATGGTTAGAGACCTATGAAGAGTACGTCATAGAATGTTTTTGTTTGTGCGATGTGGCTAGAGTTTGTAAAGCTATCGCTAGTGCCAATGAGGTAGACCCGAAAACTCTAAACCAAGGAGGGAGGATAAGGTATATGCATATGCGATACTCAAAGAGATGAGTGAGATCAGAGAGACTAAGCATGGAACTACCCTCATGATGCGGGTCAAGGAACCTCATTTGGACTATATAAAGTTTTGATACATGTTTCACGAGCCGCTTGTATAAGTTTGTTAGCACAACCATAATATAATATATCTAAGATGTGATCTAATCTTGAGACTTGACATATATACATGATATGATGGAAACCTAGATATGGTTAATAGATATCATGTATAAATGGTTAACCGCATACATAAATAATGATGATAATGTGATATGGTTGGTTAATATTGTAATGAAATCACAAATAATTATTGCAATCTAATATGAGAAAATGAATGAGATCATGGTAATGAAATAAGTTACACGAGGTGTTAATCTTAGTTCTTAATAAAGATGAAAAATATAGTGTGATAGTTAGCACAACATAATGATGATGGCACCGTAATATGATCCAGATGGATAAAGCGAGTTAATTATAGTTAAATCCTACCTAAAAGACATATGTTAATGTTGAACATGTTCTAACAATTAGCCCAATAAAATGTTGATGATGCCTAGATATAATGGGTAACTTTAGTTAACTCCTTTAGAACATGGTAATATGATGTGGGAACCCTAATGCTTGGGAAAAGATAAAATGCAACCCTAACATATGATATATGTTATGACAAAATTAGAGTTTCTAAACCCTTGTTTCAATCTTTTATGAAGGGGTGATTCACCTTAAATGTTTTAAAACCTCCTAATAGTGGTTTGGATATATTTATGGGGCTTTGTTTTGGATATGTTGCACCTAGAGCGGTGTCCTATATATGGATGAAGACCTTTTGGCTTTTCTTTGAAATACGAGGATGGCCTAATTTCAAGGACGAAATTTTCTTTTAAGATGTATATGATGTGGCAAAGTAGTTTTTGGCTTAATTTCAAGGATGAAATATCTTTTAAGGTGTGTAGGATGTGATGGAGTGGACTTTTGGATCCCTATGTTCATGCCTTTTGAGGTATTTTATTCAGTGATCAAACAATAGAATTTTGACACCAAATTTATGGACAAGGTAGCTTGAGTTGTGAAGAAGCTATGGTTAAATTTTGGAGGAAATTGGATTCTCCTAGAAGGAGTTATTTAGGTTTGATAGTGGTGAAATTATGTACATTTTAATGAGGTTTAATATACCTAAGTTGAGTTTAATCTAGTGTCACACACCCATTTGATTGAGGGCAGATTGCATAGCTGAATCTTGGCCATTCATGGCTAATCTAGTGGTTGAGGCACTTGACTTAAGTGAGCCACAGATCCAAGCAAGAGGATGCTTCATCTCATCCTCACATGAGGAACATGTGTCCAGGATTGGGTTGCCTTCCTTGCAGTTACAGCTAGACTCCTATGGCAATCACGGGCGCCATGATGCTCACTGATCAGGGCTTCTGAGTGGTTTTCGTGTGAGGGAAGTTGTAATAGTCAAGGCTACATTTCGAATGACCCATAAATCGAGTGTTTTGGTCACTTTGAGAGGGAGAACGAGCCCTCCATTGCTATCGGCTCTCCACTGCACGGACCAGGTTGTGGCTGAGAGTGTAGAACACAGATATAGGGCTAACAGAGGAGAGAAAAGAAGGGGAAAAAGAAGCTCGGGTTTGGGGAATTTCAAACCAAGAACCCCTCTTCTCTTCTGTAATAGTCTAGTAGGGAATCAGAGTCCAACTTCCTGAAGAAGAAGATGGAGCTCGGAGGAGATTGTTGGGATTTCACACCGTCTACGGAAGGCTTTCTCAAGTTTCTGGAGACTTGGAGGTGCTGGTGGAGGGCCTTAGGTAGGAAGTGGCAGTGAGGATTCTCTTTACCCCTTTCCCTCCGCCACACTCCCTGCCGGCGGTGCCAAGCTTCTCCAGCCGCAAGGAGCTGCCACGGAGGAGGTGTCCTGAAGGCTGGAGGCACCAGGGGAGAAAGTAGGAGGTTGATCATAGTGTATTCAGTTTGTGAGGAAGGGGAAAACCCAAGCCAAACCCACACCAGAGTGCAACCTCACAGAGGTGGCCTTGCTTCATGAGAATAGAACCTCACGGCAAGGCATCACACGAAATGCGATCGCGAGGAGAGAAGGAGCGGATGGGGCCAAATCAGGAGCTAGGTGGTCCAATTCCAGACCAGCCATGAACCACCCAATCCCACACCAGACCGATTGGCTCAAGTCTGAACCAGCACAGTGGAGCCGCACGACCCTAGAGACACGTGGCAATTCCCAATTGGCTCCAAAAGGTAAACATCTCAGTAAATACGTAGAGCTTAGAAAATTCATAGTAAATAGCTGGGTTATCGGAAAAATACAAACCTGGTACCAAAATGTTTAGAAAAATGCGTAGAATAAGATGGAAGCATAATATCAAGATTTTTATGCATAAATATTGATGATATCATGTAATATGTAGAATGCTTAGTTAATGAGTAATAAATATCAAATGATGATATAAAAATATGGAAAAATGTAAGTAGATTTGTAGTTTGTTTTATAATGCATATGATGTCAGTTATGGTCATGTTGATGTACGAAATCATGTAATTTGCCTAATATGGCTAATTAGGGCTTTTAACCCTAAATAAAATGCAATAAGCACATACATGCTCAATAAAGGATGGAATTTGTAGAGTAAGCTCATATCAGTATTTAGAAGGTAATATATAACTCTGAGATTAGTTTTATATATATGGAATTAATGGTAACATGATAATGACTCTTCATGTGATATAAAACCCTAATATGCTAAATGAATATGATCTAGGGTTAATATGTACACATAATCATATGTAATCAATTAATCAAATTATTGATCATAATCTGGAATACAACATTAGTAACGTCAATCCTAGGTAACAAGAACAGATAGACAAGAAATAATAATGAGAATATCCTAATGAGTAAGCAAACCCTAAAATGGATATAAATAGGGTTAAGATGATGGGAATCTAATGCATGGCACATACGATCTTATCTTAACCAGGGTTTGACCAGGACGTAGTTGACATCAGGAATATGTGTGATGATTAGGATGTCTCTTTTCAAGGTACACCATTACCTCTTACTTGGCTTATTATACAATATGCTTGTGCTATGTGTGTAGTAAAATACTTGTCATATGATATTGGATGAAATGATTGTTCTTTTATGATATGTTGCATGATTTTCCATACTTACTTCTATGAACACATCAAACATAATATATCTATTCCATTATATGAAAGCACTAATTCTCTTTGGTAGAATAGTGCTAGAAAGTGATTATTCTCTTTGGTAGCAGATCACGTTGTACAATGATCTTACTCTTTGGTAGTAGATCATAAGGCCTTACATCTCATACTCTTTGGTAGCTTAGATGATGCATTATTCCCTCAGGTGGCAAATGCATGGATGATATAATGGAAAATATGCTTAAAATATGTGTTCTCTTTTGTTAATGAACATCTTTGTGCAAGTATATGATTTTCTTATGTTACTTTATAATTGTCAAGTATTAGTTTTATCTTATTGACAAGATATGATGAGAGGTATATAAAAGACACGTAGGCGTACTCAGTACAATATTATTGAATATTGTGTTGATGTGTACCACATGTTATCTTTTGTTTAGGTTGTGGTTATGTTCTTGAAGATCTAGGATAGTGAGAGTTGTGTGGCGAGCTTATGAACAGGTGCACCTATTGTTTTAAGATCTTGTAGTCTAGTGGTTGTACATGTACATGTATAAGTTTGTTGTTCAATATGTAATATCAAATGTTGTAACAATTCATGTTGTAATTATATGTTGAATGGTGAACATGTGTGTAAGGTTTTATTATTGTTCATGTACATGTGCTACTGATTGTTTAGTATCGATGGACTAGCGGGGGAGTATGTGGGCATTGTGAATAGATAAAGGAAATATCTTGACGCAAGTGGAAGAGAAGGGAAGCAACACATGAGCACTGGCCACTGATGTAGGGTTGGTAGAAGAATTTGGACTAGAACGATAGGATGATATTAATCGTGGGAGAGATAACATCGAGTGGGGTGGGAGTGAGCCAGACCATTTTTGGTGAAGTTGATGTCTAAAAGGCGGTTAGGGTTTGGGGTGGCTATTCATAGAGATAAAATAAATGTTCTTTCTCAGGGTTAAGATACATACTGGCTAGGGATACACCTTCGAGAAAAAAGTAGTATAGTCAGGGATGAAATCCCTGACCGTATAGCCTTGATCTATGTTGCATTTTGTTGTAACATTCAAGTTTGACTAAATCCAACTTCCTTGCATACATACACAATCTTCTGTAATGTAGATATAACTCAAATTCAAGAACGACCTGAATAGGTCAGATTCCCAAGATAAACGATAATAAGGGAATCAAGATTATAATCATTCCACATTGGAAAATTGATTACATATTAACATAAAAACTATCATGGGGGTTATTAGCTCCATCATACAAGTGATATTATTCACTCATATTTGAGATGGCTCTATGAGAAAAAGACATTGTGTTCATGAAGTCAACGCAAAAATAGAGAGAGAATGAGATATGATAATAAGAACTCTCATATGAAAAACTATAAATATCTTCTTGCTTTAGAAAAATATGTCTTGCAATCAAAACTCGACTCTATATCTGGATGGAGATGGATGATTATTAAGATTGGTATAGTAATAGAGTTGGAAATGGAATAGTATATGTAGAAATGGGATTAGTCTAAGAGAAAGTGTCGAGGGATGTAAATCTCAAGAGTGTGAATCAACACACAATAACTCAAAAAGAAGTATGAATCTATATGTATAGGCATTGATTGTTACTCTTTTTGGTTGCCAATAGTCATGCCAAGGTGCAACCATGATGCAGTGAAAGTTACGGGATTTATTCTACATTGATTACTGGGTTAATTGAATTTAAGTTGCATTGTGTGGGTTGGATCCATGAATCCAGTTAGATATAAATTCTATATGGTTAAATACATATCTTGGCTTCTGGTCTTGTCATATGACTCTTTGAACATGAGAGTCAAAGTCTGGATTGCTTTGTTGGTGTGAGATCTTTTAATGTGAGCTTATATTCTCTTAGGTCAAAAAGACATTGTTCTACCTTTAAAATTTTGAATTGTTGAATTTGTGACTTGGTCCTGCATTATCCTTTGTAAAAATATGGGGTTTGAGAGTTGTGTCTCAAAATTTGTTCTTAATATTCCAATATAGGTGACAATATCAAATAAAAAATGGGCATACATGCAAATGAATATAATTTATTTCATCATTCATCTCTCTATAAAAATTTTGATCTCAACCCTAATATGAGATTCTTGTTTAATTGAAGGAAATGAAGTTATCCAACAAGAGTTAAAAGGTATCTAACTGTATAGTGTTGCTCTCAAGACCATTTTGGTGACGATGAAACCATGATCGTCAACCAAGATAAGAATCTTAAGTTTGTGGCACCTATAGGAGGAATAAGCTCATGGATGCCATAGTATGATTGACTATCCCATAGATTTATTAGAATCTTTCTCCCCATATTATCTTTTCCCATTTTGTTACCATATTTTCCTACTACATGGTAGACATTTGGTCCAAAAGCATGTTTCTATGTTTATTAACATAGAAAAAATGTGTACATTTTGACATAAGTGGTTTAATGGTAAAAAATTCAAAAATTTAAATATATCTAAACTTATCTATTGACAAGTTGGTGATATGATTGATTTTTTGCCCCAAAAGATATACATACTCATATTAGGTGCATTGATATGTGATGTCAACTTCTCAAGCTACACATACTATGTTATATTACAATCTAAGTAAATTTGAACTTTTCCTTGAGCCACATGTGTGCTAACTAGTTTTAAAAGATGGCAATATAATATGTTGTCTAACATTCACATGTAATAGAATCATTTTTATTGTTGAGTCCACATCATGTTTTTTTATTACTTTTTTTTATTTTCTTTGTGGAGATTCATTAGGGATTAGTGTGTTCATAAGTGAACTTCAGAAATCCAATCCCTTGGCAAAATTGCTTATTTCCTACCACCACACCGTCACTCCATCCCTTCTAGTAATATAAGTATATGACCCTATATTTCACTAGAATTAGACTTAGATATACAACAATTTCCAATATTTAACTTTTATGTGATTAGGGTTAGTGAATGTGTAAAGAAGAAAAAAAATCATATCGTGGATAATTATATATTTTGAATCGCATGATGTGGTATATTACATATGTGGTTTCTACATATATAAATTCCTTGATATAGTGTGTCGTGGTTACGATTTTAGTAGAAAAAAAGTTATGGTAAAATATCACACACAATGTTAGTAGCTTAGCTAGGTGTATGTGTTTGGAGTATTGTGATAGGTTATACATTTAGAGCGTTCTTCAACATTGATGAGTACTTATTATTTGGTACAATGTACTGTACGAGTTCTCCTTATATATACTTCGTAAAACAAAACAATGAAAGGTGACTTTTCCACACTGATGTATGTGGTGGGTACGGTGTGTGGTTATAGTTTTGGGCCATGATTGCACCGCTGTCATCTGTACTTACGTCATGCAAAAACACGAAGGACAATGATTTTGATGTACATAGCGAACAAGGCTGGCTGGCCCCATCGTTTTGCATGTGATCATGCTCGAGCTAATATATCTTGTCTGACGGTCGGGTGGAGATAGAGCATAAAGTGGGTGGCAATCACTGTCTTCATCGCCATCCGCACTAGCTTGATACTAGCACGAATCTCAGCAAGAACACATCACTGGGTCATCATGGATGCTACTCCATCCATGACCTTGCTGGAGCAGCTGCATCAAAGCGGCTGTGCTCTTCTTCTTCTGCTCCTCTTGATCGGTGGCGCGGCTGCACCAGATCCAGAAGTAACCAGCGCCAATTTCACCTTCAATGATTTCTCCGGAGACGCCGGCAGGAAGCTTACACTGGATGGCCTCGCCGCCGTGAGTTTTGGTGGCAGGCTGGAACTCACGAAGATATCCATCAACAACATTACAGGTCATGCATTCTTCTCCTCCCCCTTCCAATTCAAGCCCTCGCTTGGACCTGGCCGCGGATTACTGGACAATTCAACTGTATCTTCTTTCTCTTGCACATTTGTCTTCGAGATTGAGTCCGTATACACCAATCTGAGCTCCCACGGTATCGCCTTCGTCATTTCCAAAACCAAGGAACTCTTCCCCTCTAGGAGTGGCCAATACTTGGGCCTATTGGATACAAACGGTTAGGGATGTTGTACCGATATAGTCCCGGACTTAGACGAAAAATTGTTACGGAAGCATTTACCGACAAGCGTATAAGCCCAAAGAAGAAACAACAAATTTAACATGGAAAATTCTCCCCAAGACAAGGAGAGAAAAATTACGGAGCAATCTCGGCCAACAAGCACTATGTAATAAAGATTACAACTCACCCCTTCCGGATCTAAATACTCATAAATTCGAGTAGCAACCGCCAACCGCTACTTTGCTTCAAGGCAAAGTCACTGGCCCTCTCTTATTAACCAAGAGAGATGTTCTGTTAGTACACCCTATATGTCACTAACTGTCAGCCGCTACTTCACTTCAAGGTGAAGTCATTGACCCTCTCTTATTTACCAAGAGAGCTCCTCCAGTTGTTCTTGATCTCTGGCACCCTCTACCACAGAAGGCACCAACAAGCAACTGGAGGGAACACACCTCAACCGGTGGATGGTGGGATGATATCAATGGCCTCCCCTAGGACCTCTATTTATAGGCCTCCATACATGTGGTTGCAACCAAGAATCCTTGTCCAAATCCTAGACCCACTCCTAGTCCAACTCCATGATGCACATAGGGAACCATCCTCTTTCCTTCTTGGATTTGACTCTTATTAAGATTGGTAGCAAAAACTAACCCTCTCCCAAGTCCAACTCCCACTAGGATATGGTTTGGATTATATTCCTAATCCCAACAATCTCCCCCTCTAGCCCATGAGGGAGATGTGGTCTTCAACAATCATCTAGAGTAGCTTGTGGACCTCATCACCACATGTGACAGATCCACTCTCCTCGAATATGTCAGCATTCTGTCATTTTCATCCATCTTCTTGAAGTTCAATTCTGACTTCACTATGTTCCCAAACAACTCAGAAGAAGTATCCTGGTAGTGCCACTTCTCTCTCCATGCCCACACTTGGAACTTTGCTGGCTCTTCCTGAATGGTCAGTCGAGATCTCTTGGATGAAAACCATATTTCTGACCTTCTGTACCAAGGTTTAAAAACTCTTTGATGATGTTCCCCCTGTCGATGTAACTCGATATCAAGATCCTCCAGTTTGGATGTAGCAACTACATGTCCAATGTATTGCCCTTCTTCACATGTGCGTTGTCTCGAAGAAGTCTTTGGAGCGACCTTCTCTAACTGAGAGTCATCCTGTTATACATCTCTCTTCATCCTATAGACCCACTTATTTTTTAGTGGTCTCCGGACCTTGGGAAGCGCCACAATCTCATAGGTGTCATTCTTCGGTAAAGAATTCATCTCCTCCTACATCGCCTGATGCCACTGTACTCTATCTCTATGAGTTTGTGCCTCCTGAAAAGTCTCTTGCTCGCCCTGATCAATAAGCAAGATATACTAAGATGACGGATATCTGGATGAATGATGATGAACTCTGTCAGACCTCCTCAACTACTGCTCTGAGGGCTCTGCCTAATCCTGATCTTGCTCCCCCTGCCCAGAAGTCTCTGCCTGTGAAGTTGAATCACTCATCTGTGAATATGGAACTGGACCGCTCGATGTGCTATCACTCTGTTACTCAGGATGATTATGTTTCTCTTCTTCATCATCGGAAGACTACACCTGTGAAGAAGCCAAAGCATCCTCATACTCATCGTCTAAAGAACTATGACCTGATCCTGCAGCCTCTGCATCATCAACCTTAGGCTCTATCATTGTCTGACTCTCACAGAAAGTCACATCTCTTTGTCTGGTCATGATCTTTTTCACAAGATCCCATAATCTGTACCCAAACTGTAGATCTCTATAGCCAAGAAAGATACATGGTACCACTTTATCATCCAACTTTTACCTCTTTTCCTTTAGAACATGAACATAAGCCTTGCACCCAAATACTCGCATATGAGAATAAGAGGCATCCTTACATGTCCATACCTTCTTGGGTATATCAAACTCCAAAGGAACTAATGGAGATCTATTTATCATATAGAAGGTAGTACTCACTATCTCACCCCAGAATGTCTTTGACAACTGTGCAATCTTCAACATACATCTAACTTTCTCCACAATAGTACGGTTCATCCTTTCAGCTTTACCATTGTGTTGTGGTGTGTCGGGCTCTTTCCTCTCATGTCGTATGCCACGCTGTGTGCAGTATGCCTGGAACTCCCTAGAGGTATACTCTCCTCCATTATCTGTCTGGAGACACTTTAAATTTTCTCCGGTCTCCCGCTCTACCACGACATGGAACTTATGGAAGCACTAAAAAAACCTGATCCTTGTTCTTCAGTAAGTAGACCCACACCTTCCTAGATGCATCATCAATGAATGTGACAAAATACTTATTACCACCCAATGAAGCCACCTCAAACAGACCGTAGACATCCGAATGAACCAACTATAGAAACTACAATATCCACCACCCACTCTGAATTGTCCTCATCAGCATGCAAACACTGCTCCTGGACTGTTAAGACCACATCGTTCCTGTCATCTGATATTGGCGTTGTGGTGTTCTTACCATCATCTTGCTTATCTTTGGCTTCATACCTGTGTATCTTTTTCCAAACCTTGCAATCCCGTTTGAAATGACCTGCCTTGTCACAATGGAAGCACCCTCTACTACACTTTGACTTAGATCTACCATGAGACTTCTCGTGGTCCTGGGACTCATCGTGACTCTGAGATCTGCCACGGTCTCTCACTCTGTCAGCTCTCCTTCCCTCTGTGAAGTGCAATTCTGATCCTCTATCACATGAGGCTCGTCATTGAGTCTCTTCATTCAGCAGACTGCTTTTCACATGGTCAAGTGTCAACTTGCCTTCCTATGCAGAATTGCTGATTATCACTATGAGTGTCTCCCAACTGTTCGGTAGCGATCCTAGAAGAAGTAGAGCCTGGAGTTCAACATCAAGAAGCATCTTTATGGACCCCAGCTGATTTACAAGGCTTTGGAATTCATTCATATGCTTGGTGATGCTTGTACCATCCCGGTACTTGAGGTTCACCAACTTTTAGATCAAGAAAGCTTTATTTGTGGCAGTCTTCCGCTCATATAACTTCTTGAGCTTTCCCACAGATCTTTGGCATTGGTCTCTTTTGAGATGTGATGGAACACGGAGATGTCGAGCCACATCCGCACTGTTCCGACAGTTTTCCTATTTAGCTTCTTACAATCTGCATTAGACATACTCTCTGGCTTTTGTCCCTCTATTGGATCGTACAGATCTTTGCAATAGAGAATGTCCTCCATCTTGGGTTTCCAAATCTGCCAATTTGAGCTTGTCAACTTTATCATCGTCGCATCTTCATCCTTCCCCATCTGGGCTTGTATCTACAGCCAAAGCGTTGATACCACTTGTTGGGGATGTTATACTAATATAGTCTCATACGTGATGAAAAGTTGTTACGCAAGCGTATAAACCCGAAGAAGAAACACCAAATTTAACGTGGAAAACTCTCTCCAAGACAAGGAGAGAAAAATCACGGACAATCCCAACCAACAAGCACTATGTAATAAAAATTAGAACTCACACCTCCCAGATCGGATTACCCCTAAATCTGAGTAGCATTCACCAACCACTACTTTGCTTCAAGGCAAAGTTGTTGGCCCTTTCTAAATAACCAAGAGAGCTTCTCTGTTAGTACACCCTATGTGTTACCTGTTGGTATGTATGCCCTGAGAGCCAATCATGGGATGATTGGTGGGATGCATTAAGACTGATTTGATAAAGATCAAAGGCAAGCTTCCAATTCTTTCTGGTTCAGTCATATGAGATAATGATAGAACATAATGAATGTCTAGAGAATGACAATACTCAATGACGTATGCTTTCAGGTTGAGGACCTGAACGATGAGATCATACGGATGTTAAGAGTTTGTACATTCTTATTATGTCCCTAGTCGGATGTCATTATGGAAGGTAGATAGACAACACTGACACATAAGACTAGATTATGGTGTTGGTTGATGACAGAATCTAGTTAGTCATGATATGGAGATATCAAACCAAACACATAGGTACTTGTTAGAGAACAAGTATACCAGACAGACCCACCGTGAGTTTGACACATGGAACCATGACATGGTAGTCACAGTCAGTTCTCACAGTGATGGTGGTGAGTGTGATTCTTTGACCTGAAATCACTACACTCAACACATGTCGTTGGGTACACTTTGACATCATCAAACGCAGTCCTGAAACATGGGTTGTTATAAAGGTGATGATTGTGTGGCTTTGACACATGGGGCTTTTGAGGGGTGAGTGATAGATATGGGATTTGTCCCTCCTGAGGGAGTTTGATATCCATGACCACTTGATGAGTAGGATTGAGATAGGCGTGCGCACGCATGTGAGAATCAGTATATTATATTGATGTCATACATATCTCCTCCAATCTACTCTGGGATCAAGAAAGTGAATGAACGTTGACAGGATGACTGTTCCATGCCTTGAGTTCATTCGGGATATCAGCGATAAAGGAATTATACATTCACTGTAACACCATTCACAGATTGTAGGATTGAAAGTTGTTCTCCAACTTTCTATTTCACTTGGGTAGCACTGATGTGCGACTAGGCACCGCTCTTTACTTGTGAAGTCATAAGTGTTATGGACTTTCACTGCCAATGTGAAATGGACCTGCAGGGTCACACACATAGGATTTAACCTAGAAGAGGAGTTTATCCACAAATAAAGTTCAGATTGATTACTAAAGGAGTTTAGTGGTTCAATTAAACACGCAATCAATTGATAGCTCAGTATCATAGTGTTCAAGGTGTTGGACCGATTGATAAGAATATCGAATTGATTGAAACTGCAATTGACTGATTTTGCATAGTCTGCTGCCCCAACCGATCGGCTCATGGGTTGAACTGCTCGGCTCAGGTTGGTGAACCGATCGGCTCAACTGGTGAGATGATCGGTTCATGTTTCATGAAATGACCGGCTCAATTGTTGAACCGGTCGATTCGTGGACCAACCGAGTTCGTTTGGAAAGTCAGAAGACTATTTTGCAAATATAATTTTTTTCACTTGTACAAATTCGATTTGGAAAAGGATTAATATTTGATTAGTTGGAAACAAATATGAAAGTCAATTTGAGTTGGATCAGGACCACGAACCGATCGGCTCAGGCATTAACCGATCGGCTCAGAGCACCAGACGACCAGCTCAGGTCCCAAACGATCGGCTCAGGGCCCGAAACGATCATTTCAAGGTGTGAACCGATCGGCTCAGCTGGCGCAGTTGGTTGTTTTTGGTGAAAAATCTCGAATCCTTCTACTCTTGTTTTAATCCCGCATTCCCGCATTGCCCGGGATAGAGAACTTTGTCCCATGACCCTCCTATATATATATATAGGGGTATTGGGGGCTTCTCAGGAACAACAACTCAGAACACCAGTTACTC
Source organism: Alisma plantago-aquatica (assembly GCA_963693085.1). Taxonomy (NCBI): domain Eukaryota; kingdom Viridiplantae; phylum Streptophyta; class Magnoliopsida; order Alismatales; family Alismataceae; genus Alisma; species Alisma plantago-aquatica. The sequence goes on from OY856409.1 coordinate 1,779,059,672, forward strand.
TACAAAGTTATTGTTCTCTCTGGTTGTGGTAACCGAGAGAGCCCGAGTAAGTGCTACTCGATAAGGGAGGCACAACAAGGAAAAGACAACTACAAAAAAGCAACTGGTTGCAGGAGAGTGTGTCGGTGACTAGTACGCCGACAGGAGGGTGCGACTCCTTCCGATTCATTATGGGACAAGGAGATCAGAGTTCCAGGTGGTCCGTGTAGACTACTTCAGAGGCGGGAGACTTCTGTCACTCGGAGGACAGGAGCTGCACAGACACCGTCCAAGACCGGAGGTGAAGACCGCACAAGCCGTGAGGTAACATCGTCGAGCAAGCCTCGGGACAAGGTACGCCTCTACAAACCATCCTTCCTATTGTATAGATGTTGACACGATTCCTATTGTATTTATAGGCTTTTATGCATGTGGTTGCAACTAAGAATATTTGCCCAAATCTTAGACACACTCCTAGTCCAACTCCATGATGTACATAGGGAACTATCCTCTTTCCTTCTTGGATTTGACTCTTATTAGGATTGGTAGCACAAACCAACCCTCTCCCAACTCCAAATCCCACTAGGACATGACATGGATTATATTCCTAATCCCAACAAAAACAACATGGGTAACAAAACAAACCACCTGCTGGCCATCGAGCTTGACACGACAATGAACCTGGAATTCCAAGACATCGATGACAACCATGTTGGTATCGACATCAACAGTCTGATCTCCAACATCTCCCATTTTGCTTGCTGGTACACCGGCGACTCCGAGTCTAGTTTTTGGAACCTTACACTCACCAACCGCAGCCCGATTCAGGTGTGGGTTGACTATGATGGTGAGGCACAACGGCTAGATGTTACCCTGGCCCCTTACAGAACCAATAAACCCATCTGTCCCCTACTGTCCAGTGCCTAGTTGAACCTCTCCGACGTCCTACTAGACTCCATGTACGTGGGCTTCTCGTCTTCAACTAGCAGTTCCTTGCGTCCCACTACATTCTTGGTTGGAGTTTCGCAGTCGGTAGAGGCATAGTGCGGGCCCCCGCGCTGGACTTTCTGTCTGAAGCTTTCTACAGATCGTCATGGGTAATCGTCAGGATCTTAGTTCTCATCATCTTCGGGGCTGCCATTGTGATTTTTGCCGCATGTGACTTGGCAGTAGAAATACTGGTGTGGCGCCGGAGAGCCAAATTCACAGAGGTGATGGTGGATTGGGAGTTCGAATACGGACCCAGGCGATACAGATACCAGGAACTGTAAATGGCAGTGAAGAGCTTCAAAGACAAGGAGTTGCTCAGAGTAGGTGGGTTCAGAAGGGTGTACAAAGGCGTTCTTCATAGCAGGGATGGCATTCAAGAGGTGGCGATCAAGAGAGTATCACACAACTCGCGGCAAGGGATGAGGGAGTTTGTGGCAGAGATTAATTGCTTGGGCCAACTCTGCCACAGAAACCTTGTGCAACTCTTGGGGTACTGCAGCCGTAAGGGAGAGTTGTTGTTGGTATACGAGTACATGTCCAACAACAGCCTAGACAAATACCTACACGAAGATGGGACGTCGGACGGAGTGACGGCGATGACTCTACCATCAGTTGGTCTGTGCATTTTCGTATCATCAAAAGCATGGCCTTGGGTCTTCTTTACCTACACAAGGACTGGGACAAAGTCATCATCCACTGTGACATCAAGGCAAGCAATGTTCTCCTGGATGCTGACAGGAACGGCCGCCTGAGTGACTTCGGTCTAGCACGACTTCATAACCACGGCGGCGACGTGTTTACCACCCGTGTGGCAGGCACCATGGGGTACCTGGCCCCGGAGCTCGCTCGGACGGGACGCACCACTACGTTCGCCGACGTGTTTGCCTTCGGGGTGTTCCTTCTTGAAGTGGCTTGCGGGAATCGCCCCATCCTTCCCGTGCTACTGGATTCAGAAGAGCCTGTGCTGCTGGTTGACTAGGTCGCAAGCAAGTGGAAGGCTGGAAGCTCGTTGAAGACCATTGACTCCAGGCTTGTTGGTCAGTTCGTGGAAGACGAAGTCGAGCTGGTTCTCAAGCTGGGTTTGTTGTGCTCCCATCCTGTACTGCCAGCACGGCCAACTATGAGGCAGGTTGTCCAATTTCTTCACAACTCCATCCCTATGCCAGAGCTACCCGCCAATTTCTAGGACGCTGCTACGTTAGAGGTGATGTGGAATCAAGGACTCAACGAGTTCGCCGGCACAACAGTCCCATCATGAGGATCTCTTGGATCTGAGACCTGGCGTTCCCTGATTCTGGGAGTTAGGTGATTACCAAGCTATAAAGGTTTTAATAAAGGATTACGTCACAATATACACTAATAAATAAATATATTAGTTCTTTACTTTGTAGAAATATGTGTAACTATGTTTAGAATAGATGGTTCTTCAAATATGAAAGTGACATTAGTAATTAATGTATTGCTTATCTATTTTAGAAGGTAAGGGGCTGTTCGGTCGCCAACATTCTGAATCCTGATGTTCCTATACATCAGGCTATATGGTTTGCGGAGAGCGGCTGCTGTTCCGGATGGTAACTTTTAAGGAAAAAAAACCAAAATGACACATTTGCCAATTTGTATTACCTAAATGGAACGTTCTTGAACTTATTGTCCAAAATGGCACATTTCAGGAGCAATGCATCCCCTGCTGGGACACATTGATCCCACAGGAGGGCAATGCGTCCCGGTTTGGGACGCATTACGCTGTTGTGGGACCAATGTGTCCTCTGACAGGATGTATTGTTGTAATGTGTCCCGGCAGGGGACACATTGCTCCCACAACAGAGCAATGTGTCCCGAACCGGGATGCATTGCCCTCCTGTGGGACCAATGCGTCCGCTGCGGGGACGCATTGCACTAATGCGTCCCCATGCAGGACACATTGTGTTTTTTAATCATATTTTTGCAGTCACTGATATTGTTTCATGGTTATTGATATGTATATTAACTAAATTGATTATATTTGTACATTTACAATTCGTTCACTTGTATTTTGATGTCTATTATATACCCAATTATTATAAATTTGTCAATTTCAATAGCTCGTAACATGCATATGGAATATATAAGTGTATTGCAACCAACATGAGTTGGTTCCTAATTGATTATATAATAAGAACTTAATCTAAAAAAATGAGATAGCAATTAAAAAAAAGGTTAAAACATGAACCAACATGACAAGAAAATAATACACAACAGAACAATATGATAGATCCAAAATGAACCAATGTGATATCATAATATGATAGATCCACATACAATAGATGTCTTCACAAAGGCATACATACACAACAGAACAATATGATAGATCCAAAATGAACCAATGTGATATCATAATATGATAGATCCACATACAATAGATTTCTTCACAAAGGCATACATACAAAACTGTACAATACATAAAAAACTAAGTACGTCGTCCTCACCCACGACGTCCTCGCCCACGTCCCTCTACATCTGGATCCTCTGTACCGATATAATCTAGAGATGGCTGAACTGGGGACAACTGCGTAGGAGGTTGCTGGCGAGCATCAGGGAAGAAATGAAAAGGTGGAGGTGGGTGAGGGGTCTCTGAAAACTAGGATAGGATGCATCAGGTGGGGTGCATCCTGAGAAATCAAACGGAGTAGGTGAATATGTGACATAAGGTGGTGGTCGGCTCTCAGGAATAATTAGTGGTGGGAATGGAGTGTATGGAACAGAAGAAGAACTTGCTCCATAGTATGATGTTGGTTGAGGTGGGGTGATGAATGAGGAATATGAAGCAGCTCCTGAAAAATATGGCCATGTCGATCCCCAAGACATGAACTGAGAAGTGGGAGTGGGAGTAGAACATGAACTACTAAAAGATAAATACTACAATAATTCGTTACTGCATTTGATTCAATATCTCATCTAGAGGTTCATAAAATGGCCACATTTGATGTACAACTCGATGGATCTCTGGATGTGATACAGCTAACTTGTTTTTAACTTGTTCATTGATTGGCATTGCTTTCTGTTTCGTGTGATCCCAATACCAACCAGGTAGCTCAATACGTTCTTCATACATGTGAAACATTTGTTTTAAAAATTGTCAATGAAATTTTGCTTGTTCTTTTATCACTATAAATCCTAACTTGTTGTACAACAAATCTGGTACGTCATTCCAGTCATCATCCAATAGAGTTTGATGAGCCATTTTTCCCTGTAGGCACTTCTTAGCTATTATTTGGATTAACTCTACGGACATGTGAAATGTCCATGTCCTTCGATGAGCCATCTATAAAAAAACCATTATAAATTCATTGTTTTAGTGAAATTGCAAATGTTACATGACTTGAGTAAATTAAAATTTCAAACATTACATGACTTCAATAAATTGAAATTGCAAACATTACATGACTTGAGTAAATTGAAATTGCAAACATTACATGACCAGACATCATATGACATTAGGACAAGTACGTCTATTATGGCCCTTTCTGCCACACTTATGACAGTGTTATGTATACTGATTTGGATCAACATCCATAGTTGAATGCCTTCTCTTTTTCTTTGGTCTTCCAGCTTGCCTTCATTTCCTAGGGGGTAATAAGGGATAAATACCTCTAGTTTCATCAAATTGAGGCCAATACCTCTTGTCGGGAATACCACAAAATCAGTTATGTATGCATTTAGATAAGCCTCATTTGTATAATATGAACTCACAAGTGCATCAAGATCCCAATTGACAGAGTCTGCAGCTACCCAAACATGAGAACATGGATAATGTCATTATTGTGGAAAACCACAACTGCATTGGCTGCCACCATTTGGACGCACTATTACTTGAAATCTATATCCATCCATGTCACCAACAAGCCATTCATCATTGTTCACATGGATGTGTATTGTCAATTTTTTGCATCCTCTCGAACATTATAAAGCTTATCATGAACCCTAAAGGGCCATTTCAGTCCATCTTGTGCACATTTATTTGTGAGATTATGCATATGCAGTCACATGGTCACGGAGCGATAGTATGTGGCAACAATTAACGCTTGTATTGGAAAACCTCTAACACCTTTTAAGACTCCATTACACCCTTCAACATGATTGGTAGTCAATGACCCATACATGCAACCTCTACCATATGCGAGAGCCCAAAGTACTAGATTTTGGCCTAATAAATACGCCTTCGCTGCTGGTTCTATGGTTTCTATAACAGTCATATGACGATCAAATTCATGTGTATCAGTTGTGGATCCCACCTTCCACAAAATCTCCCTCAACTCCTTGGACTTGAACTGCTTATCGAAGTTCTCCCGAAGATGTCGAAGACAATAACGATGTTGAGCCCAATCAAATTTTGATTCAAGTGTTGGAAAAATCCCACTCATTCGATCAGAAATAATACACAAGTCTATACGTCGTGGAATGATTGGAATACAAGTTTGTAGACAACCAAAGAACCACTCCCAGGAGTCCTTATTTTCTTTCTCGACAATAGCAAAAGCAAGTGGAAATAGACCATTATCAACATCTATGCCACATGCAATGAGAAGTATGCCAGTATATTTTTATGTTAAAAATGTGCCATCAACAATAAGAACAGGCATACAATAGGCCCAACCCCTCACAGCTGGACCAAATGCCCAAAACACCCACTTGAATCTACGAGTGTCTTCAGTTTGAAGGGTATAATCATCAATAAGGTGGGCATATATTGTTCTTGGAATATATTGTGTCAGAGAAATCAGGAACGGCAACAAACTATGATATGATGATTCCCAGTCTCCAAATATTTTACAAACAGCCTTCCTCCTCGCTAGATATGCCTTCTTGTAAGATATATTGAGCCTTAGTTCAGCATTAACCTTGTCATGAATTTCTCGTGTCGACATATCCAATTGTGATACTAGGATTGGCATTATCATTCGAGCAATATAAGATGTTGTGACTTGGTGATGATCATGATTCATAACAATTAATTCACAATTGTGGCCTTCTTTGCAACGTTTTATCTTCCACATGCCACCTGCTCTTTTAGACTGGCAAGCGGTCAATCTCCAAGGACATCGTTGATCATGGATACAAACAAGTTTAAGATGATGATTATTTGAGCATAATGTATGGTACTGGACATTCTTTTGTACCGACCATTTTTGGAGCGTCTCAACCAGTACAACTTTAGATGCAAATAAAGCACCCTCATATATAACAGCACTGGAAGGATTGTAATTGAGACAAAATTCATGACGAAAATCTTCCACCCAGTCATCATCTTGAAAAGCTTCATAGTTGGAATCAATATGTTCATGTTGGGGCTATTGGTTGTCAAATATGGATGGAATAGAACTCAATGCTGCAATAGAGTCAGGGAATGGATGTGTGTGCTCATCATCGATTTCAGTCAATGACTCATCCTCAGGTGATTCACTGTTATTACCACCTTCAATATCACTATTGTTATCACCTTCATGATCACTATCATTATCACCTTCATGATGAATATCATTATCTCCCTCCTCAACCTCAACACCAATATTCTCAGTAGTAAGATTTTGAGAAAATTCAGGTGGTTGACTCCATTCAGCAGTTAAATTGCTAAGACTGAATTGAGGTGGTTGACTCCATTCAGTAGTTAAATGACTTTGAGAGAATTGAGGTGGTTGACTCCATAAATTATTGTGAGGGAATTGAGATTGAAATTGATTCAATAGACTCATTAAACAAGGTTGTTGGTGGATAGATATTTTTTCAAGAAACACATCAATATAGGCATTAGCTGAAAGTGATAACAAAGTTCTGTATGCATCATCATCATCAACTTGTACGAGCATATGATTTTCTCCAGGGAAAAGATAGGATATTTTGATAGAGAAGTGGTTGGGATTGATGTCAAGTGTTGTATAGATATATGATTTTAGTTCAGATAGGGTATTAATAAGTGAAATGTTTATGGGTCTAACAGATTGACTAGAATAAGACCCATCAGAGAGAAATTGCCCATCATATCACATCTTCACAATTCGTGAATTTGAACTAGATGCCATGTTCCTATATTTTAGAATATTATATTAACATCAGAAAGAAATTCATATTTTATAACATTATATTAACATGAATTAATATTTTAGAGCAGTGACATCATTTTTAAAAGAATAGTTAAGATTTTAGAACAATAATTTTGAATTTGGAATTAAATTTATTTTACTACTTTTTCTATAACATTAACATTGAACAACAATTCACAACAACAATTTTGCTATTTTTTCAGTAAAATTAACTAACATTTCATAACAACAATTTTGCTAATTTTTTAGTAACACTAACATTTCAGAACAACAATTTTGCAATTTTGAACAATAATTTTCCAGGTATTAGTTAGCCTTCAATTGTCATTTTCTACATCATTATTTCAGTAGTGTGGAATTAAGGAGTAACAATACAATTATTTCAGTTGTAATATTTCGTACTAATGTTAAGTTCATGTTTTGGAAATTAAAATTTTGATAGAATAAATACCTCAAATGGAGAGTTATCCCTTGACAATCGAAGAATACAAGAAGAGAAAGAAAAAGCTCCAAGATCGTCTTCAAGAAATAGAAGATAGCAACTCCAAGATCGCCCGAAATAAGCTAGAAATCGCCTCCAAGCAGTAGAAATCCGAGCAAAAGCTCCAGAGCAATGGGAGTATAGAGCAAGAGTAAGGAAATGAAAATGGTGTGAGTTTGAGGGGTTGATTTCGGCCAATATATATAGGGGAGCAATGCGTCCCGATTGGGGACGCATTGCGCCCACGTGGCACCGCGCCGCGGCTCAAACGGCAAAATAGCCGTTGGGTTGGGCCGGTCCAGGAAGCAATGCGTTTCCGTCCCGGACGCATTGCCCGTGTGGAATTTTCTAGCCGTTTCTAGCCGTTGGGGGCGTCTCCGCGTGCGACACATTGGCTCCACAGAGGGCAATGCGTCTCCTTGTGGGGCCAATGCGTCCGCTGCCGAGACGCTTTGCCCTCCCAGAAGGCAATGCGTTCCGGATGCAGACGCATTGGTCCCACGGGAGGGCAATGCGTCCCGAACCGGGACGCATTGTCCTCCTATGGGACCAATGTGTCCGCCGCCAGGACGCATTGCTCCCGAAATGTGCCATTTTAGACAATAAGTTCAAGAACGTGTCATTTAGATAATAAAAATTTGCAAATGTGTCATTTCCTTTTTTTTTTTGCCAACTTTTTTACTGTAGACCGCAGCCGGTGAACAGGCCTAACATCCAAGGCCAGCTCCATGCGCGGCAGTTTCCAGTACGGCTGGATATGCCGTGATTTAAAGACACGTGAATCTGTTAAAGTAAATACCGGATAGAATACACAATGCGATTTGTGTTCACTAATCTACCCGTCATTTGTATATAAATGTTAGTATTTCCAACGACCTGACCCGAACGGCCCCTAAATGATGGATAATTTATTATCAACTTTTTTAGTAGTTTCTACTGGTCTTTAACTTTTTACAACCTAACACAATCATCATAAATGAAGAAACATGATAAAGAGTGATAATGATTAACTATGTGTTGTTACAAGAATCTACGATTGAAAACGTAAAATAGGTACCTGATCTTTATAGATGGTATGCATATATTGATGTTTTGCTTTACAAAGATTCATGCAATGTTGTACGCATTATGCAAAAGTATATCTAATATCCAACCCACTACTTGAGTGGTTGGTGATGTTGGAATAATGCACATTATGCTACATTTTCTGGAATATCATGTTCATTGATATATACGTCTACTAACTATTTACTAAGAAGAAGTTGAGCGAGCTTGATAGCGGCGCTAAAGCAAGCCTTTACAAAAATAAATATCAGAATATAATATAAACATTATACTCATATAAAAGAGTATTTGTTTATTACAAGTAAAACTAATGGAATAGGATGAAGTTTCACATCATAAAGGTAAAATTTTCATCCAAATTTAGTTTTTTTCTTTCAAATGGCACAACCCATCGTAACATACTTGTGTTGCAATGCCTTTGGAATTTTTGATGCTTTTTAGTTCCAATACACGTGAACAACCTTCATAGAGGAGATTTGGGTTACATTGTAGGGGATCGTACATCCCTTTCTAGTTGCAGAAGTAGGACGTGCATTATAAAGTGTTCATGATGTATGGAAGTGAAGCACATTGAAGTTGTCTTACAGTTCATCATTGTATCACATTCTATTGGATCTACAAATCACTTACGACCAATATTAGATATGTGTTCTAATGTATATTCTAGCTACGAAAAGTTATAGAAATCATTTCAAAAAATTTAGACATGATCAAAAATGATAAATACAGCTTGAGCAATGGGTGATCTATGATAGATACTTAGACTACAAAGAGATATGCCTTCTTTGCTCTTGAATGAGGAGGAACCAACAAGAGTCTAGGTGGAGTGATTTTCTTAACACTTTGGCACACTCTTCATTGAAAGCAAAATTTTGGAATCGCAATCATTTTCATATAGTTTTTTCAATTTAAATTGGAATTATATTATCCTAGAAAAGTTAAGTGGCATGATGACTCATGTGATGGGATCATTTACCCACATTGTGGGAGTTACGACCACTCATTTTTGTAAGGATGTTTTTGGTAATGATTCTAATGATTAGCATGTGCTCAACAAACTTAAATTATATGCAAACAACATACTTACTATCAACATTTCTCTCTTTCCTGGTTACCAAATTTTTTGTGGAACAAAATAAGGGTATATATAAAATGGATAAATAGTTAATGTTTTAGAGATTATGCAACTAGCACTACTAAAAAATTTGTTAAAACCGAAGGACAAATTCTTGACCAATAGTTGTGAATCCTTGACCAATATATGATGGTTAGGGTCAATCCCTGACCAACGTACCTTGAGCAAAAGCTTGGTGACCAACAATGGTTAGTCAAGTTCTATCCCTGACCAAATCCTTGAGCAATCAAGTAAAAAAGTTGAATTTATATTTTTAGTGAACAACTGATAGTCAGGGTCTATCCCTGACCATTAGAGAAGAGAAACCTTGAGCAATCAACAATTAATTTTAATTTACATCCATGTATAAGGCCGTATATCCAAAGTTCATTCTTCACTGACGACAAGACATTTCTTTTCAAGCATCCATATTTGAATACATGTGACATTCAAAACAATTTGTCCATGAGAAGTTACTGGTCATTAATCGATGACCTCAAAACATAGTTGAATACATGATAAAATTCCATGTAATAACATGGTTTTACATTTAAAGCACATGAGTGGAGCATTATGTTTTTCAAGAAAAGTAAGGCATATCTTATAATATCAAATTGGCAAGTATTCATATACATAATATGCCTTTTTGGAATACAAGTTTTAAACAAAATATGAAGTGTAATCTCCCAAGAAAATTCACTTCATGTATTTTCCCTTATCTTAATTCTTTTATTTTTCCCATAGAGGCTTTCACTAATATTCCATCGATTCTACATGCTGGAGTATGGTTAAAATCCTGCAATACAAAATATTGTGTATTAGGTTCTTATTATTTACAAAATAAATGTTCATAAAGAGCTGACAACCTTCCATGGAATAAAGTTTGATACAAGAAAACTAATAGAATTCTTAAACATCACAATGATTTTGTCATAAAAATAGTTGAAATGGTAGATATGGATTTCGTTATGTTCCTAAGGAGCAAATGTGTATGTTCATCTCTGATCACCAACATTTTAATGTATATGAACTGTTCATTTGAAATTAATCATATTGAAGATATAAGGTGAACCGATGTGGCTGGAATATATAATAGGCATGTTAAGAAAATAGACAGCAGAGACTCAGAGTTACCATCTTTTATTTGTGGAGTTTTATGATGGCTTTGGCATTTTGACGAGCAGGGAACGGGCATTAATGGGACCTTGGCCACCAGGCTAATATACTAAGTTAACTACAGACATCAACTACCCTGAAATTTCTTTTACACCATGAACCAATCAACTTTTCTCTTCATCGTCCACCTTTGTTGCAGCTTGAACTATTCCAGAATAACCATGCCACATGCACGCCTATCAGAAATGAACACATCGAATGACAAGGATATATATTGGAGGTACGAATTTGCTTTCATTTTAAATCAAATACGTACAACAATTGGTTTGAGAAATGTATAAACACTAATGTCTTTTCATTTTACCCATTCAGATCTCCGTCAACATAGCTTGGAAGGGGCTTCTCCATTTTATGATACCCGTTCATCTCCTTTAGCATAGTTTAGAAGTGGCTTCTCCATTTCAAAATATGTGTATCTAGTACATTCCAATCTGATCGCAGAGACATGATAACATAGATTAGAGTATGATATAAAGAAGACACATTTTCTATTGAATAAACCCAACCCATCTTAGATACGAAGAGATGGAAAGGGCACAATAAATTATCGTAATAAGATGAGAGCTCCTTTTCCTCATGATGAATCAACAGCATAAACCCACCCTCATGGAAGAGAAGTACCACAATTAGATGAAAGAACAGATTAGATGAGATGATTTGATAAAAGGTGGACATATATAAATCTACGACAGAATAAAGTTCCAGAATTGGGTGGAGAGTGGTGCGAGGAGGCACATGTTCCCATTACATACCTGGACTGTAGAGGGGAGCCTTGATTAATATGCACGTCATGGTCGCTCAGGCCACCGTAATAGTCACCTACGATATGAACAGAGAAAGGAAGATCAAGATGAAGGGGAAGTAGCGAGGTATAGAAGGAACGACTTAAGAAAAGTTAGGGATTGCGGCGGCGATGGTTGGAATGAAGTAGATGGGGCATGGGCGGGTCTAGTAAGGGAAGAAGCGTGAAACTGAAAATAGAATTAGGGGTGCGGGCAAATGAATTTTCACTAGGGTGTCAAACACGCGGTGAACTTTTGAGCTACATTTGAAACCCAAAAAAAATCAATTACATCAAGGACGAGTTCGTATAGTCAGGGATAAGACATGACTAGGGATAACAATCTAGTCAAGGCGTGTGTCCCTGACTACAAGACCTTGACCTTTGTTAAATTTTGTTGTAGTGTAGCATCATAAATTATATTTTATTTATAATAGTTCTTTCTTTAATAATGATAGCAATACATATGTAACTATCTAAACTTGGTCACTTGTTGGAAAATCTATAGTATAGGAGGTCTCTATACTTTTGCATAAAAGAACAATGAGAATTTGGCATTCATCCACCAAAACAAACCCTAGAAAAATATTTAATGTACATCATTGCAAATTCCCATTGCCTCTACCAATTGATTATAGGATATCTCGTATAGCTAAGGTGTCCCATACATATTTGTTAATCATGGCATCATACAAATAAAAAAAGAATGAAATGATTATCATGGTTTACATATTAAAATAATAACCTAGAATTTTTTCTACTTAGTTTCATTTTCAAAAAGTGTACAGTTTTAATCAAATTCTAAAAGTAGTAAGGTTTCAAAGTGTTAAGAGTTTTTTTCTGGGAGATGCTTGCTTCAAATTTTACAGTTCATAAACATATAGCTAGATGAATGCATATCAAAAAGTTATAAGACCATGATTGATAAAGAAATTTGCAATTTACCAAAAAAATATGATCTATATAATTTCTCAAAGACATACAAAATTTTAACTTTGGATTGAATTTTATAATTACTTGCTAACTAATATAATTATTTCATTAAAAATAGTTTATCCAATAAATGTCAAAAAATTAACATAAAAAACTTTAGATACAATGGTAGACAATATCTTTTTTTAATATATTCATAATTTCTATATACAAGTTTAGGTACGATAATGAGAAGTATTAAGTACAATTTCATTCTTAAAACTTGTAAAATCTAGTATATAATTAATACACACATATATTGAATAACTAAATGTTATAAATTGAGATTCAAATTAAACCAAATGGCATGTATCTATTTTAGTATTTGGATTTAGTATTCTAATGAATTTTATGCATCTCATATGACATGTTTAAATGATAGAATCACACCTTAAACAATTTACAAATGGTTTAACAAATACAAAATTCGATACCTATAATGCATAATATATCACATGATTGATAAAATAGTTACAACATGTTATGCATGTTCTTTTTTCAAAAGAAAAAATGATTAGTTAAAAGAACTAAGAGATGCAGACTTTATCTCATTTGTAAAACACCCATGTAACATGAAATTTGCAATATTATATTTCTTTGAACACTAACTCTTTTGTTGCTGAATAAGAGTTAGTTTGGATTGCAAAATATATTTTTCTACATAAAATATTTAATGTCTAGTAAATAAAGTTATAGTATGGCATTATATAACAATATATAAGATTGAGCATTTGATGTCTTAACTTTATATTACCATATATCTTGTATCATTTGAAACAAAAGATTAGATTTTGTAGTGTTGTATAGGTTATTTTAGAGTTATCTTGGAAATTTTATGAGTGTAATACTCAATATTAATAAACTGACTTGCCAATCATGCTATATTTATAAATCCAAACCAATGTGAATTAAAGCAATGGTAATATACATATCTTAAGACTAATGTTGAATCTTATTAATGTTGTAAAAAGAGTTCATAACTGGAATATGTCTTCTTGAGTTAATCTAGACTATATCTTAGAATTATAGATGACCATCTAATTACTTTATCATATCAAATCAGTATTACTAGTAGTACAATCTGTAGATAAGTGACATGAATCTATAGGCCTAAGATGATCAATTAATGTGGGTAAATATTGATGGAAACACATAAATTCTTGATTACTAGATTGTCCTCATAGCACACTATTTTGATAGTGTCCTAGAATATTATAGATTTCTTAGGGGCTATTTGGACCATGACCTTTAAACTCCAAACAGATTATGTTTGATTAGGTGTTCATATCAGTCCTCTAATAGATACTTTGATGTTTCATCTACTTTTTCGAATGGATAAGTAATTCTTCAAATCACATTGCAATATAGCAAAATATTGTAATTCTCTACATATTTTTTCACTCTTTGAAAAGGTGGAGCAAGATATTAAGATGTATTTTTTAATGATAAAGCTTTAAAAAAATTTAAAATTATGACTCAACCCTCTCCTCCCACCTTTGTCCCCGATAAACTCCAATGTTGTGACCCTAGATCTCTCTTCCTCGATGTCGTCCTCCACTCCCCCTAATGTGATGTTGTCATAACTCCAACTCTCACTTGTTCCATGCATTGGGTGACTGAGGAAATTGTGGGAATCTCATCGAGTGCGACTTAGAGAAGGCCAGAAAGGATAAACATACTCAAAGGTAGATCAATTGTGTGTCATGTTGGATCAAAGGGCTCTAGAGGGGGGTGATTAGAGCTAAAAACACTTATACAAACTTTGTTATACCTTCAAGGTACTTCAACTAGGCACGATTACAAATTGTAAATTTGATGGCAATCTAACATGCATAGAAAGGATGAGAGAGATTGAAACAAGTACTTGAACAAGTTGTTTAGAGTGGCTCCACTCTCCACACAAGGAGAGAGTCAGTCCACTACCTAGAGAGGTCAAGCCCTAGGATTTTGCACCCTATGTATACTTATATTCCATTATAAGACATACAATTGACCTTTCTTTTCTGGGACAAGGATACCCAGCTTCTCTTTGAGGTTAAGGGAGGCAATAACCTTACATCTAAGGTCTTACCTATCTTGAGATAGAGTGTTCTACCTCACCAAGGTCTTACCCACTCTTGCAAGAAGCTAGACATCTTTGCCAAGGAGAACCTCTCTTTGCAATGAGTCTTCCTCCTTGAAGAATTTACCCACTCGACTCCCAGATCTTCAACTTTGTCCTCCTCCTTCACTAGGAGAAGCTTTTTGCAACTTCTTCTACAGCTTGATGAAGCTTGCACCTTCTCCTTCACTTGGAGAAGCTTTCATCAACTTGATCTGGAATAAGGGGTTGAGAAAAGAGAATCTTCGAGAGCTTTACCAGTATATAATGAAGTATCTCTCTCATAAAGATCCTAACTCACTCATGATGACAAAATGAAGTGTAATATAGAGAAAGGGGCTCAAGTAGACTGGATTCACTCAACTATAGCAAGGATCTTGAATTGCATGAAGGAGCAACCTTGGAATGAACTCGAAGAGTTCCTATTTATAGTTGAGGATGTCCACTAGAGGGTAGGAACACTTAGGAACATATTCTAGTCGTTTGGGTGTTGCAAAAGATATAATTTTGAATTTTGCAATATGTCAACAGTTAGAATCACCTTTTCAGCATTTTTTGTATTGTATAGTCGGTCGAGTTTTCATAAAGGTAACTCGACTGATTGCACTATGCTATGAAGCCAATTTGAAGCATCAGTTGAGTTTGTTATGTGTGTAACTAAACCAATTGCTTGAAAATAGTTTTGTTGAGTGTAGGAATCGGTTGAATTCTGTGAATGGTAACTCGACTGAGCCAAAGAATTCTCAAAATCCATCAAGGGATCAGTCGAGTTTGTATCTCGACCGATCAATAGTCTGTAATAAATTTTAGAAAAATATTTTTGAGTGATCAAACATTCCAATTAAGGGTTCCTGGTTTTTTCTCATCTTAGTTACAAGTCATATCATCAAAAAAATGATTACAAAAAACATCTAAGATTATTTGGAGTGTTTTCCACAAAAGTGCATTTACACTACTTTTGACTTGAACTAGAACAAGCTAGGGCTTGATAGATTTTATCCTTTTCATGTACCTAATACCTGAAATCAATCTCAAACAAACATGTTAGACACTTACAAATCGAATGGTTAAGTCATTATCAAAATATGGACATTGTGTAACACTTAGGTCAACATTCTCCCCCTTTTTGACAATGACAAACCATTCCTCAACATATTGAAAAGGATATAAAAAATTAAACCTTTACCTTTATGAAAGGATGTGAAAGTTAAACCTTTACCTTGTGAATTACAAGCGGATCATGAATGAATAATATTAATTGCTACCCCTCAATTCATGATTACATATGCTTGCATGGTTAGTCTTTCCACAAATAACCATAGCACATGTATGTAAACTATATGGTCCTCTAGCAAGTCATATGATATGTAGATAATTGACAAGAAAAGGATCATATAAGAAATTAAGCAATATGGATGAGGTCGATTCTCCTCCTTTGTCATATCAAAAAGGTAGGGAGGTAGAAGAGATAATAAGCATAGGTCTTCTCCACATGCACAAATCAAAAGGGCAACCACATATTGCATACACCAAATAGAGACAAAATATAGAAAAACAAGCAATCCAATGTCATAATCAAAATATGGAATAACAAACTACAAAATCATAAAATATAGTTAATCAAAGAGTTATTGTACATGTGATAAAGATTACAACACTAAACATTTCTTCTTAAAATAAAACTATAAACCAACGAGAAACAACGAGAAGGTAAAGTAGTATGCCTGAGATACACAATGCCCAAATGTCTAATACAGGACAGTCTACAAAAAGACATATATATGATCACTCTAAAGACTGTAGAACTAAACATCTACACTACCTATGACATCATCATCCTCATCCTTTGGCTGGTAATCCTCATCATCATCAGATGGTGCAGTAAAGGCAACAACTGTGGCCTGACCATCATCACCAAAAGAACTAGCAAAGCCATCATTAGAACCATCCTCAGATACATCATCCTTGACATCCTCAGTAGCAACCTAGTCTGGCATCTCCTCATTAGTAGGAGGTCCAAAAGCATGACTAGGTCACCTGACATTCTGCTCAGTCCATGACATGCCACATGCATGTAATGCATTTTCTTGATCAAAGGAATGAGTAGAGGTCCCATCAATGTTAGCAAGAAGAGTGGTAGCATGACCAGTAGGTAGAGCCAATGGAGGAAAAACACAAGAGTAGGGGCAGGTCCACCATCAACTACAGCGGTGGCAACGGAAGCAGCAAAAGGTGGAGGGTCAGGGTAGAACTGAATGTATGCATAGGAGGCATAGTCAGCTCCTGGGTATGCCTGGTAGGTAGGGTAGGGATGATTATAGGATATGTTCATGGTTCACATGATCTAGAAAAGGTAATGGTGTAGATGATCCTAAACCTAAAGGTTATATGCTTGTTGATGCATTAGATATCCCATGAGGGTTTCATTTGATACATTAAAAGAGGTGTGGTCAGGGCGGGGTGGTTGAGGTGGTGGAGGGGCCTGGGTGTGGAGGCTCCAAGAGTGATAGGGGAGGTAGGAAGAAAATTCTTCTTGATTGTAGTCTCACTGATCCTTACTCCTTTCTGACTAAATTTTGTAGTGGAAATGATGGAAAAGGGATTTCTGAGCTGCAAAAGCAAAGAGGCCATAGATAAAGGTAGGATAAGGAGGATGGGTGCTAGAGGTGTTCTTTCCAGAGTCAAAGTAGGTCATGCAATGAATAATGTAGTGAGACCACTTGACTCTGATATTTTTCAAAAGATAAGACATTATCACAGTGTTGTTTTTTGTAATCTTCATCTAATTTTTATTGGATGGATATTACATTTAACCACCAATGCATCAAAACAACTTTTGATATCAAGGGAAGAGGAAGGCAGGGTTGACTTCTTCATATAGGGGACATTGGGCTTATTCAAAAACTTGTGAATGTCAAGAAGTGTAAGATCATAGCTTTTGTCGAAATCCTTAGGGTCTAGAAAGTCATGATAGTCAGGGCAGTCGGACCTCCCAGAGTTGGAAATTTCAATACCATTGAAATTGATATTCAAGGAATCTCTAGAGATGGTAAATTTGGTACCGGATATCATAGAAATCAGAACTATCTAGGTGTCGGGTGGAACTTTTGTAGTGTATTTCCATTGGAGATGTTTAGTGAAAATGTTCGTTAGCTGATTCTCCATGTCCACATGTGTGATATAAATATACTTCTTGGCAATGTGGTCATGAATAAATTGATGACGGACATCTATATGTTTATCTCTACTATGTAAGATAGTATTATAAGTCTAGTTAATCGTACTAGCATTATCACAATATATAGGAGAAGCATCAAAATAAATGTTCAATTCTTAGATCATTTGCTTCATCCATAGGACTTGGGCACAACAACTCCTAGATGCAATTTATTCAGCCTCGATAGTAGAAAGTACCACAATGCTTTGTTTCTTAGAGAATTAAGAAACTAGGCATGGTCTTGGGAAGAAGTGAGTGCCACTTGTGCACTTTCTATCAATCAAACAACCTGCATAATCAGCAGCACTATAAGCAGTAAGAGTAAAGTCCCTTGACTTAGGATACCATAGTCCAAAGTTTTGAGTTTTGGCTAGATACCTCAAAATTCTCTTAACCGTTATAAGATGTGATTTTCTTGGACTTGATTGAAAGTGAGCACACAAGACAACACTAAACATTATATTAGGTCTAGAGGCAGTTAAATAAAGTAAACTTCCAATCATACCTCTATAGAACTTCTCATTTACCTTTTCTCCTTGCTCATCTCTATCAAGTTTTGTGGTGTTTGACATGGGTGTGTCCATTAGATTGGTGTTCTCCATCCCAAAGCGCTTAAGAAGTTCACTTGTGTTCTTGCCTTGGTTGATGAAGTTCTCATCTTTGGTTTGTTTAATTTGAAAGCCAAGGAAGAAAGTGAGCTCCTCCATCATTCTCATCTCAAACTCACTCTGCATAAAAGCACTTAACTCCTTGTAAAGATCAAGGTCAGTTCCGCCAAAGATAATATCATCAACATAAATTTGAATAATCAAGAAATTACTATAAGTGTGTTTTAGAAACAAGGTAGAATTGACTTTGCCCATGATATAGCCATTGTCTAGCAAAAATTTGTTGAGTTTCTCATATCAATCTTGAGGAGCTTGATTGAGTGCATAGAGAGATATTTGTAACAAATAAATATGGTTAGGCAATTTATCATGTTCAAAGTTGTTAGGTTGAGCAACATATATTTCCTGCTCAATTGTACCATTCCTTCCTCAGATTCTACCGCCTCGAGACTTAGAAGGCTCGAGAGGACAAATCCAAAAATGTTAGACAATCATTTCAGAGAGCGACGCAGAAGCATAATACGCATACATGAACATACAACCATAACATTTCTCAACAATAACATGTATATTTACAACATGAATTATTATAGCTTGGATTACATTTTCATATTGAAAAATAGAAAATTACACAGTCAAAACATGTATGCTAACTAGGATCCTAGACAATAGGTAACTTGAACAACCTGCTCACATCCTATTCTTTTATCCCATTCTAGCTCTGGACCTAGAAAATACAAGAAATAAAATCATCAACAAAAGTTGGTAGGTGGTAAAAGATACACTAGTAAGGTTGCATAAAGGAAAATACTTGAAGAAGGAAGAAAGCAAGAAAAACCATTTCTTAAGGTGAAAAATCAGGTAAACATCCTTTTTATTACATTTATTTGATGTGGTTGTACTACACTTATCTGCACTTGACTTACATCCAGTATGGGCAAAAATTATATCATCATACATCTAACATGGGCCAAATCATCATACATCCATGTTAGGCAACATACATCCATATCGGGCTAGGTGCACTAGTAGCTACAACCCATCCATATCCTGTTATGTTATATTAGATTTTTGGTGAAGTATAACTCATAATAGTTCTACCAAGAAATGAATATTCAAATAATAGCATTCATGATATTACATATCATAAGAAACCAAGAAATCTATTCTTATACTTATAAGACCACGTACCTGAGTTCAGAGATTCCTATATAAAAATA